>JASDFA010000006.1:34727500-35977500 GCA_035772735.1 Datura wrightii
CAATTTCACCAATTGCCTAGTCTCCCCGGCAACGGCGCCAAAAACTTGTTCGGGTGTTTGGTATAGGTTAAAACTGACACGCAAGTGCAGGTGGTCAAACAAGTAATAAAGTGGCTAAGTAAGCCAAGTATCGAACCAAGGAGACTCTGGATAAGTAAAATTGCTCAAGTATACTATATTCTATCTTACTTCTAAATATGCTGACAACAACGTAACCAAAAGTTAAATAATTTTTGTTTATAAATTATATACTAAAACTATTAACGAATATTTACTTTGAATTGAAACTATGGATATGAGCATGCCAAGGTTACGAACAAGTAATGAACTTGATTATAATCATAATTTGGTTATTCTTCTCTTCTAGTTGCTAGCCAAGAACATTAGCCTAGAGATTAAAACTCTCGTATTTAATCTCACTTAAGAATCATAAACCATCCGTCTACATTTCTGTGATCAAATGCAATTTATGACCTAGCAATACAATTCCGGTTCCTAAACTGACTAATACGGCTTTCAAGTATATTTCTATCAGGAAAGCACATCAAAACCCAATTTTCCCAAATCAAGTTAAGAACAATACCCTATTAATTCACAACTTTCCAATTTCGTGCTCTCTCGAGTGAAATTGGACTTTTTAGATGTACATTAATGTCGGCCACACACTAATGCAGTAGAAACAAGAATTAATAGAACAACATGGAAGAAGAAGATGAAAAACCATACAATTCAATAATCAAAATTCATCACCATTGTTCATAACCTCAACAAGGAAGAGAATTAGCCACTCATTTGTGGATTAATCATCCTAAAACAAGTGTTAATCATACAAACAATTGATTGAAAGAAGAAAGAAAGAGAGAAAAACCCTTAGCTTTTTCGTCCCTCAACTGCGTGTAACCCACGTCCTTGCTCCACCAAGTCTGAATTTTATTTAAAAATAAGCCTAAGTGTTCTATTTATACTATTGGGAATTTTTCCCGGAATAACAAGCAACGTGTCACGGAGGCCAACGTGGAGCACTGCCTCCGTGACACGGCGTGGACGCGGACCCTCACTGGAAATCCAGGGTCTGGGAATATATCCTCAACGTGGCACGACATGCAACGCGGAGGCTTGCCTCCGTGCCACGGAGCTGTCGTGAGGCTTCAGTGGAAATTGCCAAATTAATTCATCCTCCATGCAGTGTGCCTCTGCGATGGTAGCGTGGAACGGCTCCATCGCGGAGCCCCTTTACATTGTGCATTCCAATGTCTTTTCCGTGCTCGCATCCAAGTACAACTCCGATATTGTTCCAACATGCATTTTAGCTCCTCAAAATCATGTTTTACCAACAAAACAATGCTAATCATGTTGGTTAGTATAAATTCACATTTTATTACCAATTACATGAAAATGTATACACATTGCACAATAAACAAGACGAAAATGATACGTTTGAGTATCACTTGGGCATATAAATCTGCCCAAGATCAAGTCCCAATTGGCGTCTTGTACGCAGTATGATAAACCCATAAAACGCATCATCGAGCTTAGTGGTACAAACTTTTTCTCTGCATATTCACCGGTTTTTTATAAAATCTGCTTCACATCTCAGTTAGAAACCTCCAGTACTTGACCACTAGTTTGGGGATGATAGGAAGTTTCTACCTTGTGTCTCATCCCATATTGAGAAAACAAATACGGAAACTAATTATTGATGAAATGAGTGCCTCCATCACTGATAATATCCCTTGGAGTCCCAATTCTTGTGATACTATGCTTCTTCACAAAATTTACCACCACTTTTGCATCATTTATAGGAAGGGAAATCGCTTTCACCCACTTAGAAACATAATCCACGGCAACCAAAATATACTTTTTGCCAAAAGATGGTCGAAAGGGACCCATAAAATCATTACCCCATACATTGAAGATTTCTTCCTCCAAAACATTGTTCAAAGGCATCTCATGCCTCCTTGAAATTATTCCCATTCTCTGGCATTGATCATATCATTTCACGTAAGCCGGAGAATCTTCAAATAATGCAGGACAAAAGAAATCACATTGTAATACCTTTTGTGCTGTGTGTTAGCCCCCATGATGCCCACCATTTGGGGAGGCATAACAATTCTCCAGAATCTGCTTAACTTCACTTTCATGGATGCATCTTTGAATGACTTGATTCGGCCCTTGTTTGAATAGAAAGGGATCATCCTACACATAGAAAAAGGAATCATGACAGAGTTTCTTCTTTTGCTAGGTATTTTCTTTAAAAGGGTACAACCAACTTTCCAACAAATTAACAATATTAGCATACCATAAAAGGTCCTCCATGCTTGATGCGAAGAGTTGTTCGTCGGGGAACTTTTCAAGAGTTTTTTCCCATATTGAGTCACATGAGACCAATCTTCATGTCTCGATAGATGGTCTACTATCTAGTTTTCTGTGCCTTTTTTGTCTTTGATCTCAACATCAAACTCTTGCAGCAAGAGAATTAACCAAATGAGCCTTGGTTATGCGCCTTTCTTGTTAAACAATAAATGGATTGCAATATGGTGCCTATGAACAATTACTTTAGTCCCCACAAGATAAGCACGAAACTTTCCAATGCATACACCACCACTAGCATCTCTTTCTCTGTTACAGAGTAATTTGTTTGAGCAACATCAAGGGTCTTGCTGGCATAATAAATAGAATGGAAGACGTTGTCTTTTCTTTGACCCAAGATAGCCCCCACAATATAACTAGCATCACACATTAATTCAAATGGAAATGCCAATCTGGACAAATTAAAATAGGGGCTTCAATTTACTTCTTCTTTAACTCTTCAAAGGCCTTCACATAATTAGAACCAAATTCAAACTTCACTTTTTTTTGTAGGAGTCTGCATGTGGGTCTGGAGATCTTGGAGAAATCTTTGATAAACTTCCTATAAAACCAGCATACCTAAGAAAACAATGAGCACCCCTCACAAATACTGGAGGTGATAGTTTTTCAATCACTTTTATCTTGGAACGATCTATTTCAAGACCTTTTTGTGACACCTTATGACCAAGAACAATCCCCTCCTTGACCAACAAGTGACACTTATCCTAGTTGAGAAAATTTATCTCCTCACACCTGGCTAATACCCTATCAAGAATATGCAAGCAATTCCCAAAAGAGTTACCAAATACCAAGAAGTCATCCATGAATATCTCAACAACTCCCCAACATATCCTAAAATATGGTCATTATGCATCTCTTAAGTGTGGTTGGTGTATTGTAAAGTCCAAAAGGCATGCATTTGAATGCATAAGTTCCATAAGAACAGGTGAAAGTCATTTTGTCTTGATCTTTTGGTGCAATAGCTATATGATTGTAGCCTGAATATCCATCTAGAAAGTAATAATAATCTTGGCCTACCAATCTGTCTAGCATTTGAGCGATGAAGGAAATAGAGTAATAGTCTTTTCTAGTGCCCTCATTCAACCTTCTATAATCCATGCATATGTGCCACCCCATGATTATTTAAGTTGGGATTAACTCATTCTTCTCAGTAGTTATCATCCCTCCTTTTGTTCGGGATGCATTGCATTGGGCTCACCTGCTTGCTGTGATAAATTGGGTAGACAATACCTACATCAAACTACTTTATCAACTATTTTTTACTACCTCCTTCATGACCGGATTTAATCTTCTTTGATGCTGAACGCTGGGCTTATTCCTTTTTTCCACATAGATCTTATGCATCAAAACGCTAGGTTGATCCCATGAACGTCAGACATCTGCCAACCTATAGCTTGCTTGCACTTCTTAAACATTGATAGGGCCTTTTTAACTTGAACGTTGGATAATGTTGCTACAAGTATCACTTTTAGTGTATCATCCTCACCCAAAAATTCATACTCGAGGTGAGATGGAAGTTTCTTCAATTCAATTTTAGGAGCTTCTTCAATTGAGGGATTTGGAGAAGGGCCCAATGGGTCTATTAAAAGGCTCAAACCCAATCCTAGCATGGTGGACACTAGCAAGGTCTAAATACTATACCATCTCATAGCCTACAATATCAAAAAAATTGAATTGTCCCACAATTCTCTCTCCAACGAATCCCCAGTCGAAATAAATGATGGCTGTTACTCAATATCAATAACTGTAACGGCAGACAACTCCTCATTGACTGTCGATAGCTTCAACGGTTTGTATATCTCAAAACCCTCTACCTTATCATGTTCTTTCATAGTGAGTTACTCAACTACAACATCAATTAATGCTATGCATGTGGCTAAGAATGGTTGTCACGCCTCGAGCTGGGACCTCGGACCGAGACACGGGACCTAGAATCACGAATGGCTCCAAATCCACCCATGGCATTAACATAACAGTCAAAGAGCATACATCAAAGTGGAATATGATAATTGAAGCATTAATAAGCGAAAGTATTAATAACATAACAATTATAAACAGAGTCAATCATCAACAAAGTGAAAATCTAAATATTATCTGATAAACCTATAAACTATCTGATAAGCTGATAGGACAACAATCCCAACTAGCTCGCTAAAGTATGAAACTGAATATACCATAATCAAATGCTAAACTGAATGTCCTCAGAAAATGAGGAATCACCAACGATGGGAACTGAGCTAAATTGTGAGAAGCCGAACTAACGGTGGAACTGAGTCTAATCCTCCGAACCAGTATCATGAAATGACAACATAGAGTATGCGATCAGTACTTAGAACGTATTGAGTATGCAAGGTAAGTAAAGCAAGATCAGTAACTGTTAACAGAAATCATGGATATAAACATCAATCATAAGATCATTAGAGTAAGGACTGCATACTGAAATCTGAATATGAGACATATATAGTCATAAGTTGAATATCATATCTTAACAGAATGACTCAAAGCTAAAAGTAGAAATCAAATGACTTGTCATAGCTAAAATCATAAGTAAAAACTCGTAAACTAATCATTGTGTCAAACCTGTTATTAAACATAATATCATAAGTAATGAACATTAATAATTGAAATCATGAGAAACAATGGGAGACGCGTCATAAATGACGCCATCACGATAGAGCTTAGATGATGCCCAACTATTACACACAAGTGGACAGAGCCTTCCAAAACCTTGTCAGGGCTAAGGACGCTACCATGATGTTGGAATCAAGCTGAAGGATCCTTGTGCGAGGGAGAAACTCTCTTGGGAGGCCCTGAATAAACATATAAATCTATGTTGGTGTGTAGTTCTGAGATCGGGCAACCTTGAAACTCCAAAAATACTCGATACTAGACACTACTGCCAAAAACATGTATAGTGCTTCCATCATTTTTTAATAAATCTGAAATCATAAGCACATGCATATTCTAAAATATGAAGATGGGGAGTCTTGACTCCAAAACATATGATAAGCTGATCTTCTTGACCTTGGATAAATCACGAAAACACATTTAACATGTGTAGTCTTGCCCAAATCTTAAAATCATGCATATTTGAATTAGACTTCAGAAGACAAAATCATGAATTCATACATGGGTAACTTATAAATATTTATTCATGCTAGATATCTCATCATACTTGAAATCATGAATCATGAACTTGCCTTTTCATAAAACTTGCATAATAGGTCTAATTTTCCAAAACATGAAATCATGAATTCATAATCAATTTGTATACAAAACCTGCCTATAAATCTTAAAACAGGAATTGGAATATGAGGGGAATTGACTCGTAGACATATCATAGAGAATTTCATAAAATTGGGTTAAAGTCCCATAAGATCATACACTTGAATTAGAACTTGAGGATAAATTAAGCATTAGAGTAAAAGGAAAACTCTCATTCATAGCCCTACATACCTGGGTAAACTGATTCTCAACTTGTCTTTGAAAGCCCAAGAGAATTGGAAAAGAATTGAGGGAATTCTAGATTTGATCTTCCAAGAGAATTCAAAGCTTTGCATGCATGGGAAAGCCTAATGACTTGATATTGGTTAAACCCTCTTAAAACACTCCTTTCATGGCTTAAAATGACGTAGT
Organism: Datura wrightii; assembly: GCA_035772735.1. Lineage (NCBI taxonomy): Eukaryota > Viridiplantae > Streptophyta > Magnoliopsida > Solanales > Solanaceae > Datura > Datura wrightii. The sequence goes on from JASDFA010000006.1 coordinate 34,733,507, forward strand.
TTAGAACTTAGGAGCTTAGGAATTATGAAAAAGCCCTTAATAATTCGTCTGGAAAAGTGATCTTGCCAGTCCCAATGATGGATATAACGGGTCATTGGGTCCACTGACAACTCGTGGTCCTCACTCGGTGCCACTACAGGAATCTTTCCTATAATCTGATCTTCCCAACCAAAGAAGGACTCGGCGAGTCGTTAGGTGGAAAAATGACTCATCGCATGCACTCATCATCACCACTAGAAGTTCCATCCTCCTTCCTCAGTCTCCCTGACAAGGACCACTTGACGAGTTGTGAAGTTACACCACGACTCATTCCTTCACCCATTAAGTCTCCTGGACTACAACTTACTCAGCACACAATAGGCCGACTAATGACTCATTAGGTCACACCACAAGTCATCAAACCATCTGTAGTGACCCCCTGACAATGACTTTTTGCCAGTTTGGAATCTCTTGAAAGATCACTAAATGATTCATCAAGTGACCTGATGAGTCACCTGATGAGTTGTTCTGTGACCTAGTGAAGATTTTCCTGATTCTTCTGATTCAACCCTCAGGTCTAATCTTAGGAACTTTCCAGATATGACAATATCTCCCTCTTGGGAATATATTTCCTCAAATATAGACAAAGCATACTGAAAGGCTAGGGAAGGAACTGCAATCCCAATTACTAAACATATGAAGCTGAAAACTGATAGAGTGACTGACTCTGGACTGATACACATGATTGAACTGAATTCATGCATAATGCATACATGCTACAACATGAAAGAAATTGAGAGAAATGAACTTGACATCAAACTGAATAGAGCAATAAGGAGGAAACTGATACATCATGCTGAAACTGAGCCGGAAGGAAAAAGATGCAGGTATCTAGTCATCATATCTGGACTTCTTCAGTATGGTGGGGTCACCACTGCACTTCTTCAGTAGAGATACATGGAAAAATGAATATACCGAGGATAACTCCGCTGGTAACTCCAACTCATTCGCCACTTTGCCCACTCGCCTCAAAATCCTATAAGGACTAACTTATTGGCGACTTAGCTTCCCTTTCTTTTCGAACCACATCACTCCCTTAATGGGAGACACCTTCAAAAGCACCCAATCAAATCCATAAAATCTACAGGAGAATTCTTTAGTCCAAAAGACATAAATACGAACTCATAGTGACCATACCAAGTCCTGAAAGCTGTCTTCGAAATGTAATTCTCTCTAATTCTGAGCTAATAATAGCCAAATCTGAGGTCTATCATGAGAAACACTTAGCACCCTGAAGTTGGTCAAACAAGTCATCAATTCTGGGGAGGGGATACTTGTTCTTGATTGTGACCTTATTCAACTGCCGATAATTAATGCATATTCTATAGGAATCATTATTCTTCCGAACAAAGAGAATTTAGAACCCTATGGGGACTTACTAGGCCTGATGAAACCTTTATCTACGAGATCTTTCAACTGCTCTTTCAACTCCTTTAGCTCATCTAGAGCCATTCTGTAAGGAGGAATGTTATTGGCTGCGTATTAGGGAGAAGTTCAAGACAATATCCACGTATCAGGAAGAAGGTCAAGACCAAAGTCAATCTCCCGCTTAGGAGGGACTCCTGGTAGATCATTTGGAAACACCTTCGGATACTCACACACTATAGAAATTGACTGAAGAATTGGGGTCTTGGACGTCTCATCCTTAACCCGAACTAGATGGTACACACAGCCTTTAGAGATCATCTTCCTAGCTTGGAGATAGGAAACAAAAATGGCCTACAGGTACAGCTGAACCTCCTTTCCATTCTAGGACTAACTCAATTGAAATCAAAACTCTACCGTACGGGTTCTACATTTTACTGAGGCATAACATGCGTGCAACCAATCCATACCAAAGATTACATTAAAATTGGTCATGTCTAACTCTACTAAGTCGGCTGAGGTGACTTTCTGAAGGACTATGACAGGGTAATTTCTATATACCCGTCTAGCTATAACTGAGTCACCGATTGGAGTAGAGATTGAGAAGAGTTCTGATAGGATTTCGAGACTGACTCAGAAACTAATAGCAATATAAGGAGTCAAAAAAGATAAGGTATCCCCTGGATCTAACAATGCATGTAAATAAAGACGGAATACTCTTAACATAGCACTGACCATATGTCACGACCCGAGTTTACACCCTAGTCGCGATACGGTACTTGGTGCCACAAGTGACCCCAAGCTAACCCATGTATTATCATCGCACTGGTAAACTTAGATAATATAGCAAAAGCTGGGAACATAACTGAATAAACTCTTTTTTCTAAAATAAGAAACATTTGATAAAATACTAAAAACAACATATCTTTCAAATACCGAACAAAACTTTGTGAAAGCCATCTAAGAACTGACGAGTTGCTGGGACAAGCCCCCAGCAAACTCTAAAATTTGGAACAAGAATATGAAATAGAACTAAAACTGCATCCTCAAAAAATGAGGACTCATTGTAATACCCCGGAAGTGCCTAAGATTACACTCGGGAATTGGAAATGAAAAGCAGCAGAAATCTTCTTACCTCAGGACGAATGAGGTACAAGTCATAGAAAGGACTCACAACCCATAGGAACCATTTGTGGTTAGCATTTATGAGGGAAGGAGTTGGAAAATGTGCCTTGTAATGACCCGTTAGTAAAAGTTACGACTCATAAATTCAAGTCATTGGTTGGTTCTAGAATAGTTAGGGATGGGAAGTACGTGTCATGCTACGACTCGTTGTGAGGAACAATGAGTCGTTGTAAGTGCCCATGGGAAGAGGAGGAAAATTTCCCAGTCAAGTAATGGATGGAACCCACAACTCGTATGAGGAATGTATGGGTCATGGTATGACTCGTGGGAAGTTCAGATGTAGTTTCATCAGAGATAGTAACGAGAGGATACGACGGATCGTTGTTTGATGTAACGACTCGTCCTGTTAAGTCGTGGTATCAGGACCTGAGTACTAAAGAATGAGGGGAGGGAAGTAATGGATAGACACCGCGAGTCGTGGTAGCAAGGTATGACTTATGGTATCACTCTTTGTCACTAGTAGTCCAAAATTTTCATTAAGGGTATTTTTGTAGTTTCTAAGACCTAAGGTCCTAAAGTACGATGTTTTAAGCTCAGTTATCAGGGTTTTAATTGTGTTAAACCTATTCTAAGTCTTACCATTCCATGCATGCAAATTAAAAATCTTCCTTGGAGATCAAGCTTGAAGAACTTCCTCAATTTCTCTTCAATTTTCTTTAGGCTTTCAAGAGGGAGTGTAAATCAAATTAACCCAGGTATGTAGGGTTATGAATAGGTGTATTCATCCACTCCTATTCCCAATTCCTTCTCAAATTCATGGAAATTCTAGTTGATGAATCTATGAGGTCTTAACCCAACTTGTGAATTCTCTAAGTATCTATCATGGGTATACTCTATTTATATTTCAAATGATGAATTATGATTCATGGACATGTTTTACAATATTTTTTATCATGGGCAAAATAGCATGCCCAAGTGATACTTTATAACTTAGTTTTGCCTTGTTTATCTAAATAATTATATGCATTCTCAAGTGATTTTATGTTAATGTGAATATATCCTAACCAACATGATTAGTCCTTGCTTTTGAAGGTTAATAATGCATTTGAGGAACTAATTCATGATTTGGTGAAGTGGAGGAATGGAATCAAGAGAAAAACGTGAAAGTCAACAAGAAAACATGCAATAACTGGCACCCTGCGCGATAGGGGCCGTGGCACGCTGCCAACACGGCAACACTTGGCCAAAAATTGCATTTTTGGCACATTCCAGTGAGGGTACGCGTTACCAACATGTCACGGAGGTCAAGTAGGGCGTTCAGCTCCGTGACACGTTGCTGTTCCACCACAGGCCAAATTTTGCAATTTTTAAGCATAGTATAAATTGAACCCTTAGCTCCTAAAATCATTGGGTCACAATTTTATTCTGGAAAACTACCTAGGAGTGAAGGGAGAAGTGGGAGAACTCATCTAGGGTTTTTCAAATTCCCTTCTCATCTACCAAATTCATGTAAGTATGTTAGTTTAGTAGTAGTTAGAGTAGTTTTACGAACATGAATGGCAAGAACCCTTCCTCTAGGGTTGAAGCCATGAATTATGATTGTGATTTTATGAAATTGTTTTGGAATTAAGTTATTGATTGTTGTTTTAGTCTTGCATTCTGGATTGTTGGTTTTTTTTATGATTGATCACCATGAAAGCATATTTGTTAGCTTGAGTAATAGCTTGAGAAAGCATTACCTAGGTCAGGACATGAGAATGTGAGGAGCACGTTTGTATCTCGGGAGAGATTTTTGTGTCAGGATAGAAATATACCTAACACCGTGCTTGGTTGAGACACGGGGGTTATGAAAGACCAACTTGGGATGTCACATCACCACTCGAAGAAGTAGTTGTGAGGCTAAGTTGACTTAAATGGTTAGACACACGAAAGTCCCTAATCGTTTCCCCGTAAACCACAACATAATTGATTGCCCGCGACTAGAAATTAAACTCCTCGCTCACAATGATGCAGTGAAGCTAGATTGCCGTGTTTAGAGGCTCGAAAGACCATAAACATGCAATTCTAATTATGTGAAATAACAATTGATAGTTCCATGCTTAACCCATTGCAAATCGTAGTATCACATGATTAATTGGTTTTAACTCTATGTTGCTCCTAGAGTAATTTCAGTATACTTCGCTGACCCAAACTTAGACTTAATTAATCTTGATCGAAAATGTCTATAACCAACACTTGAGGTATTTAAGATCACACTAGAAATGGATAGTTAGAGGAATGGGTCCAGTCCCTGTGGGTTCGACAATCCGGTACTTAAAAAGAGCCACTATATTACTTGCACGACCCGTACACTTGCGGACGCGCGAATCGGGCATGTCAAGTTTTTGGCACCGTTGCCGGGGACTCGGCGAAGCTTTGATAATTTATCTATTTTTGTGTGATTTTTTTTAATTTCCTCAAGTGTTGAAAAACTTGGTCTTAGTCTGTTTATTTGCAGGTGACAGGTTGTCCTGCCGAGCTGGCTAGAAATAGAGAGCTTGTGGAACCGTTGGTGGAACCTGAACGTCAAATCCATTTGCGAAGGAGAGTATCTCTAGAGCAAAGGCTGAATAGACTTCAAGAAAAGGTACAACAACAACCACCCGCGGGACAAGCACAATTGTCATCAAATGCAATGGCAGCAAGACCAGTTCGCGAAGTGGCAATCCCACTAGCGATGAATGTGACCTCTAGCATTCGTAAACCGGAGGCTGGAGGGCACTTTGAGCTTAAACAGAACATGGTGCAGCTGTTACATTCTAGTGGTCAATTCACTGGGATGGAACATGAGGACCCGCAACAGCACTTACAGAGCTTTTTAGAGATTAGTGACACATTTGTCCCCACCGGCGTGTCTACAGATTATGTCCGACTGACCCTCTTCCCATTTTCAATGTTGGGAGAGGCGAAAAAGTGGCTGAAGGCTGAGCCACCGAACTCCATAACTTCATGGAATGATTTGGCTAAGAAGTTCCTTATCAGATTCTTCCCTTCAGGCAAAACTGCAAAGTTGAGAAGTGAAATACTCAGTTTCAAGCAGAGGCCTGATGAGAACTTATATATGGCTTGGGAAAGATTCAAGTCATTGTTGAGAGACTGTCCCCATCACCAGCAATCAAATGAAGTGCTGGCTCATACCTTTGTAGAAAGTCTAGACCCACACACAAAAATATTACTAGACTCTGCATCGGGTAGGCAAGCCTTGGATAAGACATATGATGAGTTGTACACTTTGTTGAACAGAATTGCTCAAGGAAATCCAGAGTGGCACAGCGAGTCATCGAGGGGGGCAGGAAAGAGACCAGGGTTGATAGAAGTAGATGGTTTGAATGCCTTGGCAGCACAGTTAGCTTCGTTCCAACATCAAATGATGACTCAGTTCAATAAACTGAGTATGAACAAACACCAGGGCCAGGTTAATGCAGTTCAGCAAGCTCCGAGTTGGTGTGACATTCGTGGTAATCATGGGCACAATGCAGAATCTTGTGGATCCAATCCGGAATCAGTCAATTTTGTTGGTAATGTGCATAGGAATCAGAATTTTGGGAACAACTCCAACAGAAATTGGCAGGGCCACCCGAATTCTTCTTGGGGTGGAAACCAAAAGCAAAATTATATGCAACCTCAACAACAGCAGTATCAGCAGAATAGGAAGAATGATGGGCAATTGAGTAGCAGCATTGAGCAAACACTGCAGAAAATTTTGGAGACCCAGAATCAGTTAGCGGAAAATCAGGCGAGGATGGCAACAGACTTAATGAATCAGCAAGTATCCACTCAAAATCTTGAAAAACAAGTGGGTCAGATAGCAGCTGCTCAAAACATGAGATCACAAGGGGGATTACCAAGGGACACAGATCCTAACCCCCAGCAGATCAATGCCATCAGTTTGAGAAGCGGTAAGCAATTAGCTGATGTAGTGCCAAAAGAGCTGAAAAAGGGGGTGCAGCCGGAGTTGGTTAGACCAGAAACATCCATCAACATGGGAGATAATCAGAGTGCTGGACAACAAAATGCGCAACTTTCATTGCAGCCAGCACAAAGACCACCACCACCATTCCCTCAGAAATTTAGAAAGGGCAAGGAGGAGGAATGCTTCAAAAAGTTCTTTGAGAGCTTCAAAGAACTTCACATAAATTTGCCTCTTATTGATGTCTTGCAGGGAATGCCCAAGTATGCTAAATACTTGAAAGACGTGATGGCGAACAAAGTTAGATTGGTGGATGTCTAGACTGTAGCACTGACTGACGAGTGCAGTCACAGGGTATTGAGCAAAATGCCAAAGAAGCTCAATGACCTAGGGAGTTTTACCCTCCCCATACAAATTGGTAAAGCTAAGGTGCTACGAGCTTTGTGTGACTTAGGGGCGGCAGTTAATCTAATGCCCCTATCCTTATTCAACACCCTGGGGTTGGGAGAACCGAGGCCGACAAGGTTGATGCTGCAGCTGGCTGACAAGTCGCGAGTGACACCTGATGGAATAATAGAGGACCTCCTTATCAAAGTAGGTAAGTTTATTATACCTGCTGATTTTATTGTTCTAGATTTTCAGGTTGATGACCAGGTACCCTTAATCTTGGGACGTCCATTCTTGGCCACCGGTGGAGCGGTGATTGATCTGAGAGCAGGGACCCTGAAAATAAGGGTTGAAGATGAAGAAGAACTCTTTCGCGTTTACCAAGAAATGAACCCATCCGCACACTACACTAACCTTTGTCAGGTTAGTGTGTTGGCAGAGGATGAGTGTGGGGTGGAGGATTCCACAGGTGCACGGCCAAAGGTAAGGTCAAGTGTTCAGCCCGAGTCTGATAGAGGACATCAAATTGAGAAGAAGTTGGAGAAAGAGAGGAACAGAGTGGAGGCTGTTTCCTCTAAACAGTAAAAGAAAAGGAGATGGTTCTCAAAAGAGAACCCAGGTATGAGGATGTCCTGAAAAGGACAGTCCACGTCGTGCCACGACGTAAAATAAGGCGCTGCTTGGGAGGTAACCCAAGGGTACCTCAGGTACAATTTGCAATTTTGATTTTTCTGTTGCTTTTGTTATTTTCATTTTGTTTGTGTTTTTGGTGGACAGTTAAGCACAGATGGAAGGGAAGTCTGAGTACCGAGATGGTGGAAGCTAAATAGCATGGAAGAGAAGAAGTGTGGGGTTGAACACCCACCTCTGAATACTTGAAAGGAAAGCATGCTTTTAGCTTGGAATAGAGGCTCAGTGGAGTATTTCTCATCCTTTAAATGTTAATTTGATGCTATGAGGACATAGCATGATTTAAGTATGGGGTGAGGGAAATTTCAAGAAAATTTCAATTTTTTTGTGCTTAACGATTTTTGGTGAATGTGATGCTTGTGCGAAATTTGGGAGAAATTTGAAAAATTTTTGTGAATTAAGTATAGCTTCATCATCCGTTGGTTTTTCTTTTTGGTTCTTTTCCGACGGGGGGTCTTTGAACCGAAGAATACATTTTTTTTCCTTTCTTTGTCTGTATATAATGTTTTAGTCATAGTTAGGGACTGTTTCCAACGATGGATGGATGACGACCGTCTTGAGGAAAAATTAGTCGATAGGTTTTGGGTTTTTGGAAACCATAACTAATTTATGGCTTGATGTTCTTGTTATGTGCTATGCATGATTGTAAGATACAAGTATGCTCAGTGTGAAGCATGCAGATGTATAACTTTATTTGAGACACTTAGGCTCTTGAATTTGACTCAATATGATTGAAGCTTAATTCTGAATTCTTGTGATTAGCTGAGTAAGAGTCTGATGAATGTGTCTTGAATTGAGCATGTGCCATGAGTGTAAGGTTTTTGAGTATTCGGTGCTATTGTGGATTGTCTAGAACTTGCCTGATGTGTTTATAAAACGAAATGAAGGATGTGAAGTGTAGGAGATGATTTAGGCATTTCTTTGAATGAACCAAATTTTTATCCCTCATTTTACCTACCTTGAGAAATTAATCCTAGTTAGCCCTATTGAGCCTTGAGCCTATTCTTTGACAGCTGCAACATAAACTTAATCCTTTTTCTTTCATTAGCCTTGAATTTGATCCAAAACTCCTAAGCGCTTAAGGGAAAAATATGAAAGAGTAAAGGAGTGAGAAGAAGGAAAAGAAAGGAAAATTAGCAAGTTGTAGAAGTGGTGAAAAGGACAAAGGTGCACTTGTGTGAAAACAGCAGATTATTATAAGGAGTAAGAAAATAAATAAATGAAAAGTTACTTATAGAACTACTTATTAATAAGTTAAAAGTGCCTAAAGAAATGGGGGAACAAAAGAGGAAAAAGAAAGCTGAAAGGAGAAAAAGGTGAAGTAAGGGAAGGGAAGTTCATAATGAAGGCGTGATGTATGAAAAGCTCTTAGGAAAGATAGTCACTATTACTGGCCATAATAGTACCTACCCGCACCTGAGTTACATTACAACCTAAAAAGTCCTACTTGATCTTACATTCATACATCCTTAAATTAGTGGAATAAAACACTCAGGGCAAGCTTATGGGTCATTACATGATGCATGTGAATTCTTTGTGAGAGTGAGCGTAATTCTATTCAAGTACCCACACATGTTGTGATTTAAAATTTTTTTTTGCGTGTGAAATTGGGTAACTCTCTTTCCGTGAGGGCACATGTTAAATGAAGGATATAGTTCATGTCGGATTTCTTAATAAGTTGATTTGCATGAGTTTGCTAAGATTGAGAGTCGATTCTTGAGGTTAAGAAGTCTGAACATAGTTGTACTTCATTTCAATGATCAAATCGTGCATGCTCTATTTTTAGCTTGTTATCTTGCTTAATCATTATAGCTGTAGCTTGAATATTCTTCCTAAATGAGTTATAGGTGAGTCTCCATATGCATGAGATGTAATAGGTTGTTCGAGGACGAACAAGACTTTAAGTGTGGGGTAGGTGATCATGGGGAAAATAGCATGCCCAAGTGATACTTTATAACTTAGTTTTGCCTTGTTTATCTAAATAATTATATGCATTCTCATGTGATTTTATGTTAATGTGAATATATCCTAACCAACATGATTAGTCCTTGTTTTTGAAGGTTAATAATTCATTTGAGGAACTAATTCATGATTTGGTGAAGTGGAGGAATGGAATCAAGAGCAAAACGTGAAAGTCAATAAGAAAACATGCAATAACTGGCACCCTGCGCGATAGGGGCCGTGGCACGCTGCCAACGCGGCAACACTTGGCCAAAAATTGCATTTTTGGCACATTTCAATGAGGGTATGCATTACCAACGTGTCACGGAGGTCAATTAGGGCGTTCAGCTCCGTGACACGTTGCTGTTCCACCACAGGCCAAATTTTGCAATTTTTCAGCATAGTATAAATTGAACCCTTAGCTCCTAAAATCATTGGGTCACGATTTTATTCTGGAAAACTACCTAGGAGTGAAGGGAGAAGTGGGAGAACTCATCTAGGGTTTTTCAAATTCCCTTCTCATCTACCAAATTCATGTAAGTATGTTAGTTTAGTAGTAGTTAGTGTAGTTTTACGAACATGAAAGGCAAGAACCCTTCCTCTAGGGTTGAAGCCATGAATTATGATTGTGATTTTATGAAATTATTTTGGAATTAAATTATTGATTGTTGTTTTCGTCTTGCATTCTGGATTGTTGGTTGTTTTTATGATTGATCACCATGAAAGCATATTTGTTAGCTTGAGTAATAGCTTGAGAAAGCATTACCTAGGTCAGGACATGAGAATGTGAGGAGCACGTTTGTATCTCGGGAGAGATTTTTGTGTCAGGATAGAAATATACCTAACACCGTGTTTGGTTGAGACACGGGGGTTATGAAAGACCAACTTGGGATGTCACATCACCACTCGAAGAAGTAGTTGTGAGGCTAAGTTGAGTTAAATGGTTAGATGCACGAAAGTCCCTAATCGTTTCCCCGTAAACCACAACATAATTGATTGCCCGCGACTAGAAATTAAACTCCTCGCTCATAATGATGCAGTGAGGCTAGATTGCCGTGTTTAGAGGCTCGAAAGACCATAAACATGCAATTCTAATTATGTGAAATAACAATTGATAGTTCCATGCTTAACCCATTGCAAATCGTAGTATCGCATGATTAATTGGTTTTAACTCTATGTTGCTCCTAGAGTAATTTCAGAATACTTCGTTGACCCAAACTTAGACTTAATTAATCTCGATCGAAAATGTCTATAACCAACACTTGAGGTATTTAAGATCACACTAGAAATGGATAGTTAGAGGAATGGGTCCAGTCCCTGTGGGTTCGACAATCCGGTTCTTAAAAAGAGCCACTATATTACTTTCACGACCCGTACACTTGGGGACGCGTGAATCGGGCACGTCAATTTTAAATTACAATTCATGTTTTCAAAGTTCTACAAATTATGATGCCCAATTATGAAAGTTTATGAAAGGTTGAGATTATGACATATGTTATCAAGCATAATGAGATGCATATGAAATATGTATGATTTTGAATTACCCATTTCTATGTTCATGTTTTTGACTATCGAAGTCTATTTCAAGTATGTTGAGTTTGGGCAAGCCCATATGATCAAGTATGTTTCATGATTTATCTGAATTCCATGTTATAAGGTTACCACATAGATTTTGGAGTTTTGACTCCCGCTCTTCTCAGCTTGTGGTATGGTTTGAGTCAAGACTCCTCATGTTATGATTTCATATTTTTATATATATTTTTATGATTCATCTTTGTCACTAGACGATGGTTCAGCTTCGTTTAAAAATAATGGAGAGTATATGCATGTTTTTGGGAGTAGTGTCTAGTACCGAGTAGGCTAAGGGTTAGTCAACCCTATGCCTCAGAACTATGTTTCAATGTATGTGTGTTCGGATTATTTGGGACCTCCCTTATGAGCTTCCCCTGCCCCCAAGGGGCCTTCAGCTTGATATCGATATCATGGTAGCGTTCTTAGCCTTAGCAAGACTTTGGACGGCTCTGCCCACTTGAATGTAACAGTCGGGTCCACGTAAGCTCTATCGTGGTAATGTCAGTTATATGACGAGTCTCTCATCGTTTCTCATGATTTCAGTTATGCATGTTCATCAATCGTGATATTATGTTTTCAGCAGGTTTGACCCAATATGCAGTTTTACTTATGGATAATCAGTTTTAGCTTTGGGTCATTCAATTCAGTTATGATATTCAGTTATGTTTAAATCATGTTTTTCAAATAATAGCATGCAAGGCCTACTCTCAGACTCTCATGATGAAATGTTTTATGATATGCATGATCTCTGATTTTACTTACTTAATAGTTTTACTTACCCTACGTACTCGGTACATTTCACGTACTGACCGCATACTCTATGCTATATCATTTTATGATACAGACTCCGACATTCAGGTTCAGCCCCAGCATTATTTAGATCCTCCGAGTAGCACCTCCTGGCCAAAGTTGGTAAGTCCTCATCCTTCGAGGACCCTTTTTTATCAATTGTACTCAGTATCTTCAATTTTAGTTTTAGTGAGTTTGTTGGGGTCTTGTCCTATCAATTCGTCAGTATGTAGAGGATTATTAGACATAATATGTTTTTAGTTTCAGATCGTTGTTATGTATTTAGATATTTGATATTATCAAATTTTCAGATTTTTGCTATTTTATATATGTTAGACTTCCGCACTATTATGCTGAGTTTAGATGTCATGTTCATGTCATGGATCGACATGGAGCCATTCAGGGTTCTTCGTCTCGTATCTCGATCCTGGCTATGTTCGGGATGTGACACTCACTAAGCTAAAGTTGCTAAAATCGCCTGAGGAGGGGGAACTATTGTCACTGTTGTGACTGAGAACTTGCACCTGCATCATAATACGATACAATATAGAAATATGCATCAGTACTTTAAACATACTGAGTATGCGAGATGTAAGTAAAGAAATAAGAGTACATAACTAAGCTGAGATGACATGAAAAGACCAACTATAAACTGATGAGTACTATGATATAACTATAATAGTGTAAGTACAGGCACTAACTGATAGACATAAACATATACCGAAATATAAATAACTGAACTATGCTGAACCAACAAGAGGTACTGTACTATATTGTACTATATTGTGGGAGCAACTATACCGGCATGTAACCACATGTATTAAATGTGGAGTCTGATGATACCCCCCATTGGAGAAAGCCCATTATACTTTGCCCAGGTATAGTAGTTGAATAGGGTGATCACTGTCTGATGCCCAATCGGGCTAAAAACCTACGGTGGCAAGGTAGTTCTAGGAACTTGGGTGCATTGAACCTCGGGCCGCTTGGTGCTAAGTCCTAGGCCCACTGGAAGTCCTAACTGTGACTCCTAGGCTAATAGCTCGAAACTAGTGACCCAAGACTTATGTTAGGAGTACTTATCTAGAAGTACCCTGAGAGTCTAAAGGACCTGATAACTAGAATCTAGTGTTCTAAGACTGGCCAAAGCTGCTTTATCTGAAAGCGTTGTAACCGTCTAAAGAACAACCTTATCACTAGTACTAGGGAGTGTTATTGAAACTCCGCAAGAAATGATTATAGTCAGACTGATCAGCTGACTTTACTAAATGATACTGAAAAGGCTAAATACTGACTGAGAGTGAACTAGCATTCAAACTGACTGTTAACTCACATGACGGTAATAACATGGTAATTGCAAGAATTTACAGAGTCAAGCAACACTTGTATCTAGACAATTATGAAAGACTCAATTTACTACATTCATAGAAACTAGGGCTAAAATCATAAAATTTCATGGAAGGAGATATCAAAAAGAAGTATAGCTAACAACAAAATTCCAAAACTCATGAAAATTATAACAAGAAGGAAATCCATAATTTACTGACAAACAGACCTTAACTTTGAACTTTAGGGATGGAACTGATAAAATTCTCAAAATAGTTTTGGGCAAAGGGAAGAACAAATCCCTTGTTGAATTCCCTCATACATGGAGTAGAGTTCCTGAGAAAAATCTGGAGAAATCTTAGAAGAAGACTGAATCCTTTTTCTTGCTCTCAGCTTCCTGACTGAGTTTTCTATGTTCTAACTTTGAGAGAATGAGAGGAATGAGATAAAACTGTTGACTAACTCCCTAAATCCCTATGAAAATAACCCCAAACAACATAGTTTAAGAGTTAAAAAGGTGGGAAGTTACAAAAATCATCCCTAGAAGAAAGACTAGAAAACTTCCTATTGGGGTCCAACGGGTTGTTAGTCGAGACCACGACCCTTTGGGACCAATTGTTGGTTAACGGTCTGAAATTTGGATTTCTAAACTTCGACCAACGGGTGGACATGATGACCTATTTGAAGGAAGGAGGGGTCCTTACATCCAACCATTGAATCTGGCGGGAATTTCTCACCATTTCTGGATTCTTCCAACGGCTCCCTACGGTGAGTCATTAGTTCCTTCCACGACTCATTGATTTTGGCAAAGGTTGGGCTAAGTTTCTAAACTGAGCAAAAATGAGTGACAGAACAACTCATTACTCCTCACAACGGGTCATTCCATGTCTCCTTGGTTCCCAAATGAAAACTTATAGAGAATGACAATGATCATACAATGGTTAGTTGGTGCTGACGGCAACTCATTGTTTGAGTCATTCTGAGATAAAATTTTTTAGTTCTTTCTAGCTTTTCTTACTTAATCTGAGTTATGGTCTATGAAACTTTTGGGGTGTTACAGTATCTCCCCCTTGAGATTATTCTTCCTCAAATGAAGGCTACGTAAGCTGAAAGACTGGGGAATGAGTTGCAAATTCCCAATTGAAAACTGTAAACTAATTTCTGAAGGAGTGACTAACCCCAGACTAAAATAGGCATACTAACTGAGTTGATGCAACTAGGATGCATATTAAGAACATGAATAGAGATTATTAATATGGAACTGAATAGAGTACTGAGGAGGAATTTAGTACATGATGCTGAAGCTGAACTGGAAGGAAATAAATGAGGATATTTAGCCATTATGTCTGCTTCTTCTTCCCATGTAGCTCCCTCAACTAGTTGGTTCCTCCATAGAACCTTTACTGAAGTGACCTCGTTTCTCAACTTACAAACCTGATGGTCTATGATTTGAACTAGAAATGCTTCGTAAGAAAGGTTGTCCTTTAATCCGACACTCTCTAGAGGCACTACTGAGGTCGGATCACCGATGCACTTCTTCAGTATTGGTACATGAAAGACTGGATGCACCGATGCTAACTCTACAAGTAAGTCTAACTTATAGGCTACATTGCTAATACATTTTAGGATTCTGTAAGGTCCCACATATCTCAGATTGAGTTTTCCTTTCTTCTCAAACCACATTACTCATTTAATAGGTGATATCTTTAGGTAAACCCAATCATCAGTAGCAAATTCTAGCTCTCTTCTCCTTATATCTGCATATGATTTCTTTCGACTCTGTCCTATTTTTAACCCTTCTCTAATAAGATGCACTTTCTGCATAGCATCATGAATGTAATCTGGACCTATCAAAGTAGTTTTTCCAACCTCAAACCATCCTATAGGAGACCTACACCTCCTACATATAATGCCTCAAACGGGGCCATCTGAATACTGGAGTGGTAGCTATTATTTTATGCAAACTCGATGAGAGGTAGGTGATCATCCCAACCGCCCTTAAAGTCGATCACAAAAGCTCTCAATAAGTCTTCCAAGGTCTGAATAGTCTGCTCAACTTGTGCATCCATCTATGGGTTAAAAGATGTGCTGAGCTTGACTTGAGTGCCAAGTCCTTTC
This sequence comes from Datura wrightii, assembly GCA_035772735.1. Lineage (NCBI taxonomy): Eukaryota > Viridiplantae > Streptophyta > Magnoliopsida > Solanales > Solanaceae > Datura > Datura wrightii. The sequence continues at coordinate 34,748,805 of JASDFA010000006.1, forward strand.
TGAAATGACTTCCAGAAGTGCGTGGTGAATTAGGTAGCTCTGTCTAAAATAATGGACAAGGGAACTCCATCTAGTTCGACTAATTCTCAGATGTACAGTCTAGCATAATCCTCAGCTGAGTTTGTAGTCTTTAACGGTAGGAAATGTTCTGACTTAGTCATCCGATCTATTACCACCCAAATGAAATCATGTTGTCGGCGCGTATGAGGTAAACCTATAATAAAGTCCATGTTCACGTCTTCCCACTTCCACGTGGGTATGCTAATATCCTGAGTCATACCCTAGGTCTCTGATATTCAACCTTAACCTATTGGCAGTTAGGACACTTAGCTACAAATTCTTCAATATCCCTCTTCATGCCGTTCCACCAGTAGATTTCCCGTAGGTCACAGGACGTCTTAGTGGCACCTGGGTGAATAACATATCTGGAGCTGTTTGCTTTTGCCAGTATTCACTGTCTCAAGTCATCTACATCTAGAACATATAGTCTATCCTGGTAACGAAGCACGCCATCCCCCCTTTGAAGAAAGTCTCAACTTCTTTTCTTAGAACTGCTTCTTTCAGTTTAAGTAATATGCGGTCTTCATCCTACTTTGACTTGACCTCTACTACCAGTGAGGACTCTGACCCACTTTGGATTACAACTCCGCCCTTAGCTGAATCAACTAACTACACCCTCAGTCTAGCTAACCTATGGATATCTTTTTCCAGATCCTTTTGGACCCTCTTCAACATGAGTAGTGCTTTCCATAGACATCCTGCTTAAGTCATCCACCACTACATTGGCCTTGCCCAGGTGGTATACCACAATCATGTCAGTCCTTTAATAACTCTAGCCACCTTCTCTAATGGAGGTTCAAGTCCTTCTAACTGAACACGTATTGAAGGCTCTTTTAGTGATTGAAAACATCCACATGAACCCCATAAAGGTAATGTCTCCATATCTTCAAAGAAAATATCACTTCCGCCAATTAAGATCATGAGTCTGATAATTCTTCTCATGAACCTTGAGTTGTCTAGAGGAATAAGCTATCACCTTACCCCACTGCATCAGGACACAACCGAGGCCAACTCGAAAAGCATCACAATAGACTACGAACCCATCTATTCCTTCTGGCAAAGTCAAAATCAGAGCTGTACTGAGTCGAGTCTTCAACTCTTGGAAACTCTTCTCACATGAATCTGACCAGTGAAACTTCACCTTTTTTTGAGTCAGTTTAGTCAGAGGGGATGCAACGGAGGAAAACCCCTCTACAAACCGTTGGTAGTAAGTGGCTAAACCCAAGAAACTCCAGATTTCTGCTGGAGAAATGGGTCTCGACCAATATTTTACCACTGATATCTTTTGAGGATCTACCTGAATACCCTCACCTAAGACCATATGACTGAGGAAGGCTATTGACTTCAGCCATAATTCACACTTACTATATTTAATAAACAACTAACAGACTCTAAGAGTCTGAAACACTATCCTCAGGTGATTAGGATGTTCCTCTTCATTTCTAGAGTACACCAAGATGTCATCTAAGAACAAAATGACGAACATGTCCAGATATGGCTCGAATAGCCTATTCATCAGGTCCATAAAAGCTGTAGGAGCAATGGTTAGTCCAAAAGACATAACCAAAAATTCGTAGTGGCCATACCGAGTTCTGAAGGTTGTTTTTGGTATGTTACATTCTCTAACCCTAAGATGATGATATCCCGATCTGAGATCTACCATGGAAAAATAACTAGCTCTCTGTAGCTGATCGAACAAGTCATTAATCCTGGGTAGGGGATACCTATTCTTGACTGTAACTTTGTTTAGTTGACGGTAGTCGATGAACATTCTGAGTGTACCGTCTTTCTTTCACACAAACAATATTGGAGCACCCCATGTAGAGATATTGGGACTAATGAAGCCCTTATCTAGAAGGTCTTTTAATTGTTCCTTCAACTCCTTAAGCTCAGCTGGAGCCATTCTTTAAGGAGGAATAGAGATGGGATGGGCGTATGGAAGAAGGTCTATGCCGAAGTCTATTTTCCACTTGAGAGGGACTCCAGGAAGATCTTCGGGAAAGACATAGACATCGGGGAATTCACTGACACAGGAACTGACTGAATAGTCAGGGTCTCAGAGTTGGAATCCTTAACCCTAACTAGGTGATATAGGAAATCCTTTTTGGGCCTTAAGGTGGGATATAAATCAACCCTTAGGTGCTGAAACACTACCCTTCCATTCTAAGACTGGCTCATTGGGAAAATGAAACTTGACAACTCTAGTTCTACAGTTGACTGATGCATAACCAGAATGTAACCAATCCATGCCAAGAATGAGGTCAGAGTCGACCATGTCTAGATCTACTAGATCAACTAGGATAAATATAATCAACGTTGAGACTGGGTAGTTTCTATATACCCGGCTGACTCTAACTGATTCACCAACCAAAGTAGAGACAGAGAACGATTCTGAGAAGACTTCTGGACTAATATCGAACTGAATAGTTATGTAAGGAGTCCTGAATAAAAGTGTGGCTCCTGGATTTAGTAGGAAATATACATCTATATGGAAATGATGTAGCATACCAATAACCACATCGGGTGAGCTCTCCTGATCCTGACGAGAAGAGAAGGCATAAAAATGATTTTGGTGTTGTCAGCCATCCGTACCTGAAATAGTACCTTGCTGAGTTGGGCGACCTGCTGGGGTTGCTGAGGTAGTGGACTGAGCCTTTCCTGGTCCTGTTAATGGACAATCTCTTAATCTGTCGCCTGGCTGGCCACAACTGAAACAACCCTCCTTGCCCAAACGACACTCCCCTAGGTGATTCTTGCCACACTTTTGGCAGGATGGAAATGAGTTGCTACTAGAGATATGACTTTGGGACTGGGAGCCTGACGCTCTACCCTCTCGATCCTTACGAAATTGGAAAGAAGGAGCACTCGATATTGTGGATGCTGGAGGTCTCTACTACTGCTACTATGGGCCTATACTGCTACCTGACCTCTGCTGGCCATATTCAAACTAACCTGTTCTGGCCCGCTTGTTTTTCCACTCTATGTCCTTAAACTTTTCTTCCTATATTTACTGGGCATAAATGATAAGGCTAGAGAGGTCAATTTTTTTTATCAACATTGTGGTTCTGCATTCCTTGAGTACCAGATTTGAAACTCCAATTACAAACTTTAGCATACGAGTCCTCATCTTGGTGACCATCTCTAGAGCATACCTCGATAGCCTAGTGAATTCCAATGCATACTCTTTTGCTGTCCTATTATTCTGCCTCAGATTCATGAATTAAGCAACTTTGGCCTCCATCAATTCCGAGGAAAGAATCTATTATGGAACGCAGTACCGAGATTGTACCATTCTACTAATCTTGCTTCGGTCGGCCTCCCCTCCTTCCATCTTTGTACCAAATCCACTGCTTTTAATAGGTAGGTAGCTAGATCAGCACGTTGCTAAAGAAGTAACACCTATGATCTGGGTGTTTCTTTGCACCTCATCCACGAACTCCTGCAGGTCCTGTCCTACTTTAGATCCATGAAAAGATAGAGGGTTCATTCAGGTGAAATGTCAAGATCTGGCAGCTGCTGCAGACCCGTTCACATTCATCAAAACCACCTGTTGGTTTACTTTGTTGGTCACAGCCTGGGTAAGCATCTAGTTCGCAGCCCTGAACTCAGTAGCCGACACTTGATCACCCTGAGGGGCTATTGGAGCTGGTGGGGTAGGTTGGTTTGCATTCATGTTTCTCCTCCCATTTCGTCATTTTAGAGGCATCATTATTTGAAAAGAGTAGAGTGCGGATTAGAAGGACATTTTTGAGATTAAGCTTAACACATGATAAAAAGTATGAACAAAGGGAAATTTACAAATAACACCTTGTACTCCCCCTCATAAGTGTGTGATCACGGGCAAAAATATATGCCCGAGATACGCTTTACGACTTAAATTAGTCTTGTTTATCTAAGATTATTATATACATTTTCATGTAATTTTAGATGAATTAAAGATATGTGCGAACCAACATGATTAGCCTTTGTTTTGTAGGTTTTGATGACTTTTGAGTAACTAATCCATGAGTTGGTGAAGTAGAGGCTTGGAAACGGAATTAACACGCGAACGTCGGTGAAGAGGAGGCACAAAACAGCCCACCGGCACGTCGACAACGTGCCACGGCAGACAGGCCGTTCACAACAGACCACCTGCACATTGGCAACGTGCCATGGCAGGTGGCCTCCGCGACCAAGGGCTGCCAACGCGCTGCCTAGGCAGCGTGACACGCTGCCAACGCGGCAGGGTGCTGCCCGGGCCGATTTTGGGTGATTTCCAGAGGACCTCCGCGTCCGTAGCGTGTCAGGGAGGCCGTGCTCTGTGATGCACTCCGTGACACGTTGCTTGTTATTCCGGGAAAGAGTCCTACTACTATAAATAGCACACTTAGGTTTATTTTTCAAAATTCAGACTTGGTGGAGCAAGGACGTGGGTTACAGGCAGTTGAGGGATGAAAAAGCTAAGGGATTTTCTCTCTTTCTTTATTCTTTCAATCAATTGATCATATGATTAACACTTGTTTTAGGATGATTAATCCACAAATGAGTGGCTAATTCTCTTCCTTGCCGAGGTTTTGAACAATGGTGATGAATTTTGATTATTGAATTGTATGGTTTTTCATCTTCTTGTTCTATGTTGTTCTATTAATTCTTGTTTCTACTGCATTAGTGTGTGGCCGACATTAGTGTACATCTAAAAAGTCCAATTTCACTCGAGAGAGAATGACATTGGAAATTTGTGAATTAATAGGGTATTGTTCTTAACTTGATTTGGGAAAATTGGGTTTTGATGTGCTTTCCTGATAAAAATATACTTGAAAGCCGTATTAGTCAATTTAGGAACCGGAATTGTATTGCTAGGTCATAAATTGCATTTGATCACAGAAATGTAGACGAATGGTTTATGATTCTAAAGTGAGATTAAATACGAGAGTTTTAATCTCTAGGCTAATGTTCTTGGCTAGCAACATGAAGAAAAGATTAACCAAATTATGATTATAATCAAGTTCATTACTTGTTCTTAACCTTGGCATGCTCATATCCATAGTTTCAATTCAAAGTAAATATTTGTTAATAGTTTTAGTATATAATTCATAAACAAAAATTCTTTAACTTTTGGGTTACGTTGTTGTCAGCATAATTAGAGGTAAGCTAGAATATAATGTACTTAAGCAATTTTACTTATCAAGAGTCTCCTTGGTTCGATACTTGGCTTACTTAGCCACTTTATTACTTGTTTGACCACGTGCACTTGCGTGTCGGTTTTTAACCTATACCAAATCACCGAACAAGTTTTTGGCGCCGTTGCCGGGGAGACTAGGCAATTGGTGAAATTGTGTTAAGTGTAAATTTGCTGTATTTCTATTTTCTTTTCTTAAGTGTTGACAACTTAGTCTTAGTGTTTGTTTTAATTCTTTTGCATTTTTACTTTTTCTTTTTCGAATACTCTTATTGACATGACATCATGGAATATAAATGGTTTCAATGGTGGATACTCATATTTTAGTGAATCTTGTCTGAATTGCGGAGGACACCACTCGTGGCAACACTGTGACACGTACGATATATGTGGTGGTCAAGATGGCCATTGGGATGGCTGTCCGAATGCATATTCCCATCCCCCAAGCCCCTACTATGATCCTTCTGTTGTTTTTTCTGAATATAGGCATGCTGAAAATGTGGACTTGGGACGCCAAGCTCGAATAGAAGACATGCTGAAACAACTCTTGGAGCAATCAGAAGCAATGAAGGAGGCGATGGCAGTATTGAGAATTCAGCAAGAAGAGAATGCAGAGGCTCTAGAAAGGATGAGCATCAAATTCACGGAGATGATCGCTGAAGCTGAAGCTTGTGATAAATTGCAGGTAACAACTTTAGCCGATATTCAAGAGGAACTACAAGATGACGACAAGGGTGAATTTTTGGATGAAACCCAACAATTAGAATCTCTTGAGTGTCCCCGTGACGGGCTCACACTTATAGAAAATCCATTCATGGAAGAAGAGATAGAGTACCCCCATTTGACATTAATGAAGAGATAGATGTCGATGCTGAAAAGGAGTATACAAGTAAGGAGGTCAAGCAAAATGCAATTACAGAGTTGAGGTGTATTGGACCACACTCTACGCATTTTTCGACGTTAAATTTGGTTGACAACATAGAAAGAGAGCCTTCCAAGCTTATAGAGAAATGTCTAGAGGAGGACCAAGCACCATATATTTTGAAATTTGCCAACGCGGAGAGACAAAATGACTTCGCTTACTTGAGGGCCAATAAAGTAAAAAGGTAACATCTACTGTTTGGTCCTTACAATTTTTCACCACCACCCCTAGAGCATAAGAGGAAATTAGAGAAGAAATTAGGGGTGAGATTCATATCCTCAAGGTGGAGGAAAAAGTGGTGAAACTTGGTACGTCGTGCCGCGACGTAAAATTAGGCACTGCTTGGGAGGCAACCCAAGGGTATCACAGGTACCATTTTAATTTCTTGCAATTGAGTTAATTTTTGTTTATTTTCCTCTTGTGTTGTTTTGGTGGAAAGTTAAGCACAGATGGAGGGGAAGTCTGAGTACCCGTGGAGGAGGAAGCTAACAAGCATGAAAGAGAAAAAGTGTGGGGTTGAACACCCACTTGTGCAAAGTCGAAGAAACGCATGCTGTTAGCTAAGCCTAAAGGCCTCAGGGAGTATTTCTCACCCTTTGTAAATTTTAATTTGATGCTATGAGGACATAGCATGATTTAAGTGTGGGGTGAGGGAATTTTCAAGGGAAATTTCAAAATTTTCTGTGCTTAACGATTTTGGTGAATGTAATGCTTGTGCAAAAGTTTGTGAGAAATTTGAAAAATTTGAAATTTTTTTGTGAATTAAGCATGACTTCATCACCCGTTGGTTTTTCTTTTCGGTTCTTTTCCGATGGGGGGTCTTTGAACCGAAGAATAAATTTTTTTTTCTCTTTTTCTTTGTCTGTATATAATGTTTTTAGTCATAGTTAGTGACTATTTCCGACGATGGATGGATGACGACCGTCTTGAGGAAAAATTAGTCGATAGGTTGTGGGTTTGTGAACCCGTAGCTAATTTGGGCTTGATGTTCTTTTTATGTGCTATACATGGTTGTAAGATGCAAGTATGTTCAGTGTGAAGCATGCAAGTGTATAACTTTGTTTGAGACACTTAGGCTCTTGAATTTGACTCAATATGATTGAAGCTTAATCTGAATTCTTGTGATTAGCTGAGTTAAGAGTCTGCTGAATGTGTCTTGAATTGAGCATGTGCCATGAGTGTAAGGTTTTTGACTATTCTGTGCTATTATGAAATGTCTAGAACTTGCCAGATGTGTATATAAAACGAAATGAAGGATGTGAATTGTAGGAGATGATTTAGGCATTTCTTTGAATGAACCAAACTTTTATCCCTCATTATACCTACCTTGAAAAATTAATCCTAGTTAACCCCATTGAGCCTTGAGCCTATTCTTTGATAGCTGCAACATAAGCTTAATCTTTTTCTTTCATTAGCCTTGAATTTGAACCAAAACTCCTAAGCGCTTAAAGGAAAAATCCGAAAGGGTAAAGGAGTGAGAAGAATGAAAAAGAAGGGAAAGTAGCAATTGTAAGAGTTGAGAAAGGTCGAGGGCGCACTTGTTTGAATATGGGTGAATATTAGTAGGGAGTAAGAAAATAAATAAATGAAAAGTTACTTATAGAACTCCTTACTAATAAGCTAAAAGTGCCTAAAGAAATGGGGGAACAAAAGAGGAAAAAGAAAGATGAAAAGAGAAAAAGGTGAAGTGAGGGAAGGGAAGTTTGTAAGGAAGGCGTGATGTATTAAAAGCGCTTAGGAAAGATAGTAACTATTACGGATCATAATAGTTCTTACCTGCACCTGAGTTACATTACAACCTAAAAGGTCCTACTTGATCTTACATTCACACATCCTTAAAGTAGTGGAATAAAACACTAAGGGCAAGCTTATGGGTCATTACATGATGCATGTGAATTCTTTGTGAGAGTGAGTGTAATTCTATGCATGTACCCACACATGTTGTGATATAAAAATTGTTTTTGCGTGTGAAATTGGGTAACTCTCTTTCCGTGAGGGGCACATGTTGAATGAAGGATATAATTCATGTGAGATTTTTTGGTCAGTTGATTTGCATGAGTTTGCTAAAATTGAGAGTCGATTCTTGAGGTTAAGAAGTCTTAACATAGTTGTACTTCATTTCAATGATCAAATCAGGCATGCTCTATTTTTAGCTTGTATCTTACGTAATCATTATAGCCGTAACTTGAATTCTCTTGCTAAATTAGTTATGTGGGAGTCTCCATATTCATGATATGTAAAAGGTTGTTCGAGGACGAACAAGGCTTTACTTGTGGGGTTGTGATCACGGGCAAAAATATATGCCCGAGATACGCTTTACGACTTAAATTAGTCTTGTTTATCTAAGATTATTATATACATTTTCATGTAATTTTAGATGAATTAAAGATATTTGCTAACCAACATGATTAGCCTTTGTTTTGTAGGTTTTGATGACTTTTGAGTAACTAATCCATGAGTTGGTGAAGTAGAGGCTTGGAAATGGAATTAACACGAGAACGTCGGCGAAGAGGAGGCACAAAACAGCCCACCGGCGCGTCGACTACGTGCCACGATAGACAGGCCGTTCACAACAGCCCACCTGCGCATTGGCAACGTGCCATGGCAGGTGGCCTCCGCGACCAAGGGCTGCCAACGCGCTGCCCAGGCAGCGTGACACGCTGCCAACGCGGCAGGGTGCTGCCCGGGACGATTTTGGGTGATTTCTAGAGGGCCTCCGCGTCCGTAGCGTGTCACGGAGGCCGTGCTCCACGATGCACTCCGTGACACGTTGCTTGTTATTCCGGGAAAGAATCCTACTACTATAAATAGCACACTTAGGTTTATCTTTCAAAATTCAGACTTGGTGGGGCAAGGACGTGGGTTACAGGCAGTTGAGGGACGAAAAAGCTAAGGGATTTTCTCTCTTTCTTTCTTCTTTCAATCAATTGTTTGTATGATTAACACTTGTTTTAGGATGATTAATCCACAAATGAGTGGCTAATTCTCTTCCTTGATGAGGTTTTGAACAATGGTGATGAATTTTGATTATTGAATTGTATGGTTTTTCATCTTCTTCTTCTATGTTGTTCTATTAATTCTTGTTTCTACTGCATTAGTGTGTGGCCGACATTAGTGTACATCTAAAAAGTCCAATTTCACTCGAGAGAGCACGACATTGGAAAGTTGTGAATTAATAGGGTATTGTTCTTAACTTGATTTGGGAAAATTGAGTTTTGATGTGCTTTCCAGATAGAAATATACTTGAAAGCCGTATTAGTCAATTTAGAAACCGGAATTGTATTGCTAGGTCATAAATTGCATTTGATCACAGAAATGTAGACGAATGGTTTATTATTCTAAAGTGAGATTAAATACGAGAGTGTTAATCTCTAGGCTAATGTTCTTGGCTAGCAACATGAAGAAAAGATTAACCAAATTATGATTATAATCAAGTTCATTACTTGTTCTTAACCTTGGCATGCTCATATCCATAGTTTCAATTCAAAGTAAATATTTGTTAATAGTTTTAGTATATAATTCATAAACAAAAATTCTTTAACTTTTGGGTTACGTTGTTGTCAGCATAATTAGAGGTAAGCTAGAATATAGTGTACTTAAGCAATTTTACTTATCCAGAGTCTCCTTGGTTCGATACTTGGCTTACTTAGCCACTTTATTACTTGTTTGACCACGTGCACTTGCGTGTCGGTTTTTAACCTATACCAAATCAGCGAACAGTGTGGCGTACTTCACGCCCATGAAAAGGACTACTTGATGTGGCTTTCAAAAATCATAGGATACTTTAAACCTAGTGCTATGATACCAAGTTTGTCACAACCTGAGTCTACACCCTACACGCGATAAGGTACCTGGTGCCACAAGCGACCTCAAGCTAACCCATGGCTTAACATCACACTGGTAAACTTAAATAACATAGAAGAAGCTGGGAACGTAACTAAATAAATTGATTTTTCTATAATAAGAAATGTTTGATAAAATACTGAAAACAACATGTTTGTCAAATACCGAACAAAACTAAGTTTGAAAGCCATCTAAGAACTGACAAGTTGTTGGTACAAGCCCCCAACAAACACTAAAATCTGAGAACAAGAATCTGAAATAGAACTAAAACTTCATCTTCGAAAAATGAGGGCTCACTAAGCTAAAACTGTTGAAATCGCCTGAGGAGGGGGAACTACTATCGCTGCTGTGACTGAGAACGTGCACCTATATCATAATATGATACAACATGAAAATATGCATCAGTACTTTGAATGTACTAAGTATGCGAGAAGTAACTAAATCAATAAGAGTACATAACCGAGCTGAGATGACATGAAATGACCAACTATTAGCTGATGAGTACTATGATATAACTGTGATAATATAAGTACGGGCACTGACTGATGGTCATAAACATATCTTGAAATATGAATAACTGAACTAAGCTGAACTGACAAGAGGAATTGTACTATATTATACTATATTATGGGAGCAACTATATCGACATGTAACCACGTGAGTTAACTGTGGAGTCTGATGTATACCCCCCATTGGAGAAGGCCCACTATACTTTTCTAGGGTATAGTAGCTAAACTGGGTGATCACCATCTGATGCACAATCGGGCTAAAAACCTATGGTGGCAACGTAGTTCTAGAAACCTAGGTGTGCTGAATCTCAGCCCTCTTAGAGTTAAGTCCTACTTCCACTGAAAGTCCTAACTGTGACTGCTACGCTAATAGCTCGAAATAGTATCCCAAGACTTATGTCAGGAGTACTTATCTGGAATTACCCAGCGAGTCTAAAGGACCCGATAACTAGAAACTAGTGTTCTAAGACTGGCTAGAGCTGCTTTGTCAGAAAGTATTGTAACCGTCTAAAGAACAACCTAATCACTGGTACTAAGGAGTGTTAAACTCCTCAAGAACTGACTGTAGTCAAACTGGTCAGCTGACTTTACTGATTGATATTGAAAAAGATAAATACTGACTGAGACTGAACTAGCATTCAAACTGACTATTAACTCACATCGTGGTAATATCATGGTAATTGCAAGAATTTATAGAGTCAAGCAACACTTGTATCTAGAAAATTATGCAAGATTCAATTTACTGCATTCATAGAAACTAGGGCTAAAATCATAAAATTTCTTGGAAGGAGATATCAACATGAAGTATAGCTAACAACAACATTCCAAAATTCATGAAAATTATAACAAGAAGGAAATCCATAATATACTGACAAACAGACCCTAACTTTGAACTTCAGGGCTCAAATTGATAAAATTCTCAAGAGAGTTTTGGGGCACAAGGGAAGAACAATTCCCTTGTTGAATTCCCACATAGCTGGAGTAGAGTTCCTAAAAAAAATCTGGAGAAATCTAAGAAGAAGACTGAACACTTGTTCTTGCTCTCAGCTTCCTGACTGAGTTTTCTACGTTCAGACTTTGAGGGAATGAGAGGAATGAGAGAAAACTCTCGACGAACTCCCTAAATACCTCTAAAAATAACCCCAAATAACATAGTTTAATAGTTAAAGAGGTGGAAATTATAAAAATGTCCCTGGAAGAAAGACTGGAAAACTTCCCGTCCGAGTCCAATGGGTCGATGGTCAAGACCATGACCCGTCGGGACCAACCCTTGGTTAAGGGTATAAAATTTGGATTTCTATACTTCGACCAATGGGTGGATAGGAAGAACCATTTGCAGGAAGGACGGGTTGTTGCTTCCAACCATTGAATCTAGAGGGACTTTCTCACCCTTTTTGGATTCTTCCAGTGGCTCCCTACGACGAGTCGTTGGTTCCTTCCACGACTAGTTGTGGAGCTCATTGGTTTTGGGAAAGGTTAGGCTATGTTTTTGAACTGAGCAACAACGAGCAACAGAAAGACTTGTTACTCCTCACAACGGGTCATTCCATGTCTCCTTGGTTTTCGAATGAAAACTTGTAGAGCATGATAATGACTCATACAACAGTTCGTTGGTGCTGACAACGAATCATTGTCTGAGTCATTCTGAGACAAAATTTTTTTGTTCTTTCTGGTTTTTCATGCTTAGTCTGAGTTCTAGTCTATGAAAATTTTGGGGTGTTACACCACATCTGGAGAGACCTCCTACTCCTAATGAGATGAGAGGGCGTAAAATCTATTATGACGCTAGCCACCACCTGCACTAGTGGATGCACCCTGCTGAGCTGAGTGTGCTGATGGAGCTGCTGAACTGGTGTCCGGGTCACGACCTCTATTAGGGCTCTATCTAGCTGAAAGGCAGTCTCTAAGAAGATGTTTGGGCTTCTTACACCCGTAACACGCGCCTGATCCCACAAGGCACTCTCTAATGTGTCTATTACCACACCTACCACAAACTGGCATGTTGGGCTCTCCTGACCTGTTCCCTGACCTCTGGAGCCTGATGCCCCACTCCTTTGATCACGCCTAGGTCTAGATGGAACACTGGCTGATGGTGGCGCTGGGATGATGACCTCAGGTGAGACTGCTTATAATGCCCTCCACCAGACCTTTGCTGGAACTATCCATAACTCCCTGTCTTAGCCCTCTTGACCTCACTCTCCCTCTCCCTCATCTGATCAGCCTCTATCTTCTGGGCGTATATGACCAATTGTGAGAAGTCTCGATCACTATTCAGTATAGTGGTCCTGCACTCCTTGACCAACGAGTCTGATACTTTATTCACAAACCTGCTCATACGAGCCGTCTGATCCACAACCATCTCCGACGCATACTTAGATAGTCGGGTAAACGCCATGGCATACTCTTGGATAGTCCTGTGGAGCTACTTCAGGTTGATGAACTCTACTGCCTTCTCCTCCCTCAATTATCTGGGGAAGAAGCTGTCTAAGAAGGTAGTCATGAACTCATCCCAACTCAAGGGAACTACTCCCACTGCTCTACCATCCTTCCACTGGCGGTACTAATAGGAGGCTAAATCTGCACTCTCTTCTCCAGTCACCCCCATAATCTGGGTGATCTTCTGCACCTCCTCAATTAACTCATTTGGGTCCTCATCCACTTTTAACCATAGAAACTCAGGTGGATTCATCCTGAGAAAGTACCAAACTCTAGCCATTGCTGCGTTCCCATTCTGAGGAACATGAGCCACAACCTACTGATTAACCTGAGTGGTCATAGGCTGTGCCAACATCTAAAGTGCAACTCTAAATTCGGCATTAGTGACTTGCTCGGGCACAGGATCTGCTGGTGCTGGTGTGGCTTGCTGATGCCCATGTCCATTACCATTGTCATAGCCAGTTCCATTGCCATTACTCCTTCAATTCACTCGGTGTGGAGGCATATTTCTTCAAACGCCTATAGTACGAGTTAGAAGGAATAGAAATATACTTTATTGCACGACTTAGATCATGAAATAAGGAAAATTTCCTAAAATGTATTGTAGCCTCTTCCCCATAAGTGTGGAGCGCTTCACACCCATGATAAAGACTACTCAATGTGGCTTTCATACACCCTACGACACTCTAAGGTTTTCTTTGATATCAAGTTTGTCACGACCTGAGCTAGGATCCCGGATCGAGACACGGAATCAAGAACCACGAATGACTATAAGTTGACCCATGGCATGAGCATAACAACCAAAGAGCATACATCAAAGCAGAATTTTATAACTGAAGCAATGAGGAAACGGAAGCTTGAATAGCATAACAATCATAAACAGAGTCAATCACCCGACAAAGCTAAAAATTGACATATTGTATAATAAGACTCTAAACTATCCGTTGAGATAATGGAACACAACCCCAACTAGCTCACTAAAGTCTAAAACTGAATATAATATAATCAAACTCTAAAATAAATGTCCTCGAAAGATGAGGACTCATGGGAACTGATCTAAACTGTGGGAAGTTGGACTAATGGCAAAATTGAGTTTGATCATTCGAACCTGTATCATGAAATGATACAATATAGAGTATGCAATTAATACTTGGAATGTACTGAGTATGCAAGGTAAGTAAAACATGTTGTGTAACAGTTAACTGAAATCATATATATAAACATCAATCATAAGATCATGAGAGTAAGGACTACATGCTGAAATATGAATCTGTGACATATATAGTCATAAGCTAAAAATCACATCTGAACAGAATGACCCAAAACTAAAATAGAAATCAAATGACTTATCCTAACTGAAATCATAATTAAAACCTCATAAATTGATATTAGGTCAAACCTGCTGTAAAACGTAATATCTTAAGTAATGAACATGAATAAATGAAATCACGAGGAACAACGGGATACTCTTCATAAGCGACACCATAACAATAAAGCTCACGTGATGCCCAACTCTCATACTCAAGTGAGCATAGCCATCCAAAATCTTGCCAGGGCTAAGGACGCTACCATGATATCAATATCAAGCTGAAGGCACCTTGCGGGTGGGGAAAACTCTCTTGAGAGGCTCCGAATTAATATATAAACGTACATTGGTGCGTAGTTCTGAGACCAGGGAACCTTGGAACCCCGAGCCTATGCGCTGCTAGACACTACTTGAAAAAACATGCACAATGCTCACATCATTTTTCAACAAAGCTGAAATCATAATTACATGCATTGTCTGAAATCTGAACATGAGGAGTCTTGACTCCAAAACATATCATAAGTTGTAGAGGGAGTTTTGACTCTAAAACATATGATAATATGATCTTATTAGCCTTGGCTAAATCAAGAAAATATACTTAACATGTGTGGGCTTGCCCAAATTATAAAATCATGTAAACTTTAAATGGACTTCAAAAAAGACAAAATTATGGATTCATACATGAATAATTTATAAATATTCATTCAATCTAGATATCTCATCATACTTGAAATCATGAATCATAAACTTGACTTTTCATAAAACTTGTATAATAGGGCATACTTCTCTAAAATTTGAAATCATGAATTCATAATCAATTTGTATATAAAACTTTCCCATAAATCTTAAAGCATGATTTTGAACATGATGGAAACTGACCCATAGACATATCATAGAGAATTTCATAAAATTGAGTTAAAACCCCATAAGATCATACACTTGAATTAGAACTTGAATTCATGAACTTGAGGAGAAATTTAGGCATGAGAGTGAAAGAAAACTCTTATTCATAAGCCTATACACCCGGGTAAACTTATTCTCATCTTTTCTTTGAAAGCACAAGAGAATTGAGGAAGAATTGAGGGAATTCTAAATTTGATTTTCCTAGAGAATTCAAAGGTTTACATGCATGGAAAAGCCTAATGACATGATATTGGATAAACCCTCTTAAAACACTCCTTTTAGGGATTAAAATAACGTAGTTTAGGACTTAGGAACTTAGTAATTACCAAAACTCCCTTAATAATTCGCCTGGAAAAGTGATCCTGCTAGTCTCTATGAGGGACCTAATGAGTCATTGGGTCTACTGACGACTTGTGATCTACACTCGTTGCCACTACTGGAATCTTCCCTACAATATGAACATCCTAACCAATGGAGGACTCAATGGGTTGTTAGGTGGAATGACGACTAATCGCATGAGCTCGTCGTCACCATTGGAAGTTCTATCCTCCTTCCTCAGTCACCCTGACAACGACCAACTTGATGAGTCATGAAATGACATCACAACTCCTTCCTTTATCCGTTAACTCTCCTGGACTACAACTTACTCAACATACAATGGGCCGACTAATGATCATTAGGTCACACCACGAGTTTTTACACCATCCGTAGTGACCCCATGACAATGAATCTTTGCTAGTCTGGTATCCCTTGGAGGGTCACTCTATGATCCTTCAAGTGACCTGATGAGTCATTTTGTGACTTGGTGCAGATTTTTTTGATTCTTCTAATTCAATCCTCGGGTCTGATCTTAGGAACGTTAGAGGTTTTAAAATGGTCATCCCAAAATAAATGGGACTCTAGAATATGGATCAAAATCTAATATGACAAAATCTATAGAAATATGAGTGCCCCAACTTGCACTAGGACATCCTCAATGATCCTGTCTGGTCTTGCCAATGATCTATCTACTAACTGGTGGACAATAGTACTGGGACGTGGGCTTCCCAAGTCCCACTTCTTAGGAATTAATAGTAGATCCCTGATCATATAACACCTGATTTATCACCTTCTATTTAATCGAGATCTTAATGTGAAACTATCTTAATCTTTCAATTTGGTCAGCAACCTATTTTAAATTCTAGGTGTGCACTCCTCAGTGAGTGTAACTATCATATATTCAGTCAACTAACTCTTATTTATCATAATATCCTTGACATTCGTGGAATATCTGGGGATCCCTTACAAGACATCAATTAGAGGCAAATGAATGTGCACCTATCTAAACAAATCAATAAACTTTTTAAAGCTAGCTTTCTCCTTTTTCTTCTTCGGTTTTTGTAGGAAAGGTAGTGGAAGCCTTATACTAGATAATGCTTCTTGAACTTTTTACCTCTTTTTTTGGTTCAAATTTCTCTTCATCAATTTCAGTTGTCTTGCACGTTACCTTCTGTGGAACATGATCTTCAAGCTTTCTACCACTACGTGTAGTGACTTTATTTACCTACCTGGGGTTTGGATCAGAATCACCCGGCTAACCTCTTTGGGGTCTTACATTCTACCTCTAGCTATCTACCCAGCTGCTTCTCAAGATTCCTTACAAAAAGATCTTGGTTTTTCATATCTGCAGCCGACTTGTCTTGTTTAGCCATGATATTTTTCAATGATCTTTGGCATATTTTTATGCCCCCTTGAAAAATTTTACCCACATTTATCCTAGTTTTGAAAATCTTATTCACTTATAATTGCATGTTTTGATTGGAAACTCTTGATAGTGAGATAACAAGTGTGATTAGATTTTTTAAGGAAAATATGGTGGAAATCAACTCAAAATGATCTAATAAGGAAGGTTCGTAGCTTCAGAGCAACTTTGGATGAGCTTTTGGACAAGATCAAGTTGGTGCATTGAGTGGGGTGTTTCCCTAGACACAAAACTTCAGAAGAAGTTCAAGTAGCAGGATAAGCACTATGGATGGCGCACTGCTCTAGAGCAAGAACCTTAGAAGAACAAAATTTGAGTAGCCTAGAGCTATGATTGGCACCCTGTGCCAGGCTTGTAACACCCCAAGACTTTCCAAGACCAAACTCAAACTTTGCAGGGAAAACTAGAAAAACTTTTGTCACAAAACGACCCACACTACAGATAGTTGTCACCTGTAATGGACCGTTGTCAAAGTCATTGTCTAAACTGCATATTTCCTTTTGGGGATCAATGAGGCATAGGATGACCCATTGGAAGGAGTAATGAGTCGTCCTATCGTCCATTGTATGCTAGGTCTAGAAACCTACCATGCCCCTGAACCAACGAGTGGAACTAAGGACTCGTGGTTCATACCAATGAGCCATTTTTGCCACCCGTTGCTTGAACCATCAACCCTTCAGGTCATGACAGTGTTGACCACGAGCAGATACAATGACCTATTGGTTCTACCAATGATTCGTTGTGTCGTCCGTTAGAAGAGGAACCAAGTTTTCCTGTCAGTGACCATAAGAGGAACCAATGACCCGTTGGTCCATCCAACGAGTCGTGGTTCCCTTTCGTGGTGCATTTCTAGTGAGCTCTGATTACAGGCCCAGGACCAACGACTGGTCCCAATGAGTCATGGTATCAACCAATGACTCATTGTGTGACCCATTGGTCCCTGTCGGGTGTTCTCCAAATTTTCCTTCTGGGGCATTTTTATAATTTCCCACCTTTTTAATCCCTAAACTATGTCATTTTTTGGTTATATTCAGGGGATTTAGGGAGATAATCGACGTTCCCTATTCATTCCTCTCATTATCTCAAAGTCAGAATGTAGAAAACTCAGTTTGGAAGTACAGAGCTGGGTCAAGGATTTCAATTCTTCTTATCAGATTTCTCAATGGTTTTCTCAGGGATTTCTACACCCGGTATATGGGAATTCAACAAGGGAATTGTCCTTCCCTTGTGCCCGAAAATTCTTTTGAAATTTTCTTATCAGTTCTAGCCCTAAAGTTTTGAGTCGGGGTAAATTCTTAGCCAGATTCTAATTAATTCATGTGGATAGTTGTTTATATGAATTCTTTCTATGTTTTCTCTATGTAGTAATCATTTGCTATCTACTTCATGTGAAATGGTTTAGCCCTAATTCTATAAATGCAGTAAATTGGGTATTGCATAGTTGATTAGATATTAATGTTGCTTTACTCTGTTACTTTTTGAATTCCCATGTTGTTACTATCATATGAATTTTTAGTCAGTTGTATGCTAGTTCAGTCTCAGTAAGAAGGTTAGCATTTTCAGTATCTTTCAGTAATGTTAGTTGATCAGTTTGACTATAGTAAGTTTTCTTGAGGTGTTACTAATACCTCCCAGCCCTAGTTTGCTGATTTAGTTATTAGTTAATTCTTTAGACAGTTATGACGCTTCCAGATAAGTAGCTCTGACTAGTCTTAGAACCAGCAGTATCGGTTACTAGTTAGTTCTTTAGATGGTTATGATGCTTCCAGATAAGAAGCTCTGACAAGTCTTAGAACACCAATTTTTAGTATCTGGTCCTACAGACTCTCTGGTTGCCTCCAGATAAGTATTCCTGACTTAGTCCAGGACCCCAACTTCGAGCTATAAGCTTAGTAATCAAGTTAGGACTATCCAACGCGAGTAATACTTAACACTGAGGGTACTGGGGTTCCAGCGCACCCAGGTTGCCATAACTACATTGCCACCGCAGGTTATTGCCCCAACAAGCCCCATATTTATGATCATCCAGCTCAGCCACTATACCTGGCAAGGTACAGTAGGCTTTTTCCGATGGGGTGAATACATCAGACTCCACGTTTAGCTCATGTGGTTATATGTCGATTATAGACTCTCCCACTTGTCAGTAAAGTTTTAATTCTGTTCAGCTCAGTTTAGCTAAGTTCAGTCACTCAGTTTCAGGACATGTTCATGACCATCAGTCAGGGTCATTATTGACCATACCAGTTATAGCTTGGTTTTTGTTAGTATTTAGTATTAGTTGGTCATTTCATGTTATTTTAGTTCAGTTGTTTATTTTCCATGCATATTATAAATCTCACTTACTTAGTACATTCAAAGTACTGCCGCATACTTTCTATGATGTATTGTATTATGATACAAGTGTAGGTTCTCAGTCATAACATCGTCTGTAGTTTCCTTCGGCGATCTCAGTAGTAGCAGTCCATTTTATGAGTCCTCATCTTCTGAGGTTGATATTTTCTTTTCAGTTAGCTTCTTTTTAGTCAGATTTTAAAGTTAGGTGAAGGCTTGTCCCAACAACTTGTCAGATAGTAGTTGGCTTTTAGACTTAGATATTCAGTATTCTTTACAGTTATGTTTACACTTTTAGCAACGTTGATTATATAAATATTTTATACAGCTTCCGCTTATGTTTGTTTATTTTACCAGTGCAATGTTAGACCATGGGTAATCTTGGGGTCACTTGTGGCACCAAGTACCGTGTCTCGGCCAGGGTGCAGGTTCGGGTCATGACAAAATTGGTATTAGAGCAATTGGTTTAGAGTATCTTAGGATGTCTGAAAGCCGTGTCAAGTAGAGTCCTTTTCATGGGTGTGAAGTACGCCACACTTATGAGGGGGAGGCTAGAAGAAATTATTAGGAAAACTCCTCATACTCCTTATCGTGTGTTGAAGTTGAATCCCAAAATGTTCTCCTAACTCGTTCTTTATTTGTTTCGGTGAAAAATATGCCTCTGAGATGAGGAAATGGAAGGGGGCTTGGCAATGCCAACCGACCTTCCCCACCATCTCCAGCAACCCCTCAGGACGACCAAGTGTCTATAGCAAAATTCCGAGCAGCAATCCAGCTGCCAGCTCAGATGGTGACTAACCAAGTGAACCAATAGGTGGTTCCAGTGAATACAAATGTGTCTGCAGCAGCTGCTAAGGTTCGGGACTTCACTCGAATGAACCCTCCAACTTTCCATGGATCCAAGGTGGGAAAGGACACGCAAGAGTTTGTGGATGAGGTGAAGAATATCACCTGGATTATGGGTGTTAGCTCCATGGAGAGTGCAAATCTGACTGCCTACCAGTAGAAAAGGGTGGCGCAAATTTGGTACAACTAATGGAAGGAAGGGAAGCTAGCAGAAGCAGGGCCAATAGAGTGGGATGAGTTCACGACCGCATTTCTAGACAGATTCTTTCCTCAGGAATTGAGGGAGGCCAAGATTGTTGAATTCATGAATTTAAAGCAGGGTAACAAGACCGAGAAGGAGTATGTGTTGGATTTCACTCGGTTGTCGAGGTATGCTCTAGAGATGGTAACCTAGCCAACGGCTCGCATGCTCATATTTGTCAATGGAGAGTCAGACTTGGTACTGAAGGAGTGCAAAACCACGAAGCTCATCAAGGACATTGACCTCTCCAGTCTCATCATTCATGCTCGGCAGATTGAAGCAGAGAAGTGGAAGGATATTGAGCAGGAGAACAAGCAAGCTAGAACAGGTTAGTTAGATTATAGCCACCAGAGTTTCAGTGGTAGTAGTTGCCCACATCAGCAACAACAGAGGACTCTAACACCCACATCAACTAGCGCCCTTACTTTTTGGTTCCGTAAGGATTGGAAGGGTGGAGCATCTGGCTCTCAATTCTAGACTTACAGTGCTAGCAAATGTTATCCAGCTTGTCCTAATTGTGGAAAGAACCACCCAGGTGAATGCTGCATGGGCAAAGAGGGCTGCTTTGGATATGGGCAGTTGGGTCACAAGTTAAAGGAGTGTTCATCAGTGGGACGGGGGAATCTACCCCTTCAGTAGCCCCATGAGCCCGTCCAACTCAGTAGGGCAACACTTAAGGTATGGATGCTAGCTAGCACCAAAAATGCTTTTATGCTTTGTCCTCTCATCAGGATCAGGAGAGTTCACCTAATGTGGTCACGAGTATGTTACATTATTTCCATCTAGATGTATATGCCCTACTAGATACAAGAGACACACTGTCGTTCGTGACTCCTTATGTAGCTGTTCAGTTTGAAATCAGTATGGAAGTCCTCTCGAAACCATTCTTAGTCTCTATCCCAATTGGTGAGTCAGTTAGAGCGAGCCGGGTGTCTCAGTGTTAAATAAAGTCATTCCAGCTGATCTAGTAGTGCTAGACATGATCGATTTCGACCTTATTCTTGGCATGGATTGGTAACATTCCAATTATGCCTCAGCCGACTGCGAAACTAGAGTCGTCAAGTTTTAGTTTCCCAATGAGCAAGTCTTAGAATGGATGGGTAGTGTTTCAACACCTAAGCGTTGGTTTATATCCTACATTAAGGCGAGGAATCTCATTTTGAAGGGATGCATCTATCACCTAGTTTGGGTCAAATATTCTAGCTCTAAGACCCCAACTATTCAGTTAGTTCCAATTATTAGCGAATTCCCTGACGTGTTTCCCGAAGATCTTCTCAAAGTCCCTCCCGAGCGGGAAGATTCGGCATTGACCTTCTTCCAAACACTCAGCTCAATTCTATTCCTCCTTACAGAATGGCTCTAGCTGAGCTTATGGAGTTGAAGGAACAACTGAAAGACCTTTTAGATAAGGGTTTCATCAGGCCCAACATCTCTCCATGGGGTGCTTTGGTGTTGTTTATGTGAAAGAAAGTATCAGAATATGTATCAACTACCATCTACCGAATAAGGTTGCAACTAAGAACAGGTATCCCCTACCCAGGATTGACGACCTGTTTGATCAGCTTCAAGGAGCCAGTTGTTTTTTCAAGGTAGATCTCAGGTCGGGCTATTATCAGCTTAGGGTCAGGAATGTGACATATCAAAAACAACCTTCAGAACTCAGTATGGTCACTATGAATTTGGGTTTGTCCTTTGGAATAACTAACTCCCATGCAGCTTTCATGGACCTAATGAATAGGGTATTTAAATAGTATGTGGACATGTTCGTCATCATGTTCATAGACGACATTTTGGTGTACTCCAGAAATGAGGAGGAGCATGCTAACCATCTGAGGATAGTGTTGCAGACTCTCAGAGACTGCTAGTTGTTCACTAAATTTAGTAAATATGAATTCTGGATGAAGTTTGTGGCTTTCCTCGGTCATGTGGTCCCAGGTGAGGGTATTCAGGTAGATCCTCAAAAGATAGCAATGGTGAAAGACTGACCAAGACCTACTTCCCCGAATGATATCAGAAGTTTGCTAGATCTAGCCGATTATTACCAATGATTTTTAGAGGGATTTTGTTCTATTGCATCTCCTTTAACTAAGCTAACTCATAAAAAGGTGAAGTTTCAGTGGTCAGATGCATGTGAGAAGAGTTTCCAAGAGCTAAAGACTCGACTTGCTACAACTTTAATTTTGACCTTACCAGAACGAACAGATGGATTCGTAGTCTATTGTGATGCTTCCAGAGTTGGCCTCGGTTGCGTTCTAATGCAGCAGGGTAAGGTGATAGCTTATTCCTCTAGAAAGCTCAAGGTTCTTGAGAAGAATTATCCGATTCATGATCTGAAATTAGAAGTGGTGGTCTTTGCTTTGAAATTTGGAGACATTATCTTTATGGGATTCACGTGGATATTTTCACCGATCACAAGAGCCTTCAATACGTGTTATGTCAGAAGGACTTGAACCTTTGATAGAGAAGATGGTTGGAGTTATTGAAGGATTACAACATGAGTGTGCTGTATCACCTAGGAAAGGAAAATATGGTGGAGGATGCCTTGAGTAGAATGTCTATGGGGAGTGTTGCTCATGTTGAAGAGGGAAGAAAAGAGTTAGCAAAAGATATTCAAAGCTTAGCCCGAATAGGAGTACAGTTGGTGAATTCAACTAAGGGCGGAGTAGTACTACAGAGTGGGTCAGAATCCTCGTTAGTTATTAAGGTTAAATTGAAACATGATGAAGATCCCATACTGTTTATGTTGAAAGAAACAGTCCTACGAAAAGAAGTTGAGGCTTTCACCAAAGGGGGAGATGGGGTGCTTCATTGTCAAGGAAGACTATGTGTTCCAGACGTTAATGACTTTAGATAGAGGATACTGGCAAAAGCACATAGCTCCAGATATTCTATCCACCCTGGTGCCGCTAAGATGTACTATGACCTACGGAAAATCTACTGGTGGGACAACATGAAGAGAGACATTGCAGAATTTGTAGTTAAGTGCCCAAACTGCCAGCAAGTGAAAGTTGAACACCAAACACCTGAGGGTATGACTGGGGATATCAGCATACCCACGTGGAAGTGGGAAGAAGTGAATATGGACTTCATTACAGGTCTACCTCATACTCGTCGGTAACATGATTCAGTTTTGATGATAGTAGATCGGATGACAAAGTCAGCATATTTCCTCCCAGTTAAAACTACAGACTCAGCTGACGATTATGCTAGGCGGTATATCTGGGAGTTAGTCAAACTGCATGGTGTTCCCTTATCCATCATTTTAGATAGAGGTACCCAGGTCACCTCGTATTTTTGGAAGTTATTTCAAAAGGGACTTGGTACTCATGTCAAGCTCACACAGCTTTTCACCCACAGACAGATGGACAAGCTGAGTGGACAACTCATACCTTAGTAGATATACTGAGAGCTTGTGTGGTCGACTTCAAGGGCAGCTGGGATGATCACCTACCTTTCATCGAGTTTGCATACAACAACAACTACTACTCTAGTATTCAGATAGCCCCGTTCGAGGCATTATATGGTAGAAGGTGTAGGGCTCCAGTAGGGTGGTTTGAAGTTGGTGAAGCTACCTTGATAGGACCAGACTCAGTTCATGATGCTATGCAGAAAGTGCAACTTATCAGAGAAAGTCTTGTGGACGAACCAGCTAGTTAAGGGAACTACATGGAAGGAAAAAGCAGACATGATGACTAAATACCCTCATTTATTTTCTTCTAGTTCAGTTTCAGCATCAGGTATTAAATTACTCCTCAATACTCTATTCAGTTCCATATTCATCATCTCTATTCATGTTTTCAACATGCATCCCAGGTGCATCAACTCAGTTAATATGCTTCAATCAGTTCGGAGTTAGTCATTCTTTCAGAAATCAATTTATAGTTTTAGTCTGGGAATTGCAACTCTTTTCCCAGTGTTCCAGCAGTTGTAGCCTTCATTCGAGGACGAATTATCCCAAGGGGGAGATACTATAACACCCCAAAACTTTCCTAGACAACCTCAGACTTTGAAGTGAAAACTAGAATTTTGTTTTTCACAGAACGACCCAAACAATGGATTGTTATCACCTGTAATGGACTGTTGTTAGAGTCATTCTCTGTACTGTAGATTTCCTTTCAAGGACCAATGAGGCATAGGACGACCCATTGGAAGGAGTAATGAGCCGTCCTATCGTCCATTGTATACCAGGTCCAGAAACCTGCCAGACCTCCGCCTGAACCAACAAGTGGAACTAACGACTCATGGATTATACCAACAAGTCGTTTTTGCCACCGGTTACCTGAACAAGCAACCCCTTAGGTCATGAAAGTGTTGACCATGAGCAGATACAATGACCCGTTGGTTCTACCAACGAGTCGTTGTGTCGTTTGTTAGCAGAGGGACCAAGTTTTCCTATCAGTGGCCATAAGAGAAACCAATGACCATTCGTCCCTCCAATGAGTCGTGGTTCCCTTCCGTGGTCCGTTTCTAGTGAGCCCTAATACTAGGCCCAGGACCAACGATTGGTCCCAATGAGTGGTGGTATCAACCAATGACTCATTTTGTTACCTGTCGGTCCCTGTCGGGCAGATTTCCAAATTTTCCTTCTGGGGCATTTTTGTAATCTCTGACCAATCTTGGAACAAACAGTATCAGTTACCAGCTAATTCTTTAGACGGTTATGATCCTTCCAGATAAGGAGCATTGACTAGTCTTAGAATACCAGTTTTCAGTATGCGGTCCTACAGACTCTCAAATTGCTTCCAGATAAGTATTCCTGACTTAGTCCAAGACCCCAGCTTCGAGCTATTAGCTTAGTAGTCAAGTTAGGACTATCCAGTGGGAGTAGTACTGAGCACCAAGCAGACAGGGGTTCCGGCACACCTAGGTACCAAAAACTACATTGCCACCATAGGTTACTAGCCCAATGGGCCCAAGACTTATGATCACCCAGCTCAGTCACTATACCCTGGCAAGGTACAGTGGGCTTTCTCCGATGGGGTGTATACATCGGACTCCATGTTTAGCTCAAGTGGTTATATGTCGGTTATAGACTCTCCCACTTTTCAGTATAGTTTCAGTTTAGTTTAGCTTAGTTTAGCTCTGTTCAGTCACTCAATTCCAGGACATGTTCATGACCATCGGTCAGGGTCATTATTGACCATACTAGTTATAGTTCAGTTTTTATCAGTATTCAATATCAATTGGTTATTTCATGTTATTTTAGTTCAGTTGTTTATTTTCCATGCTTATTATAACATTCAAATTGTTATACTGAATTAGAGCTAACTAGACAGCATCACAACCTTGTTGGCCCGCATAGGTTCCCTTATATTGATATGATTCTGGTTAGCTGATGATACAATACAGGTGGCTATAGGCCCAGTCGGCCGGAGGCTGTATTTCCATCCATTATATACCCCGTTGATTCCTTGAATATGAGTTAGAGCCAGCCAGGCACCAGATGCGCTTAGGCTTAGTAGTCTAGCAGTTCAGGTCCTAATAGGGACCAGCTGCCAGTCATACCCCCCAAGGCGGGGCGTGACAAACTTGGTATCAGAGTAGGTCGTGTCGGAGGGAGTCTGCAAGCGGTGCTAAGTAGAGTCTTTTCTATGGATGTGTTGTGCACCACATACTTAGGCAGGAGGATGCAAGGCATAATAGGATGGTTACTCTTTCTTCATATTCCGTCGTGCCATAGAACAGTACAATATAAGGTCGAGTTCTTAAAACATATCATATTCTTTGTATACAGATAAAAAAATGGAAGACCAGCGACACCCTGCCACAGGTAGGAGGTTGGATACCGCAGCAGGAGAAGGCACTAGCAGAATGCCTCGGCTTCATTTAGAATCAGCCTAATTTGAGGGCCATATAGATGCATCATCACAGCCTTTTCAGCAGTCCCCATCTCACTAGGAGCCATTCGGAACGACACCGCTAGATAAGGGTTTTATCAGGCCGAGTACTTCACCGTGGGGTGCGCCAGTTCTATTTGTGAGAAAGAAGGATGGCTCGCTCCGCATGTGTATAGATTATCGGTAGTTGAATAAAGTTACAGTAAAGAATAAGTATCCGCTTTCCAGAATAGATGATTTGTTTTATCAGCTACAAGGGGCCAGATATTTCTCCAAGATTGACTTACAGTCCAGATATCATCAGGTTCGAGTTCGTGAAAGAGACATTCCTAAAACAGCCTTCAGGACCCGATATGGACACTTTGCATTCGTAGTTTTGTCCTTTGGGTTGATGAATGCCCCAGCAGTATTTATGGACCTGATGAACAGCACCTTCAGACCATACCTGGACTTGTTCGTGATAGTATTTATTGATGATATTCTGGTGTATTCTCGCTCAGAGGCAGACCACCAGGCCCATTTACGGACAGTGCTCCAGATTCTCAGGGATCGTCAGTTGTATGCTAAATTCTCCAAATGTGAATTTTGGCTGAACTCAGTAGCTTTCTTGGGGCATATTGTGTCGGATGCTGGTATACAGGTTGACACGCAGAAAATAGAAGCAGTCAAAACATGGCCTTGACCTACCACTCCGACCGAAGTCCGTAGTTTCCTGGGATTAGCGGGATATTACAGAAGATTTGTTGAGGGATTCTCCACTATAGCGGCACCTCTGACTAAGCTGACGCAGAAAGCAGTAAAGTTTCAGTGGACAGAGGCATGTGAGCAGAGTTTCCAAGAATTAAAAGATAGATTAACCTCCGCTCTAGTGTTAGCATTACCGGAAGGTAAAAAGGGTTATTCAGTGTATTGTGACGCATCAGGTATTGGGTAGGGTTGTGTGTTGATGCAGCACGGTAAAGTGATTGTGTATGCTTCCAAACAGCTGAGGAAACACGAAAAGAATTACCCTACCCACGACTTGGAATTAGCCGTAGTGATCCACGCCTTAGAGATATGGAGACATTACTTGCATGGCGTCCATTTGGATATTTTCACAGATCATAAGAGCCTACAGTATATCTTCACTCAGAGGGAGTTGAATTTGCGACAGCGTCGCTGGTTGGAGTTATTGAAAGATTATGACGTGGACATTCTGTATCATCCGAGAAAAGCCAATGTAGTAGCAGATGCTCTCAGCCGTAAATCAATGGGAAGTTTAGTGTATTTGCAGCCCGAGAAGCGGGAGTTGGTCAGAGATATACATCAATTAGCCAGCCTAGCTGTTCGTGTAGCAGAAACAGAGGACAACAGAGCAGTAATTCAAAACACCGCTGTGTCGTCATTAGTTGAGGAGGTAAAAGAACGGCAGTATGAAGATTCTGATCTGGTCCAGCTTAAGGATAGAATTCAGCAAGGGAAAGCGCCAGATTTTCAGATAACTGAGGATGAAGTGCTGCGATGTAAGGGTCGCCTCTGTGTTCCGGATGTTTCAGGGCTCCGCCAGCAGGTTATGAATGAGGTACATTGCGCCCGCTACTCTCTCCACCGAGGCGCGATGAAAATGTACCACGATATCAAGGAGATCTACTTGTGGCCAAGTATGAAGAGGGAAATAGCAGAATTTGTAGCCCAATGTCCTAACTGCCAACAGGTAAAATCGGAACACCAGAAATTGGGCGGATTGATTCAGGACATAACTGTGCCTCTCTGGAAATGGGAAGCAGTGAACATGGAATTTGTGGCAGGATTACCCCGTACCAAGCATAGACATGATTCTATTTGGGTAATAGTTGACAGACTGATGAAATCAGCCCACTTCCTGCCAGTGAGAGCTACTTTCTCTGCCGAGGATTATGCTGAATTGTATATCAAAGAAATAGTTAGATTACATGGTGTTCCAGTATCTATTATCTCTGACAGAGGAGCACAATTTTACAGCTAGATTTTGGCAATCATTTCAGAGAGGTCTGGGAACGCAGATTAATTTGAGCACAGCATTCCACCCTCAGACAAATGAACAGGCTGAACGCACTATTCAGACGCTCGATGATATGCTACGGGCGTGTGTGCTAGATTTTGGAGGTAGCTGGGATGAGCATTTGCCACTGATCGAGTTTTCTTATAATAATAGTTATCACTCAGCTATCCAGATGGAGCCTTTTGAGGCACTGTATGGGCGAAAATGTAGGTCGCCACTTGGCTGGTTTGAAGAGGGAGAGTCAGTGCTGATTAGGCCAGATATTATTCATCAGTCAGAGGAGAAGGTAAAGCTTATCAGAGAACACCTACTGACTGCACAGAGCCGCCAGAAATCGTATACTGATGTGCGGCGCAGAGACCTGGAATTTGATGTAAATGACTGGGTATTTTTGAAAGTATCTCCAATGAAAGGGGTGACGAGATTCGGCAAGAAAGGTAAGCTCAGTCCGAGATTCATTGGGCCTTATTAGATTCGGCGTAGAGTAGGCTGAGTGGCATACGAATTGAACTTGCCTCCAGAATTAGAATCCGTTCATCCAGTTTTACACGTATCTATGCTAAGGAAGTGCATAGGAGACCCTCACAGAGTTGTCCTAGTCCAGGTATCTAGGTTACGCAAGAGCTGGCCTATGAAGAGGTTCCAGTAGCCATCTTAGACAGACAAATTCGCAGATTGAGAATGAAAGATATTGCTTCTGTCAAGGTGCTGTGGCGTAATAGGAACCGAGAAGAGATGACCTGGGAAGCAGAGGAAGATTTGAAAACCACATATACTCATTTGTTCCAAGCCTAATCAGTCAAGAGGTCTGTTAGTATTGTTATTTTATATAGTGCTTTATAGTATATGTTTAAATGAGATAGTCGACTCTAGTCTTTTATGAGATGGATACTATAGTATTTTGTGGAGTACCTGTATTGGACTTTTCTGCATTTCAGGTTCTTGAGATAGTCCATATTACAGGGGAGACTCTGCCAAAATTATTCTTGAAATAACTTGAGTAAGTCGAGAATTCTTCTAAATAGAAGTTCACATTCGAGGAAGAATGTTCTTAACGGGGGGAGAATGTTACACCCCATAAATTCTCGACATGTAGATGGCCTATCCCATGTTGGTTAAGAGTTTTTGAATGTCATACATGCTAGGAAAAGGCCCGGGGAAAGACTGGATAAGAAATCCGTCGAACCATCGCGGAAGGAGCCGGGGCAGAGCCCCTTCGCGATGGCAACGTGCCATGGAGGGAGGGCCTCCGCGTTGGCTCCGTGTCACGGAGGCCCTATCCAGGCCCAACTATATAATCCCCTCCACTTCGGTTTTAAAGTTATATTTCATAAATTTTCCAGCAAAGTCGAGAGAAAATAGAGGAAGGCGAAGGTTCTTTGATAATTTTCGTCCGATTACGCCGTCAAACGCGGTCCAAACTCAAATTAACTCCAGATACCGAGGTATTAAGCAGTAAGGAGCATTCCTACAGATTCAGTTTCATGAAATTCAGCCCGTGAATCGTCATGCTACCGAACTAAGGTAAGTGGAATTGCTCCAAATTAGTGCCAATATACTCCTATCCCTAAGGTGAGTATTTCTCCCTTCTAGACTTTCGAGAAATAGCGAGTTTTCCACCATTTTTCGATAAGCCAAGTTTGGGCTATATATATTTTGAAAGTGATGTTTTCTTCCAGAATATTAGCGTATTTAGCTCTAATTGATATGTATATGAATGCAGTTGGGAAAAATAGCAGAAATACTAACCGAACTACGCCAGTTAGTCGGGAAATCCGAAGCGAAGGTACGTAAAGCTAATTTCTTCGGCAAGTTAGTAATCCAGTACGGTAAACAGTGTGATGTATAGAAGAAAGAACTCAGAAGTGAAGAATTGAGTCCACTTTGAATTTAGCAAGCATGTTTTATGATATTATGATATATATATTCAGAATAAAGGTTAGTAAAGCAATATCAGGTAGTCAGATAATATCCCAGATACAGTATAGCTAGACAGCTAGATGATATCTCAGTTATAGTATAATCAGACAGTTAGATAATATCTCAGACACAGTATAGTTGAGTATGAGAATCAGTATAACACAGAAAAGAGTTCAGAATGAGAAATCAGAGTACATATAGTATTTTCAGTTTAAACATGCTTGCTATATGTGATTATTGTTTGTTGAGACCTATTTGTGTTATGAGGGCACCCTTTGAGCGTCCTCGCCGCCCCTGGGTTGGTAACTGTGTCGACCCATCGTGAGGGTGGGGATACGCCACTCCAAGGAGTGGTATGCCATCCGCAGTAGGAGGAAGATGGGATGGAGCATTCCCCATATCAGGCTGATCATCATAGGAGTATAGCTCACCCAGTTGTGCGCTTGTGCCTAGGGGCAGATTACAAATACAGATATAGATACAGATTACAGTTCACAGTATAGGAGTCCTTCGGGCTCAGACACAGTTATTTATATCAGAGGCCATAGCCCGAGCTGGAGACCCAGGGGGCCGGTAGAGGTGCTCGTAGTTAATAGACGAGTGGAGTGATTTATTTTTTGATGGTTTTGATCCCGGGTAGGGGTATATAGATTGTGTGTTGGTTGGCACCTTCCGGCTTATGGAGGCTGGTATAGGTTCTAGTGTTATATGTATATATATATGTATATATACATGATATCTATTAGTTGATAGACAGCAGCTCGCCATGTCGACAGGTATGATTCTACCTTACCTTCAGTATAGATAAGCCTATTCCAGATCTTGCTAGTTCAGAGAGTTTTAGATACTTCCTGCTATTCAGAATTTACTAGCATTGTTGTTTATATTCAGTCATGTTCAATTTGCTTTGCACACTCGGTACCAGTGGTACTGACGCCCGTTTGGGGCGCTGCATTACTTGCCTGCAGGTACTAGTAGACGAGGTGCCGACCCCTCGTGATCCTAGCCAGTGCAGAGTCATCAGCTCCTGTCATCCGGAGCTTGATATTCAGAGGTGTATATCATTTTCTTTGTTGTATAGTATGGGTAGGTCGGGGCCCTGTCCTGACCATCTTATCAGTATTCTTAGAGGCTTGCAATCTGTATATATTTCCCTGTGGTTAGTTGTGCCGGTCTTGTGGGGCCGTGCATATGTTTAGTTGTTTATGTTGGCCGTGTGAGGCCTTTATCCAGTTAGTAGTGGTGACCTTGCCGGTCATGTAGCTGTTCAACAATTGTTATATTGAATTACAGCTAACTAGACAGCATGGCGGCCTTGTTGGCCCGCATAGGTTCCCTTATATTGATATGATTCTGTTTATCTGATGATACAGTATAGGTGGCTATAGGCCCAGTCGGCCGGAGGCTGTATTTATAGCCATTATATAGCCCGTTGATTCCTTGAATCTGAGTTAGAGCCTGCCAGGCACCAGATGTGCTTAGGCTCAGTAGTCTAGCAATTCAGGTCCTAATAGTCATACCCCCCAAGGCGGGGTGTGACAGCTAAATAGGGCCCCACACGACCAACACATATTGTCTAAAACATATATGGGCCCCACACAACCGATATTATCTAACCACAGGGAACTAACACAATCTGCAAGCCTCTAGGAGTAATAAGATGGTTGGGATAGGGCCCCGACCTACCCATACTACCCAAACAAAAGGAATAACCCTCAATCACACAAGCCCCAGAAGAAGGGAGCTGACGGTTCCGTACGACAGACTGGAATTATGAGGGACCTGCTCGTTGTCTATCTGTACCTATAGAAAAGTAATGCAGCACCCTGCGAAGGCCGCCAGTAAAATATATAATGAATATGTAAGGCAATAGATAAGCTGAATAGGACTGGAAGTAAAAAAAAGAAGAGCCGAAAGATTAACTTGTACGCCTGCTGATTTGTAATCTGCATATAATTGACACTACATGTACATAAGCTAAGACTACATACTCACACATTTATACACTACAGCTAGCAGACAAAAATTCATACAAGAATCCCACCTGGCCCCATAAGCCGGGAGGTACAATCAGCACAGAATAACTCGTTCAGGCCCCCAAAAGTCCTGGCAAGCGCATCTCAATCTATGTACCCCTACTCAGGTGTCTACAACTCTACTGGTACTGTAGCCAACCTACCAGTCCCCTGGGTCTACAACTGGGCCCGCTTGGCCCCTGAACTGTAGCAGTTTCTGAGTCTGGAGGACATCTGATATCTACACCCAGGGCGTAAATGCTCGGTGGGGGTGTGTATAGGGCCAACCATGGCAATATGAGGATCTGGATCCCTATCTTCGTCTCTTGCGGACGACATGACGCTCCGTAGAGCGACATATCCTCGCCCCTGGCGGGCGAGTCGACACAGCTATTAACCTTGGGGCGGTTATGGAAGGCTTCTATCTGAGGGCAACCCCAACCCAGGTGCTATACTGACACATCAATCTATCTGTATAAACAAAGCCTATCTGGACTTCTGGGCCTAACGCTAATGCTACTCACTTTTGGAATAATCTGTATGTCTGTCTGCAGGCACACCATGCACCTGTACTTGATCAGAGGATCCTGATAGTTATCATGATCTCTAATAGTCTGGGATGAATAGAGCAAGGTCTGAAGTGGCCTAACAATACTCTGAATGTCCTACTCAGACATCTATAACTCATGAATAGATCTGGGGTTACAGATAGCTAACTACGTTGTTCTTCTAATTAAATGACTATAGAGCTGGGCTTGGTCGAACTTACTTCTACGCGATCAACACCCTGGTCCTTAATAGGGAGCTTACCGATCTCCTTAACTTGTGGTTAACACTGTACTAGATAAGTACTACTGACTCCTTAAGCCTTATCTGGATCCACTCGGATCTGTATTACTGCTCTGGGCAATTCCCAATCTTATAGGCAATTCTATATATACTGACCCTCTCCTGGCACTTTGTACCTGGATACTTTACAAGAACCGTCTAGGGTGCTGGCCCGTCACTTATTACTGACGTGGACCCCTCCTTGGGGTACCCACGGTTTTATATGACTCGAATGACCGGGCTGGATTGTTGCGTGTCCTACATGATAACTGTTAAGTCGACTAAGACTAACCATCACTGATAAGGCTAAAGGGATGACAGACGATCACTCAATACACTAGACAACCCTGGTGTCGCTAACTCTAGAATATACCTATTCTGTCTCTATTTATGGTTCTGGAATGTGCGATAACGTCAATGACCTCTACGGATGCTTTCCTACCAATACAGGCGCCAACTAGTTGTTAGACCGCCTAACTGCGCCCATACTGTTTAACCAACTCATTCAGGCCAATAACTCTTACGAGCTTCTGAAGTCTAGGCTTGGAAACAAACATATAAGTCTACCATCACAATAAATTGAGAACTAAAAGAGTTTCTATAACTTTCATAACGCGAATCACATTTAATCTGCTCCCTTTTAGTGAGGGATCCCACAGTACGATTTGTATACATTTTCTAGCAGCTAACCAGAATTTATGTAACTGTAATCCCAATTAGAAGCTACTTTCAACATATTTTATATTTATATACGTATATCAATAACATCTAATTATAACATATCGAATCACAATCTAATGGTAGCAACTATCTGCAGCATCTAAGATCATTATTTCTATTCGAGAACATAAGTCGTAACACTGTACGACTAGGATACTTGCCGTGAGTTAAGCCTTACATACCTCGTTCGCCTTTTTTTGACTAACTGATAAGTATCAGCTCGTGTTCAGCTGTCCTTCTCAACTGTAATCATATTAATAGAAGAATAGGGCCAACTTCATCACTGAATTCGAAGAAAACAATAACTTATATATATATTGACTACACTTCAACTTATCAAAAAATGATCCAAAACTCATAATTTCTCAAGAATCTAGAATGAAGAAATACTTACTTTAAGCCTGTGATCGTATTGACACTAGCTTGAAATAATTCCATCAACTTAGGATCGGGGGGACTACAATTTGCCTGGCGTATTTTACGAAAATAACTCCATAGCAATGCTCTCTACAGCCTTATACTTCACTACCCGGAGTTAATTTAGATTTGGACGGCGTTTAGCGGTGTAATCGAATGATTTCCCAATGTTTTCCTTCATTCTCCCTCTGTTCTGGCCGTGATTTATAAATAATGAACTAACTTCTAAGTGTGAGACCCTTATATTCTTGAGGCAGCAGACAAGGCAACGTGGCACGCTGCCCAATGTACTGATTCTGCTCCGTGCCACGTTGGCTAACGCGGAGGAGCAGCTCCATGCCACTTTGTCCCTCTGGGCAGCTTGGTTCGGCCTCTTCCCGCAAAATCCCGACTTTGCACTCATTCGGCCTTTCCTCGGGCCCTTTTCTCGTACGTATAACACTCTAAAACACTTAACCAACATACCAATAGGCCGATTAAAAGTTAAAAGCTTACGGGGTGTAACATGCATGATTTATTCTTAATATAGGAATGTAGAAATAGAATTGCATATGAATAGATGATTGGAGGCTTGGAAGAGCACAATGAATTAACCCCATGAATAATAACTCGATAATTATTGCAAGATAAGAAAGATGCATACACAATATGATTGCTAGAAATCCATAGTCCTAGATTGATTCCTCTTGTTGATTACATAAAATAAATTCTGCTCTTTGTTTAGTTACTTGTTCATTAGTATTTTCTTTTATTTTTAATTTAGATAATTATAAATATATCTTTAGATTCTATCACCTGAATAAATAAATTAACATTAATTCAATTTAGTAAATAATTAATCTACAAGTCCCTGTGGAAATGATATCTGGACTTCAAATCCTATATTACTTGTATGACCACGTGAACTTGCATGTAAGTTGGAATTAAACAAGTTTTTGGCACCATCATTTTCGAAATTAGAATTTAATTATTTCACTAATTTAGACTTTGTTTTGTATTTGTTCAAGATTTTTATTTTTATTTTATTTTTGTAAACATATTACATAGATTTTTTAATTCTTTTTAGTAATTTACAACCCTTCTTGACATGACATCATGGAATATAAATTGGTCAAATAATGGATATTTATATTTTGGTGATAGTTGTTTGATTTGTGGAGGATCCCACTTGTGGCAACACTGTCATAATTTTTCTAGGAGCAGGTTGCGTGCACCTTTCCGATCCTTTTTGAGAAATATTTGTAGCATATATGGTGGTCAGAATAGCCATTGAAATGATTTTCCTTACTCTTATTTCCCTCCCTGTTGTTTGTGATGTTGACAGGAATAATGAAAAGAAGAATTTAGAATATCTACTTAGATAAGAGATATAGCAAAGCAGGTGGTTGAGCAGACGGAGATAAAGAGGAAGTAGTATACTTAACAAGGAAAAGCCATGCAAGGATGAGCGCCATGCTCATGGAGATCCAGGCTAAGGTTGAACCTTATAATGATCTGCAAATCGCGGTCTTAGCCAATAATCAAGAAAAACCTCAAACAGAAGAAAAAAGTAAGTTTTTGGAAGAAGATAATTTTGATAAAATAGAGATAGTAAGTCAAACATGGCTCGAGGAACAAGCTCAACAAATAATATTTCACGGGTTTCTTTATGATGGTCTTATAAAAATGGAAAATCAACTAATGAAAGGGAGAATAGAGCTCAGGCAAGAGATAGACCAATTTAGTTCAGATATCCATGACTTGCAGCCTCATTTGAACAAACAAGTTGAGGCATTTGAAGCCCAACCATAAGTTGTTATGGATACTAGCCAAAGTATGAAACAGAAAGAAGAATTACAACCATTTAACTATTTTTTTGGTTGATTTTCATGACTCGAACATAGGTCTGGATCGAGATACGGGATAAAAAATCCCGTGAGGCTCCAAGTTGACCCATGGCATGGACATGTTAACTAAACTCAACATAAATAAATGCGGAAGGTCTAATATTTGAAATAGCGGAAGTTTGAAAATGTAATAACATCTGAACAACGAAAAGCATAGTACTGATCTGAAGCTTAATACATGCTATGTCTAATAAGCCTCTACAATCTAACAAGTTGATGGTACAAGACCCCAACTAACTTACTAATAAACTGAAACTGAAGGTACTGATAACAAGCTGATAAAATAGTCCTAGAAGGATGAGGACTCACCAATAGGCTGAGAAATGCTAACTGTGAGAATCTGGTTAGAGGAAGGATTGAACCTGAACGTCCAAGCCTGTATCATGAAATGATACAACATAGAATGTGCAATCAGTACTTGAAATGTACTAGTATACAAGGTAAGTAAACCTCTAAGTAAGTAAAAATTGAAATCGTGTATAACATAAAACATATTCAAGATAAGATTATGAGAGTAAAGGTTGCTATCTATTATCTAAAAACATGATTAAAACATTACTGTATATCATAACCGATTCAAATGACCCAAAACTGATAATGATAAGTAAAACTGAACATTGGGTCAAATTTGTTAAACATAATATCAAAACTGATAACATGCTTAACTAAAAATCATGAGGAACAATGGGAGACTCGACATATAACTGACGTTACCACGATAGGGCTTACGTGGTCCTAACTATTATACTCAAGTGGGTTGAGCCGTCCAAAGCCTTGCCAAGGCTAAGGGCGCTACCATGATATTAATATTAAGCTAAAGGCCCCTCGGGGGCAGGGAAAGCTCACAAAGGAGGTCCCAAATAATCTAAAAATACCTACGTTGGCACATAGTTCTAAGGCACAGGGTTGACTGAACCCTTAGCCTACTTATTGCTAGACACTACTCCAAAAAACATACATATGCTCTCCATCATTTTTCAATGAAGCTGAACCATTATCTTTTGATGAATCCGAATCATAATCATACATGCATAATCTAAAAACATATCATGAGGAGCCTTGGCTCAACCATACCACAAGCTGAAAAATGGGAGTCTAGACTCCAAAACCATGTAGTAAGCTCATAACATGAAATTAAAGTAAACCATGAATCATACTTGATCATATGGGTTTGCCCAAAATTATAGATGCTTTGAGATAGTCAAAATCATGGATATATACATGGGTAATTCGAAATCATACTTTCATCATATACATCTCATCATACTTGAAAACTTAGGTCATAATCTAAACATTTCATGAACTTCCATAATTGGGCATTATAATTGTAAGACATTCAAATCATAAATTTGCAATTAAAAATATTATAAATTATGCCCATGAATCTTAAAACAACCTTGGAAACATGAATAGAATTTACCCAAGATAGATTGTTAGAAAATCTCACAAATTCGATTAAAACCCCATAGATTCATCAACTTGGAATTTCATGAATTAGAAGAGGATTTTGGGCATGGGAGTGAAGGAATACTCCCATTCATAACCCTACATACCTAGTTACTTAGAATCCTCTTGAGAATCCAAGTGACTTGAGGGAGAACCTAAAGAATCCTCTAGTTTGATCTTCTATAGGCTCCTTGATCTTGCATGCATGGAATGGGGAGGTTTAGAATAGGCTAAGTATCTTTAAAATACTTTTAACTGAGCTTAAAACAATGAAATTTAGGACTTAAGAGCTTAGCAATTACGAGAAAACCCTTATTAAAATGAAGGAAAAATACACACAGCCAGTCACCATGGGGGACACCATGACTCGTGGTGTACCTCACGACTCATGGTGACCAGTCGTGAAATACACTGGACCAAATTTCACACTTCAAGTTCTTCTCCTGCCAATGACCAACTCTACAACTCGTGAAGTCACTTCACGACTCGTAGCTTCCTCTCGTGGCATCTCTGAAAAAGTGAGCCTTGAATCCATGACCCTCTTGTCCACGGCTAACGTAATGACTCGTCGCCCACATCATGACTCATTACTCCCTTCGTGGTCATCCCAAGACGACCAATCATTGCCAACTCCCCCTTCACTTTACGTTTCACTTCACGACTTGTGAAGTCTCCTCACAGGTCACTAGACGACCTATCTTGTGACCCAATGCAGAATTTCCTATTTTCTCCATTTGAACTCTCGGTTCTGATCTTAGGGATTTTGGGGTACTATAATATCTCCCCCTTGGGTACATTCATCCTCGAATGTGAATGAACATACTAAAAAGATGGGGAATAGAACTAAAATCTCAAATACTGAACATGTAAAGTTGAAAACTGACGGAGTGATTGACTCCAAACTGATATACATGACTGAATTGAATTCATGAATCACACATACATACATTGACATGAAAGAAACTGGGACACATGAACTGAACATGAAATTGAAGAGAGTACTAAGGAGGAAACTGATACCTCGAGCTGGAACTGAACCAGAAGGGAATAGATGTAGGTATTTAGCCATCATATCTACTTTGACTTCCCACGTAGCTCCCTCAACATGCTGATTTCTCCAAAAATCCTCTACTGAGGCTACTTCTTTGTTTCTTAACTTCTGACCCTGATGATCAAGCATTTCAATGGGCGAAGGCTATCCCTCTCACCTACACTCTCCACCGGAACAACTAAAGTCGGATCACCCATACACTTCTTCAAGAGAAACACATGAAAAAATGGACTTACTGATACTAGTTCTGAGGGCAACTCCAACTCATAAGCCACCTTGTCGACACGTCTCATGATCATGTACGGTCCAACATAGCGAGGAATAAGTTTTCCCTTTTTTCCAAACCTCATCACTCCCTTCATGGGAGACACCTTCAAAAACACCCATTCATCAACTTTGAACTCAAGTTCTCTCCTCCTCACATCCGCATAGGAATTTGTGTGACTCTGAGTTGTTTTCAACCTTCCCCTTATAAGCTAAACTTTCTCCATAGCCTCATGGACTGAATCTAGTCTTATCAATGTAGCTTCACCGACTTCAAACCAACCAATAGGCAATCTACACCTCTGTCCATAAAGAGACTCAAACAGAGCCATCTGAATTTTAGAATGGTAACTGTTGTTATATGCAAACTTGATGATAGGTAAATGATCATCCAAACTATCTTTGAAATCAATAACACACGCTCTCAACATGTCTTCAAGAGTCTGAATGGTCCATTCACCCTGACCATCTATTTGTTGGTGACATGTTGTACTAAGCTTAACCTGAGTATCAGTCCCTAATAAAACGATCTCCAAAACTAGGATGTAACCTCTATCTGATATAATGGACAAGGGAACTCAATGCAACTAAACTATCTCCCGAATATACAACTTAGCATAATCCTCAACTGAATTGGTTGTTTTGACAGGTAGAAAACGAGCTTCTTTAGTCAACCTATCTATAACAACCCAAATGGAATCGTACTGTCCATGAGTATGAGGAAATCCTATGATAAAGTCTATACTAATTTCCTCCCACTTCCAAGTAGGGATGCTAATATCTTGAAGCGCACCTCTAGATCTTTGATGCTCAACTTTGACCTATTGACATTTCAGACACTTAGTCACAAACTCTACTATGTATTTCTTTATGCCATTCCACCAATAGACTTCCCATAGGACACGGTACATCCTGGTGGCACCTGGATGTATAGAATATCTGGAACCATGAGCCTCATGCAACATCCACTCCCTCACGTCATCAAAATTCGGTACACACGAATG
Source organism: Datura wrightii (assembly GCA_035772735.1). NCBI lineage: Eukaryota > Viridiplantae > Streptophyta > Magnoliopsida > Solanales > Solanaceae > Datura > Datura wrightii. The sequence goes on from JASDFA010000006.1 coordinate 34,788,509, forward strand.
ACCCTGATATCGTAGTACACCATCTCCACCTTGGGAGAAAACCTCCACCTCATGATTATGAATAGCTTCCTTCAACTTTACCAAAATATGATCCTCATCTTGTCTATCCTTAACTTTAGTCACCAAGGAAGATTCTGATCCATCCTGAACAATGATACCACCATCTGTCGAGTCAATAAGACGAACTCCTAGTCATACTAGCTGATGAACATCCTTCACTAACTCTTTCCTCTCCTCACCTTCATGCGACACACTCTCCATAGAAAGCTTGTTAAGAGCGTCTTCCACTACATTAGCCTTCTTCGATTGGTAAAGGACACTTATATCGTAATCTTTAAGAAACTCCAACCCTCTTTTGACATAGATTTAGATCCTTTTGTGTAAGCACGTGTTGTAGGATTTTGTGTTCCATAAACACATCCACATGGACCCTATATAGATAGTATCTACAAATCTTCAAGGAAAATACTACCGCTGCCAACTCAAGATCGTGAGCTGGGTAGTTCTTTTCATGGACTTTCAGTTGCTTGGAAGCATAGACTATAACCTTATAGTGCTGCATTAATACACAAACAAGGTCGATCCTTGAGGAATCACAATATACCACAAATCCATTAGTACCTCAGGTAGAGTCAACACTGGTGCTGACGTGAGTCGAGTCTTCAATTCTTGGAAGCTCTTCTCACAGGGCTCCGACCATTAAAACTTCACTTTCTTCTGGGTCAACTTAGTCAATGGTTCTTCAAAGGATGAAAATCCTTTGACAAACCTCCGGTAGTAACCAGCCAAGCCCAAGAAACTCCTGATATCTAAAGGACTCACTAGTCTAGGCCAATTCTTTAAAGTTTCTATCTTTTGAGAATCCACCTGTACACCCCCACTTGACACCACATGACCCAAAAATGCTATTGAGTTTAACCAAAACTCACACTTGTTGAATTTAGCATACAGTCGATGATCCTTCAGAGTCTGTAGCACCACCCTCAAATGAGCGGCATGCTCCTCCTCGCTGCGAGAGTATATAAGAATGTCATTTATGAACACAATCATGAACATGTCCAAATACGGCTTGAACACCCTATTCGTCAAATCCATAAAAGTTGTAGGAGCATTTGTTAGTACAAAAGACATAACTACAAACTCATAGTAACCATACCAAGTCTTGAAGGCTTTCTTGGGGATGTCACTCTCTCTAACCCTGAATTGATGATATTCGAATCGGAGGTCTATCTTTGAAAAACACTTGGCACCCTGAAGCTGGCCAAACAAGTCATCAATCCTGGGGCGGGGATACCTGTTCTTGACTATGACCTTGTTCAACTACCAATAATAAATGTACATCTGAAGGGAACCATCCTTCTTATGAACAAAGAGGACCGGTGCACCCCATAGAGATTTTCTAGGTCTTATGAAACCCTTGTATACGAGATCCTTCAACTCCTCCTTCAACTCTCTTAGCTCAGCTGGAGCCATTCTATAAGGACGAATACATATAAGCCGCGTATCGGGAAGAAGGTCAATACCGAATTGATCTCCCGCTCGGGAGGAATTCTCGGTAGATCATCTGGAAAAACTTTTGGATATTCACACACTACAAGAACTGACTGGATAGTCGGGGTTTCAGATGTAGAATCCTTAACCCTATCTAGATGGTACATGTATCCTTTAGATATCATCTTTCTGGCCTTAAGGTAGGAAATGGAGAGACCTACAGGTACAACTGAATTACCCTTCCACTCTATGACTGGCTCACCCAAAAATCAGAACTCTATCACATGGGTTCTACAATTTACTGAGGCATAACATGCATGTAGCCAATCAATGCCAAAGATAACATCAAAATCTATCATGGCTAGTTTTATTAAATCTGTTTAGATGACTTTATGAAGGACTATGATAGCGTAATTTCTATATACCGGTCGAGCTATAACTGAATCATCGACTGGAGTAGAAACTCAGAAGGATTTTGATTGGATTTCGGGATTGACTCGAAAATACTAGCAATATAGGGCATCACAAAAGATAAAGTAGCCCCTGGATCTAACAAAGAATTTACATGAAGGTGGAATACTCGTAACTACTAGTAATATATTTGAGAGGCCTCCTTCTCCTGATGAGGTGTGAGGGCATAGGATCTGTTCTGGTGTTGACCACCACCTACACTAGTGGAGGCACCCTATTGAGCTGAGTGTGCTGGTGGGGCTGCTGAACTAGTGGCTGGGTCTCGGCCCTTACCATGGCCCTGTCGAGCTGCTGGACAATCTCTGAGCATGTGTCCGGGCTTCCTGCACCCGAAACAAGCACCTGTACATGCTAGGCACTAACCAGCGTGCCTTCTGCCACACTTGTCACAACCTGGAATACTGGGCTCTATTGATCTGCTCCCCTGACCTCAAGAGCCTGATGCTCATCCTCTATGATTGCGGTTAGATCTAGATGGCACACTTTCTGCTGACGGCGCTGGGGCTGATGACCTCCAATGGGACTGCTGAATGGTGCCCACCACCATGCCTCTACTAGGAGAACCCAAAATTGTCGGTCTTAGCCCTTTTGGCCTCTCTATCCCACTCACTCACTAGTACCGCCTCTATCTGCTGGGCGTACAACACCAACCGCGAGAAGTCCATATCCTGGTAAAGCATAGTGGTCCTTCAATCCTTGAATAGATGGTCTGCTATGCCATGTACGAACCTGCTCGCTCGAGCCCTCTGATCAGCCACCATCTCTAGTGCATATTTGGACAGGCGGGTGAACTCTAAAGCGTACTGATGGACCATTATATTATTTTTCCTCAAGATCACAAATTTAGCTACTTTGATCTCCCTCATCTCTCGGGGAAAGAACCGATCCAAAAATGAGGTATGAAACTCATCCCAACCAATAAGAACCGCTCTAACTGCCCTACCATCCTCCATTGCCTAAATAAAATAAAATAATCGTTATAGCCATATCTTGAATTGTGTTGCTTCAATTAGTTATGTGTAAGTTCTTCATGTGCATGAGACAGAATGGAGTTGTTCAAGGACAAACAAGGCTTTAAGTGCGGGGTAGTGATCTTGGGGATAATAAGTTCCCAAGTGCTATTTGATAACTTAGTTTAGTTGTGTTTGTAAATTTAATTAATTACATTCTCATGTGATTTTGAATATTTTCATGCATAAACTAACCGACATGATTAGTCTTTGTTTTTTAAGTGTGAAATGCTTAGGAGGGACTAAGTATGATGGTTAAAGCATGAGGAAGAAGATTGGAAGAGAAGGCGAAAGAGTTGCATGATGTCGTACTAGGGTATGCATATGTGGGCCCACACAGCGTGCCACGCAGCACGGGCAGTGCGCTGAGCACCGTGCCACAACAAGGAAGTTGCACGTTCAGCAGCGTGTCACGACAAGCATCTGCACACGCTAGGCTTGGCATTCCAGTAAAGATGTGCGACAAGCCCGTGCCACGGCCAAGATGCGGAGGGGGTCTGCCCGGCCTCCTCTTGCGATGTTTCAACGTGGCGCTTGTCCGGTCTTCCCCCGGGCCTTTTTATAGGATATATGGAATTTTAAAACTCTTAACCAACATGCGAATAGGCCAATTAAAAGACAAGAATTTACGAGGTGTAATATCCTCCCCCCCTTAAGAACATTCGTCCTCAAATGTAAACTTCTGCTTGCAAGAATTTCAACTTATTTGACTTATTCTAGAAAAATTTCGGCAGTGTTTCCCCTGTAATATGGACTATCTCATAAATACTGAAATGCAGAAAAGTCCAATACAGGTACTTCACACAATACTATAACATTCATCACGCAGTAGACTAGAGTCAACTATCTCATTTATACACATAACATAAGACAATTCATAAAACAACAATACTAACGTACCTCTGGCTGATTATGTCTGAAACAACTAAGGATATCTGACTTTCATATCTTTTCTCTCGGTTCCTGTTACACCATAACATCTTGACAGAAGCAACATCTTTAGTTTTGAATCTGCGAATCTGCCGGTCTAGTATGGCTACTGGAACCTCTTCATAAGCCAGCTCTTCCCGTAACCTGGACATCCTAAACTGGGACAACTCTGGAGGGGTCTCCTATATACTTCCTCAGTATGGACACGTAGAAAACTGGGTGAACAGACTCTAATTCTGGAGGTAAGTTCAACTCGTATGCCATTTGGCCTATTCTTTGGCGAATTTGATAAGGCCCAACGAATCTCGGGCTGAGCTTGCCTTTCTTGCTGAATCTCATCACCCCTTTCATTGGAGATACTTTCAAGAATACCCAGTCATTCACATTAAACTCACCGTTTCTGTGCCGCACGTCAACATATGATTTTTGGCGGCTCTGAGCAGTCAGTAGGCGTTCTTTGATAAGCTTTACTTTTTTTTTCCTCTGACTGATGAATGATATCTGACCTAATTAATGCTGATTATCCTACCTCAAACCAACCAACTAGAGATCTATACTTCCGCCCATATAATGCTTCATAGGGCGCCATCTGGATAGCTGAGTGGTAACTATTGTTATAAGCAAACTCAATAAGTGGTAAGTGCTCAATCCAGCTACCTTAAAAGTCCAACACACACGCCCGCAACATATCCTTGAGCGTCTGAATAGTGCGTTCTGCCTGCCCATCCTTCTGAGGATGAAAAATTGTGCTCAGGTTATCCTGTGTCCCCAAGCCTCTCTGAAATGACTGCCAAAATTTACCTGTAATTTGCGCCTCTCTGCCGGAGATAATGGACACTGGAACACCATGTAACCTTACTATTTTTTTGATATATATCTCAACACAATCTTCGGCAGAAAAGGTAGCCCTTACTGGCAGAAAATGAGCTGATTTTTTTTATTAGTCTGTCAACAATTACCGAAATCGAGTCATATCGCCGCCTGATGCGGGAAAATCCTGCTACAAAATCCATGTGTACTGCTTCCCCTTTCCATAGAGGCACAGCTATATCCTGAATCAGTCTACCTGGTTTTTGCTGTTCAGCTTTTACCTGCTGGCAGTTGGGACACTGAGCTACGAATTCTGCTATTCCCTTCTTCATTCTTGGCTACTAGTAGATTTCTTTCACATCATGGTACATTTTGGTCGAACCTGGATGGAGGGAATGACGAGCATAGTGTACCTCGCCCATAATCTGCTGGCGAAGCCCTGCAACACCTGGAACATAAAGGCGGCCTTTACATCGGAACACTTCATCCTCAGTTACCTGAAAACTCTACTCGCATACCTCAGTCTACTGGAACCTTGTTTTTTCCTACGTCAGTTTAGTCAGAGGTGCTGCAAAAGTGGAAAATCCTTCCCCACACCTTCTGTAGTAACCGACTAACCCCAGAAAATTGTGTACCTCGGTTAGAGTGGTAGGTCTGGGCCATGTTTTCACTGCTTCTATTATCTGGGTATCTATCTATATACCAACCTTCAACATGATGTGACAAAAAAGACTACTAAATTTAGCCAGATTCACATTTAGAGAAATTAGTATGTAATTGACGGTCATACTAATTTATCATACCAGAGAAACTAACAAGTAATCTCTCTGTGTAGTTAAAGCTCATCTGGCCTTATGGCCCACATGCTAATGCTACTCACTATTGGGATAATCTGTATGACTGTCTGCACACCATGTGCATGTATGTGATCAGAGGATCCCGATAGTGGTCATAATCTTTAATAATCTGGCTGAATAACAGTGAATAACTGAACAGCTGGGCTGAATGACACGTATGCTGAAGTAGTCTAACAATACTCTAAATTTCCTACTCGGACATCTGTAGCTCATGCATAACCGAAGAGTTGTGGAAAGCTAACTACTTTGTTATTCTACTTGAACAACTATAGAGCTGGGCTTAATCGGACTTATTCTCAGGCGATCAGTCTCTGGATCTTCACAGGGAAGCTACCGATTTGCTTATCTTAGTAAACGCTGTGCTAGCAGAGTACTACCACTTCCTTATGCCTTGCTCGTATCCACTCGGTTCTATACTGATGTTCTGAGAAATTCTTGGTCTTATGAGCAATTCTGTAAAGACTGGCCTTCTCCTAGGACTCTGTATCTGAATATCTTAAGGGAACCGGCTGGGGTACTAGTCCATCAGTTACTAATGATGTGGACCCTTTCTTGGGGTACCCACGGGTTTCTCTGACTGGGACGGCTAGCTGACTTGCGGGGGGTTCTATATGATAACTGCTAAGTTTACTAAGGCTGACTCTCACCTACAAGGATGGAAAAATGATGTATGACCACTAATCATACTGGAAAATTGTGGTGTTGCTAACCTCTGGAGTATGCTTATTTGGTCTTTATCTCTGGTTCTGGCAGATGCGATAACGTTACTGGTCTTTAGGGGTGCTTCCCTGCTAGTACAGGCGCCAGTTGGTCGTTAGACCGCCTAACTGCGCCCGTATCATCTAACCACCTGATTCAAGCTACTAACTCTTGTGAGCTTCTGAAGTCTAAATCTGGCAACAAGCATATAAGTCCATTAACTCAACAAACTGAGAACTGAGAAAGTTTGTATGGCTTCATACATGGATCACACTTACCCTGCCCCCTTTTTGGTGAGGGGTCCTGCAGTACGATCTGTATATACTTCCTAGCAGCTAACCAGAATCTATGTGACTGTAACCCCTATGGCCAGCTACTCATAGCATATATGATATATGTATATATATATATATCAACAACTACGTACAGTACATACTGAATTTTTTGTAGAAATGCATAATCTCTTACATACTTTACTGAATTTCATACTGCACGTAATATACTGCTTCTACAGTGTAATGATATCTCCGGTCCTCTTGTACTGTTTTATTAGATTTTCGTCCCATTCTGGAAGCAACAAACACATGCACTTTATCCATGATCTGCTATTTGAAATTCTGCCACTCTTACAACATGGGGTCAACCTCCGGACCTTGTGGCTTTACTTGTCATTATATTGAGGACCCGTGACTGTCTGCTGGGCCTTATCTCCCGGCCGCACTAGATTAGAGTCTCTGTGTCGGCACTCTCTTAACTTCCCCCTAGGCGTACATACCACAACATTCTGGACTATAACCTTACTGTCTCTTAATTGTCAGTCCTAGGCTTATTCCTTAATACACGATATTCTATCAATCTGGAGGTGATTCTAATTTCCCCTCAAAAGCTGGTATTCCTGCTTCTTCCCCTTATCTTGCTTAAGCTGAGCTCTGGGGTTCAAGGTACCTGTCTTACATTGTTAATAAGGTTACTGGTCAAGTCTCAGCTTATACTTCTTCTGGCTTGCAGTCAGACCCATCTGATTCACATGACCTCCCTACCTTTCGGTATCACAACTGAAATCATAACTATTATTTTGTAGGTATATCCTGCCGTTGTTAGCGTGTTATGGAGGACTTGGCCTTTTTCTGACTCGAACTTAACTATTACTGGAAGTTCATCATTGACGGATCTCCTACACCCACTTCGAGTAATCTAGTGGTCTTACTCGCTCTTCTGACTTGCTACCATGAAGGTCTGCACAACTTACGTAATTATAGGGCTCCTTACTCTTTCTAACACTTTCTGGAATCAACCAATCCATCTTCACTTACTGCTTACTTTGGGCAACATCGCCTCAATCCTTATGCCCTTCACTGTACTGGAATCAAAACTATGAGGTAGGAATAGCCTATCTTACTGCAACAAAATGAAGACATGGAACTGTACCACATCTTAAAAGATGATGGTGGGAGTCCTGCATTGCCCTCTCTTTCTCACATCTATGCGATAATCTAGCCCTCTGTGATACGTTGGCCATTGCGGAGGGGGTCTACCCGGCCTCCTCTTGCGATGTTTCAATGTAGCGCTTGCCCGGTCTTCCCCGGGCCTTTTTATAGCATGTATGGCATTCTAAAACTCTTAACCAACACGCAAATAGGCCAATTAAAAGTCAAGAATTTACGGGGTGTAACAGTATGTGATCAGTATGTGGAATGTACCGAGTATGAAAGGTGAGTAAAGTCACTTGAATAAGTAAAATCATTTAAAACATGCATAAGGTAAAACAAAATTAAGATAAGAATCTGAGAGTAGGGCTTGCATGCTATTTTTTGGAAATCATGATCTGAACATAACTGAACATCGTAATTGAATCGAATGTCCCAAAGCTAAAATCTGATAATCGCAAGTAAAAACTGAACATTTGGGTCAAACCTGCTTTAGAACATACATGTATGTGTATATATATAAATCATGAATGATGAACATGCATAACTAAAATCATGAGGAACAATGGGAGACTCGTCATATAATCGACTTTACCATGATAGAGCTTACATGGTCCCGACTATTACGCTCAAGTGGGCAGAGTCATCTGAAGCTTTGCCAGGGGTAAAGACGCTACCATGATATCGATATCAAGCAGAAGGCCCCTTGGGTCAGGGGAAAACTCACATAGGAGGTCCCAAAATAATTTAATCATACCTATGTTGGAGCGTAGTTTTGAGGCATAGGACTGAACCTTAACCTACTCGGTGCTAGACATTACTCAAAAAAAAATCATATGCTCTCTATCGTTTTACAACGAAGTTGATCATCATCATATATAAACTTTAACCTTTCGGAAAATGGTCAAAAACTTGTTATTTCTCGAAAGTGATAATTTCTCCCGGATATTAATGATTTTAGCAAGATTACAGATAGTATGTATTATATTTGTTGAGACTGTATCCGGTAAGAGATGACACATTTTATATTATTGAGCTATATCCAGTTATAGATGGCATGTTCTATGTTATTGAGCTATATCCACATATAATCAGATCAGTAATCAGATATAGAAGTAGCTCCAGATACCGATATAGCTCCAGAAACAGATACGACTCTAGGAATTGATATAGCTTTAGATCACGGATAACAATAATTAGATAAACAGATAAAGGCCAGGTAGCAGTTAAACCAGTAATCAAAAACAGTGTAAAACAGAATATAGCATCAGTTGTTTAGTACGGACTGGCCTTGAAATAAAAGAAGAGAATATGATTAGTATATTTCATTTGAGCATGCTTGTTGTGTATGTGTTTTGCATGTTGAGACTTGTTGTGGCATGTGGGTACCCTTTAGCATCCCCACCGCCCCTAGGTTATAGCTGTGTCGATACCAGATTCAGATACCGCCACCAATTGGGCGATGCCGTCCGCCTAGAGGATGATGATGGACGACCACCATAATAATACGGTCCAGATTACCCTACTTGCAGGGGCAGTTCAGTTTACTCTGCGCAGAGCCAGATTACCCTATTTATAGGGGCAGATTACTCTGTGTGCGCTTGTGGCCGAGGGTAGTTTCAGATAAAGATTTTTATAAAATTACCCTGTTGCGTGCTTGCACCCAGGGGCAGTTTTAGTCACAGATACAGCAGCAGATTACCCCGTTACGCACCTGCGCCCAGAGGCAGGAGTCTTTGGACTCAGACACAGTTTATTGTCAGAGGCCAAGGCTTGAGCTACGTACCCAAGGGGGCCGGTAGGAGGAGCTCACAATTGTGAGATGAGTGGAGTGACTTATTTTTTGTTGGTTTAGACCCGGGTAGGGGTAAATAGATTGTTCTGTTGGTTGGCACCTTCCGGCTTATGGGGGTCGGTCAGGTATTGTGTGTATTATTATGTATATCTATATGTGCTATTAGATACTGATAGACAGTAGGACGACACGTCATCAGGTACGCTCAATTTAGTTACAGAATAAATAAACTCTCCCCAGTTATCCTCAGCTAGATAGACTCAGCTACTTCCTGCTGATATGTCATGTTATTTTTGCTATTCATTTCAGTTGTATATTTCAGTTTGCTTTACATGCTCAGTAGCTGTGGTACTGACGCTTGTGGGGCGCTGCATTACTTGCCTGCAGGTACTCACAGACGAGGAGCCGATCCCTCGTGATCCTAGCCAGCCCAGAGTTATCAACTCCTGTCATCCGTAGCTTGATATTCAGAGGTGTATTTCATTTTCTTTTGTTGTATAGTACGGGTAGGTCGGGGCCCTGTCCCGATCATTCTATTATTACTTCCTAAAGGCTTGCAGTCTGATGTTTCCTGTGGTGGTGGAGCCGGTCGTGTGGGGCCATGCATGTATATATGTGTTTAGTTGTTGATGTTGGCCATGTGGGGCCTTCTTCTGGTTATAGTTAGTGACCTTGTCGGTCACAAAGGTGAATAGTAGTTGTTTCAGATTATAGTGTCATTATTCTGGTTAGCTGTTGTGTATTGCAGGTGGCTATAGGCCTAATCGGCCGGGGGCTGTATTTACAGCCTCTATATAGCCGGTTTGTTTCTTGAAATAGAGCCAGAGTAGCAGGCACCAGGTGCCCGTCATACCCCCCAATCAGTCTATTCCAGTGGTCAATGAATTCCCTGACGTATTTCCAGATGAGTTGCCTAGTATCCCTCCCGAAAGGGAGATAGATTTTTCAATTGACTTGTTGCCAGGGACTCAACCTATATCCATTCCCCCGTATCGCATGGCACCAGCTGAGCTTAGAGAGTTGAAAGAGCAGTTAAAAGATTTGCTCGGCAAAGGCTTTATCAGGCCTAGTACTTCCCCGTGGGGTGCGCCAGTACTGTTTGTAAGGAAGAAAGATGGCTCACTCAGTATGTGTGTAGACTACCGATAGCTGAATAAGGTAACGGTTAAAAACAAATACCCGCTCCCTAGAATAGATGATTTGTTTGACCAATTGCAGGGGGCCAGATGTTTCTCTAAGATAGATCTGAGGTCCGGATACCACCAGGTCCGGGTTCGTGAGAGGGACATTCCAAAGACTGCTTTCAGGATCAGGTATGGTCACTTTGAATTTCTAGTTATGTCTTTTGGGCTTTTTTACTTTTCAGGAATTTTGAGATAGTCCATAATACAAGTACTCCACACGATATAATAACATTCATAAGAAAAATAGTTCTAACATACCTCCTGTTTGCCTATGCCTGGAATAAGTGGGGATATCTGGCTTTCATGTCCTCCTTGGGAACCTGAAATAATACATGAGGAGCCTTGGCTCAAACGATACCACAAGCTGAACATAATTGGGAGTCTTGACTACAAAACCATGTGGTAAACTAATTAACTTGAAATCATAAATCATACTTGAACATATGGGATTTTCCAACATTTAAACATGCTTGAAAATACTCAATTCTCTTGACTTCATGATCATAGACATGGGAAACTTGAAACCATGCTTTTCATCAATAATATCTCATCATACTTGAACGTTCATCATAAATGTCAAATTCCATGAACTTTTGATGGATGGACATTTTTATTTGTAAAGCTTGAAAACCTGATTATAATTGAAAAGAATGTAAAACTTGCCCATGAATCATAACTCAATAATAGAAACATGCTTAGATCATACCCATGGTAGAAACTTCGAAAATTCATGCGTTGGGTTATTACCCCATAGGATCAACATATAGATTTTCATGAATTACAGAGGGATTGTGCATGGGTGTGAACAAATTCACCCATTCATAACCTTGCATACCTTAGAGAATCTGATTTTATAATTTCTCTTATTGCCCATTGAAGAATTGAGAAGGATTTGAAAGGAATTAAGCTTGATCACCCCTCTAGCTTTTCTAAGTTTGCATGCATGAGTAGGAATAGCCTAGACTGCACTTACCCCTCCTAAAACTCATCATCCATAGCTCAAAACGACGTAGTTAGGACCTAGGATCATAGGAAATATCGATAAGACTTTACTAAATTCGCAGAAAATAACTGTTTGTCAGTCCCCATGAGGGACTGGATGAGTCGTTATCAAGGATCACGACTCGTGGTCTCCATCGTTGTGTGCTCTGCCTAAAATTCGTCTGCGTCTCACCACAGGGAACCATACAAGTCGTTACTAGTGACCACGACTCGTGGTCACCACTCGTTACCTCCACTGCCAAAAATCTCAAGATCCTAATCAATTGTTGACCATGACTAACCTGATAAATCGTGGCATCTTACCATAACTCGCGGTGACCATTCGTGGGGTACACTGCCAACAAGTCCTCTTCCTTCACCTCAACCCTGGCCACGACTGACACAAGGAGTCACGGGGTTAACCACGACTCGTGGTCAGGTCCTTGGTCACCCTAAACTCAGAAATTTACTACTTAAGCCTAGAATCTCACCACGAGTCTTTTCACAACTCGTGGTCTACCCCATGGGTCACAAAATGACTCGTGTGACCTAGTGCAAAAAATCCTCTTTTCTTCGTTTCAACTATTAGGTCTGATCATAGGGCTTTCGCGGTTTAAAAATATCTCCCCCTTGGAAATATTCATCCCTGAATGTTGAAAATCATATAGAACTTGAAAGAAACTGGGGCACATGAACGGAACATGGAAGTGAATATAGTTTTACAGCAAAAACTGATACCTCAAGATGGAACTGAGCCGGTAGGGAATAAATGTGGGTATATACACATCATATCTTCTTCGGCTTCCCACATAGCTCCTTTAACATGGTTATTCCTCCATAAAACTTTAAATAAAGCTACTTCTTTGCTTCTTAGCCTTCAAACATGACGATCCAGTATTTCCACCGGAACCTTCTCATAACTAAGGTTGTCTTTCACACCTACTGTCACACCCCTGCCTTAGGGGGTATGACGGGCACCTGGTGCCTGCTAGACTCTGGACTGCTAAATGGTCCAGCCTGAGCACATCTAGTGCTTTGGATGACTCTGGCTCTATTCCAAGAAACAAACCGGCAATATAACGGCTGTAAACACAGCCTCCGGCCAACTGGCCTATAGCCACCTGTACCTGTAAAAATAGCTAACCAAAACACACTCATAACAAGGAACCTATGCGGGCCAACAAGGCGACCATACTATCTAGTCATCTGTAATATCAACACAAGACTATTGTAAGACTATGTGACCGGCAATGTCACCCCTACTGTTAAACTAAGGCCTCAAACGACCAATATAAACTGAAATACTAAACAGCTACAGCAAACTGCATGGCCTCACACGACCGGCTCAACTGACCACAGGGAAATATATACAGACTGCAAGCCTCTAGGAATAACAATAGAAATGATCGGGACAGGGCCCCGACCTACCCGTACCGTACAACAAAAGAAAACAAAATACACCTCTGGAATTCAGACTCCGGATGACAGGAGCTGAATACTCAATAGCTGGCTGGAATGACGAGGGATCGCCTCCTCGTCTATGAGTACCTGCAGGCAAGTAATGCAGCGCCCCACTGGGCGTCAGTACCACTGGTACTGAGTATGCAAAGCAACTGAAATAGTATAATTGAAAACAACTGAATATAGATAGCGCAACTAGCATTTCTGTATAGCAGGAGATAACTGAATCTGAAGAAGCTGGTATGAACTAAATCAAGCTTTCTGTACTGATAAGGTAGAGGCGTACCTGTAGACGCGACGACCTGCTGTCTAGTAGCTAGTATATAATATATAAAGCACATAAATAGATATACAAGTAGCAAGCAAGAGCCAATGCCAACCCCCATAAGCCGGATGGCGCCAAGCAAGCAAACAATCTATATACCCCTACCCGGGTAAAAACCAACCAAAAATAAGTCACTCCACTCATCTGATAACTGTGAGCTCCTCCTACCGGCCCCCTTGGGTACGTAACTCAGGCCTTGGCCTCTGACAATAAACTGTGTCTGAGTCCGAAAACTCCTGCCTCTGGGCGCAAGTGCACACGAGGTAGTCTGCTCTATATCTGTAACTGAAACTGCCCCTTGGTGCAAGCACACAACAGGGTAATTTTATAAAAATCTGTATCTGGAACTGCCCCCGGCCACAAGCGCACACAGAGTGTTCTGCCCCTGTAAATAGGGTGGACTGGCTCTGCGCAGAGTAAACTGAACTACCCCTGCAAGCAGGGTGGTCTGGACCATATTATCATGGTGGTCGGCCATCATCGTCCTCTAGGCGGACGGCATCGCCCAGCTGGTGGCGGTATCTGAATCTGGTATCGACACAGCTATAACCCAGGGGCAGTGGGGATGCTAAAGGGGTGCCCACATGCCACAACAAGTCTCAACAAACAAATAGCACATAGAAATAGCAAGCATGTATAACTGAAAAGACTATCTGGACTCTAACTTCTTATTCTGATCTGTTTCTATACTGAACTGATTCTTACTAATTATACTGATTCTGTAACCTCTGTTTAACTGTACGGCTAATCTGTAGCCAAGATACTGTCTGTCTATCAGATCTTTCTTTACTGACTTTTATTATGAAAATCGGTTCCTTTTTATTCTACAACATGCTTGCTATTCACATAATAGGCTGTACTGAATCTGAACTACTAACTTGCCCTTGGGCACATGCTTTTCTAACTTTCAGACTGAATATGATATCACAACGCGAACTAGGTTTACTGAACTCGCACAATACTTAACATTCCACTTCCGGGAATTCTACTACTGAGTTTATTATATTATACAAGGCTAAAGCAACTAACTTGCAGAAAGAACTAGCTTTTACATACCTTAACCTCGAGTTATCCGTCTGTCGGACGAGGCTCGGTCAATACTCCAGCTATTTCTCCCAACTGCATTCATGTATACGCTAATTAATACTAAATATAGCTTTATTCTAAAGAACGACGTCACTTTTGATATAATTGTAGCCTAAACTTAGGCTTATCGAAAGACGGTCGAAAACTCGCTATATTTCAGAAGTCCAGAAGGGAGAAGTATTCACTTCACAGCTAGGAGCACATAGACACTAGTTTGGAGCAATTCTACTTACCTTAGCTCGGTAGCTCGATGATTCGTCGGCCGTATTTTGTGAAACAAAATCCGTAGGAATGCTCTCTGCTGCTAAATACCTCGGTACCTAAGGTTAGTTTGAATTTGGACCGCGTTTGGCGGCGTAATAGAGCGACAATTTATCCATATCCTTCGCCCCCTCTGTTTTCTCTCACGTTTCTGGAAAATATAATGAACATACTAAATTAAAACCGAAATGGGGGCATAAATATAATTGTCACTATAAATCGCATTCCTGAAATACGATTTATAAGTTGTATTCCTGAAATGCAATTTATAAGTCGCATTTTGCCTTGCGACGCGCCGACTTGGCGCTTGTCCGATCTTTCCCCGGGCCTTTTTCTAGCATGTATGGCTTCCAAATATGCTCGACCAACGCACGAATAGGCCATCTAGGTGCCGGGAATCTTACGGGGTATAACATTCTCCCCCCCTTAAGAACATTCATCCTCGAATGTAAACTTCTATCTAGAGGACTACTCAATTAGCTTAACTTGTTCTTAGGAAAATTTCGGCAGAGTTTCCCCTGTAATCTGGACTATCCCAAAATCCTGAAACACAAAAAAGTCCAATACAGGTACTCCACATGATACTATAAGATTCATTCGATAACTAAACATCCATCTTTCTCACTTATATATAAACAACTATAAGGTACTGCATAGGTAACAATACTGACATACCTGTCGCCTAGCTAGGCCTAAAATAAGTGAGGATATCTAGCTTTCATATCTTCCTCCGCTTCCCACGTCATCTCTTTTTGGTTCCTGTTATGCCACAATACTTTGACAGACGCAATATCCTTAGTTCTCAATCTACGAATCTGTTTGTCTAAGATGGCTACCGGAACCTCTTCGTAGGCCAGCTCTTCTATAACCTGGATATCCTGGACTGGAACTGCTCTTGACGGGTCTTCTAAGGATTTCCTTATCATGGATACATGAAAGACTGGATGAACAGATTCTAATTCTGGCGGCAAGTTCAACTCATACGCCACTTGGCCTATTCTTCTACGAATCTGATATGGCCCGACAAATCATGGGCTGAGCTTACCTTTCTTGCCGAATCTCATCACCCCTTTCATCGGAGACACTTTCAGAAATACCCAGTCATTCACATTGAACTCCAGGTCTCTACACCGTACATCTGCATATGATTTCTGGTGACTCTGTGCAGTCAATAGGCGTTCTCTGATAAGCTTTACTTTCTCTTCTGACTGCTGAACAATGTCTGGCCCAATTATCGCTGACTCCCCTGTTTCGAACCAGCCAACCGGCGATCTGCACTGTCGCCCGTATAAAGCCTCAAAAGGCGCCATCTGAATAGCCGAATGATAGCTATTATTATAAGCAAACTCTATCAACGGCAAATGCTCGTCCCAACTACCACAAAAATCTAGCACACACGCTCGCAGCATGTCCTCGAGCGTCTGAATAGTGCGCTCAGCCTGTCCATCTGTCTGAGGGTGGAATGCAGTGCTCAAATTGATCTGCGTTCCCAAACCCTTCTGGAATGACTGCAAAAATCTAGCTGTAAACTGTGCTCCTTTGTCTGAAATAATGGATACGACTACTCCATGCACCTGACTATTTCTCGGATATACAACCCAGCATAATCTTTGGCCGAGAAGGTAGTTCTTACTGGCAGGAAATGAGCTGATTTAGTCAAACTGTCAACTATTACCCATATAGAGTCATGCATGCGTCTAGTACGGGGTAATCTTGCCACAAAATCCATATTTATAGCTTCCCATTTCCAGAGAGGCACAGCTATATCCTGAGTCAAACCGCCTGGTTTCTGATGTTCTGCTTTCACCTGTTGGCAGTTAGGACACTGGGCTACAAATTCAGCAATTTCTTTTTTCATACCTCGTTCATAATCTGCTGGTGGAGGTCTGAAACATCTGGAACATATAGACGGCCATTACAATGCAGCACTCCATCCTCTGTTACCTGAAAATCTGGCACTTTCTCCTGTTAACCAGGTCAGGATTCTTATACTACCATTCTTTTTTTTCCTTCACAACTTATGATGACATGGGGGTGTTCTAGATTACCGCTCTGTTGTCCTTCATTTCTGTTACAGGAACGGCTAAATTGACCAATTGATGTATCTCTCTGACCAACTTCCGTTGCTTGGGTTGCAAATACACCACACTCCTAATAGATCTATAGCTAAGAGCATTTGCTGCTCCATTATCTATTCTTGACTGATATAAAATATTCATACTTAGAGAGCTCGGCATATAATTGACGGTCATACTGGCTTGTCTTGTCGAAGAGATCGACAGGTAGTTTACAGGCGTAGCTAGAGTTTATCTGGCCTTCCGGCCACATGCTAAGGCTACTTGTTGCTGGGATAACCTGAATTACCGTCTGTGCACCTTGTGCCTTTATCTGATCAGAGGATCCTGATGTTGATCATGACCTCTAATGATCTGGCTGCATAACCTTAAATAACTAAATAGTCGGGTTGAATGACCCGAATGTGGCAGTAGTCTAACAATGCTCTAACAGTTCTACTTGAGTACTTATAGTTCATGCATAACTGCAGACTTGTGGGCATGTAATTGCTTTGTTATTTTGCTTGAACCACTGTAAGGCTGGGCTTAATCAAACTTACTCCCAGGCGATCAATCTCTGGATCTTCACGGGGAGTCTACTGATCTCCTGGTCTTAATAAACACTGTGCTAGCAGGGTACTATCAATTTCTTACGCCTTGTGTGTATCCACTTGGATTTATACTGCTGTTCTGGGGAATTCTCGGTCTTATGAGCTATTATGTAAATACTGGCCTTCTACTAGGGCTCTGTATCTGAATATCTTACGAGAACCAGCTGAAGTACTATTCTATCACTGACTACTGATGTGGACCCCTTTCTTGGGGGGCCCACGGGCTTGTCTAACTTGCGGGGTATTCCTTGTAATAACTGCTAGGTTGACTAAGGTCGACTCTCACCTACAAGGCTGGGAAAACGACGTATGGCCACTTAACATACTGGAACAATTCTAGTATTGCTAATCTCTTAAGTATACCTATTCAATCTCTAATTGTGGTTCTGGCACACGCGCTAGTGTTATTGATCTTTAGAGATACTTCCCTGCTAATACAGGCGCCAGCTGGTCGGTAGACCGTCTAACTGCGCCCTTATAATCTAATTACCTGATTCAGGTTACTAACTCTTATAATCTTCTAAAACCTATATCTGGAAACAACATATAAGTCTATTAACTTAATAACTAAGAGCTGAGACAGTTTCTATGGATTCATACGTAAATCACACTTAACTTGCCCCTTCTTTTCACTTTTCTCTTTTTCTTCTCTCTCTTTTCTCTTTTTTTTTTGGCAAGGGGTCCTGCAATGCAATTTGTATATACTTCCCAGCACTAATATGCATCTGTGTGATTGTAACCCCTATTAGCAGCTGCTCACAGCATATTTATTATCTTCACAGATATATATTATTAAATACGTACAATACATACTGAATTCTGTAGTGATACGTAATCTCTGACACACTTTGCTAAATTTCATATTGTACATGATATACTACTTCTATGGTCTAATAATACCTCCTGCCTTCTCTTAACATTTCATTGTATTTTCACCCCATTGTGAAAGTAACAAACACAAACACTTTAGTTATTGTCTGCTATTTGAAATTCTGCCACTCTTGCGATGTGGGGTCAACGTTCGAATCTTGTGGCCTTACTTGGCATATATTGAGAGCCCATGACTGTCTGCTGGGCCTTATCTCTAGGTCACACTAGATTAGAATTGCTGAATCGGTAACTCCTTAACTTCTCCATAGAGGACATACTGCGGTATTCTGAACCGCAATCTTACCGTCAGCCCGAGGCTTAATCCTTAATACGATATTTTATCAATCCGGGGGTAATTCTAATTTTCCCCACAAGATCTGACATTCCTGCTTCTTCCCCTCATCTTAGTTAAGCTGAACTCCGGGGTTCAAGGTACTTTCTTTTTATTGTTAACAAGATTACTGGTCAAGTATCAGTTCATACTTCCCCTGACTTGTAGTCAGACCTATCTGACTAACATGACCCCTCACCCTTTTGCTATCACAACTGGATCACAACTATTATCTTACAGGTATGTCTTGCTATCTGTTAGCATATATGGCAGACTTGGCCTTTTTTTGACTCGAACTTGACTATTACCCGGCATTCATCCCTAACGGGTCTTTTACCCCTGCTTCGGGTAAGCTAACGATCTTACTTTCTCTACTGGCTTATTATCATAAGGGTCTGCACAACTTACGTAATCATAGGGGCTCTTTATACTTTCTAATACTTACTAGGATCAATCAGCCCATCTTTACTTACTGCTTGATTTGGCAACCTCATCTTAAGTTTTATGCCCCTTTACTATACTGGAATCAAAATCGAGAGATAGGAATAGCCCCTTTTTTTTGCAACAAATAGAAACATTTAACTGCACCATATCCGAAAGAATGTATTCGGGATTCCTGCATTTCCCTCTCTTTCTCATACTTACCTGGTGGTCTGACCTTGGCTGTAATTTAATCAGATCTTATATAACTAATAAATAAGTCAACTCGTATGAACATTATACTTCTGGCTTCCTATTCTGACATTATCAACGTATACTGGAAATAGTACCGATAAAGGTATCACACTGGGAGGTCTCTGGTACCTCCTCCTGCTGCTGTAGTTATCATGTAACCGGCTGATGCCCTCTTCTGTTGCTATATCTGATCTTCTGCCTGTGATAGGGTAATGCTGATCTGCCTTTGTATCTGTAATCAAAGAATACGATAAGTTTTTAGGGACTCAACCCTATACTGTACCGCTCTAAAGCATGACTGATTGAGAAGGAAGGGTAACCATCCTATCGTGCCTCGCAGCCTCCTGCCTATAGTATGTGGTGCACAATACATCCATAGACAAGACTCTACTTAGCACGGCTTGCAGACTCCCTGGGACACGACCTGCTCTGATACCAAGTTTGTCACGCCCCCGCCTTAGGGGGTATGACGGGCACCTGGTGCCTGCTAGACTCTAGACTGCTAAATGGTCCAGCCTGAGCACATCTGGTGCTTTGGCTGACTCTGGCTCTATTCCAAGAAACAAACCGGCTATATAACGGCTGTAAACACAACCTCCGACCAACTGGCCTATAGCCACCTGTACCTGTAATAACAGCTAACCAGAACACACTCATAACAAGGAACCTATGCAGGCCGACAAGGCCACCATGCTGTCTAGTCATCTGTAATATCAACACAAGACTACTGTAAGACTACGTGACTGGCAAGGTCACCCCTACTGTCAAACTAAGGCCTCACACGACCAACATAAACTAAAATACTAAACAACTACAGCAAACTGCACGGCCTCACACGACCGGCTCAACTGACCACAGGGAAATATATATAGACTGCAAGCCTCTAGGAATAACAATAGAAATGATTTGGACAGGGCCCCGGCCTACCCGTACTGTACAACAAAAGAAAACGAAATACACCTCTGGAATTCAGACTCCGGATGACAGGAGCTGAATACTCAATAGCTGGCTGGAATCACGAGGGATCGCCTTCTCGTCTATGAGTACCTGCAGGCAAGTAATACAGCGCCCCACTGGGCGTCAGTACCACTGGAACTGAGTATGCAAAGCAACTGAAATAGTACAACTGAAAACAACTGAATATAGATAGCGCATCTAGCATTTCTGTATAGCAGGAGATAACTGAATCTGAAGAAGCTGGTATGAACTAAATCAAGCTTTCTGTACTGATAAGGTAGAGGCGTACCTGTAGACGCGACGGCCTGCTATCTAGTAGCTAGTATATAATATATAAAGCACATAAATAGATATACAAGTAGCAAGCAAGAGCCAATACCAACCCCCATAAGCCGGATGGCGCCAAGCAAGCAAACAATCTATATACCCCTACCCGGGTAAAAACCAACCAAAAATAAGTCACTCCACTCATCTGATAACTGTGAGCTCCTCCTACCGGCCCCCTTGGGTACGTAGCTCAGGCCTTGGCCTCTGACAATAAACTGTGTCTGAGTCCGAAGACTCCTGTCTCTGGGCGCAAGTGCACACGGGGTAGTCTGCTCTATTTTTTTAACTGAAACTGCCCCTGGGTGCAAGCACGCAATAGGGTAATTTTATAAAAATCTGTATCTGGAACTGCCCCCGGACACAAGCGCACACATAGTGTTCTGCCCCTAAAAACAGGGTGGACTGGCTCTGCGCAGAGTAAACTGAACTACCCCTGCAAGCAGGGTGGTCTGGACAGTATTATCATGGTGGTCGGCCATCATCGTCCTCTAGGCGGACGGCATCGCCCAGCTGGTGGCGGTATCTGAATCTGGTATCGACACAGCTATAACCCAGGGGCGGTGGGGATGCTAAAGGGGTGTCCACATGCCACAACAAGTCTCAACAAACAAATAACACATAGAAATAGCAAGCATGGATAACTGAAAAGACTATTTGGAATCTAACTTCTTATTCTGATCTGTTTCTATACTGAACTGATTCTTACTAATTATACTGATTCTGTAACCTCTATTTAACTGTACGGCTAATCTGTAGCCAAGATACTGTCTGTCTATCAGATCTTTCTTTACTGACTTCTATTATGAAAATCGGTTCCTTTTTATTCTACAACATGCTTGCTATTCACATAATAGGCTGTACAGAATCTGAACTACTAACTTGCCCTTGGGCACATGCTTTTCTAACTTTCAGACTGAATATGATATCACAATGCGAACTAGGTTTACTGAACTCGCACAATACTTAACATTCCACTTCCGAGAATTCTACTACGGAGTTTATTATATTATACAAGGCTAAAGCTACTAACTTGCAGAAAGAACTAGCTTTTACATACCTTAACCTCGAGTTATCCGTCTGTCGGACGAGGCTCGGTCAATACTCCAGCTATTTCTCCCAACTGCATTCATGTATATGCTAATTAATACTAAATATAGCTTTATTCTAAAGAACGACGTCACTTTCGATATAATTGTATCCTAAACTTAGGCTTATCGAAAGACGATCGAAAACTCGCTATTTTTCAGAAGTCCAGAAGGGAGAAGTATTCACTTCACAGCTAGGAGCACATAGACACTAGTTTGGAGCAATTCTACTTACCTTAGCTCGGTAGCTCGATGATTCATCGGCCGTATTTCGCAAAACAAAATCTGTAGGAATGCTCCCTCCTGCTAAATACCTCGGTAGCTCCTGCTAAAATCTGTAGGAATGCTCCCTCCAGAAGGGAGAAGTATTCACTTCACAGCTAGGAGCACATAGACACTAGTTTGGAGCAATTCTACTTACCTTAGCTCGGTAGCTCGATGATTCATCGGCCGTATTTCGCAAAACAAAATCTGTAGGAATGCTCCCTCCTGCTAAATACCTCGGTGCCTAAGGTTAATTTGAATTTGGACCGCGTTTGGCGGCGTAATCAAGCGACAATTTATCCATATCCTTCGCCCCCTCTGTTTTCTCTCACGTTTCTGGAAAATATAATGAACATACTAAATTAAAACCGAAATGGGGGCATAAATATAATTGTCACTATAAATCACATTCATGGAGTGCGATTTATAAGTCGCATTCCTGAAATGCGATTTATAAGTCACATTTTGCCTTGCGACGCGCTGACTTAGCGCTTGTCCGATCTTTCCCCGGGCCTTTTTCTAGCATGTATGGCTTCCAAATATGCTCGACCAACGCACAAATAGGCCATCTAGGTGCCGGGAATCTTATGGGGTATAACATTCTCCCCCCCATAAGAACATTCATCCTCGAATGTAAACTTCTATCTAGAGGACTACTCAATTAGCTTAACTTGTTGTTAGAAATATTTCGGCAGAGTTTCCCCTGTAATCTGGACTATCCCAAAATCCTGAAACATAGAAAAGTCCAATACAGGTACTCCACAAGATACTATAAGATTCATTCGATAACTAAACATTAATCTTTTTCACTTATATATAAACAACTGTAAGGTACTGCATAGGTAACAATACTGACATACTTGTCGCGTAGCTAGGCCTAGAATAAGTGAGGATATCTAGCTTTCATATCTTCCTCCGCTTCCCACGTCATCTCTTTTTGGTTCCTGTTACGCCACAATACTTTGACAGACGCAATATCCTTAGTTCTCAATCTACGAATCTGTCTGTCTAAGATGGCTACCGGAACCTCTTCGTAGGCTAGCTCTTCTGTAACCTGGATATCCTGGACTGGAACTGCTCTTGACGGGTCTCCTAAGCATTTCCTTAGCATGGATACATGAAAGACTGGATGAACAGATTCTAATTTTGGCGGCAAGTTCAACTCATACGCCACTTGGCCTATTCTTCTACGAATCTGATATGGCCCGACAAATCTTGGGTTGAGCTTACCTTTCTTGACGAATTTCATCACCCCTTTCATTGAAGACACTTTCAGAAATACCCAGTCATTCACATTGAACTCCAGGTCTCTGCGCCATACATCTGCATATGATTTCTGGTGACTCTGTGCAGTCAATAGGCGTTCTCTGATAAGCTTTACTTTCTCTTCTGACTGCTGAACAATGTCTGGCCCAATTATCGCTGACTCCCCTATTTCGAACCAGCCAACCGGCGATCTGCACTTTCACCCATATAAAGCCTCAAAAGGCGCCATCTGAATAGCCGAATGATAGCTATTATTATAAGCAAACTCTATCAACGGCAAATGCTCATCCCAACTACCACCAAAATCTAGCACACACGCTCGCAGCATGTCCTCGAGCGTCTGAATAGTGCGCTCAGCCTGTCCATCTGTCTGAGGGTGGAATGCAGTGCTCAAATTGATCTGCGTTCCCAAACCCTTCTGGAATGACTGCCAAAATCTAGCTGTAAACTGTGCTCCTCTGTCTGAAATGATGGATACGGGTACACCATGCAACCTGACTATTTCTCGGATATACAACCCAGCATAATCTTCGGCCGAAAAGGTAGTTCTTACTGGCAGGAAATGAGCTGATTTAGTCAAACTGTCAACTATTACCCATATAGAGTCATGCCTGCGTCTAGTACGGGGTAATCTTGCCACAAAATCCATATTTATAGCTTCCCATTTCCAGAGAGGCACAACTATATCCTGAGTCAAACCGCCTGGTTTCTGATGTTCTGCTTTCACCTGTTGGCAGTTAGGACACTGGGCTACAAATTCAGCAATTTCTTTTTTCATACCTCTTTCATAATCTGCTGGTGGAGGTCTAAAACATCTGGAACATATAGACGGCCTTTACAATGCAGCACTCCATCCTCTGTTACCTGAAAATCTAGCACTTTCCCCTGTTAACTAGGTCAGGATTCTTATACTACCATTCTTTTTTTCCTTCACAACTGATGACGACACGGCGGTGTTCTAGATTACCGCTCTGTTGTCCTTCATTTCTGTTACACGAACGGCTAAATTGACCAATTGATGTATCTCTCCGACCAACTTCCGTTGCTTGGGTTGCAAATACGCCACACTCCTAATAGATCTATAGCTAAGAGCATTTGCTGCCCCATTATCTCTTCTTGACTGATATAACATATTCATACTTAGAGAGCTCGGCATATAATTGACGATCATACTGGCTTGTCTTGCCGAAGAGATCGACAGGTAGTTTACAGGCGTAGCTAGAGCTTATCTGGCCTTCCGACCACATGCTAAGGCTACTTGTTGCTGGGATAACCTGAACGACCGTCTGCGCACCTTGTGCCTTTATTTGATCAGAGGATCCTGATATTGATCATGACCTCTAATGATCTGGCTGCATAACCTTAAATAACTGAATAGTCAGGTTGAATGACCCGAATGTGGCAGTAGTCTAACAATGCTCTAACAGTTCTACTTGAGTACTTATAGTTCATGCATAACTGCAGACTTGTGGGCATCTAATTGCTTTGTTATTTTGCTTGAACCACTGTAAGGCTGGGCTTAATCAAATTTTTTCCCAGGCGATCAATCTCTGGATCTTCACAGGGAGTCTACTGATCTCCTGGTCTTAATAAACACTGTGCTATCAAGGTACTATCAATTTCTTACGCCTTGTGTGTATCCACTTGGATTTATACTGCTATTCTGGGGAATTCTCGATCTTATGAGCTATTCTGTAAATACTGGCCTTATGCTAGGGCTCTGTATCTGAATATCTTACGAGAACCAGCTGAAGTAATAGTCTATCACTGAGTACTGATGTGGACCGCTTTCTTGGGGTGCCCACGGGCTTGTCTAACTTGTGGGGTATTCCTTGTAATAACTGGTAGGTTGACTAAGGTCGACTCTCACCTACAAGGCTGGGAAAACGACGTATGGCCACTTAACATACTGGAACAATTCTAGTATTGCTAATCTCTTAAGTATACCTATTCAGTCTCTAATTCTGGTTCTGGCACATGCGCTAGTGTTATTGATCTTTAGAGATGCTTCCCTGCTAATACACGCGCCAGCTGGTCGGTAGACCGTCTAACTGCGCCCTTATAATCTAATTACCTGATTCAGGTTACTAACTCTTATAAGCTTCTAAAACCTAGATCTGGAAACAACATATAAGTCTGTTAACTTAATAACTAAGAGCTGAGACAGTTTCTATGGATTCATACGTAAATCACACTTAACTTGCCCCTTCTTTTCGCTTTTTTGTTTTTCTTCTCTCTTTTCTCTTTTTTTTTTTGGGGAAGGGGTCCTGTAATGCAATTTGTATATACTTCCCAGCACTAATATGCATCTATGTAATTGTAACCCCTATTAGCAGCTTCTCACATCATATTTATTATCTGCACAAATATATATTAATAAATACGTACAATACATACTGAATTTTGTAGTGATACGTAATCTCTGACACAATTTTCTAAATTTCATATTGTACATGATATACTGCTTCTATGGTCTAATAATACCTCCTGCCTTCTCTTAACATTTCATTGTATTGTCACCCCATTCTGAAAGTAACAAACATAAACACTTTAGTTATTGTCTGCTGTTTGAAATTCCGCCACTCTTGCGATGTAGGGTCAACGTTCGAATCTTGTGAACTTACTTGGCATATATTGAGAGCCCATGACTGTCTGCTGGGCCTTATCTCTAGGTCACACTAGATTAGAATTGTTGAATCGGTAACTTCTTAACTTCTCCATAGAGGACATACTGCGGTATTCTGAACCGCAATCTTACCGTCAGCCCGAGGCTTAATCCTTAATACGATATTTTATCAATCCGGGGGTAATTCTAATTTTCCCCACAAGATCTGACATTCTTGCTTCTTCCCCTCATCTTACTTAAGCTGAACTCCGGGGTTCAAGGTACCTGCTCTTTATTGTTAACAAGATTACTGGTCAAGTATCAGTTCATACTTCCCCTGACTTGTACTCAAACCTATCTGACTAACATGACCCCTCACCCTTTCGCTATCACAACTGGATCATAACTATCATCTTACAGGTATGTCTTGCTATCTGTTAGCATATATGGCAGAGTTGGCCTTTTTTTGACTCGAACTTGACTAATACCCAGCATTCATCCCTAACAGGTCTTTTACCCCTACTTCGGGTAAGCTAACGATCTTACTTTCTCTACTGGCTTATTATCATAAGGGTCTGCACAACTTACGTAATCATAGGGGCTCTTTATACTTTCTAATGCTTACTAGGAGCAATCTGCCCATCTTTACTTACTGCTTGATTTGGCAACCTCATCTCAAGTATTATGCCCCTTTACTATACTGGAATCAAAATCGAGAGGTAGGAATAGCCACTTTTTTTTGCAAAAAATAGAAATATTTAACTGCACCATATCCGAAAGGATGTATTCGGGATTCCTGCATTTCCCTCTCTTTCTCATACTTACCTGGTGGTTTGACCTTGGCTGTAATCTTAATCAGATCTTATATAACTAATAAATAAGTCAATTCGTATGTACATTATACTTCTGGCTTCCTATTCTGACGTTATCAACATATACTAGAAATAGTACCAATAAAGGTATCACGCTAGGAGGTCTCTGGTACCTCCTCCTGCTGCTGTAGTTATCATGTAACTGGTTGATGCCCTCTTCTGTTGCTATATCTGATCTTCTGCCTGTGATAGGGTAATGCTGATCTGCCTTTGTATCTGTAATCAAAGAATACGGTAAGTTTTTAGGGACTCAACCCTATACTGTACCGCTCTAAAGCACGACTGATTGAGAAGGAAGGGTAACCATCCTATCATGCCTCGCAGCCTCCTGCCTATAGTATGTGGTGCACAACACATCCATAGACAAGACTCTACTTAGCACGGCTTGCAGACTCCCTGGGACACGACCTGCTCTGATACCAAGTTTGTCACGCCCCCGCCTTAGGGGGTATGACGGGCACCTGGTGCCTGCTAGACTCTGGACTGCTAAATGGTCCAGCCTGAGCACATCTGGTGCTTTGGCTGACTCTGGCTCTATTCCAAGAAACAAACCAGCTATATAACGGCTATAAACACAGCCTCCGACCAACTGGCCTATAGCCACCTGTACCTGTAATAACAGCTGACCAGAACACACTCATAACAAGGAACCTATACGGGCCGACAAGGCCACCATGCTGTCTAGTCATCTGTAATATCAACACAAGACTACTGTAAGACTACGTGATTGACAAGGTCACCCCTACTTTCAAACTAAGGCCTCACACGACCAACATAAACTGAAATACTAAACAACTACAGCAAACAGCACGGCCTCACACGACCGGCTCAACTGACCACAGAGAAATATATACAGACTGCAAGCCTCTAGGAATAACAATAGAAATGATCGGGACAGGGCCCCGACATACCCGTACCGTACAACAAAAGAAAACGAAATACACCTCTGGAATTCAGACTCCGGATGATAGGAGCTGAATACTCAATAGCTGGCTGGAATCACGAGGGCTCGCCTCCTCGTCTATGAGTACCTGCAGGCAAGTAATGCAGCGCCCTACTGGGCGTCAGTACCACTGGTACTGAGTATGCAAAGCAACTGAAATAGTACAACTGAAAACAACTGAATATAGATAGCGCATCTAGCATTTCTGTATAGCAGGAGATAACTGAATCTGAAGAAGCTGGTATGAACTAAATCAAGCTTTCTGTACTGATAAGGTAGAGGCATACCTGTAGACGGGACGGCCTGCTGTTTAGTAGCTAGTATATAATATATAAAGCACATAAATAGATATACAAGTAGCAAGCAAGAGCCAATACAAACCCCCATAAGCCGGATGGCGCCAAGCAAGCAAATAATCTATATACCCCTACCCGGGTAAAAACCAACCAAAAATAAGTCACTCCACTCATCTGATAACTGTGAGCTCCTCCTACCGGCCCCCTTGGGTACGTAGCTCAGGCCTTGGCCTCTGACAATAAACTGTGTCTGAGTCCAAAGACTCCTGCCTCTGGGCGCAAGTGCACACGGGGTAGTCTGCTCTGTATCTGTAACTGAAACTGCCCCTGGGTGCAAGCACGCAACAGGGTAATATTATAAAAATCTGTATCTGGAACTGCCCCCAGCGACAAGCGCACACAGAGTGTTCTGCCCCTGAAAACAGGGTGGACTGGCTCTGCGCAGAGTAAACTGAACTACCCCTACAATCAGGGTGGTCTGGACCGTATTATCATGGTGGTCGGCCATCATCGTCCTCTAGGCGGACGGCATCGCCCAGCTGGTGGCGGTATCTGAATTTGGTCTCGACACAGCTATAACCCAGGGGCAGTGGGGATGCTAAAGGGGTGCCCACATGCCACAACAAGTCTCAACAAACAAATAGCACATAGAAATAGCAAGCATGTATAACTGAAAAGACTATTTGGAATCTAACTTCTTATTCTGATCTGTTTCTATACTGAACTGATTCTTACTAATTATACTGATTCTGTAACCTCTATTTAACTGTACGGCTAATCTGTAGCAAAGATACTGTCTGTCTATCAGATCTTTCTTTACTGACTTTTATTATGAAAATCTGTTCCTTTTTATTCTACAACATGCTTGATATTCATATAATAGGCTGTACTGAATCTAAACGACTAACTTGCCCTTGGGCACATGCTTTTCTAACTTTCAGACTGAATATGATATCACAACGCGAACTAGGTTTACTGAACTCGCACAATACTTAACATTCCACTTCCGGGAATTCTACTACGGAGTTTATTATATTATACAAGGCTAAAGATACTAACTTGAAGAAAGAACTAGCTTTTACATACCTTAACCTCGAGTTATCTGTCTGTCGGACGAGGCTCGGTCAATGCTCCAGCTATTTCTCCCAACTGCATTCATGTATAC
Organism: Datura wrightii; assembly: GCA_035772735.1. Taxonomy (NCBI): domain Eukaryota; kingdom Viridiplantae; phylum Streptophyta; class Magnoliopsida; order Solanales; family Solanaceae; genus Datura; species Datura wrightii. The sequence continues at coordinate 34,817,618 of JASDFA010000006.1, forward strand.
GCTTATTAATACTAAATATATCTTTATTCTAAAGAACGACGTCACTTTCGATATAATTGTAGCCTAAACTTAGGCTTATCGAAAGACGGTCGAAAACTCGCTATTTTTCAGAAGTCCAGAAGGGAGAAGTATTCACTTCACAGCTAGGAGCACATAGACACTAGTTTGGAGCAATTCTACTTACCTTAGCTCGGTAGCTCGATGCTTCGTCGGCCGTATTTCGCGAAACAAAATCAGTAGGAATGCTCCCTGCTGCTAAATACCTCGGTACCTGAGGTTAATTTGAATTTGGACCGCGTTTGGCGGCGTAATCGAGCGACAATTTATCCATATCCTTCGCCCCCTCTGTTTTCTCTCGCGTTTCTGGAAAATATAATGAACATACTAAATTAAAACCGAAATGGGGGCATAAATATAATTGGCACTATAAATCGCATTCATGGAATGTGATTTATAAGTCTCATTCCTGAAATGCGATTTGTAAGTTGCATTCCTGAAATGCAATTTATATGTCGCATTTTTCCTTGCGACGCGCCGACTTGGCGCTTGTCCGATCTTTCCTCGGGCCTTTTTCTAGCATGTATGGCTTCCAAATATGCTCGACCAATGCATGAATAGGCCAACCTAATTCACAATCCGATAGGGGCCAACATAACAAGGGCATAGTTTTCATTCTTCCCAAACCTCATCACTCCCTTCATAGGAGACACCTTCAGAAACACCCAATCATCCTCTTTGAACTGAAGCTCTCTCCTTCTCACATCAGCATAGGACTTTTGGCGACTTTAAGCTGTTTTCAACTTGTCATGTATGAGATAACTTTCTCCATGGCCCCGTGGAATGAATTTGGCCCTATCATCGCAGCTTCACCGACCTCAAACCATCCAATAGGCAATCTACATCTATGCCCGTAGAGAGCTTCAAACGGAGCCATCTGAATATTGGAATGGTAGTTGTTATTATATGAAAATTCAATAAGAGGCAAATGGTCATCCCAACAACCCTTGAAGTCAATCACATATGCTCTCAACATATCCTCGAGAGTCTGAATTGTCTTCTTCGCTTGACCATCCATTTTTTGGTGAAATGTTGTATTGATCTTAACCTGAGTACCATGTCCTTTTTGAAATGTTCTCCAAAACTGAGAGGTAAACTGAGTACCTCTGTCTGATATGATGGACAGGGGAACTCCATGCAGCCGAACTATCTCTCGGATTTAAACTTTGGCATGATCCTCTATTGAATTAGTGGTCGTGACCATTAGAAAATGAGCAGCTTTGGTCAACCTGTCCACAATCATCCAAATGGAGTCATACTGTCGATGAGTGCGAGGCAACCCTATGATGAAGTCCATATTGATTTCTTCCCACTTCCATGTAGGAATATCGATATCCTAAAGCACACCTCCCAGTCTCTGGTGCTCAACCTTCATTTGTCAACAGTTTGGACACTTAGCTACAAATTCTGCAATGTCCTTCTTCATGCCATTCCACCAATAGACTTCCCATAGGTCACGATACATCTTGGTGGCACCTGGATGTATCGAATACCTAGAATCGTGAGCCTCATGCAACATCTGATTTCTCAAATCATCAATGTATGAGACACACAAGCGACCCTGATGTCGAAGCACACCATCTCTCATTTTGGAGAAGACCTCTATCTTCTGATCCTGAATGACTTCCTTTAACATTATAAAAATAGGGTCCTCGTCTTGTCTAGCTTTTACATCAGTCACCAAGGATGATTCTAATCCGTTCTGAACAATACACAACTATCGATCGAGTCAACCAAACGAACTCCCAACCTTTCAATCCGATGCACATCCTTCACAAGCTCCTTTTTCCCCTCATCCACATGGGACACACTCTCCATAGAGAGTTTACTAAGTGTGTCTGCTACTACATCGGCCTTACCAGTAAAGGACACACATATCATAATACTTGAGTAGCTCCAACCACCTCCTTTGGCGTAGATTTATATCCTTATGTGTAAACACATATTGTAGGCTCTTGTGGTCCATAAACACATCTACATGGACCCCATACAAATAGTGTGTCCATATCTTTAAGGAAAATACCACCACCGCCAATTTAAGATCATGGGTTGGGTAATCATTTCATGAACCTTCAAATGTCTAGAAGCGTATGCTATAACTTTACCATTTTGCATCAATACTCATCCAAGAAAAAATTTAAAAGCATCACAATACACCACAAACCCATTAGTACCCTTCGGTAGGGTTAACACCGGTGCTGAGGTAAGTCGAGTCTTCAACTCCTGAAAGCTTCTCTTACAAGTCTCCGACCATTAGAACTTCACCTTCTTTTGGGTCAATTTGGTCAATGGCACTGCAATAGATGAAAAACCCTCAATGAATCTCCAGTAGTACCCAACTAAACCTAAGGAGCTCCTGATATCAAAAGGATTCACTGGTCTCGACCAATTCTTTACCGCTTTTATTTTCTGGGAGTCCACCAGAATGCCCTCACTTGACACCACATGGCCCAAAAATGCCCCTGAGTTCAACCAAAACTCGAACTTGTTGAATTTAACATATAGTTGACGATACTTGAGAGTCTGTAGCACCACCCCGAAATGAGCGACATTCTCCTCCTTGCTCCAAGAGTATATCTGGATATCATCAATAAACACGATCACGAACATATCAAAGTATGGCTTGAAAACCCTATTCATCAAATCCATAAAAGCTACAGGAGCATTCTTTAATCCAAAAGACATAACTATAAAACTCATAATGACCATACTATATCCTGGAGGCTGTCTTCGGGATGTCATTCTCCTGAACCTTGAGTTGATGGTATCCGGATCTGAGATCTATCTTCGAAAAGCATGTCGCACCATGAAGCTGGTCAAACAAATCATCAATCCTAGGGAGAGGATACATGTTCTTGATGGTGACCTTGTTCAACTGCCGATAGTCAATACACGTATAAAGAGAACCATCTTTCTTTTGGACAAAGAAAACTGGTGCACCCCATGGGGATTTGCTCGGTCTAATGAAACCCTTACCTAATAGGTGCTTCAACTGCTCCTTCAACTCCTTTAACTCATCTGGAGCCATTCTGTAAGGAGGAACAGATATAGGCTGCATATCGGGAAGAAGGTCAATACCAAAATTAATCTCCCACTCGAGAGGGATTGTCGATATATCAACTGGGAAGACTTATGGATACTCACATATTACTTGGACTAACTGGATAGTCAGGGTCTTGGATGTAGCATCCTTAACCCAAACTAGATGGTATACACAACCTTTAGAAATCATCCTTCTAGCCTTAAGGTAGGAAATGAAACAACCTATAGGCGCAGCTGAACTACCTTTCCATTCTAGGACTGGCTCACCCAGAAATCTGAACTCTACTGCGCGGGTTCTACAATTAACTGAGGCATAACATGCAAATAGGCAATCCATGTTGAGGATAACATCAAAGTTGGTCATGACTAACTCTACTAGATCTGCTAAGGTGACTTTCTGAAGGACTGTGACCGGAAAACTTCTACACGCTCGTCTAGCTACAATTGAACCACCCACAGGAGTAGTGACTGAGAAGGGTTCTGATAAGATTTGGGGACTGACTCTGAAACTACTAGCCACATATGGTGTCACAAAGGACAAGGTAGCCCATGGATATAAAAAAGCATATACATCAAGATGAAAAACTCATAACATACCAATGACTACATCCGAGGAGACCTTCTGCTCCTGGCGGGATGCTAAGGTATAAAATATATTTTGGCACTGACCGCCGCCTGTGCTGGTAGATGCCCCCTGCTAGGCTAGGCGTGTAGGTGGAGCTGCTAAAGTGGAAGTTGGGCCTCAACCCCTATCATTTCCCTGTCTAGCTGTTGGGAAGTCTTTGAGCATATGTCCAGGCTTCCCAAACCCGAAGCAAGAACCTGTACCTGCCAAACACTGACCCGTGTGCCTCCGGCCATACCTATCACAAATGGGGATACTGGAATCTGCGGGCCTGCTGCTCTGACCCCTAAAGCCTAATGCTCGACCTCTCCGGTCGTGCCTAGGTCTAGATGGCACACTCATCACTGAAGATGATGGGGCTAAAGATCTCTAGTGGGACCGTTGTCTATGCCCACGACCTCATCTCACTTGAGAGAACCTATAGCATTTTATCCTGGCCCTCTTGGCCTCTCTCTCCCTCAAATACGCCACCTCCCTCTCTCTCCTTCAAATACATAAGGAGCCTTGACTCAAACCATACCACATGCTGAACATAATTGGGAGTCTTGACTACAAAACCATGTGGTAAACTAATTAACTTGAAATCATAAATCATACTTAAACATATGGGCTTGCCCAACATTTAAACATGCTTGAAAATACTCAATTCTCTTGAATTCATGATCATAGACATGGGTAACTTGAAACCATGCTTTTCATCAAAAATATTTCATCATACTTGAACGTTCATCATAAATCTGAACTTTCATGAACTTTTCATGGATGGACACTTTAATTTGTAAAGCTTGAAAACATGATTATAATTGAATAAAATGCAAAACTTGCCCATAAATTTCAATAATAGAAACATGCTTAGATCATACCCATGGTAGAAACTTCAAAAATTCATGCGTTGGGTTAAAACCCTATAGGATCAACATATAGATTTTCATGAATTAGAGAGGGATTGGGCATGAGTTGTGAACAAATTCACCCATTCATAACCTTACATACTTGAGAGAATCTGATTTTATAATTCCTCTAATCGCCCAATGAAGAATTGAGAAGAATTTGAAAGGAACTAAGCTTGATCACCCCTCTAGCTCTTCTAGGTTTGCATGCATGAGTAGGAATATCCTAGAGTGAACTTACTCCTCTTAAAACTCATAATTCATAGCTCAAAACGGCGTAGTTAGGCCTTAGGATCATAGGAATTATGGATAAGCCCTTACTAAATTCACAGAAAATAACTGACTGTCAGTCCCCATGAGGGACTGGATGAGTCGTTAACAAGAATCATGACTTGTGGTCTCCGTCATTGTGTGCACTGCCTAAAATTCATCTGTGGCTACCACGGGGAACTGTACAAGTCGTTACTAGTGACCACGAGTCGTGGTCACCACTCTTTACCTCCACTGCCTAAAATCTCAAGATCCTAATCAGTTGCTAACCACGACTAACCCGATGAATTGTGGCATCTGACCACAACTCGTGGTGACCATTTGTGGGGAACACTGCCAATAAGTTCTCTTCCTTCACCTCAACCCTGGCCATGACTGAAAAAATGAGTAACGGGGCTGACCACGACTCGTGGTAAGGTCCGTGGTCACCCAAAACTCAGAAATTTTCAACTTAAGCCTAGCACCTCACCACGTGTCACTTCACGACTCATGGTCTACCCCAGGGGTCACAGGATGACTTGTTCTGTGACCTGGTGCAAAAAATCCTATTTTTCTCCGTGTCAACTCCCGGGTATAATCTTAGGGCTTTCGGGGTATAACAAGATTGCATAGTGAAAAATCTGCTGGGCCTTCTCTATGATGTATTGGTGAAAGTTGAGTCATTCATCTTTCTAGCTGATTTTGTCATTTTTAAATATAAGGTTAATTTTGAGGTCCCCTTAATCTTAGGGCAACCATTACTTGCCACTGGACATGCATTAGTTGATGTGGAAATCGAATAATTGAAATTCTGGTTGAATAATAGAGAAGTTACTTTTAATTTGTGCTAGTTAATAAAGCATCCAAATGACATGCAAGTGGTCTTAGTGATTGATATTGTAGATGTGGAGTCTCTAATAATCCCTATTGAGGAGAGATTGAGTGTTGAGGCACTAGTTGCAATTATCATAAATTGTAATGCTGATGAAATAGATGGGTATGATGAGATTGTTAGTGCACTTGCTGGTACTAGGTTGTATACTTATGCTCCAAAAATGATTAATCTTCACTTGAAGAATCATACAACTCCACTAGCCAAGCCTTCTGTTGAGGAGCCTCCGGTCTTGGAGATTAAGGCACTTCTATCTCATCTTTGGTATGTATCCTTGGGAGCTGGAAACACCTTACTAGATATTAAGCAGTAGATTTGGTTAAATGGAAAGTGGAGGCTTTAGATTCTATTCTGAAGAGGTACAAGAGGGCTGTTAGATGGTCCATTGCAGATATTATTGGTATTTCACTAGATATTTTCACTCATAAATCCATCTTGAGCAAGACTGTATTCCTAGTATTGAGCATCACATTGGTTGAATCGACCTATGCAAGAGGTTGTCAAGAAGGAGATCATTGAGTGGTTGGATGCGAGCATGGTGTATGCTATTGTAGACTGAAAATAGGTAAGCCCCATCCAATGTGTGTCAAAGAAGGGTTGAATCACTGTGGTTCCAAATGCTAATAATGAACTCATTCCATTGAGGTTGGTTACAAGTTAGAGAGTGTGAATGGACTACATGAATTTGAATCAGTGGACACAGAAAGACCACTTTCCTATATTTCATGGATCAGATACTTCATCGTCTTGCAGGTAGATGTTGGTATTATTTTGTTTATGGTTATTCAGGGTACAATTCAATTTCTATAGCCCCAGAAGATTAAGAGAAACAAACTCCACTTGCCCTTATAGGACTTTTTCATTCAAGAGGATGCTGTTGGGGATGTGAAATGCACCTGCCACTGTTCGGGTCTGTTATATGGGTATATAACTACACGCTAGTGCACGTGGTCGAACAAGTAGTAAGTGGCTTTAGTAAGTCAAGTATCGATCCCACAAAGACTTGGATGAAGTGCAATCTGCTCAAGTGTACTATATTTTACTTCTAAAAATGCAGACAACAGTGTAACCAAGAGTTTGATAGTTTGTTTTATAATTTTTATACTAAAGCTAACACAATTATCTAGTTTGAGTCTGAACTATGAATGAAAGCATGCTGAGGTTAAACGAACATGTAATGAAATTAATTATCATTATAATTTGGTTAATCTTTTCCTCCGGTTGCTAGCCAAGAACATTTGCCAAGAGATTAAAACTCTCGTATTTAACCTCACTTAAGAATCATGAACCATCCACCTACATTTCTGTGATTAAATGCAATTCATGTTCTAGCCATACAAACCCGGTTCCTAAATTGACTAATACGACTTTCAGGTATATTTCTATCCTGAAAGCAAATCAAGACTCAATTTTCCCAAACCAAGTAAAGAACATATCCTATTAATTCACAACTTTCCAATTTCTTGCTCTCTCGAGTGAAACCGGACTTTTTAGATATACATTAACGTAGGCCACACATTAATGCAGTAAGAACAAGAATTAATAGAACAACCATGGAAGAAAAGATGAAAAACCAAAGAATCAATGATCACATTTCATCACAATTGTTCATAACCTCAGCAAGAAGAGGAATTAGCCACTCATTTGTGGATAACATCTTTAAATGAGTGTTAGTCATACAAGCAATTGAATTAAAGAAGAAAGAAAGAGAGAAAAAACCCTGATATTTTCGTCCCTCAACTGCCTGTAACCACGTTCTTGCTCCACCAAGTCAGAATATTGAAAAATGAACCTAAGTGTTATATTTATACTGCTGGGAATTTTTCCCGGAATAACGAGCAACGTGTCACGGAGTGCATCGCGGAGCACTGCCACCGTGACACGCTACGGATGCGCACCCTCACTGGAACTGGCGGTCCAGGAATTAAGGTCCAACGTGGCATGGTGTGCAATGCGGAGCCAAGCCACCGTGCCATGGATAGGACGCGGACCCTCTCTGGAATTTGGGCAAAATTTCCCTATCCCGGCAGAAGGCCTCCGCGATGGCAGCGTGACACGGCTCCATCACGGAGCCCCTTTATTTCATGTTGTCCACTGGCTTGTCCCGTGCTCGCATCCAAGGCCAACCCCGATATCATCCAATATGCATTTAAGCTTCCCAAAATTACATTTTACCTGCAAAACAATGCTAATCATGTTGGTTAGTATAAATTCATATTTTATTACCAATTACATGAGAATGTATACACTTTGATAGATAAACAAGGCTAAAATGGTACTTTTGAGTATCACTTGGGCATATAAATTTGCCCAAGATCACTTACCCCACACTTAAATCCTTGTTGTCCTCGAACAACAATCCTACACTTCATGCAATTTACATCCCAACCCCGCTACTTTGGTTCGACAATTTAGGCTACGGTCATACCGATTATTCAATACAGCAAATCATCAAGAAAACATGCATAGTCCTATCAATGCAATGACCTTCAATACACAAGACCTCCTACACTTTAAGAATCAACTCTCGATATTGGCAAACTCATGCAAATCAGCTGATCAAGATATCCGACACGAAAATTAATCTTTCATCAAGCATGTGCGCTCACAACACAAGAGAATCTTCCCCCCCTTTTTTTTTTGCTCATATGACTCACAAAATTTTAAGCAGGGGCATGTGAACACACTTTCGCTCTCTCTCCCAAAAGAATTCTCATGCATCATGTCATGACCCATAAGCTTGCCCTTAGTGTATTACTCCACTAATATAAAGAAGTGTGATGTAAGATCACGTAGGACATTAATGGGTTGTAATGGAATCTGCGGAACTAGTAAATATTGGGTTAGCCAATAATAGCCACTAGCATCCTTAAGCACCTTTTCAACACATCCCATCAACTCATGGACATTGTTTCTTTTTTTGTTTCATCATCCCATTCTTGATGTTTTTCTCTAGTATGGCCCATCGTATTAAGCACACTTGACACAATAACAAAGATTATTCGTGCACCTTCATTATAGTTTATTTATAGCAAGTGCACCTTCAACCTTTTCTTTTCTTCTATCACTCTGCTTTTCTTTTTCTTTTCATCATTCTCACTCTTCGACACTTCGGGAAAATGATTTTCTCTTCTTAAGCGCTTAAGAGTTTTGTATAGACTTTACGGCTAATGAAAAGAAGGGGTTAAGCTCGATTTACACTTTATGACAAAAGAAAAAAATAATAGGCTAAAGGCTCAACAGGCTGACTAGGGTATACAATCAAGGTGTGTACGACAAGGAAAAATAGAAACTCTCGGTTAAAACAAAGAAATGCCTACATTCTTTCCTACAATACACCTCCTTCATTTCGTTTTGTACACACACCAGGCAAGTTCTAGACACTTCACAATAGCATGGAATAACAACACCTCACTTCACACTTTTTGCACATGCTCAATTCAAGATGTATTCACACACTCATCAATCAGCTAATTACAGGAATTCAAACATTAAGCCTCAATCACACTGAATCGAACTCTATGGCCTAGGTATCTCAACATATTTACAAAGTTACATGCTTTCATACGAATCACCTTTGCATTTTAAATATTATGTACAACACGCAACCAGAATTTCGCAACCATACAGTAACTACAGGTTTTGGGATGCAACCCACCAAAAAAACTGAAAAATAATTGAGAGAAAAAATCTACTCCTAACGACTACATTTCCCTTAAGACGATTGTCATCCATCCATCATAGGGAACGGTCACTACTATGACTTCGGTTCAATGGGACCATTCTCGATAAAAGAACCGAAAACAAACGCTGAGAAACCCAAGAGTAAAAAAATGTCAAAAATATCAATCATTTCGATAGAAAAAATATGTACAGAATTAGAATCAGCTAGCAACATTCAGCAACACACATCAATTTCACATAAATTTACAAATACAAAACAACAACTTAACAATTCACAACTCACAGGGAACAACAAAATTTCACATGCACGACAACAAATTAGAGCATACATACAAAACAGCACAGCCCAGCACCTAACTACTCCCACCCCACACATAGCTCGAACACTGTCCCCAGTGTTCACAAAAATTAAAATAGCACAAAATCGGGTGGTGGAACTCCCTGATCAGTCAAAGTATTCCACTTCTTCGTCGGGTGCTGCTGCTTCATCTCCCATGTCTGAGTCGCCCCCGTCGTCTTCATCGGACTCCACATCGGAGTCCTCCCGATGTGTCTCCTCATCTGTGGGGACATCATCATCTGTGGGCTCTACAAATGCTGGCCCCACTAAGCATAGAGCCCTGGCGTTCTCGCCGAAGGGGTAGTCTAGCTCGAGCTGCCATAGCTCCTCCTCTGTCGCCGGCCTCCCGCCTATCCTCAGCTGGAGCATCTTCATCCCATACATTCAAGCCATATACTGATCATCACGAGCATGTCGCTCACCAAGTGTAAGCACTGGCCCGTGGGTGGTGTCGGGAGCCTTAGTTTTAGTAACATCTAAGGCCCACCGCTCCATCTGTGGGATATAGTCAAGGGCCTCCTCCTCGACATCTAGGCCCCTAAGGAAGGTGGTGATTAGTCCACCAAAGCCATACCTGTGCCCCTGATGCAACTGGGCTCTCTTCATGGCGGAGATAATTACCGCCCCCACGTTGATCTCCAGCCCTTTGATCAGGGCGTACACCAGGCATACACGATCCCGGGTTACATCTGTCATATGTACCCCCGGGATGAGGCAGAAACATACAATCTTCAGCCATATTCTGGATTCCCTGTTCATCTGTGAATAGGGCAGAGTCTGGTGGTAGCCCCTCTCTTTGTGTCTGCTCCATCTAGCTGTCGATCGAGTCGCACAAAATGTGCGTCTGATGTTCGCATACGGTGAGGTAATGTTCAGCTATCGGAGTACGTGGGCGTCTGTGTCCCGCGCTCCTATGATGGCATTGAGGTGGTGGGGCTCCAAAGTGAATATTTGCCCTCTGATTTTGATGGTGTGACTTCTGATCCTCGGGTTCCAATTGGCATAGAACTCCCGAACCAGGTGCAGGTTACATTCCTTGGGCTCTTCAAAGATGAAATTTAGCCCAGCTGCCTCGATCCGATGGACCATCCTAGGGAACTCCTGTGCCAATAGTTCCCGTGCTATATGCTCCTCAGGGAAATATTTGTTTTCTTTGTGCTTTGCATACCACTTTTTCCCCTCATCAGTCACCCATCTTGTTCCGTATTGGCGGCGTTGGCCGCGTGGAACTGCTGGTGCTGCTGGGACTGCTGTGCCCAGTCTGATTCGCTTCCTTCTAGCGCCCGAAGTTGATGCGCCTTTCCCTTTCTCTTGCCTACTTGCCATTTTACCTGTCAACCCATGTAGACAAGATCAATGTTAAGCTAACGGATATTAACTTCGGCTAAGGTCAGGTTAAGATCGGTTACCCCACACTTAGTCCTTAGCTACAGTTACAACAATACGGCAAGATTATCTTTATTTACACCCAATAACCAACTATACAATCATGCTTAGTGCATTCGAAAAATTCGACGGTATCTTAGTACAGCTAATCACAATCACTACCATCGCTAACATTTTACCCATCGCACTTAGCAAGGAAAACAAAGAAACGAAAACAACAACAAAAATTTATCTACACGAACCTATATAACCAGCCAAATTCTTACAAATTTCAACATTGCCTTAACCCGAGAATCAGTCGTTCTATTAACATCCTAACAATTTGTACATCGACTCATCTCATTCAACATGTACATCCTGGCATGAAATTCACAAGTTCACTACCTTTTCAACTTCAAATTCAACAACAAGCCCTAGAAATGATATTATCAAGCAAATTCAATTAATTTATGCAATCGACAAGTTCAAGCAATCATAACGACATTCCGAACATTCATCAACAATAATTAAATTGAATTCATGATTAATTTCTACTTAGGGTAACTTAGCTCACCTCACATGCTCAATATCGAAGAAATTCGACTAGAATTTGAGAGGAAATTGAAAAACATACCTTGACTTTAAAGAATCGAAGAAAACTTGTTGAATTTCTTGGCCTACTCCGTGACACGTTGATGGGGGATGGGTTTTGGGGGGTTTGGTCGCGGAGAGATTGAAAAATAAGGGAAAAGGGAGGGTTTTCGGGGTTAAAAAGTAGGGAAATCGCGTGGGTCACCCGGCGACCCGGTGTGACCCGTCGTGATATAACGAGCAACGTGTCACGGAGTGCATTGCGGTGCACTGGAAATTTTTAAAAATCCAGATTATACCTCAACGTGTCACAGACGTAACGCGGAGGTCCACCTCCGTGACACGGAGCTATCGCCCCAGCTCACTGTTTTGCCACTTTTTGTTAATTTTCATACCTCGACTTTTCCTTCGCGATTCCGTGTATATTTTCCTCCGTTTGACCTGAAATTCATCTCACTATACAAAATTGGTTAGAATTATAGGTTTCGCTCTAAATACAAATAAAACAAAAACTAAAATGAAAATTTTTTGTAGTAAATCAAGAAAAAGAAAAAGAAAAATCTATTTACACTTTACAAAAAGAAAGAAAATTTTTTTTTCACGGGTTGCCTCCCGTGTAGCGCGTGGTTTACCGTCGCGGCTCGACGTCGTTAAGCTCAGTTGTCCTCTGGGGTGATGGATGATTTTTCTCGATCACCGTCCTCCCCCCAGTAGTTCTTATACCTCTGTCCATTTACTAAGAAAGGTGGCACTCCGATCTTCTTGCCACAACTCTACCGCCCCGTGCGGGGTCATTCTCACCACTTCAAATGGTCCCGACCATTTAGACCTCAGCTTTCCTGGAAACAACTTCAATCTTGAATTGAAGAGCAAGACTTTCTGTCCTGGCTCGAAAATGCGATGCACCACATGCTTGTCATGCCATCTTTTAGTTCTTTCCTTGTAGTACTTGGCACTCTCATAGGCATGCCAGCGGAACTCTTCGAGTTCACTAAGCTGCATTAGTCTCTTCTTGCCCGCCAGCTCTAAGTCCATGTTTAGCTTCCGGACAACCCAAAAGGCTCAGTGCTCTAACTCCACCGGAAGATGACACGCTTTGCCATAGACCAGTCGGTATGGTGAGGTTCCAATCGGTGTCTTGTAAGCAGTTCTGTACGCCCACAACGCATCATCAAGTTTGCTTGACAAATCATTCCATTGTGTATTTACCGTTTTCTGGAGAATCTGCTTCACTTCTCTATTTGACACCTCTACTTGCCCACTAGTCTGGGGGTGGTATGCTGTCGCCACTTTGTGACGCACCCCATACTTGGCTAGTAATTTCTTGAAACATGCATTGACAAAATGAGCCCCTCCATCGCTGATAATGGCTCGGGGTGTCCCGAACCTGGTGAGGATGTGTTTTCTCACAAACTTCGTTACTACCTTGCTGTCATTCCTGGGACAAGCTATTGCTTCCACCCATTTTGATACATAATCTACGGCCACCAAGATGTAACGATTACCAAATGACGGTGGGAATGGGCCCATGAAATCAAAGCCCCATACATCAAAGGGCTCAACTTCCAGTATATTCTGCAGCGGCATCTCTTGTCTTCTGCCAATTGCTCCTGTACGCTGACATCTATCACACATTTTGACATACGCCATAGAGTCTCTGAACAGTGTCGGCCAAAAGAAACTTGACTGTAGAACCTTGTGTGATGTTCGATCGCCTCCATGATGACCCCCATACAATGAAGAATGACAGCCCCTCAACACCTTTGCAATCTGACCCTCTGGGAAGCATCTTCTCATTACCTGATCTGGTCCTTGTTTAAATAAGTATGGTTCATCCCAAACAAAGTGCTGACAATCATGCCTTAATTTCCTTCTCTGCTGGTCTGTTGCCTCATGTGGGTAGACTCCGCTCACTAGCAAGTTGACTATGTCTGCGTACCAGGGAACTTCAGCTTCCCCCACTGCCAAGAGTTGCTCATTTGGGAACTCCTCATTTATGTTATCACTTTCCATCACATGCGACCGGCTTTCCAATCATGATAGGTGATCTGCTACCTGATTCTCGCTCCCCTTTCTGTCTTTGATCTCAAGGTCAAACTCCTGCAACAACAGGATCCATCTGATCAACCTGGGCTTAGCATCCTTCTTGTTGAAGGGGTACCGAATCAGTGCATGGTCTATGTACACCACAACTTTCGAACCCACCAAATAGGACCTGAATTTGTCAAATGCAAACACCAAGGCTAGCATTTCCTTCTCTGTGACTCTGTAATTTCTTTGGGTCGTATTCAGCGTTTTTCTTGCATAATGAATAGAATGGAAGATTCTATTTTTTCTTTGTCCCAATACGGCTCCCACAGCCACATCACTGGCATCACACATCAGCTCAAATGGTTGTTCCCAGTCCGTAGAAGTAAGGATAGGTGCTTCTATCAATTTCTGCTTTAACTCTTCGAATGCTTTAACACACTCATCAATCAACTCAAACTTTACCTCTTTTTCTAGCAATCTGCATAGTGGTCTAGAAATTTTGGAAAAGTTTTTGATGAATCATCTGTAGAATCCTGCATGCCCAAGAAAACTGCGCACACCTTTCACTGACACAGGTGGTGGCAACTTTTCAATAACCTCGATCTTAGCACGATCGACTTCCGACCCATTTCGAGACACTTTGTGGCCAAGGACAATACCCTCCTTCACTAAGAAGTGGCATTTCTCCCAGTTTAATACAAGGTTGGATTCCTCACAGCGAGCCAGCACCCTGACAAGATTCTGCAAACAAGTAGCAAATGAATTACCGAAAACAGAAAAATCATCCATAAATACCTCAACAAAATCCTCCACCATGTCATGGAAAATAACCATCATGCATCTCTGGAATGTGGCGGGTGCATTGCATAACCCAAACGGCATTCTCCTGAAAGCATATTTCCCATAAGGACAGGTAAAAGTCGTCTTCTCTTGATCCTCCGGAGCTATGGCTATTTGGTTATAACCAGAGTACCCATCAAGGAAATAATAATATTCCTGTCCAGCCAACCTATCCAATATTTGATCAATAAACGGGATGGGGTAATGATCTTTCCTCGTGGCTTCATTAAGCTTCCTGTAATCCATGCAAATTCGCCAGCCTGTGATAGTTCGGGTAGGAATCAACTCATTTTTCTCATTTGTGACCACAGTCATCCCCCCTTTCTTTGGAACACACTGAACGGGGCTCACCCATTCACTGTCTGAAATCGGGTAGACCACACCTACATCAAGCCACTTGATTATTTCTTTCCTCACCACATCCTTCATTGCTGGATTTAGTCTCCTTTGCGGCTGAACGGTTGGTTTGGCTCCTGTCTCCATGAATATCCTGTGTGTGCAAAAAGCTGGATTGATACCCTGAATGTCTGACATTTGCCAACCCATTGCTTTCTTCCTCTTTTTGAGGACACCCAATGCTTCCTTCTCCTGTGCCTCAGTCAAGTCTGCAGAGTTGATGACTGGTAACGTCTCATCCTCCCCAAAAAAGATATATTTTATGTGGGGAGGCAATTCTTTCAGCTCTAGCTTCGGTGCCTCCTCAACGGATGGTTTCGGCAAAGGTTCTAGAGACCTCATCAATGATTGAAATTCCTGTCTCCTGGGATGATTTTGTGTTTCATTCAACATTTGGACCATTCCATACATCTCTTTATCACCAAAATGATCGGAGTGCCTCAACACTCTTTCCAATGGGTCTTGAGATTCAACAATCTGATGAATTTCTTCATGTTCAACCACATTGATTGCTGAAAGCTCCTCATGTATAACTGGCAGCTTCATGGCTTTAAACACATCAAATACCTCTATTTTGTCGTGTGCTTGCATTGTTAGCTGCCCCTCAGCTACGTCAATTAGTGCTTTCCCGGTCGCCAAGAAAGGACGTCCCAAAATAAATGGGACTTCCGCGTCTAGTTCAAAGTCCAGCACGACAAAATCTACCGGGAAAATTAGGGAGCCAACTTGCACCAGAACGTCCTCTACAATGCCATCAGGTCTGGCTAAGGACCGATCTGCCAACTGCAAGATTACTGTTGTGGGTCTAGGACTCCCTAAACCCAACTTTCTGAATACCGATGAAGGCATCAAATTTATGCTCGCTCCCAAATCACCCAATCCACGAGCTCGGATGCTCTGCCCAATAGTAATCTTGATAGTAAAGCTCCCAGGGTCTTTGAGCATTGTGGGTAGTCTATTTTGAATCCGGGAAGTGCACTCCTCCGTTAGAGCCACCGTAGCATACTCAGTCAACCGACTTTTGTTTGCCACGATGTCCTTTATATACTTAGCATATTTTGGCACTCCCTGCAAAACATCAACAAGAGGTAAGTTAATATGTACCTATTTCAGCAGCTCCATGAATTTCTTGAAACACGCCTTCTCCTTGTGTTTCTTTAATCGTTGAGGGAACGGGGGTGGAGGTCTTTCTGATTCAGCTTCCTTAGTCTTCCCCCTCTCTGTACTTTGCTCCCTCTAAACTTCTGCTGCTCCCGACTGTTGAGGTGGTCTTTCTGGTTCCACCTCTTTCAGCTGCAAACCACTCCTTGTGGTCACTGCATTTACCTGCTTGAGATTGGGATCCGTGTCGCTCGGCAGTCCTCCTCTAGGCCTTGTGTTTTGGGCACTAGCAAATTGCCCAAATTGATATTCAAGTGCCTTGGTAGCTAATTGGTTGTTTTTCACTTCGACAGCCAATTTCACATAGTCAGCCAGCAATTGAGCTTGGTTAGCTATCATGGTCTTGAACATCTCCTCAATGCTGGGTGATGGTGGTGGAGGAGGTGCATTGTTGTTTTTGAATTGTGCTTGATAATTCTGCTGCCCTCCTTGTTTCCTTTGCACACCCTGACCCGAACTTTGTCCCTAATGGTTGTTGCTACCCCATGAGAAATTAATGTGATTCCTCCAATTGGAATTGTAGCTATTACCATACTGTTGGTGGTTCCTTTGCGCATTACCCAAAAAGTTTACCGAGTCAGGATTGGCTCCACATCACTCAGCTGAGTGCTCACTGCTTCCAGACACTTCACACCACATTTGTTGTACTGCATTAACTGGGGCTTGAGGTTGGTTCATTGTCATGTTGCTGAAGTGGGTGTTAAGTTGATTTTGCAATGCAGCTATCTGTGCAGCGATAGCTATAAACCCATCCACTTCTAGCACTCCTGCTGCTTTCCTTGTCCCACCTCTTGATGAATCAGCATTCCATTCTGGATTGCCCTGCGAAATACGGTTCAACAAGGTATACAGCTCCTCATAAGTTTTCTCCAGCGCTTGCCCTCCAGCTGCTGAGTCTAGCAATATTTTGGTGTGGGGTTCCAAACCCTCTATAAAAGTGTGCACCAGCACATCATTGGACTGATGATGATGAGGACAATCCCGTAACATGGATTTGAATCTCTCCCAGGCCTGGTATAAATTTTCTCCCTCTCTCTGTTTGAAACTTAGAATCTGACTTCTAAGTCTTGCTGTTTTACCGTAGGGAAAAAACCGTATCAAGAATTTCCTTGCAAGATCATCCCACGTAGAAATAGAATTTGGTGGCTCAGCTTTCAGCCACCTCTTGGCTTCTCCCAATAGTGAGAATGGGAACAATGTAAGCCGGACATAATCTGATGACACTCCAGTGGGGATGTAAGTGTCACTTATCTCCAAAAAATTTTGGAGATGCTACTGTGGATCTTCATGAGGGAGACTGGTAAACTGCCCGCTAGTGTGCAGCAATTGCACCATATTCTATTTAAGTTCAAACCTCCCTCCTGCCCCAGGTTTGCGGATGCTAGATGTGACATTATTAGCATGTGGGATTTCCACCTCGCGAACCGGCCGAGCTGCTACTTCTTCGGGCACTAACACTGCCCGTACTACCGGTGGATTTTGTTGTTGCTCCATGATCGTCTGTCTGAGCAAGTGCAGCTTTCTTTGTGGAGCTTCTCTCCGTTTACTGTGAAATATCGTTTCTGGCTCTGTATATGATTCCACCAACTCCTTGTCTCTTGCCAGTGTTCAACAGAAATTAAGTCTGCAAAATACAGGCTAAGACCAAGTTGCCAACACTAAGAAAATAAAAATACAGTAACTTAACACATAAAACAAATTCACCAATTGCCAAGTCCCAGGCAACAGCGCCAAAAACTTGTTCGGGTCTGTTATATGGGTATATAACTACACGCAAGTGCACGTGGTCGAACAAGTAGTAAGTGGCTTTAGTAAGCCAAGTATCCATCCCACAGAGACTTGGATGAAGTGCAATCTCCTCAAGTGTACTATATTTTACTTCTAAAAATGCAGACAACAGTGTAACCAAGAGTTTGATAGTTTGTTTTTTAATTTTTATACTAAAGCTAACACAATTATCTACTTTGAGTCTGAACTATGAATGAAAGCATGCTGAGGTCAAACGAACATGTAATGAAACTAATTATCATTATAATTTGGTTAATCTTTTCCTCCGGTTGCTAGCCAAGAACATTTGCCAATAGATTAAAACTCTCGTATTTAACCTCTCTTAAGAATCATGAACCGTCCACCTACATTTCTGTGATTAAATGCAATTCATATTCTATCCATACAAACCCAGTTCCTAAATTGACTAATACGACTTTCAGGTATATTTCTATCCTGAAAGCAAATCGATACTCAATTTTCCCAAACCAAGTAAAGAACATATCCTATTAATTCACAACTTTCCAATTTCTTGCTCTCTCAAGTGAAACCGGACTTTTTAGATATACATTAACGTAGGCCACACATTAATGCAGTAAGAACAAGAATTAATAGAACAACCATGGAAGAAAAGATGAAAAACCAAAGAATCAATGATCACATTTCATCACAATTGTTCATAACCTCAGCAAGAAGAGGAATTAGCCACTCATTTGTGGATTAAACATCTTTAAATGAGTGTTAATCATACAAGCAATTGAATTAAAGAAGAAAGAAAGAGAGAAAAAACCCTGATATTTTCGTCCCTCAACTGCCTGTAACCCACGTTCTTGCTCCACCAAGTCAGAATATTGAAAAATAAACCTAAGTGTTCTATTTATACTGCTGGGAATTTTTCCCGGAATAACGAGCAACGTGTCACGGAGTGAATCGCGGAGCACTGCCTCCGTGACACGCTACAGATGCCGACCCTCACTGGAACTGGGGGTCCAGGAATTAAGGTCCAACGTGGCACGGTGTGCAACGCGGAGCCAAGCCACCGTGCCACGGACCGGACGCGGACCCTCTCTGGAATTTGGGCAAAATTTCCCTATCCCGGCAGAAGGCCTCCGCGATGGCAGCGTGACACGGCTCCATCGCAGAGCCCCTTTATTTCATGCTGTCCACTGCCTTATCCCGTGCTCGCATCCAAGTCCAACCCCAATATCATCCAACATGCATTTAAGCTTCCCAAAATTACATTTTACCTGCAAAACAATGCTAATCATGTTGGTTAGTATAAATTCACATTTTATTACCAATTACATGAGAATGTATACACTTTGATAGATAAACAAGGCTAAAATGGTACTTTTGAGTATCACTTGGGCATATAAATTTGCCCAAGATCAGCCACATTTCAGCGATGTGTGATATCAATTTTCTTTGACATGGTGGAGGACGTCATATAAGTTTTTATAGATGATTTCTCTATGGTTGGGGACTCCTTTGATGCTTTCTTTACTCATCTGAGCAAGGTGCTGCAGATATGTGAAGAGATCAAGTTGGTATTTAATTGGGAGAAATGCCATTTTATGGTCAAGGAGGGTATTGTGCTTGAACACAAGATTTTGGCAAGGGAATTGAGGTCGACAAGGCGAAGATTGAGGTAATTTCTAGCTTGCCACCCTTAATTTCTCTGAAAGGCATTCAAAGTTTTTTGGGTCATACAGGGTTCTATTGGAGGTTTATTAAGGACTTCTCAAATATTCCACATCCCAAGTGCAAATTACTCGAGAAAGAGATTGAAATTAGTTTTTGATGAGGCTTGACTAAAAGCCTTTGAATGTCTGAAAGAGAAGCTAACTACTGCCCCTATTATAGTTGCATCAGACTGGTCCTTACCATTTGAGGCCATGTGCGATGCTAGCTGAGTGGCCCTAGGTGCTATTTTGGACCAAAGGTGAGAAAAGATATTTCATCCGATTTACTATACCAGCAAAGCACTAAATGCAGCCCAGAAAAATTATATTGTGATTGAACAAGAGTTGCTGGAAGGGGTGTTTGCATTTGAGAAGTTTCGAGCATATTTGCTTGGAACTAAAGTTATTATTTATACAGACCATGCAACTCTTAGGTACTTGATGTCTAGAGAGATGCCAAGCCACGGCAAATTATATGGGTACTTTTGTTGCAAGACTTTGAGTTCGAGGTGAAGGACAACAAGGGGATCGAAAATCAAGTGACTGATCACTTGTCTAGACTTGAGGTAGATGAAGTGCTGAAAGATGAGGGTGATATTGATGACACATTCCCAATAAACAGGTTTTGGCTACATCACAGGATCTAATTCCATGGTTCACTGGATATTGTAATTATTTGGTGAGCCATACTTTTTTCACATTTGTGCTAATGGAATAATTCAGAGATGTATGCCTGAGGTTGAAGTGATGAGCATATTGGAGGCTTGTCATGCATCCCCCGTTGGGGGTCATCATAGTGGTATCTGCACCGCCCATAAAATTCTGCAATGTGGATACTATTGGACAACTATTCACCAAGATTCTTATGATTATTCAAAAGCTTGTGATGCATGCCAAAGGCAAGGAGGAATATCAAGAAGGCATGAACTCCCTCTCACCCCTATTCTTTTTATTGGGTTGTTTTGATGTTTGGGGTATTTACTTGATGGGTCCATTTGTGAGCTCGTATGGGTTGAATTATATACTTGTAGCTGTTGACTAAGTATCAAAGTAGGTGGAGGAGGCTGTTGTGCTTCCCAACAATAAAGGCAAGAGTGTTACAACGTTCTTGAAGCAAAACACTTTCTCTAGGTTTAGGACCCTAGGGGAAATCATAAATGATGGGGGTTCACATTCTTGAAACCGATTGTTTCGGACTCTGCTTGAGAAGTATAGTGTGAAGCATAGTGTGGCAACATCTTCTCCTTGATAATCTAATAGGTAAGTTGAGGTCTCCAATGAGGAGATAAAGACAATCCTTGCAAAGACTGTGAATGCAAATAGAATGGATTAGTCTAGGAAGTTAGATAATGCGTTATGGCCACACCAAACTACCTTTAAGACTCCTATAGGTATGTCACCTTATCAACTTGTATATGTAAAATTATGTCATCTACCGGTTGAACTTGAGCTTAGGGCTATATGGGCGCTCAAGAAGATGAATTTCAACTGGGGTGATGGAATAAACTTGAGGCTTGATTAGTTGAATGAGCTAGATGAATTCCTTCTTATTATGAAAGTTCAACTCTTTACAATGAAAGAATGAAGATGTATCATGACCATAAGATAGAATAGAAAGAGTTTAGTCTGGGTGATTTGGTCTTGCTGTTTAATTCGAGACTTCGCTTGTTTTCTAGCAAGTTGAAGTCTAAGTGGTTGGGGCCATTTCGAGTGGTACAGGTGTTCCCATATGGTTCAATTAAACTTGAGAATCGTGAAGGTAAACGATTCAAGGTAAATGGTCAGTTGGTGAAGGCGTATTTGCGAATGAATCAGGAAATCAAAGTAGTGGACCTTTGGGTCCCGGGGGATGTTTGATTAACCTAGGGAATCGAGTCGTGCCATAATGTTAAATCAGGAACTTCATGGTAGGCAAACCATGGGGGTATCTTGGTAATTATGAGTAATTAAGATACCCACATCGTGCCGCAACGTTAAATTAAGCGCTACCTTGGAGGCAACCCAAACTATAATTGTATTTTAGTATAGTGTTCAGATTTGCTAAAGTGTGTAAGTGTGCTTGGAATAGGGCAACAGGAGTTGGAGCAAAAAGCTAGGGCCAAAAAAATCACACAATGAGTCGCTAAGAAGATTAACGACTCGTGGCCTCCAATCACGACCACTAAAGAAAAGGATTGCAAGTTCAAATTTTTTTAGAAAAGATGCTCTCCACAAATCAATGAGTCACACAACGAGTCATTGGGTCATTCATCCCAACAAGGCCTGAAAGGTCACACTTTAGGAAAAGGACTAACGAGTCTGGGCCTGATCCATTATGACACATGACGAGTCGTTGCCTGGACTTGTCAAGTCACAGGCAAGTTTTCTGATCTGGAACATAATGGGACACCTGACGAGTTGTGGCTTATTCTAATGACTTATTAGGAAGAGTCGTGATCATCAGTTAATAGATGTAAAAATTATCAGGAACTTGACCCGACCCACGATTATTTTTTCTGGGTTTGGCTTTTATACCTTGAGCCAACCAACCTCCTCTTTTATTTGCTACTTTGAAAACACACCCATGTCTCCCTCCATAAATGTTACTCCTCTAACTCCGTTTATCACTCCATTAATCCCACTAATCACACCAAAATTTTTACAACAATTCACTACTAAATAAATCAACATATGACAACAACTTGTGGAGCAGCATAGCATAGCACCAAAATCTTCATCCTTTGAGCATCCCATATCACTATAAGTAATCCCTTTTTATGTTTCTTTGAGCACTAAGAGTGATTATAATGACCCGTCCGTCATATAAGGGAAGTAAGCACAGAACAACCTCTTTTCACCTAGGTTGTTAGTGGAAAGGTGTTGGGTGAGTGATAGTTAAAACATGAAAAGCGGATTGGTCTACGTGCAAGGAATGAGAGCTACTAGTTACTAGGGGACTGCTGCAAAGTGAGAAAAATTGTTGCAGCAAGACAGTTACCACCGTCGGATGCCCGCCATAACAGACAAGGAGAGTAACCGTTGGATCCACTGTAGCAATGTCCTGACCTCCTTCCCATTATTCTAAGCATGAACTTTTAGAAACTAAGGGCAATTTTCTCAAGGGCAGTGTGATTCTCCTTCCCAAGGTAAGAATTTTGGTTTATTCCTTATACTTTTGATTCCCTAACCCCATTGAATCATGGGGGGAGGGGGAACTTTAATGGTGGAATTCCTAAATGAAGAACCCTAAAATAGTAAAACTTGGGCTGATCATTAAAGAACTAGTGGGTGTTGGTTCCCAGGTTTAAAAGGGAATAACGACCACCTCTGAGGGGATGGTAAATGCATGTGTATAAGGGTAGGGTAATTGAGACCCGCATTTTGATAAAATAATACCATTATCCCTAGTAACTTCTAGTGAGGGGTTTTGGAGTGGGAACTCCAAGACTCGGGGTAGGAATGATTGTTATGTGAGTAGAACATGATGGATTCCCTTGTGGGTAGCGATTGAGACAGTGTTACCGGGTAGAATTGGGGAGCTTAAATTTCCTAGACCCTTATTTGAAGACTAAATAGTATATTACTTTGTAATTGTTATTGTAGATTTCGATCGTTATGAGGCATTGAGGAAACACAAGGCTCCAGTGGAGTAATTGGAATTCTAATCCTCCAATCGAGGAAGATTAAGATTTAAAAGTAGTTATACTTTATACAATAACAAATATGTTTACGAGCTGATAAAGTGTTTGGTTGGTCCTCGGACACTAGTTATTATTAATATATTAGATGTTAATTCAATTGATGAAGTGAACTTGTTATGATGTTGTTACTTAGATGGTTTGAAATTGGGTGTTTTGAGATGTTTTATGTGTTTTTGTAAAGATAATCAAGTTGGAGGCAAGATTAGGCCTTCTAAGAGTCATTTCAATTGACTTAGCGATAACATACCGAATTATGAGAATGAAAGTGGATAACATGATTGTCTTGAAATGAGTGGCTCTTGCTCGAGGAAAGCATCCGGGAGAGCGGTTATGATAGAGTGGCTCGAGGGGAGCATCCGGGCGAGCAGATGAGTGGGAGCGGGTACTATGACAGTTAAATACATGGATTTCTAAAGTCTCCTATAGGTCATGACTACAAGGGTAGAAGTATGACATTCTGGCATATGTGTACAATGATGTTCAGTTTTGAGTGTTTACAGTGACGTGACAGAGGCATGTTCCCAGTTCATTAAAAATGTTACAATACCAATATAGAGCTCTAAGTATAAAGAATGGTTAAGAATTATGAGGACATGATAAAATTGAGATCATTATTGTGTAATTAATCTGTGTTAGCAATGTTGATGTGCTTGTTATAACTTGTCATTATTTGTAAAGTCATGCTAGAGTCCGTGATGAGTTGAGGGATTTGTGGTAAGGATCCATTGCATACTTTATGTGGTCAGTGGTATATTAATTGTTATATTTATGACAATATATAATTTTTATGGATGTAATAAATTAAATGTTGAGAATGATTAAAGGAGAACTGCAGGTGTTCAGTTGAGTCAAGTTACTGCCAAGGCTGTACCGTTACAGTGGTACTATTACCGCCGTGGTGACTCCTTTGCAGCGTTCAAACACTACTGCAGCAAGGCCCAATATAGTGAGCAAGCCAGTCGAACACCTTACCCTAATTGATTTTATAATCAGTACTATTTAATTAATTTGTGTTTTGGCATTTGTATGTTTTTATTTCACTGTATATACGTTATCATTTAAGGTCGAACAATGATGCCTGATGTGTTGTGGGTTTACAACACTTTCGACGCTTAAAACTTAGGAAAATGCTTGATCTTAGATATGTTTATACGGATATGAGGTGCGTTTACTTCGTTTTTAGAGAAATCATATTTTGGAATTGAATTCTTGAAAATGAGAGGAAAAAGTGTAGAAAATGGGTAAAGTGCAGTCCTCAGTACGAGCCGTACCAGGCCATTATGATGAGGACCATAGGATATGCACAAGTGTAGGGACCAAGTACGACTCAACGTACGAGTCATACAATTATGGTATGAGCCGTACCAAGGAGTGGTGGAAAGAAGAAAAAGTTTGCACTTTCCTGAGTTCCTAGTACGAAAGGAATGCACGAGTCATGAAAACATCATGCAACTGGTACCAAGGAGTTGTGGTGAAATCCAGTGAGTATGTTAACTTGGTCGGTCTCAGAGTACGAATAGAGACCGTGAGTCGTGAAAACAATGTATGGACCGTACCATGGACTCATGAAAAATTCTAGAGGATGCCAGACTATACAAGACAAGACTATGATAGACATTGTATGACTGGTAGTTTCATTGTACGAGTCGTACCTTCTCCTAGGACTTAGAAGATTTCAAGACATCCTATCATAGTACGAAGGAAATCGATGACTCGTAGCTTCATGCTATGACTTGTAGGACTTGGGGGTAGCAGTTTTAGTAGTTCCCTATTAATTTAGGAAAGGTTTTCAATTATTTGTATAAATATTTTTTTCGGTTATTTTTTTTAGACCGATTCATTATTGTTGATTTCATGATTCTTGAGTTGTCCAACAATCTTGGACACCAGCTACATGAAATTTCTTGGAGTTTTCTTTCACCATTCTTGAATTGATGATAGTTTTGATTGTGCTATAATCAGTTGAGTTTTTTTCAATCATCATTGTAAGTTGTTAATTATGCTTTCTTTCATGAAATCTAATTCGTTTCTTGGAATCATGAATAGCTAAAACCTCGACAATTAGGGTTGTAGGAACTGTAATGGAATAACTAAATAGGGTTAACATAAGGTGATTCTAAACCCATATGCATGTTTGCATTATTTATCTCTTCATCACAAATGTTTCTTAATGATGCGCAACATTAGAACTTGCCTAAATTCTCTACTTTCTTGAACCTAGAGAGCTAGAGATTAGGAAGGGAGCAGAACAACAAAGCCTTGAACTTTAAGTTTCATTGAATAACTTGAGTTGTGGTCACAGGAAAGTTAATTTGGAATAGTTGATAACAGTTCAAGTGAAAACACTCAAGAGACCTAATCCGGTGATTGAGTCATCCAGTAGGGACAAATTAGTCGTTTGGCTGAATATATGTTATCAATTCTGCAGGTTAAGTATTGGGATAGATCACTAAGTTTAATAATCCAAAGTTGTTATGAATCCATGGGGAACACTTCCCCAGTTAACTTCATAAATTTGATCACAATAACAATCTACCACTTTCTTACATGGTTCTTTCTTTAAAACCGCCCATTAGGAAATAGCTATACTAAAAGCATAAATACTAGAATTATTCTACATCCTGACCATATTCCTTGCGGGATTGATCCCAACCAAATTGGGTTCTTTATTGACAACATCCGCGTCATACTTTTACAAGGGTGTGATGGGAGTGTTATAAAAAATGGGGCCATTGCTGGGGAATACGACTTAGGATTAGATTAATTTCTTGTGTTTAACTTTTGGTCTTTTTTCATCATTTATGTTTTCTTTTGTTTTGGATCCACCCAGGTTTTCACTTGGTGAATGCCAAGTACTCAGCAAAGAGGGAAACCTTTTGATTCCACTTGATCTTGAGCTAGAACGAACTCTAAGAAAAGTGGACCACAAAGAAACCCATGAGCATGTGCAAGCCAGCAGGCAGAATTAGCTCGGCAAGCTGCCCTACAAGTGGCAGAGGGTACTCATGAGGAGGTCTTTAATGTTGACTGACAGGGAAGGGGTAATAGAGGCCATGGGCATCACCAGTTCCACAAATATGCTCCTCAGTATGATGATGGTGAGGATCCGAATATTAATGAGGTCCGCTCAATAGGAGCAATTGTACCCCCACCATACCTGCTGGGCCAAAATTTGACATCACCAGCACCATGAATCAGTTTCTTAACATGAAAGGGGTGTTTAGTGGTAATGCAACTGAAGATGCAAACCTTCATCTAATGAACTTTGTAGGTATATGAAAGGCATATAGGTTGCTAGGAATGAGCCAATACGCTATCAGGTTGAGCCTATTCCTATTCTCTCTATCTGGAAAGGCCACACTATGGTTGTTAGAGTTGTCCAACGAATACATGACCAACTGGAGGGAGAAAAAACAAGACTTCTTGAAAGGTTCTTCCCACCTTTCAAGATGTTACAGCTAAAGGATGAGATTTATAAATTCCAACATTTGAAGACAGAGTCACTTTATGAGACATGGTTGAGATTCAAGACGAAGTGGAAAAAGCTCACAAATCACAAAATTCCCAGTGCGATCTTAGGGTCAGGAACCTGGGTATGAGCAGTCTGACTCTGAGGAGGAGGAAAACGTCTCGCTTGGACAACTAGGTGGTAGGTTTTTAGGCCAATACCCAAGGGTTTGGTCAGGTTTTTGGGCCTCTTGGGGTTTCTTGTTCCATGTCTGAATCCGAGCCTATGTTTGGGTCGTGACAATAGGTCTGGACTACGAGCCTTAGTACGACCCATAACATGATTGTACGACCCGTAGTCCCAACCGTGGTGAATGGTAGAGACATAAGATGGGCAGAATTCATACTACAGTTGTACACTAGGAATTGTACCTTTGTGGTGAATTCGTACTATTCACCGTTGTAATTAACTTCCCTGAAAATTCCCATGTGATGAAATCTGACCTACGAGTCATGGTACGGGTTGTGGCATGACAGTATGACTCGTACCATCCTATCGTAGGTCTCCAGGTATGTTTCCTTTGTATCGGGGTACGAGCCGATGGGACAAGTCGCATGTATGCTTATCAACTCGTGGTACAAGCTGTAATGGGCACGTTAAATGGAAAAATACAAATAACCGAATTCGACCTAGATTCTTTTAAAAAAAATTTCCCACAACTTATTTAAATAAAATTTGGACCTAAACTTCCCACCCACTCACAAACACAACCCATGATTATCTCCCCTAAATCCTCAATCACCCGTAACTCACGCAACATCCCAGTTGATCTTGAGTTCGTGCAATTAAAGTTGCACAAGCTAGTCGAATTGCTATCCCTAACCCGAAGAAAGCAAGAATTTTTCAAAGAACTTGATCGTAGAAAGTAAGTGATAAACTCTCCATGTAAATTTCTTGCTATCATTGTTAGTCGAATGTGTACTTCGATTCCTCCACTCATGAACATGAGGAGGAGGAATGTAATAAGAGGCTAAAAACAAATTCTTATCAAAGGTTTTGAAGTTAAAAGTGCTCAAGAACTTAAATTAATGTTCAAGGTGTGAGTTAATGGGTAAAATGCATGATGAGGATTGAGTGGTTAGTTAAAAATAGTGTATTGTGAGTCAATGGGGTGAGGAATTCTGAGTATCCACCCTTAAAACAAGTTTTCTTGCATACCTAGTAAAGCACAAGTAGAGGACAGGCTTCACTAGTCATCCTACAACTCGTGGTATTGTACTACAACTTGTACGATGATCTGTTGGGACTGTCCTAGGTCATTAAAATGGAAAACCATGGTATGGGACATAGTATGATTCATGGCATATAATAGAGACTCATACCAAGTGATCATACCAATAAATAGAAAGGGGAAACAACACACACAATATCATGACCCTTAGTACGACTTATAGGACTATACTACGAATCGTGATAACGCATCGTACTAAGGAACAAAAAGCATAAATTTTCAAAGGATCATTGTACGACCATTAGTACAAACCATACCATCAAGGTATGAGTTATATAATGAGTCGTAGTTTGAGATAGAATAGAATTTTCTTGCTTCATTTTTTTGAAATCACATGTACTAACCTTCCTTTCTATAAGTACCATGAGTATTAAGAAGAAAGCAACCAAGAAGGCCCAGGACAAGGAGGCCAGAGTTGAGATTGCTTCTCAAACGGAATTGAGGGATAAGACCTCCACATCTAAGTAGGGAAAAGTCATTCCCAGTGGCTACGTGGAGGAATATCAAGTAGACACTGATGACACCGATGAGCCATGAACCACTACGGCACACACCAAGGCTTAGGCCGTAGCTACGGTAGCCACACCAGATGAAGCTCTCAAGTCTGAGGAGGGAGCTGAAGAGCAACCCTAGTGGTCCTACAGTGGCTCCAATGAGGCAAAGGGGTCAGATGAGACTAACTCTGAGGAGGGGGAGTAGTAAGATGATGATGACTAGACCCCTCCTCTGGAGAGTCGCACTGTTAGATGGAGTATGTTTGGTACTCGTGGGGAAGTGCTTGGTTGGTATGATGCTTGCTTCTAGTGTGGAAAACCTAGTCATAAGCGCATATATTGTTCAGCAGCCAAATGGGGAAAAGGTAGAGCCCCAACCACCTTTTCAGTAGCTCCCGTAGCTCTCCTACCTCAATAAGGCGTGTTAGCTGGTTCAGGCAGTGGACAGTGCCTGGATTGGGAGGGCTTGCCAGATGTAGTCACAGGTACGTTGAGAGCTTTTCAGGGTAATCCTTGCATACTGCTAGGCTTAGGAATTATAGTATAAGGCATATGATTCCTTTAAGTGTCTTGGTATGAGTTTCATTTCAGTGCATGGTATTGAATGATTAAAGGATTAGGTGAATGAAGGGGTACCACAGAAGAAGTATGAAACCTCCTGAAGTAACCTTAGAATAATGAAGGTAGTCAAGTGTTAGTGATTTCTGTCTAGCCTTAGGAAGAGGGCTAGAACCTGAAAGTGATGACTTTAATACATGGGGGAGATGCTAAGTCGAGAGTTTAGTCAATCTTGAGTTATTTCTAGTAAGGAAGTTCCAGAAATAGTATCCATGGAATGTCAGTCCCTTCCCATTTAGATGTTTTGCCTTATGTATCAGTCGATGTTACGCTTTACTCATGTTTATATTTGGGTTCCCAGAATGATAGGTAGCCGCTTCAGTAAGAAATTCCAATCTTACTCCATGAATCCATAAAACTCAACTTCATGTCATGACCCTCGTTCGACATGTAAATTCATATCTCTCAACGTGCTCAGCTCTATGAACTCGG
Source organism: Datura wrightii (assembly GCA_035772735.1). Lineage (NCBI taxonomy): Eukaryota > Viridiplantae > Streptophyta > Magnoliopsida > Solanales > Solanaceae > Datura > Datura wrightii. The sequence continues at coordinate 34,847,193 of JASDFA010000006.1, forward strand.
TCTTTGAGATTTTTCCTTAATAGCTCAAAAAATTGTGTTATGTCAGGTATATGCCCAACTCAAATTTCTTGAATGATTCGTTCTTACTATTTCCTTACTCTAAGCCCCATGTACATCTGCCCATGATAGAAATGATAGTTACAACATTTACGTTGTTAGCTACGAGAAGCCATGGGATGACCATAATTGATAGGCTCGAAGGAGGTGGTAATGTACAAGTAAACCATAGCATGGTGTAACTGGTGACTCTTTATTAGAGCTTGGACTTGTGTGATCTTATTTAAGGGGAAGTAAGATTCTTAGTGGATAATTCCGGGTTGTTGGAGAACAAAAATGGTATTGTTGTGTACTTTGATGTTTTTAGGGTTGGTCTCCATTGTGTATTGGTGTGGCATGGTAAGGTCATTGCATATGCCGATAAACTGCTTAAGACTCATGAGAAGAATTACTTGATGCATGACTTAGAGTTAGTAGTAGTGGTGTATGCATTGAATATTTGGAGACACTACTTGTATGGGGTGCATTTGGATATGTCCATGGACCATAAGAGCCTTCAGTACATTCACTCAAAAGGACCTGAATTTGTGATAGAGGAGGTGGCTAGAGCTTCTCAAGGACTATGAAATGAGTTTCTTTTATCATTCGGGCAAGGCCAATGGTGTGGCGGATGACCTTAGTAGTTTTTCATGGATAGTATGTCTCATGTTGAGAATGGAAGGAAGGAGTTTGCAAAGGATGTCCATAGGCTTGCTCGTTTAGGGGTTCACTTTTTTGACTCAACAGGTGGTGGCGTCATTGTTCAGAATGATTCAGAATATTCATTGGTGACTGAGGTCAAGTCTAGGAAAGATGAGGATCCTATCCTGGTAAAATTGAAGTAAGAAGCTCGGAATCAGAAGGTGGAGGTCTTCTCCCAAGAGGAGATGGTGTGCTTTGATATTAGGGTCATTTATGCATTCCAGGTATCAATGATTGGAGAGAACGAATGTTTCCTTAGGCTTATGGTTCCCGATATCCTATCCATCTAGATGTCAACTAGATGTACCGTGATCTACAAGAGGTCTATTGGTGGAATGGCATAAAGAAGGACATAGAAGAGTTTTTGGCTAAGTGTTCGAACTCTCAACCAGTAAGAGATGAGCATCAGAGACCTGGAGGTATCCTACAAGACATCAGTATCGTTACTTGGAAGTGGGAGGAAATAAATAGGGATTTCATCACAAGAATGCCTCATACACATCGTCAGTATGACTCTATTTGGGTGGTTGTAAATAGGTTCACCTAAAGCAGCCTATTTTCTACCGTCAAAACTACCGATTCAACAGAGGATTCTACTAGATTGTACATTCGAGTGTTTTTCCAATATCATGGAGTGCTATTATCCATTATCTCAGAAAGATGTACTCAGTTCACCTTTCAGTTCTAGAGATCGTTCCAGAAGGGACTTGGTACTCAGGTCAAGCTCAGCACAACGTTTCACCTGCAAATAGGGTTAGGCCAAGTAGATCATTCAAACTCTCGAGGATATGTTAAGAGCATGTGTGACTTTTCAAAGCTATTTGGGATGATCACTTGCCTCTCATCAAGTTCACTTATAATAACAGTTATCACTCCCGCATTCAAATAGCTCCATTTAAGTCTCTTTATAGATGGAGGGGTAGATTTCTTATTGGTTGGTTCGAGGTAGGTGAAACTACATTGATAGGGCCAGATTTAGTCCATGAGGCTGTGGAGAAGGTTCAACTTATTAGATATATGCTAAAAAAGCCGAGAGTCAATAGAAATTGTATGTTGATGTGAATGGGAGAGAACTTGAGTTTGAAGTTAATGATTGGCGTTCTTGAAGGTGTCTCCCATGAAGGGAGTGATGAGGTTCGGAAAGAAAGGATAGCTTATTCCCTGATATGTTGGTCCATATAGGATTGTGAGATGTGTTGGAAAGGTGGCCTACGAGTTGGAACTACCAACAGAGTTAGCTTCGATGCATTCGGTGTTCCATGTGTCCTTGTTGAATAATTGCATCGGTGATCCATCTCTAGTGGTTCCAATAGAGAACATTGGAGTGAGGGACAACCTTACCTATGAGGAGATACATGTTGAGATCCTTGATCGTCAGGTTTGAAAGTTGAGGAACAAAGAAGAAGATTCAGTAAAAGTCTTGTGGAGGAATCAACTTGTTGAGGGATCTATGTGGGAAGCCGAAGTAGATATGATGGATAGATACCCGCATTTATTCCTTTCCAGTTCCATTACAGCTTGAGGTATCAGTTTCTTCCCTAATACTCTATTCAGTTTCATGTCAAGTTCATATCTCTCAATTTCTTCCATGTTATAGCATGTATGTGTGATTCATGAATTCAGTTCAGTCATGTGTATCAACCTGGAGTCAGTCGCTCCATCAATTTTCTGCCTCAGATGTTCAGTATTTGGGATTGTCGTTCCTTTCCCTAGCTTTTCAGTGTGTTTAACACACATTTAGGGATGTATGTTCCCAAAGGAAAGATCTTGTAATACCCAAAGGTTCCTAAGACTATCCTTGGGATTGGTAATGTGATTACTAGAAAAAGTTGGAAAAATATCTCAGGATGACTCATGGTACGAGTCGTGAGAAGGACTAATGGATCATAGGATGGAGCCGTTGTTTGCTGTTGAGCTACCCAGGTTAGATTCTATGGGTTGTGGTATGAACCATTATGGGAAATCACGGATCGTGATGGGCGATCATTAGAAGGTTGGAGGAGTTGGACTGGTAGGCCACGAGAGAAAACCACGAGTTGTAGGTTGGTGGTACGACTCGTGGTAAGTGGTTGTTGCAAGTTATGGGTGTACCAAGTGTGGAAGGAATGAGTCATGGTATGGATCTTGGTGGGGAACAACAAGTCATGGCTTGTACTCGTGGGAAGGGGGCAGGGGAATTGGAAGTAGTTGCCACGGATGGGTCCAACGACTTATTATTGGAAGGTACGAGTTGTTTGATCTATGGGAAACTTCAGAAGTCAGATGAAAACAGTAGCAACAATGAGAGGTAACCCCTAGTCATTGTTTCGAGGTACGACTCATGGTGAGAATCGTTACTTCTGGAACTGAGTATTTTTCTGTGAAATTAGTAAGGGCATTTTTGTAATTCATAAGCTCCTATGCCCTAAAATACATTGTTTTAAGCCTAAAAAAAGGTGTTTTAGAGGGATAATCAACCCTAACCTATTCATTCTCTTCCTAACACCCAAAATTTTGAAGATCAAAAGGGCTTTCAAATCTCTCAAGTTCTCTAGGGTTCTTGCCCAAGATCCACCTAGATTCAATTGCATATTGAATATTAGTTGTTGATTATCAATTCCAAGTATGTGGGCTTATAAATGAGAGGATTCTTTCACCCTCATGCCATTCTTCAAGCAAATTCATGATCACCCATTCCTCAATTTCCCATATTTGAAATTCTAGGAAATCTTGGGTTGGGCTATGAAATTTCTCCATAATTCTCTTATGGGTATAGTTGATTTGATATTAATTTATAATTTTCAGAATTGGGGATTTAAGAATTCTTCAATTCTTCATGAAATTATGATTCATTATGTTTCAAGCATGATTAAGGTTAAATTCCTTTTTATAAAATTCTATGATTCTATTATGATTTCGATTCTCCTAAGCCCTAATTTATGGTTTATGATTTATGATATGATTTCCCCTAAGTACTCTTCATAAATTTATGAAATTCAAGTATGGTGATTTTCTTAAGCATGTATTTTCTTCATGATTTTTGAGTTTATGATTTTGGCTGACTCACAGGCCCTTATTTTACGGCTAGTCATGTATTTCAAGTATGATCACGTATGTTATGATTTAACTAGCCCATGAACTTCATGTATGATTTCACAATAATTATATGAGCCATCATGTGCATGTTTTTTGGAGTAGTGTCTAACAACGAGCAGGCCTGATGTTCAAGTAAACTCTGAGGTCTCAAAACTATGTGCCAACGTAGGTGTATACTCAGGCGTAACCCTATAGGGTCCTTACGAGTGATATCACGCCTTATATCATTTCCTTCCTTGACAAGCTTGGGATGGCTCTGCCCACTTGAGCAAGATAATTAGGGCATCATTAAGCTCTATCATGATGGTGTTGGTTAAGACGAGTCCTCCTATTGTTTCTTATGTTTTATGCATGGACATACTTACGATACTTTGGCTCAAGTTATGATTTACAAGGTTTCTCTTATGATTATGATTATGACTAGTTTATGAATAGTTTTGAAAACATTGAACCCTCATGTTTATGTTATGATTATCAATTCATGTTTTGAACTATCCTACTCTTATGTATTTTATTAGTCCGCTTTTATTTACCCCGCATACTCAGTAAATTCCAAGTACTGACCACATACTCTATGTTGTATCATCTCATGATACGGTCTGAGTGATCAGACCCAGCCCGACGTTTGTCCAACTTTCAGCAATTCAGCTCAATTCCACTTGTCGGTGAGTCCTTATCTTCCAACCACAATCAATTTAGCTATATGTTTATGTTATTCCAGTTTCAGAATTTATAGAGCTAATTGGGGTTGTTGTCCTATCAGCTCATCAGACAATTAGAGGCTCATCAGACATTATATAGACTTTCAGCTTTGTCAAGTGTAGACCCTATTTATGATATTCATTGATGTTGGGCATAATTACGTGCCCAAGTGTTATTTTATAACTTAGTTTAGTCATGTTTGTCCATTTAATCAGTTACATTCTCATGTGATTTTGAATATTTTTGTGCATGGACAAACCAACATGATTAGTCTTTGTTTTGTAGGTATAAAATGATTAGGAGGGACTAAATGTAATAATTAAGGCTTGAGGAAGAATCTTTGAATAAAAGGCAAAAGAATCGCATAATATTGCCTATGTGTATGCACATGTCAGGCCACCCAACATGCCACGCAACACGAGCAGTGCGCTTAGCAACGTGCCACGACAAGGCAGCAGCGCACTAAGCAGTGTGCCACGCCCATTGCCTATGCGCAAGAGGCCTGCCCATCCAATGATGCTGTGTGACCACCCTGTGCCACGCCCTGCCTTCTCCGCGTCCAAGCCGTGACATGGAGTGCACAAGGCGTGATGGCCTCTGTGCCACGCCCGACACCTATCGTCCATGCCTTGCCAATGCCAACTCTCCAGTGCACCTGCGCATTGCCTCCGTGCCACGTAGCTACTTCTGCACGATGGGCACCGTGGCACAGAGTTGTTCTATGTCCGGCCAAAAATTTCAAATTCCCATTTAGTATAAATTAAACACTTAGCTCTAAAAATCATTTTATCATGGAAATATTTTGGGAAAGCAGAGAGGAATGAAGTGAGAAGCGAAGAACTTCACCTAGGGTTCAATTTTTGTCATTCTCTTTTAATCATTTTTGTAAGTACATTACTTTAATTATGTTTTTAAGTAATTTAATAAACATGAGTGGCTAAAACCCTTTCTCTAGTGTTGTGGCCACATGATATGAATGTAAGTGCTCGATGTTCATCTTTGGTTTGAGTTTTTGGTTGTTGTTTTGTCTTGCATTCTTAATTATTGTTGTTTTTATGCTTGATCGCCATGAAAACAAACTTGTTAATCTTAGGTAAATGCTCTAAAGAGTAACCCAAGGTTAGAATGAAGGAATGCAGGGATTAAGTTCTTGTCTTTGCAATAAGATTCACGGTAAGGATAGAAATTATGCTTAATTTGTCTTGCTTGGTTAATTGAACAGGACGATAGCTAGACACCTACTTAGAATTTTTAGATCACCGCTCGTAGAAGTAGTTGTGAATCTAAGACAGGTTAAATGGTTAGAGCTATGAAAGTCCATAATCAAGGGCATAAACCCCGTAAACCACATCTATAGTGTTAAAGTGCTCACGATTTAGGATGTCACATCCCCACTCAATGATATAGGTGTGAGACTAATTTGTTGTGTTTAGAGGTTCAAAAGACCATAAACACTACACTTTAACTTTGTGAGACAACTATTGAAGTTTTAGTACTCAAACCATCGTGAATTGTAGCATTGCATAATTGTTAGGCCTTAAGTCTAGATGCTTCTTGCTATTATTTCTCGACTATTTTGTGATCACTTTTAGAGTTAATTACAAGTTACCAAAATCTTTACAATCAACACATGGGAAGGTTAAATTAATTCTTGAACTTGAATATTCGTTGAAATAGTTCAGTCCCTCTGGGTTCAACATCCAGTTCTTCAAGGGTCACTATATTACTTTTACAACCGCGTGCACTGGGGCGCAACATTTATATTGTTCAGACTTCTACTCATTCATGTGTAAGTTATCATTCTGCTTGATGTATGCTCATTAGTTGGTCATGTTCATTCCATGGGTTGATTTGGAACCATTTGTTGTTTTAGGTCTCGTATCTCGGTTTAGGGTCTTGGCTTGGATCGTGACATATCATGTCTAGATATGCCATTAACATACCAAAGGTGATATAAAAGGAGATTCGGGGATAGAGCTCTATCATTGAGAAGAACTATCCCGTTCCCGAGTCTCATCTATATAATATGCATAGAGTCTGGCATAAAGGTGATAGATGGGGTGGATGTTAGAGTAGGAGGCAACTGGATTGCGGACATTGGGCTGATCAGAGATGATATGAATTTAGTCAGTGGGTTAGACTCCCAATAGTAGTCCCACTACCACATCCATTTGGAGGAGAGTAGGTAGATGCCCCCACCTCCGTTGAGTAGATTGATACATCAGCCACTGAAGCTGGCCACACAACAGCTGCCCAACATGTCCTCTATACCTCCACTGGCCATAATAGGGGAGGTTCCTTTAGGTTGCATTTTGGTGTCCCACAACTTCCTATAAAAGCTGGCCAAGAGGCTGACATTAACCGAGAAAAAGGTTAATGTGATGATGAAGCAGGTCAAGCCTTTGGTGAACGTTGATATTGAGGAGGCTGTGAGAGGGCTACATAGTAGATTGGATAGCTTTGAATTTTAGCTCAATAAGTGGCTAGCGGAGCAGCCAAATATAGGGAACTTGAGAGATGAGCTTGAATCTCTATGGAGTCAAGTAGCTGAGATGTCGTCTAGATAGCCGACCATACTACTAGCCTCCACTATGTCACATGTTTGAGGATGAGCCTGATGAGGAGCTTGGTCTAGGAGCATTCTAGGCTCCTAAGCTGGAAAGTGGAGATAAAGGAAAGAGAGAGCCGCGGAGGTAGTTGATAAGAAGACCTCGAGGAAGAGAAATAGAAGAGAAACAAAAGAGCATAAGTGGGCAGCAGTAGTCAGCCTGCAGTCATGACGAGCATATGTCTGAGTTGCAGGAGCAAGCTAGAGAAATCTGGAGCTTAGCTGCTGAACCTAGAGAGCTTGCGGATGGAAAGAACCATTCGAGGAAGCCATATTAATCCCAGATTGATTGAGAGGTCACTGAGGCAGCCAGGACTATTGAGAGGGTGACTACAACCCCCGATACCACACCATTGAGTGCACTAGCCATTGTTGTCACCACGATTATAGTGGAGGGAAGTGTGCCTTCAAACTCGCCTCCATAGGATGACAGGAGTTCTTAGAGCACCACACGTATGTTCCTCTCTTAGTTTTGTATTTCCTTTCTTTGGGGACAGAGCATGCTTTTTAAAAGGGGAGTGCATCTGTAATTTGGTTTTTAACTGTCTGAGGGTTTTTGTTGCCGTATTTTTTTTTCCTTGGACATGCTATCTAGTAGAACCGGCCTATTTAGGTTGTTTGTTTTGTTTAACTAGAAGTAGTTTAGGATTACTTACAAACAATAAATGCACATGTGTTTGATGTTTTGAAGTTGTTGAAAAACTTACCCTTTTTAAGAAATTTTTGTGATTAGCTATGTTTATAGATGGTAAAGCATGACCAATGTAGATCTTTTTATGGCATTTGATATATTAGCATGATTAGCTGTAGCTTAGTGCCGCATGAACCAAATAGGTAGTGTGTAACGTCAACCCTGTACCATGTGTAAGTGAGGTTCTTACCTAGTTCAATGTTGTGTATGTGATCTAAAACTTTCCCAGTTTATCTTTGCTTAGGTTATAAGATAGTTGGTTAGGAAAGAATCATAGGCTGTTTTTGTATTAGCTCACTTCTAGCCTAAATTTCCCTACCAAATGAATACTAACTCTTGATCCAAATGTTTGAGCCGTAATTGACCATTTTTCTCTGATTAACCTATTCACCTTCCCACTTGTGTATAATGAACTTGTTTTGGCCCTAGTCCCTCCTTGGACATTGTGAACCTCAACTCAGAGAAAATGCATAAGTTGAGGGTGGCTATTGTAGGGGTGCCTAAGTTGTATGGGGAAAGTAAAGGATAAAAAGTCAGTCAATGAAAAGTGGGTGTGGTGAAAAAAAAAAGAAGAGAGAAATAAGAGAAAACTGAAAAAGGAACCACACCCACTAGTTACAAAATGAATGAAATGGAGAAAAGGGACGAAAAAATGAAGAATAGGTTAAATGGTCAAAAAGTGGATCCAAAGTTGTGTAGTGCCAAGGAGATTTAGTCACTATTTCCATATCTACCACACTAAATTTGAAGCTTACGTTACAAGCTAATAAAAGTCCTATAGTGATCCTACCTTAAAAGCAGAAGTAACAAAAATAAGGGCGAGCCTATGGTATCACCTGTTCAGTGATTGAAACTTCTTTGTGAGAGTGAGAGCTTTGATTGATAGGCCCAGTTTTATACATATATATCTATATTGAGTGTGTTTGGGACTTCTTTTGTTCTGAAGGTCAAGCATTGCATTGCATATTGCCAGCATTCTGTGTAAACAACATTCGTGATAGCTCGATTATCTGTTAATAGTGGAGTGCCATCTCTGGATCCCTTTGTGTCATGATCTGTGGTTACATATATACATAGCCAGCTTTTGAATGAAAAGAGGGGCAGTATTTGATAAGTGGTCACATGTGCAAATTTTGATATTATTGGTTGTAGGTATTTTGTTTTACTTTCTAGTTAAGAGTCGTGTTAGAGTAGTGTTTTGCTTGCCTGAGGACATACAAAAGTCTTAAGTTGAAGGTGTTGATGTGTTGTCGGTTTACAGCACTTTCAATACTTGAAACTTAGGGAAAATGTTTGGCTTAGGTATGTTTATACGGATATGAGGTGCTTTTACTTTGTTTTTTGGGAAGTCATGTTTCGAAGTTGAATTCTGGAAAAAGAGAGGAGAAAGTGTAGAAAATTGTTACACCCCGAAAATTTTTTGGTGATTATTTGATGTTTGTATGCTATGTTTATGGAAGTATGAGTTGTATATTTACCGTAGATGACAAGGGAAATGTGTACGAACGGAAAACCGAAGAGTATGTGAAGTTCATAAGTAAGGATCGACATTAAATAATCATATATCCTAGTATATAATGAAATAGAAGCCCCACAACTATCAAATTAAAGGTCTTTGAGTCTAGTTTTCAGAACATCAAACCTCTAGTCAATCGGAGTTTGGAGTAAATCGTTATAGACATTTTACTATGACATTGTTGGGCAGTAAGGAGGCCACTGCCCTAAAAACGGCCACCGCCCAACTTGCTTTATATTTTAAGTCATGACTTATCAAATCATTTTCAATGTTTTCAGAATTAAGGTTCCTGCTTATCTTCTGAAATTCTCTCAAATTTCCAGCAAAAAACTAAGAAAAACACTAAGCTAAACTCCATCAAACTAAAGCTAAGTGAAGGGGATCTACCATAAGGTGAAGGTGGTGTGTTGGTGGCTGTTTTGGTCGCACTTGGGCAGTGATGCTGTGGTGAATTTGCTGCATTTTTGAAGCTTTCCTAAGCTACATATACGTTCACTCTTGGTAGGGATTAAACAGAAGTATAAAAGGTAAGGATTCTACTACTATCCTTGCTTGAATTTTTGATTACAAGACTACAAGTTCGAGGTGTGTTTGGTGTGTGGTGAACTGTTTTGTGGCGTTTTGGACAGCAAGGTTTCTATATTTCTGGAGAAGAAGTTGAGGTCAATTACTCCTATTTTTAACCAAGAACAAATCCCCAACAAAGGGTAAGAATTTCAACCCTTTTAAACCTCTCAAATTGTAAAGAGAAAATCTGGAAATTGGCAGCTAAGTGAGCTGCCGATGGACTGTTTGTGAGCTAAGTATTGCTCAATTTCCTTAGTATTTTTGTCTATTTATTTTTATGGAATTATAATTCATATTTAGGGGAAGAATTACAGTAGAACGAAGGTAAAATTTCCTCTTGTTTCTCCCTGAAAAGTTAGTGAAAACTAGTTGAGAAAATGACTAAATGTTGTTGATGTTGTCGTGTGTTGTTGTTTCCATTTTGACGGCCATTGTTTAGTTATTTTGGATGCATTTTGTGCTATAGATTAAGCTTTTCATTGTCCTATAAAACCACTGGACTAAGGAGGTTGAATGCTTATCATTGAAATAGAAAATCAACTAGAGAAAAGTTCATCGGAGAAATGTATGTAAGGCGTTCTTTGTCTCTTGATTTTCAAGCACGAATTCATGCCGAGAATTAATTTGGAATTAACCTATACTTGAGATTCTATAGTAGCATATTATGGTTTCCCCCAATTGTTAGAATTACTTGGTATTAAGTTGTGTATTTGCTAAATAGTTTGAACGCATGAATGTGAAGCGGAGAGGGCAATTGCCTTCTATTATGGTCATAGTAGTAAATTGAGTCTGAAGTCACCTCGGCGTGGGTACTGTGAGCTGGTCCTTTACATTATGTTATGTATTTGTGGTTTCACAGTTTTTTCACATTATGGTTGCTAAAAAATTTGGTAAGCATGGCAAGACGACGACGCGCAGACAAACCTAATAATTGAAATCGGGTTTTAACTCAATAAGGGCTAACGGGGGTAATGAAATAGAATTTCCTTATTACAGTTACCTACCCTCTTATATTCATGTTTTAAGGTACCTAGGTCCATGAGATGGTTCCTCGATCCCTCTTCTTTAAGCTAAGCGACTAATTAATGCGTTTCTTAATTAACCGTTACATTAAACTTGGAAAATAGGCCCGAATGGATAACCTATTGATATTTCTATGGAATCATCTTTACTGGCAGGTTATGCACAAAATCTTGATATTAACAGGTTATACGAAAATTATGCTATATATATATATATATATATATATATATATATATATATATATATATATATATGCGTTTATGCTTACGTTCAAATTACGCGTTAAAGCAATAAGGGTTACCTTTCAAAAGTCTCTATATGTTTATTAGAGATCATGTATTATCTAGACCTCCTAAAAATTGCTTAAGGCTTTAAGGAGACACGTCATATTTTCTTTGAAAGTTGTAGATGTGTAAGGAAATCAACCTAAGAGTAAAGGTTGAGGCTCTGGTAGCAATGGAGAGGTAAGAGTAAATATTAGACCTTTTAAGGTGAAATATGAGTTATATTCCCTCTATCCATAGTTGATTTCAAGAACCTTTGAGAGATGTTAAATATGAACAAGACGATGTTTAAGAGATAAGGTTGGAAATTAGGTAAAAAGGTAAGCGTGTATAAGAAATTCTTGAATAATGAACAGGAGAGTAAATAATTAAATGGGGAATTACGAATCCTGGTTGTAAAAGAATTTATTATGAATATGTAAAGTAAAGCCAAAGGTTGTTTTTAGATGATAAGTGTTACGATTTTCAATGAGTTAGATAAATAGCCAACAAGATTTACCTTATTCTAATGACATTTAGCAAAAAGGGTTATAAATAAAGTTGGTTATGTTTAGTTGTGTTAAGCTAATGGAAGGCCAGTAAAGTGTTAACTTCTTAAGAAATGATTAGAATCGAATATTTCAAGATAGTGACACAAGTTAAGGAGAAGTTCTTCGTCTTCCTTTTTAAACAATTATTTTTGATTATTTGTTCTATGAGTTGGAGTAACTTTCTCAAGTTTTAAAGGATTTTTTTTCTTGGAAGCTTTTAAACTATTTATGATGGTGCTAGGCTTTTCTAAGCTCCAAATATATTGCAATGTTTCACATGAGCTTTTCCTACGTTGTCTGAAGCATGACAATAAGTCTTTATTTATCTTAAGGCAGCCCCTAGACAGTTTCCTAGCATTTGTATATTAAAGAGCTCCAGGTTTGAGATACACAAGTTATGTCTTCCTCTTCATAAGTTACCTCGAGATGTGATATAATGTACAACGAATGAGGTATGCTCACAATTCTTGATATGAAAGTATGAAAGTTAAACGAGTATAAGAACGAAATGAATTCTAAGATTGTTAACAGAAAATTTTAGGTTAAGTTATTCCTCTCTACTCCTCGTGTTAGAATTGCTAGGAGATGTTTAAAATCATGAACGTATGTCTACACTATCTTTATGATATTCCAGTTCTAGGAACTTCACTAGAATTCATTCAAAGAATATGTATGTATTTAAATGTTAAATGAAAGATCTATATGTGTATGGGATAATTGCAGTATTAGGGGTCTTGGTAAAGGTCCTACAAATATTATAGTTACTGAGTCAGCATATTTCATGGTTGTCAGTATCCAGATAATCTGTATGAGCCATATCAACTCCATTTATGTTCACGATTGAGATTTATTTTATTTTACCCCTGTGTGGTACACTGGATGGAGATATCTTTATTTTATCCCGGTGTGGTACACCGACTGGAGATATTTTTGTTTTACCCCGGTATGGTACACCGACTGGAGATATTTTTATTTTAACCCAGTGTGGTACATCGGTTGGAGATATTTTTATTTTACCCTGGTATGGTACACTAGCTGGAGATCTTTTTATTCTACCCCAGTGTGGTACATCGGTTGGATATATTTTTATTTTACCCCAGTGTGGTACACCGGCTGGACGAATTTTATATATAGATTTATGGTTGGCCGGTCGCTGGCATTACAGTTATAGTTTCTTTCTTGTGCATTTCTTAATTGCATTTTCATCTCCTTATAGAGTTATTATTAGGTTTCGAATTCCAGGTTGTTACCATTCCTTATTCCTGGTTCAGTTATCTTGAGTTCAGTTATGTTATAGTAAGTTGTTATCAATTACAAGTTGCAGAGTTCCAGGTTATATTTATCCTTTATATGATTATGTGCTAAGTCAGTTATTACAGGATTGTTATCTCATGGTTATAGTTTTAACCTTACATACCAGTACATTTCATTCGTACTGACATCCCCTTGCTTGGGGACCTGCGTTCGTGCCGCAAGTGCATGTAGAGGTCAGGATGGCCAGTTGATTAGCAGTTCGTGAGATAAATAGATGGTTGGTATGATCCTTTCTTCCTGAAGTTAGGGATTAGTTATGTATTCTTGAGTTTTGAAATGCAGGTATGGATAGGTCGGGGCCCTGTTCCGACCATCAGTCAATTTACTCTTTAGAGGCTTTGTGGACTTAGTGTGTATAGTGTTACTCAGTTTGTGGCCTTGTCGGCTTGATGTTGCCTTGTCTAGCATACTCATAGAGTTGGTTGCATTTCAATTGTTTACTATGTATTGTTGAGACCTTATGGGTCCAGTTTATACTTCAGTTGATTGTGACAGATGGCCTAGATGGCCTAAGTGTTACAGTTATAGATGTCATATAGCCGGCTTCTCGATCAATCATGAATCGAGTGCCAATTGTGCCCTACCCAGTTTTGGGGCATGACAAAAATGGGCGAAGTGCAGTCCTCAGTATGAGTCATACCTTAGAGGTACAAGTCATACCAGGTAGCCGTGATAAGGACCAGAGGATATGCACAAGTGTAGGGGCCAAGTACAACTCTTGGTACGACCCATACCAAGGAGTTATGGAAAGAAGCAGAAGTTTGCACTTGCCTGAGTTGCTGGTACAAAGGGAATACATGAGTCATGAAAACATCATCCAACTTGTGCCAAGGAGTCGTGGTGAAATCCAGTGAGTATGTCAAGTTGGCAGGTCTTCGAGTACAAATAGAGACCACAAGTTGTGACAACAATGTACAGACCATACCATGGACTCGTGAAAAATTCCAAAGTATGTCAGGCTTACAAGAGAAGACGACGATAGGCATTGTATGACTCGTAGTCACACTGTATGATTCGTACCTTCTCCAACGACTTAGACGATTTCAAGACTGCCTGGCATAGTACTAAGGAAAGCCATGACTTATAGCTTCATGCTACTACTCGTAGGACCTAGCGGCAACATTTTTAGTAGTTTCCCTGTTAATTTAGGAAAGGTTTCCAATTATTTGTATAAATATTTTTTAGGTTATTTTCTTTACTGATCATTTCATTATTGTTGAATTCGTGATTCTTAAGTTGTCCTACAATCATGGAGACCAACTACATGGAATTTCTTGGAGTTTTTGATCATCGTTCTTGAATAGATCACAATTTTGATTATGCTATAATCAATTGTTTCTTCAATCATTGTTGTAAGTTGTTAATCAGGCTTTCTTTTATGAAATCTAATTCTTTTCTTGCAATCATGCATAGCTAAAACCTCCACAACTAGGTTTGTGGGAACCATGGTGGAATACTAACTAGGGTTAACGTAAGGTGATTCTTAACCAATACACATGTTTGTATTGTTCATCTCTTCATAAATATTTCTTAACGATGTGCAATGTTAGGACTTGCCTAAGTTCTCTACTTGGTTGAACCTAGAGAGTAAAGATTAGGAAAAGAGAAAGAACAACAAGGCCTTGAACTATAAGGTTCATTGAATAACTTGAGCTGCGGTCACAGGATAGTTAATTTGGAATAGTTGATAATGATTAAAGTGATAACACTTAAGAGACCTAATCTTGTGATTGAGTATAGTCATCTAATAGGGACAAATCAATCATTTGGATGAATCTGTGTTATCAATTCTACAGGCTAAGTATTGGGATAGATCACTAGCTTAATAACCTGAAGTTGTTACGAATCTATGGAGAATACTTCCCTTGTTAATTGCATAAATTTGATCACAACAACAATCTACCACTTTCTTACTTGATTCTTTCTTTATCTCCCCCTCCCAATTAGGAATTGATAGTACTAAAAGCATAAAACTAGAATTATTCTACATCCTGACCATATTTCCTATAGGATCGACCCCAATCTAGTTGGGTTCTTTATTGACAATGTCCTCGTCATACTTTTATAGGGATATGATTTGAGAATTATCAATGCCTACCAGTATAATATGTCGTACTGATGCTACTCATGCACTTCTTTTCTGAGTGCTGATCTTGATCCAAGCAGTTCATCTTGACCCTTTTTGCATGAGCAGTAGTGAAATATTAGAAGGTGAATGGATCCGGAGGTGCTGCTATGATTCCCATAACAGAAGATGTCTTTTGTTCATACATTAAATTATTGTTTTTCTTAATTTACTCCTCTTTTAGACCATGTTAGGCAGATGTCCTTATGTACAATGACTTTCAGCTTCTGAGGATGTATTAGAAAAATTCGACATTTATTTTCCGTTCATTTTTTTAAGGCTTCCGATATTTATTAATGTGATTTATCGATATTATTGCGAAGATTGGGTAATCAGCTGGGGATTTGTTGGTTCGCCCACGAGAGGGGAAAGTATGGGTGCCAATCACTTTGGTCATGACAGTGATACTCACCATGGGTTCTCACACTATAATTGAATAGTTTCTAGAACCCTATGTTGAAATTGAGTAGGAGTGATATTTGACCAATTATTCTATGAACTAAATAGATGGGGTTGATTAATTTTGGGCAAATGGATGTTTGATGAACTTATGGAAATGTGGTTGGACTTGTTTTGACTAAAGGTTGGAGTGGGTGTTTCATATCCATCGAGTCGGCGGGTAATACGATCTATAATTTCTTTGGAAATGAAGCTTGGATTGTTTTTCCTACCTAAATCCCAAAAAACTAGGCAAGAAAATTAAGAAATGGTGAAGCCTGAGTAACCCATAATTGGAAAAGTGTTACAGTGATGACGCCTCACTTGACAACTCGTAGGGTCACTTAACGAGTCATCAAGTGAGCTGTTCTCACTGACTTGAAAACACCATGTCACAAGATGTCACAACCCGATAGGAGACCCGGATTGTAGACACGGGAAAAGGGACCCGGAGAGACCCCGAGTCAACATATGGCATAAGCATTTACTAACTTATTTAATAAATATAAAGGAAACATAATTATAAACTCAGCGGAAGTCTAACTTAACATAACAACAGAATGAACATCTGAAGCTGAATACATGTCTAAGTCTGATAAGCCTCTAATATGGATGAGCTGATGGAACAACACCCCGAACTACCTCAGAAATACTGAAACTGAAAGACGCTCATAATAATTAAAAGTTTAGTCCTCAGAAGATGAGGACTCACCAAGCAGGCAGGTGCTAGCTCTGATAAGAGGCTATGAACAGGGCTAAACCTGAGAATCGGATCCTGCATCATGAAACGATGCATCATAGAAGGTATGCGGTCAGTACGTGGAATGTACTGAGTATGCAAGGTAAGTAAAACCTCTTTGATAATATAAATCATTTAAAACCATTCATACATATAATAAACTTTGAGAGTAAGGAGGAAACTACATGCGTTCTTTCTGAAGTTGAGCTCTTATCAAAACGTATTCATGCATGGCTTTAGAACATCATAACTAAATCGGATGACTCAAAGAAAAATCATAACATTTGTATCAAAAGTTGAACAATGAGTCAACCTTTCTTTTTAAACTTGCATGCATAGATAATCATCAGGAGTAATGGATATGCAAATTCGAATGATATAGACAATGGAAGACTCGTCACTTAACCGACATACCACGATAGAGCTTATGTGGTCCCGACTATTACACTGAAGTCGGCAGAGCCTTCAAAAATCTTGCCAAGGCTAGGGATGCTACCATGATATTGATATCAAGTTGAAGGGGGCCATTAGGGCCGGGGATAGCTCACAAGGGAGGTCCCAATAATATAATAAAATCCACCTACGTTGGCGCGTAGTTCTAGGGAGTAGGGTTATCAACCCTTAGCCCGCTCGGTGCTAGACTCTTCTCCCAAAACATGCAATGCTTTACATCATATAAATGTGAAGCTCAAATCGTCTAGTGATGAAGCTCAACATGGAATCATGCATAAATTTACATCGTAAGAAACAAAGCTCAACATTGTCTATTGACAAAGCTCATTATGAAATCATACATGTACTAGACATCATATAAATATGAGGCTCAACAATGTCTTCTCGACAAAGCTTAGGATAGAATCATGCTTAGACTCAACATCATGTGAAATGAATCTTAATGACAACATACATCTCAATTATGGATTCATGCATATGAGAAAATTTACTATGACACGTACCACAAGCTCAAAGAATAGTGGGAGACTTTACTCCAAAATCATGTGGTAAACCTACTTTAGAAATATCATTTCATCATCATCAATATAAGGGCTTCGCCCAAAGCCTTATCATTCTTGAACTCATATAATTCATTTGAAAACATTATAATTTAGGAGATTTCATTCGAAAACAAAGTAATAAAGTCAATTCACGAAAACCGTCATTCATACTCAACATTGGGCACTACCCAAAGCTTCATCATACTTGGTTCTATTTAATCTTCTTTGAAAACATCATCAAAAATCATGGGTAAGGTTGGTAACATGCTTTTCATCATCATCACATTCTATTAGGAACTCCCCACACGTGGGCGTTTTAGATTCAATTCTTAGAAAATAAATTTTGTAAAAGAAATTAAGTTAGAATCCGCCCAAGATCGATTAAATCATCAATATCAACTCAATTTAATCATACCCATGAGTAGAAATATAAGAATCATGCAATTGAATGAAAACCCATACTTGATTATCACAAATCATTCACAAATAGATAGGGAATGGGCATGGGTGTGGAAGAAAGCACCCACTCATAGCCTTACATACCTAGGAATGAAGAATCTTAACTCCTCCTAATTAACCAGCTGAGATTTCTCTTGAAAACCTTGAAATTCTCTTCAATTTTCTCCCCTCAAGCCTTCAACCTTGCATGCATGAAGAAATGGCCTAGGGATGGGTTTTTATCTGCTTAAAACCCTCTATTACGAGCTTAAAATGATGTAGTATAGGCCCTCAGAACTTAGAAATTACGGAAAAGCCCTTACTGAAATCGCTGAAAATAACTCTTAGGGGGTCCTAACGGACGACTTGATGACTTGTTACTAGGGCACACGATCCGTTGGTTCACCCGTCAAGTCCACTGCCTCATCATTCATGAAAATTCAACTGAATTAGTAATGGCCCTCCTAACGGGTCATCGGAACTGACGACAACTTGTTAGGTACCATCCGTTAGGTACACCGGATAAGCTTTACTATCTTTCTCTAGGTCCACCCTACAATTGACATGATGACTCGAGGTATCTAACCACGAGTCGTTACATCACCGATGGGGGCTTCAAGTCCATCATCCTCTCAAGCCTTCCCTACGAGTCACTTGACGACTCATTGGGCCTCCTGACAAGTCGTCCAACAACTCGTTCTGCAACTGCTGCAACATTTTCCAATTTTCCTCCTGATTCACATTCGGGTCCGATTCTTGAATTCTAGGGGTATAACAATATCTCCTCCTTGGGAACATTCATCCACAAATGTTAGAAACAAGAAAAAAATAGAAACAAGTAATTATCATACTCTAATACTGATTATTTTAACCGAAATTTCACAGAATGACTGCCTCCGAAAAGAACCATATAGCTGAACTAAATTCAAGCATCACATACATTTATCATAATATAATTAAAACTTGCGCACATGAACTGAACATGGAAACTGATTAGAGAATTAGGGCAAAAACTGGTACCTCAAGTTGGAATTGAGCCGGTAGAGAACAAATGTGGGTATCTAGCCGTCATGTCCGCTTCGGCCTCCCATGTAGCTCCTTCAATATGCTGATTCCTCCATAAAACCTTAACTGAAGCTACCTCTTTGTTCCTCAGACATCGAACTTGTCGATCCAAAATTTCTGCTGGAATTTCTTCATAACTGAGGTTGTCTTTCACACCAACGTTGTCTACAAGAATTATGAAGGCGGGATCACCCAAGCAGTTTTTCAAAAGTGATACATGGAACACGGGATGAACTGAAGCCAATTATGAAGGCGAGGCCAACTCATACGCCACCTTACCAACTCTTCTCACAACCCGGTAGGGGCCAATATAGCGGGGACTGAGTTTACCTTTCTTTCCAAACCGCATGATTCCCTTTATAGGAGATACCTTTAGAAACACCTAGTCGTCTACATCAAACTCCAATTCTCTTCTTCTCACATCAGCAAACGATTTATGACGACTCTAAGAGGTTTCCAACCGGTCCTTTATCAACTGAACCTTCACCATCGCCTCATGAACCGAATCGGGTTCTACCACAGCTGCCTCACCAACCTCGAACCATCCGATGGGAGATCTGCACCATTGCCCGTAGAGATCCTAGAACGGTGCCATTTGGATTCTAGAGTGGTAACTATTATTATAAGCAAACTCGATCAAGGGAAAATGATCATCCCAACTACCTTTGAAATCCATAACACGTGCCCTCAACATATCCTCAAGAGTCTGAATGGTTCGTTCTGCTTGGCCATCCATCTGGGGATGAAAAGTCATGCTTAGCTTAACCTGAGTCCCGAGCTCCTTTTGAGATGAACGCCAAAATTAAGAAGAAAACTGAGGACCTCATTCTGAAATAATAGACAAGGGCACTCCATGAAGCCGAACAAACTCCTGAACATACTGTTACACCCCATAAGTTTCTAACATTTAGTCGACCTATTCGTATGTTGGTTGAGAGTTTTAGAGTTCCATATGTACGAGAAAAGGGCCCGGGGAAAGGCCAAACAAGTGCAAAGTTGGGATTTCACGGGAGGAGGCCGAACCAAGTTGCCCAGAGAGGCAAAGTGGCATGGAGCAGCCCCCTCCGCATTACCCAAAGTGGCACGGAGAAGAATCAGCGCGATGGGCAGAGTGCCACGTTGCCTTGTCTGCCGCCTCAAGTATATAAAGGCCTCACACTTAGATATTATATCATTACTCATATAACTTCGGTCAGCAGAGGTATGAACGAAGGAAAACCTTTGGAAATCATCTGATTACGCAGCTAAACGCCGTCCAAATCTAAATTAACTACCGGTAGTGAAGTATAAGGCTGCAGAGAGCATCACTGAGGAGTTATTTTCGTAAAATACACCCGGAAAATTGTCGTCCCGCCGAGCCTAAGTTGGTGGAATTATTTCAAACTAGTGTCAATACGATCACGTGCCTAAAGTAAGTATTTCTCCCTTCTAGATTCCCGAGAAATTACAAGTTTTTGATCGTCTTTCGATAAGTTAAAGTATAGTCAGTATATATATATATATATATGTGTGTGTGTGTGTGTGTGTGTGTTATTGTTTTCTTTGAATATAGTAATATAGCCCTATTCTTCCGTTAATATGATTACAGTTGAGAAGGGCAGTTGAACACGAGTCGAAACTTGCCAGTTAATCGGTAAACAGCGAATGAGGTATGTTAGGGCATTTTCTTTCGGCAAGTTAGTTTCTTCAGCATACTAGTCCAGTATGAATCCCAGTAAAGCATGTCAGGAGTATGTTATCATGTCTAGTTGTTGTTGTCAGTTGAGACTCATAAATTGTAATGTTTTAGGTTGGATTATACCTATGTAGCTTTCATCACCACCGCAAGGTTAATAGCCGTGTCGTCTCTCTCAAGGGGCGAGATTACGTCACACTACGAAGTGGCATGCCGTCCGCAAGGGACGAAGATGGGGATCCAGATCCTCATATGCCGTGGTTGGCCTTATACACACCCCCGTTGAGCATTTACACCCGGGGTGTAGATATCAGGAGTCCTCCAGACTCAGACACAACAACAGTTAAGGGCCGAGCGGGCCTAGTTGTAGACCCAGGTGATCGGCAAGACGCTTATAGCTGGTAGTTGCCTCAGTATGACCAAGATAGGAGTATATAGATTGAGGTGTACTCACTAGGGCTAATGGGGGCCCGGGTGGGTTATTAATTGCTGATTGTGCCTTCCGTCTTATGGGGGCCAGGTAAGGTTTATGTTTACTTTAGTTACTGATAGTTGGATAGTAAGATGCCTGGTTTGTTAGATATGACCCCTACCCTCCTTATTACAGTTATGTTTAGCCCTGATTTCACTACTTCAGTATCTTCAATTCGGTTCCTTTACTTCAGTCACTGTCAGTTCTATTTCCTTACTTTCAGTTATTTAAAGTTACTGCCTTACATATTTAGTACTTGTGGTACTGACGCTCTCTTCTAGGGTGCTGCATTACTTGCCTGCAGGTACAGATAGACAAGGAGCAGGTCCCTCATAGTTCTAGTCAGCTGTACAGAGCCGTCAGCTCCCTTCTTTCGAAGCTTGTGTGATAGAGGTTTACTTCTTTTATTTGTACAGTATGGGTAGGTCGGGTCCTTGTCCTGACCATCTTATTACACCTAGAGGCTTGTAGATCGTGTTACTTCCCTGTGGTTAGATGATATCGCCCACGTGGGCCCCATATGTGTTTTAGATTATGTGTGTTGGCCGTATTGGGCCTTGTTTAGCTATTGATTGGTGGCCTTGTAGGTCATAGTTCAGTTTAGCATCTGATTTTACATTCCAGTTATAACTAGATATCATGGTGGCCTTGTCGGCCCGCATAGGACTTCCTATGATTGTTTGCCTCTGGTTAGCTGTTACTTTCATAGGTGGCTATAGGCCTTGTCAGACGGAGGTTGTAATTACAGCCGCTATATAGCTCATTGTTTTCTTGACTCTAGAGTTAGAGTCAGCCCTGCACCAGAGGTGCTTAGGCTCAGTCAACTCAGCAGTTCAGCTCCTAGTAGGGCACCAGGTTCCAGTCATTCCTCCCAAGGTGGGGCATGAAAAACTTGGTATCAGAGCAGGTCTTATCCCAGGGAGTCTACAAGTTGTGCTAAGTAGAGTCTTTTCTATGGATGTGTTGTGCACCACATACTATAGGCATGAGGCTGCAAGACATGATAGGATGGTTACTCTTTCTTCTTATTCAGTTGTGCTATAGAGCGGTATAGTATAGGGTTGAGTCCCAAAGATCATTATATTCTTTTTTACAGAGAAATGTCGGACCAGCGACACCCTACGATAGGTAGGAGGCTAGATGTAGTAGTAGGAGAGGGCACCAACAGGGTGCCTCAGCCTCGGTCAGAATCGGCCCGATTTGAGGATGATATGGAGGTATCATCTCGACCTCCCCAACAGTCTCCACCACGTCAGGAGCCACTTGGGATGGTTAGTGTGATGGCACCGCCTCCGGCAGTTTCTATACCTGTACCATCCAACCAAGAGGTCAGGAGCACGGTGGTTATGCTAGCCCAGATGATGGCTACTCAGCGCCAGCCAGTGCCACCTACAGTTGCAGAATCCTTAGGAGGGCCTGGTAGCTAGAGGGTCCGAGAGTTCCTAGCACTAAGTCCCCCGCAATTTACTGGGACAGATCAGACCGAGGACCCTCAAGACTTCTTAGACCAGATGTAGAGGATTTTCAGGGTGATGCATGCTACACCTACAGATTCGGTTAAGTTGGCGGTATTCTGGCTACGGGACATCGCTGTCCTGTGGTATGAGAGTTTGTAAAGGTCTCGAGGGAGAGATGTTTCCCCTCCGAACTGGCCCAGCTTCTCAGAGGCTTTCTTGGATCATTACCTACTTCGGGAGATTTGACAGGCCCCGGTTGATCAGTTCCTGCACTTGGAGAAGGGGCCGATGAGTGTCCAGGAATATGCCGTGCGGTTTGATTCCTTAGATCGATATGCGCCAGCTTTTATGGACACAATGTCAGCCAGGGTACACCGCTTTATTATGGGGCTGAGCCTGGAACATGTTGAGACCTGCATCATAGCCACACTGTGAGAGGGTATGGATATCACCTGTGTGCATGCTTTTTCTTAGAATATTGAGGGTATCAGACAGCGGCAACGGGAGATTAGGAGGACAAGTCAGGAGCAGCGCCACAGGGACAGAACGGGTGAATTATAGGAGGAGTCCCGAGGAGGACCTAGGCCACGGTTATCAGATAGGCCGCCTAGACCCCCGCCTCCACCACAGCGGCAGAGGAGCAGATCTAGTCGTCGAGGGCAGCCAGAGCCCGACGAAGGTTTGCGAGAAGTAGGTTTACAGCTGTAGAGGGAGTGGAGCAGAGTGGGTTTACAAGACCACTTTGCCCTATTTCTAGTCAATGCCACTCTAGAGCATGTAGGTATGGTTCCACAGCATGCTATATTGAGGGTCACTAGATGAGGAATTGTCCAGCTAGGGGTCAGGGTGACCAAGATCGACAGGATAGGTCCTCCGCATGATCACAAGCTCCAGCATCCCCAGCAGGGCGTAGGCCCTCAGTTTCAGCCGGCAAAGGATGAGGCAGATCAGGGGCCTCCAGTTCAGGTGTCGTCCCAAACCGTACTTATACACTACCAGGGCGACAGGAGTCAGAGTCATCACCAGATGTTGTGACAGGTATGCTGAACTTTTTCTCTCATCCTGTTTATGTGTTGATAGATCCAGGATCCACCTTCTCATATGTTACACCGTTAGTGGCTCGGAAGTTTAGTATTATGCCAGAATTGCTTCGGCGACCTTTCTCAACGTCTACACCTGTTGGTGACTCTATTATAGCCAGAAGGGTCTATCGGGGGGGTACAGTAGAGGTTGCCAGTCTTCAGACAATGACAGACTTGATAGAACTAGAAATGGTTGATTTTGATGCCATTATAGGTATGGATTGGCTAGCTCCATGCTATGTCAATGTCGAATGTTGGACCAAGATTGTCCGATTCCACTTTCCAGGGGAGGCAGTACGGGAGTGGAAAGGTAGTATAACCACACCAAAAGGTAGGTTTATTTCCTATCTTCGGGCAAGAAAATTGATAGCAAAAGGGTGTAGTTATCATATTTTCAGGGTTCAGGATGTTCGGGCAGAGCCTCCGACCCTTCAGTCTATTCCAGTAGTTAATGAATTTCCCAAAGTATTTCCAGATGAGCTTCCTGGTATTCCCTAGAAAGGAAAATTGATTTTGCAATCGTTCTATTACCAGGCACTCAGCCTATATCTATTCATCCATATCGAATGGCTCCTACTGAACTCAGAGAACTAAAGGAACAATTAAAGGATTTGCTAGACAAGGGATTTATCAGGCCGAGTACCTCAGCTTGGGGTGCGCCAGTTCTGTTCATGAGGAAGAAGGACGGCTCCCTCCATATGTGCATAGATTATCGGCAACCGAATAAAGTCACTATCAAGAATAAGTACCCACTTCCCAGAATAGACGACCTATTTGATCAGTTATACGGAGCGAGGTATTTTTCAAAGATTGACTTAAGATCAGGATATCATCAGATCCGCGTTCGTGAAAGAAATATTCCAATGACTGCCTTTAAGACCAAATACAACCACTTTGAATTTCTAGTCATGTCCTTTGGACTGACAAATGCCCCAACAGTGTTCATGGACCTAATGAACAACATTTTTAGACCATACCTGGACTTGTTCGTGATAGTATTTATTGATGATATTTTTGTGTATCCCCTCTCAAAGGCAGATCACCAGGATCATCTACGGACAGTGCTCCAAATTCTCAGAGATCGCCAGCTATATGCAAAATTTTCTAAATGTGAATTTTGGCTGAATCTAGTAGTCTTCTTGGGCCATATTGTGTCAGATGCTGATATACAGGGAGAAAAGCAGAAGATAGAGGCAGTGAAAACATGGCCTAGACCTACCAATCCGACCGAGGTACGTAGTTTCCTTGGGTTAGCCGGGTTATACAGAAGGTTCGTGGAAGGATTTTCCACTTTAGCAGCACCTTTAACCAAATTGACATAGAAGGGTGCAAAATTCCATTGGACTGAAGCATGTGAGCAGAGCTTTCAGGAACTGAAAGACAGATTGACATCAGCACCGGTGCTAGCATTGCCAGAAGGAATAGAGGGTTATGCAGTCTATTGTGACACTTCGGGTGTTGGGTTAGGATGTTGAGAAGAACTACCTACCCATGACCTGGAGTTAGCCGCGGTGATTCATGCCTTGAAAATGTGGAGACACTACTTGTATGGCATCCACGTAGATATTTTCACTGATCACAAAAGCCTGTAGTATATTTTTACCTAGAAAAAGTTGAATCTACAGCAGCGTCGCTGGTTGGAGCTGTTAAAGGATTATGATGTGAATATTTTGTATCACCCATAAAGGGTCAATGTTGTAGCAGATGCCCTTAGTCACAAATCCATGGGAAGCTTGGCATATTTACAGCTCGAGCAGCAGGAATTGGCTCGAGAATTACATCAGCTAGCCAATTTAGCCGTTCGTATAATAGAATCAGGAGACAATGGAGCGGTAATTCGGAATACCGTAGTGTCATCATTGGTTGTGGAAGTGAAATAACGACAGCATGAAGATCCTATCCTTGTTCAGCATAGAAATAGGGTCCAGTGAGGGGAAGTGACAGATTCCCAAGTAACCGAGGATGGACTTTTGAGATATAGGGATCGCCTCTGCATTCCAGAAGTGGCAGGGCTTCGCTAGCAAATTATGGGTGAGGTACACTATGCCCGTTACTCTCTCCATCTAGGTTCGACAAAAATGTACCATAACGTAAAAGAGATTTACTGGTGTTCAGGAATTAAAAAGGGGATAGCAGAATTCATAGCTCAATGTCCTAATTTCCAACAGGTGAAAGTGAACATCAGAAACCAGGCGGACTGACACAAGATATAGCCGTGCCTTTATGGAAATGGGAGGCAGTTAAATGGATTTCGTAGTAAGGTTACCTCGTACAAGGCGTAAATATGATTCTATCTTGGTAATTGTTGACAGGTTGACAAAATCATCTCACTTTCTGCTAGTAAGGGATACCTTTTCAGCCGAAGATTATGCTATGTTGTATATTAGAGAAATAGTCTGATTGTATGGTGTTCCGTTGTCAATTATCTCTGACAGAGGGGCATAGTTTACAACTAAATTTTGGCAATCTTTTAAGAGGGACCTGGGGACGCAGGTTAACTTGAGCATAGCCTTCCATCCTTAGACGGGAAGGCAGAACGTACAATCCAGATGCTCGAGGATATGTTATGGGCGTGTGTGCTAGATTTTGGAGGCATCTGGGATGAACATCTACCGCTTATTGAGTTTTCCTATAATAAAAGTTATCATTCAGCAATTCAGATGGAGCCTTATGAAGCGTTATATGGGCAGAAGTATAGGTCTCCAGCTGGTCGGTTTGAGGTAGGAGAATCAGCATTGATTGGGCCAGATATTATTCATCAGTCAAAAGAGTAAAGCTTATCAGGGAACGTCTGTTCACTGCTCAGAGCCACCAGAAATCTTATGCTGATGTGCGGTGAAGAAACCTAGAATTTAATGTGGGTGACTTGGTATTCCTGAAGGTTTCACCGATGAAGCATGTGATGAGATTTGGTAAGAACGGCAAGCTCAGCCCGAGGTTTATTTGGCCTTATTTAGATTCGCCAAAGGATAGGCCAGGTGGCTTATGAATTGGATTTACCTCAAGAATTAGAATCCGTTCACCTAGTTTTTCATGTATCAATGCTGAGGAAGTGCATAGGGGATCCCTCCCGGATGTCCAAATCACTGAGGAGTTAGCTTATGAAGAAACTCCGGTAGCCATACTAGATCGGCAGATCCGAAGACTAAGAACTAAAGATGCTGCTTCCGTTAAAGTGTTATGGCGGAATAAGAACCGAGAGGAGATGACCTGGGAGGCAGAAGACGATATGAAAACCAGATATCCTTAGTTATTTCAGACTTAGTCAGATTGTGCAGCTAGAGGTATTTTGTTGTTGTTGTTACATAAGTTGCATTATATACATGTATATGTGAGATAATAGACTTCAGTCTATTGTAAAGTGAACGCTATAGTAATATGTGAAGTACCTGTATTGGACTTTTCTGCGTTTCAGGGTTTTTGGATAGTCAATATTATAGGGGAGACTCTACCGAAATATTTCCAGAATAAGTAATTGCAAGGTTAAGGTTCTTGCAAGCAGAAGTTAACATTCGTGGACGAATGTTCTTAAGGGGGGGGGGGAGGATGTTACACCCCGTAAGTTTCTAACGTTTAGTCGGCCTATTGGTATGTTGGTTGAGAGTTTTAGAGTGCCATATGTACGAGGAAAGGGCCTGGGGAAAGGTCGAACGAGTGCAAAGTCGGGATTTCACGGGAGGAGGCCGAACCAAGTTTCCCAGAGGGGCAAAGTGGCACGGAGCAGCCCCCTCCGCATTACCCAAAGTGGCATGGAGCAGAATCAGCGCGATGTGCAGAGTGCCAAGTTGCCTTGTCTGCCGCCTCAAGTATATAAAGGCCTCACACATAGATATTATGTCATTATTCCTATAACTTCGACCAGCAGAGTAAGAACAAAGGAAAACCTCTGGAAATCATCCGATTACACCGCTAAACATCGTCCAAATCTAAATTAACTCCAGGTAGTGAAGTATAAGGCTGTAGAGATCATCGCTGCGGAGTTATTTTCATAAAATACGCCCGGTAAATCATCGTCCCGCCGAGCCTAAGTTGGTGGAATTGTTTCAAACTAGTGTCAATACGATCACGTGCCTAAACAAAGTATTTCTCCCTTCTAGATTCCCGAGAAATTACGAGTTTTTGATCGTCTTTTGATAAGTTGAAGTATAGTCAGTATATATATATATATATAAGTTATTGTTTTCGTCGAATATAGTAATAAAGTAGCCCTATTCTTCCGTTAATATGATTACAGTTGAAAAGGGCAGTTGAACACGAGCCGAAACTCGCCAGTTAATCGGTAAACAGCGAACGAGGTATGTTAGGGAATTTTCTTTCGGCAAGTTAGTTTCTTCAGCATAGTAGTCTAGTATGAATCCCAGTAAAGCATGTCAGGAGTATGTTATCATGTCTAGTTGTTGTTGTCAGTTGAGACTCGTAAATTGTATTGTTTTGGGATGGATTATACCTTGTAGCTTTTGTGACCGCCCCAGGGTTAATAGCTGTGTTGTCACCCGCAAGGGGAGAGATTATGTCACTCTACAGAGTGGCATGCCGTCCTCAAGGGACGAAGATGGGGATAGATCCTCATATGCAGTGGTTGTCCTTATACACACCCCCACCGAGCGTTTACGCCCGGGGTGCAGATATCAGGAGTCCTTCGGACTTAGACACAGCTACAGTCAGGGGCCGAGTGGGCCCAGTTGTAGACCCAGGGGATCGGCAGGATGCTTATAGCTGGTAGTTGACTCTGTATGACTTGGATAGGGGTATATAGATTGAGGTGTACTCACTAGGGCTAATGGGGGCCCGGGTGGGTTATTATGTGTTGATTGTGCCTTCCAGCTTATGGGCGGCAAGTAAGGTTTATGCTTACTTTAGTTACTGATAGTTGGACAGTAAGACGCCTCGTTTGTCTGGTATGACCCCTACCCTTCTTAATACAGTTATGTTTAGCTCTGATATCACTACTACAGTCATCTCTAGTCCGGTTCCTTTACTTCAGTCATTGTAAGTTCTAATTCCTTACTTTCAGTTACTTAAAGTAACTGCCTTACATATTCAGTACTTATGGTACTGACGCCCTCTTCTGGGGCGCTGCATTAGTTTCACGCAGGTATAGATAGATGAGGAGCAGGTCCCTCATAGTTCCAGTCAGTCGTACAAAGCCGTCAGTTCCCTTCTTCCGAAGCTTATGTGATAGAGGTTTACTTTTTTTGTTTGTACAGTATGGGTAGGTCGGGGCCCTGTCCTAACCATCTTATTACTCCTAGAGGCTTGCAGATTATGTTACATCCCTATGGTTATAAGATATTGGTCGTGTGGGGCCCATATGTGTTTTACATTATGTGTGTTGGTCGTGTAGGGCCCATATGTGTTTTAGATTATGTGTGTTGGCCGTGTGTGGCCGTGTTTAGCTATTGATTGGTGGCCTTGTTGGTCATTGTTCAATTTAGCATCTGATTTTACTTTCCAATTATAACTAGATATCATGGTGGCCTTGTCAGCCCGCATAGAACTTCCTATGATTGTTTGCCTCTGGTTAGCTTTTTACTTTCACAGGTGGCTATAGGCCTTGTCGACCAGAGGTTGTATTTACAGCCGCTATATAGCCCATTGTTTTCTTGATTCTAAAGTTAGAGTCAGCCCTACACCAGAGGTGCTTAGGCTCAGTCAGCTCATCAGTTCAGGTCCTAGTAGGGCACCAGGTGACAATCATGCCTCCCAAGGTGGGGCGTGACACATACAACTTAGGATAATCGTCTGCTGAATTCGTGGTCTTGACCGGTAGGAAGTGTGCAGCCTTGGTCAACTTGTCCACCACAACCCAAATGTAGTCGTATTACCGGCGAGTACGAGGTAGACCTGTAATAAAGTCCATATTGATTTCTTCCCACTTCCAAGTGGGGATGGCAATATCCTGAAGTACACCTCCGGGTCTTCGATGCTCGGCCTTCACTTGTTGATAGTTTGGGCATTTTGCTACAAACTCCGCAATAACCTTCTTCATACCATCCCACTAATAGGTTTCTCATAAATCCCAATACATTTTCATGGATCCTGGATGAAGAGAATATCTGGTACCGTGTGCCTCCTGCAATATCCAAACCCTCAAATTATCAACGTCCGAAACATATAGTCGACCTTGGTATCATAGCACACCATCCCCCCCTTGGGAGAAAACCTCCACTTTCTGAATCTGCACCGCCTCCTTTAGCTTCCTCAATATTGGATCCTCATTTTGCCTGGATTTAACATCAACTACTAAGGACGACTCTGACCCGTGATGTACTACAACACCGTCGTCGGTTGAATTGATCAATCTAACTCCAAGCCTCGCAAGCCGGTGGACATCTTTCACCAACTCCTTCTTCCCCTCATCCACATGGGACACACTCTCCATTGAGAGCCTATTAAGCGCATCCGCAACCACATTAACCTTGCCCGAGTGGTAAAGGACACTCATGTCATAATCTTTAAGTAACTCCAACCACCTCCTTTGCCATAGATTTAGATCTTTCTGTGTGAACACATATTGCAAGCTCTTGTGGTCCGTAATACATCCACGTGGACCCCATAAATATAATGTCGCCATACCTTCAATGTGAACACCACCACGGCCAATTCAAGATCGTTGGTCAGGTAATTCTTTTCATGCACCTTCAGCTGTCGAGAGGCATAAGCTATCACCCTCCCATGCTGCATCAACACACACCCAAGTCCATTTTAGAAGCATCACAATACACCACTAAACCATCGCTACCATTGGGTAGGGTCAATACCGGTGCCGAAGTAAGTCGAGCCTTCAACTCTTGGAAGCTTTCTCACAAGCCTCTGACCATTAAAACTTTACCTTTTTCTGAGTCAACTTAGTCAAAGGTGCTGAAATGAATGAGAAACCCTCCACAAACCTCCGATAGTAGCCAGCTTAGCCTAAGAAACTCTGAATATCCGAAGGATTCACCGGTCTAGGTCAATTCTTCACCGCCTTAATTTTCTATGAGTCTACTTTTATGCCTTCGCTGGATACCACATGGCCTAAGAATGCCACAGAGTCCAACCAAAACTCACACTTGCGGAACTTTGCATGCAATTGGCAGTACTTGAGGGTCTGGAGTCCTACTCTCAAGTGAGCGGCATGCTCCTCCTTGCTGCGAGAGTATACCAAGATGTCATCAATGAACATGATCACGAACATATCCAAATACTTCTTGAACACCTTGTTCATCAAGTCAATAAAAGCTGTAGGGGCATTTGTTACTCCAAAAGACATAACTACAAACTCGTAATGACCATACCATGTCCTGAATGTCGTCTTTGGGATATCACTCTCCCGAACTCTGAGCTGATGATACCAGATCTGAGATCTATCTTCCAGAAACACTTAGCACCCTAAAGCTGATCGAACAAATCATCGATCCTGGGTAAGGGATACCTGTTCTTAACAGTGACTTTGTTCAGTTGTCAATAGTCAATTCACACATGAAGGGAACCATCCTTCTTTCGAACTAATAGTACTGGTGCGCCCCATGGAGACTGGCTCGGTGTAATGAAGCCCTTATCTAGTAAATCCTTTAACTGATCCTTCAACTCTTTTAGCTCGAATGGAGTCATCCTATAGGGAGGAATAGATATAGGCTGCGTATCGGGAAAAAAGTCAATGACAAAGTCAATCTCCCACTCGGGAGGAATACTTGGAAAATCATCAGGAAAGACCTCCAGAGACTCACATACTACTTGAACTGACTGGACAGTCAGGGTTTCGGACTCCACGTCCTTAACCCTAACTAGGTGATCCATGCAACCCTTGGAAATCATCTTCCTGGCCTTAAGGTAGGAAATAAATC
This sequence comes from Datura wrightii, assembly GCA_035772735.1. NCBI lineage: Eukaryota > Viridiplantae > Streptophyta > Magnoliopsida > Solanales > Solanaceae > Datura > Datura wrightii. The sequence goes on from JASDFA010000006.1 coordinate 34,878,553, forward strand.
GACCTACAGCCATAGTTGAACTACCCTTCTACTCCAAGACTGGCTCACCCGGGAATCTGAACTCTACTGACTGTGTCCTGCGATTAATGGAAGCATAATAAGCATACAACCAATCCATGTCGAGAATAACATCGAAATCAGTCATGGCTAACTCTATTAGATTTGCTGAGGTGACCTTATGGAAAACCAAGACCGAGAAATTTCTATACACCCGTCTAGCTATAACTGAGTCACCTATTCGAGTAGAAACAGAGAAGGATTCTGACAAGACATTGGGACTGAATCCGAAGCTACTATCTACATAAGGTTTCACAGAGGATAAAGTGGCCCCTGGATCTAACAATGCATAAATGTCAATATGGAAGAGTCGTAACATACCAGTAACCACGTCCGGGGAGATCTCCTTCTTCTAACGGAATGCTAAGGCATAGAATCTGTTTTGGTGCTGACCGCTAGCTGCAAGTAGATGCCCCCTGATGAGCTAAGCGAGGGAGTGGGGATGCTGAGCTAGAAGCTGGGCCACGGCCCCCAACCTAATCCTGTATCGCTGCTATGAAATCTCTAAGCATGTTTCCGGGTTGCCCACACCTGAAACGCACACCCAATCCTGCCAAGCACTGGCCTATATGCCCTCAGCTGCATCTGTGACAACCTGAAACACCTGAATTTGCGAGCCTGCTTCTCTGACCCCTCTAGCCTTATGCTTGCCCTCTCTGATCATGCCTAGGCCAAGATGGCACACTCACGGCTGATGAAGCTTGGGCGGATGATCTCTGGTGGGTCTGCTGACGGTGCCCACCGCTGGACCTCTGCTGGGAGAATCTGTTGTCCTCAGTCCTGGCCCTCTTGGCCTCTCTCTCTCTCGAATGTGCCACCTCCATCTGCTCGGCATACAACACCATTCGAGGGAAGTCCATATCCTGATAGAGCATAGCAATCCTGCATTCCTTGTCCAAGTAACCTGCTATCCCATGCACAAACCTACTCACTCGCGCCCTCTATCAGCCACTAACTCAGGAGCATACTTCGGTAGGCGGGTGAACTAAAGGGAATACTCTAGTAATGTCATCCTCCCTTGCTTCAGATTTATGAACTCAGCTGCCTTTAGCTCCCTCATCTCCTGAGGGAAGAACCCATCCAGGAATGCAACATGGAACTCTTCCCAAGTGACCGAACCTGCTCCAGCAACCCTGTTGTCTTTCCACTGGCGGAATCAAATATGCATAACCCCCTTCAACTTGTAGGAGGCCAACACTACGCACTCTACATTGCTCACCCCCATAACATGGGTGATCTTGATAACCTCATCCACGAACTCGTGCGGGTCCTCATCTACCTTGGACCCAAGAAACTCCGGCGGGTTCATCCTCAAGAAGTCCCTAACGCGAGTCGCTGCTGCATTACCATTCTGCGAAACATGTGCAACGGCCTACTAATTGACCTGAGCGGTCAAGGCCTATGCAATAATCTGGATAGCGGCTCGGAACTCAGCATGACCAGATGGCTCACGTGCCTAAGGCTCCTAAACCGGTGGGACCTACTGATGCCCAAGACCCATTCAATCCTCGTGGACTTCACCGTCTCCATTTCTCCTTCCATTCATCCATCGAGGAGCCATGATTATTTAACCGCGAATAGCACAAATTAGAGGGATAGAAAAACTCTTCATCGCACGACATTGATCGCGAAAGATGGGAAAAATTCCTAGAACGTTTCGTAGCCTCTTCGTCATAAGTGTGGCGTGCTTCACACTCATGAAGAAGACTCTACCTAACGCGGCCTTCAGACTCCCTAGGACACTTCAAACCTATGCTCTGATACCAAGTTTGTCACGACCCGAGTGGAGACCCAAATCATAGAGACAGGACAAGGGACCCTGAGAGACCCCAAGTCAACCCATGGCATAAGCATTTACTAACTCATTCAATAAACATAAAGGGAACATAATTATAAACTCATCGAAAGTCTAACTTAACATAACAATAGAATGAACATCTGAAGTTGAATACATGTCCAAGTCTAATAAGCCTCTAATCTAGACGAGCTGATGGGACAACACCCCAACTAACTCAGAAATACTGAAACTGAAAATACGCTCAAATAACCAAACGTTTAGTCCTCGGAAGATGAGGACTCACCAAGCAGGAAGGCATTAGCTCTGATAAGCGGCTATGAATGGGGTTAAACCTGAGGACCGGATCCTATATCATGAAACGATGCAACATAGAAGATATGCGGTCAGTACGCGGAATGTATTGAGTATGCAAGATAAGTAAAACCGCTTTGATAATATAAATCATTTAATACCATTCATACATATAATAAACTTTGAGAATAAGGAGGAAACTACATGCGTTCTTTCTGAAGTCGAGCTCTTATCAAAACGTATTCATGCATGGCTTTAGAACATCATAACTAAATCGGATGACTCAAAGCTAAATCATAACATTTGTATCAAAAGATGAACAATGAGTCAAACCTTGCTTTTTATACATGCATGTTTATGGATATGAAAATTCGAATGATATAGACAGTGGGAGATTCGTCACTTAACCGACATACCACGATAGAGCTTACAGGGTCCCAACTATTACACTCAAGTGGGCAGAGCCGTCCAAAACCTTGTCAGGGCTAGGGATGCTACCATGATATCAATATCTAGTTGAAAGGGGCCACTCGGATAGGGGATAGCTCACAAGGGAGATCCCAACAATATAATAAAATCCACCTATGTTGGCGCGTAGTTCTGGGGCATAGGGTTATCAACCCTTAGCCCACTTGATGCTAGACTCTTCTCCCAAAACATACAATGCTCTACATCGTATAAATACGAAGCTCAACATCATCTAGTGACGAAGCTCAGCATGGAATCATGCATAAAATCACATTGTAATAAACGAAGCTCAACATTGTCTATTGAAAAAGTTCATTATGAAATCATACATGTACTAGACATCGTATAAATATGAAGCTCAACAATGTCGTCTCGATAAGGCTTAGGATAGAATCATGCTTAGACTCAACATCATGTGAAATGAAGCTTAATGACAACATACATCTCAATTATGGATTCATGCCTATGAGAAACTTTACTGTGACACGTACCACAAGCTCAAACAATAGTGGGAGACTTTACTCCAAAATCATGTGGTAAGCCTACTTTAGAAATATCACTTCATAATCATCAATATAAGGGCCTCTCCCAAAACCTTATCATGCTTGAACTCATATAATTCATTTGAAAACATTATAATTTGGGCGATTTCTCTCCAAAACAAAGTAATAAAGTCGATTCAGGAAAATTATCATTCATACTCAACATTGGGCACTACCCAAAGCTTCATCATACTTGGTTCTATTTAATCTTCTTTGAAAAGATCATAAAAAATCATGGGTAAGGTTGGAAACATGTTTTTCATCATCTACTCCATCATCATCACATTCTATTAGGAACTCCCCACACATGGGCATTTTAGATTCAATTTTTAGAAAATAATTTTTGTAAAAGAAATTAAATTAGTCCGCCCAAGATCGATACATCATCAATATCAACTCAATTTAATCATACCCATGAGTACAAATATAAGAATCATGCAATTGAATGAAAACCCATATTTGATCATCACAAACCATTCACAAATTGATAGGGAATGGGCATGGGTGTGGAAGAAAGTACCCACTCATAGCCTTACATACCTGGGAATAAAGAATCTTAACTCCTAATTACCCAACTGAGATTTCTCTTGAAAACCTTGAAATTCTCTTTAATTTTCTCCCCTCAAGCCTTCAACCTTGCATGCATGGAGAAATAGCCTAGGATGGGTTTTTCTCTACTTAAAACCCTCTATTACGAGCTTAAAACGACGTAGTATAGGCCCTTAGAACTTAGAAATTACGGAAAAACCCTTACTGAAATAACTGAAAATAATTGTTAGGGGGCGTGACGGATGACTTGATGACTCGTTACTAGGGCACACGATCCGTTGGTTCACCCGTCAAGTACACTGTCTCATCATTCATGAAAATTCAATTGGCTTGGTAACGGCCCTCCTAACGGGTCATTTGGACTGACGAGGACTCGTTAGGTACCATCCGTTAGGTACACTGGATAGGCTTTACTATCCTTCTCTAGGACCACCCCACGACTGACATGACGACTCGTGGTGTCCGACCACGAGTCGCTACATCGCCCATGGGGACCTCGAGTCTGTCATCCTCTCAGGCCTTCCCCACGAGTCACTTGACGACTTGTTAGGCCTCCTAACAAGTCGTCCAATGACTCATTCATCAACTGCTACAACATTTTCCAGTTTTCCTCCTGATTCACTTTCGTGTTCGATTCTTGAATTCTCGAGGTATAACACAAGACTCTCTGGAATGAGACATTTAACGAGTTATGGGGTCACTCATGACTCGTTGGTTGATTCATTTTGAGTGGGATAAATTGGGCATCTTCAGAAGCTAGACTAATAGATGACTCAACGAGTTGTTTTGTCAAGTAACGGCTCATCAAGTCACTTATTTTGAGTAAATACTGATTGGCAGATTTTAGTTGTTAACTCTATAGATGACATAACGAGTTGTTACCACATGTGACAGCCCCTAAAGTCCCTCATCTAATATATATCAGTTAATTTTTTGTCAACTTATTTTGAGATTTCGGGACTAATTCTACTTCGATAGGTACAATGCTGCCAAAAGGATATACATGGAAAGGAAAAGCCATTATTCCCTCCAAGAAGAATCAGTTAGAAAAGGAAAAGCCATCGACTCATAAGTTGGTTGATGAAATAAGCACCTATGAAGATTCAAGTGGCTCCGTGGACGAGTACCTAATTGAGAATAATAATTTGAGCGGTGCTCGAATAGTGCAGACAAAAAATCCACGAATCTCTACAACCATGGTCAAATCTCCAGCTCTAATTACACATGCCATGTCTACAGAAGAAGGGAAAGATAATGGAGACTCATCACAAGAGGAAGAAGGTGGTGAATCTAGTGTTGCTAAAGGCAGTGAGTCCCCCACCAAGGACTCAAGTTCTGCTAACATTGAGACTGAGACCTTGGGAGCATCTCCTTCGAGCAGGGCACAACCTGAGCATCTAGTTCAGATATGGATAGTTCCAACCATGCGGGTGATTAATAACCATGACATAGCTGAGAGTGAAAGAGGCAACCCGAAGAGGAGTATCTATGAGGATCCTCGCCTGGTCGCTATCGGGATCAAGGATGTGCCTAAGATATAGACACTATTTGATAGATAATGGTTCAATTGGATGAGTAAACATTCAGAAAGATATAGCCCAGCTATGGTTTGGGAATTCTATGCCACATATTCTTCCACATTGCAGAATCAGGCCCTTGTAGGCCATGATTAGAAGAAGCAGCTTGCATTGCCTAGTGTCTCGATTTGGGGTACCCAGGCAGACGTATCAGAGTGTACCATCTCAAGCATGTTGTGTGGTGTAGATTTTGAGCCTCTGAACAACACGACCATATTTGACTATTGGTTGAGTGTCCTGAAGAAGATTAAGATTAAGAGATTGAGTGCAGAGGATAAAAAATGCACTAAATAGGGCTAGCGCGGATCATAGCTGCAAAGGGGACAAATTTAAAATGGTTGACAGTGTAGGAGTCGCATATAAAAAGGAGACTCTAAACTTCAGGGCAAGATTCTGGTGGTCACTAGTGATAATCGACTAGGGTCGACCGGTAATGATAACATTATGTCCCCAGATCATGAAGAACTACTAGCCAGCATCATGGAGGGATACAAGATCAACTTCTCAAGATACATTGATGAGGAGATTCAGGAGAGATCCATACTTGATAGCACCAACATTTCATTCCTATGTTTGGCGGCTAAGTTGTTTCAGGAGTCGAGGATAGAAAAGTTGTCTAGTGTCAATTAGTTCGTGGATGTATTAAAGATCACATACATTTTGGATGATTAGAGATGATACAAACTCAGTCTCCAAGGATAAGAGTCAAATGGCGATATCAGCAGGCAATGCATGGTCTTTTTGATGGGGGTGATGATGACGCTTAATATATCTCTCCCGATTAAGGGAGGTGGCAACAGTCATTGTCAAAAACAAAAATACTCTATGAGTACTAGCGTCAAATCCCACAAAAAATTGAGCTAGATTAACCAAGGCAGGCATAAACTTCTAATTTCAAACAAAAAAGGCAAGTTTGATTGTTGCATGCAATGAGAATGAACTAGGGATGTGCTTTTGATGGGCATCGATTGGATTAGGGTTAATTAACTAGTCTCAAACATCAATTACAACACGAATAGTGATGGCTAAGGCTACACAGAATATTTCTCAACCACTTGGGTGAATTTACCTTGGGTTTTCGCAAACCCCAAGGTTACAATTATCAATCAGCTACCAAAAACTTGAGGAAAAGCTGGGCTATCTATAACCTCAACCCTTTAGTAGATTGTAAAAATGGGTTTTGACTATCTCTAGCTCAACCCCACATATCCACAACCCAAGTCCTCCCTAATTCTTCCTCACCCAGATCTTACTTCTCTTATTCAAGCAAAAGTAAGATAAGAATAGTATATCAATGTTTGCAACCATTAATTTTAACATTCAAACTTGGAGGAAACACCAGATTCATACACCATAATTGAATTTAAGACTAAATCAACAACACCCAATCCGTTATAATCCCCAATCATGCAGACATCCCTAGCGACTAAATTAGCTACTCATGGTTGTTGTTAAAGAGAAGATACCCATGGGTAATTCATTAAAATTCATCATATTGAATAGAAATTAATGCTTTCAACAATCTACTACAATAGTGTACTTTTCTCAATATAGCAAAGAAGAAGAAGAACAACAATGTACTCTCCTCTTTCCTCTCTACTTCTCTCTACAATTCTCTACACCCTGTAAAAGTTATGTATGGGTGTGTACAATTGGGGTAATTCTGCATATTCCTTTTTTACATAGATTTCCTCAAATTCTCTTAGAAGCTTCCACATTAAATTCATGCCAAAGTGGACATTTTAGCCCTATCAGTGATTTGGTCACTTGCGCTGCACTTGCATTTCGCAAGTACCTATCCGCGAGTCGCAGCTGCTTCGCAGGTCCCAACAATAATGCTTGGCATGTTCTGCGGCTATACCTGTTTTTTGCAAGTGCCAACCTACTCTTCACAGGTTCCTTTATACTCAACATCAGTGCTTATTGCATTTAAAACGCAGGTGCCATTCTGCGGAATGCATGTTCCTTGCTTCCAGAAAAGTGCTTTTTGTTCAATTCCTCTGTTTTCCATATCTAAGTTCAATACCTGCAAAATCAAAGAGAAAAGGAATAAAACCTTCTTAATTTATTTGGAAATAATGCAAAAGCTCATGGTTAAAGCCTAATGAGTTGGTAAATTACCAATTCATTAAGTCCTTAAACTTGAACCCTTACTTGCCCTTAAGCAAGACATTCTCTCACAGCTAAGAATTTAATTAATCATCCACATCACAAGAGCTGCATGAGGGACTACTAAAGCTTAAGATATCCCCAAAATCTCAAACTGACTCAAGAAAAATAAAAATACTAAAAGCATGTTGCACAAACTTAATTGGTAACCATAAGCATTTGGCATATCTCATTTTCATTCTTTTTAATTCAAATCAGGGACATATTCAAACAAATCTGAATCAAGAAGCATATCAAGTCATTGACAATCAACATTCAAAATTTACTTCAAAGTTCACAGCATAACTTGTCGTATCCATACCTCTCAATGGAACACACAAGTTTTAGCATTTATTCCAAGGAAATGATGCCACTCACCACAAGAGATAATCCCATTCACATAGATGCAGTTCACACTTAGGAATTATGAAATGATGCAAAGACGATTACTCTGTTAAGGAAATTCAAGTGCATATACAATCGACCCATAGATTTTCCCTTTATGTAACTTGCCACTAATGTAGAGTTGTTGCACTTTAAATCACTAAGGACTTGCACATCATAATGAAGGCTAGGGGTTAAAGGCAGGACAACTTTTAGCTCTAATGACTAGAACCTACATAATGCCTTTTGTGGAAGCATTCAAACATCTTGTCACTATCGAGTACACTCTACCTTATCTCTCTTTTGTTCACCATTCACATTTTTCATCAAGAACCATCCTTTTAACACCTTGGATTTTACATTAGGCCTTATCTAAACAAGAGATAACACCATTCAACTTTTTAATTCTTTGTAGAGGTTTTTGAACCAACCATTTCATTTTTTTCATCAAGCAATTTGGTGCTACCTTGAATTTAAAGCACATTCCCTTTTTCCCCTTTTTTTTCACACCTTCAAACTTAGGCTTTTGCCATATCACATTCCATTTTTTCACCCTCCACTCTTGGGCTGCAAGCCCCATTCTTTTTCTTTCTTCACTAGTAATTAGGGAGAAATGGATGACAAAGAATGGTATAAAAAATGGTATAAGGCTTGTGATGTGGATGCCAAGAAAAGGACTCAAGGCTCAAACCGTGATTAACAAGGGTTGATGTTTATGGAGGTCATTTAGTGGTGAAGTGACTAACCAAAATGAAATCCTAAGGTCATCTTCCAAGTGCATCTACATCTAGGATTTCGCCTTTAATTACATTCGAGGCAAGTTCTAGACAATATGCATACACAAGAATTAAACTAAACATCTCACCACACAAGGCATAATATTCCAAGAAATTCAGCTATTTTTCATAATCACTTCAAAGGTATGACTTTGGACAAGCTTTTTTGAGTTTTTCATACTCACTTTGCAAATTAAAAAGCCAAACAAAGAATGTAAAACTCATGACAAGAGAGTGCTCTTTTCAATTTCAAGCCCCTTTTCAACTTTGAAACTCATTACTATGCCTTAAAAAATTTTGATTGTACCAATTAAAGCAAGTACAACAATGACTCAAAGACATGGCATTTTCCCTAAAGAAAGTTGCCTCTCAATCTATCATAGAAAAATGTCAGCCTGTTCGAAACAGGAAAAGAAAAATAAAAATTTTCTCCTTGGAAAGATCCGTGTAAAGACCCTTGGAGTTTATCACTATCTACTATATATAAAGAAAATAGCAAAGCACGAGTCAAGAATTAATTGGAATGTAAGACCAACCCGTCAATGGCACTTCACATTATCAAAGCAAGAAATATAGCCCAACAATTTTCATTAATTCAAAACAAAACAAGGGCTTTCATTCAACTAAGAATCATTAAAAAATACTTAAAACATCAAAATAAAAATAGCCCAACAAAGGCAACAAGACTGATTAATCAAATGAAAAAGAGCACGCCCTACCCCAACTAAGAATTCCACATTGTCCCCAATGTACAAAATAAGAACATAGATGGGAAGAACTCTCTCAAAATAGCTACTCCTCTCCATTATCATCGCCTGCCTCATCGTCAGCACCATCTCCTTCTTGCTCTGGCTCATCATCCTCCCCTAAGCTTGCCGCGAGTCATCAATAGGTCCTTGGGCTTTGTGTGGGGCAGCCATGGATTTATCTAAGAAGATGACATTAGTGTCGGCTATAGGTGCCCTGTTCCTCAATTCTCTCACATCAGCTCAAAGAGAAGAGACTACTCCCTCAATAACATCAACTCGGGAGAACAACTTATTTAAGCTGTCAAGAACATCTTTCATCATTTTCTTCACTAACTATTAGATAAAGGTTGGCAGATTCTGACCCAGCTTCCTAAGTTGGTTGTCATGAGAATAAGTTATCTCGGCCAACTTTTGACGCCCTCTTGGCTCGGAGGATGAAGGTTGTGCTGAAGACCTCGGGAGTAGTATCTCCTCATAAACATGCCTCGATATTTTGGCTCATTGAGGTTGGGAGCCATTGGGACTTCATAGAGATCATGGGTGATGTATCCTTCTAGAACATCCCATGTTTGCAGCCTTTTCCTTTTTCTATTGGGAGCTATCAGCAACCCTCTTTTTGTCAATGCCAACCACACTGGTGGCAGCGCAAGGCTTTTTACTTGGAAACTATGGAACCTCTTCCCGAGCAGATAGTAGGCTGATGAAAATAGGGTAATACATGGAAAGACCTTGTTGTCGATCTTTTCTCTTCATTTGGGTGGCGAACACTTCGCCAACGTTTATGGGCAGTCTGGACATGATAGAAGCAATTTGGATGGCGGCCTTAATATGTATCTGTTGATCATTCTTAGAGGTATGAAGCGACAACACACAAACTCTATCCATGATTTGGTTTCAAATTTGAGGTCTTGACATGCAATTTATCCTCCCTCGATATCCAAAAGAGGGTGGCCATTAGTAATAATTTGGGCCACCCATTGCAGTTGATTTTCTTTTTTAGCCAACTTACTGCAAACTTAGTCTCTGAGTCAATTTCATCACCCCAATAAATAGAATTAATGGCATCTGGGTAATATCTATTTCCACTCCATGGACCATGATCGATGGGAGAAAGGGGAACTCATCCACTTTCCTTTTGTGTTTCATGAAATCTTGCCTCACTTAATATGAGGCATAGGATTCTAGCACCAAGTTATGGAAAAAATGGACAGAGCATCCGTGAAAGTATACCAATGCTTCTCATCAAATTGTTTGTTGATGTTGGGGAAGTCTTCCCCCAGCTTTTCTAGATCAAAGCGTTTCTTCAGAGTGATTATCCGACCTTGATACTTCAGGTAATACTCCTTTATGTCCTTTATGAAGAATATGATGTCATCTATGTTGTTAGTCGGGTTCTACTACTCCTTGGCCTTACCCTTCCCCTTGCTCTTGGAGGAGGTTAAGGCTTCCCCTTGTCCGATCGCTTAGATAAAGTCATGTTCCGGCAATATAATGTGAGTGTTATACAAAAACCAACATATTTTTGTCTTTTTCATAAAGGAAGTAAAAGAAAATAACTATGCGAAGCTAATGAGAAAAAAGAAAAAGATTGGATATCCAACAAAATGGAACATCAATTTGAGACAACTAGCAGCACCTACGCCACACCAGCTTATCGCTGGTTAGGACTCGTGGTTCACAGGTATGTCGCTGGTATGAGACAGACTCTCAGCAAAATTGACCAAGCCTTGCATTTCACCTGTTCTTTGCAGGTGATGATTCACACTCCGCATGTGTAGCACAAGAGGCGGGTAGTGCACCTGAAGCCTAACCCAGCACCTGCATTACAACCTGCATTTCGCAAGTCAATCCACTGACTAACAGGTACTCCACAGTGCCTACTCTTCAACATTAATATCACGGCCCGAACTTAGGCCTAGATCGGGACACGAGACAAAGAATCCCGAAAGGCTCCAAGTTGACCCATGGCATGAACATAACATCTAACTCATTCAAATAAATGGAAGATGAACATAATTAAGAAAGTGGATTTCTGAACATACATAACATCTGAGTACATACATAAATCTGGAGCTAAATACATATTATGTCTGAAAAGCCTCTAATACTGACGAGTTGATGGGACAAGACCCTAACTAACTCACTATAGTCTAAAAACTGAAAATACAAAACATATCTAATAAGAAAGGCCCTCGAAATATGAGGACTCACCAACTCTGATCGAGAAGTACTAATGCCGGGAATTTGGCTTGCAGCAGGACTGAGTCTAGATATCAGAGTCTTGTCATGAAATGATACAGCATAGAGTATGCAGTTAGTATGTGGAATATACCAAGTAAGCAAGATAAGTAAAACTGCTAAGTAAGTAAAATTATAAACCATGCATATCATAAATCATAATCAAGATAAGATTCTGAGAGTAGGGCTTGCATGCTATTTTCTGAAATCGTGATCTGAACATAACTGAATCGAATGACCCAAAGCTGAAAAATGATAATCATAACTAAAACTGAACATGGGGTCAAACCTGCTGAAAACATAACATCATGAACTGATGAACATGCATAAGTGAAATCATGAGGAACAATGGGAGACTCTTCATATAATTGATATTACCACGATAGAGCTTACATGGTCCCGATTATCACAGTCAAGTGGAAAGAGCCGTCCAAAGCTTTGCCAGGGCTAAGGACACTACCATGATATCAATATCAAGTTGAAGGCCCTTTAGGGCAGGGAAAGCTCACAAGGGAGGTCCCGATAATCTGAACATACCTACATTGACGCGTAGTTTTGAGGCATAGGGTTGACTAACCCTTAGCCCACTCGGTGCTAGACACTACTCCCAAAAACATATATATGCTCTCCATCATTTTTCAACGAAGCTGAATAATAACATAATGCATAATCTGAAATCATAACATGAGGATCCTTGGCTCAAATCATACCACAAGCTGAACATAATTGGGAGTCTAGACTCCAAAACCATGTGGTAAGCTAATTAACATGAAATCATAAAACATACTTAATCATATGGGCTTTTCCAATACTTAAACATGCTTGACATAAACTTGATAATCCAAAAACATGGATATTTCAAAATCATACTTTCTTCAAAGACATCTCATCATGCTTGTACACATACTTCATCGATCTCAACTTTCATGGACTTTCATGGATGGGCATCATAATTTAGAAAACTTGAAAACATAATTTATAATTTAAAACATTGTAAAATGTGTCCATTAATCATAATTCAACATTGAAACATCTTTAGATCATACCTATGATTAGTATTTAGGAAATTCACACATTGGGTAAAACCCCATAGATTCATCAATTAGAATTTTCATGAATTGAGAGAGAATTGGGCATGGGTGTGGACTATTGCATCTGTTCATACACTTACATACCTAAAGTCATCACCGATGCTTTTCATAAAGACCAATGGTAAAAGTAAACATAATCCATGTATCCTCACAACAAATGAATTCCCACTCACAAATATAGTTTCAGATATTGCATGAGACTAAACAAGCGAGACACTCACTCTTACAAAGAAGTTACATGTACTGTGTATCAGATACCATAGGCTTGCCCTTATTTTCTCTGGTTCAGTTTATCGGATGGTAAGATTAGGATCACTATAGGACTCTCTATGGCTTGTAATGCAGGATTTAGGGCTGCACATGATAAATATGAGAGATTTTTGAGTGGCTATCCCTTCCTTGGAACTGCATACATTGGCTTCACCATTCACCTATTACACCCTCTATTCTTTTCATTCCTTTTCCTCCCTTTTCACCTCTTTTATGTGCATTTGTATAGGTGTGGTGTATCTTCAACTTTTTCAAGAATTATTTTTTTTCAAGATTTTCAATTTTTTCATCTTTTGTTTTGTCACACCATACATCATTTTTAACCTTTTCTCTTTTCTTTACCTTTTTCTCGTTCCCACCATTCATGCGCCCTTACTCTAGCCACCCTCAACTTAGTCATTTTGCCTATTTTGAGGTTCACAATGTCCAAGGAAGGACTAGGGGCAAAACAGGTTCATTATAAAAATGGGTACGGTTCATCGGTTAATAAAATAAATGGTCTATTAAAGGCTCAAAATTGGGATCAAGGGAATCATATGATTTTGGTAGGGCCATTTAGGCTAAAAGTGAGCTTAACAAAGAACGGTCTATGATCATATCCTAACCAACCATCCTTAGCCTATGCAAAGACCAACCAGGCAAGTTCTAGATCTTCAACATAGTACTGAACTAAGTATTACACCTCACTGACTCATGGAACATGACTTATATTCACTTTACCTATCTGGTTTACATATGGCATAACAAGACTCCAAGTGCTAATAAACTAAATGACATCAAAAGACCCACAGAAATCATGCGTGCAGTCACAAATACATAACTAATGCACCAAAAATTTTAAACAAGGTCAATTTCAAAACTAGTGCACTTTCATTGGCTGAGTACTCCTAAGTTATTTCCTAATTAAACAAAAATCACAAAATAAGAAAATAAAATTTTAAACATGTTGGCTCTACTAGATAGCATGCCCGAGGAAAAAGAAACACGGCAAGAAAAACCCTCGGACGAATCAAAAATCTCAAAAATCACAAGTACACCCCCTCCCCTTTTTGAAAATTTAGCTTCGTCCCTGAAGCATGAACTACAAGAACAGAAGGAAGGGAACATACTTGTGGCTACTCAGACTTCACCATTCATGGGTTGCCTCCCATGCAGTGCCTGATTTAACGTCGCGGCACGACGTGACTTTCGTGACTCTTCAGGAATCATCAAGGTATACTACCTCTATTCCTCTTAAATCCTCCACATCTCCCAGATACAACTTTACTCTTTTCCCGTTCACTTTGAACCTTTTTCCTTCTTTATTCTCAAGTTCCACTGCATCATTTGGGGACGCCTGTTATATTCTATGGTGTCCCATCCATCTAGATTTCAACTTCCTAGGGTGCAACCGGAGCCTTGAGTTGAACAGTAGGACCAAATCACCTTGGCTAAACTCCCTTTTTTCAATCTTCTTATCATGGTAAATCTTCATCCTTTCTTTATAAATGGTTGCACTCTCATAATCTCTAAGTAGGAACTCATCCAACTCATTTAGCTGGTTAAGCCTCATCTTGGCTGCTTCATTTCAGTTCATGTTTAGCTTTTTCACAGCCCATAACGCCTTATGCTCTAGTTCAACCGGTAAATGACATGTTTTTCCATACACCAGTTGGCACGGAGATGAACTAATGAGGGTCTTTTGCATTGATTTCGAATCACTTTTGTGCAACCCTAGCTCATTAATCCACCATGGTTCCCACAACCCTAGCTATGGAGGTTTTTGCCAGTCATAGTTGCAAGGTTGTGATTTTCATTCATAATTAAACACATAAATCAATACTTACAATTATGGATGAGAGAAAAACTTCATTGATTGTATCCGAAATACTCAAGAACAATGCACAAAGATCAAGAAGAAATCAAGAAAAGGTTGATCACAAGCTAATCAACTCAATTCTATATTCTCTCATGTTCTATAACAGCTTCTAGTCTTATTCTCGCTTCTCTCTACTGAAAATAAAACATAAAACGTATTAATATATACCTAAGAATCCTTTTCCTAAACTAACAGGGTAAATTTCCATAACTGATGCTGCCTGAGCCACGACAAATCCTACGACCCATAGCAGGATTGTACGGGTCATACTTGCTATCTGTATTCCCTTTGCTGGCTGAAATTTGGTGAAGTGTTGCACCTTGGTACGATTCGTACATGCTTCCTACGAGTCGTGTTGTTCTTCCATGGCTTGACTCTGAGAATTCTCAATTTTTCTGAAGTTCTTCACGAGTGTGATGTTACGACTCGTACTGAGAATTGTAGGATGCATTCTTCATAACTCAGCCATCTGAAACTTTTCACAATCTTCAGTATGACTCGTAGCATCAACCTAAGACTCGTACTGAGACTTATGACTAAAGCACATTTTCTGCACTTTCAGGCTATCTTTTGCACATTCTTTCTCCAACACCTATTTGTCCTATAATCACAGAAAAAGTGCTTTATATCCACATAAAAATACCTAACTCCATGCTATTTTCTTAGTTTTGAGCGTCGAAAGTGCTGTAAACTCACAACACATCAATCTACACCTCCGCCCGTAGAGAACCTCAAACGGAGCCATCTGAATGTTGGATTGGTAGCTGTTGTTACATTTAAACTCAATGAGAGGAAAATGATCATCCTAACTACCCTTGAAATCAATCACACATGCTCTCAACATATCCTTCAGAGTCTGAATGGTCTGCTCGTCCTGACCATTTGTCTGCGGGTGAAATGTTGTGCTAAGCTTGACTTGAGTACCAAGTGCCTTCTGAAACAATCTCTAAAACTGGGAGGTAAACTAAGTACCTCTATTTGATATGATGACAAGGGCACTTAAGGCAACCGAACTAGATCCCGATTATACTACTTAGCATAACCTCTACTGAATCGGTGGTTTTGACTAGTAAGAAATGAACTGCCTTAGTCAACCTGTCCACAACCACCCAAATAGAGTCATACTGTCAGCGAGTACCAGGAAACCCTGTTATGAAGTCCATAGTGATCTCCTCCCATGTCCATTTAGAGATACTAATATCTTGAAGCATACCTCTAGGTCTTTGATGCTCAACCTTCACCTGTTGACAATTCGGACACTTAGCCACAAATTCTGCTATGTCCTTCTTCATGTCATTCCACCAATAGACTTCCCATAGGTCACGATACATCTTGGTGGCACCTGGATGTATAGAGTATCTAGAACCATGAGCCTATTGCAACATCTGATCTCTAAAATCATCAACATCCAGAACATACAAATGAGCCAACAACGAAGCACACCATCTCCCCCTTTGGAGAAGACCTCCATCTTCTAATTCTGAACAGCTTCCTTTAACTTTACCAATATAGGATCCTCGTCTTGTCTAGCTTTAACATCAGTCACTAAAGACAATTTTGACCCATTCTACACAATAACTCTGCCAGCGATTGAGTTAACCAGAGGAACTCCAACCGTGCAAGTCGATGCACATATTTTAATAACTCCTTTTTCTCCTCACCTACATGGAACAAACTCTCCATATAAATTTTACTAAGAGCGTTCACCACCACATTAGCTTTATTCGGATGGTAAAGGACACTCATATCATAATCTTTGAGTAGCTCTAACCACCTTCTTTGACGTAGATTTAGATCCTTCTGGGTAAACACATATTGTAGGCTTTTTTGGTCCATAAACACATCTACATGGACCCCATACAGATAGTGTCTCCAAATCTTCAAAGAAAATACTATCACCGCCAGTTTGAGATCATAAATCGGATAATTCTTTTTATGGACTTTTAGCTGCCTAGAAGCATAGGGTAAAACTTTACCATGCAGCATGAGTACACAACCAAGGCCGATTCTTTAAGAATCACAATATACCACAAATCCATCGGTACCCTTGGGTAGGGTCAACACCAGTGCTGAGGTGAGTTGAGTCTTTAACTCTTTGAAGCTCTTCTCACAAGCCTCCAACCATTGAAATTTCACTTTCTTCTGGGTCAATTTAGTCAATGGGGGTGCAATGGATGAAAACCCTTCAACAAATCTCCGATAATAACTAGCTAAACCCAAGAAATTCCTAATATCTAAAGGATTCACCGGCCTAGGCCAATTCTTCATTTTTTCTATCTTTTGAGAGTGTACCCCTCATTTGACATCACGTGACCCACAAATGCCACTTAGTTCAACCAAAACTCATATTTATTAAATTTAACATACAACTGGTGATCCTTAAGAGTTTATAGTACCACCCTCAAATGAGCGGCATGCTCCTCCTCTCTCTGAGAGTATATAAGCATGTCATCTATGAACACAATCACAAACATGTCAAGATATGGCTGGAACACCCTGTTCATCAAATCCATGAAAGCTTCAGGAGCATTCCTTATTCAAAAAGACATAACTACAAACTCATAGTGACCATATCGAGTCCTGAAGGCTGTCTTTGGGATGTCACTCTCCCGAACTTGAGCTGATGGTATCCGAATCTGAAGGCTATCTTTGAAAAGCAATTAGCACCCTAAAGCTGGTAAAACAAATCTCAATCCTAGGGAGAGGGTACCTATTCTTGATTGTTACCTTGTTCAATTGCTGATAATAAATGCACATCTGAAGAGAACCATCCTTCTTGCAGACAAAAAGAACTGGTGCACCCCACAGGGATTTGCTAGGTCTGATGAATCCCTTGTCCAAAAGGTCTTTCAACTGCTCCTTCAACTCCTTTAGCTTAACCGGAGATATTTTGTAAGGAGGAATAGATATAGGTTGCATATCAAGAAGAAGGTCGATACCAAAATCAATCTCTCGCTCTGGAGGGATTCCCGGTAGATCATCTAGGAACACTTCTGGATAATCACATACTACTGGAACTGACTGGATAGTCGGGGTTTCAGATGTAGCATCCTTAACCCTAAATATATGGTACATGCAACCCTTAAAAATCATCTTTCTGGCCTTAAGGTAGGAAATAAAGCGACCTACAGGCACAACTAAACTACCCTTCCACTCTAAGACTAGTTCACCCTAAAATTTGAACTCTACTATATGGGTTCTACAATTGACTGAGGCATAACATGTGAATAACCAATACATGCTGAGGATAACATGAAAATCGGTCATGACTAACTCTACTAAATCTACTTAGGTGACTTTCTGAAGGACTGTGGCATGGAAATTTCTATATACCTATCTAGCTATAATTGAATCACCGAGTAGAGTAGAGACTGAGAAGGGTTATGACAAGATTTTGGTACTGACTCCAAAACTACTAGCGATATAAGGCATCACAAAGACAAAGTAGCTCCTGGATCTAATAATGCATATACATCAAGGTGGAATACTCGTAACATACCAGTGACTACATCTAAGGAGACCTCATGCTCCTAATGGGATTCTAGGGCATAGAATTTATTTTGGCGTTGTCTGCCACCTAAACTAGTAGATGCCCTCTACTGAGGTGGGCTGCTGGTGGAGCTGCTGAACTAGAGGTCGGGCCTCGGCCCCTATCATGACCCAGTCTGGCTGCTGGGCAATCTGTAAGAATATGTTCGGGCTTCCCGTACTCGAAACAAGCACCTATACCTGTTAAACCCTGACCCACGTGTCTTCGACCACATCTGCTACACCCTGGAGTGCTAGTCTCTGCGGGTTTGCTACTCTGAGATCTCGAGCCTAGTGCTCATCCCCTCTAATCACACCTGGATTTGGATGGCAAGCTCATAGCCGAAGGCTCTAGTGCTGAAGATCTCTGGTGGGACTACTGAAGGTGCCCACTAGGTCTTTATTGGGAGAATCTGAAGCTATCAGTCTTGGCGTTCTTGGCCTCTCTCTCCCGCTCCCTCATCTATACCACCTTATCAGTTGGGCATATAGGACTATCCGAGCAAATTCAATATTTTGATGAAGCATCATGGTCTGGCAATCCTTGACTAGGTAGTCCGCTGCCCTACGCACAAACTGGCTCACTCAGGCCCTCTGATCTTACACCATCTCAGGTGCATACTTGGACAAGCGAGTGAACTCCAAGGCAAACTCCTAAACTTTTATCTTGCCTTGCTTTGGTTCACAAACTTAGCTGCTTTGATCTCCCTCATCTCATGAGGGAAAAATCAGTCCAAAAAAGTGGCCTGAAACTCATCCCAACCAGTAGGGCCGGCCCTAACTGCCCTGCTATCCTTCCATTGCTTAAACCATATGTGTGCAACCCCTTTCAACTAATATGAGGCTAAATCGGCACACTCCTCTCCTATCACCCCTATAATCTGGGTGATCTTCGTAATCTCATCGATAAACTCATGTAAATCCATGTCCACCTATGACCCAAGGAACTCCAAAGGGTTCATCCTTAGAAAGTCTCGGACTCTTGCCGCTACCACATTCCTGTTCTGAGGGACATGCACTACCGCCTGCTGATTGACTTGGGCAGTCAAGGCCTAATCTTACATTTGAATGGATGCCCTGAACTCTATGTGGGCAATTGGCTCAGGTACATACACCTCATGGGCTAGTGGGGCCTGCTGGTGCCTATCTCCAATGCCATTCTCATGGCCATTCCCATTTCCGTTTCATCATCCATTAACTCTACGGGAAGGCATGATTCTACAAATGCGTATAGCATGAATTAGAAGTATAGAGAGACATTTCATAACATGACTTAGATCATGAAAGAAGGGAACATTTCCTAGACATCTTATAACCTCTTCTTCATAAGTGTGGCACGCTTCATACCCATGAAAAAGACTCTACTTAATGCAGCTTTCAGACAACCTAGGACACTTTAAAACCTAATGCTCTGATACCTGTTTGTTATGACCCAAACATAGGCCCGGATCGGGGCACGGGACAAAGAACCCCCAGAGGCTCAAAGTCGACCTATGACATGAACATAACATCTAACTCATCCAAACAAATGGAAGATCAACATAATTAACAAAGAGAAAGTCTGAACATACATAACATCTGAGTACATACATAAATCTGGAGTTGAATACATACTATGCCCGAAAAGCCTCTAATACTAACGAGTTGATGGGAAAAGACACCAACTAGCTCACTATAGTCTGAAAACTAAAATTATGAAACACATTTGATAAGAAAGGCCCTCAAAAGATGAGGACTCACCAACTTTGATCGGGAAGTACGAATGTCGGGAATCTGGCTAGTGGTGGGACTGAGTCTGGATATCGGAGCCTGTATCATGAAATGATATAGCATAGAGTATGCGGTTAGTATGTGAAATGTACTGAGTATGCAAGGTAAGTAAAACCGCTAAGTAAGTAAAATCATAAACCATCCATATCATAAAACATAATAAAGATAAGACTCTGAGAGTATGGCTTGCATGCTATTTTCTGAAATCATGATCTGAACATAAATGAATATTATAACTGAATCGAATGACCTAAAGCTGAAAATTGATAATCATAAGTAAAACTAAATATTGGGTCAAACCTACTAAAGACATAACATCATGACTGATGAACATGCATAACTGAAATCCTGAGGAACAATGAGAGACTCATTATATAACCGACATTACAACGATAGATCTTACGTCATCCTGACTATCACACTCAAGTGGGCAGAGCCATCCCAAGCTTTGTCAGGGCTAAGGACACTACCATGATATCGATATCAAGTCGAAGGCCCCATGGGGTAGGGGAAGCTCACAAGGGAGGTCCCAATAATCTAAACATACCTACGTTGGCGCGTAGTTCTGAGGTATAAGGTTGACTGACCCTTAGCCTACTCGGTGCTAGACACTACTCCCAAAAACATGAATATTCTCTCCATTGTTTTTCAATGAAGCTGACCATCTTCTAGTGACAAAGCTGAATAATAACATATATGCGTAATCTAAAATCATAACATGAGGAGACTTAGCAAAAATCATACCACAAGCTGAACATAATTGGGAGTCTAAACTCCAAAACCATGTGGTAAGCTAATTAACATGAAATCATACAACATACTTGATCATATGGGCTTGCCCAATACTTAAACACGCTTGAAATAGACTTGATCATCCGAAAATATGAACATAAACATGGGTATTTTGAAATCATACTTTCTTCATAAACATCTCATCATGCTTATACACATACTTCATAGATCTCAATTTTCATGGATGGGCATCATAATTTAGAAAACTTAAAATCATAATTTATAATTTAAAACATTATAAAATATGCCAATTAATCATAATTGAACATTGTAACATCTTTAGATCATACCCATGATTGATACTTAGGAAATTCATACATTGGGTAAAACCCCATAGATTCATCAAATAGAATTTTCAGGAATTGACAGACAATTGGGCATGGGTTTGGACTATTGCACCCATTCATAGCCTTACATACATGAAGAAATATAATTTCCCAACTTCCTTGATTGTGTCACGCGCTGAGTTTACACCCTGGATGGAACACTGTACTTGAAGCCACAAGTGACTCCAAGTCGAACCCTAGTCTATCATACACTGGCATTTTGAGTAACATAAGAATACATACAGCGGAAAGTTAAAGTAAAAAATATAAATACTTGAAAATATTAGAACAAAGCTACATGTCTAATAAAACCAATCTAAGTCTGAAAAACAAATCTACATCTGAAAGCCACTAAGTCTGATGAGCTGCTGGGACAAACCCCTAGATAACTCCAAATCTAAATAAAAATAATTAAACCATAATTAAAGCAAATAAGCTCCGTCCTCGAAGGATGAGGACTCCCCAACTGGGATAGCTGAGTTCTTCGGTGAACGGTCGGCAACGGGGCTGAGACTATGATCCTGCAACTATATCATAAAATGATACAACATAAAAGTATGCATCAATACTTTGAATGTATTGAATATGTGAGAGGAACATAACACAATAGAATAAATAAAAATGCTGAACCAAAAAGACATGCCATGACCAAATAAAACTACTGAACTTACTAATTGAAATAACTGAGGTGGTCTGATGGACCTTGTTTGATGATCAAAGCATGTTCTAAATTTGGAATACTGATCTGAATTGAACTAGACTTAGACTACACTAAATTGACTAGTGGGACAGTCTATAACTGTGTCACGCCTCGAGCCTACACCCTGGAAGTAACACGATACTTGAAGCCACAAGTGACCCCAAGTTAACCCCTGGTCTATCATACATTGGTATCCTAAATAAAACATGCATAGCGGAAGATTTGAATTGACAACATAAAAACCTTTAAAAAAATGAAACTAAGAGAAAACATAAATTTTACAAAAAATCTGAAATCTGAATGTACTCTATGTCTGAAAGCCTTCTAACTGATAAGTTGCTGGGATAAACCCCCAGCTAACTCTAAGTCTAAATAAAACTATAATATAATGAAATAAGGCTCTCGAATGATGAGGACTTACACTTCAACTGCAACTAAGAAGGATCTGAAACGTGGCTGCTAACGCTGTTAAATTTGAGAACCTGGAGCTGTATCATGAAATGATACAACATAAAAGTATGCGTCAGTACTTTTAATGTACTGAGTGAGTAGGAGGAAACATAAATGAAGTACAAAGTGTGAACTGAAATGACATGTATTGTCCAATAACAAAACTGATCTGAGCTACTGATATATATATACTGGAATGGTCAAGATGACCCTGTGTGGTGGTCAAAGACATGCCCTAAGTCTAAAAATTTTGAGTCTACAATACTGTACTAAGCTGAGATAAATGATAGAATTGGAACTGAACTAAACTGCTTACTCTGAACTAGACTGAACTGACTAGTGGGAGAGTCTCTAACCGACATATAACCACGTGAGTTAGGCGTGGAGTCCAATATATACACCCTACCGATAAGACCCAATACACCTTGATAGGGTATAAAGGCATGAACTTGGTGATCACAAAATTCAGGGGCCAATCAGGCCAAGTAACACTGTAACCTGTGCTGGCAATGTAGTTCTGGGAACTTGAGTGCTCTTGAACCCCGACCCAGTTGGTGCTAAGTCTTTATCGCAATGGAAACCTATACTAAATTGCTATGCTGATAGCTCGAAACTGGGGCCCTAGACTAGTCAAGGACATATAATCGAAAGCACCCTAAGAGTCTTATCGGACCAAATTCTGAAACTGGATTGTAGACTGGTTAGAGCTGCTTATTTGGAAGCGTCGCAACTATCTAAGAACAAACTATAACTGAATTGGGGTCCTGGAGCTTGTAAAAACTATATAACTAGAATTTCATGACCGCCTAATGGACCAAATAACTATAATTTGAGTCTGATTCTTATAACTAGGAAGCACCACTGACACCTTAGAAAAAGACCGAAGTCAAACTGATCAGTTGACAATTTTTGAATAGTTCTAAAGAGGTTCTACATTCTACTAAACTGAATTACTAAGTAGCTAATAGAGAACTCAACTCATTCCAACAACACAGGAATTCCATAATATAGAAAAATCATAAGAACTAAAGAAATCTCATCCGACAAGGCTAAAATCATCCTTATCAATGGAATGTTTGCGCATCATATATAATAAGGATTACAAGGAAATTTTTTGTCCAAATCATACTTCATTCACTATGTGGGAAACAAAAACCAATTAATCATCATACAGAAATCTAGGGCTTCAATTCACTTTTGTGCCAACACTAGAAATTTAGTTAGGAACTGATGAAGATAATATGAACAATCAACATGGGTATTATTCCAGGTGGAATTAATGAAGGATAACGTCTAATTCATTCATATTTGAAAACTCAGGGCTAAAACTAACAGAGAAATTATGGGAAGATTTTGGGGGAAACAAGGGAAGGACAATTCCCTTGTTGAATTCCCACATAGCTGATTAAAATCTCCCGGAGAAGGAGCTTGAACTGCTGCAATAGATGAGAAGCCCTAGTCTTTCTTATGAGTCTTCTGGAGGAACTCTTCGATAACTTTCAGAGAATGAATGTGATAATAAGGGGAGGAACCATTCAAACCCCTTAATAAGTCTAAAATTACGTCCAAAATGACGTAGTTTAAAGCTTAGGAGAGTAGAAAATTACTTGATAGCCCTTAGAAAATTCAGTGGGAAAAACTACCATGTGACCCTAACGGGTTACCTAACGGGTCGTGGTGGCTGACCACGACTCGTGGTCACTCCCATCAGGTACACTGCCTAGGTTCCCTAGTAGGTCACCACGAGGGACCTAATGAATCATGGTCACTGACCACGACTTGTGGTCACTAGTCGTGGACCACACTGTCACACTTCTGAAGATTAAATGCTAATCTTGGTAATGACTCACCTAACGAGTCGTTACCACTAACGATGACTTGTTGTGACACTCGTTAGGTGTGCTGGCTAAAAACTTATTAGGGCTGGAAATGGGGGACGTAACGAGTCATTACAGGTGACCACGATTCGTTGTTCCCACCCTTCAAGTACACTGACCAACTTATAAATTCGTCGACTCAAGCCTGACCAAGAGTAACTTAACGAGTCATGGTCAGTGACCACGACTCGTGAAGTCTCTCGTTGGGTGCACTGCTTCTTATTTTTAATACTTACTCCTTTTCATGACTGACCTAACAAGTCGTTAGGACTCATAAAGACTCGTTAGGTGAGTTGTCTTGTAGCATTTCTGCTGCTTTTCCATATTTTCTTATTTAAGTCCCAAATTGAGTTTTCAGGGGATTACAAACCGATATGTAACCACGTGAGCTAGACGTGGAGTCTGATGTATACACCCCACTGGTAGGACCCAATATACCTTTCCAGGGTACAAAGGCATGAACTAGCTGATTAAAAAAGTCTGGGGCCAATCAAGCCAATAAATATTGTAACCTACACTAGCAATATAGTTTTGGGAACCTGGGTGCGTTGGAACCCCAGTCCGCTTGGTGCTAAGTTCTATTCCCACTGGATAATCCATACTGAATACTAAGTTGATAGCTTAAAACTGGGGTCCAAGAAAAGTCAGGGATACACATCTGAAAGTGCCCTGAGAGTCTTATCAGACCGGATTCTAAGACTAGGTTCTAAGATTGGTCAGAGCTACTTATTTAGAAGCGCCGTAGTCGTCTAAGTACAAACTGTAATCTGAACTGGGGCCCTAAGGCTAATTAGAGCTATATATCCAAGGTTTCATGACAGCCTAGCAGACCAATAAACTGAATTTTGAATTTGATTCTAATAATTAGGAGGTAATACTGACACCTCAGGAAATTCTGTAGTCAAACTGATCAGCTAACATTTCTGACTGACACTGAGTATTCTCACATTTTAACTAACGCTAGGCAATCATGTATCTGACTAAGAATTTTGCATATAGAATAATGTGGGAATTCACCACACTGATATAATTAGGAAAATTTCGAGGTTAATCACTTTAGTAAGGTTCTAGTCTTTTCTACTCTCGAAGGCTAGGGCTAAACTCAATGTACAGGGATAAGCATCAATACTTTCACTAACTAGTGGAAAATATCCATAATTAATATAACATAACAACTCCACAAATATTAAACAAAGCATTACCAAGAATTTCTTAACATTCAAAAATCTGCAGGGCTAGATTTCACTTTTATGGGAATAACATCAATTTAAACATGAATTGATGGAAATCATAATTGAAATAATCATGGATATCATTCTATATGAATTCAAGGAAATCTGACATATACTTTCTTCATATTGGAAAGTTCAGGGCTAGGATTTTATAGAGAAACTAGAGAAGGGTTTTGGGGGTACCAGGGAAGAACTATCCCCTTGTTGAATTCCCACATACCTGAGTTAGAATATACTTAAGAATATGAGGAGAAGTAGGCTTCTCTAGTTATTTCTCTGAGAGTCCCTGAGAGAATTCTATGATCTATTTTTATGAAGGTTTGAGTGGAGAATGAGGAAAGAAACCATTTAAGCCCACTAATAATTCTGAAATTATGACTAAAATGATGTAGTTTAAAGTTTAGGAGGACAGAAAATTACTGAAAGACCATTGAAAATTTTTTATACCTCGGTAGCCCAAAGATTAGACACGGAGTTGAAACGGGAAAAATGTGAAGTTTGTTGCAGCAACTCAGAATGAGTCGTGAGACGACTTATAAGGATAGCCCACAAGTCATTAGGTGACTCGTGGGGAATGCCCTGGGTCTTGTGTGGAGTACTAATGAGTTGAGACCCCACGGGCGAGACCACGACTCGTGGTCAGGCCCTACGAGTTGTTGGGTAGTCGTGGGGAAGGAAGATAAGAAAGAGAAGAAATGTTAAGGCAATGTACTCAGCTTTCTTGTATATCTAGAGATTTCCTTATGTTATGATATGTTATGATCATGTTTACGTTTCCTCTATGTCTTATGCTCAGTCTTCCACTTAAAGTGAAATAAGTTAGATGTATGCTTATGCCATGGCTCGACTTGGGACATCTCAGGGTTCCTTGTACCATGTTATGATCCAGGTCTACGTTCTGTTCGTGACAAACATGGTATTAGAGCCATAGGTTTGAAGTGTCCTAAGGTGTATGAAAGCCGCGTTGAATAGAGTCTTTTTCATGGGTGTGAAGTGCGCCACACTTATGACGAAGAGGCTACGAGACATTTAGGAAATGTTCCCTTCTTTGATGATCTATGTCATGCAATGAAAAGTCTTTCTATCCTTCTAATTTGTGTTATTCGCGATTATAGAATCATGGCCCCAAGAAGAATAAACGGAAGAATAAATGGAAACGGTGAAGGCCACGGAGATGGCAATAATCATGGGCATCAACAAGCCCCACCTGTTCAGGAGCACTTGAGCCAGTTGCCCATGCGGAGTTTCGGGCGGCTATCCAGATGTTGGCGTAGGCCTTGACAGCTCAGGTCAACCAGTAGGCTGTTGCGCATATCCCACAGAATGACAATGTGGCAGTAAACCGGGTTAGAGATTTATTGAGGATGAACCCTCTAGAGTTCCTTAGATCCAAGGTAGATGAGGATCCGCACGATTTCATCAAAGAGATTCTAAAAATCACCCAGGTTATGCGGGTGACCAATGGAGATTGTGTTGATTTATCCTCCTAGAAGCTAAAGGGGGTGGCTCACATATGGTTCAAGTAGTGGAGAGATGCTAGGGCAGTTGGTGCAGGCCCTATAGGTTGGGAAGAGTTCCACGCGACATTCTTGGATCGGTTTTTCCCTTAAGAGATGAGGGAGCTTAAGGCGGCTGAGTTTGTTAACTTGAAGCAGGGTGACATGTCCGTTCAGAAGTATGCATTGGAGTTCGATCATCTATCCAAGTATGCGCCAAATTTGGTGGCGGACCAGAGGGCTCGGGTGAGCCGTTTTGTTCATAGAGTTGTTGTCTATCTAGATAAAGATTGCAAGATTTCCATGTCGCATTGGGATATAGACTTTCCCTGCATTGTGTTGCATGTGCAAAATATAGAGTTGGTATATCAGAGGCAGAGAGAGACCAAGAGGGCTAGGACTGACAATTACAGGACTTCTCAGGTCAGATCAGGGGGTGGACAGTGTCAGCAGTCCCAACACAGGTCTATTGCTCTAGCACCATCATTGGCAGTATGACATCTAGATTATAAGGGGATCGAAGAAGAAAAGCTTCAGATTAGAGAGAAAAGGTGGCATGCAGATGGAGCGCACCTTCCCAGTTTGTGCGGGATGCAGCAAGAATCATCCCAAAAGGTGCCTAGTCGGTTGGGATGCTTGTTTCGAGTGTGGCAAACCTGAACACAAACTCAGGGATTACCCTTCATCTAGATCAGATGGTGAAGCCCGTATGCCAGAAGCCAGTTCTGGCGCTCCAGCAGCACGCCCCCATTAGCATGGTGTCTCGACCAGTTCAGTCGGTGGTCAGTGTCAAAACAGATTTTATTCCCTCGCCCCGCGTCAGGAGCAGGAGACTTCACCAATGGTGGTCATTGGTATGTTGCGAGTTTTTCATATTGATGTTTATGCTTTGATAGATTCGGGGGCTGCCTTGTCTTTTGTGACTCCTTACATTGCTAGTAGCTTTGGAATTAGTCCCGAGACTCTCTCAGAATCATTTTCATTTTCTACTCCTATCAGTGATTCGGTTGTAGCTAGGCGGGTGTATAAAGGATGCCCGGTCACTATATTGCATAAGGTCACTTCCGTAGACCCTGTAGAGTTAGCCATGACTAACTTTAACATTATTCTTAGCATGGATTGGCTGTATGCATGCTATGCTTTTATAAATTGTAGAACCCATGCGGTGGAATTTCATTTTTCGGGTGAATCAGTTTTGGAGTGGAAGGGGAGTTCGACTATACCAGCAGGTCGATTTGTTTCATATATTAAGGCTGGAAGGATGATTTCTAAGGGTTGCATGTATCATCTAGTCAGGGTTAAGGATGTTGAGTCCGAAACTCCAACTATCTAGTCAGTTCCGGTGGTGTGTGTGTACCCAGAAGTATTTCTAGATATTTACCAGGTGTTCCTCCTGAGAGGGAAATTGATTTTGCTATTGATCTTCTACCTGATACACAACCTATCTCCATTCCTCCTTATAGGATGGCTCCAACCGAGCTAAAGAAGCTGAAGGATTAGTTGAAGGACCTATTAGATAAAGGTTTCATCAGACCGAGCAGTTCTCCATAGGGTGCACCAGTATTATTTGTTCGAAAGAAGGATTGTTCGCTTCGAATGTGCATTGATTATCGGCAATTGAACAAAGTCACCGTTAAGAACGGGTATCTTTTATCCAGGATCAATGATTTTTTTTACCAGATTCAGGGTGCAAGGTGTTTCTCAAAGATAGATTTTAGGTCCGGATATCATCAGCTCAGGGTTGGGGAGTGTGATATTCCGAAGACATCCTTCAAGATGCATTATGGTCATTATGAGTTTGTAGTTATGTTTTGTGGACTAACAAATTCTCCTGCAGCTTTTATGAACCCGATGAATAGGGTGTTCAAGTCGTATCTGGACATGTTCATGATTGTATTCACAGACGATATCCTCATATACTATTGGAGCGAGGAGGAGCATGCCGCTTATTTGAGAGTACTGCTCCAGACTCTCAAGGATCACCAATTGTAGGCAAAGTTCAGCAAGTGTGAGTTTTGGTTGGACTTGGTATTATTTTTGGGTCATGTGATATCCAACAAAGGTATGAAAGTAGATTCTCAGAAAATCGAGGGGGTGAAGAATTGTCCTAAACTGGTGAATCCCTTGGATATTCATAGTTTCTTAGGTTTATCTGGATACTATCGGAGGTTTGTTGAGGGTTTCTCATCTATTGCAGCACCTTTAACAAGTTGACTCAGAAAAAGGTAAAGTTCCAATGGTCAGAGGCTTGTGAGAAGATCTTCCAAGAGTTGAAGACTCGAATTACTACCGCAGTACTGTTGACTCTACCCGAGGGTACCGATGGTTTTGTGGTGTATTGTGACGCTTTGAGAATCGGATTCGGGTGTGTATTGATGTAGCGAGGAAAAGTGATTGCATATGCCTCTAGAAAGTTGAAGGTCCATGAGAAGAATTACCTGACCAATGATCTTGAGTTGGCCGTAGTGGTGTTCGCATTGATGATATGGAGACATTGGGGTCCATGTGGATGTGTTTACGTACCAAAATAGCTTAAAATATGTATTCACACAGAAAGACCTCAATCTACGACAAAGGAGGTGGTTAGAGCTACTCAAAGACTATGATATGAGTGTTCTTTACAATCAGGATAAGGCTAATGCGGTAGCAGATGCACTTAGTAGAATTTCCATGTAGAGTGTGTCCCATGTGGACGAAGGGAAAAAGGAGTTGGTGAAAAATGTGCATCATCTCGCAAGATTAGAAGTTAGGTTGGTTGACTCTACCGATGGCGGTGTTGTTGTGTAAAGCGGATCCGAATCATCATTAGTGACTGATGTGAAATCTAGACAGGATGAGGACCTAATTCTGGTAAAGTTTAAGGAAGTCGTTCGAAGTCATAAAGTAGAGATCTTCTCCCAAGGGGGAGATGGTGTGCTTCGGTACCAGGATCGCCTATGTGTTCAAAATGTTGATGATTTGAGGAGTCGGATATTGCATGAGGCCCATGGATCCAGTTATTTCTTCCATACGGGTGCCACTAAGATGTATCGTGATTTACGAGAAATCTATTGGTGGGATGGCATGAAGAAGGATATTGCAGAATTGGTAGCCAAGTGCTCGAACTGTCAACAAATAAAGGTTGAACATCAGAGGCCGGGAGGATTACTTTAGGATATTAGCATTCCTACTTGGAAGTGGAAAGAGATTAACATGGACTTCATCACAGGACAACCTTGTACCCGCCGACAATATGATTCCGTTTCGGTGGTGGTAGATAGGTTGACCAAGGCTGCACATTTCGTACCGGTGAAAACCATAGATTCAGCGGATGATTATGCCAAACTGTATATCTAGAAGTTGGTTTGATTACATGGAGTTCCCTTGTCCATTATTTCATACCGAGTTACTCAATTTACCTCTTAGTTTTGGTGGTCTTTCTAGAAAATTCTTGCGACTCAAGTTAAGCTCAGCACAACATTTCATCCGCAGACGGATGGTCAAGCGAAATGGACAATCCAAACACTCGAGGAAATGTTGCGAACATATGTGTGGACTTCAAGGGTAGCTGAGAGGATCACATGCCACTGACCGAGGTCTCTTACAATAGCAGCTATCACTCCAGTATTGAAATGGCACCGCTCGAGGCTCTTTATGCGGAGATGTAGGTCGCCCATCGGATGGTTTGAGGTTTGTGAGGCTGCTATGATAGGGCCAGATTCGGATCATGAGGCTATGGTGAAGGTTCAGTTGATAAGGGACAGGCTAAAAACCTCTTAGAGTCATCAAAAGTCCTATGTGGATGTGAGGAGGAGAGAGTTGGAGTTCGAGGTGCACGATTGGGTATTTCTGAAAGTGTCTCCCATAAAGGGAGTGATGCGGTTTGGGAAGAAAGGAAAACTCAGTCCCTGCTATTTTGGTCCCTACCGAATTGTGAGAAGAGTTGGTAAGGTAGCATATGAGTTGGAACTGCTCTCAGTTATCTTCTGTGCAGCCTGTGTTTCATGTATCACTTTTGAAGAAATGTTTGGGAGATCCAGCTCTAGTAGTTCTGGTAGACAGTGTTGGTGTAAAAGATAGCCTTATCTATGAGGATGTTTGTTGCAGCAACTCAGGACGAGTCGTGAGACGACTCGTGAGGATAGACCACGAGTTGTTAGGTGACTCGTGGGGAATGCCCTGGGTCTTATGAGGAATAAATCGATGAATTGAGACCCCACGGGTGAGACCACGACTCATGGTTAGGCCCCATGAGTCATTGGGTTAGCCTGGGGAAGGGAGACAAGAACGGGAAGAAATGTTGAGGCAGTATACTTCACGGGTGGTGACCATGAGTTGTGGTCAACCATAACGAATCGTGGGTTGACCAGTGACAAGCCCAGTTGAGCAGGTGAAGTAGTGCACATGACGGTTGACACCATGAGTCATTTCCCAAGGCCACGAGTCGTCAGGTCATCCATTAAGACCACCTGGTAGTTATTTTCTGCGAATTTAGTAAGGGCCTTTTCATAATTCCTAAGTTCCTAAAACCTAAAATACAATGTTTTGGGGTATGAATAATGTTCTTTTACGGGGTTAAGTTTAGATTACTCATTTTCCATCCAAGCATGCAAAGTAGAAGGGATTTTGATCTTCCAAGAATGAGGTCGAAGTCGACCATGTTTAACTCTACATGTTCAGCTGGAATGACTTTATTGCAGACTAAGATTGGACAGTTTCTATACACCCGGCTGGCTCTAACTGACTCGCCAATTAGGGTGGAGACTGAGAAGGGTTCTGATAGGACTTCTGGACTGATATTGAACTAAACTGCTACATAGGGATTCATGAATAATAGTGTGGACCCTAGATTAAGTAGGGAATATACATTTAGATGGAAAAGATGTAACATACCTTTGACCACATTCGGTAAGTTCTCCTGATCTTGATGAGATGATAATGCATAAAAACGATTTTCGCATTGACCGCCCTTCGTACCTGATGTATTAGCCTGCTGAGTTGGTTGGCCTGTTGGAGCTGCTAAGGTAGTTTATTGGGATCTCCCCCTTCTTGCTAACGGGCATTCCAAAAGCCGATGCCCAAGATATCCACAACAAAAATAACCCTTGATCTTGGGCAGATTTATATGCCCAAGTGATACTCAAAAGTATCATTTTCGCCTTGTTTATCTATCAATGTGTATACATTCTCATGTAATTGGTAATAAAATGTGATTTTATACTAACCAACATGATTAGCATTGTTTTGCAGGTAAAATGTGATTTCGGGAAGCTAAAATGCATGTTGGATGACATCAGAGTTGGACTTGGATGCGAGCAGGGGAAAAGGCATTGGACAGCATGAATTAAAGGGGCTCCGCGATGGAGCCGTGTCACGCTGCCATCGCGGAGGCATTCTTCTTGGATGGGGAAAATTCACCCAAATTTCAGTGGAGGTCCGCGTTTGCTCCGTGGCACGGAGCCAGTGCTCCGCGATGCACGCCGTGCCACGTTGAGCCTGAATTCCCGGACCCCCAGTTCCAGTGAGGGTCTGCGTTCATGGCGTGTCACGGAGGCAATGCTCCGCGATGCACTCCGTGACACGTTGCTCATTATTCTGGGAAAAATTCCCAGCAGTATAAATAGAACACTTAAGTTCATTTTTCAGAATTCTGACTTGGTGGAGCAAGGACGTGGGTTACAGGCAGTTGAGGGACGAAAAGTTCAGGGTTTTTTCTCTCTTTCTTTCTACTTTAATTCAATTGCTTGTATGCTTAACACTCATTTTATGATGATTAATCCACAAATGAGTGGCTAATTCCTCTCCTTGCTGACGTTATGAACAATTGTGATGAAATTTGATTATTGATTCTATGGGTTTTCATCTTTTCTTCCATGTTGTTCTATTAATTTTTGTTCTTACTGCATTAGTGTGTGGCCTACATTAATGTACATCTAAAAAGTCCGGTTTCACTCGAGAGAGCACGAAATTGGAAAGTTGTGAATTAATAGGATATGTTCTTTACTTGATTTGGGAAAATTGAGTCTTGATTTGCTTTTAGGATAGAAATATACCTGAAAGTCATATTAGTCAATTTAGGAACCGGAATAGTATAGCTAGGACATGAATTGCATTTGATCACAGAAATGTAGACGGATGGTTCATGATTCTTAAGTGAGGTTAAATACGAGAGTTTTAATCTCTTGGCAAATGTTCTTGGCTAGCAACTGGAGGAAAAGATTAACCAAAGTATCATGATAATTAGTTTCATTACATGTTCGTTTAACCTCAGCATGCTTTCATTCATAGTTCAGATTCAAAGTAGATAATTGTTCTTAGTTTTAGTATAAAAATTTATAAAACAAACTATCAACTTTTTGGTTACGCTGTTGTCTGCATTTTTAGAAGTAAAATATAGTACACTTGAGCAATTTGCACTTCATCCAAGTCTCTGTGGGATCGATACTTGGCTTACTAAAGCCACTTACTACTTGTTCGACCACGTGCACTTGCGTGTCGGTTTTATAACCCATATAACACCCCGAACAAGTTTTTGGCGCCGTTGCCGGGGACTTGGCAATTGGTGAAATTGTTTTAAGTGTTAATTTACTGTATTTTTTATTTTCTTAGTGTTGACAACTTGGTCTTAGCCTGTATTTTGCAGACTTAATTGTTGTGAACACTGGCAAGAGACAAGGAGCTGGTGGAATCTTATATAGAGCCAGAAAGAATATTTCACAGTAAACGAAGAGAAGCTCTACAGAGAAAGCTGCAGTTGCTCCGACAGACGATCATGGAGCAACAACAGAAACCACCAGTAGTACGGGCAGTGTTAGTGCCCGAAGAAGCAGCAGCACGGCCGGTTCGCGAGGTGGCAATCCCACATGCCAATAATGTTACATCGAGTATCCGCAAACCAGAGCCCGGAGGGAGATTTGAACTTAAACAAAATATGGTGCAGTTGTTGCACACAAGCGGGCAATTTACTGGTCTCCCTCATGAAGACCCACAACAGCATCTCCAAAATTTTTTGGAGATAAGTGACACTTACATACCCGCGGGAGTGTCACCAGACTATGTCCGGCTTACATTATTTCAATTCTCATTATTGGGAGAAGCCAACAGGTGGTTGAAAGCTGAGCCACCGAATTCTATTTCTACGTGGGATGATCTTGCACGGAAGTTCTTGATAAGGTTTTTTCCCTTTGGTAAAACAGCAAGACTTAGAAGTCAAATTCTAAGTTTCAAATAGAGAGAGGGAGAAAATTTATATCAGGCCTGGGAGAGATTTAAATCCATGTTGCGGGACTGTCCTCATCATCATCAGTCCAATGATGTGTTGGTGCACACATTTATTGAGGGTTTGGAACCCCACACCAAAATATTGCTAGACTCAGCAGCTGGAGGGCAAGCACTGGAGAAGACTTATGAGGAGCTATATACCTTGTTGAACCGGATTTCACAGGGCAATCCAGAATGGAATGCTGATTCATCACGAGGTGGGACAAGGAAAGCAGCAGGAGTGCTTGAAGTGGATGGGTTTACAGCTATCGCTGCACAGATAGCTGCATTGCAAAATCAATTGAACAATCACTTCAGCAACATGACATTGAACCAGCCTCCAGCCCCAGTTAATGCAGTCCAGCAGATGCGGTGTGAAGTCTGTGGAAGCAGTGAGCAC
Organism: Datura wrightii; assembly: GCA_035772735.1. Taxonomy (NCBI): domain Eukaryota; kingdom Viridiplantae; phylum Streptophyta; class Magnoliopsida; order Solanales; family Solanaceae; genus Datura; species Datura wrightii. Next base: position 34,913,159 of record JASDFA010000006.1, read on the forward strand.
TCAGCTGAGTGTTGTGGAGCCAATCCTGACTCGGTAAACTTTGTGGGTAATGCACAAAGGAACCACCAGCAGTATGGTAGTAGCTACAACTCCAATTGGAGGAATCACCCTAATTTTTCATGGGGTAGCAACAACCATCATGTTATACCCCGTGAGATTCCCGGCACCTAGATGACCTATTCGTACGTTGGTTAAGCATATTTGAAGGCCATACGTGCTAGAGAAAGGCCCGAAAAAAGATCGGACGAGAAACCTGTCGAACCATCACGGAAGGAGTCGAGGCAGAGCCCCTCCGCGATGGCAGCGTGTCATGAAGGTGGAGCCTCCGCGTTGGCTCCGTGACACGTTGGCCTTGTCCAGGCCCAAGTATATAAAGCCCCACTTCGGTTTTAAATCATTTTAAACTTATAATTTTCAGTGAAACAGAGAGGAAACAACAAAGAAGAGAAAGGAACAAAGGGGGTAATATAATTTTCATCCGATTATGCTGCTAAACGTTATTCAAACTCAAATTAACCTCAGATACTGAGGTATTTAGCAGCAGAGAGCATTCCTACGGATTTAGTTTCTTAAAATACGGCCGACGAATCGTCGAGCTACCGAGCTAAGGTAAGTAGAATTGCTCCGAACTAGTGTCTATGTGTTCCTAGCTGTGAAGTGAATATTTCTCCCTTCTGGACTTCTGAAAAATAGCGGGTTTTCAACCGTCTTTCGATAAGCCTAAGTTTAGGCTATAAATTACATCGAAGTGATGTTGTTCATTAAAACAAAGCTATATTTGGTATTGATTGACATATTTATAAATGCAGTTGGGAGAAATAGTTGAAGTATTGGTCGAGCCTCGTCCGACAGACGGATAGTTCGGGGATAAGGTATGTAAAGCTAGTTTCCTCGTCAAGTTAGTAAATCTCGGTATAGTAAATCAATTTAAAGGCCAGTAGAATATTCAGAAGTCATGTGTTGTGTTTATTACGAATGTTGGTACGATATTAGAAGCATCGGGTTATAATTAGCACGATATTGGTTCTAATACAAGTGTTAGGAACTGCACAGCATGCTCAGTATATGATATAGTACAAAATGTCAGGATATTATCGTATTCAGTTGAAACCCAGTAAAACAATGTAATATCTGTAAGGCATCTCAGAAATAGAATGATAGGTTAAAAATAAAGCTTAGGAAGCATGTCAGAAATAGTAAATCATGTTATTACAGAAACTTAGTATACAGTACGGTATGGCGGAAGATTATATTTGTACATATACACTATTATCAGTCTCAGCATGAATTAAGTACATACATATCGCTATCACTAGTTCAGCATACAATAGACACAGATACATTATAATTATTAGCTTCAGCATGAGATATATACAGATAGTAGTACTAGTTTAGACCACTGTATTGTCTTGGGGTTGGATTACCTAGAATCCCTGACCGCCCCAGGGTTAATAGTTGTATCGACTCGTTCGCCAGAGGATGAGGATACGTCGCTCTACGGAGTGGCATGCCGACCCACAGGGGACAAAGATGGGATGCCAGTTTTCCCCATATTGTGCCTTGGTCGGCCCTTACACACCCCTGTCGAGCGGATACGCCCGGGTGTTGATTCAGGAGTCCTCCGGACTTAGATACAGTTATATTCAGGGGCTCAGCGAGCCCAAGTGCATACCTAGGTGACCGGCAGGATGCTTACAGTGATTATAGGAGATGGGATGACCGGGGTAGGGGTATAGATTCTGTGCTGGTTGTACCTCCCGGCTTATGGGGGCCGGGTAAGGTTTGTGTGTGCTATATTATGTTATGTTATGCCATGTTACATTAGACACGAGTAGATCGGCAGTAGAACGATACATCTCTAGGTATGGCTCCTACTCCTTCCAGTATAATTAAGAGAAGGTATGATTTACATTATCAGACAGTTAATCTATTCCCTCCTACTTCAGTTTCATCAGTTGTATTGTTGTTTTCAGATATTCCCTTCAGTTATTGCTTTACATACTCAGTACCAGCGGTAATGATGCCCGGTGGGGCGCTGCATTACTTGCCTGCAGGTATTCATAGACGAGCAGGCGATACCTCGTGATTCCTGTCAGTGATCGAGTATTCAGCTCCTGTCATCCGGAGACTGAATCCCAGAGGTGTATTTCGTTTTCTTTTGTTGTACAGTACGGGTAGGTCGGGGCCCTATCCCGATCATTTCTACTGCTATTCCTAGAGGCTTGCAGTCTGTATATATTTCCTTGTGGTCAGATGAGCCGGTCGTGTGAGGCCGTGCAATTGTTTAGCTATTAGTACTTCTGTTTCCTTTGTGTTGGCCGTGTGTGGCCATAGCTTGACAGTAGTGGTGACCTTGCCGGTCACGTAGCTATGTACTACTCAGACTTCGTACAGCTAACCACAATCATTACCATCGATAACATTTTATCACGTAGCACTTAGCAAGGAGAAACAAAGAAACAAAAATAAAAAGAATTTATCTACATGAACCTATACAATTCACCCATTTCATGCAATTTCCCATATTTCCTTACCCCGAGAATCCGTCGGTCTTTTTGCATATTAACAGTTAGCACAACCGACTCATCTCACCCGACATGCACAACCCAGCAAGAATTTCCATAGTTCAACTCAATTTTTCCATTTCAAACTCAAAGTCAAGCCCTAGCTATGATTTTATCAAAAATTCGATTAAGCTATGTAATTATCGAGTTCAAGCAATCACAATGATACTCCACATGTCAACCAACAATAATTCAATTGAATTTAGGATTAATTCTACTTAGGGCAAGTTTTGCTCATATCACATGTTCAACATTGAAAAAATTCGACAAGAATTGAGATAGAGTTGAAGAACATACCTTGAATTCGAAGAAATGACGAAAACTTGATGAAATTATGTGCCTAAGTCAGTGTCACGTTGAGGGGGAATGGGTTTTTGGGGTGTTGGTCTCGGGGAATGTGAAAAATGAGGAAAAATGAGGGGAAATCGGGATTAAAAAGTGGAAATTTCATGCGGGTCACCCGGTGACCCGGTGTGACCCGTCACGATATACACCTCAACGTGTCATGGAGGGTAACGTGGGGCATGCCCTCCGTGACACGGAGCCATCGCGTAGGTGTTCTGGAATTTTTAATAATTCCAGAATTACCTTCAATGTGTCACGGAGGGTAACGCGGAGGCCCTCCTCCGTGACTCGGAGCCAACGCCCTGGCTCACTGTTTTGCCACTTTTTATCATTTTTCATACCTCAGATTTTCCTTTGCGATTCCTTGCATGTTTATCCTCCGTTCAATCTGAAATTCATCTTACGACAAGAAATTGGTTAGAATTATAGGTTTCACTAAAAATAAAAATAAATACAAACTAAAAATTTTGTTGTTAATAAAAAAAATATTTTTCTTTTTTTTCTTTTCTTTTTTTTTCTACGAATTTTATTCACATTTTACAAAGAAAAATTTCACGGGTTGCCTCCCGTGCAGCGCCTGGTTTACCGTCGCGGCTCGACGTCATTCAACTTAGTCATCTTCTAGGGTGACAGACGTTTTCTCTCGACCACCGTCCTCACCCCAGTAGTGCTTACATCTCTCCGGTGGTTTTCCCAATAACTCCCGTGATTCAACTATCTGCGCATCATCAGCTCAATCAATCACTTTAATCACCGAGAGTTCCTCGTATACAGTCGGGAGCTTGGTGGCCTTGTATATATCAAACACTTCCACCTTGTCGTGTGCTCGCATGGTCATCTGCCATGTAGCTACATCAATCAGCGCTTTCCCAGTCGCCAAGAAACGACGTCCCAAAATAAATGGGATTTCCGCATCTGGCTCAAAGTCCAGCACGATGAAATCTACCGGGAAGATAAGGGAGCCCACTTGCACCAGCACATCCTCCACAATGCCATCAGGTCTGGCTAAGGACCGATCCGCTAGTTGCAAGATCACTGTTGTTGGTCTAGGACTCCCCAGACCCAACTTCTTGAATACCGATGATGGCATCAAATTAATGCTCGCTCCCAAATCACATAATCCGCGAGCTGGGATACTCTGCCCAATCATAATTTGTATAGTAAATCTCCCAGGATCCTCGAGCTTTGTGGGCAACCGGTTTTGTATCCGGGAAGTGCACTCCTCCGTGAGAGCCACCGTAGCATACTCAGTCAACCGACTTTTGTTCGCCACGATGTCCTTAATGTACTTTTCATACTTCGGCACTCCCTGCAAAACATCAACAATAGGTAAGTTAATATGTACCTGTTTCAACACCTCCATGAATTTCTTGAAACACGCCTCCTCCTTGTGTTTCTTTAATCTTTGAGGGAACGGGGGTGGTGGTCTTTCTGATCAGCTTCCTTTTTCTTTCCCCTCTCATCACTTTGCTCCCTCTCAGCTTCTGCTGCTCCCAATTGTTGAGGTGGTCCTTCTGGCTCCACCTCTTTAAGCTGCAAACCACTCCTTGTGGTCACCGCATTCACCTGCTTGGGGTTGGGATTTTGTCACTCGGTAGTCCTCCTCTAGGCCTGGTGTTTTGGGCTCCAGCAAATTTCCCAAATTGATATTCAAGTGCCTTAGTAGCTAACTGGTTGTTCTTCACCTTGGCTGTCAATTTCACACAGTCAGCCTTCAATTGAGCTTAGTTAGTTATCACTGTCTTGAACATCTCCTCAATGCTGGGTGATGGTGGCGGAGGAGGTGCATTGTTGTTTCTATATTGTGCCTGATAGTTCTGCTGCCCTCCTTGATTCCTCTGTGCCCCCTGACTCAAACTTTTCCCTTGATGGTTGTTGCTACCCCAAGAGAAATTCAGGTGATTCCTCCAGTTGGAATTGTAACTGTTGCCATACTGTTGGCGGTTGTTCCTCTGTACATTTCCCACAAAGTTCACCGAATCAGGATTTGCTCCACAACACACAGCTGAGTGCTCACTACTCCCACACACTTCACACCAAATCTGCTGCTCTACATTCACTGGGGCTTGAGTCTAGTTCATTGTCATGTTACTGAAGTGGATGTTGAGTTGATTCTGTAAAGCAGCTATCTGTGCAGCAATAGCTGTAAAACCATCCACTTCTAGGACTCCTGCTGCTTTCCTTGTTCCTCCTCTTGACAAATCAGCATTCTACTCCGGATTTCCCTGCGAAATACGGTTTAACAAGGTATACAGCTCCTCATAAGTTTTCTCCAATGCTTGTCCCCAGCTACTGAGTCTAGCAAGATCTTTGTATGGGGTTCCAAACCCTCTATAAAAGTGTGCACCAGCACATCATTGGATTGATGATGATGAGGACAATCCTGCAACATAGACTTGAATCTCTCCCAAGCCTGATACATATTCTCTCCCTCTCTCTGTTTAAAACTTAGAATTTGACTTCTAAGTCTTGCTGTTTTACCGGATGGAAAAAATCGTATCAAGAATTTCCTTGCAAGATCATCCCACGTAGTAATAGAATTAGGTGGCTCAGCTTTCAACCACCTCTTGGCTTCTCCCACTAGTGAAAATGGGAACAATGTAAGCCTGACATAATCTGATGACACTCCAGCGGGGATGTAAGTTTCACTTATCTCCAAGAAATTTTGGAGATGCTGCTATGGATCCTTATGAGGGAGACCTGTGAACTTCCCGCTGGTGTGCAGCAATTGCACCATGTTTTGTTTGAGCTCGAACCTCCCTCCTGGCTCAGGTTTGCGGATGCTAGATGTGACATTGTTAGCATGTGGGATTGCCACCTCGCGAACCGGCCTAGCTGCTATTTCCTCGGGCACTAACATTGCCCTCACAACTGGTGGATTATGTTGTTGCTCCATGATTGTTTGTCTGAGCAACTGCAACTTTTTCTCTAGAGCTTCTCTCCTTTGACGATGAAATTGTCTTTCAGGCTCTAAATATGAGTCCACCAGCTCCTTGTTTCTTGCCAGTGTTCAACAAAAATTAGTATCTGCAAAATACAAGCTAAGACCAAGTTGCCAACACTAAGAAAACAATATAGTAAATTAACACTTAAGAAAAAGTCACCAATTGCCAGTCCCCGGCAACGGCGCCAAAAACTTGTTCGGCTGCTTTTAGGTATATAGCTACACGCAAGTGCACGTGGTCGAACAAGTAGTAAAGTGGCTTAAGTAAGCCAAGTATCGATCCCACAGGGACTGGGCTAGGGTAACAATCTACTCAAGTGTCACTATATTTTAACTCTAAAAATGCAGACAACAGTGTGAAGAAGAGTTTGGTACTTTGGTTTCTAATTTTATGCTAATTATAAAACGAATATTCAATTTCAGTCTGAACTATGAATATGAAATGAACATGTAAAGAAACAAATTATCGATTCAATTTGGTTAATCTTTCCTCCGGTTGCTAGTCAAGAATTATTGCCAATGGATTAAAACTATCGTATTTAACCCAACTTAAGAATCATGAACCGTCCACCTACATTTCTGTCATAAAACGAAATTCATGTTCTAGCCTTACAAAACCAATTCCTTAATTGACTAATACGACTTTCAGGTATATTTCTATCCTGAAGGTAAATCAATTCTCAATTTTCCCAAACTAAGAAAAGATCATATCCTATCAATTTACAACTTTCAAATTTCTTGCTCTCTCGAGTGAAACCGGACTTTTTATATGTACATTAACATTGGCCACACATTAATGCAGTAAGAACAAGAATCAATAGAACAACCATGGAAGAAAAGATGAAAACCCATTGATCAATAATCACATTTCAATACAAATGTTCTTAACCTCAGCAAGAAGAGGATTTAGCCACTCATTTGTGGATTAAACATCGTTAAATGAGTGTTAAACATACAAGAAATTGAATTAAAGAAGAAGGAGATAGAGAAAAACCCTAAAATTTTCGTCCCCTCAACTGCCTGTAACCCACGTTCTTGCTCCACCAAGTCAGAATAATTAAAAATGAACCTAAGTGTTCTATTTATACTGGTGGGAATTTTTCTAGAAATAACAAGCAACGTGTCACGGAGTGCATAGCGGAGCACTGCTTCTGTGACACGCCACTGACGTGGAGCCTTACTGGAATTTGGTTGTCCAGGTATTCAGGCCCAACATGGCACGGCGTGCAACGCGGGGCTAGGCCAACGTGCCACGGCCCCAACGCGCACCTCCACTGGAATTTGGCAAAATTCCACCCTCCGGGCAGAAGGCATCCGCGATAGCAGCGTGACACGGCTCCATTGTGGAGCCCCTTTAATTTGTGCCTTCAAGTGCTTTTTCCCTTGCTCGCATCCGAGTCCAACCCCGATCTCTCCCAACACTCATTTTAGCTTCCCAAAATTGTATTTCACCTTCAGAACAATGCTAATCATGTTGGTTAGTATAATTTCACATTTTATTTTCAATAACATGAGAATGTATAAACATCAATAGATAAACAAGGCTAAAATGACACATTTGAGTATCACTTGGGCATATAAATTTGCCCAAGATCATTAACTACTAATTTTTTAGGTAAGTTTCATTAGTATATATTCCTGGTTTTCAGTTGATAACATAATGCCATTTGTTGATCCCTTTGTTTCATAATAGGATGCTTTGCATAAGCACAGTGGTTTGGGGTTTGGCAAAGAAGGGGGTAAAAATTTTGATTCACTTGTGCCATGTGCTTATATGACTGTTGTAGGTCTCTAGATTTCTTTTAGTTAAAGCGTCAGGTTAGTGTTTTATGTGCCTGAGGATATGCGATTGTTTTATGTTGAGAGTGTTGATGTGTTGTGATTTTTATGACACTTTTGATTCTTAAACTAAGAAAATATGTAAATCTTAGGTATATTTATATAGATGTGATATGGTTTGTTCAGTGTGCAGGAAAAACAGGTTCGGAAAGTGAATTTGGGAAAATGAACTGAACATGGCTAAGTTTGGAGTGTTGAGGCAGGACATGAGTCATTATGTCGCTCAATGACTCATGCACTAAACCATTCTTAAAAGATGGCCAAAAGATCATAAAGTTGGAAAATCGTAGGTGCAAGAAAAAGACAACTTATTGACTCGTCAAGTCTAATGACGAGTTACCTGCACTCATTCTGAAGGCTCGTTAGAACTGGAAGCTGAAAGTTGGACAAGATCTAAGAGTGATGACGAGAGACGCAATGAGTCGTCAAGAGAATTAATGACTCGTCCTCAAGAGATATTAAAAAAAGTTTAGAAAATCAGAAATTCCATCCCCAGGGGTGATGAGCCACACAACGACTCATTACTTGAAGCATTATCAAGGCTGAAGCATTGCTCAGGACGACCAGTCAAGGCACTGATCGACTCGTTTGGACCACTAACAAGTCATTACCACTTCCGAACCTGCATTCCTTTTCTATGAAGAATATAATTTATTTTGTATCTACAAATACTTTATTTAGGTTTATTTTACGAGTTTCGCATTTTTACACAATTTTATGCAATTCTGATGCCTTGTTGACATGGGGAAAAGTCTAAGAAACATCTTCTTTAATTTGTTCTTAGGTTTTGATGGAATAATCAAACATTGATTCTTGGATATTTTGTTATTGTTTGTAATCAAGAGTTTTGATTTCTTCTACTAAATTCTTTTAAGTTTATAATTATGATATTACCTATGATTTCTATTTATAATTCTTTAAGAATGATCCATTAAATCCTATAGCAAAGATTGTGACAACCATGATGAATTAATAAACATAGGCAAAGTACTTAGTGATTCTTTAATGGGGTTTATGCATGCATTATTCATCCGTCATTTTAATTTCTTTTTAACGGCCGTGAATATTTGAATTCTTCATATTCTTACTCACCGGATCAAGGGGGTAATGAATAAGAAAAGGGATTAACAACGAAGATTTGAGTCTATCAACCCTCATCTAATAGTTTGACCTTATCCATAAAATAGCTAATTTGATATCAAAGATAAGGGCTGGTAAAGTATTGATGAAGGGCGTACTTATGCACTTCATAGACATATTTTTTCCGTACTTTACTATATTTTGAGAAAAAATGATGTGTGTTTGCATGTGTTTATATTATATATTTGTGAAAATAGCTTACGTATGTGATTAGATGTTTATAGGGCTAAAAATAAGGGATTTTGATGTGTTTGAGGCTTTTGGAATAAAGTTGAAGAAGAAGGAATGAGCTAAGCAAGAACAAGGAAAAAAATAATACACTGCCATACGCGAGGTGCCAGGCCATAGAGTGAGGAAGCAGCAACACTGGCGCACTGCCAGGCGTGAGGCACTGCCTTCCCAGGAGCTGCAGCAGGCCCAAGGCGCCCCTCTCCCTGCGCAATGGAAGGTACAACGCGACAAGGGTGTTCAACAGCCAAAATTGATCTCCCACTTCAACTAGGGAAAGGAGCTACAAGTCCCAAGTCAAATTCATCAAGGAACAAGAAATGCATAAATCTACTACTATAAATACCCTTTTACTTTTTTTATGTAATGTGAAAGTGGGAAGTTTTGAAGTTTTAGAGAAGATTTAGAAGAGACAATTTACAATTTAGATTTGACAGTTAGTTTTACTTTGAGATATGATTGTAAAGTTGCTTTTCCTTTTTTCGCAACAATCAAGTGAGTTTCTTCTTAGCATTGTTGTAAATATTAATTTGTTCTTTTGTATATGAATGCTATTAATTTACTTATGAACATGATAGGTTAAAACTTCCACAACTAGGGTTGTGGTACCCATGGTGAAATAACAAGCTAGGGTTTGCACAAAATGATTCTAAACCAATGCAAAACGCTTGTATTGTATTCTCTTCATGCATAAATGTTTCTTAACGGTATACAATATCAGGACATGCCCGAATTCTTTACTTTCTTGATCCTAGAGAGGTAGAGATTAGGAAAAGAGAATTACAACAAAGCCTTGATCTTGACGATCATTATATTAACTTGAGTTGTGGTCGCAGGATAGTTAAATTTGGAACAAATTGGTAATGGATAGCTTGAAACCACTCATGAGACCTAACCTGATGATTGAGTATAGTCATTCAATAGGGACGAACCAGTCATTTGGATGAACCTTAGTTATCAGTTCTATAATGGATTTTGATGTGTTTGAGGCTTTTGGAATATAGTTGAAAAAGAGGAATGAACTAAGCAAGAACAAAGGCAAAAAAAATAGCACACTGCCATACGTGAGGCACCAAGCCATTGGCGCTACAAGCCGCACGTGACAGCAGCAACACTGGTGCACTGCCAGGCGTGAGGCACTTCCTTCCTAAGCGCTGTAGCAGGCGCGAGGTGCCCCTCTCCCTATGCAATGGAAGGTGCGACGCGGCAAGGGTGTTCAACGACCTAAATTGATCTCCCACTTCAACTAGGAAAAGGAGCTACAAGTCCTAAGTCAAATTCATCAAGGAACAAGAAAAGCATAAATCTACTAATATAAATACCCTTTTATATTTTATGTAATGTGAAAGTGGGAAGTTTTGAAGTTTTATAAAAGATTTAGAGGAGATAATTTACAATTTAGATTTGAGTGTTAGTTTTACTTTGAGATACGATTGTAAAGTTGTTGTTCTTTATTTTTACAATAATCAAGTTAGTTTCTTCCTAGCATCATTGTAAGTATTAATTTGTGCTTTTGTGTATGAATGCTATTAATTTACTTATGAACATGATAGAATAAAATTTTCACAACTAGGGTTGTGGGAACCATAGTGAATTAACAAGCTAGGGTTTGCACAAAGTGATTCTAACCCAATGCAAAACGCTTGTATTGCATTCTCTTCATGCTTAAACGTTTCTTAATGGTGTACAACATTAGTACATGCCCAAATTCTTTACTTGCTTGAGCCTGGAGAGATAGAGATTAGGGAGAGAGAATTACAACAAGCCTCTATCTTGATGATCATTGTATTAACTTGAGCTATGGTTGCAGGATAGTTAAATTTGGAACAAATTAATAATGGATAATTTGAAACCACTCATGAGACCTGACTCCGTAATTGAGTATAGTAATCTAATAGGGACGAACGAGTCATTTGGATGAACCTTAGTTATTAGTTCTACAAGGGATTTTGATGTGTTTGAGGCTTTTGGAATAAAGTTGAAGAAGAAGAAAACAACTAAGCAAGAATAAGGGCAAAATAAATAGCACACTGTCATACGCGAGGTGCCAGGCCATTGGCACTACAAGTTGTGCGAGGCAGAAGCAACACTGGCGCATTGCTAGGCATGAGGCACTGCCTTCCCAGGTGATGTAGCAAGCGAGTCGCCCCTCTCCCTACGCAATGGAAGGTGCGACACGAAAAGGGTGTTCAACGGCCAAAATTGATGTCCCACTTCAACTAGGAAAAGGAGCTACAAGTCCCAAGTCAAATTCATCAAGGATCACGAAAAGAATAAATTTGCTACTATAAATACCCTTTTATTTTTTATGTAATGTGAAAGTTGGAAGTTTTAAGTTTTATAAAGGATTTAGAAGAGACATTTTACAATTTATATTTGAGAGTTAGTTTTACTTTGAGATATGATTGAAAGTTGTTCTTCCTTATTTTTGAAATAATCAGTTGAGTTTCTTCCTAGCATCATTGTAAGTTTAATTTGTGTTTGTCTATGAATGCTATTAATATACTTATGAACATTATAGGCTAAAACTTCCATAACTAGGTTTTTTAGAACCATGGTGAATTAACAAGATAGGGTTTGCACGAAGTGATTCTAAACCAATACAAAACGCCTGTATTGTATTCTCTTCATGCATAAGCATTTCTTAACGGTGTACAACATTAGGACATGCCCGAATTCTTTACTTTCTTGAGCCTAGAGAAGTAGATATTATGAAAAGAGAATTATAAAAAAGTCTTGATCTTGATGATCATTGTATTAACTTGAGTTGTGGTCACAAGATAGTTAAATTGGAAACAAATTGATAACTGATAGTTTGAAACCGCTCGTGAGACCTGACCTGGTGATTGAGTATAGTCATCCAATAGGGACGAACTGGCCATTTGGATGAACCATAGTTATTAGTTCTACAAGTAAAGTATTGGGATAGATCACTAGTGTAAAACCCAAAGTAGTTAAGGATCCATGCGGAACACTTACCCTAGTTAATTGTATTAATTTGGAATCAACATTCAATATTTCGACATTGTTACTTGTTACTTCTATAATTTTCCCCCTGTAGGATTTAATTGACTCAAAAGCTTAAATACTTGTGTTCTTCTATATCCTTCCATATTCCCCATGGGATCGACCCCAACCTCTAGTTGTGTTCTTTATTGACAACGTCCGCTTCATACTTCAGCAGGAGGTGTGGTTTGAGTGTTATCAAAAAGTGGCGCCGTTATCGGGGAATACGGTTTAGGATTAGATTAATTGCTTGTGTTTAACTTTTAGTCTTTATTTCCTATTTTTCACTTTTCTTTTATTTTGTCACGTGTTACAGTGCAGCGTGGTTAAACAAGCGGTCAAGATGTGACCATGGTCTCAACAGGTATCTTGACGAAGTCTGAGTAAACAAGATACCTGTGTCATGTCGCGACGTTAAATCAGGTGCTACTTGGGAGGCAACCAAAGATAAATTTTTCATTTTTATATATTTGTTCAAGTGTGTAGGTGATAGGTCATGACTTTCAACAAAAATTGAGCTTTAATAGTGAAAACGGTGTGCAAAATGGTTGGAAGAGCACAAATGGCATTGTGCAAGACAAGCAGCAGAAGAGCTTGCGCAAGGCACAGGCAAAAGCATCGCACGGCCTGGCGCGACATGCAGGAGAGGCACCACAACAGCAGGCGCGACGCGCACATATGTCAGCGCAGCCAGGCGTGCGACGTGTAGCAAGTCTGGTGCTTTTAGCACCGTGACGCACAGTAATTCTGACGCGTTCAACGCTGTGTTGCGGGCAGGTGTCCCAGGCAAAAAGTTTTTAGGGCAAACATGTAATTTCCAGCTTTAAGGAGCATATTAAAGGCCTAGACCTAAAAATTTCAACTCACTTTCACAAGAGCCATGTCGCACCACTCAAAATTCCCAATCAAACCTTCTCAAAACTTCATCTATTCATCAAAATCTTACAAATATTTTTCACCCAAATCACAAAGTATATCATTTTTCTTGTGAAACCTCAACAAATGGAACCAAAAATAAACAAAGGGAAAGGAGTGGCTTCTTCAATCCATGGGTCAAAAAGAACAAGGAGACCTAGTGAAGAGGAGCATGAAGATGTGAGTATGGCACCACCACCATTGAGGCGATATGTTCTCCGTTGGTTCATGGAGAAAGAAGGTAAAAAATGGTTCAAGGAACATAAGGAATCGAAATACTCACATGATATGTTTATTGATAGAAATTGGTTGGGACTAGTTTTCCCTCACATGGTAGATAGGATACTCCTCCTTGGTCTTGGTTTTATGTTTAATGTGGGTGATTGTAATTTGAATATGGTGAGAGAATTCCTTGCGAATTGGATTCCAAAGGAAAGGTCGAACCAAGTTAAAATTAGGGGTCAAATTATTGAGTTTGCACCTAAGACTTTGAATAGATTACTTAGGATACCTAATGTTTACCCAATATCCTTTGTTGACATGGTGAAGAAACCTCCATATAGGAATATTAGAAATACTCTGTGTGGACCTAACTCTGTTTCACGGTGGACTCGCCACCAATAATTTGGGTATCATGTTTTTCTTTCATATGCTCACTTAAGTAGAGAGGCACGAGTTTGGTTAAAAATAGTATGTGCTTGTTTAGTGCTCGGAAAACATGTAAACCATATGACTAGAGAAAGAGTGTGTCTTGTATATGCGCAAATGAATAGACTTCCAATTAATGTACAGGTGCTCATTAAAATGTGTTGAAAAGAGCAAGGGTAAAGAAAGGTCAAAACTTCGGATTTGGGGGTCTCTTGACCCGATTTTTGTGAGGGCACGACATTGAGAAGGTGGAAGCAGACTATAGAACTGCTTATGATCCTAGGGGGTTGATGTGACAAAAAAAAAAGAACCCGAGGGTATAAATAGTCCAGTCCTTACTGTCAATGAGCGCAATGCGCGAATTGACAACATGTTGAGCCACTTGTACGGTATGCAAATGCTCTAGCTGAGGATGAATGGTGTGACTGAGCTTAGCATAAATTACTCTCTGAGCAAGAACTCATGAGCCCTTTGCAGAGTTGGGCCTGGATACGAGGAACCTCTTCATGATGATGTGGCTATGGAAGACGAGATGGCAAAAGTAGACTAGGACATAGAGTCCAGTCATGTTGATGATGAGGATTCTGAGATGGGGGAAGCTGCTCTTGCCCCCCACAGACGATGAGGAGTAGAGGACCAGGGAGTTCTTCTTTTTCTCTATTACTTTATGCTTATTTGTTTTAAGACTGGGGATAGTGTAATATAATTAAGTGTGGGGTGAGATAAGTGAACTTCATATTACCATGCATGCCTTAATTGCTAAATTTGTATATGGTAGGCTTAGTTTTTTTGGGGATTCATAATTTATCATGCATGCTTGTTGATGTGTAGTATTCTTTTTTTAGTTTTATTTTGTTTTGGGTTCCTCTGATTTTTGTTTTCGGTTCTTTACCGGTGGATAGTCCCTTAGAAATGATTAGAGAGTCTAGATTTTTTGTTTTTTTGGTCATTGAGTCATGACTTTGCCCGATGATAGATGGATGACGACCGTCTTAAGGGTAAATTAGTCATTAGGAAGAATAAGAACTTGGACCCTACAAATGCTAGGTGCTTCACTTTAGGTATCATTGAGACTTTACTAAATTCACTCAAAAATGCATGAAAAGGTGGAAACACTTAACCTTTTGGAACTTGACTCTTGTGCTTGAGAAAAAAATGGGCTTAATTATTTTATGCATGCAATATGGATATATGTGTTTATGTGATCTGGATTTCCATTGTTAAACCATTTTGTGCCAATGTGTGAGGAATTAGTTTATATACTCCATGCTTGTAAATTGATGTCTAGAACTTGCCCGGAGTGTGTGCAAAGAGAAATAAGAATGATGGGTTTAGGAAGTGAATTAGGCATTTCTTTGGTAGCCTTGTTTTTATCCTATTTAACCTACCTTTATGTAATTTTCCTATTTAGCCATTTTGAGCCTTAGCATATTTTTTTGATAGCCATATTACAAGCTTGAATTCCTTTTGTTCTATTGACTCGTATTTGATCCAAATGACTCCTAGAGCACTTTAATGAAACAAAATTTCATGAAAGGAGCATAAGTGGAGAAGTGTAGGGAAAAGCTAAAAAGTATGGTGAATTAGAAGAAAAAAAGGGTGAAAATTGGTAAACAAGAAGGGTGATGTTAGTGGGAAAACAAAAAGAAGAAAGATCTTTGAAAAAAAATGATGATGAAAAAAAAAAGTGTGAATGAGCTCAATGTTAAAAGAAAATGTTTCACTAGTCACCTAAGTTGAAAAATTGAAAAATAAAAGGAGGTATAAGGAGAAAAATTTAAAATTGAAGAATGTGTTAAAAATCTAAGTGTTGTGAAGTATTAAAGTTCTTAGGGAGGATAGTCACTATCTTGGCCAAATTGTTCCTACCCGTCCCTTAGCCTACATTACAACCAAATCTAAGTCCTAATTGATCCTTGATTCATAATTCTATATTAGTGGAGTATTACACTAAGGGAAAGTCTATGGGTCATTTTTTGCATGCATGTTGAGTACTTTGGGAGAGTCAGCGGATTTTGTTATACTTATGCCCAAATTTATATTGACTTATATCTTTTGTGTGAAAGGGAATCTCTCCAAATGGTGATGGGAACAATGGTAAGACTTTGGTAAATCTTGATTGCTAAATTACATATAATTCATGTTGGCCTAAAATATATCTTGATAAGTTAGTTTTAAAAAGCTAAGTGCTTTCGAACTTTGACATTTTAATGTTGATCCTATATGCATGCGAGTAAATTGTTTGAGCTTCATTGAATTGTATCATGATCCTAAGTGTAAGTAGACCTGTTCGTAGGATGAATTTTGTGATTAAATGTGAGAAGGGAAGTAGTAGATTTTCGAGGATGAACAATAGTTTAACTGTGGGGTGTTGATAAAGGGCGTACTTTTGAACTTCATAGACATATGTTGCCCGTACTTTACTATATTTTGAGAACTAACGATGTGTGTTTGCATATGTTTATGTTATATATTTGTGAAAATAGCTAATGCACGTGATTAGATGTTTACAGGGATAAAAGTAAGGGATATTGACGTGTTTGAGGCTTTTGGAATAAAGTTGAAGAAGAAGGAATGAGCTAAGCAAGAACAAGGGTAAAAGAAATAACACACTGCCATACGCGAGGCGCCAGCCATTGGCGCTACAAGCCGCGCAAGGGAGCAGCAACACTGGTGCACTGCCAGGCATGAGGCATTGCCTTCCCAGATACTGCAGCAGGCGCGAGGCGCCCCTCTCCCTGCGTAATGGCAGGTGCGATTCGACAAGGGTGTTCAATGGACAAAATTGATCTCCCACTTCAACTAGGAAAAGGAGCTAGAAGTCCCAAGTTAAATTCATCAAGGAACAAGAAAAGCATAAATCTACTACTATAAATACCCTTTTATTTTTTATGTAATGTGAATGTTGGAAGTTTTGATGTTTTAGAAAGGATTTAGAAGAGACAATTTACAATTTAGATTTGAGAGTTAGTTTTACTTTGAGATACGATTGTAAAGTTGTTCTTCCTTATTTTTGCAATAATCAAGTGAGTTTCTTCCTAGTATCGTTGTAAGCATTAATTTGTTCTTTTGTCTATGAATGTTATTAATTTACTTATGAACATGATAGGCTAAAACTTCCACAACTAGGGTTGTGTGAACCATGGTGAATTAACAAGCTAGGATTTGCACGAAGTGATTCTAAACCAATGCAAACTCTTGTATTGTATTCTCTTCATGTTTAAATGTTTCTTAAAGGTGTACAACATTAGGACATGCTCGAATTATTTACTTGCTTGAGCCTAGAGAGGTAGAGATTAGGAAAATAGAATTACAACAAAGCCTTGATCTTGATGATCATTGTATTAACTTGAGTTGTGGTCGCAAGATAGTTAAATTTGGAACAAATTGATAAAGGATAGTTTGAAACCACTCATGCGACCTGACCCGGTGATTGAGTATAGTCATCCAATAAGGAATAACCAGTCATTTGGATGAACCATAGTTATTAGTTCTATAAGTAAAGTATTGGGATAGATCACTAGTGTAGAATCAAAAGTAGTTAAGAATCCATGGGGAACACTTACCATAGTTAATTACATTAATTTGGAATCAACATTCAATATTTCAACATTGTTACTTGTTACTTTTATAATTTTTACCCCTTTAGGATATAACTGAGTTAAAAGCTTAAATACTAGCATTCTTCTATATCCTTCCATATTCCCTGTGAGATCGATCCCAACCTCTAGTTAGGTTCTTTTTTGACAACGTCCGCTTCATACTTCAACATGAGGTGTGGTTTGAATGTTATCAAGTATACACTCATATACGAATCAAGCTACATGGTGATAATGATATATTTAGGGACCAACCATTTAGAAAAATTTAACTTACTGATTTTGCATGCTAAACACTAGGATAGATCGCTAGTACGACAAGCTTGCGATGTTGTGAAATCATGGAGAACACAATCATAGTCAAGTCACTCACTAAATACAACAAACTTTAACTAATATTCTACTCTTAGTTACTTATTGTTTTTACATTATTATTTGTTACAAACTCCCTCCTTTAGGAAATAATCCAACTAAAAGTAATAGTAAGCACGCTAATTGAGGTCGTCGTCATATTCCTCGTGGGATTCGACCCCAACTCTATTGGGTTCTATATTTGAACACCGATCACTTTATATCTTATTAAGAGGTGTAATTTGGGTGACCTCAGTTGGTGCAGTGAGTGCGGCGCTACCCCAGAGCCAAAAATTCAGAAGAAGTTCAAGCAGAAGGACAGGAACCATGGTTGGTGTGCTATAGCAAGAACTTCAAAAGCACAAAATTTGAGCATCCTGGAGCTATGACTCATGCCCCATGCCAAGATCTACCCCAAAATTAATTTCTTATATTTTGTTTAATCCAAAACAAATTATGATAAGGGGTATTTTTCACTACTATATATATTACTTTATGACATTTTCATTAGGGTTGAACACTAATAGCGAGCATCAAAGGAAGAGCTAAGAGTCGTTGTGTAGGTTACAGAATTTTTATTTTATCTTTTGTTATCTATATTATTTATTTTTATATAGTTCTTTGGATGAATTGTTATATTTTGTAACACCCGAAAGTCCTAGAGATCAGACCCTGAAGTTAGATGAAGCTCAGCAGAAAAGTCAGCAGAAATTTGCCTTAGAACGAGTCACGGAATGACTCGTTAGGAGACCTAACGGGTCGTGGTTTGACACATGAAGAACTGTAGGGAGGGGATGGCAAGCCCAGTCACCACAGATGACCTGACGAGTCGTCTTGCCAGCCAACGACTCGTTAGGCTGGTCGTTGGGTAGTGAATCACTTGGGAAGTTAGTGTAGTTGACGGAAGGATGTGACGAGTCGTTAAGTGTGGGAACAACTCGCCAAGTTAGTCGTTAGATGGGAAGAGTTGAAGTTGTGAAATATTATACAGTGAACTTGACGGGTGGACTTGAAAAGTCGTTAAAGGAAGAAACGACTCATCATGTTGATCGTGAGTTGAGGAATTATAAAGTTCTGAAGTAATCTTCCAATGCACCGGACGAGTGGGTCTAACGAGTCGTTGGGTGGAGCAACGACTCGTTACGTTGGTCGTGGTTTAAAGAATGATGAAACTGTGTGACTTTTCCAGTGTGCCTAACGGGTGTGACGACGAGTCGTTTGAGGTGACAACGACTCTTCACGTGAGTCATGGCTTCAGTTTGGGTGGTTTTTTCTAGTTTTCTCCCGGAGAATTCTCGTAAACTCCTACACTTTTAACTTCTAAACTACATTGTTTTGGGTACTACCTTGAACGTTTTTAAGGGTATTCCTGACCCTAATCTCTCATTCTCTCAGACTCTCTCAAACCTTTCTTCCTTCCCTCTCTCAAGTTCAAGGGTTTCACCAAGATGTTCATCAAAGCTTCAAGGAGAAATTTCTAGCAGGGTGTCTTCTACCAGGTATGCGGGCTTTTCAACAAGGATATTCTTCCATCCTTGTGCCCCTAAAATGTTTTCATTAAAGACCTGATTTCAACAAATCTAGAAAAGCATGATCTAGGGATTTATGTTATGAGTAGGTTTCTTTTATATTCCTACTAATTTCTAACATCTACTGTGAATATGAGATTTATGGCGATATAAATAATGTGTTGGCTTGGATTGTGAAATATAAGTTGGGAATGCAAGAGTATAACATGTTCTTCATAAAGTGGCTTGAAAGGTGAATGGGACCTATTGATTGTCACTTGATTTATTGTAGTAGTTCATATCCATGTCTAAATCAGGTGAATCTCGTATGATCACCCCTAATAACCCGATTATGACATTGATGAATATGTTGAGACGAGTTTGGAGTTCTGGGCTTGAGCAATTGAAAGTAAATTATGTATTATCACCATGTTTTCGATTTAATTGACTTGGTATGATTAGATTGTATTTATATTGATGAATTATGAAGCTTGGGTGCATTCTAAATTGTTTTTCCTTACCAAAAATTATTTTCCAAATTTCTGAATCTAAAACGCCCATGGATGAAAAGTTCGTAAAAGAAGTGATTCATGATAAATTTGAGATGATGATGAGGTTGATGATGAAAAGAATGTTCCTAAAACTACCCATGATTATGTCGTTTCTTTCAAAATGAATTGATTAGATGCAAGTGTGACAAAGCTTTGGGTAATGCCCACATGTCGATTCTAAATGATTATTTTTATGAAATAAGTTTACCACATTGTTTGGAGCGAAGTCTCCCAAATTTTATAAATGTTAGCTTGTGGTATGTTTTGAAATAAATGAAGCCATGCGTCTTTGATAAAGTATGAGTGGAATCTATTAATCATGCATGACCTTATGCTACATGATGATGTGAATGATATTGCAACTGTTGGGCTTGTTGTTATTACAAAGTAGCCCTAATCCTGTCGAAAAAAATGTTGTGTGATGAAAATCAGTAAATGTTCTTGTCTCTGATTAGATGTTGCAATTTAGATTAGCATTAGTCAGTCGGGATTCTTGTTAGCAAGAATGTTTCCCTAGTCAGTCGGGATTCTCATTAGCAAGAATGTTTCCCTAGTCATTCGGGATTCTCGTTAGCAAGAATGTTTCCCTAATCGGTCGGGACTCACATCCCTAGCTACTAGCCATGCATGATTCCCCTTAGTCGGTTGGGACTAACATCCTTAGCCAGTTGGTGACTCTCTATATTAGAGCATTTTCTTCCTTTGACAGTTAGGGACCCTCTTGATATTAGTCCAAAGCATCTTACGTCTGTATAATTACAATTATTACTTTTGCGCATCAGTTGCTCTTATAATAATTGTCATGCCCCGAGACTACACCCTGGACCTAACACGGTACTTGAAGTCACAAGTTACCCCAAGTCAACCCTTGATCTATCATACACTGCTATTCTGAGTAAATATGCACAGTGAACCTTTGAAACAATATCATAAACCAATTATGAAAAATAAGTCTGAGAACATAAAGTTCAAAACACTTGAATAATACTGATAAATCTGAAAATCATGTTTGTTTGAAAGCCATCTAATAGAGGAGTTGTTGGGACAAGCCCCCAGCTAACTCTAACTCTAACTGAAACTAACAAAATGACTAAAAGAAAGAAATAATGCCCTCGGATGATGAGGACCACACTTCACTGGTGAGGTGGAGAATCTGAACTGTGGCAACTAAAGGTGCTGAGTCTGAGAACCTGTAGCTGTATCATGAACCGATACAATATAAAAGTATGCGTCAGTACTTTGAATGTACTGAGTAAGTTGGAGAAAACAGAAATTAATATAAATTCTGATCTGAAAAGACACACAATGACCAACAGGTAAGTTGAACTGAACTACTGATGTAATCTAAAATGGTCAAGATGACCCTGTCTGATGATCAAGGACATGCCCTAAGTCTGAAACACTGAGACTATGATACTGTACTGAACTGAGATTCTTATTCTGAAATTAGACTGGACTGACTAGTGGGAGAGTCTGTAACTGACATACAACCACGTGAGCCAGATGTGGAGTCTGATGTATACACCCCACCGGTAGGACCTAATATACCTTGTCAGGGTATAAAGGCATGAATTGGGTGATCACAAAAGTTTGGGGACAATTAAGCCAATAATTTGTAACTGTAACCTATGCTTGCAACGTAGTTCTGGGAACCTGTGTGCGCTAGAACCCCGGCCCGCTCGGTGCTAAGTCCTACTCCCACTGGAAAAACCTAAACTGAACTACTAGGCTGATAGCTCGAAATTGTGGTTCACGACAAGTCAGGGACGTATAACTACATGTACCCTAAGAGTCTTATCGGACCAGATTCTGAAACTGAATTCTAGACTGGTCAGAGCTACTTATCTAAAAGCGTCGTAACCGTCTGAGAATAAGCTGTAACTGAACTGGGGGTCCTGAGGATGGTCAGATCTATAATACCAGAAAGTCATGACCGCCAAATGGACCAAATAACTATAATCTGAGTCTAATTCTAATAACTGAGAGGCACCACTGACACCTCGGGATAAGACTGAAGTCAAACTGATCAATTGACAATTTTCTGAATGATTCTGAAGAGATTGTATGTTCTAACTAGTCTGAACTACTAGCAACTAATAGAGAAATCAACTTATTCCAACTACACGGGAATTTTCATAATATGGAAAAAATTCAAGAATAAAAAAAATCTCATCCGAAAAGGCTAAATTCATTCTTATAATGGAATAATTTCTCAACATATATATAGTAAGAGTTTCTAGGAAATTCAGCCCAAAACATTCTTCATTCACTATATGAAATGTAATAAGCAAAAATCATTCCTCAAAAGTTAGGGCTTAAATTCACTTTTGAATGAACATTGACAATTTAATTAGAAACTAATGAAGATAATATGAGCAATCAACATGGATATTATTCTAGGCAAAATTAACGAAAAATAACATGGAATTCATTTGTATTCAAAGGTTCAGGGTTAAAACTAACAAGGGAGTTATGGGAGGATTTTGGGGGAAACGAGGGAAGGACAATTCCCTTATTGAATTCCCACATACCTGACTAAAATTCACCTAAAGAAGGGGACTTGAACTACTGCAATAGATGAGAACCCTAAGCTAGCTTGAGAGTTTCTTCAGAGGACTTCGATAAGTTTCCTGAGAGTAAACGTGAGAATGAGGGGATGAACCGTTCAAACACTCTAATAAGTCTGATTTTACATCCAAAAACTCGTAGTTTAAAGCTTAGGAGAATAGGAAATTACTGAATAGCCCTTAGAAAATGGCTGGAAAAAACTGTCAGGTGCCCCTAACGGGTGACCTAACGGATTATGGTGACTGACCACGACTCATGGTCACTCCCGTTAGGTACACTGCCTGGGATCCTCCGTAGGTCACCACGAGGGACCTAACGAGTCGTGATCTATGGCCACGACTCATGTTCACTAGTCGTGGACCAGACTGTCTCATTCTGGATATTCAACTCTATACTAGGGAACGAGTCACTAAACGAGTCATTGCCACAGGTGACGACTCATTGAACCCACTCGTCAAGTACACTGGTCAACTAAATATACTCTCAACTCAGGCCTGACCACGAGTTACCTTATTGGTCATGGTTAGTGACCACAACTCGTGATGTCCCTTGTTGGGTGCACTGCTTCTCATTTTCAAAACTTACTTCTTCTTCTCACGACTGACCTAACAAGTCGTTGGATCTTATAATGACTCGTGAGGTTGGTCGTCCTAAAGCATTTCTGCAGCTTTTTTGGATTTTGTTTAAGTCCCGAAATTATATTTTGAGTTTTTGGGGCATTACAATATCTCCCCCTTGGAAGCATTCGTCCTCGAATGTTAGAAAACACATAGGAAAGCAAAGAATAACAATCAAGGTTCCAGATACTATTCATTTAACTCCAAAATTGATGGAACAACTACCTCCGTTTCAAAATACATAACTGAAGTGAATTTACCTATCATACATACATCCAAAAACATAAAAGAGCCTTGAACATCTGAACTGAGTCATGAAAGACTAGATTGAGTTCTAGGGTCAAAACTAATATCTCAAGTTGTGCTGGAGCCGGTAGGGAACTAGTGCTGGCATTTGGCCATCATATCTGCTTCGGCCTCCCACCTAGATCCCTCAACCTGCTGATTTCTCCATAGGACTTTGACTGAAGCTATTTCCTTGTTCCTCAGCTTACTCACCTGATGGTCAAGAATCTAGACTGGTACTTTCTCATATGAGAGGCTATCTTTTATTCCTACTCTGTCCAATAGCACAACTGAGGTTGGATCTCCGATGCACTTCTTCAGAAGTGACACATGGAAAACTGGATGTACAGCTGCTAGTTCTGAAGGTAACTCTAGCTCACAGGCCACATTGCCGATACGCCTCAAAATTCTATAAGGTCCCTATCATACCTTGGACTGAGTTTCCCCTTCTTTCCAAACCTCATCACCCCTATCATGGGCGAAATTTTCTGGTATACCCAGTCATCAACTGCAAACTCCAACTCTCTTCTCCGCACATCGGCATAAGATTTATGGAAGCTCTGAGCTGTTTTCAACCTTTCTCGAATGAGCTGAACTTTCTGCATTGCCTCGTGAACTGAGTCTGGCTCTATCAAGGTAGCTTCAGCAACTTCAAATCACCCTATAGGAGATCTACACCTTCTACCGTACAATCCTTCAAATGGGGCCATTTGGATGCTAGAATGGTAGCTGTTGCTGTATGAAAACTCGATAAGAGACAGATGGTTATCCCAATTACCCTTAAAAAATCAATCGCACACGCTCTTAGAATATCTTCTAGAGTCTGAATAGTTTGCTCAGTTTTTCCATCGCTCTATGGGTGAAAAGTCGTACTGAGCTTGACCTGAGTGCCAAGTCCCTTTTGAAAAGACTTCCAGAAATGGGAGGTGAACTGGGTAGCCTTGTCTGAAATAATTGCCAATGGCACCCTATGAAGTCTAACCATCTCCCGAACTAACACTTAGTCATCCGATCTACTACCACCCAGATTGAGTCATGTTGTCAGCGAGTCCGAGGTAGACCTATAATGAAATCCATATTCACTTCTTCCCACTTCCACATGGGTATACTAATATCTTGGTTCATGCGTCCTGGCCTTTGATGCTCTACCTTGACTTGCTGGCAGTTTGGGCACTTGGCTACGAATTCAGAAATGTCTCTTTTCATGCCATTCCACTAGTAAATATCCCACAAATTGCGGTACATTTTTGTAGCACCAGAGTGTATGGTGTATCTCGAGTTGTGTGTCTTATCTAGTATCTACTATCTTAACTCACCAACATCCGGTACACACAACCTGCCCTGGTAATGAAGCACCCCATCTCCCCCTTTAGAGAAAGCCTCAACCTCCTTTTTGAGAACTGCTTCTTTAAGTTTAAGTAGAACTGGACCTTTATCTTGTATGGACATAACTTCAACTACCAAGGATGAATCCAACCCGCTTTGCATTACCACGCCACCTTCAGCTGAATCCACCAACTGTACCCCTAACCGGGCTAACCTGTGAACTTATTTCGCTAGCTCCCTCTTGACTTCCTCAATGTGAGCTACACTTCCCATAGGTCGCCTCCTTAGGGTGTCATCCACCACATTGGATTTGCCCGGGTGATACAGAATACTCATGTCGTAGTCTTTCAGGAGCTCAAACCACCTTCTCTATTGGAGGTTTAGGTCCTTCTGGCTAAACACATACTGAAGACTCTTGTGATCTGTAAATACATCTATGTGAGCTCCATATAAGTAATGCCTCCACATTTTAGTGTAAACACCACCGCTTCCAACTCCAAGTCATGAGTTGGATAATTCTTATCATGAACTTTGAGCTGTCTAGAGGCATAGACTATTACTTTTCCCCGCTGCATCAGAGTGCAACCGAGTCCAACTCTGGAAGCATCACAATAAACAACCAACCCATCTGTTCCTTCTGGAAGGGTCAAAACTGGAGCAGTAGTGAGTCGAGTCTTCAACTCCTGGAAACTCTTCTCACTCTCATCCGACCACTGAAATATCACCTTCTTCTAAGTTAATTTAGTCAGAGGAGATGCTATAGAAGAGAAACCCTCCACAAACCATCAATAGTAACCCGCTAACACCAGGAATCTCCTGATTTCAGTAGGAGAGGTAGGTCTGGGCCAATCTTTTACTGTTGCTATCATATGAGGGTCTATTTGTATTCCTTCACCTGAAACCATATCACTTAAGAAAGTCACATACCTTAACCAGAATTCACACTTACTGAATTTGGCAAACAGCTGGCGGTCTCTAAGGGTCTGTAATGCTAACCTTAGGTGATTGGCATGCTCTTCCTCATTTCTGTAGTACACCAGAATATCGTCGATAAATACAATGATGAACACACCTAGGTACTGCTTGAAGACTCTGTTCACCAGGTCCATAGAGGTTGTAGGGGCAATTATGAGTCCAAAGGACATCACCATGAACTCGTAGTGACCATACCGAGTTCTGAATGCTATTTTCGGTATGTCACACTCTATGACCCTTAACTGATGGTATCCAAACTTTATATCAATCTTGGAGAAACAATTGGCTCCCTGAAGTTGGTCAAACAGGTCATCAATTCTAGGTAAGGGATATCTATTCTTGACTGTAACTTTGTTTAGTTAATGGTAATCTATGGACATTCTGAGGGTACCATCTTTCTTACGCACGAATAGCACTGGAGTACCACAGGGAGAGATGCTGGGTCTGATAAAACCCTTGTCAAGAAGATCTTTTAGCTGCTTCTTCAACTCCTTAAACTCAGCTGCAGCCATTTTGTAAGGAGGGATAGGGATAGGCTAAGTATCTGGGAGGAGATTTATTCTGAAGTCTATTTCCCGCTCAGAGGGAACTCCGGGAAGATCCTCAGGAAAAACATCTGGGAACTCACTAACTATTGGAACTGACTGGATGGTTAGGGTCTCAGAGTTGGATTCCTTGACCTGAACCAGATGATATAGACATCCTTTGGAAATGAGTTTCTAGGCCTTAAGGTAGGAAATAGACCTACCCTTAAGTGCTGAACTGCTGCCCGACCATTCTAACACTGGCTCATTGGGAAACTGAAACTTAACAATTCTAGTTCTGCAATCGACTGAGGCATAGCAGGAGAGTAACCAATCCATGCCGAGAATAAGGTCAAAGTCGACCATGTCTAACTCTACAAGATCAGCTGGAATAACTTTACTAAGAACTAAGACTGCGCAGTTTCTATATACCTGGCTGGCTCTAACTGACTCACCAACTAGGGTGGAGACTGAGAATGGTTCTGAGAGGATCTCTGGACTTATATTGAACTGAACCGCTATATAAGGAGTCACGAATGAAAGAGTAGATCCTGGATCTAAGAGAGCATATACGTCTAAATGGAAGAGACATAACATACCAGTAACTACGTCAGTGAGCTTTCCTGATCCTAACGAGAAGATAGAGCATAGAAATGATTCTGGCGCTGACCACCATCTGTACCTGATGAATTGGCATGTTGAGCTGGTCGGCCTACTGGAGCTGCTAAGGTAGTGAATTGTAATCTTCCCCATCATGCTAACGAACATTCTTTAATTCGATGCTTGAGCTGTCCACAACAAAAACAACCCTCCCTGCCCTATAGACACTCTCCAGGATGATTCTTTCCACACTTGGGGCAAACTGGATACATGTTCCCTATACTGTGAGCCTGAGATTGAGTGCCAGATGACCCACCCCTCCAATCCTAGCGGGACCGAAAGGTTGGGCGTTGGCTAAGCTAGGTGCTGGGGCCCTCTGCTGTTGTTACTGTTGTTGCTGTTGTGGGCGGCTACCACCACCATATCTTTGATGGACAAAATCTGAATGACCAGTTCTTTCCCGCTTGTTCTTACGTTCCATATCTTTCAGCTTCTCTGCCTCAAATTGCTGGGCATAAATAATTAGGCTAGAGAGGTACATATCCTTGATCAGCATCGCGGTCCTGCACTCCTTGAGGACCAGATTAGATACTCCATTAATGAACTTCAGCATACGAGACCTTGGCTCGGCTACCATCTCTAGAGCATACTTTGATAGTCTGGTAAACTCCAAAGCATACTCTTCCACTGTCCGGTTGCCCTGTTGTAGGTTCATAAAATCTGTCATCTTAGCCTCCCTCAGCCCTGAGGGAAAAACCTATCCAAGAAAGCTGTGTGCAACTCCTCCCACTCCACCGGTCCTGCTTCCACTGGCTGCCCCTCCTTCCGCTGCTCATATCAAACTTGGGCACCCCTTTAAGCTTATAGGCAACCAGGTCAGCACTCTTAGAGGAGCTGACACCCATAATACGGGTAATCTTCCTGACCTCATCTACAAACTCTTTGTGGTCCTACCCCACTTTAGATCCTTGAAATAATGGAGGGTTCATACGGGTGAAGTCTCGCACCCTTGCAGTTATGGTAGACCTATTCGTGTTCGCCAGCACAACCTGCTGATTCACCTGATTGGTCACGGTCTGAGCCAGTAACTGAATGGCTGCTCTAAACTCTGCGGTAGAAACCGAATCATTTTGAGGAGTTGGCGGGGCTAGTAGAGTAGGTCTGTTGGAGTTACCGTCCCTTCTTCCGTTACCGCTTCTAAGAAGCATGGTTCACCGAAATGAAATAGAGCGCGAATTAGAAGGGTATTTCTGGAATTAAACTTTGAGGCATGATAAAGAATATGAACAAAAGAGAATTTTCCTAATAACATCTCGTAGCTTCCTCTTCATAAGTGTGGCGTGCTTCACACCCATGAAAAGGTCTCTACTCGATGCTTCTTTCAGACTTTCCGAGGATACTCTAAACATAGGGCTTTGATACCAAGTTTGTCACACCCCAAGACTACACCTTAAAAGTAACACGGTACTAAAAGTCACAAGTGACCCCAAGTCAACCCTTGATCTATCATACACTGGTATTTTGAGTAAACATGCACAACAGAACTTTGAAACAATATCATAAAGTAATTAGAAAAAACAAGTCTGAGAACATAAAGTTCAAAACACTTGAATAATACTGATAAATCTGAAGATCATGTCTGTCATAAAGCCATCTAATAGAGGAGTTGCTGGGACAAGCCCCTAGCTAACTCTAAGTCTCACTGAAACTAATAAATGACCGAAAGAAAGAAATAATGCCCTCAAATGATCAGGACTCACACTTCACTACTGAGGTGGAGAATCTAAACTACGGCAACTAACAGTGCTGAGTTTGAGAACCTACAGCTGTATCATGAAACGATACAGCATAAAAGTATGCGTCAGTACTTTTAATGTACTGAGTAAGTGGAAGAAAACAGAACTGAATATAAAGTATCATTTGAAATGACACACAATGACCAACAGGTAAGTTGAACTAAACTACTAATGTAATCTGAAATGGTCAAGATGACCCTGTCTGATGGTCAAGGACATGCCCTAAGTTTGAAACACAGAGTCCGAGATACTGTATTGAACAGAGTAAAACTGATAGGGCTGAAACTGAACTGAGATTCTTATTCAGAAACTAGACTTGACTGACTAGTGGGAGAGTCTGTAACCAACATACAACCACGTGAGTTAGATGTGGAGTCCGATGTATACATCCCACTAGTATGACCCAATATACCTTGTTAGGGTATAAAGGCGTGAACTATGGTGATCACAAAATACTGGGGCCAATAAGGCTAGTAATATGAAACTATAATCTATGCTGGCAACGTAGTTCTAGGAACCTAGTGCGCTGGAACCCCGGCCCACTCGGTGCTACGTCCTACTCCCACTGGAAACCCTAAACTGAACTACTAGGTTGATAGCTCGAAACTAGGGTCCAATACTAGTCAGGGACGTCTAACTACCTGTACCCTGAGAGTCTTGTCGGACCAAATTCTGAAACTGGATTCTAGACTTGTCAGAGATTCTTTTCTAAAAGCGTCGTAACCGTCTGAGAACAAGTTGTAACTGAACTGGGGGCCCTGGGGATGGTCAGAGCTATATACCAGAATGTCATGACTGTCTAATGGACCAAATAACTATAATCTAAGTCTGATTCTGATAACTAAGAGGCACATTGACACCTTGGGATAAGACTAAAGTCAAACTAATCAGTTAACAATTTTCTGAATGATTCTGAAGAGATTCTACGTTCTAAATGGTATGAACTACTAGCAGCTAATAGAGAACTCAACTTATTCCAAGAACACGGGAGTTTTCATAATATGGCAAAAATTCAAGAATCAAAGAAATCTCATCCGACAAGGCTAAATTCATTCATATAATGGAATAGTTTCTCAACATATATATAGTAAGAGTTTCTAGGAAATTCAGCCCAAAACATTCTTCATTCACTATATGGAATCTAATAAGAAAATATTATTACTAAAAAGTTAGGTTTTAAATTCACTTTTGAATGAACATTGACAATTTAATTAGGAACTTATGAAGATAATATGAACAATCAACATGGATATTATTCCAGGAAAAATTAACTAAATATAATAAGGAATTCATTTGTATTCGAAGGTTCAGGTCTAAAACTGATAAGGAAGTTATGGGAGGATTTTGGGGGACACAAAGCAAGGACAATTCCCTTATTGAATTCACACATACCTGACTAAAATTCACCCAAAGAAGGGGACTTGAACTACTGCAATAGATGAGAACCCTAAGATTTCTTAAGAGTTTCTTGAGAGGACTTTCGATAAGTTTCCTGAGAATAAAAATGAGAATGGAGGGAGGAACCATTAAAACCACCTAATAAGTCTGATTTTATGTCCAAAATGTTGTAGTTTAAAGCATAGGAAAATAGAAATTTACTGAATAGCCCTAAGAAAATCGCTGGGAAAACTGTTAGGTGCCCTAACGGGTGACCTAACGGATCATGGTGACTGACCACGACTCGTGGTCACTCCCATCATGTACACTACCTGGGATCCTTTGTAGGTCACCACGAGGGACCTAACGAGTCGTGATCTATGACCATGACTCGTGGTCACCAGTTGTGGACCAAATTGTCTCATTCTGGAGATTCAACTCTAGACTAGGTAACGACTCACTTAACGAGTCATTGCCACAGGCGATGACTTGTTGCACCCACTCGTCAAGTACACTGGTCAACTAAATATACTCTCCACTCAGGCCTGACCATGAGGTACTTAATGGGTCATTGTCAATGACCACGACTCATGATGTCCCTCGTTGGGTTCACTGCTTCTCATTTCCAAAGCTTACTCCTTCTTCAAGACTGACCTAATGAGTCGTTGGGTCTCATAACGACTCGTGAGGTGGGTCGTCCTGAAGCATTTCTGCAGCTTTTCTGGATTTTCTAATTTAAGTCCCGGAATTAGATTTTGAGTATACGAGGCATACAATAATGCATGTCCTTATAATGTAGTTATGATGATATGAATATGTGAATCTCATATAAGGATTTTGTATCTCATTTCAGTTACATTACTACTATTTGTTTTATATTACTTCCTTATTGTACATATTTATGAGTTAGTTGATTACGCTTTCGGCATACTCAGTACGTTGCAAGTACTGACCACATGCCTCTTGTGCTATATAATTTCATGATATAGATTCAGGTCTCCAGGTTCAGCCTCGTGGTTAGATACGCTCCGCCCCCTCTAAGTTGCTAGTGGTGAGTGCTCATCTTCTGAGGACATGATTATGTTAATATATTTTCTTATGTTTCAGTTTTCAGACTTTAAGAGTTAGTTGGGTGCTTGTCTCAGCAACTCGTCAGTTTTAGTAGAAGGCTTTCAGACTTGTCTAGACAGATCCAGCGTTGTATTTAAGTGTTATTAAATTGTCCTTATGGGTTATGTTAGATTCTTAATGTTAGCTTCCTCTTATTAATTGTGTTAATCATGTCTGATGTTAAGTGTATGTTATGATTATGCCATGGGTCGACTTGGAGACTTTCGGGGTTCCTTGTCTCGTGTTATGGCTCGGGTGTGAACTCGGGTCGTGACATATTTACTCCATTACCATGTGAAGCTAAACTTCTAATTCTAGGATTATGATAGTGGAATGATTATTGCGATATGAACTTGAACTTAATTGCAAATTTATTATAATAGTTGTTCTTATATTCTTGTGGTTACTATTTTAGTGCTTCATGACTATTGAAGTACATCTATAATTTTGTTATGAGCCCAAAAGAAGGAACAATAAGATAGAACGAAGAATATAGGAATTAAGATCTCTTCTTAACGTAAAAGTGAGAATTTATTTGCTGCTACGATATGAATGACATGAATGTCTAGGAGTATGCCTTGGAGTTCACTCGGTTATCGAAGTATGCGCCGGAAATGGTAGCCGACCAGCGAGCCCAGGTGAGCAGGTTTGTGAATGAAGTGTCAGTCTCCTTCGTCAAAGAATGCAAGACTTCCATGTTGCATCGGGACATAGACTTCCCACGCTTGGTAATATTTTCTCAACAGATGGAAGCAGAACAGGTGAAAGGAAAATAGAGAGAGGCCAAGAAGGCCAGGAATGGAGACCCAGATTTCTCCCATCAGAGTTCGAGTGCCAAACATCGCTCACTTTACCAGTAGAAATCAATAACCCTAGCACCTTCGACAGCCAGTGCTCCGTATCAGCCTAGAGGGAGGGAGATTATGTACCCATTGTGTATGAGTTGTTGAAAGCACCACTTGGGAGTATGCATGGCTGGCTCAGTTGTTTGTTTTTGGTGTGGTAAGGCGGGCTATATGCACCGAGATTGAACGGCAGCTAAGCAAGGCGAAGGCAGATCCTCGACCACTTCTTCAACAACTCTGATAGCTCGCCTATGTCAGCAGGGTGCATCCTCTAATTCGGGTGGCGGGCATCGTCAAAACTGCCCCTATGCCGTAGCAACCCATCAGGATAAGGGAAAAGCATTTGTAGTGGCCACAGGTATGTCATGAATCTTATGTTATTCCTTATTTGATGCCAACCTCTATATTGAATAAGAAGCTCTGATTTGATTGTGGGAAACGATTGTTGGTGTGTGATGTGAATAGTCGTTAGTGTAAGGCTCACAATGAAGGTTAGAGGTGAAAGAGGAGTTAAGAATTAGTAATTTAGCCTGACCTGAAGAAAGATTCGTGAGCCTTAGAATGATGACTTTAAGCTAAGGGGGAGATAATGAATATGTGAAATAGGTGGACCCTGAGAATGTCATAAGAAGTTCCAACTTTAGCAGTTGCAGTATGTCGATCTCTTCAGGGTTCAGATAATTTTTCCTGTGATGCAGTTAAAGTTAAAATGGTGTCTATTCCTATGTGCAGATCCCCGAGGTATAGAAGTAGTCGTTTCAGTCAGTGATGCCAGTCTTGCTCTATGAGTCCTTTATGCTTATTTTCATGTTATGAATCAGTTATGTGTGTTGATTTATGTTTTCTAGTAAGGGCAGCTCGAACTCAATCTATTGAAGTTGCTTAGTAAGTTCAATAGAACTAGGCTATCTCATGTATGTGCTCAGTTTTTGTTACACCACGGAAAATTTTTGATGATTATTTGATGTTTGTATGCTATGTTAAGGGAAGTACGGGTTGTATATTTTCCGTAGATGACAAGCGAAATGTGTACGAATAGAAAACCAAATAGTATGTGAAGTTCTTAAGTAAGGGTCAACTTTAAATAACCATATCTCCTATTATATAATGAATAATAAGCCCCACAACCTATCAAATTAAGCGTCTTTGAGTCTAGTTTTCTGAACATCAAATCGCTCGTCAATTGGAGTTTGGAGTAAAATGTTATAGACGTTTTACCGTGACATTGCCGGGCAGTAAGGAGGCCACCGCCCTAAAAATGGCCACCGCCCAACTTGCTTTATATTTTAAGTCATGACTTATCAAATCATTTTCAATGTTTCCAGAGTTAAGGTGCCTGCTTATCCTCTGAAATTCTCTCAAATTTCCAGCAAACAAGTAAGGAAAATACTAAGGTAAACTCCATTAAACTAAAGCTAAGTGAAGGGGATCTACCATAAGGTGAAGGTGGTGTGTTGGTGTCTGTTTTGGCTGCACTTGGGCAGTGTTGCTTTGGTGAATTTGCTTCATTTTTGAAGCTTTCCTAAGATAAATATACGTTCACTCTTGGTAGGGATTAAACACAAGTATAAAAGGTAAGGATTCTACTACTATCCTTGCTTGAATTTTTTATTACAAGACTAGAAGTTGGAGGTGTGTTTGGTGTGTTGGTGAACTGTTTGGTGGCGTTTTGAAAAGCAAGGTTGCTGTATTTTTGGACAAGAAGTTGAGGTCAATTACTCCTATTTTTAACCAAGAATAAATCCCCAGCAAAAGGTAAGTATTTCACCCCTTTTAAACCTCTCAAATTGTAAAGCAAAAATCTGGATATTGACAGCTAAGTGAGCTGCCGATGGACAGTTTGTGGGCTAAGTAGTGCTCATTTTCCTTAGGGTTTTGGCTTTTTATTTTGATGGAATTATAATTCATATTGAGGAGAAGAATTACAGCAGAACTAAGGTAAAATTTCCTCTTGTTTCTCCCTTAAAAGTTAGTGAAATCTAGTTGAGAAAATGGCTAAATGTTGTTGATGTTGTCGTGTGTTATTGTTGCTATTGTGACTGCCACTGTTTAGTTATTTTGGCTGCATTTTGTTCTATATATTAATATTTTCACTGGCCTATAAAACCACTGGATTAAGGAGGTTGAAGGCTGATCATTGAAATAGGAAATCGGCTAGAGAAAAGTTCATTGGAGAAAGGTATGTAAGGTGTTCTTTGTCTCATGATTTTCAAGCACAAATTCATGCCGAGAATTAATCTGACATTCCCCTGTACTTGAGATTCTATAGTATCATATTATGGTTCCTCCAAGTTGTTAGAATTACTTGGTATTAAGTTGTGTATTTGCTAAAGAGTTGGAACGCATGAATGTGAAGCGGAGAGCGCAATTGCCTTCTATTATGGTCATAGTTGTAAATTGAGTCTGAAGTCCCCTCGGCGTGGGCACTGTGAGCTGGTCCTTTACATTATGTTATGTATTTGTGGTGTCAAAGTTATTTCACATTATGGTTGCTAATAAATTTGGTAAGCATGGAAAGATGACGACGCGCAGACAAACCTAATAATTGAAATCGGGTTTTAACTCAATAAAGGCTAACGAGGGTAATGAAATTGAATTTCCTTATGACAGTTACCTACCCTCTTATATTCATGTTTTAAGGTACCTAGGGCCATGAGATGGTTCCATGATCCCTCTTCCTTAAGCTAAGCGACTAATTAATGCATTTCTTAATTAATCGGTACGTTAAACTTGGAAAATAGGGCCCGAATGAATAAACTATTGATATTTCTATGGAACCATATTTATTGGAAAGTTATGCACAATATCTTGATATTAACAGGTTATATGAAAATCATGATATGCATATATATATGTGTGTGTGTGTGTGTGTGTGTGTGTGTGTGTGCGTGTGTGTGTGTATTTATGCTTACGTTCAAATTACGCACTAAAGCAGTAAGGGTTACCTTTCGAAAGTCTGTATATGTTTATTAGAGCTCTTGACTTATCTAGACCTCCTGAGAATTGCTTAAGGCTTTAAGTAGACACGTCGTATGTTCTTTGAAAGTTGTAGATGTGTAAGGAAATCAACCTAAGAGTAAAGGTTGAGGCTCTAGTATCAATGGAGAAGTAAGAGTAAATATTAGACCTTTTAAGGTAAAATGTGAGTTATATGCCCTCTGTCCATAGTTGATTTCAAGAACCTTTGAGAGATGTTAAATATGAAAAAGACAATGTTTAAGAGATAAGGTTGGAAATTAGGTAAAAAGGTAAGTGTGTATAAGAAATTCTTGAATAATGAACAAGAGAATAATTAAGTAGAGAATTACGAATCCTGGTTGGAAAAGAATTTATGATTAATACGAAAAGCAAAGCCAAAGGTTGTTTTTAGATGTATAAGTGTTGCAATTTTTAATGAGGTAGGCAAATAGCCAACAAGATTTACCCTGTTTTAATGACATTTAGCAAAAAGGGTTATAAATAAAGTTGGTAATGTTCAGTTGTGTTAAGATAATGGAAGGCTAGTAAGGTGTTAACTTCTTAAGAAATGATTAGAATCGAATATTTTAAGATAGTCACTCAACTTAAGGAGAAGTTCTTCGTCGTCCTTTTTAAAAAATTATTTTTTATTATTTGTTCTATGAGTTGGAGTAACTTTCTCGAGTGTTAAAGATTTTTTTTCTTGGAAGCTTCTCAACTGTTTATAAAGCTGCTAAGCTTTTCTATGCTCCACATATATTGCAATGTTTCACATGAGTTTTTCATACGCTGTCTGAAGCATGACTATAAGTCTTTATTTATCTTAAGGCATCCCCTAGACAGTTGCCTAGCATTTGTATATTAAAGAGCTCCAAATTTGAGATACACAAGTTATGTCTTCCTATTCATAAGTTACCTCGAGATGTGATATGATGTGCAATGAATGAGGCATGCTCACAATTCTTGATATGAAAGTATGAAAGTCAAACGAGTATGAGCACGAAATGAATGCTAAGTTTGTTAATAGAAAATGTTAGGTTAAGTTATTCCTCTCTGCTCCTCGTGTTAGATTGCTAGGAGATGTTTAAAATCATGAACGTGAGTCTACACATGTTTTTATGATATTCCAGTTCTAGGAACTTCCCTAGAATTAATTCACAGCATATGTATGTATTTAAATGCTAAATGAAAGACCTATATGTGTATGGCATAATTGTAGTATTAGGGGTCCTGGTAAGATCCTACACATGTTATAGTTACTGATCGGCATATTTTATGGTTTCCAGTATTTGGATAGTTTGTATGATCTCTGTCAGCTCCATTTATGATTGTGATTAAGATTTATTTTTATTTTACCCTGGTGTGGTACACCGACTGGAGATCTTTTTATTTTATCACGGTGTGGTACATCAACCTGAGATATTTTTATTTTACCCTGGTGTGGTACACCAGCTGGAGATATTTTATTTTACCTCGGTGTGGTACATCAGCTGGAGATATTTTTATTTTACCCCGATGTGGTACACTGACTGGAGATCTTTTTATTTTACCCCGGTGTGGTACATCGGCCGGAGATATTTTTATTTTACCCCGGTGGTACACTGGCTGGATGAATTTTATATATGAATTTACGGTTGGTTGGTCATTGGAATTATAGTTATAGTTTCTTTCTTGTGCATTTCTTAATTGCATTTTCATCTCATTATAGAGTTATTTTCAAGTTTCAGTTTCCAGGATTCCAAGTTGTTACCATTCCTTATTCCTGGTTCAGTTATCTTGTGTTCAGTTATGTTATAGTAAGTTGTTATCAATTACAGGTTGCGGAGTTCCAGGTAATATTTATCCTTTATATGTTTATGTGCTAAGTTAGTTATTACAGGATTGTTATCTCATGGTTACAGTTTCAACCTTACATACAAGTACATTTCATTCGTGCTGACGTCCCCTTGCTTGGGGACCTGCGTCCGTGCCACAGGTGCAGGTAGAGGTAAGGATAGCCAGTTGAGTAGCAGTTCGTGAGATCAACAGATGGTTGGTATGCTCCTTTCTTCCTGGAGCTAGGGATTAGTTATTTATGCTTGAGTTTTGAGATGGAGGTATGGGTAGGTCAGAGCCCTGTTCCGACCATCAGTCAGTTTACTCTTTAGAGGCTTTGTGGACTTAGTGTGTACAGTGTTATTCAGTTTGTAGCCTCGTCAGCTTATTGTTGCTTGGTTTAGCATACTAAATGTCTTGGTTTCATTTTGATTGTTTACCCCGTATTGTTGAGACCT
The DNA here is from genome assembly GCA_035772735.1 of Datura wrightii. Classification (NCBI taxonomy): domain Eukaryota; kingdom Viridiplantae; phylum Streptophyta; class Magnoliopsida; order Solanales; family Solanaceae; genus Datura; species Datura wrightii. The sequence goes on from JASDFA010000006.1 coordinate 34,950,051, forward strand.
TATGGGTCCAGTTTATTCTTCAGTTGATTGTGACAGGTGGCCTGGATGGCCTAAGTGTTACAGTTACAGATGTCATATAGCCGGCTTCTCGATTAATCATGAATCGAGTGCCAATTGCACCCTACCCCATTCTTGGGGCGTGACAGTTTTAGATATCAAGAATAACTCATGCTCACGAATTCCTTATCCTCATCTAGATTAGATATTGTGAATCCTAGCTTAGTATCGAGAAGTGATTTGAGAACGAAGAATCAGTCTGTATCAGTTCTGTGCCAGAAAAAGGGGAAAGAATTCTTTTCGGTGTTCTGCCTAGTTCTTTGTTGGTTTCATGTTCTTCGGTTTCCCTTGAGCCAGGGTATGCATTTAAGAGGTGGATATTCAAATTTAGTGTATAAGGTTGGCCCGGAGTCAGATACTCCTTTGGTGTTAGCTGTGATTGATTGATATTTGAATATCAGCTCCATCCCTATTTTTTGTAGTATGTTTAGCCAACATTTAAGGATGAATGTTCCCAAGGGGGAGATATTGTAACACCCCGAAAGTCCTAAAGATCAGACCCCGAAGTTACATGAAGCTCCGCTGAAAAGTTGGCATAAATTTTCCTCAGAACGAGTCATAGAATGACTCGTTAGGAGGAATAATGGGTCGTGGTTTGACTCGTGAAGAACTATATGGAGGGGATGGCAAGCCCAGTCTCCACGGACGACCTGAGGAGTCGTCTTGCCAGCCAGCGACTCGTTAGGTTGGTCATTGGGTAGTGAATCACTTGAGAAGTCAGTGTAGTTGACAAAAGGATGTGACGAGTCGTTATGTGTGGGAACGACTCGTCAAGTCAGTCATTAGATGGGAAGAGTTGAAGTTGTGAAATATTATACAGTGAACTTGACGGGTGGACTTGACGATTCATTATAGGAAGAAACTACTCAACATGTTGATCGTGAGTTGAGGAATCTAAAGTTTTGAAGTAATATTCTAGTGCACCTGGCGAGTGGGTCTAATGAGTCATTGGGTGAAGTAACGACTCATTATGTTGGTCGTGGTTTGAAGAATGATGAAACTGTGTGATTTTTCCAGTGTGCCTAATGGGGATGACGACGAGTCGTTTGAGGTGACAACGACTCGTCACGTGAGTCATGGTTTTAGTTCGAGCAGTTTTTTCTAGTTTTCTCCTGGGGCATTTTTGTAAACCCCTACACTTTTAACATCTGAACTATGTCGTTTTGGGTACTACCTTGCACGTTTTTAAGTGTTTTCCTAAGCCTAATCTTTCATTCTCTCAAAATATTCTCTCAAACCTTTATTCGTTCCATCTCTCAAGTTCAAGGGTTTCACCAAGGTGTTCATCAAAGCTTCAAGGATAAATTTCAAGCAGGGTGTCTTCTACCAGGTATGCGGGCTTTTCAGCAAGGATATTGTTCCATCCTTGTGCCCCCAAAATGTTTTCATTAAAGACTTGATTTCAACAAATCTAGAAAAGAATGGGTTTCTTTTATACACCTCGTAGTTGCTAACATCTACTGTGAATATGAGATTTCTGGCGATATAAATAATGGGTTGTCTTGAATTGTGAAATATAAGTTGGGAATGCAAGAGTATAACATGTTCTTTATAAATTGGCTTGAAAGGTGAATGGGACCTATTGATTGTTACTTGATTTATTGTAGTAGTTCATATCCATGTTCAAATTAGGTGAATCTCGTATGATCACTCCTAATAACCCGATTATGACATTGATGAATTTGTTGAGACGAGTTTGGAGTTATGGGCTTGAGCAATTGAAAGTAAATTATGTATTATCACCATATTTTCGTTTTAATTTATTGGGTATGATTAGATTGTATTTATATTGATGAATTATGAAGCTTGGGTGGATTCTAAATTATTTTTCCTTACCAAAAATTGTTTTCCAAATTTCTGAATCTAAAACGCCCATGGATGAAAAGTTCGTAAAAGAAGTGATTCATGATAAATGTGAGATGATGATGAGGTTGATGATGAATAGAATATTCCTAAAACTACCCATGATTATGTCGTTTCTTTGGAAAAGAATTGATTAGATCCAAGTGTGACAAAGCTTTGGGTAATGCCCACATGTCAATTCTAAATGATGATTATTCTGAAATAAGCTTACCACATTGTTTAGAGCGAAGTCTCCCAAATTTTTTAAACATTAGCTTGTGGTATGTTTTGAAATAAATGAAGCCATTCATATTTGATAAAGTATGAGTGGAATCTATTAATCATGCATGACCTTACGCTACATGATGATGTGAATGATATTGCAACTGTTGGGCTTGTTATTATTAGAAAGTAGCCCCAATCCTGTCGAAAAGAATGTTGTGTGATGAAAATCAGTAAATGTCCTTGTCTCTGATTAGCTATTGCAATTTAGATTAGCATTACTCAATTAGGATTCTCATTAGCAAGAATGTTTCCTTAGTTAGTCGGGATTCTCGTTAGCAAGAATGTTTCCCTAGTCAGTCGGGATTCTCGTTAGCAAGAATGTTTCCCTAGTCAGTCGGGATTTCGTTAGCAAAAATGTCTCCTTAGTCAATCAGAATTCTTGTTAGAAAGAATGTTTCCCTAGTCAGTTGGGACTCACATCCCTAGCTACTAGCCATGAATGTTTCCCCTTGTCGTTAGGGACTAACATCCCTAGCCAGTCAGTGACTCTCTATATTAGAGAATTTTCTCCCTTTGACAGTCAGGGACCCTCTTAATATCAGTCACAACATCTTATGTGTGTATTATTCCCAGTTATTACTTTTGTGCATCAGTTGCTCTTATAATAATCCATGTCCTTATAATGTAGTTATGATGATATGAATATGTGAATCTCATATAAGGATGTCGTGTCTCATTTCAGTTACATTACTACTATTGTGTTTTATATTACTTCCTTCTTGTAATGTTTATGAGTAGTTGATTACGCTTCCGGCATACTCAATACATTCTAAGTACTGACCGCATGCCTCTTGTCCTATATCATTTCATGATATAGATTTAGGTCGCCAGGCTCAGCCTCATGGTTAGATACACTCTGCCCCCTCTCGGCTGCTAGTGGTGAGTCCTCATCTTATGAGGACATGATTATGTTCATATATTTTCTTATGTTTCAGTTTTCAGACATTAAGAGTTAGCTGGGGGCTTGTCCCAGCAACTCGTCAGTTTTAGTAGAATGCTTTCAGACTTGTCTAGACATATTTAGTGTTGTATTTAAGTGTTATTGAATTGTCCTTATAGTTTATGTTAGATTCTTAATGTTAGCTTCCGCTTATTAAAGTTGTTAATCATGTCTGATGTTAAGTGTATGCTATGATTATGCCATGGGTTGACTTGGAGTCTTTCGTGGTTTCTTGTCCCGTGTTATGGGTCGGGTGTGAAATCGGGTGGTGACATATTTACTCCATTTCCATGTGAAGCTAAACTTCTCATTCTAGGATTATGATAGTGGAATGACTATTGCGGTATGAACCTGAGCTCAATTGCAAAATTATTATAATAGTTGTTCTTATATTGTTGTGGTTAATATTTTAGTGCTTCGTGACTATTGTAGTACATATATAATTTTGTTGTGAGCCCAAAAGAAGGGACAATAAGATAGAACGAAGAATATAGGAATTAAGATCTCTTCTTAATGTAGAACTGAGAATTTATTTGCTGCTAGGATATGAATATACCTAGATGACTTGCTCGTTATTAAATGGGAGAAGCTAATTTTGTTTGTATGACTTATTCTTAATCATAGGATTATAGACATAGAATTGCATGTGAATAGATGATTGGAGGCTTAGAAGGCCACAATCATACAATTAACCTAGTAAATCAATAACCCGATAATTATTGCAAGATAACAAAGGTGCATAGGAAACATGATTTCTAGAAATCCATAATCCTAGATTGATTAATATCATTGATTATGTAAAACAAAATCGGCTCTTCCTTTGGTTACGTGTTCATTAGTATTTTCTTTATTTTTAGTTTAGATAATTTATCTTTAGATTCTATCGCCTGAATAAATAAATTAGCATTAGTTTAATTTAGTAAATAATCAGTCCATAAGTCCCTATGCGAATGATATCTAAATTTCGAATCCTATATTACTTATACACCACATACACTTGTATGTAAGTTGGAATTGAATAGTCAACATCTATTATACTATGCTTGGCTGAACATTTGACTGATTATGTTGAGCTTGCTGACTTTGACCATGTTGTCTATACTGATTATGATTACCATTTTCATTACCATCCATTAGAAATTTGATGATTGTGCCAACTTGGTTTATAAGTGTTCCTATAGTTCTGGCTTCCTCCATATTGTGCATTTTCTACAAAGTTAACCGAATCAGGGTTAGTACCACATACCTTTGAAGAATGATCTCCCGCGCAAGTTTCACCCCATGTTAGAACCAATTGCACTGCATTCTCTTGTCCCTAATACTAAGCTAAGTTTAATTTTCTAAATTGTGTATTCATAAAATTCTGCATCTTTGCTAGCTGTGCAGCCAACGTCGTGAAATTATCAATCTCTAACACACATGCAGCCTTTTACACAATAGACCGATGCCCATCACCGTCCCACTCTGGGTTACCCTGTATCCTTCGATTCAGGAGGGAATAAAGTTCATTATAAATCTTCTCGAGGGATTGACCACCTGCTGCAGAGCCTAATAATATCTTTTTGGGCGGCCTAATACTCTCAATGGAAGTATGTACCAATACCTCATTCATCTGGTGGTGATGTGGGAAATCTCTGAGTAGAGATTTGAATCTTTCCCATGCTTGGTATAGATTTTCACCATCTCTCTACTTGAAACCCAATATCTCACTCCTCTACTTCGCAATCTTCCCAAATAGAAAGAAGTGAATCAAAATACTTCCTAGCAAGATCATCCCAAGTGGTAATGGAATTCGGTAACTCACTTTCAATACCTCTTCGCTTCCCTAAGAAGAGAAAACGAAAATAGAGTGAGTCTCACATAGTCTTCTTAGACACCAATTGGCATATATGTATCACTAATTTCCAGAAAAGTCTAGAGGTGCTGCTGCAGGTCGTCATATGGAAGAACTGTGAATTTCCCTCTAGTATGCAAGAGTTGTATCATATTCTATTTAAACACAAAGCAACCTCTTGAGTTGGTCTTTGAATACTGGAAGTGACATTACCTTCTAGTGGGATTGCCATATCATGGACTGCTATAGGGGGTGCTGCCTCAGCTGCTATTTCTACCAGAATAATATCACATTACTACTCTTGTAGTTTTTGATAATACTTCCTGAAGGCAGCCTCTTTTCGCCTCGAGTGAAAAGTGTTTCAGGTTCAACCTAAATTTCAACTGTCTCACCTTTACGTGTCAGCATGTACGTGATTTGAGATTGTACCTATAAAAATTAACATCTAAGATCAAGTTATCAACAACTAAACAATAAAGCAATAATAGATTGACTACAGGAATTGCTAATTTCTAAGTCCCCGGTAATAACACTAAAAACTTGATTCAGGTCTAACCCATATGCAAGTGCACATAGTCATTTAAGTAATACAAACTGGTTAGCTTGGACATCATACCCAAAGGACTTGTGATTTAGCAATTATCGAATCAATTATAATACCACAGAAATAAAGATAAGTGCTTTAGTAACCAGGAGAGTTTTTTGATTTTTAACTATTTGTAACTAATAAATTAGGGCAAGAAAACAAGAAATGGTCCTAATCATAATTTAGAGAAATATTCCAGGGTTATAACTATATTTCATAATCATGTAAAGTATCCAATTTAATCGACTTGTTCATTTTTAAGTTGCTGATATGAGGTTAATGACATAAAAATGGCTTCCGAGCCTCTAATCATCTTCTCAGATTAGTCCCACAACTACATCATTGAGTAGGGATATGAAAAATCAATTCAAACTCATTTATATGTCTTCTCATATTATAACCAAGTAAGACAGTCTAGGTATATTCCTATCCTAGCCGCAAAATCAACCCTTTATTTTACTAAAGAGAATATCTTACTCCCTATAATCTTTGTTCTAACTCATGATGCATCTTTGGAGTTCATAGTGAGAATATAGATGTATTTTAATGGTTGCAAAGCATTAAAATAGTAAGCACAAGAATATATGAGCAACTATTATGATAAACAAGTGTCATCGAATCAATTGTCTACTACAGAATCATGCTTCTAGTCATAACCCTAGAACAAGGATTGTTAGGTACTCATGTTCTAAGCAAGAATTGAAAGAATTGATGTTTTTCATACAAAATTAAACAATGGAATAGTAGAAAAGTAAGAATTCTAATGTTGTATTCTTCTCTCCTTGTGTGTCTTGATAAAAAGTGATCAACCCTATTCTAGACGTCCAAAGGTTAAATTTATAGTAGTGGGGTTAATTCTTCTTTCCTGGCTAGACTTGGATTTGACTTCAGGACAAGTTAGCCGCCATAACGCTGCTCTGCGTCATGCCTTCCATCGCGCAATTCTATTCTCGCAACGTGGAGCACATAGTAGACTTGAGCCTCTATTCTATCCTTCTGAAGTTCAGGCTTCTGTGCTGCACATACCTCATCATGGACATTTTCCTTTGTGTCACTCCTCCCAAAGGTAGGTTTTCCAGTTCACAATGTTCTGAGTTTCACAGTATATGCGATGTGGACTTCAAGGTAGAGATTTCTCCTTGCATTGCAAGCCTTATTGTCTCACTATAACAGGTCCCTTTTAAGTCTGGATGCCCCACATTCGCTTCTTTCAACATTTTGGGTCAATTCTTTGCACATTTAAGCTTGCAAGTATTTAATCGTGTATATTAGATTATAATCAAGGATAAGTATAAAATCTTAATAATATAAACAAATCTTATCCTTTAAACAAGGTTAAACATGGGTAAAATATGACAAGTGAGAGTACAAATTCACCCTAGATCAGACTCCATCAAGTAAGAAATTAAAATAAGCTTGAAAGAGGGTTTGAAGGAGTTACACACTTATATAGATCAAATATTGAGGTTACTGAACTCTTGAAAGGGACAGATTCCCAATGATATGCCCAACAACCTTACAAGCCAAGTATGGTACCCAAACCAATACAGAAGAGGTTTAAAATATCATACATCCCAAAATATGATCGAACCAACACATCTCAACTTTTACCATTGTAGTTAATGGGAATGATTTGACAAAGATGAGATTGAATCACTCCTAGTCAAGAAATTTGGGGAGACTGTGTTTGGAGGAAATATCACTTGGTATTATTTTTTAACTGAAAATTTGATTGATTCATTTATTATGCTTGCAGACACTCATTAAAGCACATGCCAAAGCAAGAAAGGTGCAAACCCGAAGATCTAACATCTTTAATATCAAAGAGTGCAACTTCAAACATCTTCAGGACCTTGTCATCAAATTCCAAAAAGAGAGTATGCACATACCTACAATACTGGATGAATGGGTGGACGAAGCCTTTATGAAGGAACTCATATAGATAGTTCGATTAAATCATTAAAACAGAAGGAAATTTTGACAGAGTTTGAGGCCACAACTTGGGTTGATGTTCACAATCAATATGAATTGGAAATCAAGGTGGACAATGACTATCATGGTTCCAAGGTATGGTGTGAAAGGGATGGGACTCGGATTCAAGACCCTCTAGTAGTCATTTCTGACTTACCTATCTGGCAGAAGGGCAAGCTAAAGTTAGTGTGAGAGAAGTTTGAGACAGAAAGGTTCAGACTCGATATCGGAAGCGGGAAAGATCAAAGTAGAAGAGGTTTCCAAAACAAAAAAGCAGTCAGGTCCCCTTAATAGATCTCTTCAAATATGGTGTTCATGAAGTTATCAGAGTATTGTTTCACTATTGATTTGGTACAACTAGCCAATGTCTTATGAAATAAACAAGAGGCACATTTCTCAAAACCAATAATATTAGATCCCCAATTGTAGTACTAGGGTTTATAGTGTGAATACCATGAAATACATGGACATAACATCAGGAACTATAGACATCTTCGAGAGGAAGTGTGGACATATGCCTCAATAATGGCCACATAAAATAATTTCTTACTAATAGAGTGAGAATGAACTACAAAAAGGAGAAAGAGAACAATGATGACAATTCCACCCTCCCCCATAATGTACTGTGAGTTTAAAGTACTTTTGATGCTTAAAAACTAAGGAAAATGCATTGTCTTTGGTGCATTTATACAGATATGATGCACTTTTGCTTTGTTTTCGGGGAAATCATGTGTTGGAGTTGAATTGTTTAAAAAAAGTGAAAAGAGTGCGGAAAATGGTGAAGTTGCAAGCCTTAATATGAGTCGTACCTTGGTGGTATGAGTTGTACTATGCATTCATGATAAAATCTAGAGGAACTGCACAAGGTGATAGCCAAGTACGACTCTTAGTATGAGCCGTACCAGAGCAGTCATGGAAAATTATAGAAGTATGCACTTATCTAGTCTCCTGGTACAAATAGCAGCTACAAGTCATGATGAACACATATGACTCAGATCAAGGAGCCGCGGTAAACTTCAGAGTAAAGTTGTTTGGTAGATTCCAGTGTACGGGAGGATACCATGAGTCATGAGATCAATGTACGAATCATACCCAAGGCTCACGAAAATATTTAGAGATTCCAGACTTCATAATATCAAACAACAACAAAAGCGTATGACTCATAATAGCATTGTACGATCCGTACCATCTCCCAGGACTTAACCAATTGCAAAGCGCCTAGTATTATACGGATGGAAGGTACGACTCATAGGATCTCGCGATGACAGTTATAGCAGTTTCCCTGTTAATTTAGGAAAGATTTCTGATTATATGTAGAAATACTTTTCTAGGTTATTTTTTTAGGAGACCGGCTTTTTGATAGAGAACCAATACTTTTGAGATTATTCTTAAGTTTCACAATATTCTTAGAGAAATTATTCATTGTTCTTGAATTGTTTGACGTTGAATTATGCAATAATCAATTGGATTTTATTTCAATCATCATTGTGAGTCTCTAATTATGATTTCTTCCATGAATGCTAATTCATTTATTACAAATATAAGAGGATAAAACCTCCACAACTAAGGTTATGGGAACTATGGTGGAATAACTAACTAGGGTTTGCACATAGTGATTCAAAACCAATACTTATGTTTGTATTATCTTCTCTTCATCTTAAACATTTCTTAACAGAGTGCAACATTAGGACTTGCCTGAATTCTCTACTTGCTTGAACCTACAGAGGTAGATATTAGAAAAAGAGAAGAACAATAAAGCCTTGAACTTTATGATTCATTGAATAACTTGAGTTGTGGTCACAAGATAGTTAATTTGGAACAAATTGATAAAGGTTAAAGTGAAAACACTCAGGAGACCTAATCTGGTGATTGAGTATAGTCTTTCAATAGGGATGAATCAGTTGTTTGGATGAACCAATGTTATCAGTTCTACAGAAAAGGTATTGAGATAGATCACTAGTGCATTCATGTTATACCCCGGGAACCCAAGGATCAGAACCCAGAGTCAAATAGGGAAAAATCTGGAAAATATTGCAGAAGTGCAGGATGAGTCATTAGACGACTCATGAGGAGACACCACGACTCGTCAAGTGGCTCATGGGGAGGCTAGAATGGGCTGAGGAGCTGAGGTCCCACGGGTTGGGAACGAGTCATGGTCAGCTACCACGAGTTGTCAGGTCCCCCATTGGGTGAGATTGATGGTTTCCTGGGAGGTATGACCAGTTCATCTAACGGATGGGACACCACGAGTCGTGGTCTGTCCCAACAACTCGTGAGGTAGGTCATGAGCAAGCCCGTGGAAATTTAACTAAGGATGAAGCAGTGTACTTAACGGAAGGTGACCACGACTCGTGGTCACTTGTTACGATACATTGAGTTAACCGTTGCGAGCCCAGTCGACCTGGTATCTAGTATACTTGACGGGTGGCCCAACGAGTCGTTGCCCGTCCTGAAGAGTTGCCAGGTCACCCATTAGGGTCACTTGGCAGTTATTTCCTATGAGTTAGTAAGGGCCTTCTCGTAATTTCCCAAGCTCCTAAGACCTAAACTACGTCGTTTTGAGGTCAAGACAGGGTCTTTTAAGGGGAAATCATTCATGATGAACCTCATTTGATGCATGTAAGAGTAGAGAGATAAGAGGAAAGGGATTTAAGTGTTCTTCAAATTCTCCAAGTTTCCATCTAGGGCTTTTCAAGGGAGTTAAGAATCCAGTAATTCCAGGTATGTGGGGTTTTGAATTGGTGATTTAGTCCATACCCATGCCCAATTTCTCCCTCATTCTATGTTTAAAGTTACCAAGACTCGATGGATCATAACCCAAATGCATGTTTCCTAAAAAAATCGGTATAAGCTTGTTGTAGCATGTCTAAACTTATGCGTTTTGAATTATTGGGCTGTTTTCACTTGTTTCATTTAATATTTGATGATTTAATCTCTCAAAGCATATGTGCCCAAATCATGAGGATTTTTAGTGAAATTCATTGATATGGTGATTCCTCGAGCATGATATGAATCTTTGAATTTTAAGAATGTTTTCAATTACTCATGTTAATATGATCATGTTTTCGATAAATTTAAGCATTTCAAGAATGATTGAAAAGATAGGATATGCCCCATGTTGCTTATGATTCGTGAAATATGATTTTGGCTGATCCACGGGCCTAATTCCATGGCTAGTATAACGAATTCTCAAGCATGTTATGATAATCCATGATTTAACTAGAGATGCATGTCATGTATGAATTTTTATGAGCACGTTGCATGTTTTGGAAGTAGTACTTAACACCGAGTAGGTTCAGGGCCCAGGTTATGCCCCAAATCTCAAAACTACGTGCCACCGTAGGTTATGTTTGGGACCGCCTCAGTTTCTATCCCCTATGCCCTATAGGTCCTTCATGAGTGATATCACGCATTTCATGGTTCATACCCTTGCAAAGGTATGAACGGCCTCTCGACTAGGCTTACAGATCGGGCTCCATGTGTGCTCATATGGGGTATGTCGGTTACAGAAATCTCCCACTGTTCCTCATTGTTTTAATTCATGTATGATTATGTTCTTTTGGCTCAAGTCGTGTTTATGAAATGTTTTTCCCTCATGTTATGACTATGAAAAGTTTATGAATATTTTGGAAATCTTGAGCATTACTATATATTTATGATTCCAGTCTTTATGATCATGGTGTCCCCACTCCTATAGCTTTTATATTTTAAGTATTGTCTTGCATACCTCGCATACTCAGTATATTCCAAGTACTGACCCGCATATTTTCTATGTTGTATCATTTTATTATACAGGCTCTGGTTCACAGGTGCAGCATCGCTGCTAGCTTGCTCTTAGATCTGCTCTCAGTTTTTAGTGGTAAGTCCTCATAGTTCAAGGGATTCATGTTCAAATTTTGTCTGTCTTTTAGTTTTTAGAATGTTGGGGTTAGTTGCGGTCTTGTCCCTTCAACCCCTCTATTATGATAGAGGCTTTCAGACCTGATTGTAGTATTCAGCTATTTACATTTGAATCATGTATCATTGTTTCTTATGTTTCATGTCTCATTTTCATTTTAATTCATGATTATTAAGCTAAGTCTTCTACCTTATGTGAATGGTTTAGTTATATGGTCACGCCATGGGTTTTGGTCCCTTGGGGCTCCTCGTCCCGTGTCTACGATTCGATTGTACTCTTTGGTCGTGACAAACTTGGTATCAGAGCAATAGGTTTTGATGTTCCTAGGGAGTCTGAAAGTCATGTTAGGTAGAGTCTTTTTCATGGGTGCGAAGCATTCCACACTTATGACAAAGAGGCTACTAAAGATTTTAGGAAATGTTCCCTTCTTTCATGATCTATACCGTGCTATGAAAAGTCTCTCCATCCTTCTAATTTGTGCTACTTGCGATTGCAGAAAATTATGGCTCCTAGAAGAATGAATAGAAGGAGAAACAGAAATGATGAAGGCCACGGAGGTGGCAATGATCATGGGCATCAGCAAGCCCCACCTGTTCAAGAGCCCCAGGCACTAGAGCCAGCTGCCCACGCTAAGTTTCAAGTGGTTATTCAGATGTTGGCGTAGTCCTTGATCGCTCAGGTCAACCAGTAGGCTGTTGCCCATGTCCCACAGAATGGTAACGCAGCGGTAGCTCGGGTTAGAGACTTTTTGAGGATGAACCCTCCCGAGTTCACGGGGTCAAAAGTGGACGAGGATCCACATGGGTTCATTGAAGGGATCTTGAAGGTCACTCAGGTTATGGGAGTGACAAATGAGGAGCATGTTGATTTGGCCTCTTATCAGCTAAAAGAGGTCGCCTATATTTGGTTCAAGCAATGGAAGGACAGTCGGGCAGCAGAAGAAGGCCCTATCAGCTGGGATGAGTTCCACATAGCCTTTCTCGACAGTTTTTTCCCTCGGAAGATGAGCGAATTGAAAGCAGCTGAGTTTGTTAACCTCAAACAGGGAAAGATGACAGTGTTAGAATATTCACTTGAGTTCACTCGCCTGTCAAAGTATTCCCTAGAGTTAGTGATGGACCAGAAGGTGCGGGTGAGAAGATTCGTGCAGGGAGTAGCCGAGTATCTGGACAAAGACTGCAGAACAGCCATGCTTCATCAAGATATGGACTACCCACGGATAGTCCTTTATGTCCAGCAGATGGAGACAGCTCATATGAGGCAGAGAGAGGCCAAGAGGGTGAGAACTAATAGGTACAAGTGTTCCAAGTCGAGGCCAAGAGGTGGGCCTCACCAGCAGTCCCAGCACAAGTCTATTACACCAGCCCCATCTTCAGCCAGTACCCCATCCAGGCCACGAGACGATCAGAGGAGCAGGGCCTCAGGTTCGAGGGGTCAGAATAGCATGCGCACAGAGTGCACATTCCCATTCTGTGCTAGTTATGGTTAGAACCACCCAGGGAGGTGTTTGGTAGGCTTAGATGCTTATTTTGGGTGTGGCAAACCCAAACACAAGCTCAGGAATTGCCCCACAGCCAGGTCAGGGAGTGGTGGAGCCTGCACCCCAGCAGCTAGTTCAGCAGCTCCAGTGGCACGTCCTACTCATTAGGGTACTTCAACTGGTCTAGCTAGCGACCAGCGCTAGAATCGATTCTATGCAGTTGGCTCCCAACAGGAACAGGAGACTTCTCCCGATATGGTTACGAGTAGGTTGCGAGTCTTTCATATTGATGCTTATGCCTTATTAGATCCGAGAGCTATACTGTCTTTTGTGACACCTTACATTGCTAGTACCTTTGGAGTCAGTCCTGAAATTTTATCAGAATCGTTTTCTTTGTCTACTCCGGTTGGGGATTCAGTCATAGCGAGGTGGGTATATAGAGGTTTCCCCATTACAGTATTGCACAAAGTTACCTCTGTAGACTTAGTAGAATTGGCTATGATTGATTTTTACATTATTTTGGGCATGGATTGGTTGTTTGCATGTTATGCTTCTATTAACTGTAGAACCCGAGCGGTGGAGTTCCGATTTCCAGGTGAACCAGTCTTATAATGGAAGGGTAGTTCAGCGGTACCTGTAGGACGATTTATCTCCTATCTTAAGGCCCGTAAAATGATTGTTAAGGGTTGTATTTACCATTTGGTTAGGGTCAAGGATACCACGTCCGAGACCCCGACCATTCAGTTAGTCCCAGTGGTATGTGAGTATCCCGAGGTATTTCCAGATGTCCTACCAGGTGTTCCTTCCGCGAGGGAGATCGATTTTGAGAATGATCTTTTACCTGGCACACATCCCATATCGATTCCTCCTTACCGAATGGCCCTAGTCGAGCTAAAAGAGTTAAAGGAGTAGTTCAAGTATTTTCTAGATAAGGGTTTCATTAGACCAAATAAATCTCCATGGGGTGCCCCAGTGTTGTTCATCCGGAAGAAAGATGGTTCTCTTCGGATGTGTATTGACTATAGTCAGTTAAACAAGGTCACCATAAGGAATAGATACCCTTTACCCAGGATTTATGACCTATTCGATCAGCTTCAAGGTGCCAAATATTTCTCCAAGATAGACGTTAGGTCTGGGTATCACCAGCTCAGGGTTTGGGAGAGCGACATCCCAAAGACTACTTTCAAGATTCGGTATGGCCATTATTAATTCGTTGTTATGTCTTTTGGTCTAACCAATGCCCCTGTAGCTTTTATGGATCTGATGAATAGGGTATTCAAGGCATATCTGGACATGTTCGTGATTGTGTTCATTGACAACATATTAATATACTCCAAGAGCGAGGAGGAGCATGATGCACACCTGAGGGTAGCACTCTAGACCCTCAAGGATAACCAGTTATATGCCAAGTTCAGCAAGTGTGAGTTTTGGATGAATTCAGTTGCATTCTTGGACATGTATTTTCAAGCAAAGGTATAAGGGTGGACTCCCAGAAAATAGAGGCAGTGAAGAACTGGCCCAGACCGGTAAACCCTTCAGAAATCAAGAGCTTTTTGGACTTAGCAGGTTACTATCAGAGGTTCGTAGAATGTTTTTCATCCATTGCAGCCCCATTGACTAGATTGACTCAGGAAAAGGTGAAGTTCCAATGGTCGGAGGCTTATGAGAAGAGCTTCCAAGAATTGGATGGGATTGTCTATAATGATAGACAAATGAAAGACTTTCTCAAGAGTCTGATTCATCCACTTGATCTTTTTTTATATTGAAATATTTGGTACATGAAGCCCCGACTCACTTAAGCACCGGTGTTGACTTTACCGGAGGGCACCTATGGCTTTTTTGTATATTTGATGCTTTGAGAGTCAGACTAGGATGTGTATTGATGCAACACAGGAAAGTCATAGCATATGCTTCCAGACAGATGAAAGTTCATGATAATAATTACCCAACCCATGATCTTTATTTGGTCGTGGTGGTGTTTGCTTTGAAGATATGGCGACACTACTTGTATGGGGTTCATGTAGATGTATTCACTGACAACATGACCTTGCAATATGTGTTCACGCAGAAGGATCTCAATCTTCAGCAGCGGAGGTGGTTGGAGCTACTTAAGGACTACGACATGAATTTCCTTTACCACTCGGGTAAGGCCAACGTGGTAGTGGATGCCCTTAGTAGACTCTCTATGGAGAGTTTTTTGCACGTGAGTGAAGACAAGAAGGAACTGGTGAAGGAGGTGCATCGACTTGCACGGTTGGGGGTTAGGTTAGTTGGCTCGACCGATGGTGGTGTAGTTATCTAGAACGGATCAAAGTCTTCCTTGGTAACAAAGGTGAAGGCTAAGCAAGATGAAGATCCAACATTGGTAAAGTTGAAAGAAGTTGTTCAAAACAAAAGGTAGAAGTCTTCTCCAAAGGGGGAGATGGGGTACTTCGATACTAGAGTTGCTTATGTGTTTCGAACGTGGGTGATTTGAGGAGCCGGATGTTTCATGAGGCTCACGGATCCAGATATTCTATCCATCCAGGTGCCACCAAGATGTATCATGCCTTGCGGGAAATCTACTGGTGGAATGGCATGAAGAGGGACATTGTAGAATTTGTGGCCAAGTGTCCGAATTGCCAACAAGTGAAAGTGGAGCATTCGAGGCCGGGAGGTGTACTTTAAGATATCAACATTCCTACTAGGAAGTGCGAAGAGATCAACATGGACTTCATAACAGGTTTTCCCCGCACTCGTAGACAGTATGACTCTATTTGGGCTGTGGTGGATAAGTTGACCAAGGCTGCTCATTTTCTACCAGTCAAAACCACCAATTCAGCGGAAGATTATGCCAAATTATACATCCGGGAGTTGGTTAGATTGCACGGAGTGCCCTTGTCCATCATATTAGATATAGGTACTTAGTTCACCTCTCAGTTTTGGAGATCTTTTCTAAAGCGACTTGGCACCCAGGTCAAGCTTAGCACGACATTTCATCCGCAAACAGATGGTTAGGCAGAGCAGACCATCCAGACTCTCGAGGACATGTTGAAAGCTTGTGTTATTGATTTCAAAGGTAGTTGGGATCAGCATTTTCCTCTTATTGAGTTTTCCTACAACAAAAGCTATCACTCTAGCATCCAAATGGCATCGTTTGAGGCTCTTTACGGGCGAAGGTGTAGATCGCCTCTGGTTGGTTTGAGGTCGGTGAGACTTCATTAGTGGGTCTAGATTCAGTCCATGAGGCTATGGAGAAAGTTCAGTTGATAAGAGAAAGGCTGAAAATTGCTCAAAGTCGCCAAAAGTCTTATGCAGATGTAAGGAGAAGAGAGCTTGAGTTCGAGATCGATGATTAGGTGTTTTTGAAGGTATCTTCCATGAAAGAGGTAATGAGGTTCGGAAAGAAAGGGAAACTCATCCCACTATGTTGGCCCATATCGAATTGTGAGACGAGTGGGTGAAGTAGCCTATGAGTTAAAGTTACCTTCAAAATTAGCTTCAGTTCATCCCGTATTTCACGTATCGGTCCTGAAAAAGTCCTTGGTAGATCCAGCCTTAGTGGTTCCAGTGGAAAGTGTTGGTGTGAAGGATATCCTCAGTTATGAGGAAATTCCCGTTGCAATCTTGGATTGTCAGGTTCGGAGGCTGGGGAACAAGGAAGTAGCTTCGGTGAAGGTGTTATGGAGAAATCAGCATGTTGAGGGAGCAACGTGGGGAACCAAAGCGAATATGATGGCTAAATACCCCCATTTGTTCCCTACCGGCTCAGTTTCATCTTGAGGTATCAGTTTTTTCCCTAAACCTCTATTCAGTTTTTCATGTTCCGTTCATGCGTGCAAGTTTGTTTTGTGATATGATATATGTGTGTGATGTATGAATTCGGTCAAACTATGTAGTTCCTTTTTAGGGTAGTCATTCCGTCAATTTTTGGCTTAAATGATCAGTATTTGCATATGGTGATTGTGTGTTCCTGAGTTTTCTGCATGTTTCTAACATTCGAGGATGAATGTTCCCAAGGGGGAGATATTGTTATACCCCGGGAACCCAAGGATCAGACTCGGGAGTCAAACGGGGAAAAATATGGAAAATGTTGCAGCAGTGCAGGAAAGGTCGTTAGACGACTCATGAGGAGATCCCGCAAGTCGTCAGGTGGCTCGTGGGGAGGCTAGAATAGGCTGAGGAGCTGAGGTCCCCATGGGCGTGGGAACGACTCGTGGTCAGCTACCACGAGTTGTCAGGTCTCCCGTGGGGTGAGATTGAGGGTTTCCTGGGAGGTCTGACCAGTACACCTAACGGATGGGACCCGACGAGTCGTGGTCTGTCCCAACGACTTGTGAGGTGGGTCGTAGCAAGCTCGAGGAAATTTAACTAAGGATGAAGCAGTGTACTTGACGGAAGGTGACCATAACTCGTGGTCACTTGTGATGAGTCGTTGAGTCACCCGTTGCGAGCCCAATCGACCTAGTATCCAGTGTACTTGACGGGTGTCCCGATGAGTCGTTTCCCGTCCTCAGGTCACCCATTAGGGTCACCTGGAAGTTATTTCCTGCGAGTTAGTAAGGGCCTTCTCATAATTTCCCACGCTCCTAAGACCTAAACTACGTCATTTTGAGGTTGCGATAGGGTCTTTCAAGGGGAAATCATTCATGATGAACCTCATTTGATGCATATAAGAGTAGAGAGGTAAGAGGAAAGGGATTCAAGTGTTCTTCTTCAAATTCTCCAAGTTTCCATCTAGGGCTTTTCAAGGGAGTTAAGAATCCAGTAATTCCAGGTATGTGGGGTTTGGAATGGCTGTTTAGTCCCTACCCATGCCCAATTTCTCCCTCATTCTATGTTTAAAGTTACCAAGACTTGATGGGCCATAACCCAAATGCATGTTTCCTCAAAAAAAAATCGGTATGAGCTTGTTGTAGCATGTCTAAACTTACGGGTTTCGAATTTTTGGGGTGTTTTCACTTGTTTCATTCAATATTTGATGATTTAATCTCTCAAAGCATATATGCCCAAATCATTAGGATTTTAAGTGAAATTCATGGTTATGATGATTCCTCGAGCATGATATGAATTATTGAATTTTAAGCATGTTTTCAATTACTCATGTTATTATGATCATGTTTCCTATAAATTTAAGCATTTCAAGTATGATTGAAAAGATGGGATATGCCTCATGATGCTTATGATTCGTGAACTATGATTTTGGCCGATCCATGGGCCCAATTCTATGGCTAGTATCACAAATTCTCAAGCATGTTCTGATTTCCACGATTTAATTAGCCATGCATGTCATGTATGAATTTTTATGAGCACGTTGCATGTTTTGGGAGTAGTACTTAATACCGAGTAGGTTCGGGGCCTAGGTTACGCCCCGAATCTCAAAACTATGTGTCGCGGTAGGTTATGTTTGGGACCGCCTCAGTGTCTGTTCCCTATGCCCTATGGGGCCTTCATGAGTGATATCACGCCTTTCATGATTCATACCCTTGGCAAGGTATGAACGGCCTCTCGACTAGGCTTACAGGTCGGGCTCCATGTGTGCTCATATGGAGTATGTCGGTTATAGAAATCTCCCACTATTCCTCATTATTTTAATGCATGTATGACTATGTTCTATTGGCTCAAGTCATGTTTATGAAATGTTTTTCCCTCATGTTATGAATACAACAGGTTTATGAATATTTTTGAAATCTTGAGCCTTACGATATATTTATGATTCTAGTCTTTATGATCATGGCGTCCCCACTCCTATAGCTTTTATGTTTTAAGTATTGTCTTGCATACCTCGCATACTCAGTACATTCCAAGTACTGACCCGCATATTTTTCTATGTTGTATCATTTTATGATACAGGCTCCAGTTCACAGGTTTGGTATCCCTCCTAGCTTGCTCTCAGATATGCTCTCAGTTCTCAGTGGTGAGTCCTCATGGTTCAAGGGCTTCATGTTCGAATTTTGTCTGTCTTTTAGTTTTCAGAATGTTGGGGTTAGTTGTGGTCTTGTCCCTTCAACCCGTCTATTATGATAGAGGCTTTCAAACCTAATTGTAGTATTCAGCTATTTACGCTTGGATCATGTATCATTGTTTCTTATGTTTCATGTCTTGTTTTCATTTAATTTATGATTATTAAGCTAAGTCTTCCGCCTTATGTGAATGGTGTAGTTATATTCTCATGCCATGGGTTGACTTGGGGTCCCTCGGTGCTCCTTGTCCGTGTCTACTGTTCGAGTGTACTCTCAGGTCATGACTATTTACCCAAAGTTGTTATGAATCCATGGGGATAACTTTTCTAGTTAATTGCATAAATTTGACAATAGCATCAATTTACAATACTCTTGCTTTATTACTTCTTTAAAAACCCCCTTCAGGAGATAATTGAACTGAAAGCATACACACTAAGTATTATTCTACATCCTGACCATATTCTCTGTAGAATTGACCCCAACTTTGTTGGATTCTTTATTGATAACGTCTGCGTCATACTTTTGTAGGAGTGTGATTTGAGCGTTATCACCTCTCTTCATGTGATTAATATGATAATTGGAGGAGGCGAAGGCAGTGGAGTAACTCAATCATCATCTAAAAGAGCTAAAGTACTCATAGACAACAGAAAAAGGAGGACAGAAATCCTGCACCTAAAGCCAATATCATTCAGTAGAGAAGATCTTAATGGATTAGAATTCCCGCACAATAGTACATTAGTTATCTCTTAAATGTTAATGACTTTTTAGTTAAATGTGTGATTATTGATCCAGGTAGCTCAATCGATATTGTTCATATGCGAATTCGCAAACAAATAAAGCTAGTCGATAAGGTAATCCAAATAATCAAGCTCTTGGATGGCTTTAACATCACCAATAAAATCCTCATGGGAGATAATATTGCCCACAAATGCAGAAGGTATGGTTAAACACACTCGATTTTATTGAATGGACAGAGAAATAAGGTACAATATCATTCTTTGAAGGCTTTAAATTATGATGTGTCGGGATTTTTTGACACATTTGTGCTTCATTTCATACAGTTTTGCATGCCTTTAAGTACTTAACTAAAAATGATAGCTCTGAGGAAAGTCAATTAAGGTTTGAGTAGAATCAATCAACAATGACCCAAGAATTTAAATCTTGCTTAATAGATTCACCTGACATAGATGGATCTAATTGGCAAATTGCAAGTGAGTAGAATGGAGTTCTTATCAATTTGAGAAAATTGATTAAGATTGACATTGTTAGGATTGTTGAGAAACACCTAATGATAGCCTATGTTGATTGCTTGCATATTCATTATTAGCCCATTCTGAATATCCTAATTTGAGTGATTTAGGGGGATCAACCTAAAAGGGGGACACATCCCTAGTATTTATCTATATTGATTTCACCTATTGCATTTCTGCTTTAGCTTAATCTCTCATTTTTCACTAAAGTGAGTACATATTCAACATTCAAATCATATTTGCTTTGTTTGATAGTTCGAATCTATACGAGGTCTCTACGGATACGATCCCGACTCCTTGTTGGGTATTATATTTGCATCGATCGCGTACACTTTCATAGTAGGTGGATTTTGGGTGATATCAAAATGTATGACGCCATTGCCAAGGAACTTTGGCATAGGTCCTATCTAGCAATTCAAACTTTGGCTTTTTTGATTTGAGCTCTACTTTATAATATTTGTTTTTCTTTGATTGTAAAATAGGTGAACAACTATTAATGGCTTTGCCACCAGGTGAGGAGGAAAATATTTTTGCGGAAGTTAATGATGATATTGATTATGCCAGTGCGATTGTTCCTCCGAGAGAAAATGCTACAGTATTCAAAATTGGTGATAGCATCTACATCATACTGAAAGCAAAAGGTCAGTTCCACTATTCACAAATCCACATCAACAACTCAAAAACTTTCCGAAGGTTTGCAACCTACATAAGCAAAATAATATATCAGAGACTCCATCCGCCTTAGGATATTTAAATACTCCTCTACGAGAGAAGACCAGGAGTGGTTATACCATTTTTCTCCTAATTTCATTAACACGTGGATAGTGCTGGTCAAAGTATTCTTGAAGAAATGGTTCTTGCCTAGCAAGAAAGCTAAACAAAAGGATAAGATTTTCTATTTCAAGTAGCTTTTGGGAGAATAGTTGTTTGAGGCATGGGAAAGATTCAAGTAGTATGTTTGGAGGGCACCAAATCATGGATTCCCCGATCACATTTGCTGGAAAAGTTCTACATGGGGCTAGATCCTTCAACTGAATCGGTGGCCAACAATGTGATAGGGGGTTGTTTTATGGACAAGACATATAATCATATTTCCATCATACTTGATTGGATTGCAAAGCATAACCAAGCATGGTATAGAGAAGATCAAAGTGGAGGCCTGAATATTGGTACTCCTTCATTAACCCATTTGATGAAGGACAACCAAGAGCGGGATTAGATTATGGCTAGTAAGGCCACCAATATTACTGTGTTAACCAAGATACCGATCGAGAATGAGATGAAGAAAGTTCATGCAGTTGAAGAAGTACCAATGGTCCCACCTCATTATGCTCAAGAAAATCCTTTTCCTTATCATGGTCAACCGGTTCAAGATCAGCCACTGGCACAGTTTGAGGATGCTAACTATGTAGGAAATGCATCGACTGGTTATCCAAGATTGTATTTTCAAAAGAATCAAAGTCACTCATATTCAAATTATCAAAGTCAATGGAGACCTCAACTGTAAGTCAAGGTTAATATCATTCCACAAATGACTTTAGGGGTCCTAGCCAAAATTGGTCAGGGCGGAAATTTTGGGAATAAAAGTGCCAATTCTTATGTGCCATTGTGAGGACCATCATCAAGTTCCCACAATCGGAGACATCACCGAAAACAAGACCAAGTAGTTTCCAGAATTGAGGGCATGTTAAAGAAAGTGGTCTCAAATCAAGAGAAATATGATGTTTGTCTTAAAAGTATTAATGAAGTTGTTAGTTCTTATACAGATTATATTCAGAAATTGGAGCATAATCCAAAATAGAAGAGTCAACTTCCCAGTGACACCGTGACAAACACTAAGGGGTCATTTGATTACAGGTTAGAGTTATGCAGGTATTAATAATACATGAATTAGCTATAAGGAAATCTATGTATTATTTTATGCAAGGATTAGTTATGTAGGTTTTAATTATTCGTGTATTAGTTATATACGTATTAGTTATGGGAGTATTAGTTATGTAGTTATGTAGAGGTTAAAATACATTAATTATTGACTATTGAATATTTGATTTATTGTAAATTAATATATTCATTTACAAATAAATAAGTAAACAAATAGTATAGAATTATTGTATAATTATTTTTTTAATGATGAAAATGAAGGTGTAAATGTACACCAAATAAAAAAATGGATCAATAATGGGTGTGTGTGTGTGTGTATAACATTCATATTATCCCAAAAAAAGTTACACTAAATAAAAAATAATAACTAATTCTGGATAAATATACACACGAAAGAAAGTATATATTTTAAAAAAAAGTATCGAATTAAAAAAGATTTTAAAAGTAAATTAACTGTGGTAAATGTGTAATTTTATTATTTTAATCCATGTACAACTAATACCCACATAACTTATTCCACCTTCTATCCCACATAAAATTATACATAGATTTTCTCATATGTTATGTAAGTTTTAATTCTGCAGAATTACTATAAACATAATAAAATTTTGTATAACATTAATACATGAATAACTTTTATACAACATTTGAAACCTACCAAATAAACTGTAACACCCTAAAACTTTCCTAGACCAAATTCAAACATTTCATGAAAAACCATAGGAAAACCAGAGAAAATTTATGTCTCAGACGACCCAGACAACAGACCGTTGGTGGAAAGGCCATTGTAAGGAGTTGTGGTTTGTTCAAGCATACTTCCTCCCAGAAACAACGAGCCGACCAATGAGTCGTTGGTACTTCCAACGACCTGTTGTAGGCAGCCGTTGTTAGATTTTCCAGTGAGGGTTGAGTTTGCGTTAGGAAGCAACGAGGGGATCAACGGCTCATTGTTGGTACAAATGGGCCATCCTTTCCACCCATCGTCTGGACCTAGACCCCAACAGTGTTGACAACGAGTGGGTGCAACGACCCTTTGTTCCTTAGAATGAGTCATTGTATCTCTCGTTGTCTTAGGGATGGAGTTTCCCTCTCCGTAACCACGACAGGAACCAATGGCTCATTAGTTCTTCTAATGGACCATTGGATCCTCCCGTTGTTTTAGTCCAGCAAGTCCTGCTTCAGAAACCAGAACCAATGACAGCTTTCAACGGGCCGTTGTTTGAACCAACGACCCGTTCTGAGATCCATTGTTTAGGGTCTGGCAATTTTCAGTTCTTTCTGCCAGGGGTATTTTAGTTTTCAAGCTTTTTAAACATGAAACCACATCATTTTGGGTTCTACAGGAGGGAATTAAAGGGTTAGAGCGGCCCTTTCCATTCATTCCTCTCAACTCCCTCAAGAACAGAGCCTAAGAACTTCTCTGAAAGCACAGAGCAGGAGCAAGGGTTTGTTATTCTTCTCAATTATTCTCAGCGATTTTCACTACGGTTTCTTCTACATGTATGTGGAAATTCAGCAAGGAGATTGTTCTCCCCATGCGTCCCCTAAAAACTCTCTCTCTATTCCCTATCAGTTCTAGCCCTTAGTTTACGAATTTGATGATATTGTCATTGTTCTTTGATTAATTCATGTGTAATCCTATCCTATGTTAATTGTAGCTATTTTCCACCCGTTTGTAACTAAAATGATGCTTGTTCTGGTGATAGAAATTTAGCCCTAACTCTTGAAAAAGTCAGAAATTAGAATCCTGTATAAGTATTGAATTCTCGAAAATTGCTTGTATATTTCAAGGTTAGGGGCTCCTATAATAATTGTATGTGTTAGAAACTCAATTACATGTATGTTATTTAGATTCAGTCAAAACGTTTGTATACTTCGTATTTCTCAGAACTGTCAATTCAGTTTTAATCAAAGTAGTAGAATATTCAATGTTAGTCAGAAATATCAGCTGATCAATTTGACTATAGAATTTCTCGAGGTGTCGATAGTACCTCCTATATATCAAAATCAAAATTCAGTTATTGGTTCACTAGGAAGTCATGACATTTTAAATATATAACTCTGACTTGCCCCACGACCCCAGTTCATATTTCAGCTTGTTCTTAAACGGTTACGATTCTTCTAGATAAGCAGCTCTAACCAGTCTAGAACCCAGTTTCAGAATCTAGTCCAATAAGACTCTCAGGGTACTCACATTTATACGTCCCTAATTAATCTTGGACCTTAGTTTCGAGCTATCAGCCTAGTAGTTCAGTATAGATTTTCCAGTGGGAGTAGAACTTAGCACCGAGCAAGACCGGGGTTCCAGCGCACCCAGGTTCCCAAAACTATGTTGGCAGCTTACAGTTACATATTATTGTCCTGAATGGCCCCAGACATTTTTTATCACCCAGTTCACACCTTTATACCCTGGCAAGGTATATTGGATCCTACTGGTGGGGTGTATACATCGGACTCCACATCTAGCTCACGTGATTATATGTCGGTTACAGACTCTCCCACTAGTCAGTTTAGCTCATTCTCAGATTTCTCAGACCAGTTCAGTTCAGATCAGTTCAGTGCAATATCTCAAACTCAGTATTTCAGAATTAGGGCATGTTTATGACCATCAGCCAGGGTCATTTTTTACCATATCAGTTATATTTCGGTTGTATTAGCTTTTAGTATTTTCAGTTGGTCATTTCATCTCATTTTAGTTCAATTACTAGTACTTTCATGTTATTTATGTTTCTCTCACTTATTCAGTACATTCAAAGTACTGACGCATACTTTATGTTGTTTCATTTCATGATACAGCCGCAGGTTCTCAAACCCAGCACCATTAGCCGTTTACGTTCGGGTCTCTCTATCAGCAGCAGCAGTGTGAGTCCTCATATTCCAAGGGTAGATTTTATTCATTTAAATCTCTTTATTGTTTTTAGCTAGACTTACAGTTAGCTGTGGGCTTGTCCCAGCAACTCCTCAGTTAGATGGCTTTCAAACCGAACTTGATTTCAGATATTTACAATCTCTATGTTCAGTCTTTAATTTTGCATTAATGCTTTTATGTATTATTTCAAATTTCCTCTATGCATGTTTACTCAGAATATCAATGCATGATAGACCAGGGGTTGACTTGGGGTCACTCGTGACTTCAAGTACCATGTTATGTCTAGGGTGTAGTCTCGGGGCGTGACAAACTTGGTATCAGAACACTAGGTTTAGAGTATCCACTAAAAGTCTGAAAGCCGTATCGAGTAGAGTCATTTTCATGTGTGAAGTGCGCCACACTTATGACGAGGAGGCTACGAGATGTTATTAGGAAAACTCTCTTTTGTTCATACTCTTTGTCGTGCGTTAAATTTCAATTTCAGAAATACCCTTCTAATTCATGCTCTGTTTCATTTCAGTGAACCATGCCTCCTAGATGTTGTAACGAAAGAAGGGCCAGTAACGCCAATAGACCTGCCTCACTAGCCCCGGCAGCTTCTCAAGATGATTCAGCATCTACCGCAGAGTTTAGAGCGTCCATACAATTACTGGCCCAAACCGTGACCAATCAGGTGAATCAGCAGGTCATGTCGGTGAACACCAACGGGTCTACAGCAGCTGCGAGGGTGGGGGACTTCACCCACATGAACCCTCCATATTTTTAGGGACCTAAAGTGGGGGAGGACCCCCAAGAGATCGTAGATGAGGTCAGGAAGATTACCCGTATTATGGGTGTCAGCTACTCCGAGAGTTCTGACCTGGTTGCCTACCAGCTTAAGGGGGTAGCCCAGGTTTAGTATGAGCAGTGGAAGGAGGGGCGACCAATAGGAGCAGGACCTGTGGAGTGGGAAGAATTCCACACAGCTTTCTTGGACAAGTTTTTCCCTCGGGAGCTGAGGGAGGCAAAGATGGCGGAGTTTATGAACTTGAGACAGGACAACAAAACTATGGAGGAGTATGCTCTAGAGTTTACTAGGCTATATAACTATGATCCATAGATGGTAGCCAAGCCAAGGGATCGCATGCTGAAGTTTGTAAATGGAGTGTCAAATTTGGTTCTCAAGGAATGCAAGACAACGATGCTAATTAAGGATATGGACCTTTCTAGCTTGATTGTCTATACCCAGCAGATTGAGGCTGAAAAGCTGAGGGATATGGAGCATAAGAACAAACGAGCAAGGATTGGCCAATCATATTACGACCATCAAAGGTCTGGTGATAGTAGCCACCCACAACAGCAGCAGCAAAGGGCCCTAGCACCTAGTTCAGCCAGTACCCCTACCTTTCGGTCCCGCCAGGATCGGAGCGGTGGAGCATACGGCTCTCAGCCTCAGAGCTTCAGTGCCAGGAACAGGTACCCAGTTTTCCCCAAGTTCGACAAGAATCATCTCGGAGAGTGTCTACAAGGCAGGGAGGCATGTTTCGGTTGTGGACAGCTCAGGCATCGAATTAAAGAATGTCCATCAGCAGGTCGGGGAAGATCACAATCCACTACCTCAGCAACTCCAGCAGGCCGACCAGCTCAGCAGGTCAACCCATCAGGTATGGATGGCGGTCAACACCAAAACTGTTTCTATGCTCTATCTTCCCGTCAGGATCAAGAGAGCTCATCTGACGTAGTTACAGGTACGTTACGTCTCTTTCATTTAGACGTGTATGCCCTCTAAGATTTAGGAGCCACTCTTTCATTCGTAACTCCCTACATAGCAGTTATGTTTGATGTCAATCTAAAAATCCTCTCAAAACCGTTCTCAGTCTCCACCCTAGTTGGCGAGTCAATTAGAGCCAGCCGGTGTATAGAAACTGCCCAATCTCGGTTCTGAATAAATTCATTCTAGCTGATCTCATAGAGTTGGATATGATTGACTTCGACTTTATTCTCAGCATGGATTGGTTACACTCCTGCTATGCCTCAGTTGATTGCAGAACTAGAGTTGTCAAGTTCCAGTTTCCAAATGAACCAGTGTTAGAATAGATGGGCAGCAGTTCAGCACCAAAGGGTAGGCTTATTTCCTACCTTAAGGCCCAAAAACACATTTCCAAGGGATGTATTTATCATCTGGTTCAGGTCAAGGATTCCAGCTCTGAGATCCCAACCATTCAGTTAGTTCCAGTGGTTAGCGAGTTCCTAGATGTATTTCCTATTAATCTTCTCGGAGTTCCCCCAGAACGAAAAATAGACTTTGGAATAGACCTCCTCCTAGCTACTCAGCCTATCTCCATCCCTCCTTACAGAATGGCTCCAGCTAACTTAAAGAGTTGAAGGAGCAGTTAAAGGATCTTCTTGACAAGGGTTTTATCTGACCCAGCATCTCTTCCTGGGGTTCTCTAGTTCTATTCATGCGAAAGAAAGATTGTACCCTCAGAATGTGCATAGATTACCATCAGCTGAACAAAGTCACAGTTAAGAATAGATATCCCCTACCTAGAATTGATGACCTGTTCAACCAACTTCAGGGAGCCAGTTGTTTCTCCAAGATCGATCTCAAGTCTAGATACCATTAGTTAAGGTTCAGAGAGTGTGACATACCGAAGATAGCATTTAGAACTCGTTATGGTCACTACGAGTTCGTGGTGATGTCCTTTAGACTCACAAACGCCCCTGTAGCATTTATGGACCTGATGAACAGAGTATTCAAGTAGTATCTAGATATGTTCATCATTGTATTTATAGACGACATTCTAGTATACTCCAGAAATGAGGAAGAGCATGCAAATCACCTGAGGATAGTGCTTCAAACACTCAGAGATCGCCAGCTATTTGCCAAATTCAGTAAGTGCGTATTTTGGTTGAAGTCCGTGACTTTCTTGGTTCACGTGGTCTCAAGTGAAGGATACAGTTAGATCCTCATAAAATAGCAGCAGTGAAGGATTGGCGTAGACCTACCTCTTCTACTGAAATCAGGAGTTTCCTAAGCTTAGCTGGCTATTACCGATAGTTTATGGAAGGTTTCTCTTCTATAGCATCTCCTCTGACTAAGTTAACTCAGAAGAAGGTGGAATTCTAGTGGTCAGATGAGTGTGAGAAGAGTTTCCAGGAGTTGAAGACTCAACTCACTACTGCTCTAGTTTTGACCTTGCCAGAAGGAACAGATGGATTGGTTGTTTATTGTGATTCTTCCAGGGTTGGACTCGGTTGCATTCTAAGATGTATTCACGGATCACAAGATTCTTCAGTATGTGTTCAATTAGAAGGACCTAAATCTTCATCAGAGAAGGTGGTTGGTGATCTTGGGCAGATTTATATGCCCAAGTGATACTCAAACGTATCATTTTCGCCTTGTTTATTGTGCAATGTGTATACATTTTCATGTAGTTGGTAATAAAATGTGAATTTATACTAACCAACATGATTAGCATTTGTTTTGCAGGTAAATATGATTTTTAGGAGCTAAAATGCGTGTTGGAACAATATCGGAGTTGGACTCGGATGTGAGCGTGGAAAAGACATTGGAAGGCACAAAGTATAGGGGCTCCACGATGGAGCCGTGCCACGCTACCATCGCGGAGGCACACTGCCTGGAGAGGAAATTAAATGGCAAATTCTAGTGTGGCCTCGCGACAGCTCCGTGGCACGGAGATAGGCCTCCGCGTTGGCCTCCGTGCCACGTTGAGGCTATTTTACCGGACCCTGGATTTCCAGTGAAGGTCCGCGTCCACGCCGTGTCACGGAGGCAGTGCTCCGCGATGGCCTCCGTGACACGTTGCTTGTTATTCCGGGAATAATTTCCCACTAGTATAAATAGCACACTTAGGTTTATTTTAATTAGGTCAGACTTGGTGGAGCAAGGACGTGGGTTAGAAGCAGTTGAGGGACGAAAAAGCTAAGGGATTTCTTCTCTTCCTTTCTTCTTTCTATCAATTGTATGCATGATTTACACTTGTTTTAGGATGATCAATCCACAAATGAGTGGCTAATTCTCTTCCTTGCTGAGGTTATGAACATTTGTGATGAATTTTGATTATTAATTTTATGGTTTTCTTCTTCTTCTTCTATGTTGTTCTATTAATTCTTGTTTCTACTGCATTAGTGTGTGGCCGACATTAATGTACATCTAAAAAGTCCAATTTCACTCGAGAGAGCAAGAAATTGGAAAGTTGTGAATTAATAGGGTATTGTTCTTAACTTGATTTGGGAAAATTGGGTTTTGATGTGCTTTCCTGATAGAAATATACTTGAAAGCCGTATTAGTCAGTTTAGGAACCGGAATTGTATTGCTAGGTCATAAATTGCATTTGATCACAGAAATGTAGACGGATGGTTTATGATTCTAAAGTGAAATTAAATATGAGAGTTTTAATTTCTAGGCTACTGTTCTTGGCTAGCAACATGAAGAAGAGATTAACCAAATTATTATTATAATCGAATTTATTACTTGTTCTTAACCTTGGCATGCTCATATCCATAGTTTAAATTCACAGTAAATAATTGTTAATAGTTTTAGTATATATATATTTTATAAACAAAACTTATTTAACTGTTGGTTACACTTTTGTTAGCATAATTAGAAGTAAGATAAGAATATAGTGTACTTAGGCAATTTTACTTATCCTGAGTCTCCTTGGATCGATACTTGGCTTACTTAGCCACTTTTATTACTTGTTTGACCACGTGCACTTGCATGTCGGTTTTAACCTATAGCAAAACCTGCCGAACAGTTGGAACTACTGAAAGACTACGACATAAGTGTGTTATATCATCCGGTCAAAGCCAATGTGGTGGTTGATGCCCCAAGAAGAGTGTCTATGTAGAAGAAGGAAAAAAGGAGCTGGCTAAAGATATTCACAGGCTAACCCGGTTGGGAGTACAGTTGGTGGAATTCGATTGAGAGTGTTGTAGTAATGCAGAGCGGGTCAGATTCCTCTTTAGTTGTGGAGGTTAAGTCCATACAGGATGAAGATCCTATCTTACTTAGGATGAAGGAAGCAGTTCTCATAAAAGAAATAGAAGCTCTCTCCAAAGGGGGAGATGGTGTGCTCCGTTACAAGGGTAGGTTATATGTATCGAATGTCGGTGAGTTGAGACAGCAGATATTGGCTGAAGCTCACAGTTCTAGATATCCTATTCACCCTGGTGCTACTAAGATGTACCGTGATTTATGGGATATTTACTGGTGGAACGGCATGAAAAGAGATATTGTTGAATTTGTAGCTAAGTGCCCGAACTGCCAGCAAGTAAAGTTGGAACACCAGAGACCGGGAGGTATGACTCAGGATATCAGTATACTCACATGGAAGTGGGAAGAAATAAACATAGACTTCATTACGGGTCTACCTCGGACTCATTGGCAACATGACTCTATCTAGGTAGTAGTGGACTGGATAACTAAGTCAGCATATTTCCTCCCAATTAAAACCATAGATTCAGCTGAGGACTATGCTAGACTTTATATTCAGGAGCTAGTCAGACTTCATGGGATGCCCTTATCCATTATTTCATATATAGGTACCCAAGTCACCTCTCACTTCTGGAAGTCTTTTCAGAAAAGACTTGGTACCCAGATCAAGCTCAATACAGCTTTTCACCCGCAGACAGATGGCCAAGATGAGCGGACTATTCAGACCTTAGAAGATATACTAAGAGCGTGTGCAATCAATTTTAAGGGTAATTGGGATGACCATTTGCCTCTTATCGAGTTTATGTACAATAACAGCTATCACTCTTGCATTCAGATGGCTCCATTTGAGGCATTATATGGTAGGCGGTGTAGATCCCTTATAGGGTGGTTTGAGGTTGGTGAAGAAACCTTGATAGGGCCAGACTCGGTTCATGAAGCTATGCAGAAGGTACATCTCATCAAGGAGAGGTTGAAAACAGCTCAGAGCCATCAGAAATCTTACGCAGATGTGAGAAGAAGAGAATTGGAGTTCGCATGGATGATTGGATTTACCTGAAAATTTCACCCATGAAAGGGGTGATGAGGTTTGGGAAGAAGGGAAAACTCAGTCCAAGATATGTAGGACCCTACAGGATTCTGAGGCGGATTTGTAAGGTATCTTACGAGTTGGAGTTACCTTCAGAGTTACCATCCATGCACCCAATCTTCCATGTGTCCCTACTGAAGAAGTGCATTGGTGATCCAACTTCAATAGTGCCATTGGAAAGTGTGAAGATAAAAGATAATCTCTCTTACGAAGAGATTCCAGTTCAGATGCTTGATCGTCAGGTTCGTAAGCTTAGAAACAAAGAAATCGCTTCGGTGAAAGTATTATGGAGGAATTAGCTAGTTGAGGGAGCCACATGGGAAGCAGAAGCAAACATGATGGCTAGCTACCCTCACTTGTTCTCTTCCAGTTCTATTCAAGAATTAGGTACTAAATCCCTTCTTAGTACTCTACCCAGTCCGTACTCCTCAACCTAATTTAGATTTTCTACGTGTATTCTCGTTGCATCAGCTCTGTTAGTACGATTAAGTCAGTTCAAAGTCAGCTACTGCTTCAAAAATCAGGCCTAGCCTCAATTTTAGAAATCTCAGCTCTTTTCCTAGTTTTGGTCTTCATTCGAGGATGAATGATCCCAAGGGAGAGATATTGTAACACCCCCGAAACTTTCCTAGACCAAATAGAGACATTTCATGAAAAACCATAAGAAAACCAGAGAAAATTCCTGTCTCAGACGACCCATACAATGGACCGTTGGTGGAACCAACGGGCCATTGTATTGAGTCATGGTTTGTTCAAGAATACTTCCTCCCAGAAACAACGAGTCGTTGGTGCTTCCAACGACCTGTTGTAGGCAGTCGTTGTTAGATTTTCCAGTGAGGGTTGGGTTTGTGCTAGGAAGCAACAAGTGAAATCAACGGCTCATTGTTGGTAAAAATGGGCCATCCTATCCACTCGTCGTCAGGACCCAGACCCCAACAGTGTTGACAACAAGTGGGTGCAATAACACATTGTTCCCTAGAACTAGTCGTTGTATCTCTCATTGTCTTAGGGCCCGAGTTTCCCTCTCCGTAACCACGACAGGAACCAATGGCTCGTTAGTTCTTCTAACGGACCGTTGGATCCTCCCATTGTTTCAGTACAGTATGTCCGGCTTTAGAAACCAGAACCAACGACAGCTTTCAACGGGCCGTTGTTTGAACCAACGACCCATTCTGAGATCCGTTGTTCAGGGTGGGGCAGTTTTCATTTCTTTCTACCAGGGGTATTTTAGTAATTTCTCAGCTTTTTAAACTTGAAACCACGTCGTTTTGGGTTTGTACAGTAGAGAATTAAAGGGTTAGAGTGACCCTTTCCATTCATTCCTCTCAACTCCCTCAAGAACAGAGCGTAAGAACTTCTCTGAAAGCACAGAGCCAGAGCAAGGATTTTTTATTCTTCTCAATTCTTCTCATAGATTTTCACCAGGGTTTCTTCTACAGGTATGTGGGAATTCAGCAACGATATTGTTCTCCCCTTGCATCCCCTGAAAAATCTCTCTCTATTCCCTATCAGTTCTAGCCCTGAGTTTATGAATTTGAAGATGTTGTCATTGTTCTTTAATTAATTCATGTGGAATCATATCTTATGTTATTGTAGCTATTTTCCACCCATTTGTAACTAAAATGATTCTTGTTCTAGTGAATTAGAATTTTAGCCCTAACTCTTGAAAAAGTCAAAAACTAGAATCCTGCATAAGTATTTAATTCTCGATAATTGCTTGTATCTTTCAAGGTTAGGGGATCCTATAACAATTGTATGTGTTAGAAACTCAGTTACATGTATTTTATTCAGATTCAGTCAGCAACTCTATATACTTTGTATTTCTCAGAATTGTCAATTGAGTTTCAGTTAAAGTACTAGAATATTCAGTGTTAGTCAAAAATGTCAGTTGATCAGTTTGACTATAGAATTTCTCGAGGTGCCAGTAGTACCTCCTAGATATCAGCATCAAAATTCAGTTATTGGTCCACTAGCCAGTCATGACATTTAGGATATATAGCTCTGACTTTCCCTAGGACCCCAGTTCATATTCCAGTTTGTTCTTAGACGGTTACGATGCTTCTATACAAGCAGCTCTGACCAGTCTAGAACCCAGTTTAAGAATCTAGTCCAATAAGACTCTCAGGGTACTCACATTTATACGTCCCTGATTAGTCTTGGACCTTAGTTTCGAGCTATCAGCCTAGTAGTTCAGCATAGATTTTCCAGTGGGAGTAGAACTTAGCACCGAGCAGGACTGGGGTTCCAGCGCACCCAGGTTCCCAGAACTACGTTTCCAGCGTAGGTTATAGTTACAGATTATTTTCCTGAATGGCCCCAGACTTTTGTTATCACCCAGTTCACGCCTTTATACACTGGCAAGGCATACTGGGTCCTACTGGTGGGGTGTATACATCGGACTCCACATCTAGCTCACGTGGTTATATGTCAGTTACAGACTCTCCCACTAGTCAGTTTAGCTCATTCTCAAATTTCTCAGTCCAGTTCAGTTCATATCAATTCAGTGCAGTATCTCAGACTCAGTATTTCAGACTTAGGGCATGTTTATGACCATTGGCCAGGGTCAGTTTTGACCGTATCAATTATATTTTAGTTTTATAAGTTTTCAGTTGGTCAGTTCAGTTTAGTTACTAGTACTTTTATGTTATTTATGTTTCTCTCACTTACTTAGTATATTCAAAGTACTGACGCATACTTTATGTTGTTTGTTTCATGATACAGTCGCAAGTTCTCAGACCCAACACCGTTAGGCGTTTATGTTCGAGTCTCTCTATTAGCAGCAGCAGTGTGAGTCCTCATATTCTGAGGGCAGATTTTATTCATTTCAGTCTCTTTATTGTTTTTAGCTAGACTTAGAGTTAGCTGGGGGCTTGTCCCAGCAACTCCTCAGTTAGATGGCTTTCAAACCGAACTTGATTTTCGATATTTAGAATCTCTATCTTTAGTTATCATTAATGTTTTTATGTATTATTTCAAATTTCCATTGTGCATGTTTACTCAGAATACCAGTGTATGATAGACCAGGGGTTGACTTGGGGTCACTTGTGACTTCAAGTACCGTGTCATGTTCAGGGTATAGGCTTGCGGCGTACCATAAACATTATATAAAATTAATACATGAATAACTTTTATCCTATTTGAGAACCAAACAATGCACAAAATTAATACATGAATAACTTGGTTATTCATGTATTATTTTGGCCCTTATCCATTAAACAAACGGCCCCTAAGGGTAGTAAAAGTAGCTCTAATGCTCATTACATGGCTATTGTCACTAGAAGTGGCAAAATTATGCAACTTGTTGGTGATGCTCCTTGTGGTGATGATGTTGATAAAAATGTTGAGAGAAAATATGCAGTTGATAATTGGGAACAAGTGAAGCCACTAGTTGATGTGTTGAATGATGAAGTGAGGGTGAACTCCAAGAAGAAGCAAAAGGCAAAGGGTAATTTGGCCAACATTGCAAAATCTTATCCAACACTTTTTCCTCCCGTTCCTCAAAGGCTGGCAAACCAAACTTTAGATACGCAATTGAAAATCATATTGAAAGGTTAAATGAGAAAACTTTGCGAGTGGCCATTTATTGACGCTCAGAAAGATATGCCTTTGCTAAGTAATTAAAAGATTTTCTCGCAAAGAAGAGGCCAATCAAGGATGAAGTGATACCAATAACCTACCAAGTTAATTCCATCACTACTGGCACACATGTGGAGAAAAAGGGAGACCGTAGAGAGTTTACCATTCCATGTAAGATGGGCATTATGAATGTTTGCGAGCTCTATGGGATAATGGGAAAGCATTAATTTGATTCCCTTAGCCATCTTCAGTTTTCAGGTATGACTACGTTGAAGAACACCTCTATTCAGCTTTAAATGGATGACAAGTCAATTAAAAAGCCAGTAGGGGTGGTGGAAGATGTATTGATGAAGGTCAAAAAATTCTTATTTCCAACTGACTTTGTTGTTTTAGATTGTGCAGTGGACATGGGCATACTTATCATGCTTGTTCGACCTTTTGTAACTATCAGTAGAGCTTAGATAGGCTTAAAATAGCATGAAATCATATTCTGACCCAATGATGGGGCCATGATTTTCATGGTCGGAAAAGGGCATAAGACGTCAATAGCTGCAAGAGCATAACTCTGGTTGATAAAGAAGTTGGGGAGGTTGATGATAAAAAAGGGCAAGCCACTTATGGAGCTAGAGAGACAGCCAAGAAGAAGAAGGCAAAATGTAAACAGGTGAAACAGTATCTCTGCGATTCCAAGGAACGAAAATGAGTGAAGAAGTCTCTTCCTAAGGATGACTCATCCTTGTGCTGATTCAAATATCTTGCATCGAGTGGCGATGTTAAATCAAGCACTTCTTCAGAGGCAACCCATGGGATATTACACCATGTAGAGTATCCGTGTCATGTCGCAATGTTAAATCAAGCGCTTCTTGTGAGGCAACCCAAGTGATTTTGGACTAGTGTGTATTGATGCATGCAGGTTTGACCTTGGAATAGTGGAGAAAAATTAAGCAAGGAATAAAAAGAGAGCTTTAGCCTCCTAAAGACGGGTGCAAGGATGGACCGTATCTTCAAGATGTGGAGTTGTTTGCCCCGTCTGTAGAAGGCTAGGTAAGCAGTAGAAAATTTGAGTCCAAGCGATGGTCCGCTATGTAGATCACATCATGAGAAGACGATCCTTTTTTATGATTAAAGAGTGGGGGCAATCTGGTCATTTTGAGTCAAAATGTGTGATAATATTGGTCGTCTATTTAAAAGATAACTTCCCTTTGAAATTATAACCTGACACTATTTCTTGAGGGTTTTAAATGGAAACTTCACTCGTACTCCATCACTTCATCATTCTTCCTCACTTCAAACCACCATCGCTAAACCTCAATCTTTTCAAAAGCTCTACCCATTTGCATATCATATTCACAAACACACATCATCCCCAATCTTCAAGCATTGATTTACCGAGCACCTAGGATTGCACTAAGATTGTGATTGTTTTTCTCCACTTTGCACACGTGCAGCCCTATTTCTCTGCTAACCAAGGTATTGTGCTTGAATTTATGCTTAAATTTTATGCCTATTTCTTACAGGTTGTTGATTTATTTTATGTTGAACTTGAATGGGGGGAGAACTGGGGATTGACATGATTTAAATGGGACATTATTTTGAACGAGGCTTATTTTCTTTAATAAACAGTCTGTCTATATGAAAGACGACTGTATCTTGCCCCGTCAAATGAATCTTGGGCTTAAATGGCAAAAATTTTGTTATGTATTAATGAAAATACCCAATTTGTGAAGAAACAGACCGTCTTTTGAAGAAAAGGTGCATACATTGATTTGTTGTTTGAAATAGGCAATTAAGTTTCCTAGGTTCAATTAACGAACCAACATATAGTCTGCATCATTAACAGATGGACTTCATGTTGGGCTGTCCTTTGAACCAGTGAAACTTAACTTTATATGGTACGCATCTTTAAAATGTGGACTGTCTCTGCACCCAAACTTCAATATTCTGAGTTGTTTTGTTTCATGTTGTTCAACATCCTCGTACTTAATTTTTGTTGCTCAAATTATAGAAAATGGCACCTAAACGCTCAATACCAAGGGGTGGCAAGGCCACAACACCGAAGAGGTGCCAACTCTGGGATGAAGACACTGAGGAGTATCAGGTCCTTACTACTAGGGCTTCCCGATACTCCGGCCTTGTCAACTATAACATCAGACAGGGTGGCATTTACAGCCACCCAGAGTAGTCGCACCAGTCACAGGGGTCCGCATTAAAATCCTCAGCAGTGTAGCCCATTTCCTGACCTATAGGGCAACAGATTTCTATATCAGTAGGTAAGGCCACAACTGAGGACTCCACGAGTCGAACCACCTACACCTAGGTTGATCTCATCGAGCAAAGAAGGAAACAGGGGGAGGACTTACTCAGGGTTAAATGGGAAGTGAAGGGAGCCTAGAAAATATATATAAAAGCAACGCGGATCACAATTTCTATCCTCAAAGGTGCATCACTGAGGAGAGAGTTGTTAGTGTCACAGAGTTGGACTAATACTCGAATATTTTGGACTAAATCTAGCTCTAACAGTAGGACTTCCTCCTCCATTCCCTGGGTCGGTATAGCCAGACCCCTGTCAAAGAGTTTTACATGGTGTATGGCACCTTTCTCTAAGCGGTCAACCCAAGATTGAGATCACTAGTGGAACCCTTGGAGGTGATAATTGTTCTAGGAGTTTCAGTTAACAATTGTCTAGAGGCAATCAACCGCTACTACTTGGGCAATGATTTTGTGGTAGCTAACACTCCAACCTTTGATGCACTCTGGATGACATAGGAGTGCAAGCTAGGCTATGGATGGCTAGGATGATAGCCCACCCACATAGTTCTCATTTGATACAGTGCATATATACAAAATAAATTTGAAGCGCAAGCTAAGTTTTGGTGGAATGTTATATGCATCTGTATTTACTTAACTAAGAGTGTTAATAAGCTCCCATGTATTGGTCATGCCAGCTATCATGGACAAGAAAACGGTGAACATTGGGCATACGCTAAATTTAGAGCTTAAGGAGCAAGCTTTGTAGATGGCTGCCTCCCTCCTATTTCCATGTCTAATGCAGGCCTCATGCTAGAAGGAAAGGTTGCCTATTTTTCCAATGGAGGACATTTACACAGAGGCGAAGCAGGTGATGGAGACCACCAAGATAAGAGATGAGTCTTTACTCACAGCCCCCCTGATAAGGGAGTGCTTCCTAACTTGTGGGAGGATCTTCAAAGGGTGAGGGGATCAAGTCTAAAGACGCCAAGCGAGTAGTCACTTTTAACCAACATCAGCTCCAAAATTAGTTTCTATAGAGTCTACTCCCTAAGGATCCACATCTGATGCTATAAAGCCTCCTGCAGATCCTACTAGCTCCAGCAGACCCATTGTCCTGCCTAGGACTGTCCAGCTCTCTAGAGAGACATTTGTGAGCATAACTGCTCGACTTGACAGAGAGGAGAGGTAGTAGGCTCATTTTATTAAGGTGATGCCAGCTTTTGTGGCCAAGATTATTGAGAGGGAACTGCTGCCACTGCGATATTCTATGCATGCCACTATGAGGGAGCACTTGTTAGAGTAGAGGCCATTGAGGTCATGTTGATACAGTTGAAGAGAGACTTTTGCCCGACCAAGATCCAAAACCTCCGAGCAAAACCTAGAGAAGACCAGAGCTATTGTGCTAGAGGTGCAGATTTGAGAGCCTTGGGTTCAGGAGCTTTCCATTCATCTGTCGGTTATTGATCGTACATGACCTATTTCTAGTTTGATGGATATAATCCCAGATGATGCACCTTCCTAAGCTCCACCAGCAAGATCTTCACCCTAGAGTGACACTGAGTAGAACACTTTGAGTCCCCCAAGAAGCACTCTCATTTATATGCTTTACTTTTGTGTGCATTAGGGACATTGCATAGTTTTAAGTTAGGGGTAAAGGTTGCCTTTTTGTCCCTTGGGAAAAAAGTTTGTGATATATATTAAGGATGAATATGACTCTTAATTTGTTTTATATTGAGAAAATGTATTTTGTGAATCATGATGATGTATTGTCTATATTCATTTACCATTTTTTGTAGTGTAAAGTTTTATTGCTTTCGTAGTGTAGCGTCCTTCTTAGTTTTTTTAGCCATGATTCTTTCTCAAGTGGCTTAATTTATGTTGAATCTGGCAATAAAAGTAGTTAACTGTCATAGTATGTGGGCCCGATGATCGATTGTTAAGTGACTTTCTTAAGGGTACTAGCCTACATGTTGAATAATTCTTGGTAACTAGAGTGTGCTCTACCTTGGAAGGTGGTGGCATATGAGATTACAGCATGGTCTTGTATTTCTTTGGAAAAACGCTCCCCCTCGAAATATCTTTTACCACAACTGCTTTATCTTCACCTGTTTACCTTATTTTTTGACATCCAATTGTGTTGATCGTGGCGATGACTCCCTGGTTAAAAGTAGAGCTTATTAGTCCATTTGATATCCATGTGCCATTATATGCTAAGGAAAATTCTATTTTTTTCACTTGTTGTGGTCACACTCTAGAACTTTCCTGGTTATTCATGCTTTATCTTATGATTGACTGTGGGCTGTAGAGATGAACTCAAGCCTTCTTTGTGTTTCAAAAGCTCTATTTCTCCTAAATAAGCCTCAAATGATGCATATGTCCCTAGTCTCCACTTTTGAGACTGTGATTCTTTTTCTTAATCAATCACAATGAAATTGAAACCAATTCTCAAGTTGATCCTCTTTTGAACCCATCCTCCTTAACACTATAAAATGTGAGTCAAATGTGGAAAAGTGCATGTTGGGTTGATAAGGTGGAAAAGAAATAAAATGGCAAAACTGGTTAGTTTGACAGATTTCCAAGGTACTTTTAGCAAGAAAGAAAAAGAAAAAGAAAATAAAAAGAAAAAAATGAGGAAGTAAATAAATTGAGCTTACAAAAAAATACCTTGGACTGTGAAAAGTTGTGAAGGAAAAGAAAGGGAAGAAAAATAAGGGATCAAAAAGAGTGGAAAAGGAAATGGGAATGTGATGTAGTGTTCAAAGATGATAATGAGCCACCAAAACTCTATATAT
Source organism: Datura wrightii (assembly GCA_035772735.1). NCBI lineage: Eukaryota > Viridiplantae > Streptophyta > Magnoliopsida > Solanales > Solanaceae > Datura > Datura wrightii. The sequence continues at coordinate 34,989,530 of JASDFA010000006.1, forward strand.
GTATCTTACCAGCCCTTTAGATTACAAGCTTAGAAAAGCTCTTATGTGATCTCAACCCAGATTTCCAAAAGATAAGGCATTTGAGAATAAAGGCAAGCATATAGTTGTCGTGACCTATCTTGTGAACATCTTTGTGAGACTGGAGTGTTTTTCTCTTCTCTTTTGATATTGTGTCCATATATTGTGTGTGATTATTGAATATGAAAATCGACATTTTCCTTAGTTTAAATATGAGGACATGTGGATGATAATGGCTAACATGAATTACTTCTCAATCCAGGTGTCTTGTATATTGAAATAATGTCATGAGTAGAGATTACATGTTTAGTCTTAGTGATTATGAGAAAGTTGTATTTGCATGATAAAGGGGTGGCTTGCTTGAAAATTGTGTGTTTGTAGCTACTTGCCAAAACCACCCTAGTCATTACATGTTGTAATACTGGAATATGAATCTAGGTCAAGGTTATATTTTCTTATTTTAGTTGCTTGAGGACAAGCAAAAGTTTTATGTTGGGGATGTTGATGTGTCAGGATTTTTCGATAAATATATGCTTCATTCCATCGGTTTTGCATTCCTTTAAGTACTAATTTAAGTCAAAACTAACTCTATTTTGCTAAATTTTAGGAATCTCATGAGTTGATAAAAGGAGCCATAAAAGTCACTAAAGTTTGCTAGAAAATGGACAAAAAACGGACCGCACATCCAAGATTCAGTCCACACCTCCAATCACATAATGATCCAGAAAATACCCCAAAATAGTCTATAAGGGACAACTCAAGATGTGGTTCGCATTTCCAAGATACATACTGTCAAACGATCTATTTATCCCAAATCATTCTATCCAGAGAAGCAAAGGACGGAAGAAAGAATAGACCATCTTTTCAATAGACGGTCTGTCAATCAAAATAATGGAAAGAAGTTGGACAAAATGAGTTTTTAACTGACGGTTCAAGAAATGGACCGTCTTTTCAAAAGATGGTCCGTCTTTACAACTTGAGCCCTTAGAATTTGAATTGTTAGGGGTTTTGGTATAAATAGTCATTTTTTCATATTTTTTTAGAAAGATTTTAACTAGTTCCAAATAGTTTTGCTTAGTTTTCAATATTTCTCTATAGTTCTCATAGTTTTTGGAATTGCATTAAAGATACCTATTGGAGCTTGAAGATTTAATTGATAAAATCAAGTTTTCTTTCTCTTCTCTATTTTAAGTAAGTGACTATGTTGAAATTCATGATTTTCTATTCCTCTTCTCGTATAAGTAGCTAAACTCAAATCTAGGGTTGTGAACCTAATTGGTTTGTGAATTCTAATGATCTCAATTTGGTGAAATTGAGTGTCATGCCCCGAGCCAACACCCTGGGCATGGATGGCACTCAACCACAAATGGTTCAAGCGAACCCTTGGACTAGCTTACTACTAGCTGAGAATACAATAAAGTATAGCTGGAGCAATAACTGTAGTGAGCTAAATTTAATAAATAAATTTATTAACTAAAATTGAAAATAATGTTAGAAAAGTAACATTTATAACTCAACTAACAACTACTCTAGGAAACCTCTAAATATGATAGATAGGTGCCGGCACAAAGCTCCCATGGCTACCTTAAGCTCTGCAAAAATAAAGTAAGCATGACTTGGACTTTCCGAAAGTAGAAGGCCTCACCAAAGCTGAAAAGAGGAGATCCTAGTGATGCATCTGCTACCAGTCCTATCAACCTAAAATCTCTATCATAAAAAGATGCAGCACTAAGTGGCGTTAGTACGATTAAATGTATGGTATCTAAAATAGATGAATGAAATAACAGGTAAGAAAGAATCTCTGAACTAAAAGGATAAACTAACTGAATGTGATACTCCTAATGATGCATTAAAACATAAGTATGAAAGATGTGTAAACAGTTATGCCATAAAACCAATGCATCAAAACAAGCTCTGAAAAATACATGTGTGTGTGTGTATATATATATATATAAGTTTTCCATAACCGACATACATCATTAATGAGCACAAGATGTCTAATTCTTGCCCAGATTGACAGAGTTGTACAAAGCCTTGCCAGGACAGAGTACGAACTAAACTGTGGATCCATACTAATCCCTTACTAAGGGATGTCTAAGGAGTTGCCCGAACCAACAATAAGATCCTAACGTACGCTGGCTATATAGTTCTGGGGTTTATGGGTTATCTGAGTCCTTAACCCATCTTAGTGCTAAATAATCCTCCCAAAACTATGCTCATATAAGTATGCTTATCTAAGGCAGCTGAAAACATCTTTTATATAGTACTTTCGCTAAAATTATAATAGATGTTTTAACACTCTGTTGAACCTTTATGCTCAAAATTTGTACTCTGCTAATGAGCCTCTATGTTCAAAAATCTGTATAAAAACTTGTGAGATTCTATGCTCAAAACTCTGAGTTTCAAAATAAGACTTTATTTTTGAAATCATGCTATAACTGAACTAATTGTCTTAAAATTTCTTTTATGAAAACTTTTTGAAAATCTGCTCAATTTTAGTCAGTGAAAACAATACATATGTGTAACAGTACAATGCTTTCAAAATAATGAATTCCATGCAATTGGAATTCATGGAATAAGAGGAAATGAATCATAATCAATCAATCAATCAAGAGACTAAGAATTATAATCAACAATCAAGAGATACAAAGATTCACATACGATATGATGAAGAATTCAATGAATGAATAATTCAACTTGTAGGGGAGAAGACCAAATTATAAAATTAGGCAAAATCCTAAATTTAACTTCTATGAAATCATGCTAGATGTAGGGTATGAGGAAGAATGAAATTCCTCACTACGATTATCCTTACATACCTGGAACAATGAGCTCTTGACTCTAGCTTGAGGATCCATAGGTTGAGGATGAAGAGTCCTAACTTTCTCGAGAGCTTTGAGAGATAATTATTCTTGATTATACAGTATTATGTGAAGAAATGAGAGTTTAAACTATGAAACCCCTCTAATATCCCTCTTAGGAATCCCAAAATGACCTAGTTTACATGGTAAAAGTATAGAAAGTTACTAAAATACCCTTAGAAGATCGGACTGAAAAACTATTGCATAGTGACAACGAGTTATGCCACGAGTCATATTGTCTTACCATGACTCGTGGTACCATCTCATCGTTACTGGATTCAATTTGGATACTTTCTGATTCTCATCCCAAGACCAATAGGATGAGTCATCCTTCTTTACCATGACTTGTGGTCTGCTTCTTGTGTTCACTGGAACAATTTGATAATTTTCTAATCCTTTTACCATAGTTGGATAGGAAAGTTTGTGCCATGATACCACGAGTCTTCCCTTGACTCATGGTTTCTGAAAATATGAAAATTTTGGTTGCTTGCCATGAGCCACATCACGACTCGTGGTCCCTTACACGACTCGTGATATTGGTCGTTCTACGAGAAACGGTTCATTTTTTTCTAGTTTTCTGCTTCACGTCTATGATATAAATTTAGGAACTTTTGTTGGTGTTACATTTATATTTCCCTTGGGATTATTCTTCCTCGAATGAAGACTGAAATTGAACTGATTACTAAACTAACTGAGAATAACTAAACTAAACTTGACTGAATTCATGGAATGTACAAACACACTTATGACATGAAATTAATAAGTACTATGAGAGGAAATTGTTACCTCAAGATTATTCTAAACTAGGAGGGAAAAGATGAGGGTACTTCGTCATCATATCTGCTTCAACTTCTCAAGTAGTTCCCTCCACTAGCTGGTTCCTCCAAATGACTTTAACTGAAGCAACTTTCTTTTTTCTCAACTTACAAATCTGATGGTCAAGAATCTCAACTAGAACTTCTTCATATGACCGATTCTCCTTTACTCCAATGCTCTCTGTAGGCACAATGAGTTAGGAGCCACCCACACACTTCTTAAGCATAGAAAAATGGAAGGCTAGATGGACTGATGCTAGTTTGTCTAGCAGTCCAACTCATAGGCTACCTTGCTAATTATCTTCAAAATTTGATACTAACCAATATATTAGGGATTGAGCTTTTCTTTCTTTCCAAATCTCATAACTCCCTTCATGGACGAAACCTTCAAATAAAACCAACCATCTACCGCAAACTCCAAATCTCGACACCTAACATCAGTATAAGACTTTTGGTGACTCTTTGCAGTCTTCAGCCTTTCCTGAATGATCTTAACCTTTTGCAAGGCTTGTTGTACTAAGTCTGGCCTTATCTACTCCACTTCACCGACTTCGAACCAACCGATTGGAGACCTACACCTCCGTCCATAGAGAACCTCATAAGGAGTTATTTGGATACTTAAGTGATAGCTTTTGTTGTATGCAAAATCTATAAGAAGCAAATAGTCATCCCAATTCCCCTTGAAATCAATAATACAAGCCCTTATCATATCTTCCAGAGTCTTAATAGTGTGTTCTGCCTGACTATCTGTATGTGGATGGAAAGTTATATTAAGGTTCACCTTTGTACCCAAACCTTTCTGGAAGGACTTCCAAATTTGGATGGTAAACTCAGGGGCGCTATCTGATATGATAGATAATGGAACTCCATGAAGTCTGACTATCTCATGAATGTACAATCTTGTGTAGTCCTCAACTGAGTTCATGATTTAACTAGCAAGAAGTGAGCCGACTTGGTTATTCGATCCATAGTCACCCATATAGAGTCATGTTTGTCTGTGTGATCTCAGTAGACTGGTAATAAATGCCATATTGATCATTTTCCAGTTCCATTCGGGGAATGCTATATTTTGAGCCACACCACATGGCCTATGGTGCTCAACCTTAACCTGGTGACAATACGGGCATCTATCCACAAAGTATGCAGTGTCTCTCTTCATACCATTCCACCAATAGACTTTACTCAAGTCATGGTACATTTTTGTGGAACTGGAGTGAATTGAATACCTGGAGTTGTGCGCTTCTACCATAATTCTATTTTGAGACCATCTGTGTCTAGAACACATAACCTACCTTGATACCTCAAGGCACCATTTCCCCCTTGTGCCAAAACTAACACCTTTTACTTGTAGGCATCTTCTTTTAACTGGAGTAAGAGGGGATCTCTGTCCTACTTTTTCTTAACTTCCGCTACTAAAAATAACTCGGCCTCATTTTGAACAAGCATAATACCTTCCTCAGAGTCTAGAAGATGAACTCCCAGGCGCGAGAGTCTATGCACATCCTTAGATAGTTCCCTCTTCTCTTCTTCTACAAAGGTTGTACTTCCTATAGATAGCCTGCTAAGAGCATCAGCAACTACATTCATTGTACCCAGATGGTAGAGAATACTCATGTCATAGTCTTTTAGCAACTTAAGCCACCTCCTCTATCTGAGATTCAACTCCTTCTGGGTGAACACATTGTCACACCCCACCTTGGGAGGTATGATGGGCACCTGGTGTCTACTAGACTCTAGGCTGCTAAACGGTCCAGCCTGAGCACATCTGGTGCTTTGGCTGACTCTGGCTCTATTTCAAGAAATGAACCGTCTATATAGCGGCTGTAAATACAGCCCCCGGCTGATTAGGCCTATTGCCACCTGCAATGCACAACAGCTAACCAGAACAATGACACTATAATCTGAAGCAACTGTTATTCACATTTGTGACCGACAAGGTCACTAACTGTAACCAAAAGAAGGCCCCACGCGGCCAACATCAACAACTAAACACATATATACATGCACGGCCCCACACGACCGGCTCCACCACCACAGGGAAACATTAGACTGCAAGCCTCTAGGAAGTAATAATAGAATGGTCAGGACAAGGCCCCGATGTCACGCCCCGCCCTGGGGGGTATGACTGGCACCTGGTGCCCTAGTAGGACCTAGACTACTATCTGGTGAGCCAAAGCACATCTGGTGCCTGGCTAGCTCTAACTCACATTCCTGGAACCAAAGGGCTATATAACGGTTGTAAACACAGCCTCCGGCCAACAGGCCTATAGCCACCTGCACCTGGAAAACAGCTAACCAGAAACATACTACTACAGGGGAACCTATGCGGGCCGACAAGGCCACCATGCTGTCTAGTTCTCTGTAACTCAACAATAACATGCTGAATAATTACGTGAACAGCAAGGTCACCACTACTGACTGGTTATGGCCACACACGGCCAACAGGAACAGAAATAACAAATAACTATAACAAGTTGCACGGCCTCACATGACCGGCTCGGCTGACCACAGGGAAATATATACAGACTGCAAGCCTCAAGGAATAACAATAGAAATGATCGGGACAGGGCCCCGACCTACCCGTACTGTACAACAAAAGAAAACGAAGTACACCTCTGGAATTCAGTCTCCAGATGACAGGAGCTGAATACTCAATAGCTTACTAGAATCACGAGGGATCGCCTCCTCGTCTATGTGTACCTGCAGGCAATTAATGCAGCGCCCCACTGGGCGTCAGTACCACAGGTACTAAGCATGTAAAGCAACTGAAATACACAACTAAAATGAATAACAACAGTAACATGACATATAAGCAGAAGGTAGCTGAGTCTATCTAGCTGAGAATAACTGGGGAGAGTTTATTTATTCTATAACTAAACTGAGCGTACCTGATGCCGTGTCATCCCACTTTCTATCAGTATCTAATAGCACATAGAGGTATACATAATAATACACACAATACCTGACCGACCCCCATAAGCCGGAAGGTGCCAACCAACACACAATCTATTTACCCCTACCCGGGTCTAAACCAACCAAAAATAAGTCACTCCACTCATCTGATAACTGTGAGCTCCTCCTACCGGTCCCCTTGGGTACGTAGCTCAGGCCTTGGCCTCTGACAATAAACTGTGTCTGAGTCCGAGGACTCCTACCTCTGGGCGCAAGTGTACACGGGGTGTGTAATAAAAACTTCCCCTGGGTGCAAGCACACAACAGGGTGATTTTATAAAAATCTGTATCTAAAACTGCCCCCGGCCACAAGTGCACACAGAGTGTTCTGCCCCTGTAAATAGGGTGGACTGGCTCTGCGCAGAGTAAACTGAACTACCCCTGCAAGTAGGGTGGTTTGGACCGTATTATCATGGTGGTCGGCCATCATCATCCTCTAGGCAGATGGCATCGCCCAGCTGGTGGCGGTATCTGAATTTGGTATCGACACAGCTATAACCCAGGGGCGGTGGGGATGCTAAAAGGGTGCCCACATGCCACTACAAGTCTCAACAAACAAATAGCACATAGATATAGCAAGCATGTATAACTTAAAAGACTATCTGGAATCTAACTTCTTATTCTGATCTGTTTCTATACTGAACTGATTCTTACTAATTATACTGATTCTGCAATCTCTGTTTAACTGTACGGCTAATCTGTAGCCATGATACTATCTGTCTGAATGGCTAATCTGTAGCCATAACTGTCTGTCTATCAGATCTTTCTTTACTGACTGTTATTATGCAAATCTGTTCCTTTTTATTCTACAACATGCTTGCTATTCACATAATAGGTTGTACTGAATCTGAACTACTAACTTGCCCTTGGGCACATGCTTTTCTAACTTTCAGACTGAATATGATATCACAACGCGAACTAGGTTTACTGAACTCGCACAATACTTAACATTCAACTTCCGGGAATTCTACTACGGAGTTTATTGTACTATACAAGGCTAAAGCTACTAGCTTACCGAAGGAACTAGCTTTACATACCTTATCCTCGAACTATCCGTCTGTTGGACGAAGCTCGGCCAATACTTCAACTATTTCTCCCAACTGCATTCATAAATATTTCAATTAATACTAAATATAGCTTTATTCTAAAGAACAATGTCACTTTCGATATAATTATAGCCTAAACTTAGGCTTATCGAAAGACGGTCAAAAAATTGCTATTTTCCAGAAGTCCAGAAGGGAGAAATATTCACTTCACAGCTAGGAACACATAGACACTAGTTTGGAACAATTCTACTTACTTTAGCTCGGTAGCTGGACAATTCGTCGGCCGTATTTCACGAAACTAAATCCGTAGGAATGCTCTCTACTGCTAAATACCTCGGTATCTGAGGTTAATTTAGGTTTGGACTGCATTTGGCAGCGTAATCGGACGAAATTATATTACCCTCTTCGTTCTTTTTCCTTTCTCTGGTTTTCCTCTCTGTTTTCTGGAAATTTTTATGATTTAAATCCAGAATAAACCGAAGTGGGGCTTTATATACTTGAGCCTGGACAAGGCCAACGTGTCACGGAGCCAATGCGGAGGCTTCACCTCCGTGACACACTGCCATCGCGGAGGGGCTCTGCCTCGGCTCCTCCCGCGATGGTTCGACAAGTTACTCGTCCGGTCTTTTCCCGGGTCTTTCCCCAGCACGTATGGATTCCAAATATGCTTGACCAATGCACGAATAGTCCATCTAGGTGCCGGGAATCCTACGAGGCATAACATTCTCCCCCCCCTTAAGAACATTCGTCCTCGAATGTAAACTCCTATCTAGGGGACTTCTCAACTTACTACCTTGAAAAATTTCGGCAGAGTCTCCCCTGTAATATGGACTATAGCAAAAACCTGAAATGCAGAAAAGTCCAACACAGGTACTACACGCAATACTTTAAGATTCACTGGATAGCTAATCATCAATCTTTCTCACTTATACATATACAACCATAAGGTACTACATAAGTAATAATACGGACATACCTGTCGCCTGACTAGGCCTGGAATAGGTGAGGATATCTAGCTTTCATATCTTCTTCAGCTTCCCACGTCATCTCCTCTCGGTTCCTATTACGCCACAATACCTTGACAGATGCAATATCCTTAGTTCTCAATCTACGAACTTGCCTGTCTAGGATGGCGACTGGAACCTCTTCATAGGCCAGCTCTTCGGTAACCTGGATATCCTGGACTGGGACTGCTCTGGATGGGTCTCCTATGCATTTCCTCAGCATGGACACATGAAAGACAGGATGAACGGATTCTAGCTCTGGAGGCAAGTTTAACTCATATGCTACTCGGCCTATCCTCCGACAAATCTAATAGGGCCCAACAAACCTCGGACTGAGTTTACCCTTCTTACCTAATCTCATCACCCCTTTCATCGGAGATACTTTCAGAAATACCCAGTCATTCACATTAAACTCCGGGTCTCTGCGTCGTACATCTGCATATGATTTCTGGCTACTTTGTGTAGTCAATAGGCGTTATCTGATAAGCTTGACTTTCTCTTCTGACTGCTGAACAATATCTGGCCCAATCATCGCTGATTCCCCTACTTCGAACCAGCCAACCAGCGATCTGCACTTTCGCCCGTATAAACCCTCAAAAGGTGCCATCTGAATAGCCGAGTGATAGCTATTATTATAAGCAAATTCTATCAACGGCAAATGCTCGTCCCAGCTACCACCAAAGTCTAGCACACACGCTTGCAGCATATCCTCGAGCGTCTGAATAGTGCGCTCATCCTGTCCGTCTGTCTGAGGGTGGAAAGTTGTGCTCAGATTAATCTGCATTTCCAGTCCCTTCTGGAACAATTTCCAAAACCTAACCGTGAACTGCGCTCCTCTGTCTGAAATAATGGATACTGGCACTCCGTGCAATCTGACTATCTCTCGGATATACAACTCCGCATAATCTTCAGCCGAGAAAGTAGTTCTGACTGGCAGGAAATGAGCTGATTTAGTCAATCTGTCAACTATTACCCATATAGAGTCATGTCTGTGTCTGGTACGGGTTAATCCTGCCACAAAATCCATATTCACTACTTCCCATTTCGAGAGAGGTACAGCTATGTCCTGAGTTAACCTGCCTGGCTTATGGTGTTCTGCTTTCACCTGTTGGCAGTTAGGACACTGGGCTACAAATTCAGCAATTTCCCTTTTCATACCTGGCCACCAGTAGTTCTCTTTGATGTCACGGTACATTTTTGTCACACCGGGGTGAAGGGAATAACAGGCGTAATGTACCTCGTTCATAATCCGCTGGCGGAGGTCTGAAACATTGGGAACACATAAACGATCTTTACAACGCAGCACTCAATCCTCTGTTACCCAGAACCCTGGCGCCTTCCCTAGAGGACTGTAATCTTTAAGCTGAACTAGGTCAGGATCCTCAAATTGCCGTTCTTTCACTTCCACAACCAACGATGACCCAGCAGTGTTCTGAATTACCGCTCTACCATCCTCTGTTTCTGCTACACGGACGGCTAGGCTAGCTAACTAATGTATTTCCCTGACCAATTCCTGCTGCTTGGGCTGCAAATACGCCAAGCTCCCCGTGGACTTTCGGCTGAGAGCATCTGCTACAACATTAGCTTTTCCCGGGTGGTACAGAATGTTCACATCATAATCTTTTAACAACTCCAACCAGCGACGTTGCTGCAAATTCAGCTCCCTCTGAGTTAAGATATACTGTAGGCTCTTGTGATCTGTGAAAATATCAACATGGACGCCGTACAGGTAATGTATCCACATTTTCAAGGCGTGGATCACTGCGGCTAACTCCAGGTCATGGGTAGGATAATTCCTCTTGTGTTTCCTCAGCTGTCTGGAGGCATATGCAATCACCTTACCATGCTGCATCAACACACAACCCAACCCAACGCCTGATGCATCGCAATATACTGAATAACCTTCTGTACCTTCCGGCAAGTCTAACACTGGAGCAGAGGTTAATCTATCTTTCAACTCCTGGAAGCTCTGCTCACATGCTTCTGTCCACTGAAACTTTGCTGCTTTCTGTGTCAGTTTGGTCAGAGGTGCCGCTATGGTAGAGAATCCCTCAACAAACCTCCTGTAATATCCCGCTAATCCCAGAAAACTACGGACCTCGGTCGGAGTGGTAGGCCTGGGCCATGATTTGACTGTTTCTATCCTTTGCGTGTCAACCTGTAGACCAGCATCCGACACAATATGTCCCGAAAAGGCTACTAAATTAAGCCAGAATTCACACTTAGAGAATTTAGCATATAACTGGCGGTCCCTGAGGATCTGGAGCACTGTCTACAAATGAGTCCGGTGATCTACTTCAGAGCGAGAATACACCAGAATATCATCAATAAACACTATTACGAACAAGTCCAGGAAAGGTCTAAAAATACTGTTCATCAAGTCCATGAATACTGCTGGGGCATTCGTTAACCCAAAGGACATAACTAGAAATTCAAAGTGTCCATATCAGGTCCTGAATGCTGTTTTGGGAATATCTCTCTCACGAACTCGAACTTGGTGATATCCGGACCGCAAGTCAATCTTAGAAAAGTATCTAGCTCCCTGTAACTAATCAAATAAATCATCAATCCTGGGTAGCGGGTACTTGTTCTTCACTGTAACTTTGTTTAATTGCCGATAATCTATGCACATCCGGAGTGAGCCATCTTTCTTTCTCACGAATAGAACTGGCGCACCCCATGGTGAAGTACTCGGCCTAATAAAACCTTTATCCAACAAGTCTTTCAGCTGCTCCTTTAATTCTCTGAGTTCTGCAGGAGCCATGCGATAAGGAGGAATCGATATTGGCTGGGTGCCTGGTAATAAATCAATAGCAAAATCTATTTCCCTTTCTGGGGAATATCAGGTAACTCATCCGGAAACACATCAGGGAACTCGTTCACCACCGGAACAGACTGGAGTGTCGGAGATTCTACTCGGATATCCTGAACTCTGACCAGGTGGTAAATACACCCCTTAGATATCAATTTCCTCACCTGAATATAGGAAATAAACCTACCTTTTGGCGTAGTGCTTCTCCTGGAAAGTGGAATCGGACCGTCTTGGTTCAACATTCAACATTGGCAAAGCACGGCACTAGCCAATCCATACCCATTATGGCATCGAAGTCTATCATTTCTAGCTCGACCAGATCTACTGTGGTTTGACGATCAGCAACCTCTACTGTACCCCCCCCCCCCAGTAAATTTTGCTAGCCACGATCGAGTCACCGACAGGTGTGGATACCGAAAACGGCTGCTGTAATAATTCTGGTGCAATATTGAACTTTCGTGCCACAAACGGGGTAACATACGATAGGGTGGATCCTGGATCAATCAGTACATAAATAGGGTATGAGCAGATAATCAATGTACCTGTGACCATGTCGGGAGATGCCTCTGAATCCTGCCTCCCTGGTAATGCATAGGTACAGCTGGGGCCTGCACCTAAGCCAAAGGCTCCTGATCTACCTCGGCCCCTATTTACTAAACCTGAGGGTCTGCGCCCTGCTGAGGCTGCTGCAACTCGTGGCCTTGCTGATGCTCTATCCAGATCATCCCGGCTACCCTGTCCCCTGGATGGACAATCTCTCATTAAATGCCCTTCCTGTCCGCGGTAGTAGCACCCTCGGAAGCCTTGCCTACAGGCTCCAGCATGTAGTCGGTGGCATATAGGACAAGGGGTAGCTGCAAATCTACTCTGTTCTACCCTCCGCTGCGAGGTGAGGCTACTGTCCCTGAACTGCTACCGGACTCTGATTGACTCCGACGAACAAACCTGCCTCTCTGCTGCTGTACCGGAGGTAAAGATCTGGGTGGCCTATCTGAAAATCGTGGTCTCGGCCCCCTAGGGATTTCCCCTCGAATCTCAGCGGGTCTGCTTCTATGGCGCTGCTCTGAACTCGCCTGTCTGTCACCCCACTGCCACTATCTCAAGCCCTCAATTGTTTGTGCGAAGGCCTGTACCCTGGCTATGTCCATGTCCTCTCTCAAAGTAGCCGTCATGCACGTCTCTATGTACTCTTGATTCAGGCCCATAATAAAGCGGTGGACTCTGGACGACATGGTGTCCACAAATGCTGGAGCATAGCGGGCTAAGGAGTCGAACTGTAAAGAATACTCACGAACACTCCTGGCCCCTGCTCTAAGTGTAAAAACTGGTCCATCCGGGCCTGTCTGACCTTCTGGGGTAAATAGTGGTCAAGGAAGGCCTCTGAGAAGCTGGACCAAGTAGGAGGGGCTGCATCTCTTCCCCGAGATCTCTCCCAACTTTTGCACCACAAAATAGCAATATCCCTTAACCGGAACATGGCTAACTCAACTGATTCTGCTGGCGTTATGTGCATGACTCTAAAGATCCTCTGCATCTGGTCCAAAAAGTCCTAAGGGTCCTCCGCTGAGTCCGACCCTGTAAACTGAGGGGGTCCCAATGCCAAGAATTCTCTGACCCTGGAACTACCAGGCCCACCTAGAGATTCCGCAGCTGCGGGTGGTACTAGCTGACGCTGTGTAGCTAGCTTCTGAGTCAACATCACCACCGCACTACGTATCTCCTGATCAGATGAAGTGGGTGCAGGAGCTGTGGGAGGCGGTGCTACCTCAAATGGTGTCTGGCGAGGCGAAGACTGCTGGGAGGGTCGAGATGACACCTCCGTATCGCTCTCAGACCGAGCTAAATCTGGTTGTAAATGAGGCATCCTACTGGTGCCTTCACCCGCTGCTGTATCCAATCTTCTGCCTATAGCTGGGTGCCACTGGTCTACCATAGTATCTGTAAACAAAGAGGGTGGTAAGTTTCAAAAGAACCGACCCTATACTGTACTGTGCTAGGCACGACTGAGTATGGAAAGAAAGATAACTGTCCTATTATGCCTCGGAACCTCCTGCCTATGGTATGTGGTGCACAACACATCCATAGACAAGACTCTACACAGCACGGCTTGCAGACTCCCTGGGACACAACCTGCTCTGATACCAAGTTTGTCATGCCCCGCCCTGGGGGGTATGACTGGCACCTGGTGCCTGCTAGACTCTGGGCTGCTAAATGGTCCAGCCTGAGCACATCTGGTGCTTTGGCTGACTCTGGCTCTATTTCAAGAAACGAACCGGCTATATAGCGGCTGTAAATACAGCCCCCAGCCGATTAGGCCTATAGCCACCTCCAATGCACAGCAGCTAACCAGAACAATGACACTATAATCTAAAGCAACTGCTATTCACATTTGTGACCGACAAGGTCACTAACTGTAACCAAAAGAAGGCCCCACGCGGCCAACATCAACAACTAAACACATATATACATGCATGGCCCCACACGACCGGCTCCACCACCACAGGGAAACATCAGACTGCAAGCCTTTAGGAAGTAATAATAGAATGGTCGGGACAGGGCCCCGGCCTACCCAAACTGTAATCAAAAAAGAAAAAGGAACAACCTACGACTGTCAAGCTTTGGAGGATAGGAGCTGATAACTCTGCTGACTGGATCACGAGGGATTGACTACTCGTCTATGTGTTCCTGCAGGCAAGCAATGCAGCGCCCCTACGGGCGTCAGTACCACAGGTACCGAGCATGTAAAGAAAACTGAAATATACAACTGAAATGGGTAACAACAATAACATGACATATAAGCAGGAAGTAGCTGAGTCTATCTGGCTGAGGGTAACTGGGGAGAGTTTACCTATTCTGTAACTAAACTGGGCGTACCTGACGACGTGTCGTCCTACTGTCTATCATTATGTAATAGCACATATAGATATACATATAAATACACACAATACCTGACCGACCCCCATAAGCCGGAAGGTGCCAACCAACAGAACAATCTATTTACCCCTACTCGAGTCTAAACCAACCAAAAATAAGTCACTCCACTCATCTGATAACTGTGAGCTCCTCCTACCGGCCCCCTTGGGTACGTAGCTCAGGCCTTGGCATCTGACAATGAACTGTGTCTGAGTCCGAAGACTCCTGCTGTTATACCCCGTAAGATTTCTGACACCAAGATGGCCTATTCGCACGGTGGTTAGGCATATTTGAAAGCCATACGTGCTAGAGAAAGGCCCGGGAAAGGATCGGAGGGATAACCTATCGAACCATCGCGGGAGGAGCCGAGGCAGAGCCCCTCCGCGATGGCAACGTGTCACGGAGGTGGAGCCTCCGAGTTGGCTCTGTGACACGTTGGGCCTGTCCAGGCCCAAGTATATAAAGCCCCCACTTCGGTTGTGAGGTTATATTTCTCATTTAAATTCCAGAAAACGCAGAGAAACAGAGAGAGACGAAGGGGGGTAATATATTATTGTTCGATTACGCTGTCAACCGTAGTCCAAACTAAAATTAACCTCAGGTACCGAGGTATTTAGCAGTAGAGAGCATTCCTATGGATTTAGTTTCATGAAATTCGGCCGACAAATCGTCGAGCTACCGGGCTAAGGTAAGTGGAATTGCTCCAAACTAGTGTCTATGTGTTCCTAGCTTGAAGTGTATACTTCTCCCTTCTGGACTTCTGGAAAATAGCGAGTTTTCAACTGATGTCGTCCTTTAGAATAAAGTTGTATTTAGTACTGATTGACGTATATATGAATGCGGCTGGGAGAAATAGCTGGAATACTGACCAAGCTACGCCGGTTAGTCGGGAAATCAGAAGTGAAGGTATGTAAAGCTAGTTTCCTCGGCAAGTTAGTAGTCTCGATATAGTAAAATAGTTCAAAGGCCAGTAGAATGTTCCAGAAGTCGTGTGTTGTGTTTAGTATGAATATTAGTACGATATTGGAAGCATCATATTATGTATAGTGTGAAACTTGCTAGCACGATATAAATTCTAGTAGAAAGTGTCAGAAACAGTACAGCATGCCTAGTATGTGGTTTAGTAAAGTATGTTAGGATATTATCATGTTCAGTTGAAATGTAGTAAAGCAATATAAGTTCCTGTAAGGTATTTCAGAAATAGAATGGTAGCCTAAAATGAAGTTTAGGAAGCATGTTGGAAATAGTAAATCAGGTTGCTATGAAACTCAGTTATACAGCATGATTCCCAGCAAAAAAACTATACCTTGTTCAACATTAGACTCAGCACAGTATGACAGCATGATTACATATATACCATTATCAGTCTCAGCATGTATTAAATACATACATATCACTATCACTAGTCAGCATATAGTATGAACAGATACATTATCATCACTAGCATCAGCATGCGGTATACGCAGTTAGTATTACTAGTTGAGACCACTGTATTGTCTTGGGATGGATTACCTAGCAGCGGGAATTGGTTAGGGAAATACATCAGTTAGCTAGCCTAGCCGTTCGTGTAGCAGAAATAGAGAATGGTAGAGCGGTAATTCAGAACACCGTCGTGTCATCATTAGTTGTGGAAGTGAAAGAACGGCAATATGAGGAACCTAACCTGATCCAGCTCAAAGATAGGATCCAGCAGGGTAAAGCGCCAGAGTTTCAGATAACTGAAGAAGAAGTGTTGTTATGTAAAGGTCGCCTATGTGTTCCAGATGTTTCAGGGCTCCGCCAGCAGATTATCAACGAGGTACATTACGCCCGTTATTCTCTTCACCCCGGTGCGACAAAAATGTACCATGATATCAAAGAAAACTACTGGTGGCCAGGTATGAAAAGAGAAATTGCTGAATTTGTAGCCCAGTGTCCTAACTGCCAACAGGTGAAAGCAGAACATCAGAAACCAGGCGGTTTGACTCAGGACATAGCTGTGCCTCTCTGGAAATAGGAAGCAGTGAATATGGACTTTGTGGCAGGATTACCTCGTACCAGACACAGATATGACTCTATATGGGTGATAGTTGATAGATTGACAAAATCATCTCATTTCCTGCCAGTAAGAGCTACTTTCTCGGCCGAAGATTATGCAAAGTTGTATATCCGGGAAATAGTCAGATTGCACGGAGTGCCAGTATCCATTATTTCAGACAGAGGAGCACAGTTTATGGCTAGATTTTGGCAATCGTTTCAGAGGGGTTTGGGAACGCAGATTAACTTGAGCACAACATTCCACCCTCAGACAGATGGACAGGCTGAGCTCACTATTCAGACGCTCGAGGACATGCTACGAGCGTGTGTGCTAGATTTTGGAGGTAGCTGGGACGAGCATTTGCCCCTAATCGAGTTTGCTTATAATAATAGCTATCACTCAGCTATTCAGATGGCGCCCTTCGAGGCGTTATACGGACGGAAGTGCAGATCGCCGGTTGGCTGGTTTGAAATAGGAGAATCGGCGATGATTGGGCCAGACATTGTTCAGCAGTCAGAAGAGAAAGTAAAGCTTATCAGAGAATGCCTATTGACTACACAGAGTCGCTAGAAATCATATGCAGATGCACGGCGCAGGAACCTGGAGTTTGATGTAAATGACTGGGTATTTCTAAAAGTATCTCCGATGAAAGGGGTGATGAGATTCGGCAAGAAAAGTAAGCTCAGCCCGAGGTTTGTTGGGCCTTATCAGATTCTTCAAAAAATAGGCCGAGTAGCATATGAGTTGAACTTACCTCCAAAATTGGAATCTGTTCATCCAGTCTTCCATGTATCTATGCTGAGGAAATGCATAGGAGACCCATCTAGAGCAGTCCCAGTCCAGGATATCCAGGTTACAGAAGAGCTGGCCTATGAAGAGGTTCCAGTAGCCATCTTAGACAGACAGATTCGTAGATTGAGAACTAAGGATATTGCGTCTGTCAAGGTATTGTGGCGTAACAGGAATCGAGAGGAGATGACGTGGGAGGCTGAGGAAGATATGAAAGCTAGATATCCTCACTTATTCCAAGCCTAGTCAGGCGACAGGTATGTCCGTATTATTACTTATGTAGTACTTTGTAGTTGTGTATATATAAGTGAGAAAGATTGATGTTTAGCTATCTAGTGAATCTTAAAGTATTGTGTGCAGTACCTGTATTGGACTTTTTTGCATTTCAGGTTTTTGGTATAGTCCATATTACAAGGGAAACTCTACCGAAATTTTTCTAAATAAGTAAGTTAAGAAGTCCTCTAGATAGCAGTTTCCATTCGAGGACGAATGTTCTTAAGGGGGGGAGAATGTTATACCCCGTAAGATTTCCGACACCTAGATGGCCTATTCGCATGGTGGTTAGGAATATTTGAAAGCCATACATGCTAGAGAAAGGCCCGGGAAAGGATCGGACGGATAACCTGTCGAACCATCGCGGGAGGAGCCGAGGTAGAGCCCCTCCGCGATGGCAACGTGTCACGGAGGTGGAGCCTCCGTGTTGGCTCTGTGACACGTTGGGCCTGTCCAGGCCCAAGTATATAAAGCCCCCACTTCGGTTGTGAGGTGATATTTCTCATTTAAATTCCAGAAAACGCAGAGAAATAGAGAGAGACAAAGGGGGTAATATATTATTGTTCGATTACACTGTCAAACGTAGTCTAAACTCAAATTAACCTCAGGTACCAAGGTATTTAGGAGCAGCGAGCATTCCTATGGATTTAGTTACGCGAAATTCGGCCGATAAATCGTCGAGCTACCGGGCTAAGGTAAGTGGAATTGCTCCAAACTAGTGCCTATGTGTTCCTAGCTTGAAGTGAATACTTCTCCCTTCTGGACTTCTGGAAAATAGCGAGTTTTTGACCGTCTTTTGATACGCCTAAGTTTAGGCTATAATTACATCGAAAGTGATGTCGTCCTTCAGAATAAAGTTGTATTTAGTACTGATTGACGTATATATGAATACAGTTAGGAGAAATAACTGGAATACTGACCAAGCTACGCCGGTTAGTCGGGAAATCAGAAGTGAAGGTATGTAAAGCTAGTTTCCTCGGCAA
This sequence comes from Datura wrightii, assembly GCA_035772735.1. Lineage (NCBI taxonomy): Eukaryota > Viridiplantae > Streptophyta > Magnoliopsida > Solanales > Solanaceae > Datura > Datura wrightii. The sequence goes on from JASDFA010000006.1 coordinate 35,008,013, forward strand.
GTTAGTAGTCTCGATATAGTAAAATAGTTCAAAGGCCAGTAGAATGTTCCAGAAGTCGTGTGTTATGTTTAGTATGAATATTAGTACGATATTGGAAGTATCATATTATGTATAGTGTGAAACTTGCTAGCACGATATAAATTCTAGTAGAAAGTGTCGGAAACAGTACAGCATGCCTAGTATGTGGTTTAGTAAAGTATGTTAGGATATTATCGTGTTCAGTTGAAACGTAGTAAAGCAATATAAGTTCCTGTAAGGTATTTCAGAAATAGAATGGTAGCCTAAAATGAAGTTTAGGAAGCATGTTGGAAATAGTAAATCAGGTTGCTATGAAACGCAGTTATACAGCATGATTCCCAGCAAAAAAACTATACCTTGTTCAACATTAGACTCAGCACAGTATGACAGCATGATTACATATATACCATTATCAGTCTCAGCATGTATTAAATACATACATATCACTATCACTAGTTAGCATATAGTATGTACAGATACATTATCATCACTAGCCTCAGCATGCGGTATACGCAGTTAGTATTACTAGTTGAGACCACTGTATTGTCTTGGGATGGATTACCTAGCATTCATGACCACCCCAGGGTTAATAGCTGTATCGACTCGTCCGCCAGAGGACGAGGATACGTCGCTCTACGGAGTGGCATGCTGTCCCACAGGGGACGAAGATGGGATGTCAGTTTCCCCATATTGTGCCTTGGTCGGCCTTTATACACCCCCGTCGAGCGGGTACGCTCGGGGTGTTGATTCAGGAGTCCTCCAGACACAGGTACAGTTATAGTCAGGGGCTCAGCGAGCCCAAGTGCATACCCAGGGGATCGGCAGGATGCTTATAGTTATTATAGGAGATGGGACGACCGGGGTAGGGGTATAGATTGCGTGTTGATTGTACCTCCCGGCTTATGGGGGCCGGGTAAGGTTTGTGTGTGCTATGCTATGTTATGTTATGTTATGCCACGTTACCCTAGATACGAGTAGATCGACAATAGAGCGATACATTTCCAGGTATGACTCCTACTCCTTCCAGCATAGTTGAGAGTAGGCATAGCTTTACATTTTCAGATAGTTTAGTCTATTCCTTTCTATTTCAGTTCCACCAGTTGTATTGTTTTTTTCAGATATCTTTCAGTTGTTGTTTTACATACTCAGTACCAGCGATACTGACGCCCGTTTGGGGTGCTGCATTACTTGCCTGTAGGTACTCATAGACGAGGGGCCGATACCTCGTGATTCCAGCCAGCTCACAGGGTCATCAGCTCCAGTCATCCGGAGCTAGATAGCTAGAGGTTTATCCCTTTTCTTTTATTGTACAACATGGGTAGGTCGGGGCCCTATCCCGACCATCTTATCATTAATCCTAGAGGCTTGCAGACTGTATATATTTTCCTATGGTCAGTTGAGCCGGTCGTGTGAGGACGTGTAGTTTGTTATAGCTGTCTAGCGTTTCAGTTTACGTTGGCCGTGTGAGGCCTTATCCAGTCAGTAGTGGTGACCTTGCCGGTCACGTAGTTATTCAGTATTCCATTGTTGAGTTGCAGATAACTAGACAGCATGGTGGCCTTGTCGGCCCGCATAGGTTCCTTGTTACGAGTGTGTTTCTGGTTAGCTTCTATTACAGGTACAGGTGGCTATAGGCCTAGTCGGCCGGAGGCTGTATTTACAGTCGTTATATAGCCCGTTGTTTCCCTGAATCTGAGTTAGAGCCAGCCAGGCACCAGATGTGCTTAGGCTCAGTAGTCTAGCAGTTTAGGTCCTAGTAGGGCACCAGGTGCCAGTCATACCCCCCAAAGTGGGGTGTGGCACCTGCCTCTGGGCGCAAGCGCTCAACGAGGTAATCTGTTGCTATATCTGTGACTGAAACTGCCCCTGGGGGCAAACACGCAACAGGGTAATTTTATAAAAATTTGTATCTGAAACTGCCCCTGGCCACAAGTGCACACAGAGTAGTTTGCCCCTGTAAATAGGGTAATCTGGCTCTGATCAGAGCGAACTGAACTACCCCTGCAAGCAGGGTAATCTGGACCGTATTATTATGGTGGTCAGCCATCATCGTCCTCTAGGCGGACGGCATCACCCAGCTGGGGGCGGTATCTGAATTTGGTATCGACACAGCTATAAACCAGGGGCGGCGGGGATGCTAAAGGATGCCCAAATTCCATAACAAGTCTCAACATGCAAAACACATACACAGCAAGCATGCTCAAATGAAAAAAATACTAATCATATTCTCTTCTTTTATTTCAAGGCCAGTCTGTATTAAACAACTGATGCTATATTCTATTTTGCATTGTTTCTGATTGCTTGGCTAACTGCTACCTGGCCTGTATCTGTTTATCTAATTATTGTTATCCGTGATCTGAAGTTATATCAGTTTCTAGAGCCATATATGTTTCTGGAGCTATATCTGTATTTGGAGCTATATCGGTGTCTGGAGCTATTTTTATATTTGATTACTAATCTAATTATATCTGGATATAACTCAATAACATAGAACATACCATCTATAACCGGATATAGCTCGATAATATAAAATGTGCCATCTATTACCGGATACAGCTCAACAAATGTAATACGTACTATCTGTAATCATGCTAATTCGTTATACTGCTTTTACAACTTTCATTCTGGGTATTACGTAAGAACATGCTGAGATACTAGCAGATACCATACTACTATCTGAAATCATCTGACTATCTGTTGCTCTGATTATCGCATGATACGTAATGATATACTAGTATGCTTGCTGGAAATTGTACTGAAATCGTTCCTGTACGCTGGGTATCTGTTACTAGACTTTATTCTATTTATTTTCTAGACTGTACTTCCTGGCTTGTCGAAAGAACAGTTTTACATACCTTAATCTCGGTTTATCCGACTAACGGACGAAGCTCGGTCAGTACTCCAACTATTTCTCCCAACTGCATTTACATATATGCCAATTAGAACTAAATACATCAATATTCTTAAAGAAAACATCACTTTCGATATATTTATAGCCTAAACTTTTTCTTATCAAAAGACGGTCAAAAACTCGCTATTCCTCGAAAGTCCAGAAGGGAGAAATATTCACTTTAAGGCTAGGAGTATATTGACACTAATTTGGAGCAATTCCACTTACCTTAGTTTGGTAGCACGATGATTCTCCGACCGAATTTCGCGAAACTAAATCCATAGGAATGCTCCTCACTGCTTAATACCTCAGTATCTGGAGTTAATTTGAGTTTGGACCGCATTTGACGGCGTAATCGGATGAATATTGGTAAGGAATCTTCGTTCTCCCCTGTTCCCCTACATTTTCTTCTGGAAATTATAAGAATTTTATGAAATAAACCGAAGTGAGGGGTTTATATACTTGGTCCTGGATAGGGCCAATGTGTCACGGAGCCAACGCGGAGGCTCCACCTCCGTGACACGTTGCCTTTGCGGAGGGGCTCTGCCCCGGCTCCTTCCGCGATGGTTCGACAGGTTTCTCGTCCGGTCTTTCCCCGGGCCTTTTTCTAGCATGTATGGCTTTCAAATACTCTTAACCAACACGCGAATAGGCCATATATGTGTTGGGAATTTTACGGGGTGTAACACACATATTGAAGATTCTTGTGGTCTTTAAATACATAAACATGCGCACCATAGAGATAATGGTTCCAAATATTTAATGCAAACACTATTGCTACCAACTCGAGGTCATGAGTCGGATAATTCTTCTCATGGACCTTGAGTTGTCTGAAAGCATAAGCTATAACTTTGCCATTCTGCATCAATACACAAACAGTTCCCACTTTGTCATATCGCAATACACTACAAAACCATCTGTACCCTCTAGTAGGCTCATTTCCCGACCCCAGCTGGGATCCTAGAGTGATACATGGGACTTAGAACAACGGATGGCTCCAAGTCAACCCATGGCATATGCATAGAAACTCAAGAGCATAAATTAAGCGAAAACTTAAAACTTAAACATGAATGAGCGAAAGTCTGAAATACAACATCGACCAAAACATAGTCAACACTCAACAAGCTAAATCATCTACATAATGTCTAAAAAGCCTATAAAACATCTGATGAACTGATGGGACAACTTTCCCAACTAGCTCGCTAGAATCTGACAAACTGAAGTAACATGAAAAGCAAAACTACTAACTGTCCTCGAAAAAAGAGGACTCACCCAAAATAGGGATTGAACTAGACTGAAGAGAAAGCAGCTATCAGCGAGACTGAGCTGGATCACCCGAGCCCATATCATGAAATGATATAGCATAGAGTATGCGGCCAGTACTTGAAATGTATTGAGCATGTAAGGAAAGTAAAACATGCTTAATAAATCATTAGTGAAAAACATGCTTGTAAACCGAAAGATCGTGAGAGTAAGGACTGCAGGCTAAGTTGTATCTAAAATATGCATAATCATAAGCTATTTAACATAACTGAACATAATGACCCAAGATTTAGAAATAGAATCATATGACTTGTCATTGCTAAAATCATAAGTAAAAACTCATAAACTGATCATTGGGTCAAACTGTTATAAAGCGATAGTATCATAATATATGAACATAAATAACTGAAAGCATGATGAACAATGGGAGACTCATCATAACAAACCACCACCATGTATGAGTGCATGATGATCCCACGCCTTGCCCACGTAGAGGAGAGTCATCCTAAGTCTTGCCAAGGTAAAGGACGAAAAAGATGTGATATCACGGTGAGCCCTCGGGTGGGGGAAGGACTCTCTTGAGAGATCCTAAATATATCCCTACACTGGCGCGTAGTTTATGAGACTGGAGAACCTCAAAACCCCTGGCTTACTCGGTGCTATACACTACTCCCAAAACATGCATAGTGCTCATATAATCATATTCTCAAAATCATAGCTTAAATATAATCATTGGGTGTCTTGACTCCAAATTATATCATAAATTGCATAGGGAGTCTTGACTCCAAATCATATCATAAACTGATCTCTTTAGCCTTGGCGAAAATCATAATAAGCATACTTAAATTGCATGGGCTTGCTCAAATCATAAAATTATGCATACTTGAAGTAGACTTCATAAGTCAAAATCATGGAATCATAAGTTGAGAATTTATAAACATTCATGCATACTTTGATAATTCATCATGCTTGAAATCATGGAATCATAAGCTTGATCCTCATAAAACATGCATAATAAGGCATAGTTTCTAGTAACATAAAAACATGAATTTACAATCAAATTGAGTATAAAATCTACCCATTATACTTAAAACATACTTTAGATTGTGAGGGGATTAGACCCATAAACATATCATAGATAATTTCATAAAATTGGGTTAAAACCCTAGGAATCAAGTCACTTGATTAAGAACTTGGATTCATGACTTTGAGAAGAAGCTTGGGCATGAGGGTTGAAGAAACTCTCATTCATAGCCCTACATACTTGAGTAAACTGATTTTCAAACTAGCCTTAAAAGCCCAACAGAATTGGGGAAGAAATTGGGGAGAATTCTAGCTTGATCTTGAAAGGGAATCTCAATATCTTGCATGCATGGGAGTCTAATGACTTAGAAAAGACTAAACCCTCTTAAAACACTCCTTTCAGGGCTTAAAACGACATCATTAGAAAGCTAGCTCAAGAATTTATGAAACTACCCCTGAGAATTCACATAAAAGAATTGTATGTCGGCTACAACGACCACTCCAATGGGTCATCATAGCATACCACGGGCCGTTGGATCATCCGTTGTATCTAAAGCACTTCTGGTACTCTGCTAAAGTTCTAACCAACAACTGATCAAGACGAGTAATCATATGAAACAACAACTCATTACTCTATCCGTTGCTTCCAGGGAAAATTATGCTACTCTTCTAATTCTCCAATAAACGACTAGACAGGATGAGTCGCTACTTGAAACAATGACTCATCATATCCTCTTGTTGTCACTGATTCAGACTTGGGCCATTTCTGAACCCCATTCAATGACCATTCAATACAACCCATTGGATCTTCTAATGAGTCGTTGATAGGCTCATTGTTTCACTAAAAATTCTGACTGGGGACTTACCACAAGGGACATAACGGGTCATTATTCCCTATATCGACTCGTTCCTTGAGTTTTCCTGTGACTCTGATGAATTTTCCTACTTTTCTCTATCTCAACCCTTGGGTTTGATCCTAGGAACTTTTGGGGTGTTACATATATCCCCCTTGGGAATATTCATACTCGAGTGTAGATTAAGCATATTGAAGGGCTAGGGAAAGAACTAAAATGCCAAAACTGAACAGCTGAAGCTGAAAACTGATAGAGTGACTGACTTCGGACTGATACACTAAATTGAATTCATGAAACACACATACATGCTATGACATGAAAGAAACTTAGCGACATGATCTTGTCATGAAATTGAATGGAGTACTAAGAAGGAAATTGATACCTCATGCTGGAACTGAGCCGGAAGGGAAAAGATGTGGGTATCTAGTCATCATATCTGCTTTGGCTTCCTACGTAGCCCCCTCAACAAGTTGATTCCTCCACAACACCTTCACTAAAGCTACATCTTTGTTTCTTAACTTTTGGACTTGACGATCAAGGATCTTAACCAGAACCTCCACATAGGTAAGGGTATCTTTCATACCCATGCTCTCTACCAGAACAACTAAAGCTAGGTTACCAATGCTATTTTTCAATAGAGATACATGAAAAAATTGGATGTACCGAATCTAACTCCGCTGGTAGCTCCAACTCATATGCCCCTTTGTCGACTCGCCTCAAAATGCTATAAGGACCAACATATCGGGGAATAAGCTTCTTTTTCTTTTCAAAACTCATCACTCCCTTTATGGGATACACCTTTAGAAATTCCTAATCATCCACCTCAAACTCGAGCTCTCTCCTCCTTACATCCACATAAGATTTTTGACTACTCTAAGCTATTTTCAGCCTTTCTCTAATAAGATAAACTTTCTCCATGGCCTCATGAAATAAATCTGGCCCTATTAATGTAGCCTCACATACCTCAAACCATACAATAGATGACTTACACCTCCCCATACAGACCCTCAAATGGAGCCATATGAATATTGGAGTGGTAACTGTTATTGTAAGAAAATTCGATGAGAAGCAAGTGGTCATCCCAACTACCCTTGAAATCAATCACACATGCTCTCAACATGTCCCCAAGAGACTGAATGGTATGATCGGCCTGATCATCTGTCGGTGGGTGAAAAATTATGCTAAGCTTTACCTGAATACCAAGTTCTTTCGAAAATGATCTAAAAAACTATGAAGCGAACTGAGTACCCCTATCTAAATGATGGATAAAGAAACTAAATGCAACCAAAATAACTCCTAAAAGTACAATCTAGCATAATCCTTAGTTGAATTGGTAGTTTTGACTGGTAATAAATGGGTTGATTTGGTCAACCTGTCCACAATCAGCCATATAGAGTCATACTGTCAGAGGGTACGCAACAATCCTGTAATGAAGTCCATATTAATTTATTCTCACTTCCAAGTAGGAATGCTAATATCCTGAAGCATTCCCCCCAGGTCTTTGATGCTCAACCTTCACCTTCTGGCACTCAGACACTTAGCCACAAACTCCTCTATGTCCTTCCTCATGTCATTCCACCAATAGACTTTCCGTAGATCACGGTACATCATGGTGGCACCTGAGTGGATAGAATATCAAGATCCATGGGCCTCACTCAACATCCGCTCTCTCAAGTCATCAATAGTTGGAAAATATAATCAGCCCTAATATTGGAGTACACCATCTCCCCCTTAGGAGAAAACCTCCACCTTCTAACTCAGGACAGCTTCCTTTAACTTCACTAGAATAGGATCCTCTTCTTGCCTAGCCTTGACCTCGGTCACCAATGACGATTCTGACCTATTCTAAACAATGACACCACTATCTATCGAATCAACAAGTTGAACCCTTAAACGATCAAGCCTCTGGACATCCTTTGCTAATTCCTTCCTTGCATCCTCAATATGAGACGCACTCTCCATGGAAAGCCTACTAAGAGCATCCGCCACTACATTGGCCTTGTCCCGATGATAAAGCACACTCATGTTATAGTTTTTGAGAAGTTCAATCCATCTCCTTTGTCACAATATAGGTCTTTCTGAGTGAACATATACTGAAGGCTATTGTGGTCCTTGAACACATCCATATGCACTGCATACAAGTAGTGCCTTAAAATCTTCAATTCAATCACTACAGCTGCCAACTCTAGGTCATGCATTGGATAATTCATCTCATAAGTCTTAAGTTGTCTAGAGGCATATACGATGACCTTATCATGCTACATCAACACACAACCAAGACCAACCCTTGAGGCCTCACAATACACAATAAAACCATTTATTCCCTCTGGTAGGGTTAATACTGGAGACAAAGTGAGTCGAGTCTTTAGCTCTTGAAAACTCTACTCACAAGCGTCCGACCACTAAAATTTGACGTCCTTCTGGTTCAAATTAGTCAACGGTGCAGCAATTGATGAAAATCCATCAATGAATCTCCTGTAGTAACTAGCTAAACCCAAAAAGCTCCTAATATCAGAAGGACTAACTGGTCTAGGCCAATTCTTCACCGCTTCTATCTTTTGAGATTCCACCTGCACACCCTCGCATGACATCGCATGTCCCAAAAATGCTACAGAGTTCAGCCAAAACTCGCACTTGCTGAACTTAGCAAACAGTTGGCAATCCTTAAGAGTTTGTAATGCAATCTTCAAATGAGAGGCATGCTCATCCTTATTCCGAGAGTATGTGAGTATATCATCTATGAAGACAATCACAAACATATCCAAATACTGCTTGAACACCTTGTTTTACCAAATCCATAAAAGTTGCAGGAGCATTTGTTAGTCCAAAAGACATAACTACAAACTCATAGTAACCATACTATGTACTAAAGGTTGTCTTCACAATGTCACTCTCTCTAACTCTGAGATGATGATAGCCGGATCTGAGGTCTATCTTTGAGAAGCACTTAGCATCCTAAAGTTGGTCAAACAAGTCATCAATCCTGGGGAGGGTATAATTATTCTTAATTGTGACCTTGTTAAATTGTTGATAATTAATGCACATTTTAAGGGAATCATCCTTCTTTCGAACAAACAGAACTAGAGCACCCCATAGGGATTTACTAAGCCTAATGAAACCCTTATCTAGGAGATCTGTCAGCTGTTCTTTCAACTCCTTTTGCTCGGCTAGAGCCATTTTGGAAGGAGGAATGGATATAAGTTGCATATCAAAGAGAAGGTCAAGACAAAAGTAAATCTCCCGCTTGAGAGGGACCTCTGGCAGATCGTCTAGAAATACATCTGGATACTCACATACTATAAGAACTAACTGAAGAGTCAGGGTCTCAGATGTAGTTTCCCTAACCTGAACTATATGTCACACACAGCCCTTAGAGATCATCTTCTTGGCCTTGAGATAGGAAACAAAGCGACCTACATACACCGCTGAACTACCCTTCCACTCTAGAACCGGTTCACCCAGAAATTGAAACTCTACTGTATAGGTTCTAAAATGGACTGGGGCACAACATGCATATGACCAATCCATGCTGAAGATAACATCAAAATCGGTCAGGTCTAACTCTACCAGGTCAGCTGAGGTGACCATCTTCTTAGACTTGGGCACGGTAGTTTCTGTATACCCATCGAGCTATAACTGACTCATCGACTGGAGTAGATACAAAGAAGTGTTATGATAGGATTTCGGGACTAACTCTAAAACTAATATCAACATAAGGAGTCAAAAAAGATAAGGTAACCCCTGGATCTAACAATGCATTCACATCAAGATGGAATACCTGCAACATACCAGTGACCACACTGGGAGAGGCCTCTTGCTCCTGACGAGAAGATAGTACACAGAATCTATTCTGGCACTGGCTGCTACCTGCACTAGATGAGGCAACCTACTGAGGTGGGCGAGCTACTAGGGCTGCTAAAGCAATAGATGGGGCATGACCTCTACTATTTCCTTGCCTAGTCAAAGGACAATCCCTACGCATATGCCCGGGCTTACCACACCCGAAGCAAACATCCATACCAACTATTCACTCACCACGGTACCTCATGCCATACTTCCCATAAGCCAAAAAAGTGTGATCCCCTAACATGCTCCTCTGCCTACTTGAGCTTGACGCTCTGCCTCTCTGATCTCCTCATCATATGAATGGAACACTTACTACCGATAAAGCTGGGGATGACGAGCTCTGGTGGGACTGAGGGCGATGTCCACCGCCGTACCTTTGTTAGAACTGCCCATACTCCTAGTCCTGGCCCTCTTGGACTCTCTCTCTTTCTCCTTCATCTGCTCTACCTCTATCTGGTGGGAGTATATGACCAATTGAGAGAAATATAGATCCTATTCAGCATGGTGGTCCTACACTCCTTGACTAGCGAACCTGCTTCTCCATTCACACACTTACTCATACGAGCCCTCTAATCTGCAACCATCTCTAGCACATACTTAGACAGCTAGGTAAACTCCAAGGCATACTCTTAGACGGTCCTGTGGCTTTGCTTCAAGTTGAAAAACTTCGCCGCCTTTGCCTCTCTCAACTCTCTAGGGAAAAACCTATCCAAGAAAGCAGTCACAAACTCATCCCAACTCACGGGACTGATCCAACTCCCCTGCTATCCTTCCACTAGCGAAACCATATATAAGAAACCCCTTTTATCTGATAAGAGGCTAAGTCTACACTTTCCTCTTCCATCACCCCCATAATCTGGGTGATATTCTACACCTCCTCAATAAACATATGTGGGTCCTTATCCACCTTCGACCCTAGAAACTCTGATGGGTTCATCCTAAGAAAGTTTCATACTCTAGTTGTGGTTGGTTCCCATTCTGGGGAACATGGGCCACCACCTGCTGGTTGACTTGACCATTCATGGTCTGTGCCAACATTTGAAGTGCCGCTCTAAACTTGGCATGAGTGACCTGCTCAAGCAAAGGATCTGCTGGTGCTGGTGGGGATTACTGATGCCCATCTCCATTGCCATTTTCATGGCCATTCCCGTTGCCATTTCTTCTACCATTAACTCAGTGTGGAATCCTACTTCTGCAAACGCTTATAGTACGAGTTAGAGAAATAGAGAGGTATTTCATTGCACAACATAAATCATGAAAGAAGGGAAATTTCATAAAATGTCTTGAAGCACCTTCCCCATAAGTGTGGCACCCTTCACACCTATGGAAAAGACTCGACTTAACGCAACTTTTAGACACCCAAGGACACACCCAAACCTTTTCTCTAATACTAAGTTTGCCATAACCTGAGATGGAACCTTGGAGCGAGACACGGGACCTAGAACCATCAAGTCAACCCACGGCATGTGCATAGCAACTCAAGAGCATAAATTAAGAGGAAACTTAAAACATAAACATGAATGAGCAAAAGTCTAAATTACAACATAGGTCAAAACATATTCAACGATCAACAAGTTGAATCATCCACATAGTGTCTAAAAAGCCTCTAAAATATCTGATGAGCTGATAGGACAACTTCCCCAACTAGCTCACTAGAATCCGATAAACTAAAGTAACACACAAAGAAAAACTACTAACTATCCTCAAAAAATGAGGACTCACCCAAAACAAAGGCTGCACTTGACTGAAGAGAAAGCAGCTATCGGCGAGACTGAGCTGGATCACTCGAGCTTATATCATGAAACGATATAGCACAGAGTATGCGGTCAGTACTTGAAATGTATTGATCATGTAAGGAAAGTAAAACATGCTTAGTAAATCATTAATGCAAAACATGCTTGTAAATCGAAAGATCATGAGAGTAAGGACTGCAGGCTAAGCTGTATCTAAAACATACATAGTCATAAGTTGGTTAACATAATTGAACATAATGACCCAAGATTTAGAAATAGAAATTATATGACTTGTCATAGCTGAAATTGTAAGAAAAAACTCATAAACTGATCATTGGGTCGAATCTACTATAAAAAATACTATCATAATATATGACCATAAATAATTGAAAGCATGAGGAACAATGAGAGTCTTGTCATAACCAACAACCACGTCTTGACCACATGGAGGAAAGCCATCCGGATCCTTGCAAGGGCAAAGAACAAATAAGGTATGATATCACGGTGTGTCATCGAATGGGGAAGCACTTTCTTAAGAGGTCCTAAATATATCCCTATGTTGGCGTGTAGTTTTTATGAGATTGAGAAATCTTGAAACGTCTGGCCTCTGTAGCACCCCAAAAGTTTCTAAGACTAGATTCAGGATTTGGAAACATGATCAGCAGAAAAAGTTTGAAAAAAAGACTCAAAATGACTCGTTGTACGAGCCATGGTGAGGAGTAATGGGCCATAGGACTGAATCATGGTAAGTTCCCAGTTAGACCTTTCCAGTAAGCAACAGGCCTAGCAACGAACCTTTGGAAGATCCGACAAGTCATCCTGAGTGGTTGTTGAATAGGGTCCAGGAGATCCCCAAAAATTGAGTCAGTGACGATGAAAGGATATAACGAGTCATTGTACTATGGAATGGCTCGTCCTGTCCGGTCGTCAGTTAGGAAATCAAAAGAGTAACAGAATTTCCCTTGGAAGCAACGGATGGAGCAACGGGTCATTGTTTCATATATAGACCCGTCCTGAGCGGTCATTGGTTAGAACCTCAGCAAAAGACCGGAAGTGCTTCAGATATAACGGACAGTTGCAATGATCCGTTGGAGCGAGTAATGACTCTTCCAATCAGTCATTGGTGAGGGATTAGCTGAGTATCACAAATTCCCCAGGGAACAATGGACGATCCAATGAGCTTTTGTATCCTACAACGACCCGTTTGCTGGATCATTGTAACTGGCAGTGTCTATTTTTCCAACAAATCATTAAGGGCATTTTCATAATTCTTAAGCTCCTAAGTCCTAAAATACCTCATTTTAAGCTTTGAAAGGAGTTTTTTAAGAGGGTTTAGCCTATATCAAGTTATTAGGCTCTCAATGCATGCAAAGCTTTAAGTTCTCTTAGAAGATCAATCTATAATTCTCTCAATTCCTCCCCAATTCTCTTGGGATTTCAAGGATAAGTTAAGAATCAGTTATTTCAGGTATGTAGGGATATGAATGAGAGTTTTCTTTTACTTTCATGCCCAAATTTCTCCTCAAGTTCATGAATTCATGTTCTAATTCAAATATATAATCTTATAGGATTTTAACCCAATTTTATGAAGTTCTATATGATATGCCTATGGGTCAATTTCTCTCATGTTCCAAAGCATGTTTTAAGATTTATAGGCAGATTTTATACACAATTTGATTATAAATTCATAATTCCAAGTTATTTGAAATTATTCCCAATTGTGTAAGTTTTATGAAAAATCAAGTTTATGATTCATGATTTCAAGCATGATGAGATATCTAGCATATGAATGTTTAGAAATTACCCATATATGAGTCCATGATTTGACTTATGAAGTCTATTTCAAGTAGCATGATTTTTAGATTATGTTTTCATGATTTAGCTCAGTTTTATAAGATCAGCTTACCATATGGTTTGGAGTCAATACTCGTAATTCAGCTTATGGTATGTTTGGAGCCAGGACTCCCGATGTTCATATTTCAAACTATGCATGTAATTATGATTTTAACTTTATTGAAAAATGATGGGAGCTTTGTGCACATTTTTGGGAGTAGTGTCTAGCATCGAGTAGGCTATGGGTTCAGGTAACCCCTAGGTCTCAGAACTACACGCCAAAGTAGGTATACATATACATTGGTACCTCCCTTGAGAGTTTTCCCCTTCCCCATAAGGGGCCTCAGCTTGATATCGATATTATGATATCATCCTTAGCCATGGCAAGTTATTGGATAGCTCTGGCCACTTTAGTGTGATAGTTGGGGCATCACGTAAGATCTATCATGATGGTGTCAGTTATGATGAGTCTCTCATTGTTCTTCATGATTTCAATTATTCAAGTTCATGACTTATAATATTATGTTTTACAGTAGGTTTGACCCAATGATCAGTGTATGAGCTTTAGTTATGATTTCATCTATGACAAGTCATATGATTTCTATTTTTTACCCTGGGTCATTTTGTTCAGATATGATACTCAACTTATGACTATGTATGTCTCAAATGTAGTTTTCAACATGCATTCCTTACTCTCATGATATACTTATTTATATTTATATGCATGATTTCAGTGAACATTTACTCAGCATATCTTACTTAACTTACATACACAGTACATTCCAAGTATTGATCACATACTCTATGTTGTATCATTTCATGATACAGGTTCGAGCGATCAGAGTCAATTTCGTCATTAGTCCAGCTTTCCCCCATAGTCAAGTTTAGTTCCCATTATTGGTGAATCCTCATCTTTTAAGGATATTCAATTTAGTGTTTGATTATGCTATTTTAGTTTCAGACTTTCGCGAGCTAGTTGGGGGTGTTGTCCCATTAGCTCGTCAGACAATTCAGAGGCTTATCAGACATTATGTGGAATTTTAGGTTTATCGAGTGTTGACCTTGTCTGTGACCATTTTTATACATTATGTTATTCAAAATTCCTCTTATTCATGCGTAAGATATCAATTTCCGCATTGATGTATTCTCTTTAGTTGTTATATTGATTCCATGGGTCAACTTGAAGTCATTTGTGGTTCTAGGTCCCGTGTCTCAGTCCGGGGTCCTATCTTGGGTCGTGACAAACTTGGTATCAAAGCAAATGTTTAGAGTGTCTTAAGGTTTCTGAAATCTGCATTGAGTAGAGTCTTTTTCGATGGGTGTGAAGTGCGCTACATATTGGAAAGAGGCTAAAAGACATTTTAAGAAATTTCCCTTCTTTCATGATCTATGTCATATGATGAAGTATCTCTCTATCCTTCTAACTCTTGTTATATGCATTTGCAGAAATATGCCTCCAAATCGAGTGAATGGAAGAAGGAATGGCAACGGAAATGGTGATGAGAATGGCAATGGAGATGGGCATCAGCAAGCCTCACCAGCACCAGTAAATCCTTTTCCCAAGTAGGTCACTCATGTCGAGTTTAGAGTGGAATTTAAGATGTTGGAATAGGCTATAACCGCTCAGGTCAATCAGCAGGCAGTGACCTATGTTCCTTAAAATGGGAATGCTACAGCGGCTATAGTTTGAGAGTTTCTCTAGATGAATCCACTTGAGTTCCTGGGGGAAAAAGTGGATGAGGACCTGCATGAGTTTATTTAGGAGGTGCAGAAGATCACCCAAATTATAGGGGTGACTGGAGAGAAGAGTGCGGACTTAGCCTCTTGTTAGCTGAAGTGGGTTGCTTACATATGAACCCCTAGTGGAAGGATAGTAAGAGTAGTGGGAGCAGTTCCTATGAGTTGGGATGAGTTCATGACTGCCTTCTAGGATATGTTCTTCCCTAGAGAGTTGAGTGATGCGAAGGCGACAGAGTTTGTCAACTTGAAGCAGCACCATAGGACTGTCCAAGAGTATGCCTTAGAGTTTACCCGGCTATCCAAGTATGCATCAGAGGTGGTTGCAGATCATAGGGCTCGTATTAATAGGTTTGTGTAATACCCCGAAAGTTCCTAAAACTAAACCTGAGATTTGAAGTGTGATCAGCAGGAAAAGTACTCAACCTACGAGTCATAGGTTGGTAGTGCGGGTCGTAGGAAGACCTATGGTCCAGATCAGATAAGTTTTTCCCAACCACAAGTCCCCACTATGAGTCGTAGTATGTGGGTACAACCCATGGCCAGAAGTCATAGCAAGTCTTTAGAGTTAGCATGTGAATGATTGTACAGGTAATAGTACCACTCGTAGGATGGAGTTACGGGTCATGGTACGAGTCATGGAAATATTCAGAGATTGGTGAAAAATGGACCCATTAGTCATTGGAGGAAACCACGAGTCGTAGGTTGGTGGTACGTCTCATGGTACTAGTCATAATATGATGGTGAGAATCGTCAGTTTGGTTGTGAGTTGGTATATTATAATGCCTCAGACTTTTGGGGTAAGTTTGAAACAGTTCTAGGTATAAGGATAGACCTAAGCTCCATGAATTTATGGAAAAAATGTGTTAAGATCAATTTCTAGGTATAATAAGTGCATTAGATTCAAGTTAAGGTCATAAGGAACATCTAGCATGAAGTTGAGTTGAGGACCTTCTTACCCGATTGGGTTTTTCGTATTAGTTCGTATAAGGGTCAACCTCAATAGATCATAGCTCCTATGTTACAAAAAAATTTTGGGTGATTCAGCATATCAAATTGAATACCTTTGAGTCTTTTTTTCCAACGCATCCAACCTTGCGCCAATCGGAGTTTGGAGTAGAAAGTTATGAGCGATTTAGTGAAACTGCAACAGGCATTGTACGACTCTCGGTACGAGTCATACAATCAACCTACGACCCGTACTATTGGTCGTACTAACTGTCTGTTACAAGTTTTATTTCGATAGTTTTGGGGAATTTTTATAAACTCCTATGCTTCTAACTCTTAAATGACATCGTTTTGGTCTTTATTTAGGTCAGATTAAAGGGTTTAACATAGCCTAAATCCTTACTCTCTTCAAGCATTCTAAGATTAGATTTTCTCTCTAGAAGGAGCTAGGATTTATCACCTCCAACTTCTCAATTCCTCTTGGATCTTCAAGACAAGGCAAGGGATAATCAACCCAGGTATATGGGCTTTCAACAAGGATATCCTTTCATCCTTGTGCCCATATTTTTTTATTTTAAAAAACTAAATCCATGATTCTAGAAAAGCATGTTCTAGGTTTTC
This sequence comes from Datura wrightii, assembly GCA_035772735.1. NCBI lineage: Eukaryota > Viridiplantae > Streptophyta > Magnoliopsida > Solanales > Solanaceae > Datura > Datura wrightii. Next base: position 35,024,779 of record JASDFA010000006.1, read on the forward strand.
AACTTATGCATGAATTCTCATATGTTTTCCCTAAAATTCTAAGGACTCTCGTGATTAATAGTAGTGTATATTCATGAAATTACTTATATCTTTCCTAAAATATGTGTGTGATATGTGAGCAACATGAATGTGGGATTTTCACGATGAATTAGCCTAGGATTTCAAATGGGATATCATAAATTGATTACATACTCTTATCATGAAGTTATATCCTTGTTTAAAGTATATGTAAATCACATGGTTTCCCCAAATCTAAAACATATGTCGCATTGTATGTGTTGGAACATGATTGGAACTTATGGGCTTTGACCAATGTGAAGCTTATGCATGTTTCCAATATGATCACGATGTAAATGTATTGGGTATGAGTGGAACCTATGGTAACGGCATGATTATAGAATCTTCTTCACAAATTAGAGTAAATTTCAAAATGGGGCCCATGAAATAATCATATGCTTCTACCATGATCTTGTTGTACATGTTTAAGGTAAGAGTTAATTATATGGGCTTTCCATAAATCTAGAATGTATTAATCAATTTATGCATGTTAAAGTATGAATTGGACCTATGGATTCTACATGACTCTATATTATACGTCTTATGTTATGAACCCAAAATTTGAATGTTGTGGAGGTGTGTAAAGTATGATCTGAATCTATAGATGTTCGTGAATGTAAAATGTGTGGATTAAATGATGATTCGGGACCACGATAATATGAATTATTATAATAAAGCATGAGAGTGATCCTTCAGATGTCGGGATTATTGTGAATAGACGGTAACCGTAATCAACTCTAAATGACTTCAGTATGATGTAATTAGTTGAATGCTCATGTCTCTGATTAGCTGTAGTAATTTAGACTAGACGCATGGCATCAGAATTGTACTCCATGTTCTACCTTAGTCAGTTGGTCAGGGATTCTCTACATCAGAGAATGTTTCCCTAGTCAGTCTGGGATTCTCTACAGCAAAGAATGTTTCCATAGTCAGTCCGGGATTCTCTACAGTAGAGAATATTTCCCTAGTCAGTCAAGGATTCTCTACAGCAGAGAATGTTTCCCTAGTCAGTCTGGGATTCCCCACAGTAGAGAATGTTTCCCTTCAACAGTCAGGGACTCTCCCTTAAATAGTCAGGGACTCTCCACAGCTGAGAACATTTTCCTTCAACAGTCCGGGACTCTTTATGATATCAGTCACTGCTTCAGTCCTCGGTAATTTTTCAATATATAAACTTTGCGCATCAGTTGATCATATTTCAATAAATGCTTCTTATAAAATCATCATGTTAATATGTATATGTGTATCTCAGACAAGGTTGTTTTATCTCTTTTCAGTTATATTACTATTAATGTGTTCAGTTTACTTTATTCTTGTATACTTGTATGTTTTAGTTTATTTACACTTCCCGCATACTCAGTACATTCCAAGTACTGACCGCATGCCTTTATGTGCTATATCATTTCATGATATAGATTTATGTTTTCAAATTTAGCCACGTGCTTAGATACGCTCCGCTCCTATCTCAACAACTTGTGGTGAGTCCTCATCTCTCGAGGATGTGATTTATCTTTTCTATTTCATTTATGTTCCAGTTTTCAAACTTTAGGAGTTAGGGGGGCTTCTCCCAGCAAATCATCAGTTTAGTAGAGGCTTTCATACTTGTATCGACAGATTCATCTTGTATCAGAGCTATATGAGAGTCGTTATTTTGGTTATATTAGACTCTTTTAGTTAGCTTTTGCTCAGTTATGTATCTGTTAGTTGTTTCTATTATTAAGTGTTATGCTATGATTATGCTATGGGTTGACTTGGAGCCTCTCGGGGTTCCTCGTCCCGTGCTACGGCTAGTGTGTAAACTCGGGTCATGACAGTTTGTGAATGGAGAAGATTCACTCGTCAAGAAGTGCAGGACCGCTATGTTGAACAACAACCTACATTTCTCAAGGTTGGTCATATATTCCTAGAAGATAGAGGTAGGTCAGATGAAGGAGAAGGAGAGAGAGGCCAAGAGAGCCAAGACACGGAGTCATGGACAGTTCCAGTAGAGGTCCAGTGGAGGATAGAACCAATAGTCCCACCAGAGGTCATCAATCCCAGTGCCATCATCGGCCAGTGTTTCGTCTAGATCTATGCGTAATGAGAGGGATAGAGCATCAGTCTCTAGAGGTCTAGGGAGTATTTCAGGAGAGCTTAGCATTCTAGTTTGCAGTAGGTGTGTTAGGAGGCACACTGGAGAGTGCTTAGCAGCTTCAGGCGCGTGCCTCGAGTGTGGGAAGCCCGTACATATGCTCATGGACTGTCCTTCAACCAAACAGAGCCATAGTAGAGGTCGTGACCTAGCCGCTAGTTCAGCAGCTCCACCAGCATGCTCAACTCAGTATGGAGCATCCACTAGTGCAGGTGGTGTTAATGTCAGAACAAATTTTATGCCCTCTCATCTCATCAAGAGCAGGAGGTCTCTCAAAATAGGGTCACTAGTATGTTACGAGTATTCCATTTTGATGTGTATGCATTGTTACTATCTTATCTTTTGTGAATTCTTATATTGCTATTAGTTTCGGAGTCAGTCCTAAAAACCTATCAGAACCCTTCCCAATCGCTACTCCAGTTGGTGACTCAGTTATAGCTAAACGGGTATACAGAAATTGCCCTATCACGGTCCTTCAAAAAGTCACCTCAGGCGCCTAGTAGAGTTAGATATGACTAGTATTTTGATGTTATCTTCGGTATGGATTGGTTGCATGCATATTATGCCTTAGTAAATTGTAGAACCCGTACGATAGAGTTTGGATTTCTGAGTGAGCCAGTCCTAGAATGGAAAGGTAGTTCAGTAGTGCCTATAGGTTGCTTTGTTTCCTATCTCAAGGCTAGAAGATTATTTCTAAAGGTTGTGTGTACCATATAGTTCAGGTTAAGTATGCTTCATCTGAGACCCCGACTCTTCAGTCGGTTCGTATAGTCTGTGAGTATCTGGAGGTGTTTCTAGATGATCTACTAGGAGTCCCCCCTGAGTGGGAGATTGACTTTGGTATGCATCCTATATTCATTCCTCCTTACAGAATGGCTCCTGTCAAGCTAAAGGAGTTAAAAGAGATGTTGAAAGATCACTTATATTAGGGTTTCATCAGGCCTAGTAAATTCCCGTGGGGTGCACCAGTTCTCTTTGTCCGGAAGAAGGATGGTTCCCTTAGGATGTGCATTGATTATCGACAGTTGGAAAAGTTCACAATCAAGAACAAGTATCCCCTCCCCAGAATTAAACTTATTTGACCAACTTCAGGGTGCTAAGTGCTTCTCAAAGATAGACCTCAGATCCGGCCATCATCAGCTCAAAGTCAGACAGAGGGACATCTAAAGACAGTCTTCAAAACTTGGTATGGTCACTAAAAGTTTGCAGTTATATCTTTAGGACTAAAGAATGCTCCTGCAACTTTTATGGATTTCATGAACAGCGTATTCAAGCCGTTTTTGGATATGTTCGCGATATTCTCATATACTCTCGGATCAAGGAGGAGCATGCCCCTGATTTGAGGATTATGCTACAGACTCTCAAGGATCATCAGTTGTTTGTTAAGTTCAGAAAGTGTGAGTTTTGATTGAACTCAAAAGCATTTGTGGGCCATGTGGTGTCTAGCGAGAGTGTCCAGGTGGATTTTCAAAAGAAAGAGACGGTAAAGAATTGGCCTAGACCAGTTAGTTCTTCGGATTTTAAGAGCTTCTTGGGTTTAGCTGGATACTATAGGAGGTTTTTTGAAGGATTTTGATCCATTGTAGCACCATTCACTAAGTTGACCCAGAAGAAGGTCAAATTTCAGTGATTAGATGCCAGTGAGAAGAGTTTCAGGAGTTAAAGACTCGACTCACTTCAGCCCCAGTATTGACCCTACCAGAGGGCACAGATGGTTTCATTATGTATTTTGATTCTTCTAGGTTAGTCTTGGTTGTGTTGATGCAATATGGTAAGGTCAATGTGTATGCCTCTAGACAGCTTAAGACTCACGAGAAGAATTACCCAATGTATGATCTAGAGTTGTCACCCGTGGTATTTGCATTTAAAATTTGGAGACACTACTTTTATAGGGTGCATGTGGATATATTCAAGGACCATACGAGCCTTCAGTATATGTTCACCTAGAAGGACCTGAATTTGCGATAAAGGAGGTGGCTAGAGCTTCTCAAAGACTTTGACATGAGCGTCCTTTATCATTCGGGCAAGGCTAATGTAGTGGTGGATGCTCTTAGAAGGTTGTCCATAGAGAGTGTGTCTCATGTTAAGGATGGGAAGAAGGAGTTAGCAAAGGATGTCCATAGGCTTGCTTGTTTAGGGTTTCGCCTTGTTGACTCGGCAGACGGTGGTGTCATTATTCATAATGGTTCAGAATCTTCATTGGTGACCATGGTCAAGGTTATGAAAGATAAGGATCCTATATTGGTAAAGTTAAAGGAATCTGTCCAGAATCAAAAGGTGGAGATCTTCTCCCAAGGGGAGATGGTGTACTTCAATATTAGGGTGGTTTATGTGTTCTGGGTGTCGATGACTTGAGAGAGCATATGTTGCATGAGGCTCATGGTTTTCAGTATTCTATCTACCTAGGTGCCACCAAGATGTACCGTGATCTACCAGAAGTCTGTTAGTGGAAGGGCATGAATAAGGACATAGTAGAGTTCATAGCTAAGTCTCCGAATTGCGAGCAGGTGAAGGTTGAGCATCAAAGACATAGGGGTATGCTTCAGGACTTAAGCATTCCTACTTGGAAGTGGGAATAGATCAATATGGACTTCATCACAGGGTTGCCTCGTACACGCCAACACTACAACTCCATATAGGTGGTTGTGGGCAGGTTGACCAAAGCGGCACATTTCCTACCGGTCAAAACTACAGATTCGACTGAGGATTATGCTAGATTGCACATTCAGGAGTTAGTTCAGTTTCATGGAGTTCCCTTGTCCATCATCTCAGATAGAGGTACTTAGTTTACTTCACAATTTTGGAGATCGTTTCAGAAAGGACTTGGTACTCAGGTCAAGCTTAGTACGGCTTTTAACCCACAGATAGATGCTCAGGCTGAGTGGACCATTCAGACTCTTGAGTACATGTTGAGGGTGTGTGTGATTGATTTCAAGGGTAGTTGGGATGATCACTTGCCTCTCATCAAGTTTACTTACAATAACAGTTACCACTCTAGCATTTAGATGGCTCTGTTTCAGGCTCTTTATAGGCAAAGGTGTAGATCACCTATCGGATGGTTTGAAGTAGACAAGCCTATATTGATAGGGGATTCAGTTCATGAGGCCATGGAGAAAGTTTAGCTTATTAGGGGAAGGCTGAAAATAGCTCAAAGTCGTGTCTGAAATCTTATGCGGATGTTAGACGAAAAGAGCTTGAGTTTGAAGTTGATGATTAGGTATTTTTTAAGGTGTCTCCCATGGAGGGAGTGATGAGGTTCAGAAAGAAAGGGAAGCTTAGTCCTCGATATGTTTGTACTTATAGAATTCTAAGTAGAGTTGGCAAAGTAGCATATGAGTTAGAGCTACCAGTGGAGTTAGCTTGACATCCAGTTTTCCATGTATCTCTATAGAAGAAGTGCATTGGTGACCCGGCTTAGTTGTCCCGATGGAGAGCATAGGTGTGAAGGATATTCTTACCCATGAAAAGGTTTTGGTTGAGATCCTTGATCATCAGGTTCAAAAGTTGAGAAACATGGAAGTAGCTTCAGTAAAGGTTTTGTGGAGGAATCAACATGTTGAGGGAGCTTCGTGGGAAGCCGAAGCAGATATAATGGCTAGATAACTGCATCTTTTCCCTTCCGCTCAATTTCAGCAAGAGGTATCAGTTTCCTCCTTAGTGCCCTATTCTGTTTCATATCGAGTTCATATCTCTAAGTTCCTTTTAAGACATTGCATGTATGTATGTTTCATGAATTCAGTCAATTATGTGTATCAATTCGGAGTCAGTCACTTTGTCAGTTTTCAAATTCAGTTGTTCTATTTTGGGATTGCAGTTCCTTCCCTAGCCTTTCAGTATACGTAATCTACATTCATGGAGGAATGTTCCAAAGGGGTAGATAATGTAACACCCCAAAAGTTTCTAAGACTAGATTTGGGATTTGGAAATATGATCAGCAGAAAAAGTTTGAAAAATGTTTTAGAACGACACCTTGTACGAGTCGTGGTGAGGAGTAACAGGCCGTAGGACGGAGTCGTGGTAAGCTCCCAGTTAGACCTTTTTAGTAAGCAACAGGCCTAGCAATGAACCGTTAGAATATCCAATTAGTCATTCTAAGTGGTCATTGAATGGGGTTCAAGAAATGCCCAAAGATCGAGTCAACAACGATGAGCCGTTGTTTGAAGGAATGGCTCGTCCTGTCAGATCACCGGTTAAGGAATCAAAAGATTAACAAAATTTTCCCTGGAAGCAACGGGTCATTGTTTCGTATGATGACCCGTCCTGAGCAGTAGTTGGTTAGAACCTCAGTAGAAGACCGAAAGTGCTTCAGATACAACGGACAATTGCAACGATCCGTTGGAGAGAGTAATGAACCGTCCTGTCAATCATTGGTTAGGGATCAACCGAGTATCATAAATGCCCTATGGAACGATGAACGATGCAACGAGTTGTTGTATCCTAGAACGACCCATTGGATGGATCGTTGTAACTAGCAGTGTCCATTTTCCAGGCGAATCATTAAGGGCATTTTCATCATTCTTAAGCTCCTAAGTCCTAAACTACATCTTTTTAAGCCTTGAAAGGAGTTTTTAAATAGGGTTTAGACTATATCTTGTTATTAGGCTCCCCATGCATGCAAAGCTTTAAGTTCTCTTGGAAGATCAATCTAGAATTCTCCCAATTCTTCCCCAATTCTCTTGGGCTTTCAAGGATAAGTTGAGAGTCAGTTTTCCCAGGTATGTAGGGCTATTAATGAGAGTTTTCTTTCACTCTCATGTCCAAATTTCTCCTCAAGTTCATGAATTCAAGTTCTAATTCAAGTATATGATCTTAGGGTTTTAACCCAATTTTTTGAAATTTTCTATGATATGTCTATGGGTTAATTCCCCTCATGTTCCAAAATTATGTGTTAAGATTTGTGGGTAAATTTTATACACAATTTGATTATAAATTCATGATTCCAAGTTATTAAAAATTACGCTCAATTATGCAAGTTTTATAAAAAGCCAAGTTTATGTTTCATGATTTCAAGTATGATGAGATATCTAGCATAATGAATATTTATAAATTACTCATGTATGAATCTATGGTTTGAATTATGAAGTCTATTTCAAGTATGCATAATTTTAAGATTTGGGCAAGCCCATACAAGCTAAGTGTGTTTTCATGATTTAGCTCAGTTTTATAAGATCGTCATACCATATGATTTGGAGTCAATACTCCTAATTCATCTTATGGTATGTTTAGAGACAGGACTCCCGATGTTCAGATTTCAAACTATGCATGTAATTATAATTTCAGCTTCGTTGAAATATGATAGGAGCAATATGCATGTTTTTGGGAGTAGTGTCTAGAACCGATAAGGCCAAGGGTTCAGGTAAATCCTGGGTCTTAGAACTACGCACCAACGTAGGTATACATATACATTAGGACCTCCTTTGAGAGTTTTCCCCTATCCCTTAAGAGGCCACGGCATGATATTAATATTATGGTATCGTCTTTAGCCCTGGCAAGGTTTTGGATGGCTCTTCCCACTTGAGTATGATAGTTGGGGCATCACATAAATTGTACCGTGATGGTGTCGGTTATGATAAGCCTCCCATTGTTTCTCATGATTTCAGTTATTCATGTTCATGACTTATGATATTATGTTTAATAGCAGGTTTGACCCAATGATCGATTTATGAGCTTTTACTTATCATTTTAGCTATGACAAGTCATATGGTTTTTATTTTGACCTTAAGTCATTCTATTCACATATGATACTTAGCTTATGACTATGTATCTCTCAAATACAGTTTTCAGCATGCAGTCCTTACATGATATACTGATTTATATTTATATGCATGATTTCAGTTAACATTTACTCAGCATGTTTTACTTACCTTACATACTCAGTACATTCCAAGTACTGGCCACATACTCTATGTTGTATTGTTTCATGATACAAATACGAGAAATCAGACTCATTTTTTCCATTAGTCCAGCTTTCCTCGGCAGTCCAGTTCAGTTCCCATTGTTGGTGAGTCCTCATCTTCTGAGGATATTCAATTTAGTTTTTGATTATGCTATTTCAGTTTCAGAATTTAGCGAGCTAGTTGGAGGTGTTGTCCCATCAACATGTCAGATAGTTTAGAGGCTTATCAGACATTATGTAGACTTTCAGCTTTATCAAGTGTTGGCTTTATCTATGATCATTGTTATACATTATGTTATTCAGAATTTCGCTTATTCATATTCAAGATATTAGTTTCCTCTTTGATGTATGCTCTTTAGTTGATATATTCATGCCATGGGTTGACTTGGAGTCATTCATGGTTCTAGGTCCCGTGTCTCAGTCCGAGGTCCTAGCTCAGGTCGTGACACCTACTCTGTGCTATACACTACTTCCAAAACATGCATAGTGCTCATATAATCATATTCTCAAAATCATAGATTAAATTTGCACATTGGGAGTCTTGACTCCAAACTATATCATAAACTGCACTGGGAGTCCTAACTCCAAATCATATCATAAATTGATCTCGTTAGCCTTGGATAAAATTATAATAAACATACTGAACTTGCATGGGCTTTCCCAAATCATAAGATTATGCATACTTGAAATAGACTTCATAAGTCAAAATCATGAAATCATAAGTTGAGAATTTATAAACATTCATGTATACTTTGATAATTCATCATGCTTGAAATCATGAAATCATAAGCTTGATCTTCATAAAACATGCATAATGGGGCATAGTTTCTAATAACTTGAAAATATGAATTTAAAATCCAATTGAGTATAAAATCTGCCCATTAGACTTAAAACATACTTCAGATCGTGAGGGGATTAGACCCATATACATATCATAGGTAAATTCATAAAATTGGGTTAAAATCCTAGTAATCAATTCACTTGATTAAAAACTTGGATTCATGAATTTGAGAAGAAGCTTGGGCATGAGGGTGAAAGAAAACCCTCATTCATCGCCCTACATACCTGGGTAAACTGATCTTAAAACTAGAATTGAAAGCCCAAGAGAATTGGGGAAGAAATTGGGGAGAATTTCTAGCTTGATCTTGAAAAGAAATCACAATATCTTATATGCATGGGAGTCTAATGACTTAGAATAAACTAAACGCTCTTAAAACACTCCTTTTAGGGCTTAAAATGATGTCATTAAGAAGTTATGAGCTCGAGAATTTATGAAACTACCCTTGGGGATTCACATAAAAAAATTGTCTGCTGGCAACAACGAACACTCCAACAGGTTGTCGTAGCATACCACAGTCCATTAGATCGTCTATTGTATCTGAAGCACTTCTGGTACTCTGCTAAAGTTCTAACCAATGACCGATTAGGAAGAGTTGTCGTACAAAACAATGACTTATTACTCCATCTGTTGCTTCCTAAGAAAATTATGCTAGTCTTCTAATTCTCCAACCAACAACCAGACCGAACGAGTCGTTACTTGAACAACGACTCGTCATATCCTCCCGTCGTCACTGATTCAGACCGGGCCTTTTCTGATCCCCATTCAGCGACCACTCAAGATGACCATTGAATCTTCCAACGATTCATTGTTGGGCTCGTCGTTTTACTGAAAATTCTGACTAGGGACTTACCACGAGGGACACAACTGGTCATTGTTCCCTACAACGACTCGTCCCTTGAGTCATCTTGTGACTCTAGTGAAATTTCCTGCTTTTCTTTGGTTCAACCCTCGAGTTTGATCCTAGGAACTTTTAGGGTGTTACAGGTCAATACTGGGGCAGTAGCCAAATGAGTCTTCAATACTTGAAAGCTTTTCTCACAAGCCTTAGACTATTGAAATTTGATCTTCTTCTAAGTTAACTTTGTCAATGGAGTAGCAATAGTTGAAAATCCCTTTACAATCCTTCTTTAATAGCAAGCTAAATCTAAGAAACTTCTTATGTCAGTCAGGGTTATGGGTTTGGGCCAACTGTTTACTGCCTTAATCTTCTGAGAGTCAACCTAGATACCTTGCTGGAGACTATGTGGCCTAGTAATTCCACTGACTTCAATCAAAATTCACACTTAGAAAACTTAGTGAATAACTCACGGTCCTTAAGTGTCTGTAGGGCTATTCTGAGATATTAGCATGTTCCTCCTCACTTTTTAAGTATACTAATATATCGTCAATGAATACAATAACGAACATATCCATATATTGCTTAAACACTTTATTCATAAAGTCCATGAAAGCTATAGGAGCGTTAGTCAAGCCATAGGACATAACAACAAACTCGAAGTTACCATAATGGGTCCTAAAGCTATTTTTGGAATATCACTTTCTCTAACCTTTAACTGATGATAACCTTATCTGAGGTCTATTTTTGAGAAACAAGTAGCACCCTAAAGTTGGTCGAACAAGTTATCAATTTTAGAAAGGGGTTATTTATTCTTGATAGTAACTTTATTCACCTAACAGTAATCGATAAACATCCTAAGAGTACCATCCTTAGTACGCATGAAGAAAACTAGAGCACCCAAAGGTGAAACACTAGGGCAAATGAAACCTTAATCAAGAAAATCTCTTAACTACTCTTTTAACTCCTTTAACTCAACTAGAGTCATTCTATATGGAGGAATAAAGATAGTTTGAGTGTCAGGAAGAAAATCTATCCTAAAGTCTATTTCCTTATTGGGAGAAGCACCAAGAAGATCATCTGGAAAGACCTCTGGAAACGCATTCAAAATTGGAACTGACTGAAGGGAAGGTATATCGGCATTAAAGTCTTTAAGTCTCACTAACTGATAGATATACCCCTTGGAAATTAACTTTCTGGCCTTAAGGTATGAAATGAAATGACCCTTAGGCATAATGGGACTGCCTTCCCACACTAAGACTAACTTGTCTGGAAATTAAAACTCTACTACTCGGATTCTATAATTGACTGAGGCATATAAGAATACAACCAATCCATTCCTAGAATAACATCGAAGTCCATCATCTATAACTCTACTAGGTCACTATGGTATTTTTATGATGGACTGAAACAGTATAATTTTTGTAGATTCTCTTGGCTAAGATTGACTCACCAACTGGAGTAGAAATATTAAAAGGCTCTAAGAGTTATTTTGGGCAAATTCAGAACTTAACGGCTATATAAGGAGTCACAAAAGATAAAGTACATCCTGGAATAAGTAAAGCATACACTTCAAGAGAAGACTTTTAGCATACCAGTGACAACATCAGGCGTGATCTCTTGATCCTGGCCACTAGACACAGCATACAGGCGGTTCTGACCTATATTTGTCCCTAAAATGGTGCCTTTTTGGGAAACTCTACACGCTGAAGGAGTAGACTGAGCCCTGTTTCCCCCATTGCCTTGCCATGATGGAAAATCCCTCAAATAGTGGCCCTATTGGTCGCATCCAAACCATCCATCTCTACCTGAATGACACTCATCCAAGTAGGTCCTACTACACTTGGCATCAGGTGGGTGTTGAGGGGTTCCCTGAATCATGCTACCCTACATATGAGACATTTGATAATTCTTGGTGCTTGGTGTTGGTGCACTAGCAACTGATGGTGCTAGTCCAAAGGATCTCTTCCGAAAGAAGGACTTGTTATCGTTTCCGTTCCTCTATTTTATGGTCTCATTACCAGCTAAACTTTGCCCTCTTATTGTGATGATCCTCTCCATCCTTTTGCTTATCCTCTTCCAGTTGTTGGGCATACACCATAAGCCTAGAAATATCTATCTCACTGATCAACAATGAGCCCTTACACTCCTTCTGTCACGATCAGAGTTAGGACCCCCGATCGGGACATGGGACCTAGAACCACAAATGGCTCCAAGCTAACCCATGGCACAAACATAGCATGACTTAAGAACATAATCAAATGGGAAATAAACATAAGAATGGAATAGCGAAAATCCACATAACATAAGGCAAACATAAAAGTGAAAATATCACAATGCTGAGTCAACTACTACATGTTTGTCTAAAAAGTCTTTAGTCGTAAGATGAACTGATGGGATAACACCCCCAACTAGCTCACTAAGTCTGAAACTAAAAAGATGACATGACAAAAATAAACTGATAGATGTCCTTGGATGATGAGGACTCACCAAGACTGGGGAAAACTGGATGGTCTAAGCAGGAGCGACCTAATGGCGAGATTAAGATGGATCACCCGAACCTACATTATGAGATGATATAGCATAGAGTATGCAGTCAGTACTTTGAATGTACTAGGTATGTAGAGAAAGTAAAATGTGACAGTAAAATAGTATAAATAATTCATGAGAGTAAAATAGTATAAAACGAAAGATGGTGATCATAAACTAAACATCAAAGCTCAAAATTTCCTAACTATAACACAGCGCTGAATATGACTATTTTCACAAGTAAAACCTCTTAAAACATATTTTTAGCCAAAATATCAGAAGGCATGAACATGATAATAATTATAGAAATTACTAAACAATGGAACATTCTTATAACCGACATACACCACATGAGCATACATGGAGCCCGACCTGTAAAACCCTAGTCAGGAGGGTGTCCATACCTTGCCAAGGGTAGGACCATGAAAAGGAATAATATCACTTATGGTGTCCCATTAGGGAATGGTAGACACTTTCGTGGAGGACTCCATCATGGTTACGTTGGCACGTAATTCTAAGGACAGGGGTTTTCCTGAACCCCTGGCCTATCGGTGTTAAATACAACTCCCAAAACATATAATGTCCCCATATCATAGTCATGAAAGAATATTTGCAGTACATGGGCTAGTTAAAATCATGAAGTACATGAACTAGCCATGAACTAGGCCCGTGGATCGGTCATAACATAAATTGATATTCACAAAAACTAGGCATACTTGAGAAACTCACCATATCTTGTAATTCATAAATTCAAAAAGGGGAATCTTAAAACATAATTTAAATCTTGAGGGACTTGAATCCACAAGAGAAACACAGAATTTAACTCAAATCGAATATAACCCTAGGAGTCCATAACCATGCTTGAAACTTAAAATTCATAATTTCATGAGAGACTTGATAGAAACATGAAACCATAATCATGGAAATATATATTGGATTAAGGAGCAGCTAGTCTCATAGATGAACATGGAGGAATTTCGATAACATCCAACTCAACCCTAGAATTTTGGATTAGGGCATAGGGATTTGGGAAAATCATGTTTTCAATCAAGGGCATGAGAGTGGAAGGAATCCCTCATTGATAACCACACATACCTAGGCTTGAAGAATTCTTGCTAGGGTTTGATACCCAAGAGAGATTGAAGGGGATGAAGATGGGGAATCCTTGCTTCACTTGAGGGCTTAATCTCCTAATGAGAGTGTTAGGAGTAGAAAGAGGGCTTAGGATGAATAGAACCCTTCTTCTTTTGCTCAAAACAACTTAGTTTAGGAGTTAGACACTTATGAAATTACAAAAATACCCTTAATTATTCGACGGAAAATTAACACTACCAGACCCAATGACTCGCCTAGCGATTCGTCAGGTCAAGTAACGGTCGTTGTCTAACCCGTTGCCGCTGGAGCCAAAACCCATTCTCTGATCTTTTCTCACTCCATGAGTCACTTAAAGGGTCGTCAGGGGACTTGACGTCTTGTTCCTCAACATGTTAAGTACACTACAAATCAACATTTTCCCCACCACTGCACACTTAAGGGTCACTCAATGATCCGTCAAGTGACTTAACGGGTCACCTAACTAGTTGTTCTGTGAGCTGGTGCAGATTTTTCTATTGTCTTTGTTTCACTCCTCCGGTCTGATTTAGGGACTTTTAGGGTATTTCATTATATCCACCTTGGGAACATTCATCCTTGAATGTAGATGAAGCATACTGGAAATCTAGGAAAAGAACTGAAAATCCTAGAATTGAAAAACCGTAGCTGAAAAGTAACGAAGTGACTGACTCCGGACTGATTTACATGACTAAACTGAGTTTATGAAACATACATGCATGTTATGACATGAAAGAAACTGAGAGACATAAACTTTACATGAAACTAAATAGAGTACTAAGGATGAAACTGGTACTTAATCCTAGAATTGAACAACCCTAGGTGAAAACTACGAAGTGACTGCTCCAGACTGATTTACATGACTGAACTGAATTCATGAAACATATATGCATGTTATGACATGAAAGAAACTGAGAGACATAAACTTGAAATGAAACTAAATAGAGTACTAAGGATGAAACTGGCACTTAATAATGGAACTGAGTCGGAAGTGAAAAGATGCGGGTATCTAGCCATCATATCTGCTTCAGCTTCCCACGTAGCTCCTCAACAAGTTGATTTCTCCACAAAACCTTCACTGAAGCTACTTCCTTGTTCCTCAACTTTCAAACCTGATGATCGAGGATATCAACTGGAATATCCTCATAGGTAAGGCTATCCTTCACACCAATGCTCTCTATAAGAATAACTCAGGCTAGGTTACCAATGCATTTCTTCAACAAAGATACATGGAAAACGGGATGCATGGAAGCTAGCTCTACTAGTAGCTCCAACTCATATGCCACCTTGACAACTCGCCTCAGAATCCTATAAGGACCAACATATCAGGGATTAATCTTCCTTTTCTTACTGAATCTCATAACTCCCTTCATGGGAGACACCTTTAGAAATACCCAATCACCAACCTCAAACTCAAGCTCTCTCCATCTAACATATGCATAAGATTTCTATCAACTCTGAGTTGTTTTTATCCTTTCTCTAATAAGATAAACTTTCTACATAGCCCCACGAACTTAATTTGGCCCTATCAATGTAGCCTTACCTACCTCAAACCATCGAATAGGTTATCTAAACCTCTGCCCGTAAAGAGCCTCAAACGGAGCCATCTGAATGTTGGGGTAATAACTCTTATTGTAGGCAAACTCAATGAGAGGCAAGTGATTATCCCAAATACCCTTGAAATCAATCACGCACGCTCTCAACATATCCTGAAGTCTGAATGGTCCACTCGTCCTGGCCATCTGTCTACAGGTGAAAAGCTATGTTAAGCTTTACTTGAGTACCAAGGCCCCTCTAAAATTGAGAAGCGAACTGAGTGCCCCTATTCGAGATGATGGACAAAGGAATTCCATGCAATCGAACCAACTCTCGAATGTACAGTCTAGCATAATCCTCAACTGAATTAATAGTTTTGACCTGTAGGAAATGGGCTGATTTGGTCAACCTATCCCAATCACCCATATAGAGTCATACTGTCGACATATAAAAGGCAAGCCTATGATGAAGTCCATATTGATCTCTTCCCACTTCCAAGTAGGAATGCTGATGTCCTGAAGCATACCTCTAGGTCTTTGATGCTCAACCTTCACTTGTTGGCAATTCAAATACTTAGCCACAAACTCTGCTATGTCCTTCTTCATGCCATTCCACCAATAGACTTCCTATAGATCACGGTACACCTTGGTGGCACCTGGATAGATAGAGTACCAAGAGCCATGTGCTTTGCTCAACATCCACTCTCTCAAGTCATCTGCAGCTAGCACACACAATCGGCCCTGAAATCAGAATACATTATCTCCCCCTTAGGAGAAAACCTCCACTTTTTGATCCCAAACAGCTTTCTTTAACTTCACTAAGATAGGATCCTGGTTTTGCCTTTCTTTAACCTCCGTCACCAAAAACGACTCTGACCCATTCTGAATAATAACACCACCATCCTTCGAATTTGTAAGGTGAACCCCTAAACAAGAAAGCCTATGGATATCCTTCACCAACTCCTTTATTCTATTTTCTACATGAGACACACTCTCCATGGAAAGCCTACTAAGAGCATTCGTCACTATATTATCCTTTCTCAGATGATAAATAACACTTATGTTGTAGTGCTTGAGAAGCTCTAGCCACTTCCTTTGTTGCAAATTAAGGTCCTTCTGAGTAAACACGTACTGAAGGTCAGTATTGGGGATGAATTGAGTCAAGTATTTAACTCCTAAAAACTCTTCTCACAAGCCTCAGACCACTAAAATTTGACCCTTTTCTTCGTCAACTTAGTCAACGATGCTGCAAGGATGAAAATTCTTCTATGAACCTCCTATAGTAGCCAGATAAGCCCAAAAAGCTCCTAATATCCGTAGGACTGATAGGTCTAGGCCAACTCTTCACCACTTCTATCTTTTGAGAGTCCACCTACACACCTTCACTAGACACCACGTGACCTAAGAATGCTATTGAGTTCAGCCAAAATTCACATTTGCTGAATTTAGCAAATAGTTGGCGATCATTAAGAGTCTGCAACACAATCCTCAAATGAGTGGCATGCTCCTCCTCACTCTAAGAGTATATGAGAGTATAATCTATGAAGACAATCATGAACATATCCAAAATCTACTTGAACACTCTGTTCATCAAGTCCATAAAATCTATAGGAGCATTCATTAGTCCAAAAGACATAACTAGAAACTCATAGTGATCATACCGAGTTCTAAAGGTTGTCTTCAAAATATCACTCTCCCAAACTCTAGGCTGGTTATAGCCGGATCTGAGGTCTATCTTAGAAAAGCATTTAGCACCTTGAAGCTGGTCAAATAGGTCATCAATCCTGGAGAGGGATACTTATTCTTGATTGAGACCTTGTTCAACTATCAATAATCAATACACATCCTAAAGGAACCATCATTTTTCCAAACAAAGAGAACTGGGGCACCCCATGGAGACTTACTATGCCTAATGTAACCCTTATCTAGGAGATCCTTCAATTGTTCTTTCAACTCCTTTAGCTCGGCTAGAGCCATTCTGTAAGGTGGAATGGCTATGGGTTGTCTATCAAGGAGAAGATCAATACCAAAGTCAATCTTTCGCTCGGGAGGGACTCCTGGTAGATCGTCTAGGAATACCTCTAGATACTCATATACAACAGGAACTGACTAAAGAGTCGGGGTCTTAAATGTAGAATCCTTGACCTAAACTAGATGGTACACACAGCCCTTGGAGATCATCTTTCTTAGCTTGAGATAGGAAACAAAGTGACCTACAGGCATAGCTGAACTACCTCTCCACTCTAGAACTGGTTCACCTGGAAATCCAAACTCTATCGTACAGGTTCAATAATTGATTAAGGCATAACAAGCATGTAACCAATCCATATCAAATATAAGATCGAAGCTGGTCATATCTAGCTCCACTAAGTTGGCTAAGGTGACTTTCTGAAGAATCATGATAGGGCAATTTTTGTATATCCGTTGAGTTAAAACTGACTCACCAACGGAAGTAAAGACTCAGAAGGGTTCTGACAGGATTTTAGGACTGACTCCAAAACTAATAGCAACATAAGGAGTCACAAAAGACAAAAGTATCTCCTGAGTCTAACAATGCATAAACATCAAGATCGCATACTCATAACATAACAGTGACCACATCGGGAGAGACCTTATGCTCCTATTGAGATGATAATACATAGAACTTGTTCTGGCATTGGCCGCCACCTACATTAGAAGGTTCCCCCTACTGAAATGGGCAGGCTGCGGGAGCTACTAAATTGGTGGATGGGGTAGGAAACCCACCGTCACCCTGTCTAGCTGAAGGGCAATCCTTTGGTCTGTGTTCGGGTTTGCCACACTCAAAACACGCATTTGAGCCAACCAAGCATCACCCTTGGTGGTTCTTACCGTACTTTGCATAGGCTAGAAAAGTGTGCTTCCCTGCCATGCTCCCCTGGCCTCTAGAGCCTGATGCTCTACCTCTCTGGTCATGTATGGGTATTACAGCACACTAGTTGATGATGGGGTTGGGGCTAACGACCTCTGGTGGGACTAAGGGCGATGTCTATCACCGAACCTCTGTTGAAAATGCCTATAGGTCCCTGTCCTAGTCCTCTTGGCCTCTCTCTCCTTCTCCATCTGCTCTGCCTCTATCTGATGGGCATCTATGATCAGTCGAGAGATATCTATGTCATTGATCAGCATGGAGGTTTTGCACTCATTGACCAAGGAATCTGCCATCCTATTCACGAACCTTCTCAATGCAGCCCTCAGGTTAGCCACCATCTCTGGTGCATACTTGGACAATCGGGTAAACTCCAAGGCATACTCCTAGACAGTCATGTTGTTTTGATTTAGGTTGAGGAACACAGCTGCCTTTGCCTTCCTCAACTCTCAAGGAAAGAACCTTTCGAAGAAAGCGGTAACAAACTTATCCCAACCAATGGGAACTGCACCTACTCCCCTACTCTCCTTCCATTGCCAGAACCATATATGAGCAACCCTTTCAACTAATAGGAGGCTATGTCTATACTCTCCTATCCAGTCACCCCCATAATTTGGGTGATCTTTTGAACCTCCTCCATGAACTCATGTTGGTCCTTATCCACCTTCAACCTAAGAAACTCAGGTGGGTTCATCTTGAGGAAGTCTCCCTCTTGCCGCTGCTTCATTCCCATTCTGGTGGACATAGGCCACTGCCTGCTGGTTGACTTGGGCTGTAATAGCCTGAGCCAACATCTAAAAAGCGGCCCTGTACTGGGCATGAGTAACCTACTTTGGTAAGTGATCCACTGGAGCTTGTGGGGTTGGTTGATGCCTGTCTCTATTGCCATTTCCATGGTTATTTCTATTGCAATTCCTTCTACCATTGACTCTATATGGAGGCATATTTTTTCAAATGTGTATAGCACGATATAGAGGAATAGAGAGATATTTCATCGCAGACTTAGATTATGAAAGAAGGAAAATTTCCTAAAATGTCTCATAGCCTATTCCCCATAAGTGTGACGCCTTTCACACCCATGGAAAAAAATTTACTTAACACCCATGGAAAAGAATCTACTTAACGCAGCTTTCAGACACCCTAGGACACACCTAAACCCTTGCTCCGATACCAAGTTTTCCATGACTCGAGCTAGGATACCGGATCGAGACACAGGACCTAGAACCATGAATGGCTCCAAGCTAACCCATGGAACAATCATAGCATGACTTAAGAACATAATCAAATGAAAAATAAAAATAATCATGGAATAACGGAAATCCACATAACATAAGGCATAAGTAAAAGTAACAATATCACAACACTGAGTCAACTACTACATGTTTGTCTAAAAGCCTCAAGTCGTAAGACGAGCTGATAGGACAACAACCCTAACTAGGTCTCTAAGTATGAAACTAAAAGAAGACATGAAAAAAATAAAGTGATAGACATCCTCGGATGATGAGGACTCACCAAGATTAGGGAGAACTGGCTGGATTAAGTAGGAGCGAGCTAATGGCGAGATTAAGATGGATCGCCCGAACCTATATTATGAGATGAAATAGCATAGAGTATGCGGTCAGTACTTTGAATGTACTGAGTATGTAGAGAAAGTAAAACATTATAGTAAAATAGTACAAAGAAGTCATGAGAGTAAAATAGTATAAAACGTAAGATGGTGATCATAAACTAAACATTAGAGCTCAAAGTTTCCAAACTGTAACACGGTGTTGAATATGATTATTTCCATAACTAAAACATTGTAAAACATATTTTAAGAAAACAGATTATATGTCATAATATCATAAGGCATGAACATGATAATATGTATAGAAATTACAGAACAATGGAAGATTCTTATAATCGACATACCCCACGTTAGCATACATGGAGCCCGACCTGTAAAACCCAAGTTGGGAGAGTGTTCATACCTTGCCAAGGGTAGAACCATTAAAACGCGTGATATCACTAATGGTGGCCCATTAGGGCATGGGAGACACTCTCGTAGAGGACTGCATCATGGTTACATTAGCATATAATTCTGAGACCTGAGGTTTGCTTGAACCCCTGGCCTACTCGGTGTTAAATACTACTCCCAAAATATATATAGTTCTCATATCATAGTCATGAAGGCATACTTGAAGTACATGTTCTAGTTAAAATTATAAAGTACATGAACATGCTTGAAATACATGAACTAGCCATGAACTAGGCCCGTGGGTCAGCCATAATATAAATTGATATTCACGAAAACTAGGCATACTTGAGAAACTCACCATATCTTGTAATTCATAAATTCAAAAAGGGGTTTTGTGAAAATCATGCATCATGATCTTAAAATATAATTTAAATCTTGAGGGACTTGAATCCACAAGAGAATCACAGAATTTAACTCAAATCGAATATAACCCTAGGAGTCCGTAACCATGCTTGAAACTTAAAATTCATAATTTCATGAGAGACTTGATAGAAACATGAAACCATAATCATGGAAATATATGTTGGAGTAAGGAGCAGCTAGTCTCATAGATGAACATGGAAGAATTTTGATAACATCCAACTCAACCCTAGAATTTTGGATTAGGGCATTGGGATTTGGGAAAATCATGTTTTCAATTAAAAAGAGCATGAGGGTGGAAGGATTCCCTCATTGATAAATCCACATACTTGAGCTTGAAGAATTCTTGCTAGGGTTTGTTACACAAAAGAGATTAAAGGGGATGAAGATGGGGAATCCTTGCTTCATTTGAGGGATTGATCTCCTAATGAGAGTGCTAGGAGTAGAATGAGGGCTTAGGATGAATAAAACCTTTCTTATTTTGCTCAAAATGACTTAGTTTAGGAGTTAGAAACTTAGAAAATTATGATAACACCCTTAATAATCTGACAGAAGCTAACATTGCCAGACCCAATGACTTACTTAACGACTCGTTGGGTCAAATAATAGGTCGTTGTCTGACCTATTGCCGCTAGAGCCAAAATCCATTCTCTTAACTTTTCTCACTCAATGAGTCACTTAACAATCGTCAGGGGACTTGATGACTCATTCCTCAATCCGTTAAGTACACTGGAAATCAACATTTTCTCCACCACTGCATACTTAATGAGTCAATCAATGATCTATCAAGTGACTTAACAGGTCACCTGATGAGTCGTTCTGTAACCTGGTGAAGATTTTTCTATTTTCTTTGTCACTCCTCGAGTCTGATATTAGGGACTTTTGGGGTGTTACACCTTCTTCACATGTTTTACCAATCCGAATAAAACTTCCTTATTCTAGCTCTTATATCCGGGACCATCTCGGGGGCAGACCTAGACAGTTGGGTGAACTTAAAGTTGTACTCTTTCACGCTCATGGTGCCCTATTTCAAGTTCATAAACTTCTCTACCTTAGCCTTTCTCAGCTCCTGAGGAAATAAGTGATTCAAGAACTCCTCCTCAAAGTTATTCCAAGCCATAGCTGCATTCTCTCCACGTCCCTGCACCTACTGATTGTACCATACATTTGCAACATTCTTGAGCTGATAAGAGGCAAACTAAACTCCTTCCATTTTAGCTATGTGTATTGACCTCAAGATATTCTAGATCTCATCAATAAAGTTCTGGGGGTCCTCATTAGCCTTAGAACCTGTAAATACTGACGGGTTCATCCTAAAAAACTCTTGAATCCTCAACGCTCCTAACGTGTCATGTGAACTGAAACCAACGGGTGCTGATCCCTAATGGCTTGACTGGGCAGCAACCAACTAGATAGCTCCTCTAAACTTCCTATGAAGTGCCAACTCATGGAGGATCAGAAATAGGTGCTTTTGCAACCCTTCCAGTAGTAGCCAGTTCATTTTGGGCTCCAACATTAGCACCCTGAGTTGTAGTGCGTGCACTGTTCCTAGTCTGCATCCTAGTCTATAGAGGTAGACTTGTTGTGTTGTTCCCAGATGTAACCTCAACACTAGAAGCATTCTCTGATGGGAGGTATGTTTTGGAGGCATAATCTAAAACGCGTGAATGCATGAGTTAGGAGGAAATCTTTATAGAGTTAGTCTCTATCGCATGAACTAGAGTATGAAAGAAGGGAGGTATTTCCTAATACCTATAGTCTCCCTATTATAGATGTGTCGTGCTTCATACCTATAAGAAGGACACTACTAGATGCGGGTTTATAGACATCCTAGGACTTATCGAACCTAAGGCTCTGATACCAAGTTTGTCACACACCGAGCCTACACCTTGGGCGTGGTCGGCACTCAGACCATGAATGGTCTAAGCAAACCTTTGGCCTGGCTTACTACTAGTTGAGAATACAATAAAGTATAGCGAAATCAATAACTTTAATGAGCTCAATTTATTAAAATAATATTTATTAACTAAAATTGAAAATATTGTTAAAAAGTAACATTTATGACTCAACTAACAAAAGTAGTCTATGAAGCCTCTAAATCTGGAAGATAGGTGCCAGGAGAAAGCTCTAACGGCTATCTTAAGCTCTAAAAAATTAAAGTAAATGTGACTGGAACTCTCCGAAAGTAGGAGGCCTCACCAAAGTTGAAAAGAGGAGATCCTAATGATGCGTCTGCTGCCTGTCTTGGCTACCTGAAACTATATCATAATAAAATGCAGTGCTAGTGTCATCAGTACAATTGAATGTACAATATGTAAAATAGATGAATGAAACAATAGGTAAGAAAGAATATCTGAACTGAAAGGATAAACAAACTGAATCTAACAATCTTTATGATACATTAAAACACGAGTATGAAAGATGTGTAAATAGTAATGCAATAAAACCATGCATCAAAACAAGTTTTGAAAATACATATACATATATATATATACATATACATACATACATACACACACACACACACACACACATATATATATATATATATATATATATATATATATACACATATATGTAATACTTTAGTTGGGAATTTCTCATAACTAACATACATCATGAATAAGAGCATGATGTCCAATATCTTGCTCAAGTTGGGAGAGCTGTCCAAATACCTGCTAGGGCAGAGGAAAAACTAAATTGTGGATTCATACTAAGCCCTTACTAGGGGCTGTCTGACGAGTCGTCCAAACCAACGGCATGATCCTAACCTACAGTGGCTATATAGCTCTAAGGCTTATGGGTTATCTAACCCTTCACCCATCTCGGAGCTAAATAATTTTCCTCAAATTATGCTCATATAAGTATGCCTATGTCACAACCCAAACATAGGTCTGGACTGAGATACGGAACCTAAAATCACAAATGGCTCCAAGTTGACCAATGGCATGAACATGATAACTAAAGAATATACATCAAGAAAATGCTGATAACTAAAATTATGAATAAGCAGAATTTTGAATAACATAACAATCATAAAAAAAGAGTCTACTCTCGACAAAGCTAAAAATCTACATATTTGTCTAGTAAGCCTCTAACATATCTGATGAGCAATATCCCCAACTAGCTCTCTAAAACCTTAAATTGAAAATAACATAACTCAATGCTAAACTGAAGGTCCTAGGAAGATGAGGACTCACCAACGATGGGAAACTGGGCTAAACTGCTGGAGAATTGGCTAGCGGTAGAACTGAGTCTGATCATCTAATCCTGTATCATGAAACGATACAGCACGGAGTATGCTATCAGTACTTGGAATGCACTGAGCATGCAAGACAAGTAAAACAAGTTGAGTAAGTATAAATTGAAATCACGCATATAAACATAAATCATAATATCATGAGAGTAAAGCTGCATGCTGAAATCTGAATCTAAAACATGTTTAATAACAAGATGAATATCATATCTAAATAGAATGACCCAAAGCTGAAGATAGAAATCATACGACTTGTTATAACAGAATCATAAGTTCAAACTTATAAACTGAATATTGGGTCAAACTTGCTATAAAACATAATTTCATAAATCATGAACACGAATAACTAAAATCATGAGGAACAATGGGAGACTCATTGCAACCGACACCATCATGATAAAGCTTACGTGATGCCCCAACTATCACACTCAAGTGGGAAGAGTCATCCAAAACCTTGTCAGGCTAAGGGCGCTACCATGATATGGATATCAAGTTGAAGGCTCCTATGGGGGCAGAGAAAACTCATAGGGGAGGTCCCAATATAAATATATAAACCTACGCTGGCGCGTAGTTCTAAGACCTAAGGTTTAACTAAACCCCTGGCCTATTCGGTGCTAGACACTATTCCTAAAAATATGCAAGATGCTCACCATCATTTTTCAACAAAGCTGAAAACATACCATAAGCTGAAAGTGGGAGTACAGGCACCAAAACCATATGGTAAGTTGATTTTATAGAATTAGGCTGAAATCATGAAAACATGCTTAACCTATGTGGGCGTACCCAAAATATTAAAATCATACATACTTGGAATAGACTTCACAAGTCAAATCATACATTCATACTTGGGTAATTTGCAAACATTCAATCATACTAGATATATCATCATACTTGAAATCATAAATCATAAACTTGACTTTTCATGAAACTTGCATAATTGGGCATAACTTTCTAAGATTTAAAATCATGAATTTATAATCAAAATAGGTATAAAATCTTCCCATAATCTTAAAATATATTTTGAAAAATAGAGGGGATAGACCCATATACAATTTATGGAGAATGTCATAAAATTGGGTTAAAACCCCATAAGATCATGGATTTGATCTATAACTTGAATTCGTAGAATTAAGGAGAATTTTGAGCATGAGAGTGAAATAAACTCTCATTCATAGAACCTGCATACCTGGGTGAGCTGAATCTAGTACTTGTCTTTGAAAGCCTAGCAGATTCAAAGAAGAAATTGAAGGGCTTAAGCTTGACCTTTAATAGAAAACCTATATACTTGCATGCATGATAGTTGAATAAATTAGAATAGGTTAAACCCCCTTAAAACTCTCCAAATAGAGCTCTACATAACATATTTTAGGGCTGAAGAGCTTAGGAATTACGAAAATTCTCTTACTAATATTGCAGGAAAAGTAAAACTGCCAGTCCCAATGAGGAACTGGACAAATCGTGAGGTGGCGTAATGGGTCTTTCCATGACCTGTTGCCACCACTATAATTCCATACTCCTTCTTCTTGTGATCCTGACTACAGCTCACTCGATGAGTCGTGAAGTGACACCACGAATCGTCCCTACATTTGTCCTGATCACTGAATTTTCAATATAGATTTCCACCTTGCCCAACCAATGGGTCCATCCACTACTCATGGGGAGTCACAATGACTCGTTGTCTCTTCCGTTTCCACTGCCCGACAATAATATCTTCTCAACACTAGGAACAACCTGATAGGTCACTTAACAACCAGTCAGGTCACACCACGGGTCACTAGACTACTCGTTCTGTGACCTGATGCAGATTTTCCTGCTTTCTACATTTCAACCCTCGGGTCTGACTTAGGGACTTTTAGGGTATTACAACCTATCTGAGGCAGCTGAAAATATTTTTTATAAATAACTTTAGCTAAAATTATAATAGATGTTTTAAAACTCTTTTGAGCCTCTATGCTCAAAATTTGTGCTCTGCTAATGAGCCTCAATGCTCAAAATTCTATATAAAAACCTGTTCGCTTCTATACTAAAAACTTTGAGTTTCAAACATAATACTTTACTTTATTTTTGAAATCATGCTATAATTGAACTAACTATCTGAAAATCTTTTTATGAAAACTTTCTGAAAATCTCCTTAACTTTAGTCAATGAAAACAATGCATATGTCTAACAATACAAAGCTTTCAAAATAATTACTTTTAGGTAATTGGAGTTCATGGGATAAGAGAACATGAACCATAATCAATCAATCAATCAAAAGGGTAAGGATTATAATCAATAACTAAGAGATATAAAGATACAATATGATATGATGAAGAATTCAATCAATGAACAATTCAGCTTATACGGGAGGAGACCAAATTATGAAATTGGGCAAAAAGCCTAACTTTAAATTCTATGAAATCTTGTTAGATGTATGGCATGAGGAAGAATGGAATTCCTCGCTATGATTAGCCGTACATACCTGGAACAATAAACTCTTGACTCTAGCTTGAGAATCCCTAGGTTGAAGATGAAGAGTCTTAACTTTTTTGAGATCTTTGAGAGCTAATAATTCTTGATTATACGGTATTATGTGAGGGAATGAGAGTTTAGACTATGAAACCCCTTTAAATATCCCTCTTGGGAAATTCAAAGTGACCTGGTTTAGGTGGTAAAAGTATGAAAAGTTACTAAAATACCCTTAGTAAATCGGACTGAAAAACTGTTGCCCAATGCCAATAAGTCATGCCAGAAGTCATCTTGTCTGACCATGACTCGTGGTACCCTCTCTTGGGCATTGAAGCCAACTTGGATACTTTTTTATTCTCATCCCATGACCAAACAGGACAAGTTGTCCTTCTGCTTCTTGTGGTCACTGGAACAATTTGATCATCTTCTAATCCTCTTACCACGGCTGAACAGGACATTTCGTGCTATGATACCACGAGTTATCCCTTGACTCATGGTGTCAAGAAATATGATAATTCTGGTTGCCTACCATGAGCCACATCACTACTTGTGGTCCCTCACTGCGGCTCGTGATGTGGGTCGTTCTGAGAGAAATGGTTCACTTCCTACTAGTTTTCTACTTCATGTTTATGATATGATCTTAGAGACTTTTGGGGGTGTTATATTGAGTATGGGATTGAAAATAGTTGACTGATCTATGCTTTGGAAAGTGAGATTGGTGATGAAAGTCATCCAATCATGCCAAGTTACCTCTATTGTGCTTTTTGGTAGCATCACTCAACAATGACCCAAGGATTTAAACCTTATTTAATGGATTCGCCTATACATGAGATGGATCTAATTGACAAATTGTAATTGGGTAAATGGAGTTCTTATCAATTTGAGAAAATTGATCAAGACTGACATTGTTAGGATTATTGAGAAACACATAATGATTGCCTAAGTTGATTACTTGCATATTCATTATTAGCCGATTCTCAATGCCCCAACTTGAGTGATTTAGGGGGAATAAACCAAAAAAGTGACACAACCCTCAATATTTCTCTATATTTATTTCACCTATAGCATTCTAGATTTAGCTTAATTTCTCATTTTTCTACTAACATGAGTAGATATTCAGCATTTAAATGATATTTGCTTTGCTTGATAGTTAAATCTATAAAAGTCTCTGTGGGTATTATCTCGACTCCTTGTTGGATATTATATTTGCATCAACCGCTTACACTTTCATAGTGAGGTGGATATTGGGAGATATCAGATTCCCACAATGAACGTAATACCTTCCACTTTCCACTAGGAGATAAAGT
Organism: Datura wrightii; assembly: GCA_035772735.1. NCBI lineage: Eukaryota > Viridiplantae > Streptophyta > Magnoliopsida > Solanales > Solanaceae > Datura > Datura wrightii. The sequence continues at coordinate 35,051,988 of JASDFA010000006.1, forward strand.
TTCCAAAGCTAGAAGGGTTCAAACAGATAAAAGGAAATATGGATGCAGCAAAAGAGATGTTCTAAATTGTGTTCGATAAAGGACATTCACAACTGATCTGGAGAAGGCCAACTGGCATTAACAGAAGTCGGATCCAAGCCCAAGCAACAACAATAAAGACAAGCTCTAGGATTCGAATAATGCAGATTGAGATCATGATCAAGTGTCGAGATATTTGCAGGCTCCAGATGACAGCGACGCTACCAAATCCATAGCTGAAGAACTAGAGAAAGTGATTTTGTTCACCAACATCCCAAAAAGAAAGGTAATATACGAGCACCGGTATAAGCTCAAAGCTCAGAGCAAAACTCATTAAATTCTTTAAAGTTAATGAAGACTATTTTACTTGGTCGACCCATCTAGATGTTCGGTGGTTTTTGAATACCTACACGCAAGTGCACGTGGTCGAACAAGTAGTAAAATGGCTTAAGTAAGCCAAGTATCGATCCCACAGGGACTGGACCAAGGTAATAATCGAATCAAGTGTTAATAAACTCTAACTCTAATAATGCAGACAACAGTTTCCAGAAGATTTTGGGAGTTTGTTTTCTAATTTATACTAATCTAAAATAAATGTACAAATTGAGTCTTAACTATAGTAATAAGCATGCTGAGTCTAAAACAAACATGCAGGGAAGCAATTTATTGATACAAATTGGTTAATCTTTCCTTCGGTTGCTAGTCAAGAATTATTGCCTATGGATTAAAACTCTTGTATTTAACCCAACTTAAGAATCATGAACCTTCCACCTACATTTCTGTGATAAGAAGAAATTCATGTTGTAGCCATATGAAACCGATTCCTTAATTGACTAATACGACTTTCAGATATATTTCTATTCTGAAGGTAAATCAATTCTCAATTTTCCCAAACCAAAAGGAGATCATATCCTATTAATTCACAACTTTCCAATTTCTTTCTCTTTCGAGCGCAAATCGGATTTTTAGATATACATTAATATTGGCCAAACATTAATGCAGTAAGAACAAGAATTAATAGAACAACCATGGAAGAAAAGATGAAAAACCAAGATGATCAATAATTACATTCCACTACAAATGTTCTTAACCTCGGCAAGAAGTGAATTTAGCCACTCATTTGTGGATTAAACATCGTTAAATGAGTGTTAATCATACAAACAATTGAAATAAATAAGAAAGAGATAGAGAAGAACCCTAAGAAATTCGTCCCCTCAACTGCCTGTAACCCACGTTCTTGCTCAACCAAGTCAGAATTATTAAAAATAAACCTAAGTGTGCTATTTATACTAGTGGGAATTTTTCCCGGAATAACAAGCAACGTGTCACGGAGTGCATCGCGGAGCACTGCCTCCATGACACGCCACAAACGCGGACCCTCATTGGAATCCGTTCCTCCAGGTAATTATGCCCAACGTGCCATGGCGTGCAACGCGGGGCTTGGCCAACGTGCCACGGCCCCTACGCGGACCTTCACTGTAACTTGGCATATTTTTATCATCCGAGGCAGAATGCATCCGCGATGGTAGTGTGACACGGCTCCATCGCAGAGCCCCTTAGTTTGCTGCATAACCTGAGCCTTTTTCACTGCTCGCTTCCGAGCCTCTTCCCGATTTCTCCCAACATGCATCTTAGCTTCCTAAAATTCCATTTTTCCTGCAAAACAACACTAATCATGTTGGTTAGTATAAATTCACATTTTAACTACAAATCACATGAGAATGTACAATTATCAATGTATAAACAAGACGAAACGAAGCATTTGAGTATCACTTGGGCATATAATTCTGCCCAAGATCACTAGACATAACATGTATTTCTCTAGATATAGCAACTTATCAGCTACAAGTGGATCCAAATTTTTATCCTATAAGGCAAAGAAGTGAACCATGTTCAAGCATAAGAACAAGTTTGTTAAGAGGAGCTAAGTAGACTGCTTAATATTGGGTCCATTCGCGAGGTAAGGTAACCCAAATGGCTAGCCAATCTAGTGGTAGTACCAAAGAAGCTCAACAAATTTAGAATGTTCGTTGACTTCAAGGATTAGAACAAAGCTTGCCCAAAAGACTCATTTTGGTTCCAAATATTGACCAAATGATCCATGCTATGATAGGGCACGAGATTATGAGTTTTCTTGATGAATACTCCAGATATAACCAAATACAGATGGATCTACATGATCAATTGAAGACTTCTTTCATCACTAATTTTGGCACATTTTTTATAACACAATTCCTTTTTGATTGAAGCCTGCAGGTGCGACTTATCAAAGGCTCGTGCAGGAAATGTTCAAAGAGAAAATTGGCAAGACTATAAAAGCTTATATTGATGATATGCTTGTGATGTATTTTAATGCACGAGATAACTTAATCCATTTTCAAGAGACCTTCATCATCTTAAGGAAATACAATATGAAGCTCAACCAGGAAAATGTCTCTTTGATGTCAAATCTACTAAGTTCCTCGATTTTCTTGCATTAAAGAGAGCCATTGAGATAAGCCCTAACAAGATTAAGTCTATTGAAGAAATTCTGGACATGCTGGATGGCGTAAAAGATGTGCAGAGATTCACCAGTCATATAGCGGCTCTTAGCAGATTCATCTCGAGATCATCAACGAAATGCCTTTGATTCTTCTCATTATTAAAGAAGAAGAATCAATTTGAATGGACATAAGAATGCAAATAGGCGCTATAAGATTAAAAGGCATATTTAACTTGCACTCTTCTACTAGCAACACCATCCGAGGGCAAGAAATTACTCATTTACTTGGCAGTTTTAGAAGTTGCAATAAGTGTAGTTCTATTCAGAGAAGAAAATGGTCCTCAATATGTTATTTATTATGTTAGCAAAATATTGGCAAGTTCTAATTCCCGATACTCGCATTTGAAAAAGTTGGTATTTGCCCTTGTAGTGGCTGCTCGAAAGCTAAGGCCTTATTTCCAAAGCCACCCAAGAGATGTCGCAACAACGTACCTTTTGCAAAATGTCCTTCGAATACCAAACTATCGGGAAGGATGGAAAAGTGGGAGATTGAACTATGCAAGTCGATATAGAATATCGACTATGGACCTCTATAAAAACCTAGGTCCTAGTTGAATTTATGGTTAATTTTAGTTCAAAAATGATTTTGCAAGTCGAGAAGGAAATCATTAAGGTCTTCAGTGGCTCGCAATGTCTATGGACTTTGTTCATGGATGGAACATCTAATGTAAAGGGAAGAAGACTTGGCTCATCAGCTAAACTAGATAACAACAATACCAGTTCAGTGGTAACTTTATTGCATTTAGAATTGGGAGCAACGGTCCTAGAGATGTTAATTTAACAAGTTTGGTTTGGGATTGGTGAAGCAACTTTGTTAAGTATTTCAAAAATGGTGTAGCACAGGCTGATCCAAAAGCCTCTCATACACTAAGAGCAAGGGCAGTAAGATATTGCCTTATGGATGGAAATTTGTATAAAAGATCATTTTTGGGCCCATAAGAAAGATGCTTGTGTCCGGGAGAAGTTAGATATGTTTTAAGAGAAGTCCATGAGGGAGTTTGTGACAATCATTCTAGTGTTGAATCTTAATCAGAGATGGATATTATTGGCCTCAAATGGAACTGATTCCAAGGAGTGTGGTAAAAAATGTGAGAAATGTCAAAGGTATGCTCAAATGGTTCACCAACTGGTAGAATTACTTCATTTAATGATCTCACTGTGGCCCTTTATGAAATAGGGAATGGACATCATCAGACCTCTTCCATCGGTCCCTAGATAGGTAAACGTTCTTTTGATTATGACTAATTACTTTTCTAAATGGATTGAAGTAGGTGCCTATAAGGAAATATGAGCAAAAGTGGTGATAGATTTCATATCGGATAACATCATATGTCATTTTAGAATATTGAAGGAAATTGCATGAGATAATGACCCCTAATTCATCAGCTCCAAGTTCATTAAATTTCTTAAAGGTTTGAAGATTAAAAGAATCACGTTCTCTCCATATCATCCAAACGCTAATGGTCAAGCTAAGTCAACCAAAATATAGTAATGGCGAGCCTTAAAAAGAGGCTAGAAAAATATAAGGGAAATTGGAAGGATGAACTAGAGGGGATACTCTAGGCACACCTCACTGCTCCCAAGTCCAGTATCAAAGAAACCCTTTTCTAACTCGTGTATAAATATGAGGACCTGATACTGGTAGAAGTCGGAGAACCGAGCTTGAAGGTTTTGACACACTAATAAGGCTAAGAACAACAAAGCCAAATCTATGAAATTAGATATGTCCAGAGGGAGGAGGGAGATAGCGCCAGTCTAAATAGAAACCCAAGAGTAGAGAATGGAAAGGTATTATAACTGAAGGAACAAACTCTGTTACTGTAACTAAAGAAACCTGGTCCTCCAAAAGGTTACTCTCAACACTTGAGATCTGAATGTAGGAAAGATTAATCTAAATTAGAAAGGTCTATACAGAGTCATTATCGTAACCGGAAAAGGAGCATACTGGTTACCCGAATTGGATGGGTTCACATAGCAAAGCAATTGGATTATAAATCACTTAAAGAGGTATTTATAGCTAAGGATAGACAACTACAAGAAAACAGAGTTCAAGCAAATACGAACTGTACTCTTAGCATAATTTTTATTCCAATTAGGTTTTACTGGCAAGGCTATAAATGAGGTGGCAACAAGCATATTATGAACTTGGGAGCACCAATGTCGTAAATCATAAAAAAAATAATTTGACAAGGAGCAATAGTCCCAAAACATACCCCGACACCGGGGACTAGCAAGAGCCAAAACTCTAGAACTCTAAAACATGGATAGAAACCGGGGACTATCAGGAGTAAGAACTCTGAAATCCCAAAGCGTGCCAAGAAATTGAGGACTAGTAAGAATGAAACCCTGAAATTTCAAAGCATGCTGATGTTGGGCATATTCTTATGCCAATTTGCGATACTTTTACCGATCTTTTATCATGTTTCAAGATGATTATTCTTATAAAATGCATGATTTTATAAATGTGTATGTGAAAAGAGCTAACAAATGGTTTTAGATGATTTTGGCAGGTAACACATGGAAAAATACTCAAAAATGGTGCAAGGTGTGAAGAAAGAAGAATTCAAGAAAAATTTGTCTTGGTGAAATAGCTGAACTGGCGCGCCAGAGCCTAAACTTCAGAGAAATTTTGAGGTGGATTCTATGGCTGAAGTGGCATGCCAAACCTCAAACTTCAGAAGGAATTTTGATCAACACCTTGGTGAAATGAGAGAAGTGGCGCACCAGAGAGGATTCAAGCTTGGAAAAATTTTCTAACACTCTGGTGCATTGAGAGAAGTGGTGTGCCAGATCCAGAACTACAGAATTTTTACTAACACCTTAGTGAGATGTCACAAGTGGTACGTCAGAGGCAAAACTTCAGAAGAAATTCAAGCCAAGTCTATCTAAATAGGTGAAGTGGCGCGCTAGGGCCTGTCCGGGATGTAGTTTTCTAAGTTCAAAAGTTGAATTACTTAAGGGAAAAAGGGAAATTTGTTACCATGCTTGTAAATATTGTTCTAGGCAATTTGCTGGATAGGATCAATCATTGTACGTAGTCCTTATGAAAGAGACAATAAGTCCATTATCTTCTTAGGTTTTTCTTCTTTAGTCTTTACTTTTGTTGATTCGAAAAATAATTTCTTTGGGTTTACACTTGAACATGAGTGGCTAGGGTATTGTCCATAGCTTGATGGTTGTAGTTTGAATATTCATTTATGCTAGACATTTGATTCTTCTTTTCAAGATTGTTTATTCTTACTTGATTACATGCTTACTCGTTAGTTTGATCACCTTTCGAATATTATATGTTGGCTCATTGGTTGAACTCGAGAGAGCAAACTAATGACAATTAAAAGAAGCATAGGTAGGCTTTAATATCTTGTCAAAAATGTTCAAGAGTTGATTTCGTTATTAAGGATACGGATATATCCTGCAACCCTACTTAGTTGAGTCAAGTATCTTCAACCATCATCTTATGTATCTCCTGCAATCATAGGGACATAGGTGTTAGAGTTCATGAGATAGTTCTTCGCTATTCGGGAGAATAGTTTAGAAGTTAGTTTTTAAGGTACAACTAGCAGTCTTAGAAGGATTTAGTCTAGCGTATTTGAATCCTAAAACTCAATCTGAAAGCAAAAGTGTCAAGACGCTAGATTTTAATCATCATTTGAATTACAACTCTCTTGCAAATGAATTTAGTTTAATTTACATTTTAAGTTTAATAGAAAGTAATCTCAAACCCTCTCAAAATTTTACTTGTGTTTTCTTGAATAGTGAAATAAAGATTCGACTTAAGCAATTAATCTGATAAATCTTTATGGGTATGATATCAGGACTTAACTGTCTGATATTACTTGACGACCACGTATGCTTGCGTGTGCACTTGGCGGCATCACATGCCAAGACACCAAGGACTAACATGAGTCATAACTCCAGATTCATAAGATGCAAAGCAATCGGGAATCGTCAAGAGAGAAATCATCATCGATCATCTCGAGCAAAGGATAAAGAACCATATTACTAAGTCCTGTGTTAAAGTCGAGTTGATCTATAATGTGCGTAAGAATAAATATAAGACATCCTATATGTAAGAATCATTTTCACATAAGGGCATTGACTCATGAAGTTCCAACAGAGACAAAGTAACTATGAGACTGATCAAGCAAAGATCCTGATTACAAATATAAATTACTAATATCGGTTGGCCCCGACTCAATAAAGTGGGACAACCATAACCCTCGAGTAAGTAGCACAAAACTAAACGGCCAAAACAAGCTTTAAATAGGCAAATACTTGCAACTAAACATTTGAAGGGAAAAATAGATCTGAGCCAAAACTGTACCAAGAGACACGTTCAAAAAATTAAAGGCATAAAAGCTAAATAAAAACTCCGGACATATATAGAGTATTATAAACTAAATCTACTTTTATATTAACATGGGCACGGAAAGGCCCAAAATGTACAAAGTTATAAATTTATCAAAAAGAAACTAAGTGTCCCTGGCTGCCTTAGACACTTGCGGAAGCTGTTAAACTTCAAAAGATATGGAGGAAGGTTCCACACCATCAGGGGAAGCAAAAGCCAATGGGCGAGTTAGGTTCTCGATAGGAGATAGTGGTATGGTCTCAAGGAGGGCCTCCTTTTCTTTGTCATCTTCTTCTCCCTCCCCGAGATCATCATTTAGGAGGTCTTCATCAGAGGAAAAAGTCAAATCCTTCGGTCCGTAGTTTACAAACACATATACATGAATGTGGGCTTAGGTTACCATATAAATTTTTGGATGATAATGAGGAATCTCTAGATCGATAAGTTCTTGAATCTTTTAGATATGGCATGTGAGACTTAATTCAAGAAGAAGATTATAGATGCGCACCTAATATCCTACACTATTGGAATGATAAAAATATATTTTAAAAAAATATAATTAGTTAAGGCATAGTGATACATTCTTTTTTTAATAACTAAATATATTGTATTACAAAGGAAAATATTTACCTGCTCCTGAGCAACAAGCAATGGCCTCAGCTACTCCTAACTACATCTTATATATGCATAGGCATCCATAAGTTTTAAGGGTAGAAATTAAGCTCTCTAAGTCTTTCAGCTAATCTAGTTCATTTCGAACATCTATATACCAACTCTTGTATTATTTATTGCACTAAAACTTTATGGGTTGACATTTGTTTTTGAAATATTTGATGGTTCCTCTCCTTTTGTAGAAAAAAAAAACAATCTGTAAGTGCTACTCTATAAACTTGATCCATATTTCCTTAAGATCATGTGTTCTTTAAACCATAGTTTCTACTACTACCGGTTTAAAAAGGGTTTGGTGATGTCTTGCAATGTAGAATCTTATCCCAAATAGCAACTGAGAAGCTGCTTTAAAAAAAATACGTGATCCACTAATTCATCAATATTACTACATAATGAAAAATACAAATCTAAAGTGAGTCTCCATAATGCAAGCCTGTCCCTTGTACTTAAGTGACCATGTGAAGAAATGTTCAATATAAACAGATATTGGAAACCTCATAATTATTGCAAATAATCCTCCTTCAAGACACTTTTGGAAAGTCCTCTCTAAACATTATACAGAGCTTCTTGATAGAGAATTTCCCTATCTAAATGAGGTCTTGTTCGGTGATTCCAGCTTCATCTAGGTACTTTTTTGCTTTGATAATTTTCTGAATGATTCATGAGGCTTGTTGACATGACATGCTCCATGTTGATCCCTATTTATTGTAGTAGGAGTGTACACACAGATCCATAGCATGTCTTTCTTCTGACATCAGTTCAACAATAACTTACATATGACAGCTCTATCTAAGTAACAATACATTAAAACCTCCTGTTGTCTTTGGATAACAAACTTTTTCCCATGCTAATAGAACTTTCTTTGACATTTATGTTTGCCCAGTCCACAAGAATCTTCTTAGAATTTGCACAACTTTCTTAGGTAGCATAAATTTGTGATTAGAAGATTTATATGAATATTTCTACACTTTAAATTAGTTATAATCTCCGTACATATGACAATAACTTGGTTGTCTAAGATCTGATCCTCCCTAACATTTTATCCACAAGAGGTCTACACTAAGGGTGGCAAGGAAATTGGGTCCGACCCGGTCCGGTCCGTTTCCGGTAACGGACCCGGTACCGGTAAGATTCCATTCCGGTAGGCGGGGTAGAAAACGGTATAGGGGATACCGGGTAGAAAAATCGGTGCAGAATGGAAAAATTTACCGGTTGAACTAGTAGACCCGGTTCCGGTACCAGTTAGTGGTCAGATTTTTAAATTTTTTTTGGTAGTGACCGTTAGGAGCCGTTTGGCAACGTTCAGTGGAGCCCATCAACGGCTCCTAACAGCTATTCCCCCCCCCCCCCCCACACACACACACACACACCCTACCCCCCATAAAAGCTCTATACTATAAATATATCTCATATTCATCTTATTTTTCTCATAAAATCTTCAATTCTCTCTATTATTTTTTCAAAGACTCAAACTCACAAATTCTCTCTAGTTTCTACTCTCTAATCTTTTAATTTTACATTTTGTGGTATTAGCTAATTGGAGTTAGGAGATTTTTTTGAAATCATTTGCAAGCTTCAATTGTCATCTCTCAATTTCAACTTTTAACGTTTGCGTAAAATGCAAACGTTCGGTACATTCGTTTCAACTTTAATCTCCTTATTTATTTACTTATAACTTTTTGTTGTTATATTTATATTGCTTGTTAATTTGTTATTTATTTTTTATTTACTTAATATCTCTATTTGCTTATTTTATATTTTATATATGGATGCCAGTAAACAAAGTAAAGGTAAAAGAATTATGGGTGCTACTAATAGGGGACGTGAAAATTGTTCTAGATCATTATCACTACCGCCACCGCCTAGATTTAGTAATATAGATGAAACTTATGTTGATGAAACTTACTTACCACGTCAACAACCTTATGATGTTAATTATACTACTCAATTAGACCATGATACCATTGATAAAATTTATACTGATTTTGAAGAAGACTTAGAGGATTCTCAAGAGGTACAAGAAGAAGAATTAGAGGAGAACCCTAACCCTACTAGTCCGGTTATGGAATTACCTACATTTACTAGGGCCACTAGGGCCGAACATCCTAAAAGGTCATTAGTTTGGCAATATATGGAGAAAAATAGTGAAAAAACTACTGCTACTCGTTTAAAATGTAAGAAAGTATTAAGACATTTGACTAGGGGATCGAAAGGTGGGACGGGGTTGCTAACTAAACATTTGAGATTGTGCAATAAAGAATTTTCTCACCTAGAAGCTGTTTCTAAGGCTAAAAAAAAATGATACACCTTTGCCTGAAGGATCTATAGGAGTAGGAGGGTCTAACATGGTTCAAACTGCTTTAAATAGGACTAACCCGGCTGGTCCAAACACAAACGTCACATATAGTCAGGAAAAAGATCATCAAGAATTAGCTAAAATGGTAGTTGTTTATGATTTACCTTTCAGTTTTCCTTCACATTCCAGTTTTATTCATTATATTCGAAAGGTGTATAATCCATCTTTTCAAGGTTTTTTTAGAAACACAATTTAAAATGATATTTTTAAATATCAAGCTGAACACTGTCATTATCTTCGTTGTCTCTTTGTATATTTTGATGGTAGAATATCTATTACTTCTAATATGGATCGTAGTATTAATGGTGATGATTATTTTACTGTTACCTCTCATTGGATTGATCATGAATGGAATATGCAAAAAAGAATAATATGATATATATATGTAGAAGAGAGTAAAACCGGTTCTTACATAACTTTTACAATAGAAGGTATTTTACAAAATTTTAATCTTTGTGATAAAATAATTGGTGTCACTTTAGAAAATGCTTCTAATAATTTGAAAGAAGTATATTTTTTAAAACCTAGACTTTGTTCAATTGATAATAATATTTTTCATGTTAAATGTGCTGCACATATTTTTAATTTAATTGTAAAAGATGGTCTTGATACTTTTGGATTTAGTTATCAAAAAGTTAGACTTGCTTGTGATTGGATTTTTTAAGCGAAAATAAAGGCTAGACTTATTGAATATAAAAATCATTGTGTAGAATGTCAACTTAAATATAGAAAAGTTCCAAAAGAAGTGTCTACTAGATGGAACTTTTTATATGAAATGCTTGAAATACCTTAGATTTATCGCATGCCTATACAATTAGTTTATAATGCTCATAATGCGGATACTTATTCAAGACTTTGTGATGATGATTGGGCACAAGTTTATGAAATTATTAAAATTTTGAAAAACTTTATACAGCTACAAATGCAGTATTTGGTCAATATTATCTGACCATTTCTTCGGTGTTGGTAAATATTACTGTTATTTCATGAAAATTTATAATATTTAAAAAATTGAAATGCTTAAAGAGTCTATTCAATATATGATTGAAAAATTCAAAAAATATTTTTTTTCTATTCCTCAAATTTGTTTGACTGCTACTTTATTCAACCCTTTTTGTAAAGCTCAAGATGTTGAAAAAATGGCTGAAGCTATTTATACAAATTTAGAAATTCAACCGGATGAATTGCCAACTTTTGAGATGTGTAAGAGTAGAATAATACCTAAAGCTAGAAACTTATATAATGTATATAGAACAATCGAACAAAATGTTCCACCGACGTGACATGTTAGTTATAGGCCTAGGGTAGAAGATGTTGATGACTTGATGGATGATTATCTTGGTCTCGAATCATCTAACAGTAATAACTTTGATTCATATATTTCGGAGGCACAAGATAGCATCAGAGATGCAAATGGAGAGCCGCAACTTTTGGTGTGGTGGAAGAACCATAGGGAACAATATCCAAGGCTTTCAAGGATGACTCAAGATGTCTTAGCCATTCAAGCATCTTCAGTAGTTTCAGAGCAAGCTTTCAGCACGGGAAGATTTATTATTGGAGACCACCGGTATTTTTTGGCAAAATATAGTTTAGAAATATCGGTGTTATTCAAAGATTAAATAAATGTTGAATGAAGAAACTTTGAACCCAAATTGAAGATGAAATAGATGAAGTATTTGGGGCAAATAATAATGACAGTATGGACGCAATGGAGGAACAAGGAAGAGTACCAATTTCATAAAATATTACAGAGGATGTGATAAATAAGTTACAAAAACAACATTTTGGAGATTATAGATTTTGGTTATTAGGTATAATAATAGAGACCTAATTGAAACAGAACCCTTTTTAGAAGGTGGCTACGTAGATTAGGTACTCTTTTAGTCTTCTAAATATTTTGTAATACAATACGATTTTATTTATTTGAATAAATTTATAGGCTATTCGCCTTAATTTTTTTTAATAATTGTCTTTTATTTAATACAACTCATTTTATAAATACTTAGTATTACTTACTTAAAATATTAATTTATATTTGATTTGCTAACTTAGTAACTTACTGAGTTACTTCTTAAATTTATTACTATTTACAATTTTATCAAAACTTTAAAAAGCTACAAATTTAATTAGTTTGACTTTTGTAAAAACAATTAGTTAGTTTTGTAAAAAAGTTAATAACTATTAACTTTAAAATATTTAATAAGTTATTTAAAATATTTAAAAGTTCATAAGCTATTAACTTTATAAGTTATAACCTTTTTTTAAAAAAATAATCAAAAAATATCCCAAAAAAAATGGTTAACTTAAATTCTTAATAGACTAATAATTATACTAATAGAGTAATAATTAAAAAAAATTAAAAAAATATAAATAAATGAATTTTAATAAAAATAATTGGATCCAATTCCGGACCCGGTTCCGCACCTGTAATACACGGACCAAACCGAACAATGTGGAATATTCGATAGACCTGGTACTGGTAAACCCGATTCCAATCAAAATTTCGGCCAACCGGATCGCAGACCCAATCCGTTTACGAAAGAACCGGTCCGATGGTTCTGGTTCCGATCTGTTGCTACCCTTAATCTACACTGAATCACACAAAGCCTCTTAGAGCTCAATCATACTCCTAGATACCAGAAAGGTAATGCACTCTGGACCAGCCACAATTCATCTAATATAGCTTGTTGCATTTCATATTTCACCCCATCAAAGTATGGAGGATTTATCTAAGTAACCCACCAATCCAAAAGCTTTGGAGAACCCATGAAAGCACCGAAAGAGATGTTTAGCAGAACTCAAATCACCTTTGCAAAAAGGCAGTAAATTATCAATAAATCCAATTTATATGGGGTTTAATTTGGAGCATTTAGGATGGTACTTAAACTGCTTCTCTTTTGATAATGTTTGCAGCATCTTGGTCAAATATATCATACTCAAAACAAATAGATAGGGTGAAAGACCTGCCACTTCACAAACATAGCAGAGAAGTTCAAATTGTGCAGAATCTGCTCCATAAAAATTTATTTGATAAGTTGAAAAAAAATCAATTTATGATTGTCTTTCTCTTGAGTTTTAGTAATCTTTGAGTATAATTTAATAACCTAAACTAACTTAAGTTGGTGAATTTTAGGATTTAGGGTTCAAGAAATACAATCAATCAAGAATTTGTTCAAGAATGATTAAAAATAAGAAGACACAAAATTATGCTCACGTTTAGCTTTCTTGGAATCATTTCTGATGGTAGAAAATCTTGAATTTGGCTAAGAATGAAGATGATCAACTTTGTCATAGTCCATAAATATTTTCGACTGAAAAAAATTACTCCACAAAATTGAGGTGTCTAAAACCATCAGAAAAACATAGAGATGAAATGGAAACGTCTCCATGATTTTGCTCCACAAAAAAGAAAATGTGGAGGTGAAATTGCTCCACACCAATTATCTGGATCTTGAAGAAACAAGACCTAAAGAAAATCAAGGAAAATTTGAAGATGAAATAATTTCGACTCCACGAAATTGAAAGGGAATTTTTGTCCTAATTTTTAGACATCTATAAATAGGAATTAGGTCATTTTCTTAGTAAAATGAGTCGAGGGTAATAAAAAAGTGTTGAAATTAAAAAAAGGAGACATTGACTTGGTCAATTGTCATTAATTAAAAAATGAATCTGATTAGGGTGATTAAAAACTTTAGGGTGTAAATTAAAATTTTTAAAACTTTAAAAAAAGTTCCCTCCTAAATTTTCATTTTCAAAATTTCAATTTCATCTCTTTTCTTTATCTTTTCATATAACTTTTTTCTTACTCTTTTTATTCTCTCTCTAGATTTTTCTCATCTTCTTTCTTCTTCTTCTTCTTCTTCTTCTTCTTCTTCTTCTTCTTCTTCTTCTACTACTGCTTCTTCTTCTCCTATATCGCCATAGTTTCCGTCGTTGCCACCACTGTGTTCATCTTTTTTATTTCTTATTTTTTTCTTCTTTTTTTTCCTCTTATTTTTACAAAAAAAAAATTTCTTGATCGTGAGTTTGAAAATATTTTTTTTCTAGCCATTAAAAAAATCTGCAGAAAATCAACCAACTTTGGCAGTTGTTGCAATAAGTATCGTAGTTGTTGCAGTAAGTTTAACATAGTTGTTGCAACAACTCAAATAACTGTTGAAGTTGTTGCAACAACTCCAGCTTAGTTGTTGCAGCAAATCAAACAATTGTTGAAGTTGTTGCAACAACTTCGATAATTATTTGGTTTTCTGGCAGAAGGTGAAGGATAGAAAGTAAGATAAATAAAGTGAAAAAGGAGGTGGTGGTGGTGACAATAGAGAAGGCAAGGGTAGTGATAGAGGTCAAAGTTGTTGTTGGTGGTGGTGATGGTAGTAGAGGAGGTAGCGGTGGTGGCAGCAGAGGAGGAGTAGGTAGTGGTGGTGGCAGTGGCGGTGGAGAGGATAGTGATAGTGGCAGAGAAAGTGACAATGGAGGAGATGGTGCCGCAGAAGAAAGGGGGTGATGAGGAGGGGGTGAGGAAGAGGAGGGGGTGGGTGGCTGGGGAGGGGATGGGTAAACAGAGGAAGGGGATACAGGGATTTTGTGTAAATAATAAAACTTGAGGGTTTTAAAATTAGTGACATTAACACTAATCTTAAAATTGTCACATCTACTCAATACTTAAAGACTTGTGTCACTTTTTTCCTAATTTTGAAACTTTCTTATTACCCTTAATTCACTAGCCCCATTTTCTTAGGAAGCTTTTGATTTTTGGAGTCTCGAGGAGCAACCACAACCAATATTTGAAGGATTTAGAGATTTTTACCATAGAGTTTGCATTTTCTTCTTTGTTTAGTCTTTAATTATGTTTATTATTGCATTTCATATTTTATTTCCCTTTCTAGCATGAGTACCTACACTCTATAGCTAGGGTTGTAGACTTTTATGATATTAATATGAATGAGCACTAATTTATCTTACTTGTTATTACTTAGATTTTGATTATCTACATATTTATATTCTTATTTAAAGTTGAAGATCGCAAGCACTAGATTAAGCCCTACACATTCATTTCTTTAAAAAGTGAAAATTGGATTAAATAGTAAACAAGTAGCAAAGAATTGAGTATATTGAGAAATTTTTATGCTTGATTAATGGAATTGAACTAGGAATGGGTATATTCTTACTTGGGTTTCTCAATTAAGTCTTAATATTTCTTTCTCCTAAGTTTGGAAGAACTTATAGAGATTAACTTGCAAGAATTGAAAAATTCTAGTAAGTAGTTTTCAATTGAATTAAATCATCAGTCCTGTGTATGTAATCAAGATACTTATATTCATGAAATATATATATATATCATATTCAGATTACAACCCCGATTCCTTTTAAAATTAAAAAAAAACAAACTATTTCCCTTGCATTTCAAGTGTTTGCTTAAATTTCTAGCTTAGTAAAATAGTCTAGTTTTAAAATTAATTGTTCAATCACTCTTTCGTTTGAAGATTAGTTAAGAAAATTCACAAATTCACACTCTTTTGAACAGCTTGATACTCTCTTACTCTTCATAAGATCGATCTCATCTTTTGTTGAATTTATTATTGTGATGATCATACTACATTTTATTTCAAGGTGTAGGATTGAACATGAATAGCTTCTGGCGCCATTTTTGGGGAGTACGGTGTTTTGTGTTGTTGTGTTACTGTGTGTTTATTTTCTTTTCTATTTTTTTCTTCATGATACTTTGGCTCATGTATTCGTGGTGCAAGGTTGAATATTGCATGACACAGACTTAATGAGTTGTCCTTCGATCATATTAACAATGAGAATCTCATAGATGGAGTAAAACCAATTCAACAAGATGCATATAGACAAGTCCTTCTAAAGAATCCTCTCCATAGGGTGTTCATGCTCTTCCTGTGCCCACACTTGTCATAGCATAGAACTGAACTCAGGATGATCCATAACATTTGGATAGAATCTAAATGATCTAGGGTGTAGATCAACTTGCTAGCAGCATTTGACAAGTATAGGAGAGTGATCAGATGATGAAGGAACTAGGAAATCTGCTTCTACATGGCCAAACTATTTTATCTACTGAAAATCTCCCAGTGCTCAGTCACTCTTACTATAAACCCTTCTCTTTGCATTCTACTTATTGCACCATGTATAATGTCATTCTTTACTTTTTTATAGGTGTAAGTTTCATTGTGCCTAGAAGCCCTTGGAATCCTGTATCTCAGCTTGAGATTTAGGTGATCCTATTCTGTCCTCTGAGCTCTGAACACTATCGAAGTCTCCATTTAGGATCCAAGGATGTAGTTGTTGTAGTTGTTGTAATTGTACTTGTCTCAGGTTAGACCAAAGTTTATCTTTATATTTATATTCATTCATAACATATACAACTGTGAGGTAGATAATCACATTATTTCCTAGATCCTCAACTACATTGTGTATAAATCGATCGTTTACATCAATGATGCTAACCTTCAGGTGTGCCTTTCATAACATCCATATTCTACCATTTAAAGCTCCAATATAATTATAAGATTGTTATACCCTGTAGGATTCCCGGCACCTAGATGGTCTATTCGTGCGTTGGTCAAGCATATTTGAAAGCCATAAGTGCTAGGGAAAGGCCCGAAAAAAGACCGGACGAGAAACCTGTCGAACCATCGCGGAAGGAGCCGAGGTAGAGCCCCTCCGCGATGGCAGCGAGTTACGGAGGTAAAGCCTCTGCGTTGGCTCTGTGACATGTTGGCCTTGTCCAGGCTCAAGTATATAAAGCCCCACTTCGGTTTATTCTGGATTTAAATCATAAAATTTCCAGAAAATAAAGAGGAAAACCAGAGAAAGGGAAAAGAACAAAGAGGGTAATATAATTTCTTTCGATTACACTGCCAAACGCAGTCCAAACCTAAATTAACCTCAGATACCGAGGTATTTAGTAGCAGAGAGCATTCCTGCGAATTTAGTTTCTTGAAATACGGCCGACGAATCGTCGAGCTACCGAGCTAAGGTAAGTAGAATTGTTCCAAACTAGTGTCTATGTGTTCCTAGCTGTGAAGTGAATATTTCTCCCTTCTGGACTTCTAGAAAATAGCGAGTTTTTGACCGTCTTTCGATAAGCCTAAGTTTAGGCTATAATTATATTGAAAGTGACGTTGTTCTTTAGAATAAAGTTATATTTAGTATTAATTGACATATTTATGAATGCAGTTGGGAGAAATAGTTGAAGTATTAGCCGAGCCTCATCCGACAGACGGATAACTCAAGGTTAAGGTATGTAAAGCTAGTTCCTTCGGCAAGTTAGTAGCTTTAGCCTTGTATAGTACAATAAACTCCGTGGTAGAATTTCGGGAAGTTGAATGTTAAGTATTGTGCAAGTTCAGTAAACCTAGTTTGCGTTGTGATATCATATTCAGTCTGAAAGTTAGAAAAGCATGTGCCCAAGGGCAAGTTAGTAGTTCAGATTCAGTACAGCCTATTATGTGAATAGCAAGCATGTTGTAGAATAAAAAGGAACAGATTTTCGTAATAGCAGTCAGTAAAGAAAGATCAGATAGACAGACAGTTATGGCTACAGATTAGTTATTCAGACAGATAGTATCTTGGCTTCAGAGTAGCCGTAAAGTTAAACAGAGATTGCAGAATCAGTACAATTAGTAAGAATCAGTTCAGTATAGAAACAGATCAGAATAAGAAGTTAGATTCCAGATAGTCTTTTCAGTTATACATGCTTGCTATTTCTATGTGCTATTTGTTTGTTGAGACTTGTTGTGGCATGTGGGCACCCTTTTAGCATCCCCACCGCCCCTGGGTTAAGCTGTGTCGATACCAGATTCAGATACCGCCACCAGCTGGGCGATGTCGTCCGCCTAGAGGACGATGATGGCCGACCACCATGAGAATACGGTCCAGACCACCCTGCTTGCAGGGGTAGTTCAGTTTACTCTACGCAGAGCCAGTCCACCCTGTTTACAGGAGCAGAACACTCTGTGTGCGCTTGTGGCAGGGAGCAGTTTCAGATATAGATTTTTATAAAATCACCCTGTTGCGTGCTTGCACCCAGGGGCAGTTTTAATTACACACCCTGTGTGCACTTGCGCCCAGAGGCAGGAGTCTTCGGACTCAGACACAGTTTATTGTCAGAGGCCAAGGCCTGAGCTACGTACCCAAGGGGACCGGTAGGAGGAGCTCACAGTTATCAGATGAGTGGAGTGACTTATTTTTGGTTGGTTTAGACCCGGGTAGGGGTAAATAGATTGTGTGTTGGTTGGCACCTTCCGGCTTATGGGGGTCGGTCAGGTATTGTATGTATTATTATGTATACCTCTATGTGCTATTAGATACTGATAGACAGTGGGACGACACGACATCAGGTACGTTCAGTTTAGTTATAGAATAAATAAACTCTCCCCAGTTATTCTCAGCCAGTTAGACTCAGCCACCTTCTGCTCATATGTCATGTTACTGTTGTTATTCATTTCAGTTGTGTATTTCAGTTGCTTTACATGCTCAGTACCTGTGGTACTGACGCCCAGTGGGACGCTGCATTACTTGCCTGCAGGTACTCATAGACGAGGAGGCGATCCCTCGTGATTCCAGTCAGCTATTGAGTATTCAGCTCCTGTCATCCGGAGACTGAATTCCAGAGGTGTATTTCGTTTTCTTTTGTTGTACAGTATGGGTAGGTCGGGGCCCTGTTCCGATCATTTCTATTGTTAGTCCTAGAGGCTTGCAGTCTTTATATATTCCCTGTGGTCAGTCGAGCCGGTCGTGTGAGGCCGTGCAGCTTGTTATAGTTATTTGTTATTTCTGTTCCTGTTGGCCGTGTGTGGCCATAACCAGTCAGTAGTGGTGACCTTGCCGGTCACGTAATTATTTAGCATGTTATTGTTGAGTTACAGAGAACTAGACAGCATGGTGGCCTTGTCGGCCCGCACAGGTTCCCCTGTAGTAGTATGTTTTTGGTTAGCTGTTTTCCAGGTGCAGGTGGCTATAGGCCTGTTGGCCGGAGGCTGTGTTTACAGCCGTTATATAGCCCTTTGGTTCCAGGAATTTGAGTTAGAGCCAGCCAGGCACCAGATGTGCTTCGGCTCACCAGATAGCAGTCTAGGTCCTACTAGGGCACCAGGTGCCAGTCATACCCCCCAGGGCGGGGCATGACAAACTTGGTATCAGAGCAGGTCGTGTCCCAGGGAGTCTGCAAGCTGTGCTAAGTAGAGTCTTGTCTATGGATGTGTTGTGCACTACATACCATAGGCAGGAGGCTACGAGGCATAATAGGAGAGTTACCCTTCTTTTCATACTCAGTCGTGCCTAGCACAGTATAGTATAGGGTTTGTTCTTTTGAAACTTACCACACTCTTTGTTTACAGATACTATGGCAGACTAGTGGCACCCAGCTACAGGCAGAAGATTGGATACAGCAGCGGGCGAAGGCACCAGTAGGATGCCTCATTTACAGTCAGATTTAGCCCGGTCTGAGAGCGATACGGAGGTGTCATCTCGACCGTCCCAGCAGTCTCCGCCTTGCCAGACACCATTTGAGGCAGCACCACCACCCACAGCTCCTGCACCCACTTCATCTGATCAAGAGCTACGTAGTGCGGTGGTTATGTTGACCCAGATGCTGGCTACTCAGCGTCAGCCAGTACCACCTGTAGCTGCAGAATCTCTAGGTAGGCCAGGTAGTTCCAGGGTCAGAGAATTCTTGGCGTTGGGACCCCCTCAGTTTACAGGGTCGGATTCAGCAGAGGACCCTCAGGACTTTTTGGACCAGATGCAGAGGATCTTTAGAGTCATGCACGTAACCCCAGCAGAATCAATTGAGTTAGCCGTGTTCTGGTTAAGGGATATTGTTGTTTTGTGGTACGAAAGTTGGGAGAGATCTTGGGGAAGAGATGCAGCCCCTCCTACTTGGTCCAGCTTCTCGGAGGCCTTCCTGGACCACTATTTACCCCAGGAGGTCAGACAGGCCCGGATGGACCAGTTTTTACACTTAGAGCAGGGGGCCAGGAGCGTTCGTGAGTATTCTTTTCAGTTCGACTCCTTAGCCCGCTATGCTCCAGCGTTTGTGGACACCATGTCGTCTAGAGTCCACCGCTTTATTGTGGGCCTGAATCAAGAGTACATAGAGACGTGCATGATGGCTACTTTGAGAGAGGACATGGACATAGCAAGGGTACAGGCCTTCGCACAGACAATTGAGGGCTTGAGACAGCGGCAGCGGGGTGACAGACAGGCGACTTCAGAGCAGCGCCATAGAAGCAGACCCGCTGAGATTCGAGGGGAGATCCCTAGGGGGCCGAGACCACGGTTTTCAGAGAGGCCACCCAGATCTTTACCTCCGATACAGCAGCAGAGAGGCAGATTTGTTCGCCAGAGTCAATCAGAGTCCGGTAGCAGTTCACGGACAGTAGCCTCACCTCAGCAGCGGAGGGTAGAACAGAGTAGATTTGCAGCTACCCCTTGTCCTATATGCCACCGACTACATGCTGGAGCCTGCAGGCAAGGCTTCCCAGGGTGCTATTACTGCGGACAGGAAGGGCATTTAATGAGAGATTGTCCATCCATGGGACAGGGTAGCCGGGATGATCTAGATAGAGCATCAGTAGGGCCACGAGTTCCAGCAGCCTCAGCAGGGTGCAGACCCTCAGGTTCCGTAAATAGGGGCTGAGGTAGATCATGAGCCTCTGGCTCAGGTGCAGGCCCCAGCCATACCTATGCATTACTAGGGAGGTAGGATTCAGAGGCATCTCCCGACGTGGTCACAGGTACATTGATTATCTGCTCATACCCGGTTTATGTACTGATTGATCCAGGGTCCACCCTATCGAATGTTACCCCGTTTGTGGCACGAAAGTTCAATATTGCACCAGAATTATTGCAGAAGCCCTTTTCGGTATCCACACCCGTCGGTGACTCGATCGTGGCTAGCAAAATTTACCGGGGGTGTACAGTAGAGATTGCTGATCGTCAGACCACAGTAGACCTGGTCGAGCTAGAAATGATAGACTTCGATGCCATAATGGGTATGGATTGGCTAGTGCCGTGCTTTGCCAATGTTGAATGTTGGACCAAGACGGTCCGATTCTACTTTCCAGGAGAAGCAGTGCGGGAGTGGAAGGGCAGCACCGCTACGCCAAAAGGTAGGTTTATTTCCTACCTTCAGGCGAGGAAATTGATAGCTAAGGGATGTATTTACCATCTGGTCAGAGTTTAGGATATCCGAGCAGAATCTCCGACACTCCGGTCTATTCTAGTGGTGAACAAGTTCCCTGATGTGTTTTCGGACGAGTTACCTGGTATTCCCCCAGAAAGGGAAATAGATTTTGCTATCGATTTATTACCAGGCACCCAGCCGATATCGATTCCTCCTTATCACATGGCTCCTGCAGAACTCAGAGAATTGAAGGAGCAGCTGAAAGACTTGTTGGATAAAGGTTTTATTAGGCCGAGTACTTCACCATGGGGTGCGCCAGTTCTATTTGTGAGAAAGAAAGATGGCTCACTTTGTATGTGCATAGATTATCGGCAATTAAACAAAGTTACAGTGAAGAACAAGTACCCGCTACCCAGGATTGATGATTTATTTGATCAGTTACAGGGAGCCAGATACTTTTCTAAGATTGACTTGCGGTCCGGATATCACCAGGTTCGAGTTCGTGAGAGAGATATTCCCAAAACGGCGTTCAGGACCCGATATGGACACTTTGAATTTCTAGTTATGTCCTTTGGGTTAACGAATGCCCCAGCAGTATTCATGGACCTAATGAACAGTATTTTCAGACCTTTCCTGGACTTGTTCGTAATAGTGTTTATGGATGATATTCTGGTGTATTCTCGCTCTGAAGCAGATCACCGGACTCATTTGCGGACAGTGCTCCAGATCCTCAGGGACCGCCAGTTATATGCTAAATTCTCTAAGTGTGAATTCTGGCTTAATTCAGTAGCCTTTTTGGGACATATTGTGTCGGATGCTGGTATACAGGTTGACACGCAAAAGATAGAAGCAGTCAAATCATGGCCCAGGCCTACCACTCCGACCGAGGTCCGCAGTTTTCTGGGATTAGCGGGATATTACAGGAGGTTTGTTGAGGAATTCTCTACCATAGCAGCACCTCTGACCAAACTGACACAGAAAGCAGCAAAGTTTCAGTGGACAGAAGCATGCGAGCAGAGCTTCCAGGAGTTGAAAGATAGATTAACCTCCACTCCAGTGTTAACCTTGCCGGAAGGTACAGAAGGTTATTCAGTATATTGCGACGCATCATGCGTTAGGTTGGGTTGTGTGTTGATGCAGCATGGTAAGGTAATTGCATATGCCTCCAGACAGCTGAGGAAACACGAGAGGAATTATCCTACCTACAACCTGGAGTTAGCCGCAGTGATCCACGCCTTGAAATTGTGGAGACATTACCTGTACGGCGTTCATGTTGATATTTTCACAGATCACAAGAGCCTACAGTATATCTTCACTCAGAGGGAGCTGAATCTGCGGCAACGTCGCTGGTTGGAGTTGTTAAAAGATTATGATGTAAACATTCTATACCACCCGGGAAAAGCTAATGTTGTAGCAGATGCTCTCAGCCGAAAGTCCATGGGGAGCTTGGCGTATTTGCATCCCGAGCAGCGGGAATTGGTCAGGGAAATACATCAGTTAGCTAGCCTAGTCGTTCGTGTAGCAGAAACAGGGGACGGTAGAGCGGTAATTCAGGACACTGCCGTGTCATCGTTGGTTGTAGAAGTGAAAGAACGGCAATTTGAGAATCCTGACCTAGTTCAGCTTAAAGATTACGTTCCGCTGGGAAGGCGCCAGGGTTCCGGGTAACAGAGGATGGAGTGCTGTGTTCTAAAGATCGTTTATGTGTTCCCAATGTTTCAGACCTCTGCCAGCGGATTATGAACGAGGTATATTACACCCGTTATTCCCTTCACCCCAGTGCGACAAAAATGTACCATGACATCAAAGAGAACTACTGGTGGCCAGGTATGAAAAGGGAAATTGCTGAATTTGTAGCCCAGTGTCCTAACTGCCAACAGGTGAAAGAAGAACACCAGAAGCCAGGCGGGTTAACTCAGGACATAGTTGTACCTCTCTAGAAATGGGAAGCAGTGAATATGGATTTTGTGGCAGGATTACCCCGTACCAGACACAGACATGACTCTATATGGGTAATAGTTGATAGATTGACTAAATCAGCTCATTTCCTGCCAGTCAGAACTACTTTCTCGGCTGAAGATTATGCAGAGTTGTATATCCGAGAGATAGTCAGATTGCACGGAGTGCCAATATCCATTATTTCAGATAGGGGAGCACAGTTCACGGCTAGGTTTTGGCAATCGTTCCAGAAGGGACTGGGAACGCAGATTAATCTGAGCATAGCTTTCCACCCTCAGACAGACGGACAGGCTGAGCGCACTATTCAGACGCTCGAGGATATGCTGCGAGCGTGTGTGCTAGACTTTGGTGGTAGCTGGGACGAGCACTTGCCGCTGATAGAATTTGCTTATAATAATAGCTATCACTCGGCTATTCAGATGGCACCTTTTAAGGCTTTATAAGGACGAAAGTGCAGATCACCGGTTGGCTGGTTCGAAGTAGGGGAATCAGCGATAATTGGGCCAGACATTGTTCAGCAGTCAGAAGAAAAAGTAAAGCTTATCAGAGAACCCCTATTGACTGCACAGAGTCGCCAGAAATCATATGCAGATGTACGGCGCAGAGACCTGCAGTTCGATGTGAATGACTGGGTATTTCTGAAAGTGTCTCCGATGAAAAGGGTGATGAGATTCAGTAAGAAGGGTAAGCTCAGTCCGAGGTTTGTTGGGCCTTATCAGGTTCGTCGGAGGATAGGCCGAGTAGCATATGAATTGAACTTGCCTCCAGAGCTAGAACCCGTTCATCCCGTCTTTCATGTGTCCATGCTGAGGAAATGCATAGGAGACCCATCCAGAGCAGTCCCAGTCCAGGATATCCAGGTTACTGAAGAGCTGGCCTATGAAGAGGTTCCAGTCGCCATCCTAGACAGGCAAGTTCGTAGATTGAGAACTAAGGATATTGCATCTGTCAAGGTATTGTGGCGTAACAAGAACCGGGAGGAGATGACATGGGAAGCTGAAGAAGATATGAGAACTAGATATCCTCACCTATTCCAGGCCTAGTCAGGCGACAGGTATGTCTGTATTATTACTTATGTAGTACCTTATGGTTGTATAAGTGAGAAAGATTGATGTTTAGCTATCCAGTAAATCTTAAAGCATTGCATGCAGTACCTGTGTTGGACTTTTCTGCATTTCAGGTTTTTGCTATAGTCCATATTAAAGGGGAAACTCTACCAAAATTTTCCTAGGTAGTAAGTTGAGAAGTCCTCTAGGTAGAAGTTTACATTCGAGGATGAATGTTCTTAAGGGGGGAGAATGTTATACCCCGTAGGATTCCCGGCACCTAGATGGCCTATTCGTGCATTGGTCAAGCATATTTGGAAGCCATACGTGCTAGGGAAAGGCCCAGTTAAAGATCGGACGAGAAACCTGTCGAACCATCGCGGAAGGAGCCGAGGCAGAGCCCTTCCCCGATAACTATAACAAGCTGCACGGCCTCACACGACCGGCTCAACTAACCACAGGGAATATATAAAGACTGCAAGACTCTAGGAATAACAATAGAAATGATCGGGACAGGGCCCCGACCTACCCGTACTGTACAACAAAAGAAAATGAAATACACCTCTAGAATTCAGTCTCCGGATGACAGGAGCTGAATACTCAATAGCTGACTGGAATCACGAGGGATCGTCTCCTCGTCTATGAGTACCTGTAGGCAAGTAATGTAGCGCCCCACTGGGCGTTAGTACCACAGGTACTGAGCATGTAAAGCAACTAAAATACACAACTGAAATGAATAACAACAGTAACATGACAGCAGAAGGTGGCTGAGTCTAACTGGCTGAGAATAACTGGGGAGAGTTTATTTATTCTATAACTAAACTGAACGTACCTGATATAGTGTCGTCCCACTGTCTATCAGTATCTAATAGCACATAGAGGTATACATAATAATACATACAATATCTAACCGACCCCCATAAGCTGAAAGGTGCCAACCAACACACAATCTATTTACCCCTACCCGGGTCTAAACCAACCAAAAATAAGTCACTCCACTCATCTGATAACTGTGAGCTCCTCCTACTGGTCCCCTTGGGTACGTAGCTCAGGCCTTGGCCTCTGACAATAAACTATGTCTGAGTCCGAAGACTCCTACCTCTGGGCGCAAGTGCACACGGGGTGTGTAATTAAAATTGCCCCTGGGTGCAAGCACGCAACAGGGTGATTTTATAAAAATCTATATCTGAAACTGTCCCCGGCCACAAGCGCACACAGAGTGTTCTGCCCCTGTAAACGGGGTGGACTGGATCTGCGCAGAGTAAACTGAACTACCCCTGCAAGCAGGGTGGTCTAGACCGTATTATCATGGTGGTCGGCCATCATCGTCCTCTAGGCGGATGGCATCGCCCAGCTGGTGGTGGTATCTGAATCTGGTATCGACATAGCTTAACCCAGGGGCGGTGGGGATGCTAAAAGGGTGCCCACATGCCACAACAAGTCTCAACAAACAAATAGCACATAGAAATAACAAGCATGTATAACTGAAAAGACTATCTGGAATCTAACTTCTTATTCTGATCTGTTTCTATACTGAACTGATTCTTACTAATTGTACTGATTCTGCAATCTCTGTTTAACTTTACGGCTACTCTGTAGCCAAGATACTATCTGTCTGAATAACTAATCTGTAGCCATAACTGTCTGTCTATCTGATCTTTCTTTACTGACTGCTATTACGAAAATCTGTTCCTTTTTATTCTACAACATGCTTGCTATTCACATAATAGGCTGTACTGAATCTGAACTACTAACTTGCCCTTGGGCACATGCTTTTCTAACTTTCAGACTGAATATGATATCACAACGCAAACTAGGTTTACTGAACTTGCACAATACTTAACATTCAACTTCCCGAAATTCTACCACAGAGTTTATTGTACTATACAAGGCTAAAGCTACTAACTTGCCGAAGGAACTAGCTTTACATACCTTAACCTCGAGTTATCCGTCTGTCGGACGAGGCTCGGCTAATACTTCAACTATTTCTCCCAACTGCATTCATAAATATGTCAATTAATACTAAATATAGCTTTATTCTAAAGAACAACGTCACTTTCGATATAATTATAGCCTAAACTTTGGCTTATCGAAAGACGGTCAAAAACTCGCTATTTTCCAGAAGTCCAGAAGGGAGAAATATTCACTTCACAGCTAGGAACACATAGACACTAGTTTGGAACAATTCTACTTACCTTAGCTCGGTAGCTCGACGATTCGTCGGCCGTATTTCACGAAACTAAATCTGTAGGAATGCTCTCTGCTGCTAAATACCTCGGTATCTGAGGTTAATTTAGGTTTGGACTGCGTTTGGCAGCATAATCGGACGAAATTATATTACCCTCTTTGTTCTTTTCCCTTTCTCTGGTTTTCCTCTCTGTTTTCTGGAAATTTTATGATTTAAATCCAGAATAAACCGAAGTGGGGCTTTTTATACTTGAGCCTGGACAAGGCCAACATGTCACGGAGCCAACGCGGAGGCTTTACCTCCGTGACACGCTGCCATCGCGGAGGGGCTCTGCCTCGGCTCCTTCCGCGATGGTTCGACAGGTTTCTCGTCCGATCTTTTCCCGGGCCTTTCCCTAGCACGTATGGCTTCCAAATATGCTTGACCAACGCACGAATAGGCCATTTAGGTGCCGGGAATCCAACGGGGTATAACATTAATACACATTAAAACTATTATAATACAAATGATCTAACCTCTAATTGGGTTTTAATGCAAACCTATTTACTATTATTTAAAAAAAATGGTATTTATATTCATTATCAATAACCAAGAAAATTAAAGTTAAGAAAATAGGAAATCTTTAAAAAGTTGAGAAAAATATAGTTTCCTGATCTTAGAAGTATGCCACATCACTGGTCCTAAGATCAGAATTATATAATATATAGATGAAACGTTCAAAAATTCTAATTAGTACCATATGCATTATGTATTAAATTTCAACAATAATTATAATTAAGTTTATATAAGAACGAAGTCATTGAAGTTTCATATTCGTATAAAAAAATTTGAAAGAAACTCAAATATCATATCATAATTATAAATATTCTAGATTTTGTATTAGACATTGTCTTCTGATATTTCACCGGCTTCAAACTAAAAGAATACAAAATTCAAATATTAAATGAGGGTATCAGGGAAAAAAATAGAAAAAGATAAATAATTTGGGATGTTTATTTATAATTCTATACAAAAATGTTATAGCACCGGTGTTTGATTGAAGGACAAAAATGTCATTTGACTTATGATGGTTATTTTGGTCTTTTAATTTTATACTTTGGGTCTTTTATATATATATATATATATATATATATATATATATATATATATATATATATATATATATATATATTTACATCTATTAAAAGTTAAATTTACTTTTTTGTGAAAAATTATTAATAGGAGTAGTATTTAAGTAAAGGCCAAAATGGTCGTTTATTATTTAATTAATTCCTCTTTTCAACTAAGAGGTTTCTCACTTATATAGTAATATGATATTCACACACACACCCACACACTTCATTTTAACATATTTTTATTCTTTATAGATGAAATGAAAGGTTGCAATAGTAAATATTTAGATTTTTAAATATTTCAATAAAGAATAAAAATAAGTGGAGTAGTAAATTTTGAGACATTTAATTTTTTACAATAAAACAAAAATAAATAGAGTGAGTGGTAATTGACACATTTATTTTTGTATAATAATAAGAAATAGAAATGTGAAGAAAATTATCAAAAAAATGAGAAAAAAAGATAAATAGAATCCTTGTCCAAAGAGAGGTGTCGCATCACTTCTCTAATGCCTAACTTTATATTTTATATTTGTATATATAAATAGAATCCTTGGTCCGAGTACTTGGTATTAGAGCCATTGGGGAAGTAAAGATTATTATTCATAAATTTAACTTGCTTTTATACGACACTGTCAGATCTGTAATTTAAACTATGTAAGTTTGAATTAATTTGTACAAATTGGTGAGATCTATCTTGTAATAAGTTCTAAATGAAGATGGTACTGTGATCTTTTCAGATCTACACTGTAGGCAGTATCCCTAAGCAACGAGGGTTGGATTGCTGAAGAGGACTTAGTAGACTTACAAATGGTTATTCATAACCTTTGGATCATCTGAATGAAGAATTTCTTGGAACAAGACTGATCTAACCTTAAGTATAAAATGAAGCAAGAATTCTTTAATTTAACTATCAGATCTGACTCTTCCGTATATTATTAAGTTAAATACTTGAATATATTTCTTTATGAAACCTAATGGTCTCTTGATCCATGAATAAGAAACATTAAAGTTATTATTGTTTTTCTAACTATTTTCTTGCGGATCTTGCAATAGCGTTCTTCCATCCCTTCTCCTCTTCCTCTAAAAACTCTTCTGCTTCCTCAGCTACCTCATCTTCTTCCATCTCCTCCAATTCCAAGATCAAATAAGATATTAGCTTCTCCGATTTGGAGCAATCAATTGATGACTGGAAAATCCCTAAACACCATCAATCAGGCATTTACAAATCTTCAAAATGGTCCTTGACAAGTGACTATCACATTACAACCATTGAACAAACTATTCATCTTGAGTCAGATCACGATGATATCAAGCTTCTAAATCCAAAGTCTATAGAAATATATAGATGAAAGTGCAACTATCTCCACTTCGGGTTAGTCCAAATTGCTGCTAAGCCCCTCTCTAGAGAAGGACTAGACACCTCACTTCTCCTTTGTCTCAGAGATTCAAGGTTCTTAAACTTCAATGACTCCCTCCTAGGAATGGTTGAAAACAACATTTGTAGTGGTCCAATTTATTTTGACTGCTTTCCAAATTTTACAGTGTCTCTTCGAGATAGGAATATCTTAGATTCTTTAACCCTAAATGTTAAGACATCCAATTACAGGACCAAATCTAGATCTCTCCCTGTAGCCATTATCTATAGGATTCAATATAAGACTATGAGTTCAGCCTTCAATATTGAGGCCATGAGAACCTTAAATAAAGGTGAAACAATTCTTTTCCAAACCGATTTTCAAAGATCTCACTTATCAGTTCCTAGACCTATTTCTTGGAGTTAGATAAACCTACCCCAAAATTGGGTGCTGCAAGATGCAACACCAGCACAAAAACTAGAGAATACTACTATTTCTTAGATCCAACATTTCTCGAGTGGAGCAATATCCATCTCCTTCCAAAGATCTCTTAGCCAAAGAGTCTCTACTGCCTATTCAGCACAATCTAAAATTCAAACTACTAGACACTCAGTTTCTGTCATGCCCCGCCTTGGGAGACATGACTGGAACCTGGTGCCCTACTAAGACCTGGATTGCTGGACTACTGAGCCTAAGCACTTCTGGTGCCATGCTGGCTCTAACCTTGGATTTATGGAACCAACAGGCTATATAACGGCTGTAAATATAGCCTCCGGCCCACTACGCCTATAGCCTCCTGTAAGAAAACAATAGCTGACCAGAACCACAGGAGTATAAAGGAACATATGCGGGCCGACAAGGCCACCATGCTGACTAGTTTCACTGAAAAGCTGAACTTAATGCTAAATTGCTCTGTGACCGAAAAGGTCACCAACTATCAACTATACAAGGCCCCACACGGCCATCATAAACAAACTAAAACATACATACGGCCTCACACGACCGGTATGACTAACCACAGGGAGTATACAATCTGCAAGCCTCTAAGAATGATAATAAGATGGTCGGGACAGGGCCCCGGCCTACCCGTACTGTACAACAAAAAGAGAAATAAACCTCTAGCTCAAGCTTTGGATGATAGGAGTTGATGACTCTGTGTGCTGGCTGGAATTACGAGGGATCGGCTCATCGTCTATGAGTACCTGCAGGCAAGTAATGCAACGCCCCAAAACGGGTGTCAGTACCACAGGTACTGAGTATGCAAATCAATAACTAGAACATAACTGAAGATAAACAGTAATACTGATAGTTACTGAAGTATAGGAGATGGCTAAGACTGCCTGGGATAGCAGAATCTGAAATGAGCTTAACTGTACTGGAGAGAAGGTGAGAATCATACCTTTCAGTGCAGCGTCCTGCTATCTATCAATTTAATAAATAACACATATAGCATACAAGAACCTATACTAGCCCCCATAAGCCGGAAGGTACCAATCAACATGCAATCTATATACCCCTACCCGGGTCGCCATCTACCTAGTAACTATTCACAGCACTCACCTAGTAACTACGAGCATCCCGCCGGCCCCCTGGGTATGCAACTTGGGCTCTCTAGGCCCCTGACTATAGCTGTATCTGAGTTCGGTGGACTCCTGTAAACTGTGATCTGAGATTTGTATCTGTAATCTGTAATCTATACCCCGGGCGCAAGTGCTCGACGAGGGTGTGCTATAATGCTGATCAGCCTGCTATGGGGAATGCTGCCTTCCATCTTCGTCCTCTGGTGAACGGCATGCCACTCCGTGGAGTGACGTATCCTCACCCTCTGGCGGACGAGTCGACACAGCTATTAACCCTGGGGCGGCAAGGAAGCTCTAAGGGTGCCCAACATAGAACAATCAGGTCTCTACAAACAACAATAATCACATATAACATATATATTAAATCTGATAATACTGTCCATGTTCTGATATTCTATTCTGAATCCCTTGCTGAATTATATTGAATCTAATACTGAGTTATACTGAGTCTGGAATAATATCTCGCTATCTGATACTAATTTACTAACTTTTATTCTGAGTATGACATAATAATTATTCAAGAATGCTTACTGGATTCACACTGGGAATAATACTTGGCTTTGAAACGTTCTTTTGGATTTATTCTATTTTACTATACTAAAATTACTATCTTGCCGAAGAAACTGGCTTTACATACCTCAGTTGCCGACTTCTTGATTAACTAGCGTAACTCGGTCAATATCCAGCTATTTCTTCCAACTACATTCATATTCATAGCAAATAAAACTAAATTCATCAATATTCTAGAAGAAAACACTACTTTGAATATATATA
Source organism: Datura wrightii (assembly GCA_035772735.1). Taxonomy (NCBI): domain Eukaryota; kingdom Viridiplantae; phylum Streptophyta; class Magnoliopsida; order Solanales; family Solanaceae; genus Datura; species Datura wrightii. Next base: position 35,083,081 of record JASDFA010000006.1, read on the forward strand.
CTGCTCAAACTTTGACTTATCAAAAAACAGCTAAAAACTCGCTATTTGTCAAAAGTCCAGAAGGGAGAAATACTCACTTTATGGCTAGGAGTATATTGACACTAATTTGGAGCAATTCCACTTACCTTAGCTCGGTAGGACGACGATTCGCCGGCCGAATTTCACAAAACTAACTTCGTAGGAATGCTCCCTGCAGCTTTATACTTCGCTACCCGAAGTTAATTTGAGTTTGCATTGTGTTTGACAGCGTAATCGAACGAATATTTGTATGGAATCCTTGTCTTCCTTTGTTTTTGGTCGCTTACTAGAAATTAAAAGATGGGAAATGATTTAAAATAAAGTGGGAGGGCTTTATATACTTGGGGCCTTTAAGTCGCATTTGTCGAATGCGATTTATAAGTCGCATTTGCCTTGCGACACTCCGACTTGGCGCTTGTCCGGTCTCTCCTCGGGCCCTTTTTCTAGCACGTATGGCATTCTAAAACTCTTAACCAACATGCGAATAAGCCATCTAAATGCCAAGAATTTATGGGGTGTAATAGTTTCTTCATTCCCCTCTAGAGTTGAGACGGTCAACTTCGAATCAAGAATCCCTCAAGCCACATATTCGGTGGAAACTTCTCCCTCAACTGAGGTTAATGATGACCAACCCCAATCCTATACTTACTCATCCCTAGGTGGTGAACTGGGAGTTTTGATGCAATATTTTTAAATTGATAAAGAAATACTTCGGAAAGAGTTCTATTCTCCGAGAAATATTTTGAAAAGAACTTGGTTTTTTAAGCATTTTCAAAATGACGAAAGAAAGAGCCTTCAAGAAATTTATTATGAATTTTTACTCTGTCCAAAAATAGATTAATTTCTTTGAATGGTTTGAAGCCTATGCTGATTTTCATCAGTTAGATTTTCCTTTTTCTAAATCGGCTAATGTTTCAAAAGTCTGAAAAACTTACAATGGCGGAGAGATCACTTCTGAGCTCCCTCCGGTACAAGAATTTTCAACAACATATGCTGATAACTCTATTGTCATAGTCCCTTTCAAAATAAACCCCGACAATGAAGCAGTTAACAGCAAAGATATCAAAAATATTTTTGAACAAAATAATTATAGAAATAAATGTTTACAAGCACTTGATGAATATATGGTTTCAAGACCATCCTCAACACCACCTGCTCTTCAAAACTATCAGAGGCCTCCACAACTTCGGTTCCTCTATTTAAACCTTATGAAATCCCTACAGTATTTGCTAAGGAACTCCAAACTTACAACTCAAAAGATTCCCCTCAACTTTCTGACCTCCAACGAAGGATCTTGGAAATTGACAAGACTCTGGTCCCTGATACCCTAATGAGAGAAAACTCTTCTAAGGCCTCTGCAACTATCACTGTTCTTCAGGAAGATACCATCCGATAGTCAGCCAGAAGGAGAAGAAGTTCCTTTAGAGATGGCCCCCGTCAAAGCTAAATTTTCCAACTGGCGTAAGCCGCAAAATCTTTATTACCCTAGAGCTACCCATTCTGATGTAGCCTTAGAAGAAAAATCCAATATCATGCAAAACAACTACAATGCCAATAACATCTATGAATGCAACATAGATGGTTGTTCTAAGAACAATATTATATCCATATTATAGCAGATGACAATGGTTGCGACTGCTTACAGGACCTCCCATAACTGCTCAGACCAGCTCACTACCTATGTCCTAGTAGCAGGGTTTACGGGCCAGTCAAAAGGTTGGTGGGGCACCCATCTTAGTGAGGAAGACAAGCAAAAAAAATTTCATAGTGTTCGAGTCGACCCTTCAGGAGAACCAATATTTAAGGATGGACAAATCATTCCTGACTCTACCAATACTCTTATTTACACCATTATCAAAACATTCCTTGGAAGTCCGGGTATCTTTAGGGAAAGATCTTCTGAAGTACCCAACAACTTTAAGTGTAAGACACTTTCATACTTTAGATGATATAAGGACTCCTCTATTACCAGAATCTATGAAAGGCCTGATGGTAACCTTCCCTACTGGAAAGAGAAATTCCTAGATGGCCTGTCTAAGTTCCTTAGATATTTAGTCAAAGAAGAGCTCCAAAACTAGCCCTCTGGTGATATTATTCTTTATGAGTAGATCACTTACAGTCAGCTTACAAGCCTCATCCAGCAAGTTACCCTTAAGATCTGTCGTCAAGATAAGATATTAAGACAATTAGCAAAAGATAGAGCTTAGACATGCCGAGACCTAGGAAGTTTCTGTCAACAATTTGGTCTACCTCCATATAGAAAGAAATCCAAAGAAATTGGGCTCCTAAAAAGGAAGTCTCCTTATCTAGGCCTCATAATCCTAAATTTAGGAAATCAAAATCTTCTCCTCCAAAACATCAACGTGCAGCTAAGAAGCCACCTCTTCCTTCCCCCAATGATGGCAAATGTTATAGGTGCGACAGACCTGGCCATATTGCCAAGCAAATTCGCCAAAAGAATTAGAAATCTCAATATGGATGAATCAGTCCTCAACCAGATATAACACCTCTTACTACAAGAGGACTCCGATAGTGCTAATGATGAGTTCGAACAGGACCTTAACCAAATCGAAGATGATGACCTAGAATCCTCCCTGTCTGACCAAGAAGATCAAAATAGCCAACATGAAGTCAATGTTCTCTCAAAAAAACAAGATCTTCTCCTAGAGGTTATAAGAAATTTACAAGATTCAGATCGAAAAAGACATTATCTAGATCAACTCAAAAAGACTCTAGATAGACCTTCCACATCTTCCTCCGATATGTTTTCTCATCCTCACATAGCAAACACCTACAATATCATTGATGTTTTGAACAGATTTCCTTCTAGCAAACCAAAGGTAGCAACTATTCAAGATCTTTTTCAGAAATAGTACTCCTTAAGGAGGAAATCCAACAAATCAAAGCTAGGAAAGAATTAGATCAGATTGTCCTTCAACAATTCTCTACCATGGGTGATCCTCCTGGATAAACAGAAGCTGAACAACCAAATGATGAGGCTGAACAAGAAGACTTTATCAATTATCTCTCGAGAATCTCCATCAGGAGATGGCATACTAGGGTAATCTTAGTAGTCAACAAATCATTCATTCTAGACACTATTGCCCTTTTTGATACTGGTGCAGACCTCAATTGTGTCCAAGAAGGACTTATCCCAACCAAATACTTTGAGAAAACCAAAGAGGCCCTTAGAGCTGCTAATGGCAATAGATTAGGAATCAACTACAAGCTCTCTAATATCGAAGTAAGATCTTCCATAGGAAATTCTACTTTATCAGCTTCTACCTCATTCGTACTAGTGAAAGACATTACTAATCCTGTAATCTTAGGCACTCCTTTCATTGAAGAGCTCATCCCATTCCGGGTCACTCATCAAGGAATCGAAATTGAATGCAATAACATTTCCCTTCCTTTTGACAAACCCCCAGTAAGAAGAATCTTGTCTACCTTGAAGCATAAGGAAGTCCAGATTAACTTCCTCAAGGAAGAAGTAGCTTTCCACAGGTTACAGCAACAAATTCAAGAACCTCTCCTTCAATCAAAAATCAAGGTCCTTGAAACACAAATTCAAAAAGAACTCTGTGTAGATTTACCCACAGCCTTCTGGAATTGCAAAAAACACATGGTTAGGCTTCCTTACGAACCTGACTTTGATGAAAAAATAATTCCTACAAAAGCTCGCCCAATACAAATGAACCATGCGCTAACAGTCCATTGTCAAGAAGAAATCAATGATCTCCTTCGCAAACAAATCATCTCTCCAAGCAAATCCCCTTGGAGTTGTGCTGCCTTTTATGTGAATAAAAGTTTCGAAATTGAGTGAGGCGTCTCTCGCTTGGTCATCAATTATAAACCACTAAATAATGTCCCCCGTTGGATTAGGTATTCTATTCCCAACAAGAAAGATTTACTCCAGCGACTCCATGCTGTCACAATTTTCTCAAAGTTCAATTTAAAGTCAGGCTTTTGGCAAATGTAGATTGATCCAAGAGATCGATACAAAACAATTTCTACAGTACCTTTCGGACAATATGAATGGAATGTAATGCCCTTTGAACTAAAGAATGCACCTTCAGAATTCCAAAAAATAATGAATGACATTTTCAATCCCTTCTCAAAGTTCATAATTGTTTACATTGATGATGTTCTGGTATTCTCCACAAACATTGATCAACATTTCAAGCACCTAAAAACTTTCTTCAATGTAATCAAAGAAAATGGCTTAGTCTTGTCCAAAATCAAGTATAGTCTTTTCCAAATTAACATTCTCTTTCTTGGGCATAATATCCAACAGGGTACTATCATCCCCATTCAAAGATCTACCCAATTTGCTGATAAATTTTCCGATCAGATTTTAGACAAAACACAACTGCAAAGATTCTTAGGGTGTGTTAATTATGTAGCAGATTTTGTTCCAGGGCTTAGCAGTTTGCTAAGACCCCTTCATGTTCACACCAATGCTATTAAAGAAATCAAGCAGAGGATTAAGCATCTTCCTTGTCTATCTCTTCCCGATCCCTCTACATTCAAAATAGTCGAAACAGATGCATCAGACATTGATTATGGTGACATTTTAAAATTAAAAAAAAATGATAAGGAGCATATTATTGCATTTGCTTAGAATAAGGCCCAATAAAATTATCCAACAACTAAAAAAGAAATTTTAGCAATTATTTTGTGCATATCAAAATTTCAAGCAGATTTGTTAAACCAAAAATTTTTATTACGAATTGACTGTAAAGCTGCAAAATCTGTTTTACAAAAAGATGTTCAAAATCTTGCCTCTAAACATATATTTGCTAGATGGCAAGCTATTTTGTCTATTTTTTTATTTTGACATAGAATATATCAAAGGGAGCTCCAACTTTATTCCAAATTTCCTTACTAGAGAATTTTTTATGAGAAGATAAAATGAGTAGAAAAAAGAAGGCAACAGAAGTCCCGAATTCGTCGCAACTTCCAACCCTCACTCTGTCAAGTGAAACAAATTAGCGCTGGTACAACAACAATCAATTTCAAAGAAATAGCAAGCTGCTACCGAGCAGCAAACAAAAATCAGTTGCTTCTAAGCAACCTTCAAAAGAAGCAGTTAGCCCAAGCCAGCCCAAATACCAAACTCCGTCGGACTATGCCATGAAGGGAATTCTGCCATCATATTTGCTGAAAAATGCAGCTCCAATTTTCATTTTCATTTTCAATCCAAAGAAGTGGGCTGACCTAGTTGAGAAAAAAGAACAAAATACTCAACTAGCCCAAACCATGTCCACCCCATGGACAGAATAAGATTTTCAAAACTGGCGCCTGCTCATGGGCTTCAAAGATACTGCAGCCCTGACAAGCCCCAATAGAAGAGAATTAATGAACTAATATCTCTTCTTCAAAAATATGTGTTATACTGCGGCGGTCCAAAGACACGCATCTTCTTCTTCTCATTCGGTGACTGCTAGCAGTTACACCAAAAAAGTTGTAGAGGCAGAGAGCTCCATAGAATTTTCTTTCAATTTTTCACAAAGCACTAGCACGGTACATTCTGTACCAAACAAGACACTTTCTCCAAATAGAGGTTCCTCCCCTGATGAACCTACCTACTTCAAAAATGTCTATGTTTATTCACTAATTCAAATTGAGCCTGAATTTTGGCACTCCAACCCCCAAGAGGTGGCTAAGAAAATGCTTAACCCTTCTGCCAATTTTATTCAAAAAACTCCCTCCTATACCAAAAAGTTCTATGAGTTCATTCTTATAGACACAAGATCTTATTTATTCAAACCCCACAAAGACAAACAAACCCAAATATTTATTACCCATACCACGATATGGATTAACAAAATAATATCACCCAAAGAATGGGGAACGCACCCAGCCAAGTATAAAAAGTCAATCATTTGAATCCCAAAATTACAACTATTTTGACTATATAGCAGCGTGGATGAACGCATTCACCTTTCAAAATGACCTCAACAAACATTTCTGGTTTCTCCTACGGGGGAAACAACTAACCTCTGACTTCCCTCAGTAGTTTTTGCATCAATGGTGGCCGGCTTATGGCCACAAAGCTGAAATCCTTCCTCCCTTGGTTTGCGAAAGATATGAATATTTTTGCCGAAGGTTTTTTAGCGAGCAACAGGTCCCCTTGCTCCTGCAATTTTTTCGCAGGTATCATGTCCCATGGATTTACTCAGAAAAGTTTGTCTTCCACAAACCGAAAGGACACAAAGGGCTCCAATGGTTAGCCCTCCAAGGTTATTCTAAATAGTACAAAAATTGAAACCCTTCAGAAGCCTACCCAGTGGAAGTGGAAAAATGATTCCTGCAAAATTCGAAGTATCTGGCCTTGAAAGATGCCGCCCAAATAACATTTTTACAACAGAAATGTATTGTAGCAGCCCAACTGACCAGCTCAAGCAACAAAGGAGATTTCATCCAACAAATGAAAAAAAATCCTCCAATAGATTAAAGCTGAACTCCCCAGCTATCAACCGTAGGCGTCGAAAAAATTCGAGTCGGAAGATAAAGAAGACAACTCATGCATCAATTTCCAGCTGAATTGACATCAGTAATAACACCATCAATACATCATCAGAATTGATGTCATGCATGACATCATTAGAAAATTATTGAGGGTGATATTGTAATTTCACTGTAGCAACACTGTAGCACTTTCACTGTAGCAAATTTTTTGCTATAAATAGCCCCCTCCATTTCATTTGTAGAGCATCCTTTTCTTGCACAAGCTTTCTCTTTCAAGGAAGACTTGGTTAGAGCTTGCTCTCTTTCTTGTAATATTCTAAAGTTTTTTGATACTTATATCAAAGTTCAATTTTTCTAACCTTTCACTTTCCTAACTTGTCTCTTTCATTTTATTGCATATGGTTGGCCTAGCCACCTACCTTTAATTGTTGCACTTATTATTTAATTGTTGCATTATTATTGATTTTGCCACCTAATTAGTTTATTCCATTTGCATTTATAATCATGTACTTATAATCATTCCTTACTTATTCTCTATCCTTCTTCCCCGTACTATTCCCCTATCATTTTAGGGGATTCGCTTCCGGGTACTTGGTATTTTATATATATATGTGTGTGTGTGTGTGTGTGTGTGTGTGTGTGTGTGTGTTATATTAAAAAATTTTAAAAAATTATTCTTTTAACTCAATTAATTATATTTTTTCTTAATTATATTAAATATATTATATTTAACATTAAATGAAAATAATAATTAAATAAATAATAAAATAATTTTAAAAGGGAGAAAATAATCAAAAAAAAAACACACAAAAAAAAATGGGAATGGGGGCCTTAGAGGCATACCACGTCAACATGTCTCTAGGTCTCCTTTATATATATATATATATATATTGATTGCATAAGCCTTTTTCTCTTTATAGATAGTGGTTTATTCTATCTTCTAATTCTAATTTGCCTTGTCACTTATTTTCTGAATTTCATTTTTATTTTCTTCTATATTTTTTGCTATAATTTATTTTTTTTATTAAAATTTTTTTAACTTCTAAACTAGCAATAAGAGGATTTGCTCTCATCAAGTAAGTTTCATTACCTTCTCTTCAAATTTACTCATATGTTACATAATTATTAGTTTGCATTTGAATATTATGCTTATTATTCCTAAAATAAATGTATCAAATGTCTAGCTAATTTTTTCATTAGTAAAAATTAAAGAATATTAAATATTTACAATGCAATTTATACCGAATTTTATTTATCTAAAAATTATAGTATTCACTTTGGCAAATTATTTTCAAAACATAAATTTTTGTTTTCAATTTTTATTTTCTTCTCATTCGATCTTTTTTTTCTTCCTTTTGAGGTATTTTATGCTAACATATTGCCTATTGGTTATAGCTTTATTTGATAAAGAGGACATTAAAATAAAGAAAATAGAACGAGAAGTGAGGTCATTCAAGGATTGGCAATCGATATAGTCAAAAAACATTTATTGCTCAGAAAGAGGACAATAGTTATTTTACTTTTTGAAATGATGCTATATTCTATAATTTCACTCTCAAATTAATTAATCATAAATCTTTTAGAGTTCATCTTTATTTTTTTTTTATTTCTTTTGGTATGTAAATCTATTTTTATTGTGCACGAGAGTCACAACATCGCAAATTTTCTGTCAATATGCTATTAACCATATGTATTTAAAATTTAAAATTTTAAAATATTATTTTGTCATATGGAGAGGCTGACTTTTTTCTTAAAATATGAGTACATATATAGATCCTAGAAATTGAAGGAATTCATAAGTGTTAGAAATGGACGATCAAACTTGAAAGATACTAAAGTATTTAACTTAACTATCTATAGTATTATCATTTTCCAAGAATCATAAAAATGGTCTTAAAAAGGCATGACACCTTCCTTAGATCTATGTGTATAGATATTTTTTATATTAGTTATGTCATTTTAATATAGTTGATTACTTATTTATTTTTATCGAAATTGGAGTCTTCATTATAACTCTATAAAAAATATATATATAGAAATGGAAAAGAGAAGAGGAGATTGATAATTATAAAATATTTACTCTACTAATTTAATGAGGTATTCACAAATTTTATATTTTCTGAATTGAATATTTATTTATGATAAATTATGATATTAGGATATCATCCAATTTTAGTATAAATTCCAAAAATATCATCATCAAATATATTTTCTTAACTGAAATATAATTATTTTTCTAAAATAATCACCTAAAGAAAATTTTTATAGATTAAATAAGATACCATTCTGCAATGCAAATATTCAAATTCGTAGGTAAGGTGTACTTAGGTAAATTATTGAAAAAAATTTATGAGTATTATTTTTTATTGAAGTAGCACGTATTGATATAAATACATACTACTTATAAGTGCATTTTATGATTCTAAAGGTATTATACTTAATCATATCACAAATAAATACTTTAATATACAATCTACTAAAATATTTTTAAAAAATATAAAAATTATTATTTATTTTATATTTCTAAAGATACTGACACTTTATTGATATTTAATAAGACGATATAAAAAAATATAAATATAATATAATGCGAGTATAAAGGCGTTTAATATTGATCGCGAAATAAGTTTACTAATTTCATATATAAAATTCTCTCCATGCCAAGTGATACGGTCAAAAAAATAGGTCAAAAAAATATTCATTTAGCCTACCTTTTAGTTTTCACACACTATAAGGAGATTGAGACCATTCTGTATATCACTTAACGTCGCAAGCGGGTTTTTAATAGAAAATATTATAGTTCAGAAGGCTAATAACATCTTAAAATCTATATCATATCATCATATCATGTTATACTAAAAGACGAAAGCCCCTATCTTAAAATTTAGATTATCATTTAGCCCTTGTAGTAAATTAGAATATAATAAAATATTTAATTAAATATTATTTTTTATCATTCATTAAATTAAAATTAAATTAAATATTTAATTAAATGATAATATTTCACCATCCATTAAATTAAAAATCAAATTAAATAGTAATATTTAAAATAAATTAAAATCATCTATGTTCTTAATGGTCACCCCTACCATTTGTTACATCAACTTTTTCACATTCTAGCTTTTATTTGTTTGGTCCTCTCAACTTCAACAAATATATGTGTTTTTTCTCATATTTTATCAAGCTTATAAAAGTAGACAATGTCAATCACTTCCTCAATTTGTTCTTTTCTCTATTCAGTTGGAAAGCTTTCCTTCTCCATAAAAATCTGTCAGTATTTTTATTTGGTGTGTTTTGCTCAACTCCAATTATAGCGTACTGGTAAATTTTTTTTTTTTTTTTTTTAGACAAGCTCATTTTCGTATCTTTTATCATGTTATTTCAGAATTCACACAGATTTAATTTATCTTTTAGATCATTAAATTTTGTGCTATTATAAGAAAGAATCATATTTAAAAACTATGCAAAAATCATCTTATAACTTAGAAATCAGTTTTTTTTAAAAAAAAATCTTCTTTCACAATATTAAATTTCCCTTATTACTATTATTTTTAGAGTTCACCGCTCCGTTTCTTTTTATTATTTTTTTTCATTACAATTGTACTTAAAGGAAAAAATGATTGGTGCTTTAATTTGTCTATGAAAATGACATTTATTTATTATATAAGGTAGTTTTACTTTTTTTATATTTTTGCTCAATAAGAAGAATATTTTTTTCGTGTTCAATTATTATCTATATAATTTTTACTGTCCTAATAAATTATTTAATAGTGAATGATGATGTCACTTAAAGTAAAAGAATAGGGTGGAAGATCGAAGGCAGAACTAAAAGAACATAAATGTGAAAATTATTAGATTTCTATGCTGTGTTATCTGTACATATATTGTCAAGTTATTTTTCATTTTTGTTGTCATCATTAGTAATAATTGACAGTGTCTATCTAACTAAGATTATGAATAATAAGTGGTCACAGCAAAAATGAATTATCATCATTTTCATTATCTAGATATGAGAGAAATTGGAATTCAGAAAACCTTATTAACCGTTGTAATCCAGCATATTAACAATAAAATATTTCCTTATAATTGATTATATGTTCTTAATTATTTCATCTCTTTTGTTCATTAATATGTTTCATCAATTTTCTTTTCCCATTATTTGATAATTCTCTTACAAAATATTACCATTTGTAAGGGTAGATGAGATGACAAAATAAAAGAAAAAAATGGGTTGAGCTATGTTTGTAGGTTTTGTGGAAATATATGTTTTCTTTTCGTGACACTATTAATTTCATTAGAGATATTTGCAGGCATTTCTTAAATTTAGAGCAGGAGTTTATTGATATACCACATACCATTAAATGTTATATTATTCTAATTAATTTTACATAATTCAACATTTCCTTTTTTGCAAACAAATAACTAAAAGTTAAATGAAAAGAATTAGCTGATACCATTGTATTTGTATAGAAAAACATATATTTATTAGAATGTATTTTATTCTAGAAGATTATACTGAAATTAATTTTTTAAAATAATATTTTGTATGAAAAAGTAAGCTCTATATATAAATACATTAATTAATACATGATATCTATCGTATTTACAAAAATATCACGTGATAAACAATTTATCATCATGAAATTAGTCCTATAGAAATTTTATATAGTAGTAAGAGATAAACGTGCAACGTACGTTTTCAAAAAACTAATTATACTAAAAGTGAAAGGACCTCAATTTAAAATTAAATTATCACTTTACCTTTTAAGCTTATTTTTGAGAGCTAGAAATTAAGGCTTATTTTTATTTTGTGTTCTGTTAATGCAGTAAAAAATTACCTTCCACTAAATATGATTTATAATTTATTTGAATAACTTAGTGTCAGCTTAAATAAAGTTGATTGTTCAATTGAAATCATATTAAATAATAAATTATGAGTTCAGTGAACGTATCAATTTAAAAGGATTTAATCAGATTCTAAAGATTCTCATGCCTTTCATAAACATTTTATTCTTTATGTCATTATAACTCAGAAAAGTCATTTGATACAAAATTAAATTGCTAATTAATTATATAATAGATAAGAAAACTATTCAAATACAGCCAAACTTCGTTATAATAATATTTTATTATAATGAATTAATTTTCTCTAGAATTGATTTTTCATGTTATATTTTATTTCTGTATAACATCATTCTACCTATAACAACAGTGACGGTCAATATAGCAGTACACTCTTTGTAAAACTATCCCTCTATAATAGTCATACTCAAATATTGTGCAATAATATTTTGTAAGAAATATATTATGTATGAAAATAAATATTAAAATACTTATGGTAATCATCATTAATGTCATGCACATGATAAATTTCATGTACGAATATCTAAAAGAAAAAATTTATTAAAATAGTGTCCACTAGTTTTGGACGTAATTTCACGAGAAAAGATTAATGGTGTATTTTTTTTTGACATTCATATTCTTTTTATTTTTTGGTTAACTTAATTAATAAATACGTTTCTTCTTTTTGGTACACAAAATTATTAAACTAGATTTTTGCATATTTTTACTTATAACAGCTAAATGAAATTCAAATATCAAATGCTAATATACATATATAACAACACCTCACTATAATAATCATAAAAATTTTAAACACACATTGTAACTGTAAAAGTTTTGACTGTACAGCAAAACCTTAACTTAGTTTTAATTGGGAAGGTCATGCATATTAATTACTTCCAACCAACAAGATTTTAAAACATATTGTAACCGCTTAGAAATTAAAGCTTACATTGTCTCTTAGTTATCTTCATCCCAAAGTTAGATTCAATGAATCTTTAGCAAAGTACGCCGGATAGAAGATGTGTATTTATAGGCTTTTGAGATAACAAATAACATGACGGAATATCGAAAATTATGTTTGGTGCACCGAACTTTCTATCCTCAATTTACATGTACCTATATTTTTTAAATTTGTACGACGTATTGTTTAACTTTTTTATCAAAGGATTGAAAGTTTGTGCTTAGCAACTTCAAAATCAGATCCAGGATTTAAATAGGTTCAACCTTTAGGTTTTTTTAATGAATCCAGTATATTTTTGAAGTGATGAGTTCATATTTTTTACTTACGTAATTTTAATAGATTTTACCCATTAATTTATGCTATTGGTCAAAATAATTAAGTTCAGATATATCCGATACGATAATGATGTATCTACACGTGAACTTGGGGGTAGTAATATATAATTATATTACATATTAGTTGGAATATTGAATAAATAACGTCTTGACTTTTTTGTTTGAGCTTTCATGAAGGAGGAATGACTGAAGATTTAGAGAAATTGACTAAGTGACATATGGAATATGGCGACGGCAACAGCATGTCGTACAAGGAGATAACAGGTGGAGCCAACAATCCAATAAATTATGAACGAGTTCTTTCTATCTTCTTCCAATATCAAATCTAACCTGTCAGCTTCAGATTCTTTTTCATGTACCTTAATAGTTTTCATTTGGTTATACTGAATTATTGTTTTCATTATAATAATTAAATTGTCTGGGACTTTATTTACTAAGAGAAGCTTGTGTTTTCTTTTTAATCATTAATTTCTAGAAATTTTGCAATACTAATTTCTCGTGGTAAATATATATGGTTGTCTTTATTCGAGCTAAATAAAATAATTTTATATTTTTGAATTTTGATGTAGAAAAAAAATTGTCATGTCTATGTGACGACTCGTTCGTCGTTACGGGGGGTGGGGGTGGGGGAAGGGGGGAATTAGTTCGGGACACCCTCTTTAGCCTAGGTTGTTGGTGGGAAGGTATTGGGTAAGTGTTAGTTAAAACTTGAGGATGAGGAATGATCTGTGTGCAGGAAATGGGGTCTACTAGTTACCAGGGCGGAAAAAATCGTTGCAGCGAGACCATTACCACGGTCGAAGGCCCATCATAATGGACCAGGATAATAATCGTCGGATCCACTGTGGCGGCGTCCTGAGCGCTATAGCGGACCACTGCAATGGATGATGGGAGTCAGGAAGTGGGTTTTAAGTTGGATTTCATGGGGTTTACCCCATTATTCAAAGCACAACCTGTTAAGAACTAAGGGCGATTTTTCAAGAGCAGAGAAATTCTCCTTCCCCAAGGTAATAACTTCGGTCTAATCTCTCTACTTTTGACTCTCTAACCCCGTTGAATCGAAAGGGAGACCTCTAATAGTGAAATTTCTAGTTGAAGAACCCTAGAATGGTGAAACTAGGTCTACTTAATGAGAACTAAAAGCTGTTGATTCCTAGGTATAGAAGAGAGTAATGAGCATTTTTGTGGGGATTATGAATGCATGTGCATAAGGGGAGAGTAAGAGAGACCCGCAATTTAATAAAGTGATGTTATAGCCCTAGAAAAGTCCTGATGAGGGGCTGGGGAGTGGGAACTCCATGACTCAGGTTAGGAATGATCACCATGGGAATAGAATTGAATGAATTCCTTAGTGGGTAGCGAGGGAGACCGTATTACCGGGTAGAATTGGGGAGCTTACATATCCTAGACCCTTATTCGAAGAGTAAATAATATATTACTCCGTAATTGTTGTTGTAGATTTCAAACCTTCTGAGACTCTGAGGAAAGGCAAGGCTCCAGCGGAGTGATTGATATCCTAATCCTCCAATTGAGGCAGGTTATGATTTAGAAGGAGTTAGACTTTATATAATGGCATGTATATATGTGAAATGATAATGTGTTGTATTGGTGTCTGGAAATTATTTGTTGTAATAATTCCCTTATTGAATTCCATTGTTGAATGAATTTGATATGATGTCATTACTTATGTAATGTGGAATTGGATGTTTGCGAGGTTGTTCATATTCTTTCGTATTATCTAAAAGTGATCCATGAATTATTTGAATATTCAAGTTGAGGGAGGTAAGATGAGGCCTCCCGAAGGCCAAATAAATTGACTTAGTGGTAAAATACCGAGATATGTGAATCAAAGTGAATAATGTATGCTTATCCTGAAATGAGTAGCTCGTGCCAAAGGGGAGCATCAGGGCGAGCAGTTATGGTTGAGTGGCTTGTGTCCGAAGAGAGGATCCGGACGAGCAGATGAGTGGGAGTGTGTACCATGCCGGTACAGTACATGAATTTCTAGAGTCCCCTGCAAGTTATGACCAGAAGGGCAGAAGTAAGACTCTATGGCATGTGTGTACGATGATGATCAGTTCTTGAGTGATTATGGTGACGTAACGAAGGTGTGTGCTCGATATATCACCACTTGTTGCGATATGTGATTAAGTGTAAAGAAATAAGATTGGTTCAGAAATGTGAGAACTTGAATAAACTGAATTCCTTTTTATATAATCGATATGTTAGCAATGTTGATGTGTTTATGATGATTTGATATTAAATATAAAGCGACGTAAAAGTTTGTGATGAATTGCGGAATTTGTTGTGAGTAGTCCATTATATATTCCATGTAGTTATATTGATTGTTGTACTGAAGGCTATGAGTAGCATGTATGGTCGTGATGAGTAGAATGTTAAAAAAGAGTTAAAAGGGAACTGTAAGTGCATCTAAGTCGAGTTACTACCAAGGCAATACCGCTGCAACAGTACCTTTACTGTTGTGGCGGGACCATGGCAGCGGTCAAGAGACCACTGCAGGGAGGCCTAATCCAATAAGCAGGCCAGCTGAGCACTCTACACAGATTGATTCTTGAATGAGTATAATTTTTTGAATGTGTGTTTTAGATACTTGCATGTTGTTATTTCAATTTATAGGTGTTATTATTTAAGGTAAGTCGATGATGCCTATCAGTACTTTTTGTTGTACTGATGCTGCATCTGCACTTCTTTTCTGACTGTAGACCTCAATCCAGGAAGTTTATCTCAACCCCATCTCTAGAGCAGCAGCGAGCTAGTTGAAGGTAAGCAGACTCGGATGTGCTGCTTCACTTCCACCAATGGAGATGTCTTTATTTCTCCGACATTGTTTTGTTTTGGATTTCATTAGTTATTTTCCTCTAGACTTGTTAGGTAGATGTTCATTAGTATAATGAATTTTAGGTTTTGGGTATTTTATAAATAAGTTCATGTTATTTTCATTTTTTAAATTAAAGCTTCCGTTACTTATCGTTTTGTTGTGATTCACTTACGTTTGTTGTAGAGATTGAGTAATTAGTTGGGAATTTGTTAGTTTTCCCACCGTAGGGGATAGTGTACGTACTAATCATGTCCATTTAGGTCATAAAAAAAAGTTGGTATCAGAGCTCTAGGTTCGTTAATCTCATTGTACGAGGACGAGTCTAGTAGAGTCTCACGGATCGGTGCGGAGATGTCTGTTACTTATCTTAGAGAGGCTATAGTACTTTAAGAAAACTCCCTTCTTTCTTTGTTTTGTGCTATTACTTGATTTCAATTGGTATCTGGTGATCCAAATTGGTATCTGACAATTCTTTTCTTTTTTCTTTCTCTCACAAATGATGAGAACACGTGCAGAGGACATCCAAGAAGAAGAACCTGAGCCAGTAGTGGAAGCCGCAGTTCGGTGGCAGGGGACGGGGCCGAGGTCACGGAAAGAGGCCTGCTATTACCAGAGGAAGGGCTTGCGCTCCTGCTCCAGTTTGGGAAAGGTCAGCAGTTGTAGTGCCTCTAGCGGTTCAGGAAAAAGTGGTAGTGGAGGTGGAGGTCCCAACACAGGGAGAGGTTGTAGTCGCTCTGGCACCCTCCGAGGTCCTAGCTTAGATCCTGAATATTCTAAGTAGCCTCGTAGGTGATGGGGCAGCACCAGTGACTCCCGCAGGGTAGCAGTCGGGGATATAGTATCTAGCCATTGTGGCTCCCCGTATAGATGATATCTCTGAAGTTGTGATGTTTCCGAGGCCAGTGGCAGAATCGATAATGACTGAAGAGGAGCATGATTATTTTGGAGGTTCACAAAGATGAAGCCTACCACCTTCTACAACACTAAGGCTGAGGATGATTATGAGTTCATTATCAACTGCAACACTCCATAAAATGGGGGCAGTGGAGAAGTATGGGGTGGAATTCGTCACCTTTTAGTTGCTAGGAGATGCTAAGCTCTGCTGGAGAGAATTTGTACAGTACATACCTGACCCAATTCCACTTCACCTTCCTAGAGAAGTATGTGCCTCGTACCCTGCGAGATCGGAGGAAAAATGAGTTCACCACCATCGAGTAGGGAATCTCTTCAATTGCTGCCTATGAGGCTTGATTCGTTGTCCAGGTGCGCCCTGCCCTTATTGCCCACTAAAGAGGAAAGAATCAGGCAGTTTGTTAAGGGTCTGAATGTGGGCCTTCAGCTGTCAGCCCTCCAGATGGTCTCAGGCAGGTAATCAGGCCTATTTCTATGCATTTCTTGATCGATCCAAGGCAAAGGCTTCACATGTTGTTATCACTGGTATGATTCTTGTATGTGACAAAATGGTTGCGGCTTTATTTGATCCTGATTCTACCTTTTTCTATGTATCTACTTACTTTGCTGTGGAATTGGACCTTGCTTGTGATGCTCTTGATATTCTGATTCATGTATCTACTCTTGTAGGGATTCTATGGTTATGGATAGGGTTTGTGGTTCTTGTTTGGTATACTTTATGGGCTATGACATGCGAGTAGACTTGGTGATCTTAGACATAGTAGACTTCGATATGATTTTCGGAATGAGCTGGTTGTCTCCTTAACATGCCATTTCGGATTACTATGCTAAGATAGTTACCATTACGATGCCAAGATTGTCTAGGTTGGAGTGGAAAGGGAACTGTAGCCTTGCTCCTAAAAAGCTTATCTCTTATATTCGTGCCCAGAAGTTGATAGAGCGAGGGTGTTCAGCATATCTAGCCCACATTCGAGATACCAGCTCAGAGGGTTCCTCTATAGAATCGGTCCTGGTAGTTTGTGAGTTCTTAGAAGTATTTCTCACAGATTTTCCTAGCATGCCGCTGGATCCCGATATCAACTTCTACATAGATTTAGAGCCAGGGACCCGAACCATTTTCATACTGTCATACAAGATGGCACCAGCAGAGTTGAGGAAACTTAAGAAGCAGTTGCAAAAATTACTTAGAAAAGGATTTATTAGGCTGAGTGTCTCTCCATGGGGTGACCTAGTGTTGTTTGTGAAAAAAAAAAGACGGTAGCATGCGAATGTGCATTGATTACCGTCAGCTTAATATGGTCCATTCAAAATAAACCCTCTTTCCCGAATAGATGACCTATTTGATCAGTTATAGGGGCAGCAGTGTTCTCAAAGATTGGCTTGAGATCGAGCTATCATTAGCTAAAGACTCATGCTGAGGATATACCCAAGACAACTTTTTAGACTAGGTATTGGCATTATGAGTTTCTAGTTATATCATTAGAATTCACTAATGCTCCACCAACGTTTATGAGCTTGATGAACGGTATCTTTAAACCCTATCTAAATTCCTTTGTAATCGTTTTCATTGTTGATATTTTGGTGTACTCCAAGACTAAGCAGGAACTTGAGAATCATCTAATAATTGTGTTGGAGTGGGGTTGCTGAAGGAGAAACAACTATATGCCAAGTTCAACAAATGTGAATTTTGGATAGATTCGGTGTCCTTTTTGGAGCACGTAGTCTCCAAGAAAGGGGTTAAGGTGGAGGCGGTCCGAAACTGGGCTAGGCCTACTACAGTGATAGAGGTACGGAGTTTTGTAGGGCTGGCCCACTATTACCTCCGATTTATTAAGGGATTTATAGCCATTGCCTCTGTATTGATAAGGTTGACCCAAAAAGACGTGTCTTTCTAGTGGTCCGAGGAATGTGAAGAGATTTTCAGAAGCTTAATACCTTGCTAATCACGGCACCTATTTTGGCACTGCCGGTAGAAAGTAAAGACATTGTAGTCTATTATGATGCCTCACAATCTAGGTTGGTTGTTGTGTTAATGCAGAAGGACAGTTGAAGAACTACCCTACACATGTTCTAGAGCTGGCAGCCATGGAATTCACCCTAAAAATTTGGAGACATTACTTGTATGGGGCCCGTTGTGAGGTGTTCACAGACTATCGCAACTTGCAGTATGTGTTCTCCCAGAAAGATCTTAATTTGAGGAAGTGGAGATGGATGGAACTGCTTAAGGACTATAATATCACGATTATATATCATCCAGGGAAGGAAAATATGGTGGAAGATGCCTTAAGCCGAAAAGCAGTGAGCATGAGTAGTCTAGCTTTCTTGGAAGCTACCCGTGCCCGATTGCCAGGAAATTTCAGACACTAGCGAACATCATGGTGAGATTTATGTTGGCAGAGACAGGAGGGATATTAGCCAATATGAAGGCCAAGTCGGCCCTGCTAGAAGAGGTGAGATCCAGGCAGTTTGAGGATGCAAGGCTGAGTAGGATTTGGGATTAGGTCTTACGAGGAGAAGCGAAGGAGGCGATAATATATGAAAAAGGAACTCTGAGGATGAAGGGGCATGAATGTGTTCCCCGGGTTGGGGAGTTGATCAAAACTATTTTGTCAGAAGCTTACAACTCGAGGTACTTTATCCATTCTGTGGTTACTAAAATATACCATAACCTGAAATGGGATTATTGGTAGGGCAGAATAAAGAGGGGACATTGTCGAGCATGTTGCCCAGTTCCTAAACTGTCAGCAAGTGAAATATGAGCATCAGAAGCCCGAGAGAGTACTCCATAGGATGCTCATCCCAGAGTGGAAGGGGAGCAGGTAGAGATGGATTTTGTAGTTGGCCTTCCGAAGATGTTGGGGAAGTTTGACTCTATTTGGGTCATTGTTGACAGATTGACTAAGTCTGCCCACTTCTTACCTATTCAAGTGACTTACAATGCTGAGAGACCGACCAAATTATATGTGAAAGAAGTGATTCTGTTACATGGGGTTCCAGTTTCGATCATCTCAGGTAGGATACATTGCAGGCTGAACTAGGTACCCCGTTGGACTTGAGTACAGCCTTCCACCCGTAGACAAACAGGCAGTCAGATAGGACAATTCAAGTGTTAGAGAACATGCTTCGGGCCTGTGTGATTGATTTTGGTAGCTGTTGGGATAAGTTTTTTCCTCTGGCATAATTTTCTTACAATAACAGCTATTACTCGAGCATTGGCATGGCACCATTCAAAGCTCTAGATGAGAGGAAATGCAGGTCTCTAATCAGTTGGTTCGATGCATTTGAGGTGAGCCCTTGGGGCACTGACTTTCTTAAAGAGTCCTTGAAAAATGTTAGGGTGATCTAGGAGAGACTGGTGGCTGCACAAAGTAGGCAGATACAATATGCAGATAAAAAGGTGAGGGATGTAGAGTTCATGGTGGGAAAGCAAGTGTTGCTAAATGTTTGCCCCATGAAGAGAGTGATGAGGTTTGGGAAGTAGGGCAAATGTAGCATAAGGTACATTGTACCATTAAAGATTCTTCATCATGTTGAGGGGTAGTTTACGAGTTAGCTTTACCGCCAGGGCTGTCAGGAATATATCCAATGTTTCATGTTTCCATGTTGAAGAAATACCATGGGGATGGGTCTTACATAATCCAATGGGATTTAGTTCTACTTAATGAGAACCTATATTATGAGAAGGAGCCAGTGGCTATATTAGATAGGGAAGTCCATAAGTTGGGGTCGAAAGAGATAGCAATGGTGAAGGTTCAGTGGAAGGATCGTCCCATAGAAGAAACCACTTAGAAGACCGAAGCCGACATGCAGGACAGATACCCCTAGTTGGTTATAAAATCTGGTATGTCCCTTTTCTCAATTTTTAGGCTATTCAAGGACGAACGGTATTTTAATTGGTATCTCATGTAATATACATCCAACATTACAGGGAGAAATAATTCCGGAACATCCTCTTTAGCCTAGGTTGTTGGTGGGAAGATGTTGGGTAAGTGTTAGTTAAAACTTAAGGTTAAGGAATAGTATGTGTGCAGGAAATGAGAGCTACTGGTTACCAGGGGACCACTGCTACATGAGGAAAATCACTACAGCGAGACCATTACCACGGTCGAAGGCCTATCATAATGGACCAGGATAATAATCGTCGAATCCGTTGTGGTGGTATCCTGATTGCTATAGGAAATCCGTTGTAGCAGATGATGGGATTCAGTAAGTGGGCTATAAGTAAAATTTCAAAGGTTTACCCCATTATTCAAAGCACGACCTATTAAAAACTAAGGGCAATTCTCCAAGAGCAGAGCAATTCTCTTTCCCCAAGGTAAGAACTTCGGTCTATTCTCTCTACTTTTGACTCCTTAACCCCATTGAATCGAAAGGGAGACCTCTAATGGTGAAATTTCTAGTTGAAGAACCCTAGAATGGTGAAACTAGAGCAAAATGAAAACTAAAAAGTGTTGATTCTTAGGTCTAGAAGGAAGTAATGAGCATTTTTTGGGTAATTGTGGATGCATGTGCATAAGGGGGGAGTAAGGGAGACCCACAATTTGATAAAGTAATGCTATTAGCCCTAGAAAAGTCCTGATGAGGGACTGGGGAGTGGGAACTCCATGACTTGGGTAGGAATGATTACCATGGGAATAGAACTAAATGAATTCCTTAGTGGGTAGCGAGGAAGATCGTATCACCAGGTAGAATTGGGGAGCTTAATATCATAGACCCTTATTTGAAGAGTAAATAATAGATTTCTTTATAATTATTGTTGTAGATTTTGAACATTCCAAGGCACTGAGGAACTGCAAGGCTCCAGTGGAGTAATTGATATTCTAATCCTCCAATTGAGGTAGGTTATGGTTTAGAAGGAGTTAGACTTTATATAGTGGCATATATATGTGTGGAATGATAATCTGTTGTATTGGTCCCTGCATATTATTTGTTGTTATAAGCTCCTTGTCGAATAAATCTAATATGATGTCGTTACTTATGTAATGTGAAATTGGATGTTCGAGAGGTTGTTCATGTTCTTTCATATTGTATGAAAGTGATCCATGAATTGTTTGAATATTTAAGTTGAGGAAGGTAAATGAGGCCTGCCAAAGGCCAAATAAATTGACTTAGTGTTAAAATACCGAGATATGAGAATGAAAGTGAATAATATATTTTATCCTGAAATGAGTGGCTCGTGCCCGAGAAAAGCATCAGGGCGAGTGGTTATGGTTGAGTGAATCGTGTTTGAAGGGAGCATCCGAACGAGCAGATGAGTGGGAGCAGGTACTATGCTAGTACAATACATAGATTTCTAGAGTCCCCTATAGGTCATGACTAAAAGGGAAGAAATACGATCCTCTGACATGTGTGTACAATGATGATCAATTCTTCAATGATTATGGTGACGTGACGTAGGCGTGTGCCCGACATATCACCACTTGTTGTGCTATGTGATTGAGTGTAAAGAAATAAGATTGGCTCAGAAATGTGAGAACTTGAATGAATTGAATTCCTTTTTATATAGTCTATGTGTTAGTAATGTTGATGTGATTATGATGATTCGATAATAAATGTAAAGTCACGTAAAAGTTCATGATGAGTTGCGAAATCTGTTGTGAGTAGTCCATTGTATATCCCATGTAGTTAAGATATATTGATTGTTGTACTAACGGCTATGAGTAGCTTGTATAGTCGTGATGAGTAGAATATTGAATAAGAGTTAAAAGGAAATTGTTAGTGCAATTAAGTCAAATTACTGCCAAGGCGGTACCGCTACAACGGTACCTTTACCATTGTGGCGGGACCATGGCAACGGTCAAGTGACCGCTGTAATGAGGCCCAATTCAGTAAGCGGGCCAGCTGAGCACTCTACACTGATTGAATCTTGAATGAGTATTATTTAATGAACATTTGTTTTAGATACTTGCATGTTGTTATTTCATTTTATAGGTGTTATTATTTAAGGTTGGCCAATAATGCCTACCAATACTTTGTGTTGTACTGATGCTGCTCCTGCACTTCTTCTCTGAGTGAAGACCTCGATATAGGGAGTTCATCTCGACCCCATCTCTAGAGCAGCAGCGAACTAGTTGAAGGTGAGCGGACTCTGATGTGCTACTTCGATTCCACCGATGAAGATGTTTTTCTTTCCCAAACATTATTTTGTTTTGGATCTCTTTTGTTATTTTCCTCTAGACATTGTTAGATAGATGTCCATTCATATAATGACTTTCAGGTTCTGGGGATTTTATAAACAAGTTCATGTTATTTTTATTTCTTTTAATTAAAGCTTTCGTTACTTATCATTTTGTTGCGATTCACTTATGTTTGTTGTAGAGATTGAGTAATTCGTTTGTTCACCCACTAGAGCAGATAGTGTGGATGCGTCCATTTAGGTCATGATAGTCTAAATGCAAAAGTATATTTAATTTTGACTTCTTTTATTAATATAATAAAGCTCTCTATATAGAGATCGGAAAAAGTAATACTCTATATATTTTTTTATAGCTTCTTCCTTTTTAAAATTGGTAAAAAGGATAAATCTTACTTTTTCAGAAATTTTCACTTTTCAAACTAACTTTTATTTATAAATATATTTGTATGTTTTATAATTTGTGTGCTTATTGGCACGTGACCAAAGCTAGTTATATTAAAAGGATGAAGGTTCTTATGGATATTGATTGAA
This sequence comes from Datura wrightii, assembly GCA_035772735.1. Classification (NCBI taxonomy): domain Eukaryota; kingdom Viridiplantae; phylum Streptophyta; class Magnoliopsida; order Solanales; family Solanaceae; genus Datura; species Datura wrightii. The sequence continues at coordinate 35,106,129 of JASDFA010000006.1, forward strand.
CTTTTCGCGCAACATTAAAAAGCTCTATAACATTCAAAATTGTCATTTAACTACTCTATATATATACACATATAAAGAGGGCCTTCAGCCCGATGATGTGGCACTCTTTTAGGCCAGAATTGCTATTTATCTAATTTTCTAATTTTTTTTTCCTTCATAATCAGTTATTTGTTGCACCTTTTGAAAAAAAGTAAACATAATTTGAACAGTTACAACTTTAGTCTATATATGTTTTGAATAGTTGTATTAATTTATTTTCAACAACAGTTACTTTTTGACTTCTTGTGATTACGTCAATTCCTACAATAATAGTCTTGGATTTCTGGTTCTTTCTTCTACCGTTTTTGCTCTATCCTCTTCCATTTTCTCATTTTCTTTACTTTAAAAAGTTCACAAACATTAAATAGTTTGGTTATTTTCTCTTTTCATGTCTTTACATATTTTTATATTAAACGATGACAAAACTCTTTGATTCCTTTACATTATGCGAGTAATGTTCCCTATCTAAGTATAAATTAATATCCCATGACAATAAAAGATATGAGAAAAAAAATATTTCATCCCTCATGTTAGATCACTCTTTTTCTTTATATTATCCCTCTACACCAACTCTTAAACTAAATATTACCCTCTAAACTCAAGTTTAGAATTAAATCAAAAAAAAATATTTTTTAAAATAAATATCAAGTATTTTTCAAGATCTTTTTTCATGCTACAAAGAATTATTTTTTAAGAACTGAAACTTCTTTCCAGTAAAGAATTGAAGTACTTGTGAGATGAATTCTCTTTTCTTCTTTTTTTTTAATAGCGTTGAATATTTTTTAATAATTTTTTAGATTGAGGCTCCTTTCTAGTTGAAGGCTTTAGCCTGGTGACGTGGCACTCTCCTAGGCCAGAAGTGCTATTTATCTAATTTTTTAGATTTTTTCCTTCTCAATCAGTTATTTGTTGCACCTTTTGAAAAAAGTAAACATAATTCGAACAGTTACAACTTTTAGTCTATATATTTTTCGAATAGTTATATCAATTTATTTTCAACAACAGTTACTTTTTGACTTCTTGTGATTACATCAATTTCTAAAAAAAATAGTCTTGAATTCCTGGTTCTTTCTTCTCCCATTTTTGCTCTATCGTTTTTCTTTACGTTAAAAAGTTCACAAATATTAAATATTTTGGTTCTTTTCTCTTTTCATGCCTTTACATATTTTTATGTTAAAAACAATGACAATACTCTTTGATTCCTTCACGTTATGCCGGTAATTTTTCCTAGCTAAGGACAGATTAATGTCTCATGTCAGTAAAAAGATGAGAAAAAAAACTTTACATCCCTCATGTTAGATCACTTGGTTTCTTCATAGTATCTCTCTACACCAACTCTTAAATTAAATCTTACCCTCTAAACTCAAGTTTAGAATTAAACCAAAATAAAATATAGTTTTTAATAGATAACAAATATTTTTCAAGATCTTTTTCCATGCTACAGGGAATTATTTTTTGAGAACTGAGACTTCTTTCTAGTTTAAGGCTTGAAGAACTTGTGAGATAATTTTTTTTTCTTCTTCTTTTTCACAGCGTTGAATATATTTTTTTTACAGTATAATATTAAATATTCTAAATGTGCATTCTATATTTTTTCTTAATACTAATTTTCTTTATGTAGTAATGAGTTGAGTTTATATTTTTCAATTCATTAGTATAATATTTTAATAAATTTGGATATTGTTAAATTCATCAAATTGCTATAAAATAAAAATTATCCATAATATTCATAATTGAATTAATATCCTATGTCAATAAAAAATATGAAAAAGAACTCTACACCAACTCTTAAAATAAATCTTACCCTCTAAACTCAAGTTCAAAATTTTTAAAAAAAAAACTCTACACCAACTCTTAAACTAAATCTTACCCTCTAAACTCAAGTTCATAAATAAATCAAAAGAAAGTGTATTTTTTTTTTTATAATTATCAAATATTTTTCAAGATTTTTTTTCGTGCTACAGCAATTATTTTTTGAGAATTGAGACTTCTTTCCAGTTGAAGGCTTGAAGCACTTGTGAGATGAATTCCCTTTTCTTCTTCTTTTTTAGCAGCATTGAATATATTTTTTTACAGTATGATATTAACTATTCTAATTGTGCATTCTATGTTATATCTTAATAATAATTTTCTTTATATAATAATGAGTTTCTATTTTACAATCCATGAGTATAATATTTTGTGAATTTGGATATTGTTAGATTTATCAAGTTGCTATAAAATGAAAGCTTTCTGTAACATCATAATTGGATCACATCATAATTTGTACTTTTTGCACTTATGCATAATTATTCTATTTATTCAGTTTGATATTATATTGCCTAAATTTATTTTTCTTAAATTAGTTACACATAACATCACAATTACTTCAAAAGTTTCCTCTTTTTTGAATCCGAGTCTCATATGTTCTTAAAGATCCTCTTCCTTTTCATGAATTTGATGGGTGCCCGTATCACATATTCCTACAGTAATGTCTTGGGAATTAAACACTCGCAGTAAGTAATTAAATTATTTTTCTCTCTTCTTGACCTTTTTCATCAAAAATAGAGATAATGAACTTTTCTTGAAAGAAAAATTAAGGTAAAGCGAGTGTAGAAGGGTCAAGAAGATGGCATGAGAAAGTGAAAGTGTAACCTTCAGAACTAAATATCGGGATTTAAAAAAATATATTTGCTTTACAAATATTTGGTTCTTCCCCTTTTTAGTACCAAAGACGTGAATAGTATTACAAGTAGTAGTAATATACACCACTTAATAATAATACTATCTTAGTGAATATTGATTTACTCATTTATACAACACCATATATATAAAATATTTATCTCTCTTTTAATAACTGGAGATAGATTTATTGTTCTTTCCATGAAAATAAATGAAAAATAAATGAAGTTTATGAATACTGTAGTTTTTGTCATAAAATGCATTTATAGATTTTTCACATTTTGAAGGTATTATTTTAGGAATACACTCTCTTAGTAAACATCTTCAAGGAGTATAATTTTCTACCTGTTCGACAATTTTAAAAATTTGTAGGAACTCTTAGATTTAGAAAGAGGAAACTGAAAAGCTGACATCAAGTTTTCTGGATTTGATATTATGAAAATTTAGACGATGATGATGATAATATCAGATGACTTTAGGAGTAGGAAAAAATAGAATCTACATAGCATCTCTGAGAAAAGGATGAGCTTTTACCACAAAAATGGGACAATCAAAGAAATCATGCCGCCTTAAAGTTACAAATAACATATAAAAGTTTCTAAACAACGCACAACTCTTATTAGAAATTTATGTAAATTTTAATTTTAATTTGAGTTTTGTACATTAAATATTTCTTAATAAGATAAAACTTAAATACTTTATACATTACAACTAAGTATCTATGAGTACCATTACCTATTCATTCAACAATTTTAATAATTTGAATGCCAAATAGTTAGCTTTAAAAGGAGAAAACTGAAAGGCAAACACCAAAGTTTTTTGGATTTGTTGTTATGAAGATTTAGCTGATAATAAAATCAGATGACTAGAGAAAAAGTTCTTGACAAGTTATATAATATTTTTGAGAAGAAGAGTAAGATTACACCACAAGAATACGACAATCAAAGAAATCATATCGTCTTAAGGTTACAGACGACATACAAAAATTTTTAAACCGGAGACAACATCTCAGTAGAAATTTATGTATTTTTTACATTTAATTTAAAATTTGTACGTTAATACTCTTTAAATATTATTTAATTAGATAAAATGTAAAATACATTAAAAATAAGTATCTACTCTAAATAAAAAATTATTAATTAACTCAAATATGTGCTATTTATAAATATTTTTTTCTCATAAAAAAGAAGAAGAATTCTTAAATAATTATTATCATGTTAAATTTTTGATGAATTGATTAATATTTTTATAACCGCGCAAAGCGCCGATAAATTTTCTAGTTTTTTAAATATTTAAGATGTTTCACATCGGCTAATGTAAAAGAAAATCAAAAGTTGGATGGCTTATAAAATTACATCAAAGAAAAACATACGTATTCGACAGTGTCAATCATTCTCGTGGCCCCTATTTAGGAACTTATTCAGAAATACCGTAATGAAAGGAACATAGGAGTTTGTCGCTAGGTATTTGACCAAATAGGATTAATAATATGACATATTGTCATTTAATTATTTTCTAATACTTCAAAATTTGAAATCAACTAAACTTTAGCTTGTTAAATATTTTCTTATTTGAACTATATAGACATTCTAACATTAAGGACTTTAAATTCAATTAAAATTTTATCTTTAATATATTCTTTTCTTATATGTACATAACAATAAATATTTTATGTTACTTTTTTTAAAAAACTTTAAAAAAAAAAATTCTGTCCAGAAGCATTCCAAATTCAATCTATATATACTAAAATTAGGCATAGACAAGGTGATGTAGCACCTATCTATGACCTCCAATTATATATTTTTTTTCTTTTTTTAACAAAAAAAAATCTCTCGTTTGCACTATATAATAATAACACGATGATTTACTTTAACGTATTTTTCATTTTAAAAGATTAGTATTCAATGAAATAATTATGCGTCCAAACTAAGGGTGGCAGCGGACCGAAATCGGAACCACCAGATCTGTTTTTTCGTAAACGGATCAGGTCCGGGACCCGATTGACCAGAACCAAATCTATCAGTACGGGATCTTCCGCTACCGGGTCTACCGGGTAATCCCCCTTGTCCGAACCGGTCCGTGTGTTACCGGTGTGGGACCGGGTCCAATTATTTTTTAATTCATTTCTTTATATTTTTTCAAAAATTTTTTTTATAATTTATTAATTATTAGTCCATTAGTCTAATTATTAGTCTATTAAGAATTTAAGTTAATCATTTTTTGATAAATCTTTTTTAAAGTTATAACTTATAAAGTTAATAACTTATGAACTTTTAAATATTTTAAATAACTTATTAAATATTTTAAAGTTAATACTTATGAACCTTTTTACAAAACTAACTAATTTTTTTACAAAAGTCAAAACTAATTAAATTTGTAGCTTATTAAAGTTTTGGTAAAATAGTAAATAGTAATAAATTAATGAAGTAAGTTACTAAGTTAGCAAATCATATAAATTAAATTTTAAGTAATTAATACTAAGTATCTATAAAATGAGCTGCATTAAATAAAAGATAATTATTAAAAAAATTAAGGCGAATAACCTATGAATTTATTCAAATAAATAAAATCTGTATTACAAAATATTTAGAAGACTAAAAGAGTATCTAATCTACGCAACCACCTTCTAGGAAGGGTTCTGTTTCAATTAGGTCTCTATTATTATACTAATATCTAAAATCTCCAAAATGTTGTTTTCGTAACTTAATTATCACATCCTCTGAAATATTTCCTGGAATTGGTATTCTTCCTTATTCCTCCATTGCGTCCATGCCGTCATCGTTATTTGCCCCAAATACTTCATCTATTTCATCTTCAATTTGGGCCGATAACTTTAGCAGTCCAAAGTTTCTTCGTTCGACATTTACATTTATCCAGTTTTTGAATAACACCAATATTTTTAAATTGTCTTTTGCCAAAGAATACCGGTAGTCTCCAATAATAGATCTTTCCACACTGAAAGCTTGCTCTAAAGCTACTGAAGACGCTTGAATGGCTAAGACATCTCGAACCACCCTTGAAAGCCTTGTATATTGTTCCCTATGGTTCTTCCACCACGCCAAAATGTGCGGCTCTCCATTTGCATCTATGATATTATCTCGTGCCTGCGAAATATATGCATCAAATTCATTGTTGTTAGATTATTCTAGACCAAGGTAATCATCCATCAAGTCATTAATATCCTACCCTAGGCCTAGAACTAACATGTCACGTCGGTGGAACATTTTGTTCGATTGTTCTATATACATTATATAAGTTTCTAACTTTAGGTATTATACTACTCTTACACATCTCAAGCATCCGGTTGAATTTCTAAATTTGTATAAATAGCTTCAACCATTTTTTTAATACCTTGAGCTTTATAAAAAGGGTTGAATAAATTAACAGTCAAACAAATTTGGGGAATAGGAAAAAAATATTTTTTGAATTTTTCAATCATATATTGAATAGGGTCTTTAAATATTTCAATTTTTTTAAATATCACAAATTTTCTTGAAATAGCAATAATATTTACTAACACTAAAGAAATGGTCGGATAATAATGACCAGATATTGCATTTGTAGTTGTATAAAAAAAATTAAAAATTTAATAAGTTCATAAACTTGAGCCCAATCATCATCACAAAGTCTTGAATAACTATCCGCATTATGAGCATTATAAACTAATTGTATAGGCATGCGATAAACATAAGCTAATTCAAGCATTTCATATAAAAAGTTCCATATAGTAGACACTTCTTTTGGAACTTTTCTATATTCAAGCTGACATTCTACACAATGATTTTTATATTCAAGAAATCTAGCCTTTATTTTCGCTTTAAAAATTCAAGCACAAGCAAGTCTAACTTTTTGACAACTAACTCCAAAAGTATCAAGACCATCTTTTATAATTAAATTAAAAATATGTGCAACACATTTAACATGAAAGGCATCATTATCAATTGGACAAAGTCTAGGTTTTAGAAAATCAACTGCTTTCAAATTATTATAAGCATTGTCTAAAGAGACACCCATTATTTTATCACAAAGATTAAAATACTGTAAAATACCTCCTATTATAAAAGTTATGCAAGAACCGATTTTACTCTCTTCTACATATTTATATCCTATTATTCTTTTTTGCATATTTCATTCATGATCAATCTAATGAGCGGTAACAGTAAAATAATCATTATCATTAATACTACGACTTATATCAAAAGTAATAGATATTCTACCATCAAAATATACAAAGAGACAACGAAGATAATGATAGTGTTCAGCTTGATATTTAAAAATATCATTTTTAATTGTGTTTCTAGAAAAACCTTGAAAAGATGGATTATATACCTCCCGAATATAATGAATTAAACCGGGATGTGAAGAAAACTGAAAGGCAAACTACAAACAGCTACCATTTTAGCTAATTCTTGACAATCTTTTTTCTGACTATATGTGACATTTGTGCTTGGGCTAGCCAGATTAGTCCTATTTAAAACAGTTTGAACCATGTTAGACCCTCCTACTCCTATAGATCCTTCAGGCAAAGGTGTACCTTTTTTTAGCCTTAGCAACAACTTTTAGGTGAGCAAATTCTTTATTACACGATCTCAAATATTTAGTTAGCAACCCCGTCCCACCTTTCGATCCCCCAGTCAAATGTTTTAATACTTTCTTACATTTTAAACAAGTAGCAATAGTTTTTTCATTATTTTGCTCCATAGATTGCCAGTCTAATGACATTTTAGGACGTTCGGCCCTAGTGGCCCTAGTAAATGTAGGTAATTCCGTAACCGAACTAGTAGGGGTAGGGGTCTCCTCTAACTCTTCTTCTTTTACCTCTTGAGAATCCTCCAAGTCTTCTTCAAAATTAGTATAAATTCTATCTATGAAATCATGGTCTAATTGAGTAATAGAATTAACATCATAAGATTGTTGATGTGGTAAATAAGTTTCATCAGCATAAGTTTCATCTACATTACTAAATCTAGGCGGTGGCGGTGGTGGTAATGATCTAGAACTATTTCCACATCCCTTATTAGTAGCACCCATAATTCTTTCACCTCTACTTTATTTACCGGCATCCATATTTAAAATATAAAATAAGCAAATAGAGATATTAAATAAATAAAAAATGAATAACAAATTAACAAGCAATATAAATATAACAACAAAAAAATTATAAGTAAATAAATAAAGAGATTAAAGTTGGAATGAACGCAAACGTTAAAAGCCGGAACTGAGAGATGACAATTGAAGCTTGCAAATGGCTTCAAAAAAATCTTCTAACTCCAACTAGCCAATACCACAAAATATAAAATTAAAAGATTAGAGAGTAGAAACTAGAGAGAATTTGTGAGTTTGAGTCTTTGAGAAAATAATAGAGAGAATTGAAGATTTTGTGAGAAAAACAGGATGAATATGGGATATATTTATAGTGTAGATGTGTTAAGGGGGTAGGAGGGTGTTTGGGGGAGAGGGGAATAGCTATTAGGAGCCCTTGGTAGGCCCCACTTCCCTTTGCCAAACGGCTCCCAAACGGTAACTACACGAAAAAAAAATTTAATTTCTTATCGTTAATCGATATCGGAACCGGCCTGGAACCGAGTCTATCGGTACTGGTTCAACCGGTATATTAGCCTATTCTGCACCGATTCCCCTACCCGATACCTCTTATACCGGTTCCTAGCGAACCTACTGAAATCAGGTCTTACCGATACCGGATCCGTTATCTGAACCGAACCGGACCAGGTCGGACTCGATTCCCTTGCCACCCTTAGTCCAAACCAAATAACAGACTATAAACAAGCTTTTCATTTTTAAACTACTACATATCGTTTGGTGAAATATTACCATTTGAATGTCAATCAATTGTAAATATTTGTAGAAACGAATAGAACTTCCATGTGCAACATTTTCATACATTTAACAAAAATCTGATTAATCTTCTCCATGATAAATACAATTTAAATTGACAAAATCATTTCTGGTTGAGTACCTTTAAACGAAAACTAAAAGAGCCACCTAATCATACATAAATTTGGTTTAATACAACAACAAATAGTAACAGATGCATATTAAGCTCCCTGAGTGCCGTATTCAGATTGTTTTTCTTCAACTTCCAGGTCAGGACACTTGTATCGACAAATGAGAATAAAATAAAGGAAGTTTACAACATTGAAGAAAGCAAGTAACCAGTAGTAATAATCTAGGTGACCCTTGTTAATATCACTTGACAACCAGCTAATTCCACCCCCATATGAGGTAACACTATCCACAACATTCACCAAAAGACTCCCAAAAAAGCCAGATACAGCCATCCCAAGTGTGAAAATAGCCACAACAAAACTAGACATGCTTTTGGGAAGCTCAGAGTAAAGGAACTCTACCAATCCGATTGCATTGAAAGCATCAGCTAGTCCAAGAAGCACGTACTGTGGCACGAACCACATAGCCGACATGTTTAGTGATGCAATATTTGGACTGTCTTGTGGATCTTTCTGATCAATTGCTATGCCCCGCCTTATGTTTTCTGTTATTGCTGAAAGTGCCATCGCTGCAGCGGAGAGAACTAAACCAATTCCCATACGAAGAAGTGGGCTTAAGCCTCCTGGATGTCCAGTATATCTGGCCTTTATTGGCACGAGAGCACGATCATAGAAGACAATCCACATCACTAGAGTGATCAACATAAAGACAGAAAAAGATCCGGCTGGTATTTCAAAATCCAAGAAGATATGTCTATCCATTGTCTTTGTTTGGAGTGTGGAAAACGAAAATTGGCTTAAGCTCAACTGAACCATTATGTTACTGGACCACATGGGAACAACTCTAAGAAGACACTTCAAAGATACTACTTGTTCTACATTACAAAGTCTCCATGGATTTGAAGTGGATCCATCAGGATTTATATCTCTTTCACGATCTTCAATTATGCAAGCTTTATTTAAACACCTACACGAAGATCAGTTTAACAGCTAGGTAAATGTTTAACCAATGTAACTAGTGAAGTAACCAAGATTGTTATCATAAGGTTACCTCCTAATGAATCATACCTGAAGCTGTTTGTCAAGGCTTGAATTTCAGAGTGGGGCAATTGATGATAATAGTTTTCACGGTTAACAGCGTGAAGATCGATATTTCTTTTTCTAACAGCAGCAACAAGTACTTGAAAGAATCCAGTAAACAAGCTTTCACTAGCACTAACTTTGATATACAGGGAAGAACCTGAAAGGAAGGCTGAAACAGAGAAAAGCATAAGGACAGCCGGAATCCCGAAACCAATTTGCCAACCAAACGCATCTTGAATATACACAATTAAGGTGGTTGCAACAAGGGTTGACATTCCAATAGTAGCATAGTACCAGTTGAAATAACTTTCCATAATCCTTTTGTTGTTGGGATTTTCCTTGTTGTCCAATTGATCAGCACCAAAGGCTATAGAACAGGGTCTAACGAAACCAGCTCCCACAGCAATTATCCCAAAAGAAAACACTAATAAAAGGAATTGTGCTGATGTTGGTCTGCTGCATTCATTGATCCGGAATTGATCACAAGGTGAAGGCCTCAGTTGTGGAACCATAGTGGTTAACCAAAGAATAGTCATTCCCTATGATGAAAAAAAACAGAAAATTTGTCTCAGTAAAGTTGAATTCTACATCACTAGAAATGTTATTTTTCCAGAAACCTATCCACTGATGAATGAGGTTCTTGATTGTTTTCCCATGAATACGTGCTTCAACTAATTACTAGTTTGATATATCAGAGGCTTCCAGTTGTGACTAATACTACTGTCATAAGTAATTCTTTTGGTCTTGATTGATACATTGATAGTCATTTGGCTTAACACTATTGATACTATTGTTCATAAAGGAAATAAACTCAAAGAGCAGAGTTATTGGGACATACAAAAAGACTGGAGATGGATCCAATAGCAACAGCACTGAAGCGACCCAAGAAAGAATCAGAAACAAAGGCACCCAAAAGGGCAAATCCATGGGAAAGAGCAGACCACATACTCAGTATGCTTGTAGCTGTTACAGCTTCTAAATTATAAACTTTCATCAAGTATATCACCATGTTTGGCTGCAATCCATAACTTGCCACTTTCTCAAGTGTTTCATTCACTGCAAAAATTAGTAAAAGCAACCACAAAAATTGATTCTTGATTAAAGTGTAACATAAAAATTAAACATAATCGAAGAAACACCATATATGAAGATTTTGCATGACCTATGATGAAAGGCATGGTTTTGAGACCACCCTTTGTATAAGATTTTGGCAAATGATCTAACAAGATCTCTTCTTCCTCTATAATTGCCATCTTTTTGATTTATTCTTTTTCTGATTTTGTTCCAATATGCTTGCAAATGGTGAAGAGAAAGAGATAAATGTCACTATAGATCTTAGTGCTTTTTCCCCCTTGTGGAGCATCTAGTGTCAAATATCTTCTTACGAGCACCTTTTCATAATTCAACCAGTGTAATAATTATACAAGTAGTCAAGTGATCTTGATTAAACTTTTGACTAAGATATTTATATTTTATTACTTCTTATTTGAAGAAATAGCTACATTAACAAAACAGAAAGAAATGAACATTCAAAATTTTGAGACATCAAAAATTAAAGAAAAAAAGAAAGTATCCATGATCATACATTAATGAGTTGGGGTGGTAACTGTATTACTAATTCAGTGCTTATTGATTCATGTGAATTTTGATGATTAACAAATAAAATGTACTCATAATTATTTTGTCATATTTATGTAACTGTTTTATATTTGAATCAATATGTTTGGCATAGGCCAATAAGTGTTGACTGTTGAGTAGACATTTGGGCTGAAAGTTGTAGTGAACTAGGTAAGATGAGTGTTTATTATCTCTTGAAGGAATAGGAATGCTTAAATGTAATGTTGGTAGGGTTAGACAAAGTCCATGCGTGTGTATAAGTTGCACTTAAAGGAATGATCTTGATATTATTATGTGTAAAATTGGTATTTCAGGATTTATGTTTTGTTGAAAAAGAACAAGAATTTTATTAGGACTAACAGAAGGAAAGTTGTGTGATTGTCTTTAGTATGTTTTCAAGGGGACAACTTCCTTTTGTATAAGATCTTTAACAATTTGTTTCCTTGTTTATGTTGGACTTCTTATGCTACTAATGTGATTACGTATAAATAATCCAGGTTAGTACTAGTATTGTCACCTCAAACATTCCCTCAACAGTCGTGATCTCAACCATTCATTGTTGAAAGTCTGAAAGGCAAGAAATAATTAAGCTAGACAAGTGTTCCTCGTGAAAGATATGTCAAGTTGTTTAGGCTATTGAGTTGTAACTTTTTATGCTAATTCAAGAAGCACTTGTAAAGTTATACTTTCGGAAAACTTTGGCTTCAAAGTTAGAGTTAACTTGAGGGGTTAGCAACACTTGAGTGATTGTTGTGGTGAATGGATTTAGGGCAAGCTCTTAGGTTATGAGTGTTGTATCATAATGAGGCACTTGGCAACATGCTCACCATGTTGACTTGCTCATGCTTCTTGCTATGCAAGTCAGACTTACTATAGTCATATATGAGCTAGTTCATCTAATACGCAATCAAAAATGCAAAAAGGAACGCGCTTCACGTGCCCCTTTCTCTAAACCTTATCTCTTCCATTTGGATTTTCTCTGGCGATTGTGGTGGCTGTTGGGCTCAACTCCGACCACTCTAATGAACCTCCCCTGAATTTCAATTTCATTATGAAGACTCTGAACTTTGCAAATTCTCTTTTGGTTTCAAAAAAGACTAAGACCCGCCAGACCTATCTTGACTTTCAGACCACCAAAAATCCATAAAGGCCGGCTAGCTGTCTTTTTTACACCACAGGAGGTGGAAGCACTCGGCGAATGTGTGTCAACTTACTATCATTGGTAAAGTATCCCATGGAAGAGATGTTTTTAAAGACATCTGAAGAGATTTTGCGGCTAGGTTCCCCTTACGGGACACTATCAAAATCGGCCATTACAACCCTAAGCATATTTTCTTGGATTTCTTAGAGGAGGAGGACTTCAAACACATCTATATACTTTAGAGAGAAGATCACTATATTTGGGTCACCAATGCGTCTTATGCGATGAATAAAGGAACTTAATTCAGAGGAGTATACCTGCTTGGTACCAATTTGGATCCATCTCCTAGAGCTTCCATGGCATTATCACTACTGGAGCACCACCCAAAGAATTACAGTCCTGATTGGAACTCTTTTGGCAATTGATAAGGCTACGGATACCAAATTGAGACCCAAATTTTCTAAGATTAGAGTTGAAGTTGATTTGGATAAATTTCTTAGGGATTTTGTCTAGGTTGAAATCAAGGGTAAGGATGGGCAGTGAAGAATTTGATTTTAAACAATTGGTAAAATATGATTTTGTACAAAGATTTTTGCTTTATTTGCAAAAACCAAGGGCACAGTGACGATCAATGCTTAAAGAGGAAAACTACTGATGAAGAGAATAAGAAAGATACTTTCTCTGCCCCACTAATACTACAAAGAACAACTATGCTACTGATGTATGGAGTGAAAACAAGGTTGATCTGATAAGGAAGGAACAAGTTGCTAATACAGACAAGACTATGACAGTTGCTAACAAAACAAGGAAAAAAAACAAGTCGTTCCATAAGGACTGGAATGTCAACAAGAATAAGCAACCAGTTGAATGGATGGCGAAGAAAAAGCTACAAAAGAGAAATTTTTAATAATAACCTCAATTGGAGAATGAAACACAGAAAAATTGCACAAGGCCAATTAGTGGTTGAAATAGCTGCTCAGGAAACTAAAACCAATCAAGGGTAATCTGCCCCTCTCTTAGCTCGTACAGCTATTACCTCTAAGAAATTCTTACAACAATTGAAAATATAGGGACAGAATTGGACAACAATGAAGTAGTTGTTAACGGCGGAAAAGAACTTCAAGAAGTGGATGTCCAGGATAAAAATCCTCCTCATATATCCAATCAAGACACAAAATTACAAACAACTCTTTGAAGACGAATATCACTCTCCAACAGTTGGAACATGGAAAGGAAGACGGAACTATGATCCAGTCTACAGGCAAGATCAAGAAGGAACATATGAAGAACTCATCCCTTTCACTTCACTAGGATAAGCAGAATAATGTCACCCCTAGGAGAACTCAAGATATTTCTAAAGGTATTCAGATTCATGAAGGCAAACAATTATCGAACCATTTTGAAAGTCGGTTACTAATTTAAAACTCATGAGAGTTACTCCAGCTATATTGAGAAACAAGGGACCAGTTTATGGACTCAGGTTTTTAGAACCCACAATGAAGTCCAAGGAACAATCTAAGAACCTTGAAGATCAACAATCTCAAATGAAAGAAATGAAAGGGATTAACTTGTTTGTAGAGCTTAATTATAATGAAGACATAGATATAGCCATATCACATAATGATTTAAACTAAAACATCAAGGATGCAGAGGTATAAAAGAAGAACCGAGAGTATATATTAAAGACTCAAGTGACTATGAATCCAACCTAGGTGAAGAAAGGAACCGTGATAAAGAAGACTATCATGAAGAGGAGGAATATAAAGAGTGTAACTCCACTAATGAAGATGACCTTCTTAAAACTTTTTCTCCTAGACTATTTGGCAAGGAAAAGAGAGTGAAGATGCTATTATTCAATAGGATAACAAGCTCATCATGTCAGGAAACCTCTATCTGAGAGGCAAAAAAAGAATTTATTTAGTTCAGCCGAAAGGAATGACAAATCTTGGCCCTATCAAAAAGAGCTAAGATTAATGCCTTTAAAGTAGGTGCAACTCCCTCAAATATTTTTAATGATTAATACAATCTTGTAGAATATTAAGGGGATTAATTCAAGAGGAGATTTAAAAGATTAAAGTTCCTATCTAAAATCCACAAACACAGTTCAATCAATTCAGGAACCATTTGTGAATTCTAGTAAAATATAGTACAAAAAGGGTTTGGCTTTTGATAGTTGTTTGGTAAATTATAATGGCACGGTTTGATTTTTTAGGACAGCTGGTTTCAATTCAAAAGTAGTCATAAATGACGAACAATAGATCACATTGAAAATCTTAAACACTACCACTGATGAGGTTTTCTTTTTCACCTTTGTATGTCTCAAATCGAAACATCACTTGAGAACTCAATTATAGGAGAGCTTGAGGTATTGCAATAGTCTTTCATAAATGACGAATAATAGATCACATTGAAAATATTAAACACTACCACTGATGAGGTTTTCTTTTTCACCTTTGTATGTCTCAAATCGAAACATCACTTGAGAACTCAATTATAGGAGAGCTTGAGGTATTGCAACAGTCTTATCCAAGGACCTTGGAGTAAAGTGGATATTTCAATGTCATTATCAGTCCAGATGAGAAAAAAGGAGGTAAACCACATATAACGGAAAAAAGTTGAGAATTTATTGCTTGTATTAATGATTGTGGCACGGTGGATGTGGCTACACAGGGGTCCGATTCACTTGGCACAACACTAGAGGCAAACCTCACAAAATATAGAAGAGGTTAGATAGAGTATTCTTCAACTATTAGTGGACAAATTTATTTTCTAGAAGTGACTTAGAACATTGGGTTAGCACAGGTTTTGATCATACACCTGTTCTAGTGAAGTAATTTGCATTAAACTTTCAAGGGATAAAATACTTCAAATTTTTATAATTTTGGACAGAACAACCAGACCTTAAAAAATGCGGTTCAGGATGCTTGGAACATTGACGTTACAGGGAACAACATGGGACTCTATTATAAGTCTTTTTTCATATCAACTTTGATGGCTACATTGACTGGCTTTTCCTAATCTGATGTCATGCACTATCTTTTGTATTACTAAATGTTCTCCACTGTAATTTTATCTTTAACAAACCCTGATTGTTGTGGTAAAATCAGTGTTGGTAGCAAATTCACTTGTCTAAAAAGTATACTAGTGATGTTTCTCAAGTTAATAGGTCTCATGTCTAAAAAGTATTAATTTCTTTCTTCTTAGGAATCAATACCAGATCTATATAGGTGATATACCTCGGTAGCTCATGGACACAGAAGAAAGAACTCACTATTATTGTATATTTTTGGCAATTATATCTGAATATGCCTTAAAAAATCTCCCTGTATAACTATCTGGTCCCCCTACACTATCTGCATGAAACCAAACACAGCCTTTTTAATCCTCCCTTCTTTTGGAATTTTATGGATTCTGGCATTCTCTTCTTCTGAAATCATCCTTGGGATAAGTTGTAGCATTCCAAAGTCCGTAGGAATATTTTTCTCACTAAATTATTCTGCGTAGAATCTGATTACCTCCTGAGCTATGTCCTCCTTTCTATCCAACCAGACTCCTCTATGATCTTGGATTTTCTTCAGTTATAATCTTCTTCTCTTTACATTTATATATAGCATGAAAGAAATTTGAGATTTCTATCTGCATTTGCAAATAATTGCATTCCAGCTATTTGCCTCTCGAGCTTCTCTTCTACAGCATAGAACTTGATTAATCCAGCTTGTACTTTCTGTAGTAATTCCTTGTTTTTGCTAGTAGGATGTTGTTCAAATTTCTATGCATGTACCTATACCACATCCTCCAAAGTAGTTATCCGTTTGAATATGTATCCATGTGTCCCTATTCCACTTAGATAAAGCCTTACTCACGTTCTCTAATTTGTTGTGGAAGTTAAAGAAAGGGTCAGGATTGTGCCATTCTTGCCAGTTTTCTTTTTGACAACATTCAAGAAGGTCTCATGTTCTACCCAAAAGTTTAGAAGTTAGAATGATTTCTTTATAGGCCTAGTGTCTGCACTGGTAGTTATAGATAATAAAGAGTGATCTCATCCCTATTTAATAAGATATTCCACTACTATGTTAGAAAATAAATTTTGAAAAGCTTGATTTTTCAAGCATCTATCTATCCACTTGAAAATGCATGTGTCATCTGATTTTTCATTCTACCAAGTATATACTTTCTTGAATCCCAAATTTGTTAACTAACATGTGTCAATACAATGCCTGAAATCTTTTGTTTCTATAAATGGTACTGGGAGTCCACCATATTTCTCTATCTCATCTGTAATCACATTAAAATCTCTATCAACTAATCATGGTGAATTCATATTTGATGCAATATAAAATAAATCATCCCACGGTGTGATTCTGGCATGTCTATCAGTGCTAGTATATATGGTTGTTACATAAAACTCCTATCTTTATTAACATTGTGAATTTAAGAGATAACAGCTACTCAGTGTCCATGTGTACTTCCATCTGTATGTTATCTTCCACAAATATTAAGATTTTGGCATTTATATTATGACAAGCAGAGCCCATGTTTAACCAAAGTCTATACATGTTAATGTATCTAGAATGTTGAAATGGCTCCATTAAAGCAAGAAACTGAACTACTTTTTTCTGTTTAGTAAAATTACTCTTTCAAAGTCATGTTGTGTATTAACAGACCTTATATTTCATATAAGTGATCACGTTATTAGAAAAAAGTCTTGACATATGCTTTCCTTTTTACAGCACCTTCCACTGCCTCAGAAGGTACACTTTTATCCCTTGTTCTGTTTTGTCTCCCTTCTTTGTTGCCTTTGCCATTTGTCGAGGAGATACATCTCTCATGTTGTGTTCATGGAAGTGTTTTCTAGGTTATCATTATCTCCAATATCCATTTTTTTCTCTGAGTTTCTTTTCCAGTTTTCATTTATGTCTTATTTATTGATTTCAGGATTCTTAGCCACCAATTTTTTATTTTCTGCTCCATTCTCCTTGCTTGTCTATTTCTTTGCCTCTTTATCCTTCTTTTTATAATTTTGTGTTTGTGTTTATGTATCTTGTTGGGTCATGTTGCCTATCTTGTGTATCTGCAACAACTTACGTGCCTATTTCTATTAATTTTGCAAAGATTCTATTGTGGTGCATTATTTGATTCTCATATGAAATTTTCTGTCCATTATTTGGAGGTTTTTATGGGGATATGTTTCTCTGAAGTTGCTTGTGTCACTTCATCATATGAAGATTCTTCTTGGTTTCATTCTCAAGTGGAGTTATATCTTTGTCCGCTGTAGCTGATTTGTATATTGGGTTTGAAGATTGTCTCGACTTTCCATGTTTTTGCTCTGAGTGTGTTTACTATTATTGACCTTTTCATTTCCTTTCATCTGCTTCTCCTCAGATGTACATGTTGTTGGATTAGAGTTTTATTTTGTGTGGTTTTTATCATTTGTGTTGTTGTTCTCCTTGTTATCTGTTGCAACCACTATTGCCTCTTCCATTTGCATTGCTTCTACCATCTTGTCCCCTTCTTTTCTTTTTTTTTTTCAAATGATGTCTCCACCTATGTTTTGGTTGTTTCTTTTCGTTTGCCAATATTGTCTTTCTATTTTCTCCTTTGTCTCCTCTTACATCTTCTCAGTCAGGTCCATGAAGGTCTCATATTTGTTGTTGTATTGGCCACCTTCTTCTCCTTGTCATTGTTATCTTTGTGTTAGTGTTCTCTTTGTACCCCTTGTTCCTAATCTCTCCTTGCCCTTATTTTTTTTATTTTACATCACATTCTAGCTTTGATTACCTTTTCATATTTCTAATCCCCCTGCTACTTTGGAGCATTTACTGCCTGTTTGTCTATAGGTTTATTATCTCTCTTTTATTTTTTCCTTCTCATTCGCCTGTATTTTTTCTTTCTTCTCTTCTATTTTTGGTTTATGTTCAGGGTGCAACACCCAACAACCTTTTATGTCATTCTCCTCATAACTAATTCATGTATTAATAATACACACATAATTCTAACCAGTTACCAAACGACCAGTAAAGGTTTACAATTACATTGGCATGGAGTAGAATGATTCTTTACAAAATAAGTTTGTTGGTAATATTGGGAAAGATATCCATGCGATGCGATGGCTATAGTAGTTTCTTCCTCCAAATTAAATCATGGATCCCATTTAATCTCCAATTAAATTGGTATCCCCTTCCGCAATTTATATAGGTCTGGACGATCATACGAGTATATAGCTACTATGACAACTTGTAAATTTTATCTCACCATCAACATGTCAAACTCCTTCTTCGTCCATATAATTATTGATTTGCCATGCAGGAAAGTAATAGGCGTAATCTCAATAGGCTCCAAGGTTTGCTATGCAGTGCATTGTGAAGAGTTGTTGCATAGTTAGTTGTAGTAGAGTTGGTGGTAGCATTATTAGCATTTGTGGTGGTGATGATTGCCAAGCCAACCGCAGTAGGAGGTTGGCCACTCGCCAGCACTGCCGTAGTGGGCGTGAGAACTTGGTTATAGATTGATATTATGTACGGTTTAAGTTTAAGCTCTAGAATTTTTGCTGGTGATGCCTCATCCTTGGTTCGCTGCTTTGTTCTTTTTTTTATTTTTGTTGATTTCTTATTCTTTTCGGAGAACAAGAGTTGCTTCAAATTCAAAATAAATACTATAGATGACAAATTCAAAAGGAAAAAAAATCTTGCAGTAGGGATTTGGTGCATCCTAAAGAAGCTTGAAAAAGAGAGAGGATGATACTTTTATTTATAGAGAACGAAGAGAA
This sequence comes from Datura wrightii, assembly GCA_035772735.1. Taxonomy (NCBI): domain Eukaryota; kingdom Viridiplantae; phylum Streptophyta; class Magnoliopsida; order Solanales; family Solanaceae; genus Datura; species Datura wrightii. Next base: position 35,125,402 of record JASDFA010000006.1, read on the forward strand.
AGGAATTTAGGTGTGTAAACTAATAATTTCAAGATGTATTTTGAATTAGTAAGGTATTCATTTTAATATATAATAGTAGGTATAGATGAGTAAATAATTTTACCTACATAGGTATTCCTGTTAGCCCAAAAAATAATAGTAAAAATTACGTGTAATAACCGTTTTCAGGTCTACAAATTAAAATTTAATCATTTTTATTGAAAATAGAACTTGGATAGAAATTCCCCCAACTTAAAAAGCTTTAGCAAAGAGCCATTTATTCATCTTTTATACTTTTTCTAAAACTCTTTTACACTATTCTGAATTTAATTTTTGTAATTTAGAACTCCTGATAGTGTCCCGGAGTTCAGTTTTTTGTAATTTAAACTTCCATGACACTGTTCTAGGTTTAATTTTTTCTAACTTACATCTTTTCCTTTTTTCATTTTCAGATGTCATCTCTTATTATTGATTTAAGGTTAAACACTTATTTTTCCTGTCTTCAAATTTTTTATTCTTTCCTAACTCAGTCCCGGATCCTATCTTGAAACTTCAACATAGTATGTTGGAATTTCACTTGTAAAAAGTTTAAATTTTAAGCAATTATGCCAGAGTTTTACATCAACTGAGTTTTGAACTCCAATGCATTGCTGGAGTTTCACGTATAAGAACTTCAAACTCTTGAAATTTCTTCGCGCTTTAGCTAAAAAGATTTTTATTATATATTAAAAAATAATAACTTTTCAAATACATTTGAAGCAATGGTTATTTTTTAAATACAGATCCAAAAATAGTTATTTATAAATTTTACATAATTCAATAGATAAGGGGTAGATTGGGGGGGGGGGAGAGTCACTGACAATCACTTTTGTGTATTTTTTTAATGTAAAACTAATAATTAGTAAGCGTTTGGACATGTGATTTCATCTCATAATTTGAAATCATGAGTTGAAATCCCAAATTCTCAAAAAATCTTAATTTGGGATTTCAAATCATGAGATGAATTTTTTCAAATAGAAAATTTGACCCACAATTTATATTTTGTAAAAAAAAATATAATTTTATATTTACCAACCATTTATTTCAGATGTAAATAAAATTCCATTTATTTCAGATGTAAATAAAATTTATTGTTGATATTATTACTCTTATTAACATTTGCTAACCATTTATATCGGATATAAATTTGTCAATTATGTGGGAGGATTATATTAAAGAGTAGTACACTATGATTCATGTTCAATTTTACTTTTTATTGAATAAAAGTTCGATCAATAAATGTTGTATTTTCTAGAATACTTTCTAACACATTGTATTATACATTGTTATGAACTTTTACTTATTTGGTAAGATTGTATAACAATTGGAGAAATTTTTATAGTTTTTACAACTTATGGAGTTTTTATGTTCATGAGAAAAAATACAACTTAAAATTTCACATTGCATGTCCAAACAAAACTTCAATCTCATCTCATATGATTTCATATCATAAATTCAAATCACAATTTATTTTTTTTTTAAAAAAACACTTAAATAACGATAACTAAAACTTCAAGATCAATATCCAAATATTTAATTTTTGTAACTTAAAAACTCTAGAGAGTATCCTAACTATCTTGGAGTTTGTATCAAAAGTAAATAGAAGCTTGCGGCCAGTGGTGAGTGATGTTGGGCTTTGAAAATAATAATTTGATATTTTCGCGCTTGAAAATCATCATTAAGAAAATATAATAGACATATTTCATATATGAGCACTTTTTTTTTAACCAAAATTTTTGGGTCAGGCCCCTTTTATTTCAAAAATCAGAAAATTAAGCCCATTATTACATGCTACCCGGCCCAAAACAAAGGCCTAGCCTATATATTTGTTTATCCGGTCATTTCGATCGGATCCTTACATCTACTCAGAAGAAACACCTAAAAACAGGGTTTTCTAATCTAATCATGGCTCCGATTCAACTTGCAATTTGTCCTCCTTCATTTGTGACTGATAAATTAGCCTCCTTTTCTTGTGATGTCAGGGCAGCTCAAAGAGGCAAGTTTTCATTTTCTCCACTTCTCCTTTCATCCTTGTTCTTTCCAATCTCTTTGTTACTATGCACAGGTGGCCTTCTAGTGGTAATGGTTATTTGGAGGTGCTGATTCATGTAGCCCAGAGATGGTGACGCCTTGAAGCATAGATGGGGAAATCGCGTAGCCCTAATCTCCTTCTTCTGTCAATTTTCTCTAGGTATGAAAGCTATCTTGCACATCTGACTATGTTGCCCTCTTTTTTTGCTAGAGAATCCTTTTTGTACACTGCACTAGGTAGCTTATTTTCACAGTAGGTACTTGTTATTGCAAGACTTGATGTAAATATTCTTACTATGAAACTGTTATGGATGAATGCGTCCCTTGCTAGTTTGATATGTCCCTTATCCTTCTTGCTTTAATTCTTAGATATGGAATCTAAGCCTTTTCTGTGTTGAGAATTTGCTAGCATGTGGTTGGTAGTTGATTGAAATTTATAAATCTGTGTCTTCCATTGATATTAAAAGCATAGTTAGCTAATGTATCTGCCAGCTGATTTGCTTCTCTGAATGTATGTTGGATTTCTGTGTTTAGTTGATTCATCATTTTGAATATGTCATACATTCTGTCAGCCAACTCCCAAAAGATCTTTCATTCCCTTAACAACATCTTTTTTAGACTGAGTGAATCAGTCTCTAAAACAATGTTGTAGTTTAGATCAGTGCAGTGTCTTAGAGCACTCCACACAGTTATCACTTCTACTTGCATATTAATATTTACTCCAATATTCTTTGCCTCAGGATACATCAAATCCCCTTTTGTGTTCCTTATACAAACCCCATATGCACTTCCCCTAGATTACCCCTACATGCCCCATTAGTATTGCATTTGACCCATTGTGCCTTTAAAAATTCCATCTAACTGTTCTATAGTGCAGTTTAGGTTTATACGCTTGAAGATAAAATAGCATCTCTATGCACTATGAAGGAATTTCAATCCAAAGATATTTAAGCTTTACAAACTGATAAACAGTTTGCTGACATAGCTTAAAAATTCTTTGAAAATATCATTATCTTTCTCATGCCTCCTAGTATTCCTCCTCTTCTAAAGCTCCCATACAATAATAGCAAGAATGGACTTATAAATTCCTTGCATCTTAATAGGAACTGGAGCATCCCAGCACTTGACCATGACTTGGTGTAGATTCAATCTATCAATGTTTATACCTGCACAAGTAGCAACTACTTCCACAATTTATTGGTCGTGAAAGCTGTTAGAAATAAATGGTTCATAGTCTCCAGATGGTATACACTATCACAGCAATGACATCTAGATACTATATTCTCTTCAGATTATCATCAGTTGTGATTCTTTCCTTCAGAATTCTCCACAAAAAAAAATATATTTTAAAAGGCAACCCTTTTATGCATACATTTGACAACCAACCAGCCTCCTCCTTTTTCCTCCTCATCAACTGATATGCGGACTGGACTAAGAACAATCCATTTGTATTTCCCATCCACCAGGTCTTATCCTTCTCCTCAACTACATGTGGAGAGATACACTCCACAATGTGAGTTTTCATTTCCTCAGAGAGTTTACTCCTTAGTTTCTCCCTGTTCCATCCTCCATTGATATTGTATTCTTTAACTTCCACCTCTCCATCATCATTATTGCTTCCTCAGTGTAATATAGTTCCCCTTATTGTGTCCAGTTATCAAATCAGAAATTGGTTGTTCTTGCTTTAATCTGCTATCAAATCTCATGGTCTACTTCTTCTCTTATCTCTATCATCTTTTTTCAAATATGAGATGCCCCTCTTCCAATTGCCACATTAGGGTGAGCCTTTTTACAATATTTATTCCAGATATAAGCACTCCATAGTGAACCTGTAGAAATCCTGAAATTCCATCATTGAAACAAAAGCTCTGGATACATCATGCAGAGACTTAAAACCCAAATCCCCTTCACTCCCACAAAAACACATGTCTTCCCAATATACCCAGTGTTTTCCTTTATTTTCTCCAAATTTACTCCAACAATATTTAGATAGCTGCTGATGTATTTGCTAAATAGTCCTCTTAGGAGGATTCATAACTGAAATAAGGTAAACAGGCATGGATTGGAGTACATGAGCAATCAGAATAAACCTGCCTCCATATGTTAAAAACTTATTTTGCCACATCAAAATTCTTCTTGATATTTTTCTCACTAAATCCTCAAAATAGGATTTTTTTTTCTTTCAACCACAAAACACAGGGCATCCCAGGCATATAAACGGAAAAAACCCCTGGCTTATGCCTGTCCATCTCTTCAGATTATGTCCTATCGCCATTGATTTCTTCTCATGAATGTAAAATAAAATTTTGCTCTTGTTAATCCTTTGTTCATAAACCTACACATATTCTGTCAATACTCTCACCATTTTCTTCACTAATTTTCTATCTCCTGAGTAGAATAGAATTGTGTCATCAACATAGACTAGGTGATTGATATCTAAACTCCACTTGGGCATCCCATAACCCTTTAAATTAGGGTCATCATGTAGCTTATTCAACTCTCTTAACAATACTTCAACAACAATAATAAATAACATAGGTAATATTGGGTCACCCTGCCTCAAACCTCTGGACGACCTGAAGAAATCATAAGAATGTCTATTTACTAGCACAAAATAACAATTGTTGGATACTAATCTCCATACCATATCAATAATGACCTCTGAGAAATCAAATTTTCTCAGAACTTTAATGATAAAGATCCATGACACTCTATCATACGCTTTTGTCATATCATGTTTTACCACAATATTATGTCACTTATTTCTCAAATTAATATCTCTAATGATTTTCTATGCTAGAAAAACATTTTCAGTTATACTTCTTCCTTTGAAAAATCAAGTTTGATTCCTTGAAATAATAAGTGGCAAACATTTTCCATTTTGTCATGCAATATTCTAGATAAGATCTTGTTTGCAAAAGTGCTCAAATTGATTGGTCTAAGATCTGAGAAGCACTCTACCCTCTCTTTCTTGGGAAGACGGACCAAATTTGTGTGAGTAATGAACCTAGGGATTTCATAACCACAAAAGAAAGTTTTGACCATTCTAGTAATGTCTTCTCTTATAATGTCCCAACACACCTGAAAAAACATCCTTGAGAACCCATCGGGTCTGTTGGTACTATCCCCATTCATCTCAAAAATTACTTTTTTAACTTCCTCCATATTTGGTAGTCTGGTCATCTCCTCATTTTGTTCCTGCGAAATTAGAGAAGGAACATTCTCTAACATATCAAAGTTACCTTCCATTCCATCCTTTTTGAACTGCTCTGAGGAAAAATTAACTGTTGCCTCCCCTATGGCTTTTGAAGAACTCACAGTATCTCCTTCACCCACCTGAATTTCACTGATGTGAAGTTTCCTTCTCCGACCCCCAACATAAGAATGAAAGAATTTTGAATTTTGAATTTTTGTCTCCCTCAGAGAACCATCTCATTCCTGCCTTTTGTTTTCAGAATTTCTCTTCCATATGTCTATATCTCTTCAAATCAGCTTCAACTTTACTCAGATCCATCCTGTTCTCTGGTGAAGATTGCATCTCAAGCTGAAACTTTTTCACTTTGATAATATCCTCCAATGTTGCAATTTGCTGAAAAATATTATCAAAGCATTCTTTGTTCTAGAGTGTCAGTGCCCTTTTGACTCTACTGAGCTTTACCTTGAATTCCCCAAAAGGGTTCCCCATAAAATAGCTCTCCAATTCTCCCTCACCAAGTTCTTAAACTACTTATGCTTAGTCCAAAAATTGACAAACTTGAATGGTTTAATAACTGGCTCCTCATTAGTGTTGCAAATTATATGAAGAGGTGCATGATCAGATCCTTGCCTTATCAGGTTATGTACTTCACTAGAAGATAGTAGATCCAGCAGTTCCTGATTTATCATAACTCTATCCAATCTTTTGAAAATACAATCATCTTTCGTTCTTCCATTACACCAAGTAAACCTGCTATCACATGTCTTTAACTCCAGTAATGCATAATTGTTGAGGCATTGAGCAAAATCCACAGCCTCATTTTGCATGAAAGGTAACCCTCCTTGCTTCTCCTCCTCGCTTATAATAACATTAAAATCCCCTCCAATAATCCAGGATTCATGAATACTTTCTGCCAATTCCTACAAGTTGTCCCATACGTCTAGCCTTTCTAATACATTCCACCTGGCATAGATTGTTGTGATCTTAAAGTTCCTACTATAACCACTAAAAGACACAGTTAATTGCTAAGTTGTATCCTTGAGAACTTGACCATCCCAATCATCTCTCGAAAACACCTATATCTTTGATGAACTGTTTGCTAAATCATGTTGAAACCCCAATCTTCTTTTGTATTTCTCTAGCTTCTCAGATACTTGAAAGGTTCCATTAGGGCTATAAATGAATAACAATGTCTTCTGTTCAGTTCTATTAATCTGTCAAATGAATTTTGAGAGTTGACTGAACTAATATTCTGAAATAGTAGCTTCCCAATCATTGGTCATTACTAGATTGCCTATCCTTGCTACTCCTTGTTTGAACCTGTAAAGGTATAGTAGAATGCCCAACTTTACCTTTTTAGGCTCTATTCTTCATTTCTTCTATTTTTCTTGGTGATAGATCCCCTGCATGATATGTATTGTTCATGTTCTCCTGAGTATCCTCATCTTCTGTGTGGTCCTATAAGAATTGTTTCTGCAAAGCTGAAGGCTCTTGTAATTATTGGACCTCTCTCCCTTTTCCATCCTCTTCACCAACATTGAAGGTTTTTAAGTACCCTCATTCTCCTTTGATTCCTTTTGTTCCTTCTCTGTCCTCTTGTTCTCTTCAGGCCTCCATACTACTATTGTTGTATGACCTTTTATTTCTTTGTTCTCTACTGCCCAGTGTGTTGTTACTGACCCTTGTGATATAGTGTCAGCTATGTTATCCATGTCTCTACTTGGAAAAGGAGTGTCATGTCATCTCTCATCATCCACCTTCCTGTCATCTGTGTTCTTTGTATCCCTTGACTGCTGTATTTCCTTTTGGTCCTTTTCTCGATCTTTTAGTACCTCAAACTGGTAGACATTATTGATTACTTTTTGGGGCTATTTTTGGCTCCACACCTGCTCCCTTCTCCATCCTTTTGATGCCTTCCCCTACCATACTTTCTATTCCCTTGAGTTTGTAAATCTTCAATATTCTTTGAAGATACTTTCTCATAAGTTTCTATGTTCTAAATATGCTTCTCTGCTTTTTCCGTAACTGTTTGACCTTGATCCATGTTTCCCTAATCCTTTACAATCTGTTGTTGTTCCATATCCTTCTTTTTAGGGTACAACTCTAGGTGAAGAACAAAACATTATTGATCATTGTGCCCCTGAATCTTACAGTTTCTACAGTATTTTGGGGACATGGTCATATTTGATCCTGATCCATTTCTATACCACTTCTCCTGTCTGCTTCCTTATACCAACATTAATTCTTTTTGGGAGTCTCCCAACAGATCCACCTCTACCTTGACCCTAGCATAGCTAGGTCTAGTTTGGTTCCTCGTAGCCATATCAACTTGGAAAAGCTTTCCAACTGCAGTAACAAGTGAAAATACTGCTTTCTTCGTGAAGAAATTTGGTGGTAGGCGATGGAAAAGATATCTTGCTATTATTGTCGTTGTTTCCTCTTCTGGATCAAACAATGGATCCCACTTTAATGTACACATCGGATACATCCATTATCTATGGGATAAGTAAAAGGTTGGTTTCGAGAGTAGGTTCACATAGTCTTCTATGGTTGATGCCCTTATCAGTGCATGTCTATTACTCAATAGCCCAATATTGTATTCTCTTTTCAACTCGGACTGTTTAGGGATCATTTTTCTAAGTTCTTGGATATCCAGCCACCTAAATGAAAACTTTCCAATAACAGGGTATTGTAGGTTTTTCTTATAAATCATTTTGAGTAATTTTATCCTCCTCCCAAATAACTCTAGGTTCTCCATGTAGGTAAGTAACAGGCTTCACTAGTATAGGTTTTATAGCGGTTGGTGTCGGGCGCAACTTTGATGCATAATCCAGAGGCGATTTCAGCTTATGTCAGCCTCAGGCGGAGGCTGCCCTAACGATGTGGTGGCCATGACCAACAGAAACCGGCAATAATAGGTTCTCTGGCGATACGATCAATGATAGGCAAGCTGGGGTTTTGCACTTCAAAAAATAAGTCTATTTCATATATCAGCTGCCTTGTTTAATCTCATAATTTTTTTCGCACAAGTTTAAGGTGATTTGAAATTAATTGTTTTAATTTAAAATATTTTAGTTATGGAATATGTTTAATAATTTAGTTAAGTCTTCTAATTGAAGACCTTCTACTAACTTAGAATAACTTTAGAAACTTAAGTCGGAGAAAATAAGGTAACTTAATTCAATTCACTAATGTCGTCGCTGTTCATTCTTGCTAACTTTTTGCTTTGCAATGCGATTTCTGATTTTGCTAAATTTAAAATTTTAAGATATTATTCTAAAATTGAAACTTCCAAGTGAAATTTTAAAATATTACATAAGTATTTGAAATCATACTTATAATCTATACTGTATTAAAAATGTGAAAGCCCTTAGAAATATTGATTGAACTTTTATTCCGTCATTACAAACTCTATAATAGACAAAATTTTTATTTAGTATTTTTACATAATTATTATTTAAAATTATTATTTTTTAATTATTCCATCACCTTATTTTATCATATTAGGTTTTTTAATTAGTGGCATAACTCTATTGTGCTGTAAACCTAAAAAAAGTTATTAGTTGCTACGGAATTTTTTTCTTTTTGATAGACATGAATTTTTTCTTCATTATTTTATTATATTAGATTTTTTACTTATGAAATAACTCTATTTGTAGCATAAACCTTCAAAAAATAAAATAAAATCCTTCTGCCTAAAGTTTTTCTTTTTTATAATTTGAAAAAGTTTTTTCTCCCCCCTTTTTCATTGTAAGGGAAAGGTTTTCTTTTTACTTTTTTCATAAAAGTTGTTTTTTTCTCCTTTTCATAGTAACACAAGGATTTTGTTTTTGTTTTTTATTAATTTTTTTCTTTTGATAGTAATGTCTTAGTATTCTTATATTTTCAAATCATTTTTAATTTATAAATCTTTCTTTCTATAAAATTTTTTTATAAATATATAATTTAATTCATCAACTTTTTACATCAACATCTTTGATTCAATCTCCAATCTTGTATGTTTTCGGGGCAATCTATCTTCTTCTTCTTTTTTTAGTTATAAATTATTTTTATATTGTGAATTTAAAAAAGACAATAATAATTTCTGTGTCAGCTCAAGTTATTTATATTCAAAATAATTTAACTTATATTGTCTCTTTTAGTTGAGTCTAATATTGATACTATGTTATCTCCGTTAATTGAGTCTTATATTAATATTATGTGATTTAAAATTTGTGTAATTTGTAGTTGGCATTCTTCATCTACTCATACATTCACAAGTTTCATCTATTCAGGTAAAGTAGTCTCTTTATTTCATAAAATAATTTTTTTTTATAAAATTACAAATCATTATAAGTATAACTCTTGTGAACAATTTATTTTAGATAATCTTGCAATGGAATTTGAAAAAAAATTTATGAATGAAATTGTGCCAATTAACAATTTAAGGCGATATGATTCTCGTTGCATAATAAAAGTCTTAGTAATTGAAGATGAATGAGTAAAAGAGTATAAAAAGGGAACAAAGGAAGGCACTCGAACGACTATAACATTAGTTAATGAAGAAGTAATAATTCTTTTTCGTATTATATTTTATATTTATACATATATGTTTGAGTTCTTATCCATTTTTATTACATTATATATATGTGTGTGTGTTGTGTGTGTGTTTCTTGATCATTAAAGTTTAATTTTCTTGCAGGGCACAAAAGTTCATGATATACTTTTCGATAATGATATTAAAAAGTGAAAAAAAATTACAACAAGACAAGATCTGTTACGTCATAAACAGACGCATTAATAGTGTTAATCCAAATATTGTATCAGTAAACAAGGAGATTGAGGTTGGATTCAATGACAACTCTATAGTTTAGGAATACAACAATCACTTTTCTACTGTTATCAACAATTTTGTTTCGTTTGAAGATACAATACAATCTTCCGATGGAATAATCTTTGGTAGATTCTTTTGATTTGATCAACTAATCTAATATTCAATATAGGCATAATATTTTAATCATGTTTACTTAATATAATATAGTTCCTTAGAAATATTGATTAAATTTTTTGCCCTTGATTAAGACTGTACAATAGATAAGATTTTCATTTACTGATTATTTTAGGATAAATTAATTAAAGTTATAACTATTAAATTTTTACTAATTTATAAATGGTAAGAACTCCTAATATTTATTATTTTAAAATTGACTAAAACTTTGCTTCTTAAATCTTTCCTTATTTGAATTATATTAAAGTCTAACATTTAAGACTTTAAAATCAATTACAATTCTGTTAACTTATATCAATTCTTCATTTATTAAACTAATTAATTATTCATCACAATATTTTAATTCATGATACGAGAAAATAAATTAAAGAGCGTAATTTCATGATGCATTAATATATGAATTCGTCCTCCTCCTCCATTTTACTTTTTTTAAAATAAAACTAAAAAAGCTTTATAGTCAAAAAAATATATAAAAACACAATATATTTTAAGTTGTTTCAATTAATTGAGTATTCTTGCTTCATTGATAAGCCGGAAAGATATGTGGCCATGGAATTCACTCTTTTTAGTTAAATTTATATTATTTCTTACATTACAATTTATGTGAAAGAGTTTGACTAGACACATAGATTAAAAAAGAGAAAGCAAAAAAAAACTGAGTCGAAATCATCTTATAAAGGTAAAACAAAAAAGTTTAAAATTAAGTTATTGCTAAAAATTTAAAGTATGAAGCTTCATAGCAAAAAATTATTAATTTTTTTACCTTTTTAAAAATAGAATTCACACTAGACAAAGTAGTTATTTAATTATTTTTTAAATATTTGAGATTTTAAAATTAACTAAATTTTATATATTAAATCCTTCTTTATTAAAACATGTAAAACATATAATATATTTATATATACATACAATGCACGCATTTAAGTGTTTATATAAAAGCACCAATTTTTTAACCTTTAAATCAAACGTTATTTGTAGAACGTTTTTATTGATTGAAACAAGTATTAGAACAAACTGAAGAAAGAACTATTAGATTAATCAAACTATTATACATAATCATTTATCAATTAGAAATTCATAATTTTCTTTTTAAATTCTTATATTGTTACATAAACACATCTTTTAAAATTATTTATGCTATTTTTATAAATTAATTCTTATTAATATAAGGGACACGCGCGAAGCAGGTTCACTTAGACTATTATTCTAAATGCGGAAAGTCTCAACGTCAATAATTGAAAGACCAATTTACCCATCAATTATTGAACGGTCATTTTACCCTTCAATTTAAAACTATTTCTATAATATTTTATGCATTAAAAAGTAAAATTATATAGAAAATAAATATTATTGTTGTAATAAATATTATTAATTTATTAAATACTTTATAATAAATTATTTAGATGAAAATTATATATATATTTAATGCGCAAATTGATATAAATTATTACTATTATTATTGTAAAAATGAAAACCTACAGAGTTGAAAGTTAAATGAAAAGAATATTAATCAAATGTTGCATGACATTTCTATTCTTTAAACTGAATTTAATTTTTAAAAAATTGATATAAAGATGAGTAAATTAAATAAACAAGAATACAAAATAGTAATTACTAGGGGTTGGAATAAAAAATTAAAGTAGATATATGTATGGTGATGCATGTATTTCATTTTTCATAGTTAATGTTCATGTTTATCTTTTTGATATTTGTTTCAGCAGTACTTGACTTTCAAACTTCTATGTGACTTTTCATATTGTAACTATAATTCTTTCTCTATAAATTTAGCTCTTTCAAGAAAGATTGTTATATGTTACTCCGACAATTCTAGCTGTATGTAGAAGCTTTAAATTGGTGAAATAATACCGTAGATTATGGTAAAAATTGTGAGATTTGTTTATACGATCATAAAGATAGATAAGAACTCAACTACTGAAACATCGTAGTTTGATGTCTTAGTTTTATACTCTCATCGTTTCAAAATCAGTGGTGTTTTGACCTTTTGATTTTGTTTCAAAGTAAGTGGTGTTTTACATAATCAAGAAGACATTAATGATGTTCTTATAATTTTACCCTTATTTAAATAGAGAGAAATCTACGTAATCAAGAAAATACAAAAGAGTTACATCTTTTTCAAAATATTTATTAAGAAAAGTTGGTAAAAATATATTTTACTTTCTAGGAATGAGTAGTTTTATTAAGGGGTGTGCATAAGCTAAAAACACACTTATTTTAAAACCGGAGTACTTATCTGTAGAGATTAGAATTATGACGAGACTTTATTTCTATTTATATGGCTGGAAAATTGCTTCATTAATAATTTAGTTTTCAGAATTTTTGTATGTGCTCAAATATCGACTCTGTGTTATATTAGATTTTACTTCAATTTCAATTATCAAGACAAAACGAAAAAGAAGGACCATTATCTTAGAATTTCTTTAAATTCATTACTAGCCATATGACATTGAAGCTTGCTTATGTGTTGCTTTCTTCTTTTTGTTTCTTTCTACTTGTAATTTCACCTTTAAGAATGGATTCGATCTAATGATTCTTTTCTTCTTGTTTTTTTTTTTTAAAAAAAAATGAACCATGTAGAACTAAATTAGTGGTGGATAACTCATGTATAAAAAAATAATTTACGCTCTATATAAAGTTAATGAAAAAATCCATAGAATATTCAAATTTTCAAATTACAAATAATAAGATTTTTTACACCATAATTTTTAATATTTATAACTTAGAGGTTATTTTTAAATGTGTTTATAGATAAAATCTAATATAATATTTTGGACATATTCTATTACAATTATTATGAGATCTAAAGACCAAAGTAAAAAAATAACAAAATTTCTTAACTTTTCAATTAAAATTGTATCACTTTCTTAGAATTAATTATTTTCATGTTTCGCTATACATCACAACACATATAATTTATATTGATTCATTGTTTTTATTCAAATTCAACCAATTAAAACATTTTGTCATGAATTTAGAAGAAATTATTATAGTATATGGATTGATTACAATTTTATAATTTCTAATATTTTTATCTTAAATTCTCTTTTAGAAATTTTAAAAGTCATATGAACATATTTGTGACTTTTAAATAGAACTTTAAAATGACAAGTTCATTTTATTTTTCATAAAAATCTAATGTAAGTTATTTTCCTACTTCTACATTTTTATGGAATAATTGACTCAATTTTCTTTAATTATGTTTTTTAAAATCCCGTCATATGCCGTATATTATAATGTATGGAGATAATTGAGCAATTATTAAATTCTCAATTATCTCAGGTCGAATAACTATTTTGGTTCTATATAGCAACAATAAAGAACTCAAACATAAAAACTTACATGAAGAAATAGTTTATGATATAACATGTTTGTACCTCATAGAATCAACATTAATATAACAAAAAATAGTATCTAACTAAAGAAATTTAGTCATTTTTCTTTGCATGTTCACATGATATCTAGACATCGATTTTAACTTAAATATTTTTAATGTTTATATAATTTTTAAATTGTATAAATCAATTGAAAATATACGTGCAACGTACGTGTGAATAATTAGTTACGATATAAGTGGGGGCTCTCAATTAAAATTTTAAATTACCAAATTATACAGTAAAAATTATAAGACTTTTTTCCTCTCCTTAAAAAGATAACTGACCAGTTTGTTCTACATTTAAAATTTTTATTAAATAAATAATTATAGCCAGACTAGACCAAATACATTATTAGAACTTATCATTTTCCGCTTCTTGAAGAAGTTTGATTATTAGTCCCTTTAGCTTCTATCATTAAGATCATTCATTCACAACTATTCATATACATCTGTCGTTATATAAGTGGGACTAAGTTAAAAGTTATATTATTATTAATTTTTTATTAAATTAAAATTTAATTAATATATAATTAAATATTTAAATATTTTATTATATCATATCATATTTATATATTTATTATAATATAAGTGAAAACTCAAAAAGTGAAAAGTTAAAATAAATAAATAAATAATAAATAATAAATGATAATAATAAATAAATAAAAATAAATAACAACAATAATAATGATAAATAATAATAATAATAACAACAACAACAACAACAACAACATTATATTATACTAAAAGTAGAAAGCCTTTATCTTAAAAGTTGAATTACCATTTTGCCCCTATAATAAATTAAAATATAATAAAATATCTAATTAAATAGTAATATTTTACCATCAAATATTTATTTTATATATATATATATATATATATATATATATATATATATATATATATATATAAAGAAATGAATAAATTCTTGATTTACCTTCTTGTTTTGTTGTTGTTGGCATTTTGGGTTTGTATGAAATTTTCATAAACTTGATAGAAGCAGCCTCAAACCTGCAGATTAAATTTACTCTTGGCACGTGACTTATATTTATGCTCATCATGGTAACTCGTGTTTTATGTAATTCTTGCACTTTTCTGCATAAATATTAAAAATATTTTAGTTTTTTATTTTATTTAGGTGGTCTTGTCACGCTTTATACTTAATCGTCATCAAAGCATGATTTATAAACTAAGGTAACCAAAATGCTAGTTTAATCATTTTGAATTTACACTTATCACAACTCTATATTTAATTATTGAATATGGATATACAAGTGGGAAGACCTTAAGTTAGAAGTTAGATTATGAAAATGCCCTTCATTAAGAAAAAAATTATTTATTAAAAAAGTAATTTTAGTATAGTAAATCATATATATATAATTAAGATGCTCTAAGCTTTAATTGCCGCACAGTTTCAACTTTCACACCAAATATTCATATTTTTATCTTGATATTTTTTTATGAATTAAATATGTAAATAAAAACAATATAATTTACACTTTAAAAAATAAATTTAATTCATATTATCATATTAATTCTACCTATTCAAATTTCTCATATTACTAATGAAAAAAAAGACTTAATATAACAACTGTGATTTTTTCTTGCAAAACTTAAAAACTTTTGATATCTTTCAGCTACCTTATTTAATTGATAATGAATTATCTTATCTATTCTATTAAATTCTATTCAATAGGTTATATAGATATGATTTGTAAATCTAGAATATATTTATCAACTCACTGTTGGAAGAAACACTAAAGGAAAATTGCAAATTTATCAGATAAGTTCATTTTTTTAATTACTTTTTATATATAAATATTCATAAAAAGGTAATTTTTTAGAAAGTTAAATTTTACCTAAAAGCTTGGTATCGTAAAAATATTCATAAAAATATTTTTTTAAAATATTATTTTTTATGAGTTTAAATTTTTATATGTTATTTTCTCATTACTAAGTGATTAAAAATACTTACAAATAAATCTTTTAAAATGTAAGATTTGAAATCTTAAAATAAGACATATTCCAACAAGTGAAGATAATGTGAAGGTGTAAAAATTATTCACACTAACGAGTCATCGGGTATATCAAACACAACAATAACAATTTTGTCAAAAACAAGTGCACACAAAATTTAAAAACTCTTATTGTCCTTCTACAATAGAGACAATGAGATTTGACCACACCTAAATTATTTCTATAATAATTATTATCACAAGCACACAGTTCAAAGTTTAAATTAAATTGATGTATTTATAAAGAAGTATGATATATTAACTTTTAGTCCTGTTATATGTCATGCCTCATCATTTTGCTTGATTCGTTGCTTGAAGTTATTCAAGATGTTAATATTTGATGTCTTAAATTTGTCGAAGTTGGTAAGAGCAATGAATAAATGAAAAAAGTAATATAAGTATTCATATATTATATTTTAGTGATTTGTGTTATTTCTGATTATAGAATTATAAGTAGTGGATATATAAAATAAACAGTTGAAAACATAACCAAACATCAAAATGAACATACAACAAGGATATTTTTAAAAATGTGTCAAGTAACATATCAATATATTACATGTTTGTACCTAATAACATTAAAATGTAATTAATTGTACATTCTACCAATCTAACTAAATTTAATTGTTCAATTTTTCAAGTTCAGATAATATTTAATCATTTGTGGTTTAATAAAAAAGTTATTTGAACAAGTTAATTATTCATCTATTTCAATTTGTACCTTTTCAGTTTAAATTTTATGTTATCCATTATACTATAATTTTAATAAAATATATACCATATGTATAATTTGCATGAAACGTGTCTGAAACTAATTCCATAAAATGAACAAGGAAATTTCAGTCCATTTTATTTTTTTATCATCTTCTTGTCTTTTCTTTTGGCATGTTACTTATTAGTTAAATCTTTTTTCTCATAAAAAATATATATATTTTTATTTATAGCTCCTCATGTGACATGATATGATATAATGACAAATACATCTTATTGTTTTACATGTTAATTGGCATTCTTTCAAAATTTCTTTTTAATTTTTATTATTAATTTCAATTTCTTTTTGAATTTTTATTTTAGATTTTTTTTGAATTTGCACTTCTGATAAACTAATAGAACATGTATGGAAACTAACAGATTAGAGTTTTTTTTTTGCACTATCCAGTTATTTAAAAAAATATTTTAAAATTTTATCATTTAAAGTACGTGATCTACCCCTTTTATTTTATAGCAGTTTCTATGATCTAAATACACAATATCAAAACGCAAACCTACTGCTGTAGATGAGTTGGAGGTGACAAAAAAATTTTGGAATTAAAAAAGGTGACAAGTTTGACTAGCCTTGCTCAAAACTTTCTTTAGATCAGGATTAAGTTAAATGGAGTGTGAAATGTAATATTTAAAACTTGTTAATCTTTTAAAAAATATAAAATAAAACCAATTCATTAATTCAAAACCCCAACCCCCTGCAAAACACGTACACACACGTCTAATTCTTCTTCTCTTTCACTCAACCGTCGTTCTCTCTTCCTCTCTTTTTCATTGTGCTTCCTCTTCTTCTAAATTAATTTTTCTTCAGAAATCATCATGTCAGTGAGCCCAATCGACGCCGGTGAGCCATTGACGCACACTACTCTGCTTAGAGGTAATTATGTTTTCACTTCTGTCAAATATAACTCTGTGGTAAACAGTTCGAATTTCAATTTTTCGAACTAAAAATGGTGATTTTTGGTTAAAGAAGAAGAAGAAGAAGGGTTTCGCATATTATGTTTGTTGGATGACTTTATTTGTTGTATTTATTGTTCTTGTTGTGTTTTTTATTAAAATATTGTCACTGATAGGGACTTGTTTTTCTTGTGATTTTTGTTGTTGTAGTCATAGTTGTAGGAAAAAATAGTGTGATGTTGTTTGATTTATTTTTCAACAGCTAAAGAAGTTGTTGCAGCAACATCCACACTTGTTTGAATAAATCAGAAGTTGCTGAGATTGTTGCAACAAAATATTGTTGCAACCTCAGCAATTGTTTGATTTTGTCAAACAAGAGGTTAAGTTGTTGCAACAACTTTCTCAACTGCTAATAAATCAAACAGTTGCTGGAGTTGTTGCAACGAGTTTACAATTTGTTACAACAACCTCAGTATCTGTTTGATTTTGTCGAACAACTGTTGAAGTTGTTGCAATAACTCACACATCTATTTAAAAAAAATAATGATTTGCCAAACAAGAGTTGAAATTGTTGCAATAACTTATTGGTACTATTTTTGTACTCATTGTTGTTTCATAATTTAGGGAGTAAATAGGGGTTTGCAACTGTTTGATTTTTTTCAACAGCTGAGGAAGTTGTTGCAACAACTTCCACAGATTTTGGTAATCAAACAATTGATGTGCTTGTTGCAACAACATCAGCAACTATTGAATAAAATCAAACAACTGTTGAAGTTGTTTACCAACAGCTATGGAAGTTGTTGCAACAACTCACATACTTGTTGAAAAAAAATCAATATTTTTCAAACAAGAGCTGAAGTTGTTGCAACAACTTGTTGGTGCTGTTTTTGTATTCATTGTTGTATCATAATTTAGAGAGTAAATAAGGGTCAACAACTGCTTGATTTTTACCAACAGCTGTAGAAGTTGTTGCAACAACTTCCATAGCTGTTGGTAAATATCAAACAATTGTGGTACTTGTTGCATAACTTTAGCAACTGTTGGATAAAATCAAACAACTATTGAAATTATTGCAACAACTCATAAACCTGTTGAAAAAAATCAATATTTATTTTACTTGTTTGATTTGCAGTAGTTGTTTTCACTGTTCATTTTGACTGAATGATTAAATTAATTATTGATTTATATTTTGTCTCATTTTTACAAATAAAATGACTTCAAAAAGAGCAAAAAGTACAAGTAGAAGTGTTGCTGCTTCTAGAAGGTAAAAAAGAATTAAGACTCAAGCAAAAGAAACAAATGATAAACCTGAGAGCCAAGGTTACCTGGATGTGCTTGCTGACCAAGCAGGAGTCATAGCAGAAATGAGGCCCTATCAAGTCAGAAGCAACATGATGATACTTTAGAAATCAAAGAAGCCTCTGAAGTAGATGAAGATGATTCTCCCAAGAACAAACTGAAAGTAGACATGCTTCTAAAGATAATAAAGATAAAGAGGATGATGAAGATGGGGAAGGTGATAACGAAGATGGAGAAGGTAATGATAACAATAATGAAGATGGGGAAGATGAAAATAATGATGATGATGATACTGATGAGAAAAACACAACAACCGATGATAAAACAGAAGAAGAAAATGATGAGAATATCCGCTCTACTCTTGCCGAGGCATCTAGTAGTGGAAGAGATCCAAGCATAACTTCCACTGAGATAGTTGTCAAAAATATAAGGTTTGAAAATTATAACTTGAAGATGCTAATGGATATGCATAGAGATTTAGAGGGTGATATTGTGGTTAGATCAAGTATGGGTAGAGGATTTACAGAATTTAAAAAGATCTTAAGGGAAAATGATTTAGTGAAATTCTTTAAAAGAGCAGTTGTTTTGGAAAATTTTTAGACCTACTGATGATACCACTGCAAGATTTCAAATGACTATGGTATACAGTCTCCTTCGACGCAGGATTATTTGTGATAAAAAATATGATATTTATATTAACTACTACAGTATGTCTATTTGTTTTGACATGAAGGAGTTTCTATTATGACATGATTAACTGTCATTCTCCTCCTCGTGTTGGAGGAGCCAAATCGACAACCAAGGGTGGGGATTTGTTCAAGTTAGTTGGAAAAAGCTACAAGAAAAAGAATATGCTTGAATATTTGAAATCCAAAACAGTTTTAAGGAATGTGAAGAATTCATTGTGCTTATTTTGGTTTGTGCATAGTGTTCTTTGTATAAGTGATGTTGGGAAGAACATCTCTTCTAATTGGATTAAACTCACCGTAGACTACAAAGCATTCAATGCCTATCCATGAGGCCGAGAAAGCTTCAATCTCACAGTTGAATATTTGTTGAGGGAGTTAAAGGCAAACATGAAGACCATCAAATTATATGGCTTTTCCTAGTCTTTCATGGTAAATTTTATTAGCCTGACTATTTATTATTTTTGACTCCATCCATTATTTTGATCCTCTATGACTTTATTTTGTCTAGGCTTGGGCATTTAAAGTTATTTCTCACCTCCGACATTAAATTAAGGACTTTTCATAAGAAGTGTCTTCTCCGTGGATCCTCAGATGACTGGCTCCGAAGAATAACAAAGCGGTTGGTGTTAATTTATTTACCCTCCCTAGAGACTCGGTAAGCCTCATTACACAATTATATACCCTTGGAATCTATTGTTGCAACCTTAGTAGTTGTTTGATTTAATCAAATAAGAGTTGAAGTTGTTGTAACAACTTTCTCAGTTGTTGGAAAAAAATCAGGCAGTTGTTGGACTTGGTAAAACAACTCTAGCAACTATTTAATTTTGTCAAATAACTGTTGAAGTTTCTGGAACAACTCACTCAATTGTTTGATTTTGTCAGACAAGAACTGAAGTTGCTACAACAACTTCCTTGGTTGTTGAAACTAAATCAAGCAGTTGCTGGACTTGTTGCAACAACTCCAACAACTATTTGATTTTGTTAAACAACTGTTGAAGTTGCTGCAACAACTCACTCAGTTGTTTGATTTTATCAGACACGAGCTAAAGTTGCCACAACAACTTCCCTTGTTGTTGGAAAAAATCAAGCGGTTGTTGGACTTATTGCAACAACTCCAGCAACTATTTGATTTTGTCAAACAACTATTGAAGTTGCTGCAACAACTCACTCAGTTGTTTGATTCTGTCAAATGAGCTGAGTCCTCAGTTGTTGGAACAAATCAAGCAGTTGTTGGACTTGTTACAACAACTCCAGCAACTGTTTGATTTTGTCAAATAACTGTTGAAGTTGCTGCAGCAACTCACTCAGTTGTTTGATTTATTCAGATAAGAGCTAAAGTTGTTGAACTTGTATTTAATCAAATTTCAAAGTCATTTGGATTCTTTTTTAGCATTCAAGACTCTCCCAAGGACAAATTACACGTTCGACTGATCAGCCACTCAAAAATGAGCTGACTTTCAATTGGTAGTTTTTGATTCATTAGTTTTTTTATTAAACATTGATGAGCAAGAAGTTTCTATTGAAAGTCAATTTAATTTTGAGAAATTTGCTCGGATATGAACCAACTTTTAGTAGGTAGCTATTGGTTCATCAACGTTCAATAAGATATTGATAAATCACCAGCTCCCAATTGAAAGTCAGTTTATTTTCGAGTTGGCGAATCAGTTGAACGCGTAAATTTATTCTTGGATAGTCCTGAATGAAAAAAAGCTCCAACTAGCTACTATTTTGGGTTATCACAAGTTCTTTCTAGATTTAGTTTCTATGAACAAGATTTGATTTTATTGATATAAATTCTACATGTTGAGTTGTGCAATAACTCTTAATCCGCTGCCACACCAACTAATAATCTGTTGCAACAGCTGTTGTACTTGTTGGACCTTGTCCATTAAATTGATTAGTTATTACAATAAGTTCATAATTGTTGGGTGGTGACTTGTGTTTAATTAATTTTAGAAGTCGCTTGGATTCTTCTTTAGCACTAAATGCTCCCCTAAGGACAACTTACGCGTTCGACGATAGATAAACTTGGAGATAAATTGACTTTCTATTGGCAGCTGCTGATTCATTAGTTTACTATTAAAGATTGATGAACCAGCAGGTTCCTATTGAAAGTCGATTTATTTCTGAGCAACTTGCTTGAAAATAAACTGACTTTTAATAAGAAGTTGTTGGTTCACAATGTTCAATACAAAACTAATGAATAAACAATTGCCAATAGAAATTCATTTTATCTCCAAGTTGACCGATCGCCAAATGCGTAATTTGCCTTTAGGGGAGCACTTGATGAAAAATTATGTTCATCCAAAAATTGATCCAGAGTTTTTTCCTTTATGTTCGGTGGAAATCACATGTTATACTATATTTCAATAGATACATATATGTGTTCTGATACAAGTCCATGTTTAAAAAATGGATGACATTGGGCCTAAGCTCGAAGGGGCTACTATTTTGGGTTATAACAAGTTCTTCCTAGATTTAGTTTCTAGGAACAAGATCTGATATTGTTGCAATAAATTCTACATGTCGAAACTGTTTGAGCAACTTAAGCAGTTGCTACATTTTAGTAGTTATTTTTTTTTTTTTGCATCATTTTAATATGTTTGTTTTTGACACATAGGTTGTGCACTCATAGATTGTTCCAACAAAAGAAGAGTTGAAGATAGAATTCCTTAGCAAGTTTGAGCCTTTGGATTCTTACCCGGACCAAAAGTTGATAAGTTAAAGGGAGATTTGGCAGAGTGACGGCCATCAGAAGGGATTTGGCCGGGGCGAAAAAGGATGATGCTGCTTCCAAAGCAATTAATGAAGTTGTGGCGAGTTATGCAGCCAGTGATGCAATTAGAACAAATGATGATCATCATAGTTATGGTGGTGGACATAATCCACTTGATGCTGGAGGTGTTGGTGGCAGATATACTCCGGTTGTTGAGAAAGTTCGGCATCAAGAAAATACTCCATACATATTGGGTAGATCTTCAGTTGTTGGTGCCTAAAAGGTTCCTTAAATGTAATGAAAATATGAATATGTTGCTTTTAAAGATTGAGGCTTTGACAGAAGCACAAGGAGTGACAGAGGCAGTCATAAACAAGTTAATATCCAAGAGGGGTATCTACCCATCTTCAAGGATATCAGAGCTTTTTTACTCTTATTGGTGTGAAGAGGAGGAGAAATTAAATTTCTAGGGCACTGGAAAGTACATAAAAAAAGACTGCTGATACTCCAAAGATGATGGTTGATCACCCAATGGAGCAACTACTAGTAAATCTTTACAAGTATGCAGATGATAAGAAGAAAAAGAAAATTCAGGAGCTGATCAAGATCAAGAGATCAACCAAGATCCTGTACACAATGCATGAATTTAATTATCAAGACTTTGAGTGCATGACTAACATAGATAGGTGGTAACTAACATAGATAGGTGGTGGGAGGACTGGGTAAGTTTCTACAACTTCTATTTATATTCAAGTAAGCAGTTGTTATATTTATTAAGCTTCTGCAGCAGATGCAATAACTGCTGCTTCTGTTGTAGCAATTTCATTGAGCTACTATAGCAGATGCAACAATTGTTGCATTTTTTGCAGCAACTCAATGAATTTGCTGAAACAGATGCAACAATTATTGCATCTGTTGCAATATATTTATTGAGTTGTTGCAACAGATGCTACATCTGTAGTAGCAATTTCATTAAATTACTGCAGCAGATGACACAACTCAATGAGTTTGTGCAACAATTGTTGCATCTACTGTAATATATTGCTCGATCGATCGTCTGTTATGATCAAATTACTATGTCGTTGTTAAAGAACACTATTAAATCTAGCTTTGAGTCTTTAAAATACATTTAATTCACTATATTTAACAATAAATATGATTGATACAAGCAATTCATGATCAAATTACTCCGAACTTACTGCAACAAGTACAATAATTGTTTGAAAACTGACAGCAAGTTTATCAGTTGTTGCAGCAGATCGAGATACTTATTTGAAATTGTCAAGAAAGTGCAACGGTTGTTGGCACCTATCAGGCCACTTGTTTAAAAATTCACTGCAAGTGTATCAGTTGTTGCAGCAGATCAAGTTACTTGTTTGAAATTGTCCAGCAAGTGCAATAGTTGTTGGCACCTGTCAGGCCAATTGTTTGAAAATTCACGTCAAATTTATGAGTTATTGCAACAGATTAGGTTTTTTGTATGAAATTGTCCAGTAATTACATCAATTGTTTGAAAATTCATAGTAGGTTTATGAGTTGTTGCGACATATTATGTTACTTGTTTGAAATTGTCCAGCAAGTGCAATAGTTGTGTGAAAATTCACATCAAGTTTATGAGTTATTGTAACAAATTAGGTTACTTGTTTGAAATTGTCTAGCAAGTGCAAAAGTTGTTTGAAAATTCACAGCAAGTTTATGAGTTGTTGCAACATATTAGGTTACTTGTTTGAAATTGTTCAGCAAGTGCAACAGTTGTTGGCACCTGTCAGGCAACTTGTTCGAAAATTCACAGCAAGTTTATGAGAATATGAACCAAGTACCCAAACAACAACAAGAATAAGTTCTGTTATTGCAAGTAAAATCATATTTGTTCCTATGTAGCAATTCGCTCCGTGCATGTGGTTCTTTTGTGTCCAACACTTTTGCATATGGAGCATTTATTTTTCTTTGTCAGAAACAATTTCCCGATTGATGCCATCCTCTTCATCTGCCTTTTTCTCTGTTTTTCCAGATCAACAAATGGAGGAGGTATTTCTCTCTCTAAAATCTCCACAAGAACTTCCCAAGATTCTTCAGATGGCAAGAGATTAATTTCCTCCAAGTATACAATAAGGTAGGTCTCTACCTTATAATACGAAGAGGAGTACTCATAAATTCACCTCCCATAGTCTTCACCATATTGGATGCAGAGCGCTGCCATAACATGTGGACAAGGTATTTTATCCAGGTCAAATACTCTACAAGTACAAGATTTACAAAGCAAGTCGACCGTTGCAACTTTATCGGGATCGGTGACAATATATTTGTAGTTGAAAGTTTGATGAACCAATAACTTGTTCCCCAAATTAACATTTTTTGCAATAGAAGCTTCTATCGATGGGACAAAGATGATTGGTGTATCGAGGAACTCCATGATGAAATTTTGCTGCAACCTTCTTATTTATTTCATCAAAAAGGGAAGTAATGAAAAATTCTCTCATCTACAAACATTGCGTTAACCAAATCAGTTATATTTATCGTCATAATATTATACCTGTAGAAACTTCTCTCTTATCTACAAACATTGCGTTAACCAAGTCAGCAATATTTATCGTCATAATATTATACCTGTAGAAAATAAATAACTAAAATTTTTAATAATAAGAAATTTAATTTCATTAATATGTAACAACAGCAGCTAATATAATAAGGTGTACCTATTACCCGAAAAAATGCCCTGCTCCATCTATGAAATCCAATACGTTCAAGATATTCGGCGACCCAAAAACTATATCTCTTATTTGATTGAAGTGATCATTGAAAACATCTACCTGATACGCTTTTGCAGTTTCATAAAAATGGTAGACGACTTTTGCATTGTGAAATTTAGTTCGGATATTTTTCCCAAAGTGCCTCATGCAATAACTAAAATGTGCTGAAGGAAAGACAATTGAAACTGCCTTTCTAATATTTGGATGCTTGTCAGAAATTATGCACAACTTTGAGTATCATGTACAAAACTGCTCATTTTTTCAAAAAAATATTTGTAGGAGTCATCACACTCAGAGTCTACTACACAAAATGCCACAGAAAAAATATGATTCTCCATATCCTATGCAACTGCAGACAACAACACTCTACTGTACTTACTCTTCAAAAATGTCCCATCAATAGTTAGAACTTTTCTCGTACGTGCAAAACCAAGAATACTATCTCCAGAGGCCACAAAAAATATTTGAATTTACCATTTTCATCAACCATAAATGCTGTCTTACTTTCCGGATTTACGGTTCTAAGCATATAGCGGTGTGCATTGAGCACTACAGCTGTGCTCGTGTGTCCCTTGATCACGGGCAAAATAGCATGCCCGTGATACGCTTTATACCTTAATATAGTCTTGTTTATCTAAGTTATTTTACATAATCTCATGTGATTTTATATAAATGTGAATATATGTGCTAACCAACATGATTAGTCCTTGTTTTGTAGGTTAATAATGCATTTGAGGAACTAATTCGCAAGTTGGTGAAAGGAAGGAATGAAGTGGAAGCAAGTGGCGAAAAGTCGACAAGGGGCATGCGTTGGCAAGGCTGGCCGCGCCAGGCAGCGTGCCACGCTGTGCGTGTGCCGCGCCCAGCGCCGTGCCACGCCCTTGCCAAGCGCACGAGGAAAGGCAGCAGCAGGCAGCAGGAGGCAGAGAACCAGCGCGGCAGCGCCGTGTCACGCTAGGCAGCTTGCCAACGCGCTGCATGGGCAGCGTGCCACGTTGGCCAGCGTGGCAACCCTCGGCAACTTGGTTTCCTGAGGCAATTTCCAGAGAGCTTTTGCGTTGTCTCCGTGTCACGGAGGCAGTGCTCCGCGATGCACTCCGTGACACGGAGCCGTTCCCTCTCAGGCTAAATTATGCACGTTTTCCATTTACTATAAATAGGACCCTTAGCTCCTAAAATCATTGGGTCACGATTTTATTCTGAAAAACCACCTAGGAGTGAAGGGAGAAGTGGGAGAACTCATCTAGGGTTTATCAAATTCCCTTCTCATCTACCAAATTCATGTAAGTATGTTAATTTAGTATTAGTTAATTGTAGTTTTACGAACATGAATGGCAAGAACCCTTCCTCTAGGGTTGAAGCCATGAATTATGATTGTGATTTTATGAATTTGTTTTGGAATTAAGTTATTGATTGTTGTTTTCGTCTTGCATTCTGGATTGTTGGAGCTGTTGACACCCAATTTTGACCGACCTGTGCTTCAATATGCTGCTTATATATGTATGTATTTGTTTATATATTTTGTGCAAATATTTGACTTATTTTTATATTTATAAAATAATTTATAATCATAATATTGCGAAAATCATTTCAAATTATATATATATATATATGACCTATATTAATTTTAAGTTTTGATATTAAATAATTGCGATGTATATAATATATTTTGTATCAATATGCACCCTTATTTTAAAATATATCCTTTACTTAATAAATTATTTACCTAGTTTTGCTAATTTTATAAATTTATTTGAATAATAAAATTACTTGAATTTATAAATTATTTAAATTAATAATATGATTTTTATGATTTTTTGACGACTTGACTTTATATTCTAGTCATTAATTTATTCATAAATATAATAATTTAATTATATGATATTTACATAAGTATGTTTAAATTTAGAATTTTATTTATTAATAATAATATTTATATGATATTCTTATAATTTAAATTATTTTATATCTATTTATTAAATTATTTTAAAGTGTAGTATATTTATTAACTTAATAGCAGCTAAATACAATTTCAATCAATTCATTTAAATTCTAGCCATCTTCCCATTCAATTCATTCAATTTATTTCAAATCTAGCCATTTCTATCAAATTATTTCAATGTTAGCCACTTTTAATTTATTTGGCTATTATTTAAATTCAATTTCTAATTGAATCTACCCAATTTCCAACCCGTTTGACCCATGACCCGATCCGTATTACACCCAACTAATCTTAGCCGTTCATCGCATTTAATCCTACGGCTAAGATTAAACCCTACCTACTTCCTTATTTACCTCACCTACCCCAAAACCTAATTTTTTCATCCATTTCCCACATACTCACACTCTCTTCTTCTCTTCTCAAAGCCATTCTCCCTCAAGCTTAGCAGCCCTCTCCTTCACACTCTCTTCTTCTCATCTCCCTCTCCTCGCCGGCGAAACCTCCATCAACGCCGGCAACGAAACCAACTTCCCTCCGCCCTCCATAACTTCCGGCGAAGCTCCTCCCTCTCCCTCGCGTCGGGTTCTCTCCTCTTCTCTCCATCTCCTTCATCTTCCTCTCTCCCTTCCCTTATTTTTTCCGGCGTACCTCCATACCTCCGGCCATCAACCTCCATTAACACCGGCAATCGCAAGCTCCAAACTCGCCCTCTCCCTCACTATGCCGACGCCACTCCTTCCTTTCCCTCTTCATCTCCCTTCCCGTCGCCGTCCAAACCGAAACCATCGCCAAAACTCCATTTTTTCCGGCGAATCTCCAACACCACGACTTTCTTCCCCTCTCTTCCGCCATCCTCTTCCCCTTTTTTCTCCATTTTTTCCGGCGAAACCCGACACCACCATTAATTCCGGCCACTATTGGCCGGAAAACTTCATCAACCCTTCGCCTCTTCTCCCCTCTCTTTCTCCCTCTCATTTCTGGCCTGTCGTACAAACACCGCCGGAAAAAAACCAAACCTCCATAACTTCCGGCAAGCATCGCACCGTCCTATCACCGCTTCACCTCCTCTCTATCTCTTTCTCTCTCTCACCACATATCGCCGCCGCCACTGCCCAAAATTCAGCGACTTCGTCTCCCAATCCTTCTTTTCCTCCCTTTTCCGGCAACACCATAGCACCACCGTACCTCCATTAATTCCGGTGAAACACACCCGTAGCTCCTTGAAATTAGTTAATTTAATATGCTTTTATTATTATTATTATTTTATTATAGTGGAATATATTATTATTGTTATTGTTGTTATTATATATATTATTATTGTTGTTGTTATTATTATTATTATTATTGTTATTGTTGTTATTATGTATATTATTATTGTTGTTGTTGTTGTTATTATGTATATTATTATTGTTGTTGTTGTTGTTGTTGTTATTGTTATTATTGTTGTTGCTATTATTTTATGGTAGGGGTGACATTGTTATTGTTGTTGATTGTGGTGTTATTTTTTTTATTATTATTATTACTATTATTATTATTATTATTAGTATTATTATTTTTATTATTATTATTATTTATTTATGTAGTGGTGACAAAATGATTACTATCATAGGATACTTTTTTTAGTGGTAGCATAATTATTAGCTTTTATAATGGCTAATTATTTTGTTTCAACTTTATTTTGAAATAATAGGGCCCAGTTCTTTATTTTGATTTTTTCGGAAAGTGCTTTTAGCTTTTTAACTTTTATTTTTTTTGGAATTAAATCTTCTTTAAAAGGGATAGAAGACCCCAAACCAAAAAAAACAAGAAAAAAGAAATAACAACAAGACTTAGAGAGAGACCACCTCTTCTTTAGAAAAAAGAATTTTATTTTTTAACATTCAAATATTGCTATTCCTTTATTAACATAAGCACTCGAAATTTGCTTGGCTCCTGAGGATTTTTTCCGCCTTCTGCTCCTCTCTTTAATTCTATGGCTTCTTTATACCTCATCTATGCACACACTGCTCGGAATTCTTGAAATTCTCTTGACCTTGACGCGTTGAGGATGGGTACTAATCAAGGCGCTTTGTTGCATTATTAATTCGTGATTTTCCTTTCAACTTTGGCATTTGTCGGTTAGTTTATTTACCTTTATCAGATTATCATTTACTATGCTCATCTCTTTGATTGTTTTCTTCTCGTGACTATATGTTTAATATGCTCTTAATGTGATTTTTTCCAAGTTTAGTCAAACTCATGACTAAGAATATCAGAATATTATTCTTGTATCTATGATTGTACTAACATTTAAGCAGGTTCATTTTATTCCGACTTTCATCAAAGAATCTCCGGGACGAAAGAAGGCTACCAAAAAATTATTTTAATTATTTTAATGTTGTAATTATTCATTCTTTTCATCTTTGCAATGTTTGTAATAAAATTATGATAATAGTGAAAGGGGTTATGGGGGCGGAGCGTTTATTTTATCGTCTTATTTGTTTTATTAGAAATCATGCCTATAGGAATTAAAATAATTTGATTTGATACACATAGAAATCATGCCTATAGGTCTTAAATAATTCAATTTAAAATGCAGCAATTTTATTTCATGCGAATTTAGGGTGACATTTAGACATCATGCCTAAATTATTTTATTCTTTACAACATTAATTTACTTGGGTAATTTTTGATGATTTGTTGCTGGAATTATTTTAATGAGTAGGTTTTACACGCACTAGACATCATGGCTTTAGGATAAATTTTAACATGGCTACATTCACTAGAAATCATGATCATAGGTTTAATAAAGAGGCCTATTTGAAACCCCCTTAATGTTAATTGTTTGTTTGAATTTACTTGTTTGACATTAATGTCCTTTAAAAAAAGCCTTAAGGTTTTAGAACCAAAATCCAATATAGTAGTCCAATTGCCTCTTGGACCTTAAGTTCGGGACGGGTAGGCACATTTTAAGGCGTTAGTGTTATCCACTTAGATTGTTTAGGATTAATAATAATTAAAATAATTAGGAGGGTAGACGGGAGATGATGAAACAGACCGCCTATTGCTGACTTCACGCATGAAGCACACCTATTACTCCCATCTTTTCTAAATTCATTTTTTCTAAGAAGCTTTAAATATTTTAAAATTATCATTGTTATGTTCAAATATTGATATATTTTCATCTAAAAGAAATTTTGTTAAAAATATATAATATATACGATTTTCTTAAAATGATTTTTTCTCAAGTTATACATATATATATATATATATATATATATATATATATATATATATATATATATTATTCTCTTCAAGCTATCTTGATTTTAAAAATAGAATAGAAGGGAGTAGTATCGAATTGGGCCCGTTTTTAGCCTCGTCAAAACCTGATCCCACTAAGTTTTATATTTTAGTTTCTGCTAATTTAGTATTTAAGTTAGTATTCTATTTATATTTAATAATTCATCGACTTTATGTGATCACTTAGTTAATACCCCCATTTAATGAGTACGGCCGGGAACCACATTTGTGGACCTCGAAAGGTGCCTAACACCTTCCTTTTGAGGTAATTTAAGCCCTTACCCAACTCTGGTTGACTTAGGTAACAAATTAGCTTAGAATGGTGCCCTAACGCACCTTAATTCGTTAGGTGGCGACTCTTCTTTTCCACCCTTAAGAGTCCTCGACGTCGAAACCCGCTTTTTGCCTGCGAGGGGGAAAAATGGGGCGCGACAGAATGGCGACTCTGCTGGGGATATTAGGCTTTAACCATTACGTGTTTATTTAAATGGGGTTTAATTAACTGTTAACTTGCTAAGTGTTTGATTTATTTTCTTATTTTTGACTTTATCATGAAGTTACTAACCGTTTTCTTTGTTTTCTTATTGTTTATTATTTCTTATGTAATTGTCGATAAATAAATTATTGTAATTTTCTTTTATTTATCTGACATATCGCTCATACTTCCCCCACTTGGGAATTTCACACTTTCACACACAATGACGGTTGCGTGGTTTCACGGCCGTTCACCAGTTTAAAACACCTCGAGGATTGTTTGTGATTTGGTCGATCAGCGGTGCGTCGACGGTCATAAGCTTCCTCACTCTCGAGTTGTCCGCTCGAGGGAATCGTGTCATACCCACTTCAACTCTTAGACCGTGATCGTGTACTCCTTTAGCAAGGCTTGCACTTCTTTTAAAACATAGAAAAATCGCGACGTCCATGGTACGTCAAGATTAAATAGGAACTTGCCCTAAGTCTTAAGGGATCACTTTTAATCTCGATAAAAGACGATTCATGAGTTGTGTGCATCTTAAGAGAATTTTGTTTAAAATATCGTCATTGTGCTCTCGGGTGGGTAGGATAGGCTAATTTTTATTGCAGGCACAATGAGTTTCCCAACTTCGTATCCAAGATTCAGCATGGTTAGCTTGGTGGTCGAATTTAGAAGATTGCCACCATTTCGACAAAGTATTAGAAGTTTCGAAGAAGTTGGATGCAGACGAAGATGTTTTTAAGATTTACCGTTTTATTGTAATTCTTGTTATCTTATATAATAATAAAGTTTATTTTCTGGGGTTTATTTTGGGAGCAACATGACGATATTTAATAACAAGTTTTCTTAAATACGTTAGGCCTACCTCTGGCATAAAAGAGGCCCCCAAATTAGGACAACGTATTAATGTGTTTAATGTTTCGTTTTGCAAGGTGAAGTGTATTAATGTGCTTCTTTTATCTTTTATCTACAACATGTCATATTTGAATTTCTTAACTAATTTCTGTGTTGTTTTATTGTTTAACTTGATTATTCCCCTTCCTAAGGTTGATTTGTGCATAATCGTCCGCTATACCTTCCTCGCTGTCAATTCACCAAAGCAAGAGGGAAATGAACGACAGTAACGGTTCAACAGTTAGAATTGATACGGCTGCTCCAAAAAATTCCGCAGAGAGTTCGGAAAGAAGATATCTACCCGAACATAATGACCTGATTATAAGGATGGAGCAAAAGATTTTAGAGCTCCAAGGAGAATTATCTCGAGCCCGTAATAAGACCGATCTAGCGGTCCCCCTGGAAACATCATTAGAACAGCAGGCCGAGGTTAATGCTGCTACCAAGCCTCACGTCACTTTCACACATCTTCCTCCAGCACCCCATCAAACCTCATATCCTCAAAACAATCTTCATCACGCCTACTCCCTTCCCCAAAATCAACAAAATCATAATCTTTATGCAGCCCCTTCAAACCAAGCTACACCACAAGAACCGCCTGTCTTGTCTCATTATTTACCTCCTACAGTTACATCCAACACGTTTTACGCTCCAAAAGATCATACCCTAAATCCATTTTATATTGAGACTGTTCCGGTCACCCATTATTTAGGAGAATCTGGACGCTCGGAGAAAGACAACTTGATACAGTCTATGGCCGAGGAGCTCAAAAAGATGAACAACCGATTACAAAATATTGAAGGGGCCAACAGGATAGAAGGCCTAAGTTATGAAGATTTGTGCATACATCCCGACGTCGAGCTACCGACGGGATACAAACCTCCAAAATTCGAACTGTTCAACGGCACCAGTGATCCGAAAGCCCACTTAAGATTGTATTGCGACCAGTTGATTGGGGTAGGAAGAGATGAAAAAATTCGAATGAAGTTGTTCATGAGAAGTTTGTCTGGAGATGACCTCAATTGGTACGTAGAGCAAAATCCAAGGAAATGGATTAATTGGACTGATATGGCGACAACTTTCGTAGAGCTGTTCAGCTTCAATACAGAGAATGCGCCAGATTTGCACTACATTCAGAACTTGAAAAGAAAGCCTACAGAGACATTTAGGGAGTATGCAACCCGTTGGAGGTCCGAGGCCGCTAGAGTACGACCTCCGATGGCAGAAGTTCAAATGAAGGATATCTTTATGCGGAGTCTGGAACCGCAACTGCATGATAGATTGATGCTGGTTAGTGAAAAGAGTTTTGCCGAGCTCATCAAGTTAGGTGAAAAGATTGAGGACAGTATCAAGAACGGTACCATTATTGATTGGGGAGCATTGCAAGTAGCCAGCAAAACTTTGCAATCGGGTAGGACAACTGAGAACAAGAATGGGAACGAGGTGAATGTTGTAGCACCTATAGAAGGACAAGAAACTCTGTGGGGATACCAAGCACCTCCATTTCAATACAATGTGCCTTCATACCATCAGTCAATACCGTTCTATAACTCTGCTACCTATCATGCACAACCTGCTCATTTTCAGCCTCCTCCACCTGCACTTCAAAGGCCGCCAATTTTTAAAAATCCACCGATTCAACAATCTCACAAGCTCGCGAGATCCCGAGCAAGTTCATCTAAGCGGTATACTCCTTTGGGTGAGCCCATAATCCATTTGTATGAGCGTTTGAAGGTTGCTGGCTATATTAGTCCTATTCCTGCAATAGTGTTGGACACCCGCGCGAAATGGCTCGATTATAATAAAATTTGTGATTATCATTCAAGGATGAGAGGACACACCACAGAAGAGTGTCGATCTTTGAAAGACAAGATTCAAGAATTGATTGATGCCAAGGTGATCCACCCGAGTTAAAACTTGATGCCCTAAATTATCCTCAACTTTATCTATTCTTTTTTTTTTAAAACCTTTCGTTCCTTGTATTTCGAACTACGTCTGACCTGATTCCTTTTGGATACGTAGGCAGCCCATTTTGGGTTCGGTCTCAATCAAATAAAAAATTTCTTTCTCATCATATCCAAAATCTTTCTCCATCATCATCTGAATTTCTTCAGGTCTCATTCTGAACTACGTCTGACCTGATTCCCGTTTAAGAGGGATACGTAGGCACCCTTATGGGGTTCGGTCTATATCTCAATAAAATTTCCTTTCTCCTTTCCTTTTCCAACTGGGGCAGAATTTTTGAGAGGACCTCAAAAATTCACAACTTTGCGTCATTTGCAACAGAAGTCTACACTGGGGCAGAATTTTTGAGAGGACCTCAAAAATTCAATAGATCGAGCGTTTCTATGTAACTGGGGCAGAAATTTTGAGAAAGATCTCAAAATTTCATCAAGACTCAGTCAAGCCAAGGAGTTGATTTCGAAAAAGGACGTGACATCCAATTTGATCGTCAAGCTCATGAGATCGGGATAACAACGGACGAGTAAAGGCACAAATCAGCCTTCCCCATTTTAATCTTATAATCTTTTCTTTGAACGCAGGATGCAACAGGTACCAAATTTGCAATCATTCCATATGGATCTTCAAAGGTATTTTCTAAATTTATTTTTCAAGGGCTAAGCACTGTCCTAAGGTTAAGCATTACCCTAAATTATTTGTTCAAGGGCTAAGCACTGTCCTAGGGTTAAGCATTACCCTAAATTATTTGTTCAAGGGCTAAGCACTGTCCTAGGGTTAAGCATTACCCTAAATTATTTGTTCAAGGGCTAAGCACTGTCCTAGGGTTAAGCATTACCCTAAATTATTTGTTCAAGGGCTAAGCACTGTCCTTGGGTTAAGCATTACCCTAAATTATTTGTTCAAGGGCTAAGCACTGTCCTTGGGTTAAGCATTACCCTAAATTATTTGTTCAAGGGCTAAGCACTGTCCTTGGGTTAAGCATTACCCTAAATTATTTGTTCAAGGGCTAAGCACTGTCCTAGGGTTAAGCATTACCCTAAATTATTTGTTCAAGGGCTAAGCACTGTCCTGGGGTTAAGCATTACCCTAAATTATTTGTTCAAGGGCTAAGCACTGTCCTGGGGTTAAGCATTACCCTAAATTATTTGTTCAAGGGCTAAGCACTGTCCTGGGGTTAAGCATTACCCTAAATTATTTGTTCAAGGGCTAAGCACTGTCCTGGGGTTAAGCATTACCCTAAATTATTTGTTCAAGGGCTAAGCACTGTCCTAGGGTTAAGCATTACCCTAAATTATTTGTTCAAGGGCTAAGCACTGTCCTAGGGTTAAGCATTACCCTAAATTATTTGTTCAAGGGCTAAGCACTGTCCTAGGGTTAAGCATTACCCTAAATTATTTGTTCAAGGGCTAAGCACTGTCTTGGGGTTAAGCATTACCCTAAATTATTTGTTCAAGGGCTAAGCACTGTCCTGGGGTTAAGCATTACCCTAAATTATTTGTTCAAGGGCTAAGCACTGTCCTAGGGTTAAGCATTACCCTAAATTATTTGTTCAAGGGCTAAGCACTGTCCTAGGGTTAAGCATTACCCTAAATTATTTGTTCAAGGGCTAAGCACTGTCCTAGGGTTAAGCATTACCCTAAATTATTTGTTCAAGGGCTAAGCACTGTCCTAGGGTTAAGCATTACCCTAAATTATTTGTTCAAGGGCTAAGCACTGTCCTAGGGTTAAGCATTACCCTAAATTATTTGTTCAAGGGCTAAGCACTGTCCTAGGGTTAAGCATTACCCTAAATTATTTGTTCAAGGGCTAAGCACTGTCCTAGGGTTAAGCATTACCCTAAATTATTTGTTCAAGGGCTAAGCACTGTCCTAGGGTTAAGCATTACCCTAAATTATTTGTTCAAGGGCTAAGCACTGTCCTAGGGTTAAGCATTACCCTAAATTATTTGTTCAAGGGCTAAGCACTGTCCTGGGGTTAAGCATTACCCTAAATTATTTGTTCAAGGGCTAAGCACTGTCCTGGGGTTAAGCATTACCCTAAATTATTTGTTCAAGGGCTAAGCACTGTCCTGGGGTTAAGCATTACCCTAAATTATTTGTTCAAGGGCTAAGCACTGTCCTGGGGTTAAGCATTACCCTAAATTATTTGTTCAAGGGCTAAGCACTGTCATGGGGTTAAGCATTACCCTAAATTATTTGTTCAAGGGCTAAGCACTGTCCTAGGGTTAAGCATTACTCTAAATTATTTGTTCAAGGGCTAAGCACTGTCCTAGGGTTAAGCGTTACCCTAAATTATTTGTTCAAGGGCTAAGCACTGTCCTAGGGTTAAGCATTACCCTAAATTATTTGTTCAAGGGCTAAGCACTGTCCTAGGGTTAAGCATTACCCTAAATTATTTGTTCAAGGGCTAAGCACTGTCCTAGGGTTAAGCATTACCCTAAATTATTTGTTCAAGGGCTAAGCACTGTCCTAGGGTTAAGCATTACCCTAAATTATTTGTTCAAGGGCTAAGCACTGTCCTAGGGTTAAGCATTACACTAAATTATTTGACTAATCATTTATCCAAGTTTTTTTTAGCCTGCAGGTCAATATTGACTAATCATTTATCCAAGTTTTTAGCTTGCAGGCTGCTATTGCGTTCCTTCTCATGTTATCTGATCAAACTCCCCCCCGTTCTTTGATATTCTTATGCTAATTTCTGCTATTTTGACCTATTATTCTCGTGCTACCTCATTCTTATTCAAGCCTCGTGTTGTCAATTTTTAGGGATCTCTTTCGTCCCTAAGATCCAGAACTACACGCGGCCTGATTCTCGTGAAACCCGAGATATGTAGGCGACTTGAAACTAAAGTCTCGGTCGCAACGTCTACATAACTTTCTTTCCTTTTACTTGGCCCTACCGAAATTTTTCCTTCAGTCGGACAAAATTGGCTACTAAGTCAACGTTCTTTGCTCGACAATTCATCCTTCATTCCCGAGCAAAGAAGGGGCAGCTGTTGACACCCAATTTTGACCGACCTGTGCTTCAATATGCTGCTTATATATGTATGTATTTGTTTATATATTTTGTGCAAATATTTGACTTATTTTTATATTTATAAAATAATTTATAATCATAATATTGCGAAAATCATTTCAAATTATATATATATATATGACCTATATTAATTTTAAGTTTTGATATTAAATAATTGCGATGTATATAATATATTTTGTATCAATATGCACCCTTATTTTAAAATATATCCTTTACTTAATAAATTATTTACCTAGTTTTGCTAATTTTATAAATTTATTTGAATAATAAAATTACTTGAATTTATAAATTATTTAAATTAATAATATGATTTTTATGATTTTTTGACGACTTGACTTTATATTCTAGTCATTAATTTATTCATAAATATAATAATTTAATTATATGATATTTACATAAGTATGTTTAAATTTAGAATTTTATTTATTAATAATAATATTTATATGATATTCTTATAATTTAAATTATTTTATATCTATTTATTAAATTATTTTAAAGTGTAGTATATTTATTAACTTAATAGCAGCTAAATACAATTTCAATCAATTCATTTAAATTCTAGCCATCTTCCCATTCAATTCATTCAATTTATTTCAAATCTAGCCATTTCTATCAAATTATTTCAATGTTAGCCACTTTTAATTTATTTGGCTATTATTTAAATTCAATTTCTAATTGAATCTACCCAATTTCCAACCCGTTTGACCCATGACCCGATCCGTATTACACCCAACTAATCTTAGCCGTTCATCGCATTTAATCCTACGGCTAAGATTAAACCCTACCTACTTCCTTATTTACCTCACCTACCCCAAAACCTAATTTTTTCATCCATTTCCCACATACTCACACTCTCTTCTTCTCTTCTCAAAGCCATTCTCCCTCAAGCTTAGCAGCCCTCTCCTTCACACTCTCTTCTTCTCATCTCCCTCTCCTCGCCGGCGAAACCTCCATCAACGCCGGCAACGAAACCAACTTCCCTCCGCCCTCCATAACTTCCGGCGAAGCTCCTCCCTCTCCCTCGCGTCGGGTTCTCTCCTCTTCTCTCCATCTCCTTCATCTTCCTCTCTCCCTTCCCTTATTTTTTCCGGCGTACCTCCATACCTCCGGCCATCAACCTCCATTAACACCGGCAATCGCAAGCTCCAAACTCGCCCTCTCCCTCACTATGCCGACGCCACTCCTTCCTTTCCCTCTTCATCTCCCTTCCCGTCGCCGTCCAAACCGAAACCATCGCCAAAACTCCATTTTTTCCGGCGAATCTCCAACACCACGACTTTCTTCCCCTCTCTTCCGCCATCCTCTTCCCCTTTTTTCTCCATTTTTTCCGGCGAAACCCGACACCACCATTAATTCCGGCCACTATTGGCCGGAAAACTTCATCAACCCTTCGCCTCTTCTCCCCTCTCTTTCTCCCTCTCATTTCTGGCCTGTCGTACAAACACCGCCGGAAAAACACCAAACCTCCATAACTTCCGGCAAGCATCGCACCGTCCTATCACCGCTTCACCTCCTCTCTATCTCTTTCTCTCTCTCACCACATATCGCCGCCGCCACTGCCCAAAATTCAGCGACTTCGTCTCCCAATCCTTCTTTTCCTCCCTTTTTCGGCAACACCATAGCACCACCGTACCTCCATTAATTCCGGTGAAACACACCCGTAGCTCCTTGAAATTAGTTAATTTAATATGCTTTTATTATTATTATTATTTTATTATAGTGGAATATATTATTATTGTTATTGTTGTTATTATATATATTATTATTGTTGTTGTTATTATTATTATTATTATTGTTATTGTTGTTATTATGTATATTATTATTGTTGTTGTTGTTGTTATTATGTATATTATTATTGTTGTTGTTGTTGTTGTTGTTATTGTTATTATTGTTGTTGCTATTATTTTATGGTAGGGGTGACATTGTTATTGTTGTTGATTGTGGTGTTATTTTTTTTATTATTATTATTACTATTATTATTATTATTATTAGTATTATTATTTTTATTATTATTATTATTTATTTATGTAGTGGTGACAAAATGATTACTATCATAGGATACTTTTTTTAGTGGTAGCATAATTATTAGCTTTTATAATGGCTAATTATTTTGTTTCAACTTTATTTTGAAATAATAGGGCCCAGTTCTTTATTTTGATTTTTTCGGAAAGTGCTTTTAGCTTTTTAACTTTTATTTTTTTTGGAATTAAATCTTCTTTAAAAGGGATAGAAGACCCCAAACCAAAAAAAACAAGAAAAAAGAAATAACAACAAGACTTAGAGAGAGACCACCTCTTCTTTAGAAAAAAGAATTTTATTTTTTAACATTCAAATATTGCTATTCCTTTATTAACATAAGCACTCGAAATTTGCTTGGCTCCTGAGGATTTTTTCCGCCTTCTGCTCCTCTCTTTAATTCTATGGCTTCTTTATACCTCATCTATGCACACACTGCTCGGAATTCTTGAAATTCTCTTGACCTTGACGCGTTGAGGATGGGTACTAATCAAGGCGCTTTGTTGCATTATTAATTCGTGATTTTCCTTTCAACTTTGGCATTTGTCGGTTAGTTTATTTACCTTTATCAGATTATCATTTACTATGCTCATCTCTTTGATTGTTTTCTTCTCGTGACTATATGTTTAATATGCTCTTAATGTGATTTTTTCCAAGTTTAGTCAAACTCATGACTAAGAATATCAGAATATTATTCTTGTATCTATGATTGTACTAACATTTAAGCAGGTTCATTTTATTCCGACTTTCATCAAAGAATCTCCGGGACGAAAGAAGGCTACCAAAAAATTATTTTAATTATTTTAATGTTGTAATTATTCATTCTTTTCATCTTTGCAATGTTTGTAATAAAATTATGATAATAGTGAAAGGGGTTATGGGGGCGGAGCGTTTATTTTATCGTCTTATTTGTTTTATTAGAAATCATGCCTATAGGAATTAAAATAATTTGATTTGATACACATAGAAATCATGCCTATAGGTCTTAAATAATTCAATTTAAAATGCAGCAATTTTATTTCATGCGAATTTAGGGTGACATTTAGACATCATGCCTAAATTATTTTATTCTTTACAACATTAATTTACTTGGGTAATTTTTGATGATTTGTTGCTGGAATTATTTTAATGAGTAGGTTTTACACGCACTAGACATCATGGCTTTAGGATAAATTTTAACATGGCTACATTCACTAGAAATCATGATCATAGGTTTAATAAAGAGGCCTATTTGAAACCCCCTTAATGTTAATTGTTTGTTTGAATTTACTTGTTTGACATTAATGTCCTTTAAAAAAAGCCTTAAGGTTTTAGAACCAAAATCCAATATAGTAGTCCAATTGCCTCTTGGACCTTAAGTTCGGGACGGGTAGGCACATTTTAAGGCGTTAGTGTTATCCACTTAGATTGTTTAGGATTAATAATAATTAAAATAATTAGGAGGGTAGACGGGAGATGATGAAACAGACCGCCTATTGCTGACTTCACGCATGAAGCACACCTATTACTCCCATCTTTTCTAAATTCATTTTTTCTAAGAAGCTTTAAATATTTTAAAATTTTCATTGTTATGTTCAAATATTGATATATTTTCATCTAAAAGAAATTTTGTTAAAAATATATAATATATACGATTTTCTTAAAATGATTTTTTCTCAAGTTATACATATATATATATATATATATATATATATATATATATATATATATATATATATATATATATATATATATATTATTCTCTTCAAGCTATCTTGATTTTAAAAATAGAATAGAAGGGAGTAGTATCGAATTGGGCCCGTTTTCAGCCTCGTCAAAACCTGATCCCACTAAGTTTTATATTTTAGTTTCTGCTAATTTAGTATTTAAGTTAGTATTCTATTTATGTTTAATAATTCATCGACTTTATGTGATCACTTAGTTAATACCCCCATTTAATGAGTACGGCCGGGAACCACATTTGTGGACCTCGAAAGGTGCCTAACACCTTCCTTTTGAGGTAATTTAAGCCCTTACCCAACTCTGGTTGACTTAGATAACAAATTAGCTTAGAATGGTGCCCTAACGCACCTTAATTCGTTAGGTGGCGACTCTTCTTTTCCACCCTTAAGAGTCCTCGACGTCGAAACCCGCTTTTTGCCCGCGAGGGGGAAAAATGGGGCGCGACAGGTTGTTTTTATGATTGATCACCATGAAAG
The DNA here is from genome assembly GCA_035772735.1 of Datura wrightii. Lineage (NCBI taxonomy): Eukaryota > Viridiplantae > Streptophyta > Magnoliopsida > Solanales > Solanaceae > Datura > Datura wrightii. The sequence goes on from JASDFA010000006.1 coordinate 35,165,955, forward strand.
CATATTTGTTAGCTTGAGTAATAGCTTGAGAAAGCATTACCTAGGTCAGGACATGAGAATGTAAGGAGCATGTTTGTTTCTAGGGAGAGATATTGTGTTAGGATAGAAATATACCTCACACCTTGCTTGGTTGACACACGGGGGTTATGAAAGACCAACTTGGGATGTCACATCACCACTCGAAGAAGTAGTTGTGAGGCTAAGTTGAGTTAAATGGTTAGATGTACGAAAGTCCCTAATCGTTTCCCCGTAAACCACAACATAATTGATTGCCCGCGACTAGAAAATTAAACTCCTCGCTCACAATGATGCAGTGAGGCTAGATTGTCGTGTTTAGAGGCTCGAAAGACCATAAACATGCAATTATAATTATGTGAAATAACAATTGATAGTTCCATGCTTAACCCATTGCAAATCGTAGGATCGCATGATTAATTGGTTTTAACTCTATGTTGCTCCTAGAGTGATTTCAGAATATTTCGTTGACCCAAACTTAGACTTAATTAATCTCAATCGAAAATGTCTATAACCAACACTTGAGGTATTAAAGATCACAATAGAAATGGATAGTTAGAGGAATGGGTCCAGTCCCTGTGGGTTCGATAATCCGGTTCTTAAAAAGAGCCACTATATTACTTGCACGACCCGTACACTTGCGGACGCGCGAATCGGGCACGTCAAGTTTTTGGCGCCGTTGCCGGGGACTCGGCGAAGTTTTGATAATTTATCTATTTTTGTGTGATTTTTAAATTTCTCTTAAGTGTTGAAAAACTTGGTCTTAGTCTGTTTGTTTGCAGGTGACAGGTTGTCCTGCCGAGCTGGCTAGAAATAGAGAGCTTGTGGAACCGTTGCTTGAACCTGAACGTCAATTCCATTTGCAAAGGAGAATAGCTCTAGAGCATAAGCTGAAGAGACTTCAAGAAAAGGTACAACAACAACCACCCACGGGACAAGCATAATTGTCATCCGAAGAAATGGAAGCAAGACCAGTTCGCGAAGTGGCTATCCCACTAGCGACAAATGTGACCTCAAGCATTCTTAAACCGGAGCCTGGAGGGCACTTTGAGCTTAAACGACACATGGTGCAGCTGTTACATTCTAGTGGTCAATTCACTGGGATGGCACATGAGGACCCGCAGCAGCACCTACAGAGCTTTTTAGAGATTAGTGACACGTTTGTCCCCACCGGCGTGTCCACAGATTATGTCCGAATGACCCTCTTCCCATTTTCACTGTTGGGAGAGGCGAAGAAGTGGCTGAAGGCTGAGCCACCGAACTCCATAACTTCATGGAATGACTTGGCTAAGAAATTCCTTATCAGATTCTTCCCATCAGGCAAAACTGCAAGGTTGAGAAGTGAAATACTCAGTTTTAAGCAGAGGCCTGATGAGAACCTATATATGGCTTGGGAAAGATTCAAGTCATTGTTGAGAGATTGCCCCCATCACCAGCAATCAAATGAAGTGCTGGCTCATACCTTTGTAGAAAGTCTAGACCCACACACAAAAATATTGCTAGACTCTGCATCGGGTGGGCAAGCCTTGGATAAGACATATGATGAGTTGTACACTTTATTGAACAGAATTGCACAAGGAAATCCAGAGTGGCACAGCGAGTCATCGAGAGGGGCAGGAAAGAGACCAGGGTTGATAGAAGTAGATGGTTTGAATGCCTTGGCAGCACAGTTAGCTTCGTTCCAGCATCAAATGATGACTCAGTTCAATAAATTGAGTATGAACCAACGCCAGGGCCAGGTTAATGCAGTTCAGCAAGCTCCGAGTTGGTGTGAAATTTGTGGTAATAATGGGCACCATGCAGAATCTTGTGGAGCCAATCCGGAGTCAGTCAATTTTGTTAGTAATGTGCAGCGCAACAATCAGAATTTTGAAACCAGTTACAACAGAAATTGGCAGGGCCACCCGAATTTTTCTTGGGGTGGAAACCAAAAGCAGAATTTTATGCAACCTCAACAGCAGCAGTATCAGCAGAATAGGCAGAATGATGGGCAATTGAGTAGCAACATTGAGGAAACATTGTAGAAAATTATGGAGACCCAGACTCAGTTAGTGGAAAATCAGGCGAGGATGGCAACAGACTTAATGAATCAGCAAGTAGCCACCCGAAATCTTGAAAAACAAGTGGGTCAGATAGCAGCTGCTCAAAACATGAGATCGCAAGGGGGATTACCAAGCGACACAGATCCTAACCCCCGGCAGATCAATGCCATCAGTCTGAGAAGCGGTAGGAAATTAGCTGATGCAGTGCCAAAAGAGCTGAGCAAAGAGGTGCAGCCGGAGTTGGTTAGACCAGGACCATCCATCAACATGGGAGATAATCAGAGTGCTGGGCAACAAAATTCACGACCTCCATTGCAGCCAGCACAAAGACCACCACCACCATTCCCTCAGAAATTCAGAAAGAGCAAGGAGGAGGAATGCTTCAAAAAGTTCTTTGAGAGTTTCAGAGAACTTCACATAAATTTGCCTCTTCTTGATGTTTTGCAGGGAATGCCCAAGTATGCTAAATACTTGAAGGACGTGATGGAGAACAAAGTGAGATTGGTGGATGTCCAAACGGTAGCACTGACTGAGGAGTGCAGTTACAGGGTATTGAGCAAAATGCCAAAGAAACTCAAAGACCCAGGGAGTGTTACCCTCCCCATACAAATTGGTAAAGCTGAGGTGCTACGAGCTTTATGTGACTTGGGGGCGGCAGTTAATCTAATGCCCCTATCCTTATTCAACACCTTGGGGTTGGGACAACCAAGGCCAACAAGGTTGATGCTGCAGCTAGCTGACAAGTCGCGAGTGACACCTGATGGAATAATAGAGGACCTTCTCATCAAAGTAGGTAAGTTCATTATACCTGCTGATTTTATTGTCTTAGATTTTCAGGTTGATGACCAGGTACCCCTGATCTTGGGACGGCCATTCTTGGCCACTGGAGGAGCGGTGATTGATTTAAAAGCAGGGACCCTGAAAATGAGGGTTGAGGATAAAGAAGAAATCTTCCGCGTGTACCAAGAAATGAACCCATCTGCACACTATAGAAACCTTTGTCAGGTTAGTGTGTTGGCAGAGGATAAGTGTGGGGTGGGGGATTCCACAGGTGCAGGGCCGAAGGTAATGACAAGTGTTCAGCCCGAGTCTGATAAAGGACTTCAAATAGAGAAGAAGTTGGAGAAAGAGAGGAGCAGAGTGGAGGCTGTTTCCTCTAAACAGCAAAAGAAAAGGAGATGGTTCTCGAAAGAGAACCCAGGTATGAGGATGTCCTGAAAAGGATAGTCCACGTCGGGCCACGACGTAAAATAAGGCGCTACTTGGGAGGCAACCCAAGGGTACCACAGGTACCATATTAATTTCTGGCATTTGTGTTGATTTTATTTATTTTTCATCTTGTGTTGTTTCTGGTGGAAAGTTAAGCACAGATGGAGGGGAAGTCTGAGTACCCGTGGAAGAGGAAGCTAACAAGCATGGAAGAGAAAAAGTGTGGGGTTGAACACCCACTTGTGCAAGTTGAAGAGAGGCATGTTGTTAGCTAAGCCTAAAGGCCTCAGGGAGTATTTCTCACCCTTTGTAAATTTTAATTTGATGCTATGAGGACATAGCATGATTTAAGTGTGGGGTGAGGGAAATTTCAAGGGAAATTTCAAAATTTTTTGTTGTGCTTAACGATTTTTGGTGAATGTAATGCTTGAAAAATTTGAAAATTTTTGTGAAGTAAGCATGACTTCATCACCCGTTGGTTTTTCTTTTCGGTTCTTTTCCGACGGGGGGTCTTTGAACCGAAGAATAAATTTTTTTTTTCTTTGTCTGTATATAGTGTTTTTAGTCATAGTTAGGGACTGTTTCCGACGATGGATGGATGACGACCGTCTTGAGGAAAATTAGTCGGTAGGTGATTGGTTTTTGAAGCCATAACTAAGTGGTGCTTGATGTTCTTGTTATGTGTTATACGTGATTGTAAGATGCAAGTATGTTAGGTGTGAAGCATGCAGGTGTATAACTTTGTGTGAGACGCTTAGGCTCTTGAATTTGACTCAATATGATTGAAGCTTAATCTGAACTCTTGTGATTAGCTGAGCAAGAGTCTACTGAATATGTCTTGATTTGAGCATGTGCCATGAGTGTAAGGTTTTTGAGTATTCTGTGCTATTGTGGATTGTCTAGAACTTGCCTGGTGTGTTTATTAAACGACATGAAGGATGTGAATTGTAGGAGATGATTTAGGCATTTCTTTGAATGAACCAATTGTTATCCCTCGTTTTACCTACCTTGAGAAATTAATCCTAGTTAGCCCTGTTGAGCCTTGAGCCTATTCTTTGATAGCTGCAACATAAGCTTAATCCTTTTTCTTTCATTAGCCTTGAACTTGATCCAAAATTCCTAATCGCTTGAGTGAAAAAATCCGAAGGAGTAAAGGAGTGAGAAGAATGAAAAGAAAGGAAAAGTAGCAAGTTGTAGAAGTGAGAAAAGGACAAAGGTGCACTTGTATGAAAATGGTTGATTATTAGTAAGGAGCAAGAAAACAAATTAATGAAAAATTATTTATAGAAATCCTTACTAATAAGTTAAAAGTGCCTAAAGAAATGGGGGAACATAAGAGGAACAAGAAAGATGAAAGGAGAAAAAGGTAAAGTAAGGGAAGGGAAGTTCGTAAGGAGGGCGTAATGTATTAAAAGCGTTTAGGAAAGATAGTCACTATTACTGGCCATAATAGTACCTACCTGTCCCTTAGCCTACATTACAACCCATTAAGTCCTACTTGATCTTACATTCACACATCCTTAAATTAGTGGAATAAAACACTAAGGGCAAGCTTATGGGTCATTACATGATGCATGTGAATTCTTTGTGAGAGTGAGTGTAATTCTATTTATTTACCCACACATGTTGTGATGTAAAAATGATTTTTGCGTGTGATTGGGTAACTCTCCTTCCGTGAGGGCACATGTTGAAGGAAGGATATAATTCATGTGGGATTTCTTACTCAGTTGATTTGCATGAGTTTGCTAAGATCGAGAGTCGAGTCTTGAGGTTAAGAAGTCTTAGCATTGTTGTATTTAATCTCGGTGATTAAATTGTGTATGCTCTACCTTTAGCTTGTTATCTTATGGAATCATTAAAGCCGTAGCTTGAATTATCTTGCCAAATTAGTTATGTGGGAGTCTCCATATGTATGATCTGTAAAATGTTGTTCAAGGACGAACAAGGCTTTAAGTGTGGGGTTGTGATCACGGGAAAAATAGCATGCCCGTGATACGCTTTATACCTTAATATAGTCTTGTTTATCTAAGTTATTTTACATAATCTCATGTGATTTTATATAAATGTGAATATATGTGCTAACCAACATGATTAGTCCTTGTTTCGTAGGTTAATAATGCATTTGAGGAACTAATTCGCAAGTTGGTGAAAGGAAGGAATGAAGTGGAAGCAAGTGGCGAAAAGTCGACAAGGGGCATGCGTTGGCAAGGCTGGCCGCGCCAGGCAGCGTGCCACGCTGTGCGTGTGCCACGCCCAGCGCCGTGCCACGCCCTTGCCAAGCGCACGAGGAAAGGCAGCAGTAGGCAGCAGGAGGCAGAGAACCAGCGCGGCAGCGCCGTGTCACGCTAGGCAGCTTGCCAACGCGCTGCATGGGCAGCGTGCCACGTTGGCCAGCGCGGCAACCCTCGGCAACTTGGTTTCCTGAGGTAATTTCCAGAGAGCTTTCGCGTTGTCTCCGTGTCACGGAGGCAGTGCTCCGCGATGCACTCTGTGACACGGAGCCGTTCCCTCTCAGGCTAAATTATGCACGTTTTCCATTTACTATAAATAGGACCCTTAGCTCCTAAAATCATTGGGTCACGATTTTATTCTGAAAAACCACCTAGGAGTGAAGGGAGAAGTGGGAGAACTCATCTAGGGTTTATCAAATTCCCTTCTCATCTACCAAATTCATGTAAGTATGTTAATTTAGTATTAGTTAATTGTAGTTTTACGAACATGAATGGCAAGAACCCTTCCTCTAGGGTTGAAGCCATGAATTATGATTGTGATTTTATGAATTTGTTTTGGAATTAAGTTATTGATTGTTGTTTTCGTCTTGCATTCTGGATTGTTGGTTGTTTTTATGATTGATCACCATGAAAGCATATTTGTTAGCTTGAGTAATATCTTGAGAAAGTATTACCTAGGTCAGGACATGAGAATGTAAGGAGCATGTTTGTCTCTAGGGAGAGATATTGTGTTAGGATAGAAATATACCTCACACCTTGCTTGGTTGACACACGGGGGTTATGAAAGACCAACTTGGGATGTCACATCACCACTCGAAGAAGTAGTTGTGAGGCTAAGTTGAGTTAAATGGTTAGACGTACGAAAGTCCCTAATTGTTTCCCCGTAAACCACAACATAATTGATTGCCCGCGACTAGAAAATTAAACTCCTCGCTCACAATGATGCAGTGAGGCTAGATTGCCGTGTTTAGAGGCTCGAAAGACCATAAACATGCAATTATAATTATGTGAAATAACAATTGATAGTTCCATGCTTAACCCATTGCAAATCGTAGGATCGCATGATTAATTGGTTTTAACTCTATGTTGCTCCTAGAGTGATTTCAGAATATTTCGTTGACCCAAACTTAGACTTAATTAATCTCAATCGAAAATGTCTATAACCAACACTTGAGGTATTAAAGATCACAATAGAAATGGATAGTTAGAGGAATGGGTCCAGTCCCTGTGGGTTCGACAATCCGGTTCTTAAAAAGAGCCACTATATTACTTGCACGACCCGTACACTTGCAGACGCGCGAATCGGGCACGTCATCCCTCTTATCAAAGACTGTGTAATCTCACTGCCCTTCCAAACCTTTCAATAACTGACCTTTCAACCCAACTCTATACGGAGTGAATTCCTCATATCTTTTGTGGACGGGCCTCTACCCTCGGAAAATCTATCTTTGAAGTATTCACCAATAACTTTCACTGTGGCATGTGGGTTATGACTCGTAAGATGTTATGAACCACATGTGTGTGACTTTCGTATTTTTTGTTGTGAAACCTATCAGAACTTTTAAGTTTCACAGCTCTCAGCCACCACTGTACTCAGGATATGCACATCTCACACAATACATAGAGCGTGAATTGATCATATTTTTTAATCTAAAATCTTTCTTTAAGCAAGAAAGTTTCAGTGTAACATCTAGTTCTTGCTTATTATTGAATAACATTTCGTTGTAAAAATCCGTTTCATCATCTTGAACATGCTGGATTGTGTTGATTGTGTAGTTTCCGATGTATTATTGGCAACTTGAGGAATAGGAATTTGTTCACCTCCACCACTTTCTTTATCTAGAATATCCATATCCACCCTATCACATTCATCATTTAACATATCCTACTGATTTTGAGATAAATTATGGTTCTCTACCGACCCTACAATCGTGTATACCCTCAAATTAGCTTCATCTTCTCAAAAAATACATATCATCCTTTATCCTAAAAGGAGTCGTCCGCTGCTTTTCTCCACAGCTATGCATGTAAGTAATGGCAAGATCTTTCAACTCAAAATTTAATTCACAATTGGTGATTATTTTGTTTACTAAATCTTCATACATGATATCTCTGTTCATAATCATCGCTACCGTCTCTACCATGCCTCTACCATTCCAATGCCAAATATAGCAGTTGTTGGATTCGATCCATTCACCATGGCAATCAATTCCTGTTGTTATTTTGTCCCCTAGTCTTCAAAATACCTGAAGATATTTTATTTTAAATTAAAAAAATTAGTCATTACAAGAGAAAAACTATGATAAAATAAAATAACTGTATAATGGTTGCAACAACTGTTAGAATTGTTGCAGCAACTTAGAGAGCTGCTTAAATAATTGCAGCAACTGAGTAAGTTGTTGTAACAATTCACTGAACTTTGTGTCACGCCCCGCCTTGGGGGGTATGACTGGCACCTGGTGCCCTACTAGGACCTGAACTACTGGACTGCTAAGCCTAGGCACATCTGGTGCCTAGCTGGCTCTAATTCACATTTCTGGAAACAAAGGGCTATATAACGGCTGTAAACACAGCCCCGACCCATTGGCCTATAGCCTCCTGTACCTGTAATAACAGCTGACCAGAACAAGCAACTATAGGGAAGCCTATGCGGGCCGACAAGGCCACCATGCTGTCTAGTTATCTGCATTCAGCAATAAAATACTAGAAGGCTACGTGACCGGTAAGGTCACCACTACTGTCAAACTTATGGCCCCCACGGCCAACATAAAAGAAGCAAGAGTACTAACAACTAACAACTGCACGGCCTCACACGACCGGCTCAACTGACCACAGGGAAATATACAGACTGCAAGCCTCTAGGAATAGCAATAGAAATGATCGGGACAGGGCCCCGACCTACCCGTACTATACAACAAAAAGGAACTGAAATACACCTCTGGAATTCAGTCTCCGGATGACAGGAGCTAAATACTCGATCGCTGACAGGAATCACGTAGCATCGCCTGCTCGTCTATGAGTACCTGCAGGCAAGTAATGCAGCGCCCCACCGGGCGTCAGTACCGCTGGTACTGAGTATGGAAAGCAATAACTGAAAGCAAAATCTGAAAGCAATAATATAACTGATGAAACTGAAGTAGAAGGAATAGCTTAACTGTCTGATAATGTAAGTCATACCTTCTCTTAATCATACTGGAAGGAGTAGGAGTCGTACCTGGGGATTTATCGTTCTACTGTCGATCTACTGTAACACAGTATAACATATCATAACATACATAGCATACACAAACCTTACCCGGCCCCCATAAGCCGGGAGGTACAATCAGCACAGAATCTACACCCCTACCCCGGTCATCCCATCTCCTATAATGGATGTAAGCATCCTGCCGGTCCCCTGGGTATGCACTTGGGCTCGCTGAGCCCCTGACTATAACTGTACCTGAGTCCGAAGGACTCCTGAATCAACACCCGGGCGTATCCGCTCGACTAGGGTGTGTAAGGGCCGATCAAGGCACAAATATGGGGAAAACTGGCATCCCATCTTCGTCCCCTGTGGGACGGCATGCCACTCCGTGGAGTGACGTATCCTCGTCCTCTGGCGGACGAGTCGATACAGCTATTAACCGTGGGCGGTCATGGATGCTAGGTAATCCAACCCCAAACAATACAACGGTCTCAACTAGTAATGCTGTCTGTGTATCTCACATGATGAGGCTAACAGGGGTAAGGTATCGTATACATTACATGCTGAACTAATGATAGTAATCTGTACGTATTTAATACGTGCTGAGGCAGGTAAAGATGTATAAATATGAATATAGTCTCCTGCCGGGCTGTACTGGGGCAAATGCTATATAAGATAATGTTTCTGCTGAAAACTCTGTTGTTTACTCAGTTTCTGTATACACTATATGCTGGAGTAGTGATAGAAGTATGTGCATACTTAATACATGTTGAGGCTGGAAATAATATATATGTATGTACGAATATGGTCTTCTGCCAGACTGTACTAAGGCTAATGCTGAACATGATATAGTCCTTTTACTGAAACTATGTTGTATACTGATTTTCTATAGTAACATGATTTACTATTCCTAACATGCTTTCTAACTTCGTTTCAACTTATCATTCTATTTCTGAGCTGTCTTACAGGTACTACTTGCTCTACTGAGTTTCGATTGAGCATAATGATATACTAACATCCTGTGTAACATCGCATACTGAGCATACTGTGCAGTTTCTAATGCTTATATTAGAATCTCTATCATACTAGCAAATTTCACGCAAGTTGTAACTCGATACTTTCAATATCGTACCAACAGTCGTAACAAACGTAACACATGACTTCTGGACAATCTACTGGCCTTTAAATTACTATACTGTATCAAGATTTCTTAACTTGCCGAGGAAACTAACTTTACATACCTTATCCTTGAACTATTCGTCTGTCGGACGAAGCTCGGCCGGTATTTTAACTGTTTTCTCCCAACTGCATTCATAAACATATCAATCAATACTAAATACAACTTTATTTCAAAAGGCAACGTCACTTTCGATATAGTTTATAGCCTAAACTTAGGCTTATCGAAAGACGGCCAGAAACTCGCTATTTTTCAGAGGTCCAGAAGGGAGAAATATTCACTTCTCAGCTAGGAACACATAGACACTAATTTAGAGCAATTCCACTTACCTTAGCTCGGTGGCTCGCCGATTCGTCGGCCGTATTTCACGAAACTAAATCCGTAGAAATGCTCTCTGCTGCTAAATACTTTGGTATCTAGGCTTAATTTGAGTTTGGGCAGCGTTTGGCAGCGTAATCTGACGAAAATATATAATTTCCTTCGTCTTCCTCTACTTTACTGCGTGTTCTGGAATTTTATAAAGTGTGGAATGAGTTTAAACCGAAGTGGGGGCTTTATATACTTGGGCCTTAACTTAGGCAACGTGTCACGGAGCCATCGCGGAGGCCTCACCTCCGTGACACGCTGCCATCGCGGAGGGGCTCTGCCTCGGCTCCTCCCGTGATGGTTCGACGGGTTTCTCGTCCGATCTTTTTCCCGGGCCTTTCTACAGCACGTATGACCTTCAAATGTGCTTAACCAACGTGCGAATAGGTCATCTAGGTGCCGGGAATTCTACGGGGTATAACACTTTGTCTCTGTTTTAACTAAAATATGTAGAAGATTCCAACAATTCCATCAGTTGTTGCAACCATTCTAGTGGTTGTTGCAACAACTAATAAAAATTTAGAAAAGGATGTAACAATTGTTGCAGTTGTTGCAGAAAGTGCAGCAACTATTGAAACTTCTTTATAAGTTGTTGCGGAAAAATTAGAAGTATTTTTTTACAACAGATTACTCAATTGTTGCAACAACTAACAACAAAAAAGCAGCAGTTATTGCATTTGTTGTAGTAAGTACAACAACTGTTGCAGCAAGTACAACAGTTGTTGCAACTTGTTTATAAGTTGTTTAGAAGATATAGAAGATTTTTTACTACAAAATACTCAATTGTTGCAACAACTAACAACAAAAAGTGCAGCTGTTGCTGCAGTTTTTGCAGCAAGTACAACAGCTGTCGAAGTTGTTGCAGCAAACACAAAAATTGTGCAACTTCTTTATAAATTATAGCGAAAAAATTAGAAGCTTTTTTACAACAGATTACTCAAACAAAAAGGTAGCAGTTGTTGCAGCAAGTACAATAATTGTTGCAGCAAGTACAACAGCTATTGCAACTTTTTTATAAGTTGTTCGAAAAAATTAGAAGCTTTTTTACTACAGATTACTCAGTTGTTGTAACAACTATCAGCAAAAGGTGCAATAGCTGCTGCAATTGTTGCAGCAAGTACAACAACTGTTGCAGTTGTTGCAACAAACACAACAACTGTTGCAACTTCTTTATAAGTTATTGCGGAAACATTAGAATATTTTTTTACAACAGATTACTCAGTTGTTGCAACAACTAACAACAAAATATGCAGCAACTGCTGTAATTGTTGCAGCAAGCACAACAACTGTTGCAGTTGTTGCAACAAGCACAACAATTGTTGCAACTTCTTTATAAGTTGTTGCAGAAACATTAGAGTTTTTTTTACAATAGATTACTCAATTGTTGCAATAACTAATAGCAAAAGGTGCAACAGCTGCTACAATTGTTGCAGCAAGTACAACAATTGTTGCAGTTGTTGCAGCAAGTGCGACAATTGTTGCAACTTATTTATAAATTATTGCGAAAAAATTAGAAGTTTTTTTACAACAGATTATATAGTTGTTGCAACAACTAACAGTAAAAGGTGCAGCAGCTGCTACAATTGTTGCAGCAAGTACAACAACTGTTGCAACTTTTTTATTAGTAGTTGTGAAAAAAATAGAAACTTTTTTACAAGAGATAACTCATTTGTTGCAACAACTGTAACTACTACTAAATCTGTTGAAAAAATAAAATTTTACCCAGATGAATGATACACACAAAATGATATTGTGCACTACCCAAATATAATTTTCTATGCTATTAGAATAAAATTCAGTCCAAAAAATGTGTGAATCAATGAAGTTTTTCCCCATCAAAGTTGAAGAAGAAGAAGAAGGAGGAGGAGGAGGAGCAGAAGGAGAAGAAAGGAGGTCGTTGATTTTGGTGGGCTTTTTCCCCCTTTTAGATAATTAAGATTTTATATAAGTTGAGTCAACGTATAAAAATAAAAAAAGATGGGAGCTTTTTCAAAAGGTGATCAAATATCTAATGATTAAAACTTGTGTCACTTTTTTAAATTTTGAAACCTTTTTGTCACCCTTAATTTGAAGAAGGAGGAGGAGGAGGAGGAGGAGGAGGAACAGACAAAAAAGAAAGAAGTTGTTGATTTTGGTGGGCTTCCCCCCCCCCCCCCTCCTTTTAGGTAAATAGGGTTTTATATAAGTTGGGTCAAAGTGTAAAAATAAAAAGATGGAGCCTATTCAAAAAGTGGTCAAATATCTAATGATTAAAACTTGTGTCACTTTTTCAAATTTTGAAACCTTTTTGTCACTCTTAATTCAATCTCCCAACCTACTGATTATATGCATTGAATGATAAAGAAATATTATAACTTGAAATTGTTCAATGAAACAACTAGAATCTATATATCTATATAAAGCAAGACATAGTCAAGGTGATATGGCACCTCTATAAGGTTTAGAAGATCATTTATTTTTTTTCTTCTTTTTTTTTTTGAATTTTTCTTCTCTTTATTTTTGGTTTTTGTTAATCTTATTTTGAAAACAAATCTAAAATTGCTTATAATTACTCAATTAAATGAAAAACTCTAATTTTTTAAATTGTACATTTTTTTTATAACTTATGCCTTTTCATTTTCTATAATTAATGAAAAAAAGGGTGGTCTTAACTCTTACCTGCATATAAACTGTGTTAAAGAGTGTGTCAATCAACGTGAATCACAAAGAAAAAATTAAGTTGATGGCTAAGTTGCCGAAGAAAAAACTATCTATGAGTCTATTTGTGTTGCTTTTTCATGTTTCACCTTGCTTGAAGATGAGCCCAAAAAATTCAGGCTTATTGAGTATAGAATTTAAGGTTTTTGTTCTAACTTTATGGAATCTGAAAAATAACAGACAACAAGGATTGTATTCTAGGCTTCTAATTGTATGAAACTTAAGGTTTTGTCATTTATGAAAGAGAAAGAAGTTGATTGAAATAGAGGGTATAAACACTTTTATGTGTATATATATATGTGTGTGTGTGTGTGTAATTCCTTCTTCTTCTTTTTTTGTTTTTCATTTGCATTTGTAATTGTATGTTCCAAACAATTGAATACAATATTTCTTCCTTATGATATCTTATGGGTATCCTGTATATGCAATTATGTATATCGTCTTATGATACATATAGGAGCAGAGTTAGGATTTAAAACTTATGAGTTCGAAATTTTATTCCTTTATGTTATTGGATTCTAATTAATCAGTATTTTATATATATTCAATGGGTTTCTTAAGATAAATACAAGGTTTGAATCAAAGTTACTGAATTCAGTCGAACACATAACTGAAAGTGTAGCTCTGCCCCTGAATACACATGAAAAAGCTATATTTTTATTAGTATTTGTTTGCTTATTTTATTAAATTTTATTTATTTATTGTATCGGCATAGTGCATAATAATAATTTAGGAGCATATAGATTGCCTTATGGTCTTTCACAATTGGAAATGTCTATTGATCATAGTGCTTTAAGATGGAATATTTTTGCAAGATTTATTAGAATTTACTCTGCAAATTATAATTTTTTAAAAAAAATAAAAAGAGACTCAATTTATATCTATATATCTATATAAAGCTAAAGTTTGAAGAGGTAAAGTGACACTCTCTAACTACAACAACAACAACGACAACCCAGTGTAATCCCACCAAGTGGTGTCTGGGGATGGTAGAATATACGCAGAACTTACCACTACCTCAGAGCTAGAGAGATTGTTTCCGGTTGACCCTTGACTTTAAGAAAGTGACACTCTCTAACTTTAATTATAAAATACAACAAATACTCTATTACTATATATTCAAAAGATTAATTAATTTTTAATTGTAGCTCCATAATAATGAGGAAAGAAAGAGACATTGTTTCGCAAAACAAAAATTAAATTGCAGCTCCATAATAAATAAGCACAAATAGAGACATCGTTAATTCTGGTCATGTGAAAATACATAATAAAAGGGACAGACATTATTATAAATAAGATTTATTTCACACTGTTTCAAAATTTAAATTAAGAAAAAGAAATGATATCGATTCAGAATTTTAATTACAACCCCCTTTAGTTGTCCCGTATAAACAATAGCAATTCCATTATATGTGTTTCTTGTTAATTGTTTTCAATCTTCTCCGTTTTGGATCTTCTTTCTTCTTTTAATCACTTTCTTATATGGTTATTAGAGACAGAGAGTACATAAAGGAAAAAGTTAAAATGATAATCTATTGAATGGCTCGATCATTACATTAGCATTGTAGTATTTGATGTATTCTTCTCATGTTTGGTCCATGGATATTTTTCTCTTTTTAGTTATCCCTAGGAAGAAGAAATAATGAAGAATTGTTTTCAATATTTGTGTTAAATCAACACTAATGATGAATATGATATTTTCTGTAGTCACTTGGTGAAGTAACTTCTCAAAATTTTAATTGTTTGTAATGAAATTTTTGGAGACAAAAGTTATATACTATCTAATGTTAAAAATCAAATAGTATTAAAACATAGGTACATATTGTATCTAAACATGAATATATATATATATATATATATATATTTTAATTTTAAAATAATTTTTTTATTTTGAAGAAGATATAATAATAAAGATACAATTCATCTAGCCTTTAATTCCGATAGTGAAATTTTACATGAATATTTATAATTAAAACTCTTATGCATATATACAAAAAGTTTTATTGCATTTATTTTAACAAAATTAATGTATTGTGCGAAGCACAAATATATTCACTAGTAAAATTATAAGCAAGTTAACATAGACCAACAAAAAGAAGGGAAAAGAATAATCAGAGATGTCCATAAAGGCAGTAAGAATAATAAAGATATAAATATATTTTATAATATTTATAATAATATACTTTAATATAGTTATATATATATAAATATATGATATTATTATCAGAATTATTATGACATTTTATTTAATTAAATTTGTATTTATTTTTTATTTGAATTGACTGTGCTTATTTTGTGAATTTGAAGTATAATTTTTTTTTAAAAATGAAGGTACTTAATTTTTTATTTCATTGAAGAAAAAAGGATTTACTTTTGATATGAAGATAAATAAAATGGGAGTAATAATCACATAGATTATTTAAAAAAATATTAATATAAATGTGGACGATTCATAATTAAAATAATATTTATGAAAAAAATTGTTATATAAAAATTAGATTTTAAAGCTTTCTTTTTTTCTCTAATTAAAAAAATTGTTAAAAAATCATTTTAAAAATTTAATTTATATTTCATATGTAGATATTTGAGTAAACTCACTGCAAGAAATAAAATGACCTTTACAAAAATGATAATTTTAATATTGAAGTAATTAAAAATATTATAAATAAAAAATGATACTAATATGCTATAATTAATTCTTTTTAATATCTACAATGTAATTATCAAAAGTAACATTTGTACTCCCAATATCTCCAGGATTTACAACACCTTGGGCATAATTAAGGTAGCAAATTTAGTACGTATATATTATTTCAAGAAAAGGTTCATGGATCTTTCACATTAATTATTGAGTGTTGTTTGAAGATTTTAGCATAAATAATTTTTTTAAAAATTTTATGACTCCAATTAAACAGCCACACTAAATATTTTGAAAATGAAACTATTAGTAACTCTTTACCAAAGAATTAAAATGGTACCAATTCTACAAATGCTATTTTCAGTAGATAACGTCTTCTTAATCTATATATCATTAAAAGAGGCTATAGTTTGTAAAAACAAGATAAAAACTTTAGATGTGTAATATTTATAATTATCGTTGATATTGCTCATATTCAAATCTAATTGTATTTTTGAAATATACAAAATATATAAAATTCGTGAAGTTGAATATTTAATATATTAGTAGGACAACAAAATTAAAATTGTATGAATATTACTTTATTGCATTGAGTTTTATCATCAAAAGATTAGTAGCATTATAAATAAAACAACTCATAATATTAAGTGAAAGAAATTTAATTTTAACAAAGTGTTAAATGGCGATTCAAAGTAAAAATTAAAAAGCACGGCTAAATAAATATTTTTTCCGCAATTAAGATTCACTTTCAGGTGGTTTGCAATGACAATAGATATTGATCAAATAAATTCATTATTCATCAGTTTGAATTCGATTTTAAAAAATTAAATTTGTACAATTTATTAATGAATATTCTAATATTATATATTATCTTAAAATATTTATACTAATTATTATGAGATACACGCTTGTGTTTGAAAATTAATTTATTCAAAAATAATTACAAAAAGTATTCTTAAAGTTTAAACTTATGTAAATAAAATTTCAGATACTATTCCTAAAATTTGGAAACAGCAAAAA
Source organism: Datura wrightii (assembly GCA_035772735.1). Taxonomy (NCBI): domain Eukaryota; kingdom Viridiplantae; phylum Streptophyta; class Magnoliopsida; order Solanales; family Solanaceae; genus Datura; species Datura wrightii. Next base: position 35,182,534 of record JASDFA010000006.1, read on the forward strand.
AGGAGAATCTCTTGCGTTTTTGAGTTGGACATAATTCTATCCAATTTTTTTTTTTTTTTTTTTTACATATTAAAAAGTAATTTTCCTTCAATTATGTAAATATTGGCTATTTTTTAAGTACAGATTGTAAAATGACGCATAAAGTATTATTTTTATTTTTAGATTAGGCCCTTTTCCGACAAAAGAAAGCCGATACTTCGACCCATACTTTTCATTCACCATCACAAGATTTCAAGAAATGCTCTGTTTGTCCTATTATGCGCCATTTTCCGGTTGGTTTTTTTAGCAGGCTGTGAATTTCACACACCAAAGCTCCTTTTTATTTAAAAATTTTCCTGTTGGTGTCTTCCAAGTTTTGCATAAATTTATCGTCCAACTGTTGATTTGCTTTTCGTTTTTCGTGGTCTTTTTACCGAATTGGGTGGTTCTTTCTTCATGGTTGCTGTTACTGCTCAGTACCCATTTGGCGTCTGCCCTCATTTCCATGGAAATGCAAGGGTGCTTTCCCCAGAAACGGAGTTCTGTGCTGTGAATTTTCCTTCCAGAATGGGATATTCAAGATTGAATCTTCACTCAAAGGTACTCTTTTCCTCTTTCTTTTTTCTTCCTCTTTTTATCATATGGACATGTGGTGTTGAGTTATTCTAGTCATGTATATATATATTTTTTTATTTATTTTGAAACTTGATGAACAAAGTGCGCTAGGAAAATCTCTGTTATAAAATGGATTTTTTTGATTCTGTTAGCTTTATTCTCTGAGGTTCAGCTTAGTAAGTGTGTTGTTTGCGTGGGAAGAAGGAGATCATAGTAGACCCCTTAAGGCCAGGTAGTTAAAAGAGTTCCTTTCTAATGTTTTTTCTTATGCTGTAGCCTGTAGGGGACATAACCACACATAAAAAGGGTTTTGTGTCCAAAAAACATGAAGAGGACAGCCTCTGTTCGTATTTCTGAAAAACTAAATGAAAAGAAGCATTAACTACAGTTTGAGTGATATTAGTGGTGGTGAGTTTCCTTCACAAAGTAGGGAATGTGATGCAATTTTAGTTGGTTGAGCATTTGATGTGGAGGACTCATTATCCATGCCATAGCAGTTGCAATCGTATAGCAAGTGGGATCTCTATTTTTAACACGAGTAGGAGTATCATTCAGTATTTGATCGTAAATGGTGATGTAAAGAGTTGGTATTGTTGAAGTATTGTAGAAAGGGAACTATATCTTTGATGGGAAGGTCATAGTTTGGTCTTAGAGTGGGAATGCATCTACAGGCCCTTGTTCTTACCTAGTCTCCTAGTTGTTGGCCCAAGCCTCCTGCTAAATGCACCTCATCTTATGATTCAAGAGGGTTATCTCTACTTTGGATAGTATACTTACATAGTTGCATGTGAGAATATTCTCAAGTAAGCATTATGAGGCTACTACGGGGTTGTTTGGGAATAAAGGATCCGGGTTCAACAACCTGCCTTGACTCCGGTCTGTAGTAAATGTAGTTAATTGTTAGGAGCTGGCACACTGCCCTTCGGTAAGAATGAGGATGAGTACTTTGCCGAGTGAAGCGATGGATATCCTGGTTGGATGCCAATATAGACCAAAGCGGTTGGTGAGAGTACTCAGGAAATAGAGCATAGAATCCTGTTCTATAGCATGCTTTAACTATATCAATTTTGAGGATGGTTGTCAAGAAAAAAATAAATTTAGTAACGTATAGAGTGTCGTCCCACATTTCCCACTTTTCAAGATAACCCTTGGAGAGGTATTTTATTCTACATTTCATGTATTGGGTTTTCTATCGCTCAATTATTATCTTTTGTTGTCTCTGACACTAATGTATGCAACACAATATTAACACCAATCTGCCTATGCATATGCAATTTTAACATTCAATGTCATTGCTTGTCTATATGCCAAAAGTTTTTGAATAACTGTTGTGTGGTCTTCAACTCTTCTTATTTGCAGGGTCATGTTGCTGAAGTACATTCTTTGCCACATGCTGGTGATTTCACTGGTGAAAATGAGCCCACACCAATTCTTGATGCTATTGAAAGTCCCATAAACCTAAAGAATTTATCAATTAAGGTCAAATTATTATCATCGCTCTTCATTTGAGCCTTGAAAGTCACGGGGCCGTATTGACTGATTATGACCAACTTGGTGCAGGAACTGAGACAGCTAGCTAATGAAGTTCGATCAGAATTATCTTTTATCATGACAAAAGCTCAAAAACCTTCAAGATCCAGTCTGACCGTAGTGGAGCTGTCTGTTGCTATTCACCATGTATTTCATGCCCCTGTGGACAAAATTTTGTGGGACGTGGCTGAACAAGTAAGATCCACTTGGTAATATACCAGAAAATGGTAGATTTCCATTTCAATGAGTACTACTAAATAACATGTGAAGCTAGGAAATTATTCAACTCCCAACACTTGAGCATTGTTTAGGTTCCAATTTGAGAAAGTTTTCTCATGGTAAAAATTTATTTTGACATTGTGGAATTTGGACAGACATATGCACATAAACTTCTCACTGGAAGGAGGCAAATTATGCCAACACTTGGAGAACCAAATGGCCGTACTGTGGTAGCACCAGATTTTGAGAGCGAATTTGACCCCTTTGGAGCAGGACATGGATGCAATAGCATATCTGCTGGACTTGGTAGAAACCATGCTTCTGCTTTTCCTTTCTCAGCTGAGAATATCCTACTTCTGCTTCTTCAATTATTTTTCAAAATTCCTGACCGCTGAAGGTTACTCTAGGAAGTGCTTACTTGTTTTATAATTTAATTCCTGTTATAAATTATTCCATAAAAAAGTTGCCTGCTAAATCCATCAAAAATTTAAAATGTTTGTCCAGTCTAGATTTGTATAATATTTTCATCAATCATACAATATAGATACTTAGACTGTAGTGTCACCTTCAATAGGAATGGCTGTTGCCCGAGATTTTAAGGGGAGGCGTGATCGGGTAGTCGCAGTGATCAACAATGAAACGACAATGGCAGGCCAAGTTTACGAGGCAATGAGCAATGCAGGCTATTTGGACTCAAATATGATTTTGATATTAAATGATAGTCAGCATTCTTTACACCCAAAGCTTGAGGAGGCCTCGAAAACACCTATTAATACTTTGTCAAGTACTCTCAGCAAACTTCAGTCAAGTAAACTTTTCCGGAGGTTTAGAGAACTTGCTAAGGTATGTCGCTGCTGCTATATTCTGCAAAAGTATCAAAATACTTCTATCCACATTAACCAGTAAAGAGTCAGTTCAAATGCAAAATCCTAATTTGATATACATGTTGCACAAGTATTATGTCATTTTCAGGCACCCAAAAGAATTCAGGAATTAAATAAAACAGAAATGTTATGTTCTACTTTTCTTCATCGGACTTAATTTTCAAAAAGAGAGCAAGATAAGCCTACTATGGCTTGCAGTTAAGGTTTTTAAAATAGGTTATTCATCAGTTAAACTCACAAATCTACAGCAAAAGCTTTTATCTCCACCGCTTTTCAGTTTAGTAGCTCTACACTAACCAAGGTCAATCTTGCTTCTCTGTGCAATTATTTAATAAGGTAAAGTAAATTTCATTAATAACAAAGTACCAAGAAGGTACTAAAAGCATACAAATTACATCACAGCTGCACTTGTTACGTTCTCAAATCTTCTATAAAATCCATCTACTGCTCTATACCTTCTGCCATACTTCCCCTACACCAAAATTAAAATTTTTGAAGACATCTATTCTTAACACTAGCTGAACGTCTTACTCCTGTCCAACCAAATGGTCCAAAAGATGCAAAGAGGTATTGTTTTCCAGATTTGCTTTTTATTTTTCCTGACTTTCTGATTCTGCCAACAAATCAATGGATCTTTCACCTTCTTTGGGATCACCAATTGCACACCACTCAGAGTTAGGAATAGATCCCACAGCCGCTTTGTATGATTACAATGCAAGAAAAGATGTTCTGCAGATTCCTGAAAATTTTCACAGAAAAAAGCATCTACTCTGAACAAAGGAATTCCCCTTCTCTGCTACACATGTTGAGTTAAACATGCATTTCTAGCTACAATCCAGCCAAAACAAGCTACTTTAGGAGGTGCTCGTGATTTCAACGTCTTCCATGGCAAAGTGAAATCCCAGTGGCCTAGCTCTGTGCGATTAAATCTGAGAGTTGATGGTATTTATATTGATCTACTGATTCTGAGAACATTTTCTTGGGATTCCTTTTTCTTTTTGATGACCGAGCAATCCATCTGGAGCCAATCCTTTGGGTCAACGACAACATTTTATTGAGAATATTCTCTTCATTTTTCCCTTTTTTCCTTGTAACTTAAAGATGGTAATCGATCTCACATACTTATTAGAATAACTTAAAGATAGTAATTCGTTTGCAGTTTCTTTTTGAACGTAAATTGTCTATACTCACACTGTGAAAGACCTTTCAGGAAGTGTCTGGTAGTTTTTTGGGCACTTATGCCGGCTATGTATGTGTTGTATGGTAGTGAGATGATTTGGAGCATAATATATGTTACTTCATTGAGAAAATTCTCTAGGTGTATAGCAGGTTATCGTTATAGTTCTGTTTGTTGCTACCTTACATGATATTTTCATTTGTTTTGAAGTACCAATTTGAACTGTACAATAGTATGTCGTGCGGAAATTTTGAAAATACACTATAACTTAGCAAAAAACTAGATGTACCTGTATGGTTGCTTACACATGTACCAGATAAGTATGTGTAGACGAGCCTATTTTTCTAGAAGGAACGTGCAGACGACTCTCTTGGTCATGGGTTATTATCATTGTTGTAAATAGTGTGAATTTTTTGTTATCTCTGATAAAGTTATAGTAGTAAAATTCTTGTCTTATCATGTAATTCTACTATTGTAATATTCCGAATGTCCACTGCTTTTTATAGGTATTAACTAAGAAAATTGGGAAAGGCATGTATGAATGGGCAGCCAAGGTTGATGAGTATGCACGTGGTATGATTGGCCCGCCAGGATCAACCCTCTTTGAAGAGCTTGGCCTCTACTACATTGGGCCTGTTGATGGACACAATATTGAAGATCTAGTATGCGTTCTGAATGAAGTGGCTTCTTTGGATTCAATGGGACCTGTTTTAGTTCATGTTATAACCAAGGAAGAGCTGGAAGTAGGAGACAATCAAATGAATGCAGTTGCAAATAAAATTATGGAAGGTTAATCTTGATCTCCTATCCTTCTCCTTTCTTTCACACATTAAGGGATCGTTTGATAGGGTGTATAAGAATAGTATTAAATACGGTGTATTAGTAATTTTGAGATTAGTTATGCTGCCATTATTTTTTATCTATGGTTTGGTTTGTTGTATTAAATGAATCGGGTGTATTAGAATGGGGATAGTATTGAATAGGGTATATTAGAATAGGCATAGTATCTTGTATTGTTAATACCATGATTTACTATATATAATAATAGTACCGAATAGGGTGTACAACTAATACATGTGTTAGTTATATTACACTTAGGGGTTGTTTGGTAGGATGCATTAGAAAAAATAATAGATGCATTAACTTTGTGTGTTACTAATAATACCTTGTTTGATACACTTTTTCAATCTATGTATAACTAATGCTCTATTTGGTATTATGCTATGTATAATTAATATATGACAAATCATGATATTAGCAATGCAAGAGTTTTTAATGCATGCATTAGCATTGTTAAAGACACAATTGCTCCTCAAAACCTTTTCCACATCCTTTTCACCGTATTTGTGGAAGTTAATTTTGTAAACAAATATTCTTTTCAAAAATTAAGTAAAGCATGTTATTTTTAATACACTCAGCATAACTAATACAAGCATAATTAATACCAACATTATTAATGCCAGCATTACTAATACACTTTATTCACTACTATTCTTGTGCACCCTACAAACGACTTCCTAAATTTGCAATCAAACATTGTACTAAAATTTAGTACCAATAATATTCTTATACACCCTACCAAACGACCCCAAAGGTATACTAAACCTGCTGGGGAACTCCTCTAATGCATATAATGGGGGCAAAATTGATATATCATTTGAAGTTGGATGTTAAGTGTTTTCTGGATAAATTTTGATCAAAAAGGTCTTAACTTTTCGACTAAGTTTTGCTCCAAGGGTTACTCGTAAGAAGCTCAATTAGGATTTGGGTTTGCTCTTAAAAGTTCTCCATGTATATTTCATATTTTATGGCTTTATATGCATATACATATACATATATCTCATTCATCAGTTGTCTTGTATTACACTATTTTGGTACTAAATAATTTAGAAGGCATAGATGAACTTAAATGGAAAGCATGGTTAGTAAGGATTCATATAACCGACCCCAACTTGCTTGGATTGAGGCATAGTTGTTTAATTTCAAAGCATCTTTCCATATGGATTTTAAAAACTAGTTTTGATCAATTGATTTTCCAAATAAGGGTTGAATAAAATCCTGATTATCATCACCATTCAGATCAATTTTGGAGCAGATTTCTAGTAAAGGTCAGGTAAGATCTAATCCTGATAAACTGATCCTTGTTTCTATCAAAAGCTATGTTGCTCGGACTCTTCAAAAATGCCTACAGGTGCGTGTCGGATTCTCCAAAAATAGTGTATTTTTGGAGAGTCTGACACGGGTTCGGCATTGAAAGTGAAGAGTCCATACAACTTAGATCAAAAGTAATTTGAATTTCTACCTTCCCATATATTTGGAAGTGTTGTGAGTATTGTGAGCTGCTGCTATAACACTTAATGGCTACTAGCTGCCCTACCTTGAGCTTTCAATAAGTTTTTCCTGAGTGAAGTTGATGAAAAAATCAAAAACTGGGCATAAATGATTTGTTGTAAGCTGTTTCTGGCTCAGGAAGCAGGTCCTAGTGGAAGCTGATATTTTTCAGATGGAACTCGAGAAGTGTTAAAACTGTAGTAGCAAAATTCTCCTGAATGGCAAAACTATGTATTATTACCATAAATGCTTCTAATTATTCACTTCTTTTTAATGGTCAAAGCAGGTGCTAGCTCAGACAGAATACCTTGTGGCACTCGAACATATGGTGATTGCTTTGTAGAGGCCTTGATATCAGAAGCAGAGAGACACAAAGATATTGTAGCTGTTCATGCAGGCATGGGAATGGAGCCATCACTTCACCTGCTGAAGAATGTCTTTGCAGGGAAGTTTTTTGATGTTGGGATGGCCGAACAACATGCTGTGACATTTGCAGCTGGATTGGCATGTGGAGGGCTGAAGCCTTTCTGCATAATTCCTTCAGCTTTCCTGCAAAGAGCCTATGACCAGGTGTCTCTCTCTCTCTCTCTCTCTCTCTCTCTCTCATGCACACACACACAGAGACAGACACAGGATAAAAAAGTTACACAAGGCAGCAAGTGCAAATGTCTAATAAATGACCTGGTTCTGTTAACAACTCCAATGAAATAATAGGAAGGGTCTTATGCATCAACAACCAACTATCACTTTTATTTAACTGTGCACCTTTTTAGCTGTAGCAAGTAAAGGATCTATAGAGACAAGAAAAACTCTATATATTTGGTTCCAGAATTTGTTCAGTGGATTAAAATCATTGAATGGTAGGTCTAGTCATTGAGTCATAGACTTCACAATTCATTTTCTTTATCTTAACTGACACTTCCTACTATTGGAAGAGGAAATGGAGTGTTAAATAAGTGCTACTAACAAGCTAGTCCATAGGAAAAAATTTCACCTGGACATTCTTCTAGAATTTTCACATATATCATACTGAAGGGGATGGTTTATGCCCTGTTCTGGGAAGGGTTATCATTCTTTACTGTAAGCAGTCCCTAGGTTTCGTAATGGGGGTTGCAGTTTATCTTATAATTCTCTTTCAATATTCATGATATCTTTCTGGTCCCTTTGTTGATCTGACTTAGAAATTCATTTGAGATCAAGAAATGAGCACCTGAAGCAAGATCTTTGGTGGTTTTGTCTGCAAATATGTTTGTGCAAGATCTACAATCAAGAAAATGCAACCTTAAAAGTCCTGAACATCTAAAATTATGATTAATTTACTTTTCCTTACCTATGTCAGATTGGGTATGTTTTTTTTGTCCTGCATCTTTGACTTCCGTGCATCATGTTCCTTAGTATTATATGTCCAGAAAGTAACTTCATTGTTGTTATATTTCTGAATAGTAGGTCACTCTGTATTTAATCAGCCTCTCCAGTGAGTCTGAAATCCTGTACTAGCTTGGAATTTGTTGTTTAGGTCCAAATAGTCGTTTCGAAGAAAAAGACAGGTCTTATCCAGAGAAAAAAGAATAATAGGGAGAAAAGCTATATGTCCAACTTGGTTCAAACTTATGAAGTAAATTGGACTTCTGTTTAGAAGATGAAGTAAGGAAGTGGTTCAATAACTTTGAGAATGTCATTGGGCATAAAGTATATAGGACCAACTTGTTGCACCTAAGGGTGTGACCTAGTGGTCAATGAAGTGGGTTGAGACCCATGAGGTCTCAGGTTCAAATCTCAGTAGAGACAAAAACACTATGTGATTTCTTCGTGCTGCGCGCAAGCTGGTCTGTACACCACGGTTATTAAATATATATATAGGACCATCTTGTTGAAGTAATTGAGATCAATGCTAAATGGTTGATGTGTTGATGAAAATTTTGGTTTATAACTTGGTATCATATTGTCATTGATGTGTAATTGTGTATCTTAACTTCATCAAATGAATAAACTAAGATTTCAATGTCTGCGATGCGATGGATAGTCACAGCTATATGGTAAAATTGATCCTGTTCTGTACGAGTCTACAGGTTTATAGCTTTCAACTTCAATTTTTTCCAGGCACATTAATAGTTCGGCTTTTATTTGGGGTCTCTAAGATGTATTGTACTGAGAAATGTTATCAATTTGAGCGTCAGCTTGTTAAAGTTTTCAATTTGAGCTTCAGCGTGTTAAAGCACAATTTTCTAAAGTTTCCGACATGTTTTATTGGCTCCTTAGGTAATCCATGATGTAGATCGCCAGAAGGTTCCTGTGCGTTTCATTATTACAAGTGCTGGATTAGTAGGATCTGATGGTCCTATACATTGTGGGGCATTTGATATAGCATTTATGTCCTGTTTGCCAAACATGATTGTGATGGCTCCTTCCGATGAAGTTGAGCTTTCTCATATGGTTGCAACTGCCGCCCTTATTGATGACAGGCCGGTTTGCTTCCGCTACCCTCGGGGCGCCCTTTCAGTGATGGAACATTCATCTGGTAGGGGAATTCCCATTGAGGTAATATTTTGGCAAAGAGATCTATAAAGGTTCTGATGCATTCATGATAATGGTAACTCAATAGTTAAAAACAAGTTTGATTTGAATCTTCATCTGATATTTGTCAGTTTCTTTTACTATTTCAACTTTGTAATTTATAATTGGCGTTCCGTGTTTATTTTATAAAAACTATGAAGTATTACCCATATATTACTAATGGATGTGACTTATTTAAATCATTTATCCAACAATCACTTCTTCAGATAATGTGATTGGTCTGCATAACACAATCAAATAAGCCATTCATATTTGAATTTTATTAATTAGAGGTTTACTCCACCTTGCTTGAACAGGTTTGAATCTAATTTGCATATATACACTTTTTTAATTTGTGGTCGGGGAGCAGGTCGGCAAAGGGAGAATACTTACAGAGGGTAAAGATATTGCTTTACTTGGCTATGGCTCCATGGTACAAAATTGTCTAAGAGCTCAATCTCTTCTTTCAAAGCTTGGTGTTGAAGTGACTGTCGCTGATGCAAGATTCTGCAAGCCCCTCGACATAAAACTTCTCAGGCGCTTATGCAAGAACCATTCCTTTCTAGTTACAGTTGAGGAAGGCTCTATAGGAGGATTTGCATCACATGTAGCACAGTTCCTCTCACTTGATGGGCAGCTTGATGCAGGAATTAAGGTGATTTTCAAATCGTTAATTTAGCACACAAGTTGCATTTCCACATTAGAAGTATGAGCCGTGTTCCTTTAACTCCTCTGACTAGTGATTTAGTAATTTCTGATAAGAGTGCTAACCTTAAATATCTCCTTCCCCTCTCCCCCTTTCCAAACACACACTTTCCACATTACTAAATCTGAATGGACATCATTGACTTGGAATCTGTTTTCAAACTTCGTGACTTCTTTTTTCTCCTTCCTCGATCCCTATCCCATAGGTACAGTGTTTGAATTAATAGAGCTTTATATCATCTTAAATATTATTTCATCTATTATTATATGGTCTGAGATCAAAGCTTAAACTTCTTTTTTGATGATCTGTTCTTAGTGGCGACCAATCACTTTGCCTGACAACTATATTGAGCAAGCATCACCAAAAAATCAGCTTGCTGTTGCAGGGTTGACTGGAAATCACATAGCTGCAACTGCACTGAGTCTGCTTGGCCGTACTCGAGAAGCTCTTCTTTTGATGTGCTAAATTTCATTTCTTTGTTCTTGTGAAGTGTAAATATCTAAGGCCTGCCCTTCTATACCTACTTATGAAGTGTAGAAGTGGAAAATACAGAAGATAGGAAGGGGGGGGGGGGGGGTTTGGAGAAGAAAATAAATAGGATGAGAAAGTCTGACAGGAAAGCAGCAGTCTATTTTTCTGAGAATAGGTGCAACAATGTACCATAGACAGAAAATGTCATCCACTGGATGTGTTTTCTCCCCCAACCTTTCCAAGCTATAATACTCCTCATTTCTTGAAGTTTATAGTGACAGAATGGCCATTGGCTAGTTGCTTAAAATGGTAATTTGCTGGTATATATGTAATGCCTGGAAAGGATGGAAAAAAGAAAGAAAAGAAAATTGACAAAGCTACTGCCATAACAATAATCTCTTGTAGTACTAGTTGGCATAAGAAAGTCTCTGAGACATTGGGAGATTAAAAAAAGTAAATAATAATAGTGGAGCAATCACCAGTAATTTTCTGGAGATATATATATTTTTTAAATTTCCCTTGAGACGAAGCACAATCAACAGATAAGTGTCCTAAAATACTCTCAAATTTGTGTACAAAATAAGATGACGAAAGTAAGTACATGTGAGGAATCCTTTATTATAAAAATATTAACTGATTCTCCATGCAAATAAGCATGAAAGGATATGTTGGCCCTTTCCTCTTCATCTAACTTGAAACACATGCAAACTTTCGAATTCTAAGATACTATTAAGTGCAAACTGTCGAATATTGTCCTAAAATTTTGCAAATTAATGAATTTTTGTTATGAAGGTGTCCGTCTATAAAGTGTTTGGGCTGCCAAGTTTCGATTCTTATTTCAACTGTGTACCATAAAAGAATTATAATGTAAATAAAATAAAAAAATACAGAAAATTACATAAAAATCTTAATATTAGATTTTTAATTACAAGTTCTATCAATACTTTACTTTATTTACTTAAATACCAAATAAATTACAAAAATACCAATATTAATATATATGGTAGTTATCACTTTTAGCCAAGTAATACATAATTATCCTTTATTTGTAGCATAGATAATTAGGAAAAAAAGAAGATTTCCGTGTGATTACAAAAATACCGGTATATGGTAGTTATAACTATTACTAGTTTATGGATACGTGCTTCGCACGTGTATATTCACATTAAATAATTAAATATAGAGTTAAGATAAGTGTAAAATTTAAAATGATTGAACGAACGTTTTGGTTATCTTAATTTACTAATCATGCTTTGATGATGATTAAGTATAAAACGTGAAAAGATCACCTAAATAAAATGAAAACAAAATTTTGTCAACATTTATACAGAGAAGTGCAAGAATTACATAAAATATAAGTTACCACGATGGGCATAAATATAAGTCACGCGCCAAATATTCATCAAAGTGAAACTGCCTTAATATTCATTTCCATATTACTGATGTCTAGTGTGCTACTTTATTAAAGTTTTACACGTTTTTTCAACTTTATAAAGTTGGTTGTCTTCTTCTTATCACCTTATCTCTTACTTGTCCCCACGTTTGTCTTTTGCTGTGGAAGATTCTTCCGTATTAAGGCAGTTTAAGGCAGTTTCACTTTCTATTAAATCCGCAAAAGCTGTGAAATAAACAACTTTATTTTCTTTTTCAATTTGAAAAGATTGTTGTGGTGGTAAAACTGATTTAGTAATAGTACCATTTAAAAGTTTATAATCATGTTCTAGCATTTCTATATATTCATAAACATACTTGGTCATAAACCATGGGACAAAAGCTATGGCTTTATTTACTCTTGAAAGATCATTATAAAAGTCTTCTTGAAAAAACTTTATTTGGTTTTTATCAAAACTTTTAAAGAACCAATTTTGAAAAGGTTCCCATTTAGGTTGAAAAAATTCTTGCTGGATCTTTTTTCTTATTAGAGATCCTGGTGAAAAATCAAGTTTAGTCTTTTGATCCATATAAACCAGTTGGAAAATCCATATCAGAAGGAGTAGGCTCCATATCAAGAGTTACTATATGATTTTCAATTTTGATATTATCAACATGATCATTTTTCTGAAAATCAGATCTATCAGGTCTAGAAATATCTTCTTCTCTAATTTGAGAAGTTGATGCTCTAGATGGTAGATCTACAATATAATCAGCCGTGGAGGTATAAAAAGAATTACATCTAGGCATATAAGAACTAGATCTAATCATTCTTGAAGGTAGTGCCATATCATCAATAGAATTATTATGAAAACGTATTTTAACTGTTCCATCCGAGCTTTGTTCAATCTCAGAAATATCCGAAGAAATATTATTTCTAGGCGGGGCTGCTTCTTCAATTACCCATTCTTTTGGAAAATCAATTTCATCCCACTTTATAGGTCTTCTAGTTATAATTTTGGACCTACTAAAGTTGGTTTCAATTAAAATAGTTTCATTTTTGAAATCCATTATTTTACACATAGGATTTAATGTGTATAAAGGTTTATAATAAATACGGTAACAAATACATATAACTTCTGTACCAGACATATAATCATAACCATGTAACTTAATACTTAATATTAAAGTATCTAAAGAATTTTTATCATTCAAGGAAATTTGCAGATTAGGATAAGCATTAAAATAAACAGGACCATAAGCCAAACTGGTCTGAACAGTCCCTATAAGAGATTTCTTCCAATTTTTGTTTCTACCATCTCTGAGAGCTGCTATGAAACTCTTTGGCAACCCTCTTAAAGTAAGGGGCTTAAAAGCAACTTGTATCAAACCAATATGCATAAACCTATAATTTTCCCTATAAGGGGCAAAATCACTTTCATTTAATAAACGAAAAGTTCCATGATCAGAATCAACAGTAATAGTTTCTTCTGTTGTTTTAACAATTTGTTTAAAACCAAATTTTTCAAAAGTACCCATTTGATATATTAATCTGGGTTGAACTTTAGGAATTGTCCATTTATTAAGGAGATCTAAATTTTGAGGCATATTATACTCATCTTTTCTACTGTTTTTAACAGTAGAATGTTTCTTAATAATATTCATTTAAAAAGAAGTGTTGGACTAATAACACCTATAACCATACAATAACATGGCTCTGATACCATAATCGAGGCAGGATCGCTTCGGTGAATCCACATGAACCTTTACAGTTTTAGAGGTCCTTTTACAAGTTGCTGCAACTCAGGAAAATGATAAGGCCTAAACTCACCCCTTAACGCCCTAACAACGCCTTCCACACGGCTAACACGGGCAAGGTAGGGGCTACCGTGCAAAGCACAGGCTCTTATCATTATCGAGGCTACAATAACTTAACCTCACACTCGACCTCGGAATCACCGGAACGGGATTTTTCTCAATTAAGAGATCATTTCCATATTACTGATGTCTAGTGTGCTATCAGTCCAACACAGATGTTTAGCCTATCATTTAGGCTAGTAAGATACTAAAAGAAAGATAAAATACTTAGAATGATAAAAAATAATACCTTAAAAGATGAACACCAAAGTGAGAAATTCTTAACTCTTTATTTCGCAGAATAGAGATTTACAATAGAGAGAATTTTTTTTTTTGAGGGTTGGCTGAAGCCTGCCTCTTTCTATAGTAAAATGATCCTTATATAGACGGATCAACTAAGAAAAATAAAATAGCTTACATCATTGCTTACATAATATTTAAATTATTGACCCGACATGGGGTCCTACTACTTTATTAAAGTTTTACACGTTTTTCCAACTTTATAAAGTTGGTTGTCTTCTTCTTATCACCTTATCTCTTACTTGTCCCCACGTTTGTCTTTTGCTGTGGAAGATTCTTCCGTATTTCTGAATTGTTGGAGAAATAATTCTATGTCCATTTCTTCAGTGCTATGAACACTTTGGGACTCTCCTGCTAGACAATTTTCTTCTTCGTCATTTGAGGAAGTGGCTATGGACATATTATCTGGGAATTCCATTCTTAGATTTTTTGCCAAATCTTTTTTGACTTCTTGCATATAGGAAGCAATTAGTTCTTTTTTGGAGATTGCTCCTTTTTTCATTTTTAATCTTCTAGAAATCTGTTTGAAAGGACTTATTTCCTCTTTTTCAGATATAACCTGGGATTGTTGTCTTCCTGCTTCAATAGAGTTTTTGATAGAGTTTATTAACTCTTGTCCGGGAATTTTTCCTTCGGCATCCTTGTGCAGCAATTTGTTCCAGAACTTTATATAAAAAATTCTCTTTAAACATGGAAATCCTTCCTCCGTTTGTTGGACTTCAATTGTCCATTTCATAATCCATGGAATTGAAAATTCAATAAAGAAATACATTGAAGATATACCCTCAAAATATATATCTTCTGTTTGTAACTTTAGTAATTTTGGTGAAATATCCACCCATTCAGCATATAAGCTTTTAAATTCATCTGGTAAAATATTAATAGTTGGACCATATAAAGTCCACCATTTTCCAAACCAGTTTGGTATCTGGTTTTTGAAATTATTAGAATAAATTTTTATAAATCATGAATGCTTTTTATTAGCATTCTCGTAGAGTAAAGCTTTATTAAAGCCATTAATATAATCCCAATAGTTGAATTTTACCTTTACCTGTTGATCAGAGTGAGTGTATTCTCGATCTCTCATAGTACTAATTCCCCATTCCTCTGGGGTGACTATTTTTTTTATAACAAATTTTGAAAAGTTATAAACTTTTCTATTATTAGAGGGGTAGAAGTGTTGGAATTCAACCGACCCCATAGTAGAGAGTATATTCTCATAATGCATACGGTATTTGTATGTAGGAACAACATATGATGCTGTATCACAATATCTTTGCATTATTTGCCAAGGATCATCTTTCCATTGTAGATCCCTTGGTTCGATGAGGAATATTACCTCTGTTTTTTCATTCTTTTCATATGTCTCTGCAGTCTCATTAATTTCCTCATTTGTAATTGCAGAGTATGATGGTGGAGCATCGCCTTGTGGCTGTTGGGATTGTATGAAATCCATAAACTGTTTATATAATTGGCTGTCTGGACGTATCCCTGATATTCCAGTTGTAGAGCTAGTAGCAGTATTTGTAATATTGGCGGCTATTAGCCTTTGGTTTCGAATTTGAGCAAGAATATTATCTCTGCTCATTTGAGTATTTCCTCCTCTGCCTCTTCCTCTTCCCCTATTAGAGGATGGGAAACCACCTTGTGGTCGCATAACCTGATACAAAATAAAAGCTATAAGCTAATATATTCTCTAGTAAGAAAATCAGGCAGATTATTATCTGAACCTTTTGTATATTGTATATCAAAATCAAAAGGGGCTAGTAAAGCTTGCCACCTTGCAAACATCTGTTTAGAAACATTATGTTTAACATCTTTATTAAAGATAAATTTCGCTGCTTGGCAATCAGTCTTGATTATGAACCTTTGATTGTATAAATCTCCTTGGAATTTTAATACACATTTAACTATAGCTAAAATTTCTTTAGCTACCGTAGCATAATTTTTCTGACTATGAGTCCATTTTCCAGAATAAAATTGAACAAGATATTCTTGTTTTGTGTCTGGGGAGATTTGTTTTAAAATTCCCCCATATCCAATATCAGAGGCATCTGTCTCTACAATTTTTTCCCAATTTGGGTTTGCCAAAGTTAGGCATGGTAGGTTATGAACCTTAGCTTTTATATTTTTTACTGCTTTTGTATGATTTGCAGTCCAGGCTTTAGGGTTTTTCTTTAGAAGATCATATAAAATCAATGTATCTTTGGATAAATCCTTTATAAAAGGTGAAATATAATTCAAGCTTCCAAGAAATCTTTGAAGCTGGGTTTTATCAGTAATCTCGTCAGGGAATTTTGATGCAAATTCAATACTTCTATGAATAGGAATAATTTTTCCTTTTTCTATAATATGACCTAAAAATCTGACATTTGTTTGGAAAATATGCATTTTTGGTTTAGATATCACCAAACCATTTTGAATAATGATTTTCTTAAATAAATCAAGATGTTTGAAATGCATCTCTAAAGTTTTAGAAAATACAAGAATATCATCTATATAAACGATAATGAAATTGTTAAAAGGATTAAAAATATCATTCATGATTTTTTGAAATTCTGATGGGGCATTTTTTAATCCGAATGGCATAACATTCCATTCGTATTGTCCCATCAGAACATTAAAAGCTGTTTTGTACCTATCTTTTTCAGCGATTTGGATTTGCCAGTATCCTGACTTTAAATCAAATTTTGAAAATATAATAGCATCATGCAATCTATCCAATAAATCCTTTTTATTAGGAATTGGATATCTGATCCATTTTAGAACTTTATTTAGGGGTTTATAATTTATTACCAATCTTGGTACCCCTCTTTCCTGCGCTGCTTGTTTATTAACATAGAAGGCAGTACATGACCATTGCGACTTTGAGGGTCTTATTAAACCCTTTTGAAGCAAATTATCAATTTCGTTTTTACATAAATCCAGATATTCTGAATTCATTTGGCATGGCCTCGCTTTAGTAGGAATATTATCCTCAGAAAAATTTTCCTCATAAGGAAGACTTACCACATGCTTTTTCCTTTCCCAAAATATATTCGGGTGTTCTCCACAAATTTGCAAAGAAAACTGGTTTCTCAAATTTTCAATTTTTTCTTTTATTTTAGAGTTTTGAAGAGTTTCTTCTATAGTAATACTACAAATCTCATTTTTTAAAAAATCAATTTGCTTTATTTTTGAAGAAATCATATCCTTAATATTATTAACATATTTAGAAAAAGGTTGTGATATAAAATCAATTCTTACTTCTTTCTTTTCAAAAGTACCGGTTATTCCGGTTTCATCCCATCTGGTAATTGGATAAATATGCCAGAAAAAAGGCATACCTAGTATTACCTCATTTGAGATGTTTTTGACAAGTACAAAAGATTCTGCAATACGAACATCATTTGTACAAATATAAGCTTTAGGTAATTTATAATTAATACTCATTTTTTGTCCACTAGCATTTCTGAGACTATGAGTAGTTTTATGAAAATATTTGGAAGGTACTAGCCCTTCCTGTATACAATTTAAATCTGCTCCACTGTCAATTAAAGCAGTAAAATCCTTTTTTAAATTATAATCAATAAAAATAGTAATTTTTGCGATGTGTTTATGGGCTGTAATTAATTCAATAGTTTCTAAAAAAGAACTCTTTTCTTCAGGAGGTATTTCTTGAAAATTTTTTGAAATGGGAAAGTTTTCATTTAAAACTTATTTTTCAGGATGTTTATAAACTTCCTGTGCTTCTATTAAAGCAATTCTTTCATCAAGAGCCATATTATGACTTTTAAGAGAAGAAATTTCCTTTTTGAGATTTTCAATTTCTTCTGCCAGATCTTGAATTGTAGTAGGCATATCACTCTTCTGAGACCTTCCTTTGAGTTGTCTAATTACCTCAGTCATGGTATAACCTTTATTTGGAGAGGTAATTCCCTTTAAAGTATTGGTATTACTAGTAGAAGCTTGGATATTTCCAATCTTATCAATAATCTGAGATCTTAAATTAGGATCATCAATTGCTTTCAGAATCTCTACCAAGTTATCACTTGTCAGGACATTTATATTCAAATCTTTAAACTGAGAGTATAGTTGATAGAATTCATCCTCCTTGTCCTTGTTTTCGCAAGGTTGTCCAATTTGACACGGTAAACATTCTTCTTCTGATGAACTTATATAATCTTCATCATGGAGAACCTTTAAATCTTCACTTGTTGAAGATTCAATATCTGAATGTTCATCCCCAGAATTTTCTGGTGAGGAGTTTAATAAAATCTTACATAAAGAATCTTTGACATTATCTTCTAGGTCAAGACTCTTAATCTTATCCTTGACCTTGCAATCTTTTGCATAGTGGCCAATTCTTCCACATTTATAACAAACATCTGGTTTCTTATTTTTCCAGAAGTTTGATTCCTTATAATTCTTTTTCCTTTTTTCCCGTTTCTCCAATCTTTTTTCTTTTCTTCCTGGTCTATAAGACCTGCTTTTGTATCTTTCTTCCTTTTCTTTACTTCCTTTTTGCTTATGAGATTTCTTGGAAGTTCTTGGCATATCAATTGCAAATTGCTCACAAAACTCACCCAATTGACGCTTTTCATTCAGATGATATCTTTTTATCTGTTGGTTCAACTTTATCTCATTGCAAAGAGATAGTCCTTCCTATATACAAACACTTATTAATTTTCCATACGTATAATCCTCATAATTTATACTAATTCTATCTCCCCTAAGGGCTTTCCTAACCCTTTCTGCAAATAAGGTAGGGAGTCCATCTATGAATTTGGATTTCCAATGAGGGTTATTACACTCAGGGAGTTCCATTACTCTTGATAAAAACACATCCTTATACCATCTGAAAGATGTTAAAGTTTTGCACCTTAGATTTTGGAGCATAGTCCTAATAGTCTCGCTATTATCTGACCACCTTCCAGAAAAATGTTCTATAATTGTAAGGATTAGAGAGTATACTATGTTGGGTTCCGATGTATCTCCCTCTCTTTTAACAGCATTTAGAATTGCCATTCTCTGGGTTTCAGTGAGATAATTATCCCACCATCCTTTAAGTTGACCTGTAAATCCTACTGTAATCATATTAGCAGTCCTGTTCTCAGTATTACCATTTGCTTTACAAACAATGCTGAACATTAAAATTCTATGCATTAGCGTATAAATTTGTCTATCGGTATAACCATCAATATTCCATTCATATATCTCATTTCCACTATAACTGTTAGAGATATATGTTTCTTGTTCTTCTAATAACACATCTTGAGGAGTCGGTCTAGGATAATAGTACATCCTTTGTACTGGCTTCCTAGCATGCTTTTCTGAGATTTTATTAATCTCATCCTTTGGAATATCATTCCATCTGTCTTTAGAAGGTCCTTCTTCTATATTCAAAGGCTGGAGATTTAATCCTTTAAACTTCTTTTCCAATAGGGTTTCTAGATCAGCCATATTACCAAATCTAAAGTCTCTCACCTCTGGAGGGGGTTGGATACTAGGAGTAGCTTTAGGTGCAATCGGTGCAACCTCTTTCCCTTCAGCTATCCTTTCCTTCTTGAATTCTGTATATAAACTGTCAATCTTCTCATGTAGGGAGAGAATGTGCTCTCCTAAAATACTCACATAAACATTTGTATAATTATTCTGCCTAATTAAAGTTTGAACATGTCTAACAGTAATTAAGGCAGTTTCACTTTCTATTAAATCCGCAAAAGCTGTGAAATAAACAACTTTATTTTCTTTTTCAATTTGAAAAGATTGTTGTGGTGGTAAAACTGATTTAGTAATAGTACCATTTAAAAGTTTATAATCATGTTCTAGCATTTCTATATATTCATAAACATACTTGGTCATAAACCATGGGACAAAAGCTATGGCTTTATTTACTCTTGAAAGATCATTATAAAAGTCTTCTTGAAAAAACTTTATTTGGTTTTTATCAAAACTTTTAAAGAACCAATTTTGAAAAGGTTCCCATTTAGGTTGAAAAAATTCTTGCTGGATCTTTTTTCTTATTAGAGATCCTGGTGAAAAATCAAGTTTAGTCTTTTGATCCATATAAACCAGTTGGAAAATCCATATCAGAAGGAGTAGGCTCCATATCAAGAGTTACTATATGATTTTCAATTTTGATATTATCAACATGATCATTTTTCTGAAAATCAGATCTATCAGGTCTAGAAATATCTTCTTCTCTAATTTGAGAAGTTGATGCTCTAGATGGTAGATCTACAATATAATCAGCCGTGGAGGTATAAAAAGAATTACATCTAGGCATATAAGAACTAGATCTAATCATTCTTGAAGGTAGTGCCATATCATCAATAGAATTATTATGAAAACGTATTTTAACTGTTCCATCCGAGCTTTGTTCAATCTCAGAAATATCCGAAGAAATATTATTTCTAGGCGGGGCTGCTTCTTCAATTACCCATTCTTTTGGAAAATCAATTTCATCCCACTTTATAGGTCTTCTAGTTATAATTTTGGACCTACTAAAGTTGGTTTCAATTAAAATAGTTTCATTTTTGAAATCCATTATTTTACACATAGGATTTAATGTGTATAAAGGTTTATAATAAATATGGTAACAAATACATATAACTTCTGTACCAGACATATAATCATAACCATGTAACTTAATACTTAATATTAAAGTATCTAAAGAATTTTCATCATTCAAGGAAATTTGCAGATTAGGATAAACATTAAAATAAACAGGACCATAAGCCAAACTGGTCTGAACAGTCCCTATAAGAGATTTCTTCCAATTTTTGTTTCTACCATCTCTGAGAGCTGCTATGAAACTCTTTGGCAACCCTCTTAAAGTAAGGGGCTTAAAAGCAACTTGTATCAAACCAATATGCATAAACCTATAATTTTCCCTATAAGGGGCAAAATCACTTTCATTTAATAAACGAAAAGTTCCATGATCAGAATCAACAGTAATAGTTTCTTCTGTTGTTTTAACAATTTGTTTAAAACCAAATTTTTCAAAAGTACCCATTTGATATATTAATCTGGGTTGAACTTTAGGAATTGTCCATTTATTAAGGAGATCTAAATTTTGAGGCATATCATACTCATCTTTTCTACTGTTTTTAACAGTAGAATGTTTCTTAATAATATTCATTTAAAAAGGAGTGTTGGACTAATAACACCTATAACCATTCAATAACATGGCTCTGATACCATAATCGAGGCAGGATCGCTTCGGTGAATCCACAGGAACCTTTACAGTGTAGAGGTCCTTTTACAAGTTGCTGCAACTCAGGAAAATGATAAGGCCTAAACTCACCCCTTAACGCCCTAACAACGCCTTCCACACGGCTAACACGGGCAAGGTAGGGGCTACCGTGCAAAGCACAGGCTCTTATCATTATCGAGGCTACAATAACTTAACCTCACACTCGACCTCGGAATCACCGGAACGGAATTTTTCTCAATTAAGAGATCATTTCCATATTACTGATGTCTAGTGTGCTATCATATCATATCATATCATATTATTTATTTATTTATTTTTTTATTTTATTTTTTTCACATTTTGACTTTCTACATATATAGTAATAAATATATAAATATGATATGATATGATAATATATTAATATTTAAGTATATATTAATTAAATTTTAATTTAGTGGAGGGGCAAAATAGTAATCTAACTTTCAACTTAGGGGTTTCCCACTTATATAATAATATGATTCATTGAATTCTTAATTATTCCTTATTTTTAGCACAGATAATTATGAAAACTATTTATTGGGTTAATTTTTTTTCTTTTTTTTTAGTATAGATATCTACAAATTATGAGTAATAATTTTTCATATTCATTTTTTTTTAAATTTAACCATATACTTTTTTTCTCTCCTAAATAATTTGTATAAGTGCCATATACTCACATATCTACAAATTAGGAGTAATAATTTTTCATAGCTATTTTTTTAAAAAAGTTTAACTGTCACATCCCACCTTGGGGGGTATGACGGGCACTTGGTGCCTGCTAGACTCTGGACTGCTAAATGGTCCAGCCTGAGCACATCTGGTGCTTTGGCTGGCGTTGGCTCTATTCCAAGAAACAAACCGGCTATATAACGGCTGTAAACACAGCCTCTGGCCAACTGGCCTATAGCCACCTGTACCTGTAATAACAGTTAACCAGAACACACTCATAACAAGGAACCTATACGGGCCGACAAGGCCACCATGCTGTCTAGTCATCTGTAATATCAACACAAGACTACTGTAAGACTACGTGACCGACAAGGTCACCACTACTGTCAAACTAAGGCCTCACACGGCCAACATAAACTGAAATACTAAACAGCTATAGCAAACTGCACGGCCTCACACGACCGGCTCAACTGACCACATGGAAATATATACAGACTGCAAGCCTCTAGGAATAACAATAGAAATGATCGGGACAGGGCCCCGACCTACCCGTACTATACAACAAAAGAAAATGAAATACACCTCTGAATATCGGCTCCGGATGACAGGAGCTGAATACTCAATAACTGACTGGAATCACGAGGGATCGCCTCCTCGTCGATGAGTACCTGCAGGCAAGTAATGCAGTGCCCCACTGGGCGTTAGTATCACTGATACTGAGTATGTAAAGCAACTGAAATAATACAACTGAAAACAACTGAATAAAGATAGCATAACTAGCATTTCTGTATAGCAGGAGATAAGTGAATCTGAAGAAGTTGACATAAACTGGATCGGGCTTTCTGTACTGATAAGGCAGAGGCGTACCTGTAGACGCAACGGTTTGCTGTCTAGTAGCTAGTATACAATATATATAGCACATAAATAGATATACAAGTAGCAAGCAAGAGCCAATACCAACCCTCATAAGCCGGATGGCGCCAAGCAAGCAAACAATCTATATACCCCTACCAGGGTCAAAACCAACCAAAAATAAGTCACTCCACTCATCTACTCACTTCGGAGCTCCTCTACCGGCCCCCTGGGTCTCCGGCTCGGGCCATAGCCTCCGATATAAGCAACCGTGTCTGGGTCCGGAGGACTCCTGTGTAGACAGTAACAGATAGGGTCTGGATCCCCGGACACACTCAATGGGGCTACCTGAAACCGGAGCTACACCTGTAATAACTGAATATACAGACAGTAACAAATAGGGTCTGATTCCCTGGACACACTCAACAGGGCTGTCTGATACCGGAGCTGCACCTGTAATGCTGATCAGACTGCTGTGGGAAAAGCTACATCCCACCTTCGTCCAAGCTGGGGACGGCATGCCACTCCTTGGAGTGACGTAAAACCCACCCGCTCAGTGGGCGACACGATTACCAACCCAGGGGCGGCGAGGACGCTCAATAAGGTACCCTCACACCACAACAAGTCTCAACAAACAAATAGCACATATAAATAGCAAACATGTATAGCTGAAAAGACTATCTGAAATTTAGCTTCTTGTTCTGATCTGTTTCTATACTGAACTGATTCTTTTACTGATTATACTGATTCTGAAATCTCTGTTAACTGTATGGCTAATCTGTAGCCAAGATACTATCTGTCTGGATGGCTAATCTGTAGCCATAACTGTCTGTCTATCTGATCTTTCTTTACTGACTTTTATTATGAAAATCTATTTCTTTTTATTCTTACATCATGCTTGCTAATCACATAATAGACTATACTGGATCTGAACTACTAACTTGCCCTTGGGCGCATGCTTTTCTAACTTTCAGACTAGATACGATATAACAACGCAAAATAGGTTTACTGAACTTGCACAATACTTAACATTCGACTCCGGGATTTCTATTACGGAGTCTATTGTACTATACAGGGCTAAAACTACTAACTTGCCGAAGGAACTAGCTTTACATACCTTAACCTCGAGTTATCCAACTGTCGGACGAGGCTCGGTCAGTACTCCAGCTATTTCTCCCAACTACATTCATATACACGTCAATTAGTACTAAATACAACACTATTCTAAAGGACGACGTCACTTTCGATATAATTATAGCCTAAACTTAGGCTTATCGAAAGACGGTTGAAAACTTGCTATTTTTTAGAGGTCCAGAAGGGAGAAGTATTTACTTTACGGCTAGGAGCACATAGACACTAGTTTGGAGCAATTCTACTTACCTTAGCTCGGTAGCTCGATGATTCGTCGGCCGTATTTCGCGAAACAAAATCCGTAGGAATGCTCCCTACTGCTAAATACCTCGGTACCTGAGGTTAATTTGAATTTGGACTGTGTTTGGCGGCGTAATCGAGCGATAATTTATCCATATCCTTCGCCCCCTCTGTTTTCTCTCACGTTTCTGGAAAATATAATGAACATACTAAATTAAAACCGAAGTGGGGGCATAAATATAATTGGCACCATAAATCGCATTCATGGAATGCGATTTATAAGTCGCATTCCTGAAATGCAATTTATAAGTCGCATTTTGCCTTGCGACGCGCCGACTTGGCGCTTGTCCGATCTTTCCCCGGGCCTTTTTCTAGCATGTATGGATTCCAAATATGCTCGATCAACACATGAATAGGCCATCTAGGTGCCGGGAATCCTACGGGGTATAACATTCTCCCCCCCTTAAGAACATTCGTCCTCGAATGTAAACTTCTATCTAGAGGACTACTCAATTAGCTTAACTTGTTCTTAGGAAAATTTTGGCAGAGTTTCCCCTGTAATCTGGATTATCCCAAAAAACCTGAAACACAGAAAAGTCCAATACATGTACTCCACACGATACTATAAGATTCATTCGATAACTAAACATCAATCTTTCTCACTTATATATAAACAACTGTAAGGTACTGCATAGGTAACAATACTGACATACCTGTCGCCTAGCTAGGCCTGGAATAAGTGAGGATATCTAGATTTCATATCTTCCTCCACTTCCCACGTCATCTCTTCTTGGTTCCTGTTATGCCACAATACTTTGACAGACGCAATATCCTTAGTTCTCAATCTATGAATCTGTCTGTCTAAGATGGCTACCGGAACCTCTTCGTAGGCCAGCTCTTCTGTAACCTGGATATCCTGGACTGGGACTGTTCTGGATGGGTCTCCTATGCATTTCCTCAGCATAGACACATGAAAGACGGGATGAACGGACTCTAGCTCTGGAGGCAAGTTCAACTCATATGCTACTCGGCCTATCCTCCGGCGAATCTGATAAGGCCCAACAAATCTTGGACCAAGCTTACCTTTCTTGCCGAATCTCATCACCCCTTTCATCAGTGATGCTTTTAAAAATACCCAGTCGTTCACCTCGAATTCCAGGTTTCTGCGCCGCACATCTGCATATGACTTCTGGTGGCTCTGTGCAGTCAGTAGGCGTTCTCTGATAAGTTTTACCTTCTCCTCTGACTGCTGAATAATGTCTGGTCCAATCAACGCTGATTTTCCTATTTCAAACCAGCCAGTTGGCGATCTGCATTTTCGCCCGTATAAAGCCACGAAAGGCGCCATCTGGATAGCTGAGTGATAGCTATTATTATAAGCAAACTCGATTAGGGGCAAATGCTCAACCCAGCTACCACCGAAATCTAACACACACGCTCGCAACATATCTTCGAGCGTCTGAATTGTGCGTTTCGCCTGTCCATCTGTCTGAGGGTGGAATACTGTGCTCAAATTAATCTGCGTTCCCAAACCTTTCTGAAACGACTGCCAGAATCTAGCCGTAAACTGTGCTCCTCTGTCTGAAATAATGGATACTGGTACTCCATGCAACCTGACTATTTATCGAATATACAACTCCGCATAATCTGGCCGAGAAAGTAGTTTTCACTGGCAGGAAATGAGCTGATTGGGTCAATCTGTCAACTATCACCCATATAGAGTCATGTCCATGTTTAGTACGGGGTAATCCTGCCACAAAATCCATATTTACTGCTTCCCACTTCCAGAGAGGCACAACTATGTCCTGAGTCAAACCGCCTGGTTTCTGATGTTCTGCTTTCACCTGCTGGCAGTTAGGACACCGGGCTACAAATTCAGCAATTTCTTTTTTTTTAATCTAGCCACCAGTAGTTTTCTTTGATATCATGGTACATTTTTTGTTGCGCCAGGGTGGAGAAAATAGTTGCTGGCGCAGTGCACCTCGTTCATGATCTGATGGTGGAGGCCTGAAACATCTGGAACACATAGACGGTCTTTACAACGCAGCACTCCATCCTCTGTTATTTGTGAATCTGGCGCTTCCCTTGCAGGATTCTATCCTTAAGCTAGACCAGGTCAGGATCTGCATATTGCCATTCTCTTACCTCCACAACTAAGGACGACACGGCGGTGTTCTGGATTACCGCTCTGTTGTCCTTCATTTCTATCCCACGAACGGCTAAATTGACCAATTGATGTATCTCCCTGACCAACTCCCGTTGCTCGGGTTGCACATACGCCACACTCCTAATAGATCTATAGCTAAGAGCGTTTGCTGCTCCATTACCTCTTCTTGACTGATATAACATTTTCATACTTAGAGAGCTCGGCATATAATTGACGGTCATACTGGCTTGTCTTACCGAAGAGATCAACAGGTAGTTTACAGGCGTAGCTAGAGCTTATCTGGCCTTCCGGCGACATGCTAAGGCTACTTGTTGCTGGGATAACCTGAACGACCGTCTGCGCACCTTGTGCCTTTATCTGATCAGAGAATCCTGATATTGATCATGACCTCTAATGATCTGGCTACATAACCTTAAATAACTGAATAGTCGGGTTGAATGACCCGAATGTGGCAGTAGTCTAACAATGCTCTAACTGTTCTACTTGAGTACTTATAGTTCATGCATAACTGCAGACTTGTGGGCATCTAATTGCTTTATTATTTTGCTTGAACCACTGTAAGGCTGGGCTTAATCAAACTTACTCCCAGACGATCAATCTCTGGATCTTCACGAGGAGTCTACTAATCTCCTGGTCTTAATAAACACTGTACTAGAAGGGTACTATCAATTTCTTACGCCTTGTGTGTATCCACTTGGATTTATACTGCTATTCTGGGGAATTCTCGGTCTTATGAGCTATTCTGTAAATACTGGCCTTCTGCTAGGGCTCTATATCTGAATATCTTACGAGAACCAGCTGAAGTACTAGTCTGTCACTGACTACTGATGTGGACCCCTTTCTTGGGGTGCCCACGGGCTTGTCTGACTTGCGGGGTATTCCTTGCAATAACTGCTAGGTTGACTAAGGTCGACTCTCACCTACAAGGCTGGAAAAACGATGTATGGCCACTTAACATACTGGAACAATTCTAGTATTGCTAATCTCTGAAGTATACCTATTCAGTCTCTAATTCTGGTTCTGGCACATGCGCTAGTGTTATTGATCTTTAGAGATGCTTCCCTGCTAATATAGGCGCCAGCTGGTCGGTAGACCGTCTAACTGCGCCCTTATCATCTAATTACCTGATTCAGGTTACTAACTCTTATAAGCTTCTAAAACCTAGATCTGGAAACAAAATATAAGTCTATTAACTTAATAACTAAGAGCTGAGACAGTTTCTATGGATTCATACATAAATCACACTTAACTTGCCCCTTCTTTTCGCTTTTCTCTTTTTCTTCTCTCTCTTTTCTCTTTTTATTTTTGGCAAGGGGTCCTGCAATGCAATTTGTATATACTTCCCAGCACTAATATGCATCTGTGTGATTGTAACCCCTATTAGCAGCTGCTCACAGCATATTTATTATCTGCACAGATATATATTGATAAATACGTACAATACATACTGAATTCTGTAGTGATACGTAATCTGTGACACACTTTGCTAAATTTCATATTGTACATGATATACTGCTTCTATGGTCTAATAATACCTCCTGCCTTCTCTTAACATTTCATTATATTGTCACCTCATTGTGAAAGTAACAAACATAAACACTTTAGTTATTGTCTGCTGTTTGAAATTCCGCCACTCTTGCGATGTGGGGTCAACGTTCGAATCTTGTGGCCTTACTTGGCATATATTAAGAGCCCATGACTGTCTGCTGGGCCTTATATCTAGACCACACTAGATTAAATTCACTGTATCGGTAATTTCTTAGCTTCCCCATAAGCGAACATACTGCAACATTCTGGACCACAATCTTACTGTCAGCCCGAGGCTTAATCCTTAATACGATATTCTATCAATCCGGGGGTAATCCTAATTTCCCCACAAAATCTGACATTCCTGCTTCTTCCCCTCATCTTGCTTAAGCTGAACTCTGGGTTCAAGGTACCTGCTTTTCATTGTTAATAAGATTACTGGTCAAGTATCAATTCATACTTCCCCTGACTTGCAGTCAGACCTATCTGATTCACATGACCGCTCACCCTTTCGATATCACAACTGAATCATATCTATAATCTTGCAGGTATATCTTACTGTCTATTAGCGTATATGGCAGACTTGGCCTTTTTCTGACTCAAATTTGACTATTACTAGGCATTCATTACTGACAGGTCTTTTACCCCTGCTTCGGGTAAGATAACAGTCTTACTTTCTCTACTGGCTTATTATCATAAGGGTCTGCACTACTCACGTAATCATAGGGGCCCTTTATACTTTCTAACACTTACTGCTTGATTTGGCAACCTCACCTCAAGTCTTATGCCCCTTACGGAATATAGTCTTTAAGTTGAATCAGGTCAAGAGGTGGGAATACCCTTTTCTTATTGCTATAATACGAAGACATGGAACTGTACTACATCTGAAAAGACGGATATGGGAACCCTGCATTTTCCTCTCTTTCTTTTTTTTTTTCACTTATCTGATAGTCTGATATTGTCTGATATCTTAACCAGATCTTATATATCTAATAAATAAGTCAACTCGTATGTACATTATACTTCTGACTTCCTATTCTGACGTTATCAACGTATACTGGGAATAGTACCGATAAAGGTATCACGCTGGGAGATCTCTGGTACCTCCTCCTGCTGCTGTAGTTATCATGTAACTGGCTGATGCCCTCTTCTGTTGCTATCTCTGATCTTCTGCCTGTGATAGGGTAATGCTGATCTGCCTTTGTATCTATAATCAAAGAATACGGTAAGTTTTTAGGGACTCAACCCTATACTGTACCGCTCTAAAGCAAGACTGATTGAGAAGGAAGGGTAACCATCCTATCATGCCTCGCAGCCTCCTGCCTATAGCATGTGGTGCACAACACATCCATAGACAAGACTCTACTTAGCACGGCTTGCAGACTCCCTGGGACATGACCTGCTCTGATACCAAGTTTGTCACATCCCACCTTGGGGGGTATGACGGGCACCTGGTGCCTGCTAGACTCTGGACTGCTAAATGGTCCAGCCTGAGCACATCTGGTGCTTTGGCTGGCTCTAGCTCTATTCCAAGAAACAAATCGGCTATATAACAGCTGTAAACACAGCCTCCGGCCAACTGGCCTATAGCCACCTGTACCTGTAATAACAGTTAACCAGAACACACTCATAACAAGGAACCTATGCGGGCCGACAAGGCCATCATGCTGTCTAGTCATCTGTAATATCAACACAAGACTACTGTAAGACTACGTGACCGGCAAGGTCACCACTACTGTCAAACTAAGGCCTCACGCGGCCAACATAAACTGAAATACTAAACAGCTACAGCAAACTGCACGGCCTCACACGACCGGCTCAACTGATTACATGGAAATATATACAGACTGCAAGCCTCTAGGAATAACAATAGAAATGATCGGGACAGGGCCCCGACCTACCCGTACTATACAACAAAAGAAAATGAAATACACCTCTGAATATCGGGCTCCAGATGACAGGAGCTGAATACTCAATAACTGACTGGAATCACGAGGGATCGCCTCCTCGTCGATGAGTACCTGCAGGCAAGTAATGCAGCGCCCCACTGGGCATTAGTATCACTGATACTGAGTATGTAAAGCAACTGAAATAATACAACTGAAAACAACTGAATAAAGATAGCATAACTAGCATTTCTGTATAGCAGGAGATAACTGAATCTGAAGAAGCTGACATAAACTGGATCGGGCTTTCTGTACTGATAAGGCAGAGGCGTACCTGTAGACGCAACGGTCTGCTGTCTAGTAGCTAGTATACAATATATATAGCACATAAATAGATATACAAGTAGCAAGCAAGAGCCAATACCAACCCCCATAAGCCGGATGGCGCCAAGCAAGCTGTTATACCCCGTAGAATTCCCGGCACCTAGACGACCTATTCACACGTTGGTTAAGCATATTAGAAGGTCATACGTGCTAGAGAAAGGCCGGGAAAAAGATCGGACGAGAAACCCGTCGAACCATTGCGGGAGGAGCTGAGGCAGAGCCCCTCCGCGATGGCAGCGTGTCACGGAGGTGAGGCCTCCGCAATGGCTCCGTGACACGTTTCCCAGGTTCAGGCCCAAGTATATAAGCCCCACTTCGGTTGAAATTCATTAATCATACATATAATTTCCAGAAAACGCAGCAAAACAGAGGAAGCCGAAGAGGGAATATATATTTTCATCCGATTACGCTGCCAAACGCTGCCCAAACTCAAATTAATCCTAGATACCGAAGTATTTAGCAGCAGAGAGCATTCCTACGGATTTAGTTTCGTGAAATACGGCCGACGAATTGGTGAGCCACCGAGCTAAGGTAAGTAGAATTGCTCTAAATTAATGTCTATGTGTTCCTAGCGGAGAAGTGAATATTTCTCCCTTCTGGACCGCTGAAAAATAACGAGTTTTTGACCATTTTTCGAAAGGTTTAAGTTGGGATAAATATATATATCTAAAGTGATGATTTCTCCCGAATATTAATGTATTTAGTTCTAATTGACGTGTATATGAATGTAGTTGGGAGAAACAGCAGAAGTACCGACGGAAATCACACCGGTCAGTCGGATACTCAGAAACCAGGTATGTAAAGTTATTCTTTCGGCAAGCCAGGAAGTACAACTTAGAAAGTAAATAGAATAAAGGCTATTAACCGATACCCAGTGTACAGTAACGATTTTAGTATAATTTCCAGCAAGCATGCTAGTACATTAATCACGTATCATGCGATAATCAGAATAGTAGATATTCAGGCAATACGTAGTACATCTGTTGAGATTGTATCCAGTAGTAGATGGTACATTTTATGTTATTGAGCTATATCCAGATATAATTAGATAGATAGATAAAGGCCAGGTAGCAGTTAGTCCAGCAATCAGAAATAGTGTAAAACAGAATATAGTATCAGTTATTTAATACAAACTGGCCTTAAGATACAAGAAGAGAATATGGTTAGTATTTTGCATTGAGCATGCTTGTTGTGTATGTGTTTTGTATGTTGAGACTTGTTGTGGCATGTGGGAACCCTTTAGCATCCCCACCGCCCCTGGGTTATAGCTGTGTCGATACCAGATTCAGATACCGCCACTAGCTGGGCGATGCCGTCTGACTAAAAGACGATGATGGCCGACCACCATGATAATACGGTCCAGACCACCCTGCTTGCAGGGGTAGTTCAGTTTACTCTGCGCAGAGCTAGCACACCCTGTTTACAGAGGCAGACCACTCTGTGTGCACACCTGTGCCCAGAGGCAGGAGTCTTCGGACTCAGACACAGTTTATTGTCAGAGGCCAAGGCCTGAGCTACGTACCCAAGGGGGCCGGTAGGAGGAGCTCATAGTTATCAGATGAGTGGAGTGACTTGTTTTTGGTTGGTTTAGACCCGGGTAGGGGTAAATAGATTGCTTGCTTGGTTGACACCTTTCGGCTTATGGGGGTCGGTCAGGTATTGTGTGTATTATTATGTATAATGATATGTGCTAGTAGATACTGATAGACAGAAGGACGACACGTCTTCAGGTACGCTCAGTTAGTTACAGAATGTATAAACTCTCCCCAGTTATCCTCAGCTAGATAGACTCAGCTACTTCTTGCTTAAATGTCATGTTATTGTGCTATTCGTTTCAGTTGCATATTTCAGTTTGCTTTACATGCTCAGTACCTGTGGTACTGACGCCCAGCGGGGCGCTGTATTGCTTGCCTACAGGTACTCATGGACGAGGAGCCGATCCCTCGTGATTCCAGCCAGCCAGTGAGTCATCAGCTCCTGTCATCCGGAGTCTGATTCCCAGAGGTGTAGCTCATTTTCTTTTGTTGTGCAGTATGGGTAGGTCGGGGCCCTGTCCCGATCATTTCTATTAGTTTCTTACAGTATTCGTAGAGGCTTGCAGTCTGTATATATTCCCTGTGGTTATTTGAGCTGGTCGTGTGGGGCCGTGCAGTCTGCTGTAGCTGTTTTGTATTCCAGTTTATGTTGGCCGTGTGGGGCCTTAGTTTGACAGTAGTGGTGACTTTTTCGGTCACGTAATTTTACAGCAGTCTTGTGTTGAGTTACAAATAACTAGACAGCATGGTGGCCTTGTCGGCCCGCATAGGTTCCTTGTACAGGTCTGTTTCTGGTTAGCTGTTGTTACAGGTACAGATGGCTACAGGCCAGTTGGCCGGAGGCTGTAGTTACAACCGTTATATAGCCGATTTGTTTCTTGAAATAGAGCCAAAGCCAGCCAGAGCACCAGATGTGCTCAGGCTGGACCAGTTAGCAGTCCAGAGTCTAGCAGGCACCAAGTGCCGTCATACCCCCCAAGGTGGGGTGTGACAAACTTGGTATCAGAGCAGGTCGTATCCCAGGGAGTCTGCAAGCCATGCTAAGTAGAGTCTTGTCTATGGATGTGTTGTGCACCACATACTATAGGCAGGAGGCTGCGAGGCATGTTAGGGTTGTCACTCTTCTTTCTTATTCAATCGTGCTATAGAGCGGTACAGTATAGAGTTCACTTTTGAAACTTACCACCCTCTTTGCTCACAGATATTATGGCAGACCAGTGGCACCCAGCTACAGGTAGGAGATTGGATACAGTAGCGGGCGAAGGCACCAGTAGGATGCCTCAGTTACAGCTAGATTCCGCCTGGTCTGAGAGCAATACGGAGGCGTCATCTCGGCCCTCCCAGTAGTCTCCGCCTCGCCAGACACCATTTGAGGCAGCACCGCCTCCCACAGCTCCTGCACCCATTTCATCTGATTAGGAGTTACGTAGTGCGGTGGTTATGTTGACTCAGATGCTAGCTGCTCAGCGTCAGCCAGCACCACCTACAGCAGCAGAATCCCTAGGGGGGCCAGGTAGTTCCAGGGTTAGAGAATTCTTGGCGTTGGGACCCCCTCAGTTTACTGGATCGGATTCAGCGGAGGACCCTCAGGACTTTTTGGACCAGATGCAGAGGATCTTTAGAGTCATGCACGTAACCCCAGCAGAATCAGTTGAGTTAGCAGTGTTCCAGTTACGGGATATTGCTATTTTGTGGTACGAAAGTTGGGAGAGGTCTCGGGGAAGAGATGCAGCCCCTCCTACTTGGTCCAGCTTTTCAGAGGCCTTCCTGGACCACTACTTACCCCGGGAGGTCAGACAGTCTCGGGTGGACCAGTTCTTACATTTAGAGCAGGGGGCTAGGAGCGTCCGTGAATATTCCTTGCAATTCGACTCCTTAGCCCGCTATGCTCCAGCATTTGTGGACACCATGTCGTCCAGAGTCCACCGCTTTATTATGGGCCTAAATCCAGAGTACATAGAGACATGCATGACAACAACTTTGAGAGAGGACATGGACATAGCCAGGGTGCAGGCCTTCGCACAGACAATTGAGGGTCTGAGGCAGCGACAGCGGGGTGAAAGACAGGCGACTTCAGAGCAGTGCCGTAGGAGCAGACCCGCTGAGATTCAGAGGGAAATTCCTAGGGGGCCGAGACCACGGTTTTCAGATAGGCCACCCAGATCTCTACCACCGGTACAGCAGCAGAGGGGCAGGTTCATTCGCCGGAGTCAGTCGGAGTCCGATGGCAGTTCACAGACAGTAGCCTCACCTCAGCAGCGGAGGGTAGAACAGAGTAGATTTACATCCACCCCTTGTCCTATATGCCACCGACTACATTCTGGAGCCTGCAGGTAGGGCTTCCCAGGGTGTTATTACTGCGGACAGGAAGGGCATTTAATGAGAGATTGTCCAGCCAGGGGACAGGGTAGTCAGGATGACCTGGATAGAGCGTCAGCAGGGCCACGAGTTCCAGCAGTCTCAGCAGGGCGCAGACCCTCAGGTTCAGGGAATAGGGGCCATGGTAGACCAGGAGCCTCTGGCTCAGGTGCAGGCCCCAGCCGTAACTATGCATTACCGGGGAGGCAGGATTCAGAGGCATCTCCCGACGTGGTCACAGGTACATTGATTATCTGTTCATATCCTGTTTATGTATTGATTGATCCAGGGTCTACATTGTCATATATCACACCATTTGTGGCTCGAAAGTTGGGTATCGAACCAGAATTGCTTCAGCAGCCCTTTTCAGTGCTTACACCGGTCGGTGACTCGATTACAGCTAAAAGAGTTTACCGAGGGTGTACGGTAGAGGTTGCTGATCGCCAGACCACAGTAGACTTAATAGAACTTGAGATGGTCGACTTCGATGCCATTATGGGTATGGACTGGCTAGTACCATGCTACGCCGACTTAGAATGCTGGACCAAGACGGTCCGATTCCACTTTCCGGGGGAGGCAGTGCGAGAGTGGAAAGGGAGTACACCTACGCCGAAAGGTAGGTTTATTTCCTACCTTAAGGCAAGAAAATTAATAGCAAAGGCATGTATTTGCCACCTAGTTAGAGTCCAGGACGTTCGGGTGGAACCTCCGACTCTTCAGTCTGTTCCAGTGGTCAATGAATTCCCTGACGTATTCCCGGATGAGTTGCCTGGTGTCCCTCCCGAAAGGGAGATAGATTTTGCGATTGACTTGTTACCAGGTACTCAGCCGATATCGATTCCTCCTTATCGTATGGCTCCTGCAGAACTCAGAGAATTAAAGGGGTAGTTGAAAGATTTGTTAGATAAAGGTTTTATCAGGCCGAGTACTTCACCGTGGGGTGCGCCAGTTTTATTCGTGAGAAAGAAAGATGGCTCGCTCCGAATGTGCATAGATTATCGGCAACTAAACAAAGTTACAGTGAAGAACAAATACCCGATCCCGAGAATAGATGATTTGTTTGACCAGTTGCAGGGGGCCAAATGCTTCTCTAAGATAGATCTGAGGTCCGGATACCACCAGGTCCGGGTTCGTGAGAGAGACATTCCAAAGACTGCTTTCAGGACCAGGTATGGTCACTTTGAATTCCTAGTTATGTCTTTCGGGCTGACGAATGCTCCCGCAGTGTTTATGGACCTGATGAACAACATATTTAGACCTATTTGGATCTGTTCGTGATAGTATTTATCGATGATATTCTGGTATACTCTCGTTCAGAGACAGATCACCAGAACCATTTACGAACAGTACTCCAGATCCTTAGAGAACGTCAGCTGTACGCCAAGTTTTCTAAGTGCGAGTTCTGGCTGAACTCAGTTGCCTTTTTGGGGCACATCGTGTCGGATGCTGGTATACAGGTAGACACGCAGAAAATAGAGGCGGTCAAGACATGGCCCAGACCTACCACTCTGACCGAGGTCCACAGTTTCTTGGGTTTAGCAGGATATTATCGGAGATTTGTTGAAGGATTCTCCACTATAGCAGCACCTCTGACAAAGCTGACACAGAAAGCAGCAAAATTTCAGTGGACAGAGGCATGTGAGCAGAGTTTTCAAGAGTTGAAAGACCGATTGACCTCCGCCCCAGTACTAGCATTGCCATAGGGAACAGATGGGTATGCGGTGTATTGCGACGCTTCAGGTTTGGGACTGGGTTGTGTGTTGATGCAGCATGGTAAGGTGATTGTTTATGCTTCCGGACAGCTGAGGAAACACGAAAAGAACTATCCGACCCATGACCTGGAACTGGACGCAGTGATCCATGCTCTGAAAATTTGGAGGCATTATCTGTATGGCATCCATGTAGACATTTTCACAGATCATAAAAGTCTGCAATACATTTTCACACAGAGGGAGTTAAATCTGCGGCAACATCGCTGGTTAGAATTGTTGAAAGAGTATGATGTAAATATTCTCTATCACCCAGGAAAAGCTAATGTAGTAGCAGATGCCCTGAGCCGTAAGTCAATGGGGAGTTTTGCGTATTTGCGGCCCGAGAAGCGAGAATTAGCCAAGGAAATTCATCAACTAGCTGGGTTAGCCGTTCGAGTAGTGGAGACAGAAAATAACAGAGCGGTGATTCAGAATTCTGCCGAGTCATCACTAGTTACAGAGGTAAAAGAACGGCAGTACGAGGACCCTGACTTAGTCCAACCCAGAGATAGAATTCAGGAAGGTAAAGAGTCAGATTTCCAAGTGACTGAAAATGAAGTACTACGTTGTGGGGGCCGTCTATGTGTCCCGAATGTTTCAGGGCTTCGCCAGCGGATCATGCATGAGGTACATTACGCTCGTTATTCCCTCCATCCAGGAGCAATGAAAATGTACCACGATATCAGAGACATCTACTGGTGGCCAGGTATGAAATCTGAAATAGCTGAATTTGTATCTAGATGTCCTAACTGCCAGCAGGTGAAGGTGGAGCACCAGAAACCGGGGGGTCTGACGCAGGATATAGCTGTGCCTATGTGGAAATGGGAAGCGATAAATATGGATTTTGTAACAGGATTACCCCGTACCAGCCACAGAAATGATTCCATTTGGGTAATAGTAGACAGGCTAACAAAATCAGCTCATTTCCTACCAGTGAAGGCTACTTTCTCCGCTGAGGATTATGCCGAATTATATATTAGAGAAATAGTTAGATTGCATGGAGTGCCGGTATCTATCATTTCAGATAGGGGAGCACAGTTTACAGCTAGATTCTGGCAGTTGTTTCAGAAAGGTTTGGGAACGCAGATTAACTTGAGCACAACATTCCATCCTCAAACAGATAGGCAGGCTGAACGTACAATTCAGACGCTCGAAGATATGCTACGGGCGTGCGTACTAGATTTTGGGGGTAGCTGGGATGAACATCTGTCGCTGATTGAATTTGCTTATAATAACAGCTACCATTCAACTATTCAGATGGCGCTTTTCGAGGCATTATACGGGCAAAAATGTAGATCGCCGGTGGGCTGGTTTGAAATAGGAGAATCAGCATTAGTTGGCCCAGACATTGTTCGGTAGTCCGAGGAAAAGATAAAGCTAATCCGAGAACGTTTACTGACTGCTCAGAGCCGCCAGAAGTCGTATGCAGATATGCGACGTAGAAATCTGGAATTTGCGGTAAGTGACTGGGTATACCTGAAGGTGTCTCCGATGAAAGGGGTGATGAGATTTGGCAAGAAAGGCAAGCTTAGCCCAAGATTCATTGGGCCATATCAGATTCGAAGAAGAATAGGCCAAGTTGCATACGAGTTGAACTTGCCTCCAGAGTTAGCATCTGTTCACCCAGTTTTCCATGTTTCTATGTTAAGGAAGTTCGTAGGGGACCATTCTACAGTAGTTGCGGTTCAAGATGTCCAGGTCACAGAAGAGTTAGCATATGAAAAAGTTCCCGTAGCTATCTTAGACAGACAGATTCGCAGGTTGAGAACTAAAGAGGTTGCATCTGTCAAAGTATTGTGGCGTAACAGAAATCGTGAGGAAATGACGTGGGAAGCAGAAGAAGATATGAAAGTCAGATACCCTCACCTATTTCAGGCCTAGTCAGGCGACAGGTATGTCCGTATTATTACTTATGCAGTACCTTATGGTTGTATGTCTGTGAATGATAAAGAGTGATATTTAGTTATCCAGTGGATCTTAGAATATTGTGTGCAATGCCTGTATTGGACTTTTCTACATTTCAGGTTTTTGTTATAGTCCATATTACAGGGGAAACTCTACCGAAATTTTTCTAGAAAATAAAGTAAGTAGTCCTATAGATAACAGTGTACATTCGAGGACGAATGTTCTTAAGAGAGGGAGAATGTTATACCCCGTAGAATTTCCGGCACCTAGACGACCTATTCACACATTGGTTAAGCATATTAGAAGGTCATACGTGCTAGAGAAAGGCCGGGAAAAAGATCGGACGAGAAACCCGTCGAACCATCGCGGGAGGAGCTGAGGCAGAGCCCCTCCGCGATGGCAGCGTGTCACGGAGGTGAGGCCTCCGCGATGGCTCCATGACACGTTGCCCAGGTTCAGGCCCAAGTATATAAGCCCCACTTCGGTTGAAATTCATTAATCATACATATAATTTCCAGAAAACGCAGCAAAACAGAGGAAGCCGAAGAGGGAATATATATTTTCGTCCGATTACGCTGCCAAACGCTACCCAAACTCAAATTAATCCTAGATACCGAAGTATTTAGCAGTAGAGAGCATTCCTACGGATTTAGTTTCGTGAAATACGGCCGACGAATCGGCGAGCCACCGAGCTAAGGTAAGTAGAATTGCTCTAAATTAATGTCTATGTGTTCGTAGCGGAGAAGTGAATATTTCTCCCTTCTGGACCGCTGAAAAATAACGAGTTTTCGACCGTTTTTCGAAAGGTTTAAGTTGGGATAAATATATATATCTAAAGTGATGATTTCTCCCGAATATTAATGTATTTAGTTCTAATTGACG
The DNA here is from genome assembly GCA_035772735.1 of Datura wrightii. Lineage (NCBI taxonomy): Eukaryota > Viridiplantae > Streptophyta > Magnoliopsida > Solanales > Solanaceae > Datura > Datura wrightii. Next base: position 35,221,030 of record JASDFA010000006.1, read on the forward strand.
TGTATATGAATGTAGTTGGGAGAAACAGCATAAGTACCGACGGAAATCACACCGGTCAGTCGGATACTCAGAAACCAGGTATGTAAAGTTATTCTTTCGGCAAGCCAGGAAGTACAACTTAGAAAGTAAATAGAATAAAGGCTATTAACCGATACCCAGTGTACTGGAATGATTTTAGTATAATTTCCAGCAAGCATGCTAGTACATTAATCACGTATCATGCGATAATCAGAATAATAGATATTCAGGCAATACGTAGTACATCTGTTGAGATTGTATCTAGTAGTAGATGGTACATTTTATGTTATTGAGCTATATCCAGATATAATCAGATAGACAGATAAAGTCCAGGTAGCAGTTAGTCCATCAATCAGAAATAGTGTAAAACAGAATATAGTATCAGTTATTTAATACAAACTGGCCTTAAGATACAAGAAGAGAATATGGTTAGTATTTTTCATTGAGCATGCTTGCTGTGTATGTGTTTTGTATGTTGAGACTTGTTGTGGCATGTGGGCACCCTTTAGCATCCCCACCGCCCCTAGGTTATAGCTGTGTCGATACCAGATTCAGATACCGCCACTAGCTGGGCGATGTCGTCCGACTAAAGGACGATGATGGCCGACCACCATGATAATACGGTCCAGACCACCCTGCTTGCAGGGGTAGTTCAGTTTACTCTGCGCAGAGCTAGCACACCCTGTTTACAGGGGCAGACCACTCTGTGTGCACACCTGTGCCCAGAGGCAGGAGTCTTCGGACTCAAACACAGTTTATTGTCAGAGGCCAAGGCCTGAGCTACGTACCCAAGGGGGCCGGTAGGAGGAGCTCACAGTTATCAGATGAGTGGAGTGACTTGTTTTTGGTTGGTTTAGACCCGGGTAGGGGTAAATAGATTGCTTGCTTGGTTGACACCTTCCGGCTTATGGGGGTCGGTCAGGTATTGTGTGTATTATTATGTATAATGATATGTGCTAGTAGATACTGATAGACAGAAGGACGACACGTCTTCAGGTACGCTCAGTTAGTTACAGAATGTATAAACTCTCCCCAGTTATCCTCAGCTAGATAGACTCAGCTACTTCTTGCTTAAATGTCATGTTATTGTGCTATTCGTTTCAGTTGCATATTTCTGTTTGCTTTACATGCTCAGTACCTGTGGTACTGACACCCAGTGGGGCGCTGTATTGCTTGCCTACAGGTACTCACGGACGAGGAGCCGATCCCTCGTGATTCCAGCCAGCCAGTGAGTCATCAGCTCCTGTCATCCAGAGTCTGATTCCCAGAGGTGTAGCTCCTTTTCTTTTGTTGTGCAGTATGGGTAGGTCGGGGCCCTATCCCGATCATTTCTATTAGTTTCTTACAGTATTCGTAGAGGCTTGCAGTCTGTATATATTCCCTGTGGTTATTTGAGCCGGTCGTGTGGGGCCGTGCAGTCTGCTGTAGCTGTTTTGTATTCCAGTTTATGTTGGCCGTGTGGGGCCTTAGTTTGACAGTAGTGGTGACTTTGCCGGTCACGTAATTTTACAGCAGTCTTGTGTTGAGTTACAGATAACTAGACAGCATGGTGGCCTTGTCGGCCCGCATAGGTTCCTTGTACAGGTCTGTTTCTGGTTAGCTGTTGTTACAGGTACAGATGGCTACAGGCCAGTTGGCCGGAGGCTGTAGTTACAACCGTTATATAGCCGATTTGTTTCTTGAAATAGAGCCAAAGCCAGCCAGAGCACCAGATGTGCTCAGGCTGGACCAGTTAGCAGTCCAGAGTCTAGCAGGCACCAAGTGCCGTCATACCCCCCAAGGTGGGGTGTGACACAAGAAAACAATCTATATACCCCTACCAGGGTCAAAACCAACCAAAAATAAGTCATTCCACTCATCTACTCACTTCAGAGCTCCTCTACCGGCCCCCTGGGTCTCCGGCTCGGGCCATAGCCTCCGATATAAGCAACCCTGTCTGGGTCTAGAGGACTCCTATGTAGACAGTAACAGATAGGGTCTGGATCCCCGGACACACTCAACGGGGCTACCTGAAACCGGAGCTACACCTGTAATAACTGAATGTACAGACAGTAACAGATAGGGTCTGATTCCCTGGACACACTCAACAGGGCTATCTGATACCGGAGCTGCACCTGTAATGCTGATCAGACTGCTGTGGGGAAAGCTACATCCCACCTTCGTCCAAGCTGGGGACGGCATGCCACTCCTTGGAGTGACGTAAAACCCACCCGCTCAGTGGGCGACACGATTACCAACCCAGGGGCGGCGAGGACGCTCAATAAGGTGCCCTCACACCACAACAAGTCTCAACAAACAAATAGCACATATAGATAGCAAATATGTATAGCTGAAAAGACTATCTGAAATTTAGCTTCTTTTACTGATCTGTTTCTATACTAAACTGATTCTTTTACTGATTATACTGATTCTGAAATCTCTGTTAACTATATGGCTAATCTGTAGCCAAGATACTATCTGTCTGGATGGCTAATCTGTAGCCATAACTGTCTGTCTATCTGATCTTTCTTTACTGACTTTTATTATGAAAATCTGTTTCTTTTTATTCTTACAACATGCTTGCTAATCACATAATAGACTATACTGGATCTGAACTACTAACTTGCCCTTGGGCGCATGCTTTTCTAACTTTCAGACTAGATACGATATAACAACGCAAACTAGGTTTACTGAACTTGCACAATACTTAACATTCGACTCCGGGAATTCTATTACGGAGTCTATTGTACTATACAGGGCTAAAACTACTAACTTGCCGAAGGAACTAGCTTTACATACCTTAACCTCGAGTTATCCAACTGTCAGACGAGGCTCGGTCAGTACTCCAGCTATTTCTCCCAACTACATTCATATACACGTCAATTAGTACTAAATACAACACTATTCTGAAGGACGACGTCACTTTCGATATAATTATAGCCTAAACTTAGGCTTATCGAAAGACGATTGAAAACTTGCTATTTTTCAAAGGTCCAGAAGGGAGAAGTATTTACTTTACGGCTAGGAGCACATAGACACTAGTTTGGAGCAATTCTGCTTACCTTAGCTCGGTAGCTCGATGATTCGTCGTCCGTATTTCGCGAAACAAAATCCGTAGGAATGCTCCCTGCTGCTAAATACCTCGGTACCTGAGGTTAATTTGAATTTGGACCGCGTTTGGCGGCGTAATCGAGCGACAATTTATCCATATCCTTCGCCCCCTCTGTTTTCTCTCACGTTTCTGGAAAATATAATGAACATACTAAATTAAAACCGAAGTGGGGGCATAAATATAATTGGCACCATAAATCGCATTCATGGAATGCGATTTATAAGTCGCATTCCTGAAATGCAATTTATAAGTCGCATTTTGCCTTGCGACGCGCCGACTTGGCGCTTGTCCGATCTTTCCCCGGGCCTTTTTCTAGCATATATGGCTTCCAAATATGCTCGATCAACACACGAATAGGCCATCTAGGTGCCGGGAATCCTACAGGGTATAACATTAACCGTGTAATTCTTCTCTCTCCCAAACTAATTTATTTTCTTCCACAATACTCGTCTCAATATAACCAAAACTCTTGGTATAGATTATGGTTAAAATTTTAATTTTTAAGTTAACTGCCATTTTGATTAAAATTCTAAAATGTTTTAATTTATTTTCTCAAAAAACATTTATTTTATTGCGTATTTATCAATTCGTATTTCCTTGTTGATTTAATGGTTGATAATTTGTTTACATATTAGTGTATCTTATTTGTTGAAATTTTATTTTTGAGATGTTTATTTTCATATGTGATAACTTATTATAATTTATTTAGAAGTTGGTATAAAATATTTTTATAAACTGGTCTTTTTATTTAACCACTAATATCTTTCAAATATTTGCAAAATGGTTAGAAGTTAGTAATACATTATTTTTTTGAAAATAATTTCTATTTTTATGAAGACGTATTTTATTTGTCGATTTATTAGTTGACAAGTTGTTTACATATTGGTGGTATAAATTATGGTTAAAATTTTAATTTTTAAGTTGTTAACTGCTATTTTTGTTTATTTGATTTACAGCTGGATTTATATATGTTTAGAAATAGATTTTAAGTGTTTTTATATATGTTCTTTTTATTTTTTTGTCTCATGTTGATATGTTGGTATATTTTTTGTGTTTAATTTATGTTGATAAGTTATTTATATTTTGATTTATTGATTTATTGGTAGCTAAGTTGTATATATATTGATTATAATTAAATAATTATAAAAGAGGACATAAAAAATTAATTGACTCATTTTAAATGAACTACACAATCACGCAGAATAAACTGAAAATGCGCAATTATGACAGTAAGTATCAACAGTAAAAAAGGCTTGTGCGCGACCGCGCAAAAAAATATTGAAATCGCGCATTATAAAAAATATAATTTTTGATTTTCTTATTGCGAAGGAAAAGAAATTGTCAAGTTTGGTTAGGAATCAATTATGGTGTAGATTAGATATACATCTATTAAACTAAATAAATAAATATAATGATTATTTTTTCTTTTTTATCTATAAATTAGGAGTAATAATTAATCATGCTTTGTTTTTTTTTTAAAACTAAATTTGATAGTCTAAGTAAATATCTTTTTACTATATTTGAAAACATAAAAGTATTGATATTTCTTGTAATTATTTCTCCATAGTTGTATATTTAGATATATTTTTTTTCCAAATAGAGAAAATTCTTCTAGAGCAACAGTATTTGAATATTTTGTAATTATCTCCTTAAAATCATTGAACTATTTCTAGTTCTTTTGAGAGAACTGCAGTTTCATTATATCATCAGTTTCTGATTGTCTACTTTGAATATAGATGAGAATTTGAGAATTCCACAATCCGTGCTTCCTTATTGGACAATGTAAGATATTACCAGTGTATCACAATTTTCACAGTCTAGAATTTTATTTTCCTCTATATTTATTGTTTGACTAGTAATATAGTCTCTGTCTTCCATTCAGGTTCGAATCCAGCCTCTATCTGTCGCTCAGTCATGAGCTCGTCGTACGGGGTTTGCCTAGTACTATTTACATCTCTAGTGCGGTTTGCGAGTTATTGCATAGTAAGCAGATTAAAGTGCTCACCCGAAGAGAAAAGACTATGGGTTTCCACAGGGGTTCTAATATATATATATATATATATATATATATATATATATATATATATATGACTTTGAATTATATAAATATACTCATTAATGTGTAAAGTAAAAGAAAAATTCTCGCATATTTTATATCTGTTCTTGGTTGCATTTCTGTCAAAATTTAATATGACATTAGAGCCAACAATCCTCTATTAATATCATGAAGTATGGGTGCTTTTTATCCATGAATATCTTTTCAATCCTCTAGGAATATACTTGGCTGCAAATGAGATTTTTTCATATCACAAGAAATTCGGTAGGGACTATTGAATGCTATGAGGCTCACATAGTTACTAAATGTTTCTCTCGAGTTGAGGGATACAACTATCATGAAACATTCTGATAGCATTCAAAGGGAAAATGATGAATTGTTGAGCAAACATCAATTCCAGTAGATCTGAACTTAGAGAGCTTAGTATTGAATGAAATCTATGAGAGAGAAGAAGAGAAAGACGAGAGGAAATTGTCTCATTTTATTATCAAAGGGCAGAAAATGCCTCATCAAAAACTATTACAAACTACTAGCACTACAACTATATATACTACTGATCTAACTAACTATAATGCAACTAACTAACTTCTATGCACCGACTACAACTCCTCTTAACTAACTAATGTGACAGTTGGCTTCTCCACTACTTGTGCCAACTGGCAGAGTTGCCACTACTACTGCTTTGACAACTGGCAGACTAACCAACACCCCTCCTCAAGCTGATGGTTTGAACAGGTTCTTCAACCCCAACTTGGATAGTAAGTACTCATGTGAGATTCTTCTAAGGCTCTTAGTCAATAGATCAGCCAATTGCTCTTTGGTAGATACATGATCTATTTGAACTAAGCTTTGCACAATCTTCTCTCTTACAAAGTGGAAATCAATGTCTATATGCTTAGTCCTTTTATAGAATATAGGACTGGCTGCAATTTGTATTGCAGCTTTGCTATCATAGCGCATTTGCAAAGGTTGCTCAATGGCAACCCCAAACTCTTTGAACAACCCTACTAGCCAAGTCACTTCAGCTACTGTAGAGGCCATGGCTCTAAACTCAGCTTCTACATAGCTTCTAGCTACTATTTTCTGTTTCTTGGACTTCTATGACACTAAGGCATTGCCAAACATGACCATATAGCATGTAACAGATCTCCTTGACTTCATACAACCACCCCAATCAGAATCACAATAAGCTACCAACCTGTTTGAACTATCAAAAGGCAGTAGAAGACCAAGTCATGGCTCAGCCTTTATGTATCTGACCACTCTTATAGCAACCTCTATATGGGACTGCTTTTGCTTATGCATGAACTGACTCAACGCTTGCACAATCTAAGCTATATCAACTCTGGTCATAGTTAGATACAAAAGTTTTTCGACTAGCCTTTAGTATGAGCTGGCATTCTCTAGGAGCTGATCATTGCTCACATTAGATACATACCTCTTAACATGCTCATCATAGTCAGCAGGTGTGAGCTTCACATTGGCCTCCAGAGGTGTACTAGCAGGCTTAGCTCCTCCAAGTCCCATTTCAGAGACTAACTCCAAGGTATACTTCCTTTGGCACATATGAATTCATTGTTGAGCTCTGGCAAATTCTATGCCCAAGAAGAATTTAAACTCACCCAAGTCCTTCATTTTGAACCTTAGCTTCAAGTCATTTCTAGTCTGTAGGAACAGATCATGACTGCTACTAGTGACAGGGAGATCATCTACATATACTAATACCACAATAAGATGAGATCCAGTTCTCTTGGTAAAGAGAGAGTAATCAAAAAAGCTTTGCCTAAATCCAAGTTTCAGTAAGGCGTTAGTGAGCTTTTTGTTCCACTGCCTTAGAGCCTTTTTGAGGCCATAAAAAAACTTATGGAGCCTACATACCTTACCTGTCCCCCATGGCTACCAAACTCCAGAGGAACATGCATATAAACCTCCTTAAACAAATCACCCTGGAGGAATGCATTATGAATATCCATTTGAAAAATAGGCTGATGTTTAGCAGCAGCAAGAGCAACTACAAACCTGACTATCACCATCTTAGCCACAGGATAGAAAGTCTCTGTGTAGTCAATCCCCTCCTTCTGACTAAAGCCCTTGGCCACTAGTCGAGCCTTGTACCTTTCCACCTCACCATTAGCTTTGTGCTTGATCTTGTATACCTATTTACAACTTATAGGCACCTTGCTTGGAGGAAGATCAATAAGAGACCAAGTGTAATTATCTTCTAGAGCCGCAACCTCAGACTTCATAGCCTCAACCCACAAAGGATCTCTAGTAGCCTCAACATAGCTACTAGGTTCAACAAAAGCAGAATAAGCAGCCACGACAGTGCTATAAGAAGGAGAGAGTCTATGATGAGACACACAATGTGAAATGGGAAAGAGGGAGGAGGAAGAACCTCTAAGGGATGCAATGTAGTCACTCATCCAGATAGGAGGTTTGATAAACCTATGAGATCTTCTAACAATAGGCGAGGAAGGTGCTGGAGGTGTGGATAGAGATGGTAAAATCGCAGGAAGAGAATCGGGAGAAGGGCTAGTGATGCTGAGATCAGTAGAACTAGGAGAAGGAACCTACCTAGATAGCTCAGAGGGAGATGAAGGAGATGGAATCTGAATAAAGCCTACAGAGGGATCATCTTAGAGGGTAAGTACTGGAAACATAGGAGGAAAGGGAGAGCAATGTTGAAAAGGAAACACTTGCTTTTTAAAGATAAGATCTCTACTAATTACGAACTCTTTGTCATGGATGGTGAACATCTTTTACCCATTCTATGTAAGGGAGTAACCAAGGAAGATAGCAGGTATAGCTCTAGGTGAAAACTTATCTGACTTTTTTAGACAAGTGACATATCCTAGGCATCCAAAGACTCTCAAGTGATCCAGAGAAGGTGGATGCATATAAAACTTCAAAACGCACTCTACCTTTGAGAGTAGAAGAAGGCAATATATTCAAGAGATAGATAGCTTTAAGAACACACTCTCCCTAAAATCTTAGGGGTACACTTCCTTGGAACCTGAGAGCTCTAGCAGTATCAAGAATAGACCTGTATTTCCTCTGAGTCATTCCATTTTGTTGAGGAGTATAGACACAAGAGCTTTGATGAATAACTCCCAATGATTTAAGAAAAGTAGAGACTTTTGAATTAAAGAACTCACAACCATTATCTGCTCTGAGGAACTTTACTGATGCAGAATGAACATTTTTGAGCATTTGCAAGAAATCAATTAAGGTAGCCACAACATTTGACTTGGAAGTAAGAAGGAAAATCGAGGTGAATCTGGAGTGATCATTAACTAGAGTAAGAAAATATCTCTTACCATCAAAAGTTGGAACTCTGTAAGGGCCCCAAACATCCCCATGAATAGTATGAAAATAGGCAGGAGCTAAAGTAGAACTATGAGGAAATGTAACCTTGTTTGCTTATCCAAGGGACAAATTGTACAATGTTTATCAACATGTTCATCAATACAGTTCTTGTTAACACAACTCAATTTCTTCAAAGTGTCTAAAGGTACATGTCCTAGCCTCATATGCCACATGGCTAAGCTTATTCTAGGTCTAAGTTTCATAGCAACAGTAGAGTTATAAAAAACTTAGGATTGACTTCAACTCCAGTACTTGGCTTCAAGGATCTGTATTTAGAGTTCACCATATACAATCCTTGCTCATGTCGACCAATCTTCTTCACCCTTCCACTAAAGAGATCCTGAAAAATGCATAAGTCGGGATAAAAATTGGCTGAGCATCTCAGTTCTCTGGTAAGTTTGGAAACAGATAGCAAGTTGTGCTAGAATTCAGGAATATATATCACATTATAAATTTTGTGATATTCCAGAATAGTAGAGGAACATAGAACTGACCTTGGCAACACTGCTAGTAGGTAGGGATACATTACCTTTAGTAGAGTCAATAAGAGGTCTAGTCTCAGATAAAAGTCTAGGATTGTTAACCATATGGTTGGTTGCACCAGTGTCTACTATCCACTTTGCAAAATCAACTGAAGTGACATGATTTTAAGTATACCTACAGATAAGGCAGTATCATTAACCTCATATTTCTGATCTAACATGTGTATGATCTAATTGTATTGTGAAGGTGTAAAATCTAGTATATTTTGAAGCTGGGCAGAGGAATGTGGAGTAAGCTGTAGAGGATGAGATGATCTAGCATAGTGCCCTGTGCAACTAGAGTTAGATGCATTTGCAGGACCTCTAGCTGAATTGTCTGAATTTCCTGACCAACCACATGTACCAGGGCGTGTGTGCATATACCCTTGAGAATTGTTTTCATAAGCATAGTTTGCTGCTCCTCCACCACCTGATGATGCTGGACTAGTTCCAGGTTTCTTCTTAGGATTGTGTTCAAAATCAGATGGATAGCCATGTAATCTGTAGCAAATGGCCCTGACATGTCCTGTGTGGTGACAATAACCACAATAAAGATGTTGATTGTACTTCTTTGGTTTGAAATTATATATTGTATTAGCTCCACTTTTAAATTCATTGAAACTGGGGTAATTCTGTGACTGTCCTGATTCTCCATGATTATTAGACTTGAAGTTCCTTTTGTTGTTGTAGAAAGCTTCTCCCTCACTTGCTTCTCTAACCTGGATATTTTTTCCCAATGCTCTTTGACTCTCCTCCGAGCTTACCATAGAGAAAGCTTGATTAATTGAAGGAGTGGGGCTCATCATTAGCATTTGACTTCTACCATGTGCATAAGAATCACTCAGACCAGTTAGAAATTGAAGAAGTCGTTGATATTCAAAGTATTTCACATAGTTCCTTGACTTTGGACAGTTGTACCTTGGGCAAGGCATAAGTGCATCACACTCATCCCAACATTCATGCAGTCTAGAATAGTAGTTTGAAATAGTGTTGGTTCCCTATGACATAGTATGAATCTCCTTGTGCAGAAAGTGAATTCGAGAACCATCAACCTTGTCAAAACGTTCCTTGAGATCTGTCCAAACCTTTGACGCACTTGATGCATAAATCACATTGCTTAACCGCTCCTTTCTAATAGAATTTATAATCCATGAGAGGACTATCACATTACACTTCTCCCACATATCATGTAGAGAGGGATGAAAAGTTTCTTTAGTATATTTTCCATCGACAAATCCTAGTTTACTCTTCCGCAGCAATCCAAGCCTCACTGCTCTACTCCGTACAACATAATTTTAGATCTAGTAAGCTAAATTAAAATCAGTGAGATATAATTTTAAGATCCAGTAAGCTGATTGAAACCAGTGAGCTTCCTGGAGTATTAGAAGGTTGGAGGTACAATGGATGATGAAAGTCGATCTCAATCGACTGCGATGCTTCTTACTGAGTTAGATTAGCTTCAGTGGTAGACAAATTTACTAATTTTCAGCCTTCACTACAGAGAAGAAAAACAACAAATAAATTAACATATATGAGAGGAGGAAATCCAGATCTACTGAAAACTCAGGATCGATCAAGTCTTTTGCAGCTTCTATCGATCGAAGAATAACAATTCGCAACAATCTTCAATAGTTGTAAATTCACAACACACAACTCAACAAATCTAATTACTTCACTAAAAAATGCTCGAACACCTTTTGATCGAACACCTACGCTCTGATACCATGATGAATTGTTGAGCAAACATCAATTCCAGTAGATATGAACTTAGAGAGCTTAGTATTGAATGAAATCCATGAGAGAGAAGAAGAGAAAAATGAGAGGAAACTGTCTTATTTTATTATCAAAGGGTAGAAAATGCCTCACAAAAACTAGTACAAACTACTAGCACTACAGGTATATATAACTCTGATCTAACTAACTATAATCCAGCTAACTAACTTCTACGCACCGACTACAACTCCTCTTAACTAACTAACTAATGTGACAGTTGTCTACTCCACTACTTGTGCCAACTAGCAGAGTTGCCACCACTACTGTTATGACAACTGGCAGACTTCTCCACTAATTGTGCCAACTGGCAAAGTTGCCACCACTACTGATATGACAACTAATAGAATAACCAACAACAAATTTCATTGAAGAACTTGAAGGGAACTCAGGAAGCTAGAGAGATTAAGATAAGACCGATAAACTTCAATGTGAGATTAAGAAGGTACTAATTAGAAAAAGAACTTCAAGAATGGACGCAAAAATTATGAGGAAGAGCGGACTAAATTCTACATATATTTCCATGGTTTAAGTCCAAAGGAAGGAGTCATAGAGCAAAACCTCTCAAGTTGATTTATGCATAGTTCATCCACACTATTTGAATTGAAAGAAATACAAGAATCTTTGAGGAGGAGAATGCAATAGAAGTTTTGGCTAAAAGAATAGCTTGCATCGGCATTGCTAGGGCAGAAGGCTAGAGTAAAGTCTTGCATGGCCAATGCAAATACTAGATATAAAATTTGTTAGTCTTGTCAGCTTTGATAGGGGTACTCTATCTAACAATGTATGAAACTGGCTGAGCAGATTGTGTTGATTTGCTCAACCTTGTAATTCTGTCTCTTGGTAATATAAATCTACTTAATCACCAAGAAAAATTAAAAACTATCTTTAGACTAATAAAAATATCAAAAAATTAAATAATTACATACAACAAGAATTAATTTAAAAAAACTAAAATCACTAACTTATTTATTAAAATTAAAATTTTAAAAAATATATTTTATAAATTTTTATTCTTTTTTAAAAAATTATTATTCTTTATTTTTTTCATCATAATCGAATTTCATGTTCAATTTTGGTTATTTTCTTTTCTTTTTTCTCCTTGTTCATTTTTTAATTTCTCCACTTCTTTTTTTCTCCTTTTCTGTTTTGTTTTGTTTTCCCTATATTCTTTATCTACTTTTCTCCTTTTTTTTCATTTATTTTTTTCAAATCATATTATTTTTTATTTTTCACCATAATTTAACATACTCAATTTTCCCCCTTTTTATTTTTTTTTATATTTTAATTTTAATTTTATTTTTATTTTTTTGTCTGTAATCTATTTTCATTCACTTTTTTTTGCTCATTTTCTTTATTATTATTATTTTTTTAAAAAAATTTATGGTGATCTTCATTAAGGTCTTCTTTAGTCTTTCAGCGAGACATTCCTCAGTATCATCAGAATATATTTATATACTGGCATGATATCATGGAGGACTGCTTCAGTCCTTCAATGAGACTCTCCTCAGTCTTCCATGATACCATCACAGTATATGTACATACTGACAGAGTATCATAGAGGATTACTTTCATCCTTCAATAATACCAGCCAAGTATATACCAGATACTGATATAGTATCATTAACGACAGATTCATTCTTTCAAATAATTACTACTCGGTCCTTTATGATGTCCATATGGTATATCATATATACTAATAGGGTATCATAAAAGACTAGTGAATTACTTTAAAATTAATACTCCTTGGTCCGCTATGATGCCATATGGTATATATTATATACTGCCAGGGTATCAAAAAGGAGTGGTTCATTTCTCCAAAATAAAACATTGGTAAGTCCTCTATGATACCTACATTATATATACTGACAGAGTATCATAGATGACTGGTTCACTCCTTCAAGAAAAACATAACCTAATCATTTATGATACCAACATGGTATATATCATGAGAAAGATTATATAATATAACAACTATATGATAATATTTTACTATACATAGCTATAATTATAAATAATTATAATTATTAGCTATATTTTAACTTAATAGCCATTTTTTATTTTAACCTTGTATTTACTTGTTAACCATATATTTTTTGTCACTCAATCCCATTGGGTTCCATTGCTAATATCAGGTCAACGGTCAATACGCCTCCCTCAATAAGCTTGATTTTTCGAGCTCAATTTTTATCTTCCTTGTTCATATCCACCATACAGCCAACCACCACTCTTTTCTCCTAATTCCTCAAAAAACATATAAGAAAAAATTCTCACTGGTAATGGAGTTCAAATTTCATCACTCTGATGGCTTCGATCGGGCACTCAACCCACTTATCCACCTTATATTCAACCAAATCTCCGACATCAAAATTCTAATACACGTGTTACAAGAGCGAATGGATACAAGAGAGAATGAATACAAGAAAAATTAGAGCGAATGGATACAACCTAAATGCACGTATTAATACAACTAATACAGTCGTCTGACATCTCAAAAAATATATAAATACAAAAAGAGGGGGGAAAATACAACTTACAGAGAGATAGAGGATATAACCTAAATGCATGTATGAATATAATAAATACGGTTGTCTAATACCTCAAAAAATATATAAATACAAATAGAGAAGGGTGAAAATATAAATAGAAAGAGAGATATAAATACAGTATATAAAGGGAGAGAGGGGGGGGGGGGGAGAGAAAAAAGAGAAAGAGAGGAGAGAGGGAGAGAGATATGAAAGATTATGTATTAATTCTAGCATGACTTTTGGTAATTTGTTATTTTAAAAAGATAGTATCTCATATTTCACTAAACATATTAATTAATATATTTGTATCCAAATATAAAATACCCTAACTTTTTAAATGAATACATCCCATAGAAACTTAAAATATATCTATATTATAATTAATGTAAAGGTTGCTATAAGGGGCTATTATTGATCAAAAGTATGCCATTTATGTAAATTTCTCTATATCATATACTGATAAGGTTTCATGAATGACTGACTCCTTCTCCATGATACCATCACAGTATATCTATATACTGTTGTGGTATCATTAAGGTCTGCTTCAGTCCTCAATGACATCATCACAATATATTTATATACTGTCATTTTATCATTGAGGTCTATTTCAGTTCTTTAGCAAGATACTTTTCAGTCCTTCATAATATTATCACAATATATCTATATATTAACATGGTATCATTGAGGCATGCTTCATCCTCCATGATTCAATCATAGTATATCTATATATTATCGTGGTATCATTGAGGTCTGCTTCAGTCTTCAATAATACCATCATAGTATATCTATATATTTTCATGGTTGCGTTGAGGTTTGCTTCAAACATTCAGTGAAACACTCTTCAATCCTTCATGATACTATCACAGTATATCTATATATTGACATGATATCATTGAGTCTGCTTCAGTTCTTCAGTGAGACACTCCTCAGTCCTCTATAATCCCATCACTGTATATCTATATATTGACATGGTATCATTGAGGTTTTATTCAATCCTCAATGATACCATCATAGTATATCTAGTATCATTGAGATCTGCTTCAGTCTTCAAGTAAGACACTGTTAGTCCTATATGATGTCTATATGATATATATCATATACTGATAAGATATCATAGAAATGAATTTTAAAAAAGAAGGTAAAACAAAACAAAAAAGGATCTAAAAAGAGAAAAACAAAAACAAAAATAAAAAAGAAGCTGATAGGAGAAAAAAAAAAAGAAAATTGAATAAAAGGAGAATATGAAACATTAAAAGAAGGAATAAAAGGAGAATAACATTAATTTTTGAAAAAAAAGGAATCAAAATAGTTTTGTCAATATATAGTAATTGCTGCTACTATGAGGGTGCATTAATTGCTACTAAAAATAGAAAAAGAAAACAAAATTAAAAAAAAAGTTATAGTCTAATTATTTAATTTTATATTAATCTATAGATTATTATAATATTTTTAGCTTCTAAAGAAATAAAAATAGAGAAAGGAAAAAAAAGAAGATAAAGTAACCAAAAAAATAAAAAAAATATTAAGAGGAAAAATGTCATGCCCCACCTTGGGAGGCATGACTAGCATCTAGTGACACACTGGAAACTGACTAATCTTGCTAGGCTTATGCACGTCTGGTGTATGCCTGCAACCTAATTCAAGAAAACAACGAGCTATATCTCGGCTGTAAATACAACCTCCGACCGACAAGACCATATATCCACCTGTAAAAGAAAATAGCTAACCAACAACCAGCAACAAAAGGGAATCCCATGTGGGCCGACAAGACCACCAAGCTGTATAGTTTTAGTAGAATGAAAATTAGACAACTATACCTATACTACAGCCGACAAGGCCACTATCTAATAGCTAAACAAGGCCCGACACGACCATCACATGAAATAAAACATGTATAGGCCCCACAGGACCAACAGCAAAATGAACAACTGGAAATCTATAATCTGCAAGCCTCTAGCAGTGGAATAATGGTCGAGACAGGGCCCTGACCTACCCATAAACTACACAATCAAAAAGAGAAGACCTTCTGACTATTAGCTCCGAAGGAAGGGAGCTGACTGTACTGCTGACTCTGGCTGAAAGCTAAGGAGGTCCTGATCCGCATCTATCCGCACCTGCAGGAAAGTAATGCAGCGCCCTAAGGATAGACGTTAGTAAAATATGTACCGAATATGTAAGGCAGTAAAAGAAAATGACTGAATAATACTGATAATGAAGCTGAACAATTCAATAAGGGGGATAGAGAATTAACCTGATACAAGATTATAAACTGCAGTACAACTAACAATAAATAGTACAAACAAGAAACTTATCTAGCCCCCATAAGCTCGGAAGGTACATCCAGCACAGAATAATCCGCCCAGGGCCTATAAGCCCTGGTGAGTCCACTTCAATCTATATGCCCCTAAATAGGTCAAAATGTATCAACAGGTAACTATAGTCATCCTACCGGCCCCCTGGGTCTGTACTAAGCCCGCTAGGCTCCTGATCTATAGCTGCGTCTGAGTCCAGAGGACTCTTGAGAACTGCACCCTAGGCACCAAGTTCGATGAGGGTGTGCTGCCGATACGACATAAAGATAATATTCCAGCCATGGAATGGACTGTAATATAGCCCTTGGGCCTCTGCATCATCTCTGGAGATGGCGTATCTTTCGTTAGAGTGACGTCATATAGCCCCTGGCGAGCGACGACACAGCTAGTAACCCTGGGGTTGTTCACGAAAGGCTATACTTGGAAGGGTCAATTTCAAACTAAACATAAAGTACTGGTCTCAACTAGCAATAGCAGTTATTCATAATAAACATACTTATGACTTTTTTACGAGGGCTCAAGCTATATTACAATACTGTAGGAAGTAACTTGCCGAAGGAATTTACCTTAACATACCTCGATTGTAGTTTCCCAAATAATCGATGAGTTTCAACTTGTATTCGTCAGCTCTTTTCAACTGTAACTTTAATACTGAAAGAATGTGTATAGTTTCAATAATAAATTCGGCAAAAATGGTAACTTTCGATACTAATAGCAACTATAATTCAACTTTATAAAATGTTGCCGAAAACCTATAATTTCTCGAGATTTCAGAAGGGAGAAATGCTTACATAAAGCTTGTGATTGATTAGAAATCAATTTGGAGCAATTCTGACAGCTTCTACTTGGTGGAGTTTCAATTTTTCGAGCGTATTTTTGAGAAATAACTCCGTGGTAATGCTTCCTGTAGGCCAAACTCGTTACCCAAAGTTAATTTGAGATTAGACGTCGTTTGATAGCATAATCGGATGAAAATTTACTAAAACCTCCATATTCTCTCTACTTGGCCGAAGTCTTATAATGTAAATGAGTAAAAATTGAATGAAGGATATATATATATATATATACATACATACTTGGGCGGTACACTTTGGGGGCACCTCGCACCGGCCATCGCGGCAACACCAGTGCCACGCCGCGCCTCTCAAGGCGCCAGCAGGCCTGACGAGCCGCGCTGGCCCTGCACGTGCTGGTTCCGTCCGATCTTGCTTACGAGGCTTTTCTACACGCGTCATGCTCTCTTTATTTATCAAAAATTCACGCGTATGCTTACTAATCGTTAATATTTACGGTGTGTAACATCCTCCCCCCTTAGGAACATTTTTCCTCGAATTTCATTCTCAAACTTAAAGGAGTTAACTTTCTTAACCAAGATTTGGAAAAGTTTTGGCAGAGGCTCCTCTGTAATATGGACTATCCGAATACCTAAAATGCAGAAAAGTCCAATATAGGCGCCTCGCAGGACTCTATAACAACTATTACACAATAAAAAGGGGGTAGCTACGCACAGAATGGATGGCATAAGCAGTAAAATAACAACTAAACAACAACCCTACCTTAACTGCATAATCTGGATCAATCCTGGAATAGGTGAGGATATCTAGATTTTATATCATCCTTAGCTTCCCAGGTCAGCTCTTCTTTATTCCTGTTCCTCCATAATATTTTAACAGAGGCAACATCTTTTGTTCTCAACCTACGAACCTGCTGATCTACTATGGCCACTGGAACCTCTTCGTAGGCTAACTCCTCAGTAACCTGGACGTCCTCGATTGGCACGACTCAGGACGGGTCCCCTACACACTTTCGTAGCATTGACACATGAAAGACCAGGTGATAGATTCTAACTCTGTAGGTAAGTCTAAATCGTAAGCCACTTGGCCTATTCTCTGGAGCATCCGATATGGGCCAATAAATCTGGGGCTAAGCTTGCCCTTCTTACCAAATCTCATCACGCCTTTCATGGGAGAAACCTTCAAAAATACCCAATCATCAACATTGAATTCCAGATCTCTACGTCGCACATCGGAGTAGGACTTCTGGTGACTCTGGGATGTTAACAGGCGTTCTCTGATGAGTTTGAATTTCTCTTCTGACTGGTGAATCATATCAGGTCTTACTAACTCTGACTCCCCTACTTCAAACCACCCCATAGGGGATTTACATTTTCGCCCATATAAGGCCTCATAAGGTTCCATCTGGTTTGCCGAATGATAATTGTTGTTATAAGCACATTCAATAAGGGGTAAGTGCTCGTCCCAACTGCCCCCAAAGTCTAACACACACGCCCGCAACATATCCTCGTGCGTATGAATTGTACGTTCTTCCTGCCTATCTATCTGTGGATAGGATGCTGTACTCAAGTTAATCTGTGTTCCCAAGACTTTCTGAAATGACTGCCGAAATCTAGCTGTGAATTGTGCCCCCTTGTCAGAAATGATAGAAGTCGGGACACCATGTAATCGAACCATTTCTCTTATATACAATTCAACATAGTCTTCGGTTGAGAAGGTGGTTCTAACTGGCAGAAAATGAGCTGATTTTGTTAATATGTCAACAATCACCTAGATAGAATCAAATCTATGTCTGGTACAGGGTGAATCCTATCACAAAATCCATGTTAATTGCTTCCCATTTCCATATAGGTACCACTATCTCTTGTATTGATCCGCCGGGTTTTTGATGTTCAGCTTTTACTTGCTGATAGTTACGACATTGCACTACAAATTCTGCTACACCCTTTTTCATTCCCGATCACCAGTATATTTCTTTTATGTCATGATACATCTTTGTTTGAACCTGGGCGGAGAGAATAACAGGAATAATGTACCTCTATCATGATCTGTTGGCGAAGTCCTACCATATTTGGAACGCAGAGGCGACCCCTACATCTCAAGACCTCGTCTTCGGTTATCTCAAAAGATGATACTTCACCTCGTTGAACTTTATCTTTGAGCTATGCTAAATAAGGATCTTCATACTACCGTTCTTTCACCTCTACAACCATGGATGATACTGTTGTATTCTGAATCACTAACCCACTATCTCCCAAGTCTACTATTCGGATGGCTAGGCTGGCTAACTGGTGAAATTCTCGTGTCAGCTCCTGTTGTTCGGGCCTCAAATGTGCTAAACTCCCCATTGATCTATGACTAAGGGAATCTGCTATGATATTAGCCTTTCTTGGATGGTATAAATATTCACGTTGTAGTCCTTCAACAATTCTAACCAGCGACGTTGTCGTAGATTCAACTCTTTCTGTGTAAAGATGTACTAGAGGCTCTTATGATCAGTAAAAATGTCCACGTGCATCCCATACAGGTAATGTCACCATATTTTTAAGGCGTGAACTATTGCCGCTAACTCCAGGCCGTGAGTGGGATAGTTCTTCTCATGCTTTCGTAGCTGCCTTGAAGTATAAGCAATTACCTTACCGTGTTGCATCAGAACACACCTTAAACCAATGCCCGATGCATAACAGTACACTGCATAACCCTCTGAACCTTCTGGAGAAGCTAACACGGGCACTGATGTTAATTTGTTTTTCAACTCCTGAAAACTCTGCTCACATGCTTCAGTCGAGTGAAATTTAGCTGCCTTCTAAGTTAACTTGGTCAAAGGCGCTGATAGAGTAGAAAACCCATCTACAAACCTTCTGTAATACCCAGCTAACCCCAAAAAACTACGGACCTCAGTGGGAGTTGTAGGCCTACGCCATGTCTTTACTACCTCGATCTTCTGTGAATCTATCTGAATACCAGCATCTGACACAATATGGCCCAAAAGGCCACAAAATTCAGCAAGAACTCACATTTAATTTTTTTTGCATATAACTGCTGATCCCTAAGAATCTGAAGCACTGTTTGCAAATGATCTCGGTGTTCCACTTATGAACGGGAATACACAAGAATGTTATCGATGAATACTATCACAAACAGATCTAGATATGGCCTGAAGATGTTGTTCATCAGATCAACAAAACACTACTGGGGCATTCATCAACTCGAAGGACATAACCAAGAATTCAAAATGGCCATACCTGATCCTGAAAGTTGTCTTTGAAATTTCTCTCTCCCGGACCTGTACTTGGTGATATGCTAACCTTAAATCAATCTTGGAAAAGTACTTCGCCCCTTGTAGCTGATCAAACAAGTCATCTATCCTGGGAAGTGGGTATTTATTTTTGATGGTAACTTTATTTAACTGTCGGTAGTCTATGCACATGCGGAGAGAGCCATCTTTCTTTCTTATAAACAAAACTGGCGCACCCCACGGTGAAGTACTCGGCCTGATAAAGTCCTTATCTAACAAATCTTTCAACTGTTCTTTCAGTTCTCTCAATTCAGCTGGAGCCATTCGGTACAGAGGGATGGGTATAGGCTGAGTACCTGGTAACAAGTCCATAGAGAAATTGCTTTCCCGTTCTGGAGGGATACTAGGAAGTTCATCTGGGAACACATCTAGAAATTCATTGACTACTGGAATGGACTGGAGAGTCGGGGATTTTTCTTGGACATCCTAAATCCTGACAATGTGATAGATGCAACCCTTTGCTATTAATTTTCTTGCCCGAAGATAGGATATGAACCTACCTTTTGGCATAGCTGCATTTCCTTTCCACTCTCGTATTACCTCCCCTGGAAAGTGGAATTGAACAGTCTTGGTCCAACATTCTACATTAGCATAAAATGGCATTAGCCAATCCATACCCATGATTGCATCAAAATTAATCATTTTTAGTTTCACTAAATCTGCTAAATTCTGGCGACCAACAACCTCTACCGTGCAACCTCGGTAGATCTGTTTAGCTATAATAGAATCACCAATGGGCATATACATTGAAAAGGGTTGCTGAAGCAATTCTGGCGTTATACCAAACTTTTGGGCCACTAATGGTGTAACATAAGACAAAGTGGAACCTCCGTCTATCAAAACATAAAGTGAATGAGAACAAATGTCCAGCATACTTGTCACACATCCAGCGACGACTCTGACTCCTGTCGCCCCAATAAAGCATATGTGCGATCCGGACCGATGCCTGAACTAGATGTCCCTAACCTGCGTCGGCCTCTGCCGGCTGGAGTTGAGGGCCTACACCCTGTTGGAGGTGCTAGGGCACGTGACCCTACTAAAGATCTATCCTGTCTGTTCCGATCACCCTGACCTCTAGCTGGACAGTCTCTCATCATGTGAACCCCTTGTCCACAGGTGTAACAAGTAGTAGAACCGTACCTGCATGCCCCAAGATGACTTCGACTGCAAATAGGACAAGGTGGCACGGTAAGTCTGCTCTGCTCTGACCCTCTTTGCTGCTGCGAACCCGATGCTTGTGAGCTCTCCCTAGGTCCTGACTTCCCCCAACGGTCAAATCTACCACCCTGCTGCTATTGTGGAGGTGGGGCTCTAGGTGGTCTGCCTGATAGTAGTGGCCTAGGTCTACTCTGAAACTCTGCCTGAGCGTCACTAGGTCTAGCCCTGCGGTGCTGCTCCTGATTTACCCTCTCTATCTTCAGCTGTCAATGTCTGATCCCCTCAATACTCTGAGCAAATGCCTGAATACAGGCGATATCCATGTCTTCCCGCAGCGTAGTCGTAACACAAGTTTCCACGTACTCTGGAAGTAGCCCCCAAAATTAACTGATTCACTCTCGCTGGTATAGTGTCCACAAAAGCTAATGCATATCGGGACAAAGAGTCAAATTCATAGCATACTCCCGAACACTTATCGACCCCTGCTCTAGATGCAAAAATTGATCTACCTGGGCCTGTCGAATTTCCCGTGACAAATAATGGTCTAGGAAGGCCTCTAAAAAGTTGAACTAAGTCGGAGGGGAAACATCTCTACATCGGGACCTTCCTAACTCTCACACCATAACACTGCTATGTCCCGTAGTCGAAATACTGCTAAATTAATCGATTTCGCACGCGTGATATGCATTAACCTGAAAATCCATTGCAGCAGGTCCAAGAAGTCCTAAGGGTCCTCATCTCAGTCTGTCCCTGTGAACTGCGAGGGACTCAGAGCGAGGAACTCTCAGACCCTCAAACTACCAGGTCCTCCCGAAGACTCAACAACCATAGGTTCCACTGGCTAACGCTGCGCAACCATTATTTGAGCTAACATGAAGGCAACGCTCCTGACTTCCTAGTCTGAGGGTATCGATATAGGAACTGATGGAGGTGGTTCCAACATATCTACCGCTCTAGACGGCTCCTGGCATGGCGGAGAATGCTGGGGAGACAAAGATGAAGTCTCCGTATTGCCCTCAGATCGGGCTGGCTCTAACTGAGGCACCCTGCTAGTGCCTTCTCCCGCTGCTTTACCTAGCTTCCGGCTGGTCGTAGTCTGTCGCATGTCTGACATTTCTCTATAGACAAGCAGAATATAGTAAGCTTAGGGACTCAACCCTATACAACACTGCTCTATAGCACGACTAGAAGAGGAAAAAAAAGAGTAACCACCCTAACATGCCTCACAACCTCCTATCTATAGAATGTGGTGCACAACACATCCATAGACAAGACTCTACTTGACACGGCTTGCAAACTGCCTGGGATACGATCTGCTCTGATACCAAGTTTATTACGCCTCACCTTGGGAGGCATGACTGGCACCTGGTGCCACACTGGAAATTGACTGACCTGGCTAGGCTTATGCACGTCTGGTGCATGCTTGCAACCTAATTCAAGAAAACAACGAGCTATATCTTGACTATAAATACAGCCTCCGGCCGACAAGGCCATATAGCCACTTGTAAAAGAAATAAGCTAACCAACAACCAGCAATAAAAGGGAATCCTATGTGGGCAGACAAGACCACCATGCTGTCTAGTTTTAGAATAATGAAAATCAGGCAACTATAACTATATTACAGTCGACAAGGGCACTATCTAACAGCTAAACAAGGCCCCACACGTCCATCACACGAAATAAAACATGTATAGGCCCCACATGGCCAACAATAAAATGAACAACTATCTGTAATCTGCAAGCCTTTAGGAGTGGAATAATGGTCCAGACAAGGCCCTGACCTAACCATAAACTACACAATAAAAAAGAGAAGACCTTCTGACTATTAGCTCCGAAGGAAGGGAGCTGAATGTACTGCTGACTCCATTTGAAAGCTAAGGAGGTCCTGATCCGCGTCTATCCGCACCTGTAGGTAAGAAATGCAGCGCCCCAAGGATGGGTGTCAATACAATATGTACCGAATATGTAAGGCAATAAAAGAAAATGACTGAATAATACTGATAATGAAGCTGAACAATTCAATAAGGGGGATAGAGAATTAACCTGATATAATTTTATTAATCTGCTATACAACTACATTAAATAGTACAAACAAGAAATTTACTTGACCCCCATAAGCACGGAAGGTACATCCAACACAGAATAACCCGCTCGGGGCCCCCATAAGCCCTAAAGATTCCACTTCAATCTATATACCCTTAAACAAACCAAAATGAGTCAACAAGTAACTATAGCCATCCTACCGGTCTCCTGGGTCTGCACTGAGCCTGCTCGGCTCCTGATTTGTAACTGAGTTTGAGTCCAGAGGACTCCTAAGAACTGCACCCTGGGCACCAGGCTCGACAAGGGTGTGCTGCCGATACGACATAAAGATAATAGTCCAGCCATGAAATGGACTGTAATATGGCCTTGGGCCTCTACATCATCTCTGGAGATGGCATATCGCTCCTTGGAGCGACGTCATATAGCCCCTGGCGGGCGATGACACAACTAGTAACCCTAGGGTTGGTCACGGAAGGCTATACATGGTAAGGTCAATCCTGAACCAAACATAAAGTACTGGTCTCAACTAACAATAGCAGCTATTTATAATAAACATACTTCTAACTTTCTTACAAGGGCTCAAGCTATATTACAATACTATAGGAAGTAACTTGCCGAAGGAATTTTCCTTAACATACCTCGATTGCTATTTTTCGAATAACCAACAAGTTTCAACTTGTATTAGTTAGTTCTTTTCAACTGTAACTTTAATACTAAAAGAATGGGTCTAATTTCAATACTAAATTCGGCAAAAATGGTAACTTTCGATACTAATAGCAACTATAATTCAACTTCGTAAAATACGGATGAAAACCTATAATTTCTCGAGAGTTTAGTAGGGAGAAATACTTACCTAAAGCCTGTGATCGATTAGGAATCAATTTGGAGCAATTCTGACAGCTTCTAATCGGCGGAGTTCCGATTTGCCGAGCGTATTTTTGAGAAATAACTTCGTAGTAATGCTGCCCATAGGCGTAGAACTCGTTTTCCAAAGTTAATTTTAGATTAGACGGCATTTGATAGCGTAATCGGACAAAAATTTACTAAAACCTCCATATTCTCTCTACTTGGCTGAAGTCTTATAATGAAAATGAGTAAAAATTGAATGAAGGATATATATACTTGGGCGGTGGATTGGGAGGGGGGGGGGGTCAAACCGGCTATCGCAGCAACCCCAGTGCCGTGCCGTGTCGCGCCTCTCAAGGCACCAGTAGGCCTGGAGCGCCACACTGGCCAGTGCGCTGCTGGGCAGCGCGTCGCGCTGGCCTTGCGCGCGCTGGTTCCATTCGATCCTGTTTCTAAGGCTTTTCTACATGTGTCATGCTCTCCTTATTCATCACAAATCCACGCGTATGCTTACTAATCGTTAACATTTACAGGGTGTAACAACAAAAAAGGGAAAAAGGAAAAAAATAGGACACAAAAAATAATGAAGTTAGCAAATGACATTTATAATAAAATATAAAAGAAAATAAAAGGATTAAAATACTAAATTTAAAAAGACAAAAGTAATAAATGAATTGTCAAAAAAAATAAATAAGAAAGCAGTCTTTCCAACGTGCAAAACTAAAGGGGCATTCCAGTAAATATTTTGGATCAACTGGGTATTGATAAAATTAGTAAAAAAATGGGTAAATCAAAGTAATTAGTTTATTTTGATTGGGAATTTTGTGTATTTTTCCCTTTTTATTTTGGTTTAAAAGTTTTGATACATCTTTCATTTTTTTAATATAGTTTTAGAAAAAAGTATGATATTTATTTTTACTTGTTTTTCTAGTTTAAAGTTTATAGTTTAAAATTTCTAGTTCGATTGTACTATTAAATTATTGTTATAAAAGTGGATTTTTAATTTCATGCTATTTGAGATAGGGTTTTCGAATTTTTTTTAATATACAGAGGTGTATTTTATTCTTTTTGACATAAACTTATGATCAACATCATTTAGAGATTCTTTTCTTTGTATTTTTGTGTATTGACTATTTGAGATTTATTTTACAATCTTAAGAGAAAAATAATTTTTTTTAAAAGCTAAGATTATATTCCTTGCTTTATATCTATGGTTCTTACTCGATTAGTTGAAGAAGGTAATTAATATTATACCAACTATTATATTTAATTATTCAATTATGAGTCTAGATCACTTTTATCTAAATTCTGGAAATGAATCTTCGAGTAAACGTGATTAGCTTTGATTCGCTAATTAGGTATACAATAATTAATTAGGATTATTTGCAATTACTTTTGAGACTTGGGGATTTATTTATCGAATTTTGCCTATCTTATTTTTCTAGTCTTTAATCTTTGTATTTTCTTCTTCCGCCTTATTTTCATTTTTCTTTATTCTATTATTTTCATTTTTCTTTATTCTATTCT
This sequence comes from Datura wrightii, assembly GCA_035772735.1. NCBI lineage: Eukaryota > Viridiplantae > Streptophyta > Magnoliopsida > Solanales > Solanaceae > Datura > Datura wrightii. Next base: position 35,246,358 of record JASDFA010000006.1, read on the forward strand.
TATTGAGTGGTATCAATGACGATTATGCCAATGTTTCGCTCTTCATAAATGGAATTTTCTTGACAAGTAAGAAAGAAAGAAGAAAAAACAAAAATCCTTTTTATAGTAGCTTAAAAGGTGTTGAAGAGCATTTCAATGCATCTCTCTGCATATCTTGGTATGACCCAATAATCAACTCCACTCTATTGTTATTCGGATCCACTCTAGAGTTACCCAGATTCCTTCACCCGCCTCTTTCATGCCCATATCGGGTTATACTACCCCCACAGAGATATACCAAGATGCCTCCCCTTGCTTCATGGTCGTTATCTAGTGATACTCCATTATCTACTTTCAGTCTAGCTAAATCACAACCTTCTTCATCTACTACTCCACCGTTTTACCTTCAGGGTCTTTGCTTTCGAGGCAGTAGATCTGAGCCCGATACTTCTAGTACATTTCACTTTATTGTACATGGTGAAGATACTCCACAATCTGGGCAGAAAGACAGTTACCAGAGGCTCATCATCGAGCTTGAAAGATTGGGGGATGATTTATCTTGTTTTACACCTTATGTTTATGTTTATCTACAAATTTTTTAATTTAGCCTTTAAACATTTTAGTTGTTACAGTCCATGTTCAATCCAAGCCCAGAGACTACAAATATCATTGCATACGTTATTGTTGATCTTTATGATAGCTTGTATCCTACTTGGGGCGATATTTTATAGTCTCTCAAGCAACAAATCTTCAATAAATTTAAAGTGCATATAAATTTATTATTTTAATTCAAGTATTATACTTATCATGATTGATTCCTAATGTAATCTTCATTTAATTTTTCTTGCACAAAAAATGTGTCTCCATGATGAAAAGATATGCATTAACTTTGAGAAGAAAGTTAGGCATAAACTATCCGACTTGTTTGCAGTTGCTCAAAAGAGAGGTATGAAGCCACGGTTGTGTCAATCCCATATATGGGAAGATCTATATAGATGTTGGGCTACTCATGAGAAGTTTGAGTAGATAAGCGAATTGAAAAGAAAGACAGAGCATCTGAGAGGGGTGACTCTTTGCACATTGGGGGGGGGGGATTTGTCAGCATAGAGGCTATTAAGAGGAGGCTGGTATTTCTTTTTAAGTCTAAAATACTATTTTTTAAGAAAAAAAATTAACTATATTGGAGTAAACTTGATTAAACCAATCTATTTCATTTGCAAGAAAAAGAATGGGGGAGAAAACTAATTCACGATGAGTTATTCAAAACCACTCACACAAAAAAAAACACAAATCAAGATACATAGGTCGAGCCACGGGATGAGGCTACCTACGTAAGCCTCTACACTAGCTTAAAGTACTACTTATTATCTTTTATGTAATTTATATTCTAATTTTATCTTTTAATTGTAAGGTCAAAATATCAAAGTTCCTTGAGGAGTTCCATTATACTCGGGCAACCATTGAGCAGAGCGTACCATCACAGATTTCAAATGAGGATGATGAACAATGTTGGTTGGGTGTTGTTGATGACCCAAAGAGCATCTCATCGCTGCCAGTCTAGGTTGCAGGGTATAGGAACTTCTTCATAGACCTAGTCGAATAGGGTGAGGATGATGGTTATCAAGCAAAAGATTATTGAGCTATCTAGCCAACTAGCTATGAGCGGTAGAGGTCAAATAGAGGCGTAGAGATCAGCAGTATGAAGGGCTTGATGCTCAATTAGATGTTTTACTTGCTACATAGATATTTTTCATTTCCTTGTGTGCTGATGGCACTATCCCCTAGCCTTTATCTCCACATAATTGTCTTGTATGTGATCACCTGTCCACGATCGTCCTATCTGAGATCTTGTTGATGAGCTTTCTAGTAGTTCAAATGAAGATTAGGTGACAAACACCCTTTGATTTGTATTTGATACTTATTTAGACTAACTGTTAAATACTTATTTAAGTTTTTTATGAATTATATATTTGATGAATGCCTTATATAGCTTGTTTAAGTGTTTTATGACTTGCCAGTGGGTTTTTATTGACAATTGAAGGATTTTGAGTTGCAATCTAAAGTAGTTTGGGTTGAAAATGTTTTGTAGTATTATTGTTGTTTGTCTGATTAATCAATAACACGTAGTGTTGGAATCAACTTCTATTTGTAATTTTTAATTGATATGTGGGAATTTATAAAATAGGCATTTCTTGCCAATTTTTTTCAGAAAAATCAACTAGCAACCGATCAAGGTCAGTCAATTTTTTATAATTTTTCAAAATATATAAAATACCGATCAACCTTGATCAGTTTTTAGAAAAAGAAATTTCAAGAATACCAATCGATTGAGAATATCGATGTCTTTAAAAAAAGTTAAAAGAAAATTGATAGCAGTTGGTCGGTACTTTTAATATTTTTTATCATGTATCATAGAGGTGATTTTTTAAATACTAAATTTGACCAAGTGTCGTTGATAATATCAACCAAGCTTAGTCGATCTTTGATACTAACCAACAATTTATGGCGGGTTTTTGGTAGATATTCTCCAAAAATCGAGCAACCGTGATTAGGTTTAAAGGTCAGTGTTGGCCTTCTTTTTAGCAGTGTCTCTTTGAGCTTGACATCTAACTTCCTTGAGCTCTCATCTTATGGTGTGATATCATTGGTGCTACTTATTGGTGTGCCAAAAATTTGCAATACATCTTTACTTCATTTCATAGAGTTTTGCATGTCTTTAAGCATTAATCTAAGTCAAAACTAACCTTATTATGCTATTTTTCAGGAACCCAGGTGAATTGAAGAAAGGAGGAATCAAAGACACCAGTCTTCCCAAAAGTGGAGCAAAGGACAGGCCGTCTCTTTAAAGGACGGTCTGTACTTTCAAAAGTCTTGACATTTCCTATGTGATCCAGAATCACTTCCACGTGGTTGGCAATCGATGAGGCAAGGGATAGACCGCCTTTCCAAAAGACGGCCCATCTCTCAGAAAATAAACCACAAGACTGAAAATCATCAGAGTCAAAGGACGAGGCAAAGGACATTCAATCTTTCACAAACACGGTCCGTTAATCAAGGGATGGACAGAGACCAAACAGAAGCCAAATTGAAGTGATAACTCAAAGGACAGTCCATCCCTGCACATCTGGTATCCTTCGATTCTAAATGAATTAGAGGTTTTTGAGACTTAATATAAATAATATTTTTCCTTCTTTTTCAGATATAGTTGAATAGAGTCTATAGTATAGTATAGTTCAACATAGTAGATAGATATAAAGTTCAATATTGCAATTGAAGATTGAAGATCAAAATCATCAATTCAAGTTTTCTTCTGGTAGTTGTGATTTCATTGATAAGAATATTCAATTACTTGCTTTATTCTTCTCTTATTTCCATGGGTAACTAAATCTAGATTCGGAGTTGCGAACCCTAATGATCTCAATTGGGTAAAATTGATTGTGGGTTTAAGAATATTTGATTGATTTGGGGTTTATAAAATGTGATTGATGATGATAGTCATTCAATTATGGCCAATTACCTTTATTGTGATTGAAAGAGCCAATTTAGATTGGGTTAGTATCAATCAATAATAACTCAAGGCTTTAACCATTGTTTAATAGGTTCTCCTAGACATAGGTTGAATCTAACTGGTAAAATACAATCGGGTAGAAGGGAGTTCTCTTTGATTTGATAAAACTAAGGTAGATTGACACTATTGGTGTTATTGAAAGATACCCATTGGTTTCCTAAGTGATTTCTTACATATTCATCAAAAGACCATTCTCAATTTTCCCATATTGAGTGATTTAGGGGGGTTGATCCAAATTTGAGGTCACTTCCCTATTGTTTCTCATTATTGATTACAGTCTCAAGCATTTACAATAATTAATTATAGCTATATTTTTCTAACCCTAATTTGAATAGCATCTAAACTCTCAAATCTGAATTGGAAACTTCTAGATAGTTTGGGTCTACCAAAGTCCCTATGAATTCGATCCCGACTCGTAGTTGGGTATTATATTTGCATCGACCGCGTACACTTTCTATTGGAGTGGATTTGAGCAACGATCAAATTTATGACGCCGATGCCAGTGAGTTTGGCAGGGTCCCTATCTAGCATTTTTTATTTAGTTTATTTGATTAGACATATTCTTTCACTTTTGCTTTGATTTGTTGTTTGAAGTAGAAGTATGTCTATACAACAGGGAGAGGTGGACAATGTGTTTGCATAGGTCAATGACGAGGTTGACTACGCAAGCACAATTGTATCTCCTAGGGTCAATGCTACGTCTTTCAAAATAAATGGAAGCATATACACAATACTCAAAGAGGATGTCATGACCTGAGCTTAGACCTCGGATCGTAACACAGGACCTAGAATCACGAATGACTCTAAGCTAATCCATGGCACATGCATAACATAATTGAGAACATAAGCTAAACAGAACAATCATAAAGCATAACATAACGCATAAGGGAAAGTCTAGGATTGTAACACCCCAAAACTTTCCTAAACCCAAACTCAGACCTAGCATGAAAAGTCAGGGGAAAACCAGAAAATTTTATTGCAGAACGACCCAGACAACGGATTGTTGTCACCTCTAACGGGCCGTTGTCTGAGCTGTTGTCAGCTTTGCAGAATCTTCCTCCGGGAACCAATGAGGCATAAGACGACTTTTTGAAAGGATTAACGAGTGGTCCTATCGTCCGTTGCATCCCAAGTTCAGAAACCTACCTAACATCTCCTAGAAACAATGAGTGGAACTAATGGCTCGTGGTTCCTACCAACAAGACATTACTCCCACCCGTAACCGAGTCCCAGGTCCAAGAAGTGCTGACCATGAGTCGATGCGACGACCTATTAGTTCTACCAACGAGTCGTTGCGTTGCCCATTGTCTTAGGGCCCAAATACCCCTACTAGTGACAACGAGAGGTACCAAGGACCAGTTGGTTTGCCCAACGAGTCGTGGTTTCCTCCCATGGTCCCATTCTAGTGAGTTCAATTTTTAAGCCCAGGATCAACGATTGGTTCCAAGGGGCCGTGGTTTCGACCAACGACCCATTGTGACGCTCGTTGGATCCTGTCGGGCAATTTTTCAGATTTTCTTTCAGGGTTAATTTTAGTAACTTTCCAGCTTTTTAATCTCTAAACCTTGTCATTTTGGGCTCTTTTCAGGGAGAATTAAAGGGGTAGAACAACGTTCCCTCTTCATTTCTTCATTCTCTCGAAAGTCAGAATGTAAAAACAGTCACGAAGCACAGAGCGGGGCAAGAGTTTCGATTTCTTCTTGTCATAATTTCTCAAGGATTTTCTCAAGAATCCTTCACCAGGTATGTGGAAATTTAGCAAGGGAATTGTTCCTCCCTTGTGCCACAAAAATCCATCTAACTTTTCTTATCAGTTCTAAGCCATGAGTTTTTGAATGTGAGTAAATTATTAGTTAGATTCCGTCTATTTCATGTGGAATATTTTGTTCATGTTAATTGTTGCCATATTTCCACTATCTAATGATCATGTTGATATTGTTTCCTATAAAAAAAGTTTTAGCCCTAACTCCATGAATGTAGTAATTAAGGTCTTGCATAGTTGAGTAGATATTTATGTCGCTTGACTCTATCAGTGTTGGAAATTCCATGTTATTATTATCAGTTAAATTCTTAGTTAGTTGCATGCTAGCTCAATTTCAGTCACGATGTTGATATTTTCAGTATATTTCAGTAATGTCAGCTGATCAGTTTGACTATAGTCAGTTTTTAAGGTTATAAGTTATCAATTCTAAGTTATAAGTTCTTAGTTCTCAGTTATTAGTTAGTTCTATAGACGGTCAAGATGCTTCCAGATAAGCAGCTCTGACTAGTATTAGTACACCAGTTACAGTATTCGGTCTGATAAGACTATAAGGAAACTTCCAAATAAGTACCCGTGACTTAGTCTTGGGCTCCAGCTTCGAGCTATCAGCTTAGTAGTCATATTAGGACTATCCAGTAGGAGTAGGACTTAACGCCGAGCGGACTGGGGTTCCAGCGCACCCAGGTTCCCAGAACTACATTGCCATTGTAGGTATTTTATTGTCCCAATGACCCCATACTTATGATCACCCAGTTCATGCCTCTATACCCTGGCAAGGTATATTTGGTCCTATCGATGGGGCATATACATCGAACTTCACGTTTAGCTCACGTGGTTATATGTCGGTTATAGAATCTCCCACCAGTCAATACAGTTTTAGTTTAGTTAAGTTTAGCTCAACTCAGTATCTCAAATCCAGGACATGTCTATGACCATCAACCAAGGTCATTATTGACCATATCAGTTATATTTCAGTGGTATCCGTTTTTAGTATTTCAGTGGTCATTTCATGTCACTTCAGTTCTGTTACTTGTTCTTTCTGCTTATTATATCTCTCACTCAGTACATTCAAAGTACTGACGCATACCTTCTATATTGTATAGTATCATGATACAGGCGCAGGTTCTCAATCCCAACATCGTTAGTAGTTTCCCTCAGATGATACCAGCAGCAACATTTGGTGAGTTCTCATCTTTCGAGGATGATATTTATTTTCAATTAGATTTTAGAGTTAGCTGGTGGCTTGTCCCAGCAACTCATTATTGAGTAGATAGATTTCAGGCATAGACACAGATTTTCAGTATTGTATTTCAAATGTATTGACTCTTGTCAAATCAGTTTTATTAAATGATTTTATTTATTTAAAACTTCCACTTATGTTTTTTCAGCTTACCAATGTTATGATAGACCATGGGTTGGGTTGGGGTTACTTGTGACTCCAAGTACCGTGTCTCATCCAGGGTACAGACTCGGGTCGTGATAAACTTGGTATCAAAGTACTAGGTTTAGAGTATCCTAGGATGTCTAAAAGCCGCGTCAAGTAGGGTCCTTTTTATGGGAGTGAAGCGCGCCACACTTATTAAGGGGAGGCTACGAAACGTTATAGGAAACTCCCTTTTGTTTATACTCCTTCTCGTGCGTTGAATTTCAATTCCATAAATGTTCTCCTAACTCGTGCTCTATTTTGTTTCAGTGAAACTATGCCTCCAAGACAAGGAAGTGGAAGAAGGGCTGGCAACACTAACCGACCTACTCCACCAGCTCCAGCATCTCCTCAGGACGATCAAGTGTCCTCAGCAGAATTCAGAGCGGCAATCCAGCTGCTGGCTAAGACAGTGACAAATTAAGTGAACCAGCAGGTGGTTCCGGTGAACACAAACGAGTTCGCAGCTGCTGCTAGGGTTAGGGACTTTACCCAAATAAATCCTCCAGCATTTCATGGATCCAAGGTGGGAGAGAACCCATAGGAGTTTATAGATAAGGTGCGAAAGATCATCCAGATAATGGGTGTTAGTTCCATGGAGAGTGCTGATTTGGCCTCCTACCAGTTGAAAGGGGTGGCTCAGATTTGGTACGATCAGTGGAAGAAAGGAAAACTAGGAGGAGCAGAACTGGTAGAGTGGGAAGAGTTCACTACAGCATTTCTAGACAGATTCTTCCCCTGGGAGTTGAGGGAGGCTAAGGTCGCAGAGTTCATGAACTTGAAACTGGGTAACAGGACAGTGGAGGAATATGTAATGGAGTTCACTTGGTTGTTGAGGTATTCTCTAGAGAAGGTAGCCGAGCCAAGGGCTCGCATGCTTAAGTTCATCAATGGAGTATCAAACTTGGTACTTAAGGAGTGCAGAACCGTGATGCTCATTAAGGACATTGACCTCTCCAGCCTCATCGTTCATACCCAGCAGATTGAGGCAGAAAAACTGAAGGATATAAAGCGGGAGAACAAGTGGGCTAGAATGGGTCAATTAGACTATGGCCACAGAAGTCCGGCGGCAATAGCCACCCACAGAAGCAGTAGTAGAGGACTCCAACACCCACCTCAGCCAGCGCCCCTACTTTTCGATCCCACAAGGATCGGAAGGGTGGAGCATCTGGCCCTCAGTCCCAAAGTTGCAGTTCTAGAAATCATTATCTAGCTTTCTCTAAGTATGGAAAGAAACATCCAGGTGAATGCCTCCAGGGTAAAGAGGTTGCTTTGGGTGTCGACAACTAGGTCACCAGCTAAAAGAATGTCCATCAGTAGGACGGGAGAGATCACAGTCTACCACTTCAGCAGCCCCAGCAGGCCGTCCAGCTCAGTAGGGTAACACTTCAGGTATAGATTGAGGTCAGCACTAAAACTGCTTTTATACTTTGTCCTCTCGTTAGGTTTAGAAGAGCTCATGGACGTGGTCACGGGTATGTTATGTCTCTTCCATCTAGATATGTATGTCCTACTAGATGCAGGAGACACACTATCATTCATGACTCCCTATGTAGCTTTCCAGTTTGAAATCAGTCTAGAAGTCCTCTCAGAACCATTCTCAGTCTCTACCCCAGTTGGCAAGTCAGTTAGAGCCAGCCGGATGTATAGAAAGTACCCAGTTTCAGTATTGAGTAAAGTCATTCCAGCTGATCTAGTAGAGTTAGACATGATCGATTTCGACCTTATCCTTGGCATGGATTGGCTACACTTCGGTTATGCTTCAGTCGACTACTGAATTAGATTCGTTAGATTTTAATTTCCAAATGAGCCAGTTCTAGAGTGGATGGGTAGTAGTTTTGAGCCTAAGGGTCGATTTATTTCCTACCTCAAGGTAAGGAAGCTCATTTCTAAATGGTGCATATATCACCTAGTTCGGGTCAAAGACTCCAACTATTCAGTCAGTTTCAATTGTCAGTAAGTTCCCTGAAGATCTTTTATGAGTCCTTTCCGAGTGGGAAATAGACTTCGACATAGACCTTCTTCCAGACACTCAACCCATCTCCATTCCTCCTTATAGAATGGATCCAGCAGAGCTTAAGGAGTTGAAGGAACAACTAAAGAACCTTCTTGATAAGGGTTTCATTAGGCTCAATATCTCTCCATGGGGTGCTCCAGTGTTGTTCGTGCGAAAGAAAGATGGTACTCTCAGAATGTGTATCGACTTCTATCAACTGAACAAAGTTACAGTTAAGAACAGGTATCCCCTACCCAGGATTGATGACTTGTTTGATTAGCTTCAAGGAGCCAGTTGTTTTTCCAAGGTAGATCTCTGATCGGGGTATCATCAGCTTAGAGTTAGAGAATATGACATATCGAAAACAACCTTAAGAACTCGATATGGTCACTATGAATTCGTGGTTATGTCCTTTGGACTAACTAATGGCCCTACAGCTTTTATGGACCTGATGAACAGGTTTTTCAAGCAATATCTAGACATGTTTTCATTGTATTCATTTATGAAATTCTAGTATACTCTAGAAATGAGGAAGAACATGCTATCCATCTGAGAATAGTGCTACAGACGCTTAGAGACCGCTAGTTGTTCGCTAAATTCAGCAAATGTGAATTCTGGTTGAAGTCTGTGACTTTCCTTGGTCACGTGGTCTCAGGTAAAGGTATTCAGGTAGATCCTCAAAAGATAGCAGTGGTGAAAGACTGGTCAAGACCTACTTTCATAATAGATATCAAAAGTTTCCTGGGTCTAGATAGTTATTATCAACGATTTGTAGAAAGATTTTCCTCTATTGCATCTCCTCTGACTAAGCTAACTCAAAAAAGGTAAAGTTTCAATGGTCAGATGCATGTGAGAAGAGTTTTCAAGAGCTAAAGACTCAACTCACTACTGCTCCATTTTTAACTTTACCAGAAGGAACAAATGGGTTCGTAGTATATTGTGACGCTTCCAGAGTTGGACTCGGTTGCTTTCTGATGCAGCGTGGTAAGGTGATAGCTTACGCCTCCAGGTAGCTCAAAGTTCATGAGAAGAACTATCCAACTCATGACCTTGAGTTGGCAGCAGTGGTGTTTGCATTAAAAATATGGAGGCATTACCTTTATGGGGTTCATGTGGATGTTTTTACCGACCACAAGAGCCTTCAGTACCTGTTCAGTCAGAAGGATTTGAACCTTCATTAGAGAAGGTAGTTGGAGCTTCTAAAGGAATATGACATAATTGTGCTATACCACCCGAGCAAGGCCAATGTGGTGGTTGATGCCCTAAGCAGTATGTCCATGGGGAGCGTTGCTCATGTTGAAGAGGGCAGAAAGGAACTGGCAAAAGATATTCACATGTTAGCTTTATTGGGAGTGTAGTTGGTCGATTTAGCTGAGGGCAGAGTAGTAATGCAAAATGGGTCAGATTCCTCGTTAGTTGTTGAAGTTTAGTCAAGGCAAGATAAAGATCCCATATTGCTTAAGCTGAAAGAAGCAACTCTCAGAAAAGAAGTGGAGGCTTTCTCCAAAGGGAGAGATGGTGTGCTTTGTTACCAGGGCAGACTTTGTGTACCGAATGTAGGTGACTTGAGGCAACAAATACTAGAAGAAGCACATAGCTCTAGATATTCTATCCACCTAAGTGACACTAAGACGTACCGTGATCTACGGGATATTTACTGGTGGAACAACATGAAGAGAGACATTGTAGAGTTTGTGGCTAAGTGCCCGAATAGCCAGCAGGCTAAGGTGGAACATCATAGACCTGGGGGTATGACTCAGGATATCAACATACCCACGTGAAAGTGGGAAGAAGTGAATATGGAATTCACTATAGGTCTACCTCATACTTGTCGGCAACATAATTCAATTTGGGTGATAGTAGATTGGATGACCAAGTCAGCACATTTCCTCCCAGTTAAAACAACAGACTCAGCAGAGGATTATGTTAGGCTGTACATCCAGGAGCTAGTCAGACTACATGGGGTACCCTTGTCCATCATTTCAGATAGAGGCACCGAGTTCACCTTGCATTTCTGGAAGTCATTTCAGAAAGGACTCGGTACTCAGGTCAAGCTCAACACAACTTTTCACCCTCGATAGATGGACAAGCTGAGCAGACTATTCAGACCTTAGAAGATATGTTGAGAGATTGTGTGATCAACTTCAAGGGAAGTTGGGATGATCACTTACTTCTCATCGAATTTACATACAACAACAGCTACAACTCCAGTATTTAGATGGCTCCGTTTGAGGCATTATATGGTAGGAGGTGTAGGTCTCCTATATGGTGGTTTGAAGTTGGTGAAGCTACTAATGAGCTGGTAATTTACCAACTCATTAGGCTCTTAAGAATCAACTTTAGTCTAGCTTTCAATTCTTTTAGATGGATTTTGTGCCCTTTTTGCCTTTTTGTGTGCAGATACCTGATTTGGAAAAAAGAGCAAGAAAGGGAGCAAAAAGAAGGGATTCAGGTGAAAACCGGCGAAACGCCGACTAAGAGCTAATGAATACTGCCTCTGGGAATGATATCAATCGGTGAATGCAGACTTCAACTGGTGACTTGCTGGTCCTTTCGCCGAATGACAAATGAAAATTCTAGATCGAAGAGAAAAGAATCGACGGCACGCAGGTGGATACCGGTAGGGGTGGGCAAAAAAACCGAAAACCGAAAAACCGAACCGAACCGAATTAATTCAATTTTTTGGTTTCGGTTTTTTCGGTTTTTCGGTTCGGTTTTGGTTTTTTTTTTTAAATTTCGATTTTTCGGTTCGGTTTTCGGTTCAACCGAAATTTTACATATTTTTTTTTTAAAAAAAATTATAACTTAATTTCAAAAAAATAAAAATACTACACCCAACCCAAATCTCAAAGCACATTTACATTTAGAGAATTATTTATATAATTGATACAATTGCTTAAGTTTTTTTTTACAAATAACAAGTTTTATAATAGTTTTAGCATGTTAAGAAAATTCTTACTATTATTAATATGTTTTGAAAGAAAAATGAAATATATAATATCTATTTAACAAGAAATTAGGGACCATAGATTATTAAAATCTTAAAAGACCCTTAACTTTTTATTGGTTTTGTTATAAGGATATTAAGCATATGAGAAAATTTATTATCAAAAATTCAATGTTATGTATGTACTACTAAATGTAAATCAATTGATCCCACTATTTTCTTTATTTAAAAAGTTAAAATTAAGCTTAGTTGAATTAAACTTTAGAATTCAAACTTAAAATAATTTATTTTGAATTTAAAAAGATAAAATAACTCATTTTTAATTTAAAAAGTAGCTCATTTTGTAAGTTAAATAATAGCCCATTAATTAGGCCCATAACCGAAAAAACCGAATTAGAAAAACCGAAAAAACCAAACCGAATTTGAAAAAAACCGAACCGAACCGAATTAGTTTGGTTCGGTGTTTGGTACACTACATGAAAAACCGAAAACCGAAAAAACCGAACCGAAATTTAAAAAAACCGAACCGAAAAACCGAATGCCCACCCCTAGATACCGGTGAATCAACGAAGGAATCGCCTAAGGCTACTGGAACTCACTAGATGCGAAGGTAATTAGAGTTGGCGGTTTGTGAAATGTAACCGGCGAACCGCAGGTACTCCCGCAAGTGCCAAACGCTGATCAGGGTAAAAACATCCAGCACAAAAAAAGAGATAGATGGATACCCTACTTTTAGATATATTTTATAGAGAAGTACTTTGTACACATCAGATCTCAATTTTTAGCTTTATTCTCTTGGCAGAGAAGAAAGTAAGAATTTGATTGGTGAAAATTGAAAAGAATTATTTTCTTTTTCTTTTTCTTCTTCCTCCATAGCAAGGTACTACCATTGTTGAAAACTTTTTGTTGAATCTGATTTTTCTACTCCTATTATTGAATTCAATGAGTTTGTTGTCAATTGTGCTTTTGAATTTTTTAACTATGAGCAGCTGAATCATTAACTAAAGGTGTGTGGTGATGAATGCTTAATTAGAGTAGGTATTGCTAGAGTCATCTCAATATTATTTAATTAGTGTAAATCTGTTAGATTCTCTCCAATCTATAATTGAAGATCCATTGTTGTTGATATGGGTCTAACTGTTCTTACTTGATTTTTGCTTGCAAAAGAAGAATTGAGTATTTGGAGAGAATTTAACAGTGGACATGGATGAGAGATTGTGAAATTGGCCTAGAAATAGAAAAAATTACATTCTTACTCCTAATTAATAGCTAATAGCTAGAAATTAGTGCAGCTATTAATCCAAATCTAATCGGGTTGATTTAATTGTGTCTAGGAGAATGAAAGAACTCTAGAAAGAGGTATTTATGAGGCTGAAAAGCATTAAATTGCCACTTTCCTGAGATTATTTACTCAAATCAAACTTATGAGATGACGTAGCATGACCGTATTTAATTAGCGTATCATCTACACCACACCTCTAGTCTTTCACATTCTTGTCAACAACCTTGTTAATTTTGCTATCTTAGTTAGCCAAATTAGAAGTTATATTCTACTGTAAATTTCAATCTCCTACAACATATTTATTTCCATGTTATTCTCAAGTGGTGCAAGCTAAATTCAATTTCTCAAATGACACTCGTGCGTATCATTCACTAATCCCTATGGGATTTGACCCCGACATTCGTCGGGATATTTATTTTGATACAACGACCGTTTATGCTCTTTGTATCAAGAGTATATATTGGACACTTTCAAAAATGGCGTCATTGCTGGGGACTAGCTCTTGATACTCTTGTGTTGATTGTCAATTTGAATTAGTTTTACACCACGCTTGTTGCTATTAAGCAATCGTTGCGTTACTCATGAGCATCTTCAAAAGGTGGTTGCGAGACCCTGAGGGGGTGCCTTATGTGGAGACTATCAAACTAGTAGATAAGATGTGGCATAGAGAAGGGAAGAAAGACACAATGTTGCCGGACATGATGAAGCAGATGGAGTTGTTAACGAACTATATGAAGGGTTTCCATGTAAGATACCACCAAGCCAACAACAGATATGAGTACGCTTATCATGGAAATCAAGATTGGAACAATGTTTAGTGAGTTGAGATGAGTAGCCAGAAGAGCGATGAGTCAGTCCTATCCCACATGGAAAGCACTCTCGAAGTGGTACTTGGAAAGGTCCTTTCAACTGAAGCAGGTATTTAAGACTTGAAGAGTAAACTATTGGACCATACAACCCCCGTGAAGAGTCATGACGTAATAATACAACAATTAGAGGGTAGGATGAAAGAGTTAGTATCTCAGGTGGTAGCTCAAACAAAAGAAACAAGCACTTCCTCACCTCAAGCCATCATAGACGACGATATATTTGAATGGGAAATGGAGGAAGAGGTTGTAGGAGAAACGATTACTGATTTCCTTTTGAAAGGTGAAGAACTCGAGGAGGTTCGTCAAGTGCATAAGGAGAAAAGAAATTATCCCTTCCATCCAAGGAAGCCTGACCTCGATTTAAAAAATCGCACAACTTCTTCGTCACAACCATTTACATGCCCTTATTCACGCGTCTGCAAGTGTACAGGTCGTGCAAGTAATATAGTGGCTCTTTTTAAGAACCGGAATGTCGAACCCACAGGGAATGGACCCATTCCTCTAACTATCCATTTCAAGTATGATCTTAAATTTCGCAAGTGTCAGTTATAGAAGTTTTTGAGGGAGATTTAATTAAGTCTAGTTTTGGTCAACGAGATATCCTGAATTTACTGTAGGAGCAACATAGAGTTAAAACCAGATAATCATGCGATACTACGATTTGCACTGGGTTAAGCATGAAACTATCGATTATTATTTCACATAATTAGAATTGCATGTTCATGGTCTTTCCTCTAAACACGGCGAACTAGCCTCACTGCATCATTGTGAGTGAGGATGCTAATTTGTAGTTCGCGGGCAATTAATTACGTTGTGGTTTACAGGGAAACGATTAGGGACTTTCGTGCGTCTAATCATTTAACTCGACTTAGCCTCACAACTACTTCTTCGAGTGGTGATGTGATAATCCTAAGTAGGTCTTTAATAACCCCCGTTTATTAACCAAGCAAGGTGTTAGGTATATTTCTATCCTAACACGAATTTACATCGTGAGATACAAACATGCTTCTTACATTCTCATGTCCTGACGTAGGTAATTCTTTCTCAAGCAATTGCCCAAGCTAACGTATATGTTTTAATGGTGATCAATCATAAAAACAACCAACAATCCAGAATGCAAGACGAAAACAACAATCAATAACTTAATTCCAAAACAATTTCATAAAATCACAATCATAATTCATGGCTTCAACCCTAGAGGAAGGCTTCTTGCCATTCATGTTCGTAAAACTACAACTAACTACTACTAAACTAACATACTTACATGAATTTGGTAGATGAGAAGGGAATTTGCCAAACCCTAGATGAGTTCTCCCACTTCTCCCTTCACTCCTAGGTAGTTTTTCGGAATAAAATCATGACAAAGTGGTTTTAGGAGCTAAGGGACCTATTTATAATAAATGAGAAACGTGCACAATTTAGCCTGTCGTGGAATGGCTCCGTGTCACGGAGTGTATCGCGGAGCACTGCCTCCGTGACACGGAGGTAACGTGAAAGCTCTCTGGAAATTGCCTCCAAAAGCCGAAACTGCCGAGTGCCACCGCGTTGGCAGCGTGTCACGCTGCTTGGGCAGCGCGTTGGCCTTGCTCTATCGCGTAGCTGGCATGGCGTGGCACGTTGCTGGCGCGCTGGTGCTGCCTGCCTGCCGCGTCTGCTCCCGACTCCATTCCGTTACTTCACCAACTTATAAATTAGTTTATCAAAATCATTAAAACCTACAAAACAAGGACTAATCATGTTGGTTAGCACATATATTCACATTTATGTAAAATCACATGAAAATGTATACGATTACTTAGCTAAACAAGACTAAATTAAGTTATCAAGCGTCACTCGGGCATGCTATTTTGCCCGAGATCAGCCATCCATTGTGCCACCTTCGAAGTTGGAGCTCAAACCCTTACCCACTCACTTCCAATATGCATATATGAGGGAAAATGAGACGTTCCCGGTCATTACTTCAGCAAAACTAACTCCTTCCTAAGTGGAAAAACTCATTGTAGTATTGGAAAGGCACATTCGAGCAATGGGGTGGTCGATAGTTGATATCATCAGTATTCCTCCGAGGATTGCACTCACAAGATTAATCTTCAAGAAAATTGCAGCCCGTCAGTTGAGCATCAAAGGCGTTTGAACCCACCTATGCAAGAGGTGGTCAAAATGGAGATTATTAAATGGCTAGATGAATGTGTGGTATATCATGTTGCAGACAGCAGCTGGGTAAGCCCTGTACAGTGTGTGCCAAAGAAATGAGGCATTACGGTTGTCCCGAATGAAAAGAATGAATTAATTGCCACTCGCCCAGTCACTGGATGGAGAGTTTGCATGGACTACCATAAGTTAAACTCTTGGACAAAGAAAGATCATTTCCCGGTGCCCTTCATTGACCAAATGTTAGATCGGCTGGCCGGAAAGGAGTACTATTGTTTCTTGGATGGATACTTGAAGTACAATCAAATTTCAATCACACCCGAGGATCGATAAAAAACCATATTTATATGTCCCTATGGCACTTTCACATTCAAGAGGATGCATTTTGGTCTTTGCAATGCCCCTTCCACTTTCCAAAGATGCATGATGTCCAACTTTTCAGATATGGTAGAAGATACTATGGACGTCTTCATGGATGACTTTTCAGTTGTAGGGGACTCATTTGACTACTATTGGACACACTTAGAGGAGGTATTAAAGAGATGCAAAGAAACAAATTTGGTCCTTAATCGGGAAAAATGTCATTTTATGATAAAAGAAGGGATTGTGTTGCAAACACAAGATTTTCGAAAAAGGGATTGAGGTGGACCAAGCCAAAATCAATGCCATTGCTCTGTTATCTCCACCGTGCACCATGAAGGGTGTTAGGAGTTTCCTCGGACACGCGGGTTTTTACCGCCGGTTTATTAAAGATTTCTCTAAGATATCTCATCCTCTATTTCGACTGCTGGAGAAGAAACAAAAGTTTAATTTTGATGAGGAGTGCATGAAGGCCTTTGTGGAGTTGAAGGAAAGGTTGATTTCCTCTCCAATCATTATAGCACATGATTGTTCAAAACCTTTTAAGCTCATGTGTGATGCTAATAGGGTGGCATTAGTAGCAGTCCTTGGTCAGCGGAGAGACAAGATATTTCACCCGATTTACTATGCTAGCAAAGCTCTAAACGACGCACAAACAAACTACACAGCAACAGAGGAGGAGTTACTCGCTGTTGTGCTTGCATTTGAAAAGTTTCTGGCATACTTGTTAGGAACGAAACTGGTGGTGCACACAGACCATGCAGTGGTTAGGTATTTAATGGCCTAGAAAGATGCTAAACCGAGACTGATCAAGTGGATTTTGTTGTTGTAGGAATTCGCCTTTGAGGTGAAGGATCGTAAGGGATGTGAGAATCAAGTGGCCGACCATCTATTGTGCTTGGAAATAAGTGGTCAACCAGGGGCATATGAGGAGATCAATGATGCCTTTACGGATGAATATATTCTGGCTGCAACCCACGATCTAACACCGTGATTTGCCAATTTTGCTAATTACTTGGCCAACAACATCATACCCGAAGGTTTGAACTTTCAACAAAAGAAGAAATTCATGCATGATGTCCGGAAATTTTACTGGGACGAACCTTACTTCTTTTGGAGTTGCGCAGATGGTTTAATATGACAGAATGTTCCAGAAGTAGAGATGGTCCCAATTCTAGAGGCTTGTCATTCTTCACCTGTTGGGGGTCATTATGGGAGTGTGCAGACAGCAGAAAATGTGTTACAGTGTGGGTTTTATTGGGCTAAACTATATCAGGATGCCCATGACTTTGTGAAGCAATGTGATCGGTGTCAAAGAATAGAGAGTATTTCAAGGAGGCATGAACTTCCACTAACACTGATCTTAGAGGTTGAGTTGTCCGATGTATGGGGGATCGACTTCATGGGCCCTTTTGTGAGCTGTTATGGAAACACATACATCTTGGTAGCAGTTTATTATGTATCCAAATGGGTAGAAGCTGTTGCACCACCCAATAATGAAGAAAGGAGCATAGCAACCTTTTTAAAGAAACATATTTTCTGTCGATTCGGTACTCCCAAAGCTATCATGAGAATGGGGGATCACATTTTTGCAATAGAGTATTCAGCACATTGCTAGCTAAATATGGTGTGAAACACAAAATGGCCACCCCTTATCACCCACAAACCAGTGGCCAAGTAGAAGTTTCAAATCGGGAAATAAAATATATCTTAACTAAAACAGTCAATGTTAACAGAACGGATTGGCACGGAAGTTAGATGATGCCTTGTGGGCATATCGAACTGCATTTAAAATGTCAACAGGGATGTCTCCATATCAACTTATGTTTGGAAAATCATGTCACCCCCCTGTTGAGTTAGAACACAAAGCCTTGTGGGCATTAAAAAGCTTAAATCTTGAATGGGGAAGAGCTGTCCAAGGATGAGTTCATAATCTGCATGAGTTAGATGAATTTAGAATGAGCATATGAGAATGCAACTATTTACAAAGCTAGAATGAAACATTATCATGGCAAAAAGTGTTGCAGCGCAATGTAGCTCCTGGGAACTGGCTGTTGCTATCCAATTCACGGCTACGGCTATTCCCTGAGAAGCTAAAATCCAAATGGTCAGGGCCTTTAAAAGTATCTCAAATGTATGAAAATGGTGCCATAGAACTCCATGGAGAGAATGGGAGAAAGTTCAAGGTGAATGGACACGAGTAAAAAGATATCTGGAGGTGTTGGAAGAAATTGGTCGAACAAAGGTCGTATATCTAGATGAACTGTAGGCCATGAGAGAATTTGTCGTTCCATGATGTTAATTAAGACGCTTCTTGGGAGGCAACCCAAGCATTTTTATTCTCTAACTCTTCTTATATGTATTGTTGTTTTTGATTTTTTTTAGGTTAGGTTGGTGAACTTTAAGAAGAACAAAGCTAAGGCTGGCCGACGCTAGACTGGTGAAACGCAGACAACACTCCGTGAATCACCGATAGGTCACTGAACTTATCCAGTGCACTAAAGGATCCAAAGCTAGTCGGCGACCCATCCGGCGAAGCGCCGCTTCAAAGCGCGAACCACCAGTAAGTTGCCAATTTCAACCAATGTACCTGGTAGTGGCCTTGACATCGGCGAAACGCCGGACGCATTCTGTGACACGCTGGTCAATCGCTGATCCAGTTTCCAGAAACTCGCTCAGGTAATGTCAGCAGTAGCCACATCGGCGTATCGCCGGTCCACTTTGGCGATCGCTGGTATGCCCCGATCTAGAATATTCCCCTTTTTAAAAGTTTGATCGACCTCCACACCTTTCATCTCCCATTTTCCTCTTTCCCACCATTTTTCATTCTCCTAATAATCCACTTTCCCACCAATCCTCCATTAATGACCATCATGTTTCCACCCAATCAACTTCCCCTCCTTTCCCATTTAAATACCTCTCGCCACTTTCATTTACCCATCTCCTTCACTCAACTATAATCTCAACATACTAGTAGTAAGAAGAGGCTGTCATTTGTGGATACTCCCCTATCTGGTAAGGTCTCTGTCGCTCATGGTCTAAAATTGCGAGTACTATTGGTGATATTTTGCTTTTATGTGTTTATCTCATGCTTTTATTTGCTATATTTGGCTGGATTTTGATTTATATATTTTCACATGGGTGTCACATTGTGTTTGGGTGAAGTCTGACTAACCCCGAGCGGGACACCCTCTCAAGTTACCCAATGATAGATCGATTGACACCTTTCATAATGGCGATTTGTTGTTTTATTGGATTGGGTGAAAATTGGTGTACATCTATGTGGAGGTGGCATGTGGGTTAATTGCATAAAGGTTGCCCACCGGTGGACCGTCAGTTTTGCTTCGGGAATTGCCTGTTATTTCGCGGCTTGATTTGCCTAATACTGTATGCTGGCATAAATCTGTAGGTCACTGGCACTTCGAGTTCGGGACCAGTGTTTCAAAAGTGGGGGAACCAATAAGTATGACGTTTACACCCAGGTCACTGCCTCACACCAGCGATTCATAGGCGTTTCGCGGAACCGCATCCGCATTTCGCCGACTATTCGCCGGTGTCACTGTTCGGTGATTTTTGGGTATAACTACACGCAAGTGCACGTGGTCGAACAAGTAGTAAAGTGGCTCAAGTAAGCCAAGTATCGATCCCACAGGGACTGGAATAGGGTAACAATCTACTCAAGTGTCAATAAACTTTAACTCTAAAAATGCAAACAACAGTGTGAAGAAGAGTTTGATATTTTGTTTCCTACTTTTATACTAATTCTAAAACGAATATACAATTTGAGTCTGAACTATAAGTATGAGCATGCTGAGGTTAAATGAACATGTAGAGAAATAAATTATCGATACAATTTGGTAAATCTTTCCTCCGGTTGCTAGTCAAGAATTATTGCCTATGGATTAAAACTCTCGTATTTAACCCAACTTAAGAATCATGAACCTTCCACCTACATTTCTGTGATGAAACGAAATTCATGTTCTAGCCATACAAAACCAATTCTTTAATTGACTAATAAGACTTTCAGGTATATCTCGATCCTGAAGGTAAATCAGTTCTCAATTTTCCCAACTAAGAAAAGATCATATCCTATTAATTCACAACTTTCCAATTTCTTGCTCTCTCGAGTGAAACTGGACTTTTTAGATGTACATTAACGTTGGCCACACATTAATGCAGTAAGAACAAGAATCAATAGAACAACCATGGAAGAAAAGATGAAAAACCAATTAACCAATAATTACATTTCAATACAATTGTTCTTAACCTCAGCAAGAAGAGGATTTAGCCACTCATTTGTGGATTAAACATCGTTAAATGAGTGTTAATCATACAAGCAATTGAAATAAAGAAGAAGGAGATAGAGAAAAACCCTGAGATTTTCGTCCCCTCAACTGCCTGTAACCCACGTTCTTGCTCCACCCAGTCAGAATAATTAAAAATGAACCTAAGTGTTCTATTTATACTAGTGGGAATTTTTTCCGGAATAACAAGCAACGTGTCACGGAGTGCATCGCGAAGCACTGCCTCCGTGACACGCCACCGACGCAGACCCTTACTGGAATTTGGTCCTCCAGGTATTAAGGCCCAATGTGGCACGACGTGCAATGCGGGGCTAGGCCAACGTGCCACGGCCCTAACGCGCACCTCCACTGGAAATAGGCATAATTTCACCATCCAGGCAGAATGCATCCGCGATGGCAGTGTGACATGGCTCCATCGCAGAGCCCCTTTAATTCGTGCCTTCAAGTGCTTTTTCCCTTGCTAGCATCCGAGTCCAATCCCGATCTCTCCCAACATGTATCTTAGCTCCATAACTTTATATTTTTTTCTGCAAAATGACGCTAATCATGTTGGTTAGTATAAATTCACATTTTATTACAAATCACATGATAATGTATAAACATCGATAGATAAACAAGGCAAAATGACACATTTGAGTATCACTTGGGCATATAAATTTGCCCAAGATCACTTACCCCACACTTAAATCCTTGTTCGTCCCCGAACAATAATCTTACACCTCATGTAACTTACACCCCATCCTGGCTACTTTGGTTCGACAATTCAAGCTACGGTCATACCGATTTTTCAATACAGCAAATCATCAAGAAAACATGCATGGTCTTATCAATAAGATGACCTTCAACACATTAAGACCTCCTAGACTCAAGAATCGACTCTCGATATCGGCAAACTCATGCAAATCAGCTGATCAAGATGTCCGACACGAATTTAATCTCTCATCGAGCATGTACCCTCACAACACAAGAGAATTTTCCCCTTTTTAATCACATGAACTCAAAAGATTACATGCAGGGGCATATAAACACAATTTCGCTCTCTCTCCCAAATGAATTCACATGCATCATGTCATGAACCATAGGCTTGCCTTTAGTGTATTACTCCACTAATATAAGGAAGTATGATGTAAGACCACGTAGGACTTAACGGGATGTAATGTAAGCTATAGAACTAGTGAATACTGGGCTAACAAATAATAACAACTAGCATCCTTAAGCGCCTTTTCAATACATCCCATCAACCTTATGGGCATTGTTTCTTCTTTCATCCTCCCATTCTTGAAGTCTATCTTTATTTTTGACCCCATATTCTTAAGCACACTTGACTCAATAACAAAGATTATTTATACATCTTCATTATATTTAATTTATAACGAGTGCACCTTTGACCTTTTCTTTCCTTTCATCACTCTGCTTTTTCTTTTCTTTTCACCATTCTCACTCCTTGACACTATGGGAAAATTATTTTCTTTTCTTGAGCGCTTAAGAGTTTTGGATCAAATTCACGGATAATGAAAAGAAGGGGTTAAGCTCAGTTTACACCTTTTTGACAAAAGAAAAATAATAGGCTAAAGGCTCAATGGGCTAACTAGGGTGTACATTCAAGGTGGTTACAATAATGAAAAAGAGAAACTTTCGGTTAAAACAAAGAAATGCCTACATCCTTTCCTACACTACACATCCTTCATTTCATTTCGTACACACACCAGGCAAGTTCTAGACACTTCACAATAGCATGGAATAAACAAAACCTCACCATACACTTATTGCACATGCTCAACTCAAGACATATTCACAGACTCTTCAATCAGCTAATTACAAGAATTCAATCATTAAGCCTCAATCACACTGAGTCAAACTCTATGGCCTAGGTATCTCAACATATTTACAAAGTTCCATGCTTTCATATGAATCACCTTTGCATTTTAAATATCATGTACAACACGCAACCAGAATTTTACAACCATAACGTAATGACAGGTTTGGGATACCAACAAACAAAAGAAACCATTAAAAGACAAAAACTACTCCTAACGACTACATTTCCCTTAAGACGGTCGTCATCTATCCATCATAGGGAACAGTCACTAACTACGACTTCGGTCCAATGGGACTATTCTCGATAAAAGAACCGAAAACAAACGCCGAGAAACCCAAAAATTTTAAAACTTCATGAAAAAATCTTTAAAATATTGATCATTTCGATAAAAGAAAAATATGTACAAAACCAGCTAACAACATTCAACAGCACACAGCACACCACAGCTTCACCTTAATTACAATACAGACATACACAAAAAATCACAGGGCCACAAGTTTATCCAAGCACAACAACAGACAGAGGCATTAAAAATAACAACAGCAACAAACACCTAACTACTCCCACCCCACACTTAAATCGAACACTGTCCCCAGCGTTCATAAAATTCAACATAGCACAAAAATGGGTGGTGAAACTCCCTGATCAATCAAAATATTCCACTTCTTCGTCAGGTGCTGCTGCCTCGTCTCCCATGTCTGAATTGCCACCATCGTCATCATCTGACTCCACATCGGAGTCATCAAGACGTGTCTCCTCATCTGTGGGGACATCATCATCGGTGGGCTCTACAAAAGCTGGCCCCACTTGGCATAGAGCCCTGGCATTTTCGCCAAAAGGGTAGTCTAGCTCGAGCTGCCACAGCTCCTCTTATGTTGCCGGCCTCCCGCCTATTCGCGGTTGGAGCATTTGCATCCCAAACATGCGAGCCATGTACTGATCATCCCAAGCATGTCGCTCGGCTAGTGTAAGAACTGGCCCGTGGGTGGTGTCGGGTGCCTTAGTTTTGGTGACATCTAAGGCCCGCCTCTCCATCTGCGGGATGTAGTCAAGGGCCTCCTCCTCAACATCTAGGCCCCTCAAGAACGTGGTCAGTAAGCCACCAAACCCGTACCTGTACCCCTGATGCAAACGGGCTCTCTTCATGGCGGAGATGATCACCGCCCCGACATTGATCTCCAACCCTTTCATCAGGGCGTATACCAAGCATACACGATCCCTGGTGACATCTGTCATATGCACCCCCAGGATCAGGCAGGAACAAACATTCTTCAGCCATATCCTAGATTCCCTGTTCATTTGTGAGTAGGGCAAGGTCTGATGGTAGCCCCTCTCCTTATGCCTGCTCCAACGTGCTGTAGACCGAGTTCCACACAAAGTACGTCGGATATCCGCATATGGTGGAGTGATATTCAGCTGTCGAAGCACATGGGCGTCTGGGTCCCGCGCCCCTAAGATAGCATTAAGGTGATGGGGCTCAAAAGTGACTATTTGCCCCCTTATCTTGATGGTGTGACTTCTGAGTGTCGGGTTCCAGTTGGCGTAGAATTCCCGAATCAGGTGCAGGTTGCACTCCTTAGGCTCTTCAAAGATGAAGTTCAGCCCGGCTGCCTCGATCCTGTGGACAATCCTGGGGAACTCCGGTGCCAACGGTTCCCTCGCTATGTGTTCTTCAGGGAAGTATTTGCTTTCCTTATGCTTTGCGTACCATTTCTTCCCCTCCTCTGTCACCCATCTGGTTCCATATTGACGACGTTGGCCACGTGGAACCGCTGGTGCTGCTGGGACTGTTGTTCCCAGTCTGATTCTTTTCCTTCCGGCGCCTGATGTTGATGCGCCCTTTCCCTTGTCTTGCCTGCTTGCCATTATTCCTGTCAAACCCAAAAGACAGTCCCAATGTTATTCCAATTAAAATTATCTTCGACTAAGGTTGGGTTAAGCTAGGCTACCCCACACTTAGTCTTTAGCCCCAATCACCACGTTACGACAAGATCATACTCATTTCCAAAAACAAACAACAAAACATAACAAATATGCTTAGTGCCTTTAGAGAATTCGACAGTATAAATTCTTTTGTACTACTCAGACTTCTTACAGCTAACCACAACATTACCATCGATCACTTTTCATCCCATAGCACTTATCAAGGAGAAACAAAGAAAAGTTATCTACATGAATCCATATAATTCACCCATTTCTTGCAATTTCCACAATTTTCTTAACCCGAAAATCCGTCGGTCTTTTAGCATATTAAAAGTTAGCACAACCGACTCATCTCACCCAACATAAACAACCTAGTAAGAATTCCAAATTTCAACTAATTTTTTCCTTTTCACACTCAAATTCAAGCCCTAGCTATGATTTTATCAAAAATTCTATCAAGCTATGTAATTATTGAGTTCACGCAATCACAATGATTCTACGAACGTCAATCAACAATAACTCAATTGAATTTTAAGCTCAATTTCTACTTAGGGCAAGTTTTGCTCATATCACATGTTCAACATCGAAAAATTCGACAAGAATTGAGATAGAGTTGAAGAACATACCTTGAATTTGATGAAATGAAGAAAACTTGATGAAAATGTGTGCCTAGGTCCGTGTCACGTTGAGGGAGAAGGGGTTTTTGGGATGTTTGTCGCGGAGGGAATGAAAAATGAGGAAAAAATGAGGGGAAATCGGGGTTAAAAAGTGAAAATTTTGCGCGGGTCACCCGGCGATCCGGTGTGACCCGTCGCGAAATACACCTCAACGTGTCACAGAGGGTAACGCGGAGCATGCCCTCCGTGACACAGAGCTGTCGCGCAGGTGTTCTGGAATTTGTAAAAATTCCAGAATTACCTTCAACGTGTCACGGAGGGTAACGCGGAGGCCCTCCTCCGTGACACGGAGCTATCGTGTAGGCTCACTGTTTTGCCACTTTTTATTAATTTTCTTACCTTGATTTTTCCTTTGCGATCCTTTGCGTATTTATCCTCCGTTCAACCTGAAATTCATCTCACAACAAGAAATTGGTTAGAATTATAGGTTTCACTTAAAATAAAAAAATAAAAATTTTGTTTTTAATTATTTATTTTTTCTTTTTCTCATTTTTGTTTTCTTTCTTTTCTACGAAATCTATTCACATTTTACAAAAAAAATTTCACAGGTTGCCTCCCGTGCAGCGCTTGGTTTACCGTCGCGGCTCGACGTCATTACGCCCATTCATCCTCTAGGGTGACAGACGTTTTCTCTCGACCACCTTCCTCACCCTAGTAATGCTTACATCTCTCCGGTGGTTTCCCCAATAACTCCCGTGACTCAACTCTCTGGACAACATCAGCTTGATTAATCATATTGATCATCGAGAGTTCCTCATACACAGCCGGGAGCTTGGTGGCCTTGTATACATCAAACACCTCCACCTTGTCGTGTGCTCGCATGGTTAGTTGCCCTGCAGCTACATCAATCAGCGCTTTCCCGGTTGCCAAGAAAGGACGTCCCAAAATAAATGGGACTTCCGCGTCTGGCTCAAAATCCAGCACGACGAAATCTACCGGGAAGATAAGGGAGCCCACTTGCACAAGCACGTCCTCCACAATGCCATCAGGTCTGGCTAAGAAACGATCCACTAGTTGCAAGATCACTGTTGTTGGTCTAGGACTCCCTAGTCCCAACTTCTTGAATACCGATGTCGGCATCAAGTTAATGCTCGCTCCCAAATCACATAATCCGCGAGCTCGGATACTCTGCCCAATTGTAATTTGTATTGTAAAGCTCCCAGGGTCCTTGAGCTTTGTGGGCAACCTGTTTTGTATCCGGGAAGTGCATTCCTCCATAAGAGCCACTGTAGCATACTCAGTCAACCGACTTTTGTTCGCCACGATGTCCTTAATATACTTTGCGTACTTCGGCACTCCCTGCAAGACATCAACAAGAGGTAAGTTAATATGTACCTGTTTCAGCACCTCCATGAATTTCTTGAAACACGCCTCCTCCTTGTGTTGCTTTAGACTTTGAGAGAACGGGAGTGGTGGTCTTTCTGGTTCAACCTCCTTTTTCTTCACCCTCTCATCACTTTGCTCCCTCTCACTTTCTGCTGCTCCCGATTGTTGAGGTGGTCTTTCCGGTTCCACCTCTTTAAGCTGCGAACCACTCCTTGTGGTCACTGCATTCACTTGCTTGGGGTTGGGATCCGTGTCGCTCGGGAGTCCTCCTCTAGGCCTGGTGTTTTGGGCTCCAGCAAATTGCCCAAATTGATACTCCAGTGCCTTGGTAGCTAACTGGTTGTTCTTTACCTCGGCTGCCAATTTCACATAGTCAGCCTGCAATTGAGCTTGGTTAGCTATCATTGTCTTGAACATTTCCTCAATGCTGGGTGATGGTGGTGGAGGAGGTGCATTGTTGCTTCTATATTGTGCCTGATAGTTCTGCTGCCCTCCTTGATTCCTCTGCGCCCCCTGACTCGAACTTTGCCCTTGATGGTTATTGCTACCCCAAGAGAAATTCGGGTGATTCCTCCAGTTGGAATTGTAGTTGTTGCCATACTGTAGGTGGTTGTTTCTCTGTACATTACCAACAAAGTTCACCGAATCAGGATTTTCTCCACAACACTCAGCTGAGTGTTCACTACTCCCGCATACTTCACACCAAATCTGCTGCACTACATTCACTGGGGCTTGAGACTAGTTCATGCTCATGTTACTGAAGTGGGTGTTAAGTTGATTTTGCAAAGCAACTATCTGTGCAGCAATAACTGTGAAACCATCCACTTCTAATACTCCCACTGCTTTCCTCATTCCTCCTCTTGACGAGTCCGCATTCCACTCCGAATTTCCCTGTGAAATACGATTCAACAAGGTATACAGCTCCTCATAAGTCTTCTCCAATGCTTGCCCCCCAGCTACTGAGTCTAGCAAGATTTTTGTGTGGGGTTCCAGACCCTCTATGAAAGTATGCACCAGCACATCATTGGATTGGTGGTGATGAGGACAATCCCGCAACATAGATTTGAATCTCTCCCAGGCTTGATACAGATTCTCTCCCTCTCTCTACTAAACTTAGAATTTGACTTCTAAGTCTTGCTGTTTTACCGGATGGAAAGAACCGTATCAAGAATTTCCTTGCAAGATCATCCCACGTAGTGATAGAATTAGGTGGCTCAGCTTTCAAACACCTCTTGGCTTCTCCCAAAAGTGAAAATGGGAACAATGTAAGCCTGACATAATCTGATGACACTCCAGCGGGGATGTAAGTGTCACTTATCTCCAAGAAATTTTGGAGATGTTTCTGTGGATCCTCATGAGGGAGACCTGTGAACTGCCCGCTGGTGTGCATTAATTGCACCATATTCTGCTTAAGCTCGAACCTCCCTCCTGGCTCAGGTTTGCGGATGCTAGATGTGACATTATTAGCATGTGGGATTGCCACCTCGCGAACCGGCCTGGCTGCCATGTCATTGGGAACTAACATTACCCGTACAACTGGTGGATTCTGTTGTTGCTCCATAATTGTTTGTCTAATCAACTACAGCTTTTTCTCTAGAGCTTCCCTCCTTTGACGATGAAATTGTCGTTCCGGCTCTAAATATGAGTCCACCAGCTCCTTGTCTCTTGCCAGTGTTCAACAGAAATTAGTTATCTGCAAAATACAGGCTAAGACCAAGTTGTCAACACTAAGAAGAAATAGTAAACTAACACTTAAGAAAAATTTACCGATTGCCAGTCCCCAGCAACGGCGCCAAAAACTTGTTCGGTGATTTTTGGATATAACTACATGCAAGTGCATGTGGTCGAACAAGTAGTAAAGTGGCTCAAGTAAGCCAAGTATCGATCCCACAGGGACTGGGATAGGGTAACAATCTACTCAAGTGTCAATAAACTTTAACTCTAAAATGCAAACAACAGTGTGAAGAAGAGTTTGATATTTTGTTTCCTAATTTTATACTAATTCTAAAACGAATATACAATTTGAGTCTGAACTATAAGTATGAGCATGCTGAGGTTGAATGAACATGTAGAGAAATAAATTATCGATACAGTTTGGTAAATCTTTCCTCCGGTTGCTAGTCAAGAATTATTGCCTATGGATTAAAACTCTCGTATTTAGCCCAACTTAAGAATCATGAACCTTCCACCTACATTTCTGTGATGAAACGAAATTCATGTTCTAGCCATACAAAACCGATTCTTTAATTGACTAATACGACTTTTAGGTATATCTCTATCGTGAAGGTAAATCAGTTCTCAATTTTTCCAAACTAAGAAAAGATCATATCCTATTAATTCACAACTTTCCAATTTCTTGCTCTCTCGAGTGAAACTGGACTTTTTAGATGTACATTAACGTTGGCCACACATTAATGCAGTAAGAACAAGAATCAATAGAACAACCATGGAAGAAAAGATGAAAAACCAATTAACCAATAATTACATTTCAATACAATTGTTCTTAACCTCAGCAAGAAGAGGATTTAGCTACTCATTTGTGGATTAAACATCATTAAATGAGTGTTAATCATACAAGCAATTGAAATAAAGAAGAAGGAGATAGAGAAAAATCCTGAGATTTTCGTCCCCTCAACTGCCTGTAACCCACGTTCTTGCTCCACCCAGTCAGAATAATTAAAAATGAACCTAAGTGTTCTATTTATACTAGTGGAAATTTCTCTGAAATAACAAGCAACGTGTCACGGAGTGCATCGCGGAGCACTGCCTCCATGACACACCACCGACGCGGACCCTTACTGGAATTTGGTCGTCCAGGTATTAAGGCCCAACGTGGCACGGCGTGCAACGCGGGGCTAGGCCAACGTGCCACGGCCCCAACGCGCACCTCCACTGGAAATAGGCATAATTTCACCATCCAGGCAGAATGCATCCGCTATGGTAGCGTGACACGGCTCCATCGCGGAGCCCCTTTAATTCGTGCCTTCAAGTTCTTTTTCCCTTGCTAGCGTCCGAGTCCAATCCCGATCTCTCCCAACATGCATCTTAGCTCCATAACTTTATATTTTTTTCTGCAAAATGACGCTAATCATGTTGGTTAGTATAAATTCACATTTTATTACAAATCACATGAGAATGTATAAACATCGATATATAAACAAGGCAAAATGACACATTTGAATATCACTTGGGCATATAAATTTGCCCAAGATCACCTGAAGCAATAATTGTCGCACCTGAGTTCTTTCCTCTTGCTTTACTCTGGGTTTAAAAATGTGTGCACAATTCTAACCTTAGTTTTTAGCATCATGTTTGTTTCCTCACAATCTCACAGAGGCCAAGTATCAATGCACACTAGCAATGCACAGGTTTGATTTGGGTTGGAAAGAATGGAGGAGTATTACTTCGTTTTCAAGGAGAAGCAATCCATCCATGCAGAAGCCCAATTTGAGGTGGACTCTTTTAAAAATGCCATCCCAGATATCTATGATCATATTGGGATGCGCAATTGGGGTCCATTCACCATATCGGTTGACCCATATTTTTCAGAATTGGTGTGGAAATGTTATGCATCATACAAGGCAAGGAAACAACTCCTAAAGCATTAGGGCCGCACAGAAACATTACCGTTCCTACTGTCGGTATGGGTGCGTGGTCAAGAGGTGCCCATAACTCCAGAAGTAATCAATTCGCTTTATTGGGTTGAGCCGATCCAATCACATTCAACATTCCGCAAGAAGGTGGAAGATAAAGTAAACCAGTACCAATGGTTAGACAACATGATTGCAATTGGTCAACCACAATAGGCTATCTCCAAGGGTTCGATTCATCATCGTGACTTGAATTTGATGCCCGCATGTGGTAAGACTTGGTTTGTGCGAGGATAATACCTTCTCAAAATACAACGGAAGTCCCAATTGAAGTTTCCATTCTTATTGCCTACATCATGGATCATGTACACATCAATGTTGGGGAGCTTATTGCCGATCAATTCAAATGAAGGGCCAAGCAGTAGGCTACGACATTGCCATATCCTAGCCTCAAGAGTATTTTATGTGCATGGGCTGCATGCCTTTTGTTCCGACCATTGGATAGGACTGTGTGAGATGACAGTGTAATTACATTGTCCACCAAAACTGATAAAGATGCCCCAGCTATGAAGCGAGCAAAAAGTACAGAGAATAGGACTCCATCACCACCTTCGGCGCCTTCTCACACATCCGCAGCCCAGTTCCATACAGTTGTCGCTCCCACCCCTACACCTCCTGATTTGCTCAAATTAGCACAAAGGGCCCAAGTCATGAAAGCCAGCTTGTGAAGCTAGCTAAGGCTATCCCATCTATGATACAACTTGCCATCAAAAAAGCAATGCAACCTGCTAGAGATAAGTTGAAAAGCCTAT
The DNA here is from genome assembly GCA_035772735.1 of Datura wrightii. Classification (NCBI taxonomy): domain Eukaryota; kingdom Viridiplantae; phylum Streptophyta; class Magnoliopsida; order Solanales; family Solanaceae; genus Datura; species Datura wrightii. The sequence continues at coordinate 35,277,146 of JASDFA010000006.1, forward strand.
GCACTACAGTTAAGGTCCTCGAAAGTGAAGTGATTACTTTGAGGAAAGAGATAGATGCACTGTGGACCTCTATCTACCAGCAACCCAATCCCTCCTGAACCTGCAGCGGTGCCCTCGCAGCCTGAGGCACCCAGGAGTTCATCGGATGATTGGTGGGTGGGGTATGACAACGCATCAGAAATAGTGTTAGATGAGGAGTAATATCATAGCCTCTGTGTATGATGTATATCCATCCTGGACACCTAGCAGAGTGGCAACAACTTCTTACCATGAGCTTCATACTCTGCCAGACAAATGGGTGGTGCCCGGACCTGGGAAACCATTAGAAAAAATCCCACCTAATCCACTGAAACCGACAGTGGAAGAAATGACTTCTTGGCACTTTGATGCAACCACATATTCTTGGGGCCCTCGTGCCAACCACTAATTCAATCAGTAAGCCTATTTCACCTTATTGTCTATCATTTTTGCTACATTGGGGGCAATGTCTGGTTTAAAGTGGGGGGGAGGTGTGTATGTTTTGCAAATTTTTTTTTGTGTGCTAATAATGAGAATGGGGTCCTTGTCTTGAATTGTTTACTTCTTTAGGACCCAATTCCTTTGTTTATTCACTGTATAAATAATAGAATAGTAATCAAACTCCAACGGTTTTCTTCATACCATGATTCTTTCCTGAGAAGCATGTCTTTGTTTCCTTTTCCTTTTTGTTGTCGAATTTGGTTGGCATTTCCCAATGATAGATTGAGTGGAGACTTTCTTAAGGGAAAATACCATATCGTTTTTGAGTCTCTTATGGAGTTGTTTTGAGAGGCAACGCCAGAAAAAAGTTTGCAATGAAATTTTAAAACGGGGCATAGAAATGAGAAATAATGAGCAGATGTTTGAATCGAGAGCATAGCACTCTTTGTCATATTTTGTAGATTCCTTGCTTGACTTATGAATATGCATGTTCTTATGTCTAAAAGAAATATTCTGTGTGGATAATGACTTTTGTGGTCTCTTTAAGAGTGATGCCTTGTGTGATAAGGACTTTTGTAAATCCCATGCAATACTTGTTGTCTAGAACTTTCCCCAAGAGTGACTCAAGGCAAAATCCTAGATATAGTTGCACTCAGAACATATCTTAGGCCTTCTTTTGTTAATTCACTTCACCCAAACCTCCTTGCATATTAATCTTTGATAACCAATGTTTGACCTTGGGACCCTTTCTTTGGAAACCACATTTCAAGACTAATGACCATTTTTAATCCTTCTCTTTGGCATCCATCCTCCCTAATTGCTAGTGATAAAATAACAAAAAAAAGGGGCTTGAAGCCCATGAAATGGGGAGCAATAAGGAAATGAATGAGAGATGAGGCAAAAGCCTAAGTTTGGGGATTTGCAAGAGAAGGGGGGAAATGAGAACTTCAATGTGAGGTAGCACCAAATTTGTGATGAAATGAATTGATCAACGGGTTGAAAGACCTTGAATCATCAGAAGAGAAAAGAATAGTAAAAAGGTGATATCTCTTGCATATATAAGGCTAATTGGGGAATTCATGGGTGTTAATAGGGTGGTTTGTGTTACACAAATGATGAAGATAATGAAAAAGGAGAAATAAAGTGGAGTAATCTCAATAAGATAATGGGAGGTTGCAAATGTTATTAAAGGCATTAGGAAGGCATTAGTCACTAAAGCTAAACATTTATCCTACCCTTAACCCTAGCCTATATTATGACCCACAAGTCCTAAGTGATTTTAAGTGTGATGTGTCATGATTTCACGGCATTTTCAACACTTAAAACCAATAAATTATGCACATTCCAGGTATGTTTATTGATCTTGGGCATAATTGCATGCCCAGGTGCTACTTTATAACTCAATTTAGTCTTGTTTATCTAATTATTTATATACATTCTCATGTGATTTTATGTAAATGTGAATATATACTAACCAACATGATTAGTCCTTGTTTTTGAAGGTTAATAATGCATTTGAGGAACTAATTCATGATTTGGTGAAGTGGAGGAATGGAATCAAGAGCAAAACGTGAAAGTCAACCAGAAAAAATGCAAAAATTTTGGCCTATGGTGGAACAGCAACGTGTCACGGAGGCAGTGCTCCGCGATACACACCGTGTCACGGAGGCAGTGCTCCGCGATACACTCCGTGACACGTTGCTTGTTATTCCAGAAAAAATTTCCACTAGTATAAATAGCACACTTAGGTTTTATTTTAGAAATTCTGACTTGGTTGAGCATGAACGTGGGTTACAGGTAGTTGAGGGGACGGAATTCTTAGGGTTCTTCTCTATCTCTTTCTTCTTTATTTCAATTGTTTGTATGATTAACACTCATTTAACGATGTTTAATCCACAAATGAGCGGCTAAATTCACTTCTTGCTGAGGTTAAGAACATTTGTAGTGGAATGTAATTATTGATCATCTTGGTTTTTCATCTTTTCTTCCATGGTTGTTCTATTAATTCTTGTTCTTACTGCATTAATGTTTGGCCAATATTAATGTATATCTAAAAAATCCGGTTTGCGCTCGAAAGAGAAAGAAATTGGAAAGTTGTGAATTAATAGGATATGATCTCTTCTTGGTTTGGGAAAATTGAGAATTGATTTACCTTCAGAATAGAAATATATCTAAAAGTCGTATTAGTCAATTAAGGAATCGGGTTTGTATGGCTAGAACATGAATTTCTTTTTATCACAGAAATGTAGGTGGAAGGTTCATGATTCTTAAGTTGGGTTAAATACGCGAGTTTTAATCCATAGGCAGTAATTCTTGACTAGCAACCGAAGGAAAGATTAACCGACTTGTATCAATAAATTGCTTCCCTGCATGTTATTTTAGCCTCATCATGCTCATTACTATAGTTCAGACTCAATTTGTACATTTTTTTTAGTTTAGTATAAATTAGGAAACAAACTCCCAAAATCTTCTTGAAACTGTTGTCTGCATTATTAGAGTTAGAGTTCATTAATGCTTGATTCGATTATTACCTTGGTCCAGTCCCTGTGGGAGCGATACTTGATTTACTTTAGCCATTTTACTACTTGTTCGACCACGTGCACTTGCGTGTAGTTGTTTAAAACATCGAACAAGTTTTTGGCGCCATTCCCGGGGACTGGCAATTGGTAAAATTATTTTCTTAACTGTTAGTTTACAAATTCTATATAAGTGCTGACAACTTGGTCTTAGCCTTTCTCTTGCAGGTATAGAATTCTTGTGTTAGTCTTATTTTTGAAAGAAAAATAAAAATAAAAATAAAAATTATAGATATTTGTTTTAATTCTTTTTGATTTTTTTCCGGATACCCTTCTTGACATGACATCATGGAATACAAATAGTTTAAATGGTGGATACTCATATTTTGGCGAATCTTGTCTGAATTGCGGAGGACCCCACTTGTGGCAACACTGTAACACGTGCAATATATGTGGTGGTCAAGTTGGCCATTGGGATGGCTGTCCAAATGCATATTCCCCTCCCCTAAGCCCCTACTATGATCCTTCTGTTGTCTTTGCTGAATATAGGCATGCTGAAAATGAGGACTTGGGACGCCAAGCTCAAATAGAAGACATGCTGAAACAACTCCTGGAGCAATCAGAAGCAATGAAGGAGGCGATGGCAGTATTGAGAATTCAGCAAGAAGAGAATGCAGAGGCTCTAGAAAGGATGAGCGTCAAAGTCATGGAGATGATTGCTGAGGCTGAAGCTTGTGATAAATTGTAGGTAACAGTTTTAGCCGATATTCAAGAGGAACTACAAGAGGAAGACAAGGGTGAATTTATGGATGAAGCCCAACAATTAGAATCTCTTGAGTGTCCCCGTGATGGGCTCACACTTATGGAAAATCCATTCATGGAAGAAGAGATAGAGTATCCCCTAGTTGACATTAATGGAGAGATAGATTTCGATGCTGAGAAGGTGTATACAAGTAAGGAGGTCAAGCATAATGCAGTTTCAGAGTTGAGGTTTATTGGACCACACTCGAAGCATTTTTCGACAATAAGTTTGGTTGACAACATAGAAATAGAGTATTCCAAGCTTATAGAGAAATGTCTAGAGGAGGACCAAACCCCGTATATTTTGAAATATGCTGACTCGGAGAGACAAAATGACTTCGCTTACTTAAGGGCCAATAAGTTCAAAAGGCAACATCTACTGCTTGGTCCTTACAATTTTTCACCACCACCGCTGGAGCATAAGAGGAAATTAGAGAAGAAATTAGGGGTGAGCTTCATATCCTCAAGGTGGAGGAAAAAGTGGTGAAACTTGGTACGTCGTGCCGCGACGTAAAATTAGGCGCTGCTTAGGAGGCAACGCAAGGGTACCATTTTAATTTCTTGCATTTAAGTTGATTTTATTTATTTTTCATCTTGTGTTGTTTTGGTGGAAAGTTAAGCACAGATGGAGGGGAAGTCTGAGTACCCGTGGAGGAGGAAGCTAACAAGCATGGAAGAGAAAAAGTGTGGGGTCGAACACCCACTTGTGAAAAGTTGAAGAAAGGCATGTTGTTAGCTAGGCCTAAAGGCCTCAGGGAGTATTTCTCACCCTCTTTAAATGTTAAGTTGATTCTATGAGGACATAGCATGATTCAAGTGTGGGGTGAGGAAAATTTTAAAATTTTTGTGCTTAACGATTTTTGGTGAATGTAATGCTTGTGAGAAATATTTGAAAAAAAAATTTTTTGTGAGTCAAGCATGACTTCATCACCCATTGGTTTTTCTTTTCGGTTCTTTCCGACGGGGGGTCTTTGAACCGAAGAATAAAAATTTTTCTTTGTTTGTATATAATGTTTTTAGTCATAGTTATAGATTGTTTCCGACGATGGATGGATGACGACCGTCTCGAGGAATATTAGTCAAGAGGTTTTGGTTTTTGAACCCGTAGCTAATTGATGGCTTGATATTCTTGTTATGTGCTATAAATGATTGTAAGATGCAAGTATGTTTAGTGTTGAAGCATGCAAGTGGTATACCTATGTTTGAGACACCTAGGCTCTTGAATTTGACTTGATATGATTGAAGCTTAATGTTTGAATTCTTGTGATTAGTTGAGTTAAAAAAAAATCTGTTGAGTATGTCTTGAATTGAGCATGTGCCATGAGTGTAAGGTTTTTGATTATTCCATGCTATTGTGGAGTGTCTAGAACTTGCCTGGTGTTTATATAAAATGAAATGAAGGATGTGGACTGTAGGAGATGATTTAGGCATTTCTTTGAATGAACCTAATTTTTATCCCTCACTTTACCTACCTTGAATGTTGAATCCTAGTGAGCCCCATTGTGCCTTAAGCCTAATCTTTGATAGCTACAACAGAAGCTTAATCCTTTTTCTTTCATTAGCCTTGAATGTGATCCAAAACTCCTAAGCGCTTAAGTGAAAAAATTCCAAAGAGTGAAGGAGTGAGAAGCGTGAAAAAGAAGGAAAAGTAAAAGTTGTGGAAGTTGAGAAAAGGACAAATGTGCACTTGTGTAAAAATGGTTGATTATTAGTAGGGAGTAAGAAAATAAATGAATAAAAAAAATTGCTTAAGTACTCCTTACTACTAAGCTGAGTGTGCTTAAAGAAATGGGAACAAGAAGAGAAAATTCAGGATTGAAAAGAATGAGGAGGAAGTAAGAAAAGAGATGTCCTTAATGAATGTTGGATGTATTAAAAGCGCTTGGGGGAGATAGTCACTATTACTGGCCAGAATAGTACCTACCCGTCCCTTAGCTTACATTACAACCCATTAAGTCCTACTTGATCTTACATTCAAACATCCTTAAATTAGTGGAGTAAAACACTAAGGGCAAGCTTATGGGTCATTACATGATGCATGTGAATTCTTTGTGAGAGTGAGCGTAATTCTATTCATTTACCCATACATGTTGTGATTTAAAAATTTGCGTGTGAAAATGGGTAACTCTCTTGTTGTGAGGGCACATGTTTAATGAAGGATATAATTCATGTTGGATTTCTTGATCAGTTGATTTGCATGGTTTGCTAAGATAGAGAGTCAATTCTTGAGGTTAGGAAGTCTTAACATAACTGTATTTCATTTCAATGATAAAATCGTGCATGCTCTATTTTTAGCTTGCTATCTTAAACAGCCATTGTAGCCGTAGCTTGAATTGTCTTGCTAAAATTAGCTATGTGTAAGTCTTCATGTGCATGAGATGTAAAAGGTTTGTTCGAGGACGAACAAGACTTTAAGTGTGGGGTTGTGATCTTGGGCATAATTGCATGCCCAGATGCTACTTTATAACTCAATTTAATCTTGTTTATCTAATTATTTATATACATTCTCATGTGATTTTATGTAAATGTGAATATATACTAACCAACATGATTATTCCTTGTTTTTGAAGGTTAATAATGCATTTGAGGAACTAATTCATGATTTGGTGAAGTGGAGGAATGGAATCAAGAGCAAAACGTGAAAGTCAACCAGAAAAAATGCAAAATTTGGCCTGTGGTGGAACAGCAACATGTCACGGAGGCAGTGCTCCGCGATACACACCGTGTCACGGAGGCAGTGCTCCGCGATACACTCCGTGACACGTTGCTTGTTATTCTGGAAAAAATTCCCACTAGTATAAATAGCACACTTAGGTTTTATTTTAGAAATTCTGACTTGGTTGAGCAAGAACGTGGGTTACAGGTAGTTGAGGGGACGAAATTCTTAGGGTTCTTCTCTATCTCTTTCTTCTTTATTTCAATTGTTTGTATGATTAACACTCATTTAACAATGTTTAATCCACAAATGAGTGGCTAAATTCACTTCTTGTTGAGGTTAAGAACATTTGTAGTGGAATGTAATTATTGATCATCTTGGTTTTTCATCTTTTCTTCCATGGTTGTTCTATTAATTCTTGTTCTTACTGCATTAATGTTTGGCCAATTTTAATGTATATCTAAAAAATCTGGTTTGCGCTCGTAAGAGAAAAAAATTGGAAAGTTGTGAATTAATAGGATATGATCTCTTCTTGGTTTGGGAAAATTGAGAATTGATTTACCTTCAGAATAGAAATATATCTGAAAGTCGTATTAGTCAATTAAGGAATCGGGTTCGTATGGCTAGAACATGAATTTCTTTTTATCGCAGAAATGTAGGTGGAAGGTTCATGATTCTTAAGTTGGGTTAAATACGAGAGTTTTAATCCATAGGCAATAATTCTTGACTAGCAACCGAAGGAAAGATTAACCGACTTGTATCAATAAATTGCTTCCCTGCATGTTATTTTAGCCTCAGCATGCTCATTACTATAGTTCAGACTCAATTTGTACATTTGTTTTAGTTTAGTATAAATTAGGAAACAAACTCCCAAAATCTTCTTGAAACTGTTATCTGCATTATTAGAGTTAGAGTTCATTAACGCTTGATTCGATTATTACCTTGGTCCAGTCCCTGTGGGATCGATACTTGGTTTACTTTAGCCATTTTACTACTTGTTCGACCATGTGCACTTGCGTGTAGTTGTTTAAAACACCGAACATTTATATAGGTATGATGTGTTTTGTTCTTAATGTTGCAGGAAAATAGGATCCAGAGTGAATTGGTCAAATTAATGCTAAAAACAACTGAAAAGGTGACTGTCAGGCACTTCATGAGTCGTTGTTGAAGGCTTAGACAAAAGATGGATTTTTGAAGATGCAAGACAGTGTACTTGACGAGTTGATGGAATGACTCGTTACACCTGGTAACGAGTCGTGAGGTCAACCGTGAAAGCTGAAGGAGGAAATCGTAACAAAGTGACTTGTGTAGTTGACGACAGACATAACGAGTCATCACATGAAGGAACGACTCGTTGGCAAATCAATGGGACCAACCGTAAGGTGCACTGGAATTTTGGAGGAATGAGACCATGAGGGACCTAACGACTCGTGCTCAGGCACGACGACTCGTTACGTGATTGGTTGCCACAACTGGGTACATTGCTGAGGACGACTGTTTTAAGCAAGGAATGACTCGTCAGAAAGCCAAACGAATCGTCACCAAGCCCGTTGCCACTGCCTACCTGGTTTTCAGTTTTAATTAGGAAAAGGATTTTTTGGAACTATAAATACACATTTTAGGTTTATTTTTGAAGGATGATTTTTCTTACAGTTATAGAGTAATTGAGAGAGCTGATTTATTTAGTTTTCAACTAGAATCTTGGTATTGATAAATTGTTCTTGAGTCAAGAAACAAAAGCAACATTGGAGTTTATTCGTGGAGTTTTTATTCAATATACGTGATTTTTCTTCTACGATAATTTGTAAGTTGCAATTATGATTTATTCAGTATTTGTGATTGTGATAATAAAAGTATGAGTAGCTAAACCCATAACTAGGTTTGTGGGAACCAAGATGAATTAACACACATAGGTAAAAACACTTAGTGATTCTTGAACGGGGTTTTAAGCATGTATTATTTTCCCTTCATTTTGATTGATTCGTGACTGTTGCAAACGTTAATACTTGCTTTATTCTTACTTACCGGACCAAAGAGGTAAAGAATGGGAAAAGGGATTAACAATGGAGATTTGAGGCTATCAACCCTCATCTAATAGCTTGAACATGTCCGCTGATAGCTAATCAGATATTAAGGGTAGGGTTCAATTAAAGTACACCCGTATACTGACCAAGTTGCGTGGTGATAATCATCTAGATAGGGGACCAACCATTTAGGTGAATCTAACTTACCAATATTGCATGTTAAACACCAGAATAGATCACTAGTGTATAAGCCTTGTGGTTATGAAATCTTGGAGAACACAATCCTAGTCAAGTCATTAATTGAATACAAACCAATTTGATCGTAGCATTCAGCAATTTTACTTTGTTTATTGTTCTATATTTTTCCCCCTTTGGAAATAAATAACTCAATAGTAATAGTTATTCGCATTAACTTAAGTTCTTATCATATTCCCTGTGGGATCGACCTCAACCTTTGTTGGGTTCTATATTTTACAATTGACCACTTATATCTCAATTGCGAGGTGTAATTTAGGCGACATCACAGTGCAATTGCTCTACATTAGTGGCAAATTACATGAAGGCAAGCCTATGGGTCAAGTTGGGTGCATGCAGATTTCTTTGGGAGAGTGAGTGCAATCTTCTCTTTGTGAAATCCCTTGTGTGAGTGTATTGATTTCATGAAGAAAATAGGGATTTTCTCTTCGGTGAGTGGTATAATCCCTTTTAAGGACACAATTGCATTAAAGGTAAATTTGTGCATAGGGCATGAGAAATGCAAGCTCTAAGGCAAGCTTTGAATGTGCAATGATTATGAATTGAGATGTTATGTGTACTTCATGTATGACTTATGCCCTTGTGTTGCAAAAAGAAGGCTCTTGTGAATCACGCTTTTGAATGGTGGTGGCCTCTTGAAATGTTTCCATCTTTCTTGTTTTGGGGAAATTTGCTTCTCTTTTTCAGTGAGCCGGTGAGTATTTTTTGGGTTGTCTGAAGTCAAGTGGTCATTAATGCATAGATTTGTGTGAAGTGGCATGTTGTTTACCTGATAATAACTGCATTACTTGAGGACAAGCAATGATTTAAGTTTGGGGGGTTTGATGAGTTGGTAATTTACAAACTCATTAGGCTCTTAAGCATGAACTTTAGTCTAGTTTTCAAGTTTTTTAGATAGATTTTATGTCCTTTTTTCCTTTTTTGTGTGCAAATACCTGATTTGGAGAAAAGAGCAAGAAATGGAGTAAAAAGAAGGGATTCAGGTGAAAATTGGCGCTTCACTGGAGAAGATAGGCGAAACGCCGCCAAGAGCTGATGAACACTGCCTTTGGGAATGATATCAATCTGCGAACACGAACTTCAACCAGCGACTCTCCGGTCCTTTCGTCGAATGACACCTGAAAATTTTGGATTAAAGAGAAGAGAATCAGTGGCACACGGGTGGATATCGGAGAAACGCCAAAGGAATCACCTAAGGCTACTGGAACTCACTGGATGTGAAAGTAATTAGAGTAGGCGGTTTGCGAAATGTAACCGGCAAACTGCTGGTACTCCCGCAAGTGCCAGAACGCTGATCAGGGATAAAAATGTCCAGGATAAAAAAATAGATGGATACCCTACTTTTGGATATATTCTAGAGAGAAGTACTCTATACTCATCAAATCTCAAAATTTTGGCTTTTAGAACATTCTCTTGGCAGAGAAGAAAGCAAGAATTTGATTGGTAGAAATTGAAAAGAATTGTTTTCTTTTTCTTCTTCTTCTTCCTCCATAGCAAGGTACTACCATTGTTGAAGACTTTTTGTTGAATCTGATTTTGCTACTCTTATTATTGAATTCAATGAGTTTATTGTTAAATGTGCTTTTAAATTTCTTAATAATGAGTAGCTAAATTATTAACTAGAGGTGTGTGGTGATGAATGCTTAATTAGAGTGAGTATTACTAGAGTCATCTCAATATTGTTTAATTAGTGTAAATCTGTTAGATTCTCTCTAATCTATAATTAAAAATCCATTGTTGTTGATGTGGGTCTAACTGTTCTTACTTGATTTTTGCTTGCAAAAGAAGAATTGAGTATTGGGAGAATTTAATGGTAGACATTGATGAGAGATAGTGAAATTGGGATGGAAATAGCAAAAATTAATTTCTTACTCCTAATTAATAGCTAATAGCTAGAAATTAGTGCAGCTATTAATCCAAATCTGATCGGGTTGATTTAATAGTGTTAAGGGGTTTGAAAGAACTCTAGCAAGAGGTATTTATGAGGCTAAAAGGCATTAAATGCCCACTTTTCTGAGATTATTTACACAAATTGAACTTATGAGATGACCTAGCATGACCGTATTTAGTTAGCATATCATCTACTCGACACCTCTAGTCTTTCACGTTCTTGTCAACAACCCTGGTAATTTTTATATCGTAGTTAGCCAAATTAGAATTTATATTCCATTGTAAATTTCAATCTCCCCCAACATGTTTATTTCCATGTTATTCTCAAGTGGTGTAAGATAAATTCAATTTCTCAAACAACACTTGTGCGTATCATTCATTAGTCCCTGTGGGATTCGACCCCGACATTCGCGGGATATTTATTTTGATACAACAGCTTTTTATGCTCTTAGTATGAAGAGTATATTTTTGGACATTATTAGCTACCTTGATAGGCTCAGACTTAGTCCATGAATCCATACTGAAAGTGCAATTGATCAGGGAAAGGTTGAAAATAGCTCAAAGCCAACAGAAATCATATGCTGATATGAAAAGGAGAGAGTTAGAATTTGTTGTAGATGATTGGGTTTACCTAAAACTTTCACCCATGAAAGGAGTAATGAGGTTTGGAAAGAAAGGGAAGCTCAGCTCGAGGTATGCAGGACCCTATAGGATTTTGCAGCGAATTGGTAGTGTGGCCTATGAGCTAGAATTACCTCCAGAGTTAGCATCTGTTCACCCAATCTTCCATGTGTCACTATTGAAAAAGTGCATCGGTGATCCGACTTTAGTTGTGCCACTAGATAGTGTGAGAGTGAAGGATAGTCTCTTTTACGAAGAAGTTCCAGTTCAGATCCTAGACCATTAGGTTCGTAAGCTAAGAAATAAGTAAATTGATTTAGTGAAAGTCTTGTGGAGAAACCAGCTAGTTGAGGGAGCCACGTGGGAGGCGGAAGCAGACATGATGGCCAAATATCCCCATTTATTCCCCTCTAGTTCAGTTTCAGCATCAAGTACTAAATTCCTCCTCAGTACTCTATTCAACTCCATGCTTATTAGCTCTATTCATGTTTTCAGTGTGCACGCTAGTCGTGCCAACTCAATTAGTATGATTAAATCAGTTCGGATTAGTTACTCCTTCAGAAACCAGCTTATAACTTCAGATTGGGAATTGCAGCTCTTTCCCCTAGTTTCCAGAAGTTTTAGCCTTCATTCGAGGACGAATGATCCCAAAGGGGAGATATTGTAACACCCTGAAATTTTTCTAGACCCAAACTCAAACCTTGCATGAAAAGCAAGGGGAAAACCAGAAACGTTTATCGCAGAACGACCCAAACAACAGATCGTTGTCACCTCTAATGGGCCATTGTCTGAGAGGTTGACAGCTCTGCAGAATCTTCATCCAAGAACCAACGAGGCATAGAACGACTCATTGGATGGAGTAACGAGTCGTCCTATCGTCCGTTGCATCCCAAGTTCAGAAACCTACCTGTCATCTCCTAGAAACAATGACTAGAACTAACGGCTCGTGGTTCCTACCAACAAGCCACTGCTACCATCCGTAACTGAGTCCTAGGTCCTAGCAAAGCTGACCACAAGTCGATGTAATGACCCGTTGGTTCTACCAATGAGTCATTGGTTTGCCCATTGTCTTAGGGCCCAGATTCCCCTACCAGTAACAATGAGAGGTACCAATGACCCGTTGGTTCGCACAATAAGTCGTGGTATCCTCCCATGGTCCCATTCCAATGAGCTCAGTTTTTAGGCCCAGGACCAACGATTGGTTCCCACGGGCCGTGGTTTCAACCAACGACCCATTATGAGGCCCGTTGGATCCTGTTGGGTAGTTTTTCAGATTTTCTCCCAAGGTTATTTTAGTAACTTCTTAGTTTTTTAATCTCTGAACCTTGTCATTTTGGACTTGTTTAGGGGAGAATTAAAGGGGTAGAACGATGTTCCCTCTTCATTCCTCTCATTCTCTCGAAAGTCAGAATGTAGAAACAGTCAGGAAGCACAGAGCATGGCAAGGGTTTCAATTTCTTCTTCTCAGAATTTCTCAAGGATTTTCTCAGGAATCCTTCACCGGGTATGTGGGAATTTAACAAGGGAATTGTCCTTCCTTTGTGCCCCAAAAAATCCATCTAGCTTTTCTTATCAATTCTAAGCCTTGAGTTTTCGAATGTGAGTAAATTATCAGTAAAATTCTGTCTATTTCATGTGGAATATTGTTCATGTTAATTTTTGCTATATTTCCACTATCTAATGATCATGTTGATATTGCTTCCTATAAAAAGGGTTTTAGCCCTAACTCCATGAATGCAGTAATTAGCGTCTTGCATAGTTGAGTAGATATTGATGTCGCTTGGCTCTATCAGTGTTGGAAATTCCATGTTATTATTATCAGTTAAATTCTTAGTCATTTGCATGCTAGCTCAGTTCAGTCATGATGTTGATATTTTCAGTATATTTCAGTAATGTCAGCTGATCAGTTTGACTATAGTCAGTTTTTGAGGTATTAGTAATGCCTCCCAGTTATCAGTTTTTAGTTAGTTTTAGAAATAGTCACGATGCTTCCAGATAAGCAACTCTAACCAGTCTTAGGACACCAGTTACAGTATTCGGTCCGATAAGACTCTTAGATAACTTCCAGATAAGTACCCCTGACTTAGTATTAGGCCCCAGCTTCAAGCTATCAGCTTAGTAGTCATGTTAGGACTATTCAGTGGGAGTAGGACTTAGCACCGGGCGGATCAGGATTCTAGCACACCTAGGTTCCCAATACTACGTTGCCACCGTAGGTATTTTATTGGCCCAACAGCCCCAGATTTGTGATCACCCAGTTCATGCCTCTATACCCTAGCAAGTTATATTGGGTTCTATCGATGGGGCGTATACATCAAACTCCACATTTAGCTCACGTGGTTATATGTCGGTTATAGACTCTCCCACTAGTCAGTACAGTTTCAGTTTAGTTTAGTTCAGTTTAGCTCAACTCAGTATCTCAGATCCAGGACATGTCTATTACCATCAGCTAGGGTCATTATTGACCATATCAGTTATATTTTAGTGGTATCAATTTTCAGTATTTCAGTGGTTATTTCATGTCATTTCAGTTCAGTTATTTGTTCTTTCATGCTTATTATATCTCTCAATCAATATATTCAAAGTACTGACGCATACCTTCTATGTTGTATCGTATCATGTACAGGCAAAGATTCTCCGTCCCAGCATCGTCAGTAGTTTCCCTCAAACGATACCAGCAGCATTTGGTAATTCCTCATATTTCGAGGATGATATTTATTTTTAGTTAGTTACTTTCAATTAGATTTTAGAGTTATCTGGGGGCTTGTCCCAGCAACTCATCATTGATTATATGTCTTTTAGACATAGATACAGATTTTCAGTATTGTATTTCATATGTATTGACTCTTTTCAAATTAGTTTCCTTAAATGATTCTATTTATTTAAAGCTTCCGCTTATGTTTACTCAGCTTACCAGTGTTATGATGGACCATGAATTGGCTTGGGGTTACTTGTGACTCCGAGTACCGTGTATTGTCTAGGATACAGACTCGGTCGTGAAAAGAATATCATAAAACATATGGAACTACAAGCCAATATTGCTGAAAACATCTAAACATAGCTATCTAAAAAGCCTCTGGTCATAGAATGCGCTGATGGGACAACACCTCCAACTAGCCCCTCTAAGTTTGTAACTGAAATGACATAAAAATTGACATAAGCCAAAAGCTAATGTCCTCAGATCATAAGGACTCACCAAGATCTGGACTGTACTAGAGCAAGAGTGGATCTAACGACAGGGCTGAGACTGATCACCCAAACCTATATCATAAGAAGATAAAGCATAAAAGTATACAATCAGTATTTTGAATGTACTGAGTATGTAGGATAAGTAAAACATGATAATAAAACAGTAAACTGAAATCATGAGCATGAGATAGTCTAAAACAATGAGGTTCTGATCATAACTAAATGTAATGGTTCAAGATTTTAAAAACTGATTTATTAAGCTGGACATGACTGAAATCATAAATAAAATCTCATAAAGTATATATTGAGCCAAAAAATCATAACTCATAATATTGTGAAGCATAAACATGAACATGTGTAGAAAATCATGGAACAGCGAGAGATTCTTATAACCGACTCGATGTGAGCATACATGGAGCCCCACCTATAACCTTGGTTGGGAGAGTGTTCATACCTTGCCAAGGATAGAACCATAAAAAGTTGTGATATCACTCGTTGGTGAGTGGCCCATTTGGGAATGGAAGACACTCTCATAGAGGACCTCATCATGGCTACGGTGGCACGTAGTTCTGAGATCTAGATACGCTGGAACCCCAATCTACTCGGTATTAAATAGTACTTCCAAAACATATATAGTGTTCATATAATAATCATGAAACATACTTGTATTTTCATGGGCTAGTTAAAAATTATATTCATATATTTCTTAACATACGTGAACTAGCCATGAAAATAATGCTAAGAAATAAGTCATGATACATAAGTTTGATATTCATGAGATTCATACATACTTGAGAAAAATCATGCTAACTTGAAAATAGATATTGATGAGAGATTTTCATAGAAATCATGTAATTATAATCATAAAACATAAATAGAATTATGAGAGAATCAATTTTATAAGAGATCATGGAGTTTTCATCAAAAAGGGTCTAACCTTAGAAATTTATAAAAATCATAGTTGGAGACTTGAAGGAATTAAATCATGTAAATGAGCTTGGAATTGGACATGAGGGTGGAATATATCCCTCATTCATGACCCCACATACCTGATCTTGATGAATTCTTGATTTGATTTGAGGATCCAAGGGAAAATTGAGAAGAAGATGATGAAGAACCTAGCTTTTCCGGAGAGGATTTGATCTTCAATTTGAGGTGTTAGGAATAGAATGAGGGTTTGGGATTAGTAAAACCCTTAAATACTCCCCTTATAAAATCTAAAAAGACCTTACTTATAAGTTAAAAGCATAAAAAGATACAAAAATACCCCTGAAGAATTGCACATAAAAATCTACCTACCAATCATCACAGATCGTACCCCGACCCGTGGTGTGAAATTTGTTGCTTTTGGGTGACCTAAAAGATCACAGAAACTCTTATCATGGGTCCTTTATATGAATCGTATCTAGATACCACGAGTCGTACGATGACTTATGGTGACTGGGCTGGTCCTGTTTATCAAATCTGACAGTACTTCACTAAACTGCCCATAACCTTTCAGTCCGAACTCCGATTGATGCAATGTTGGATAAATTGGAAAGAAAACCCAAAGATTTTCAATTTGATATGATGTATCACCGAAAAACACTTTGTCAAATGGGAGTTATGCTCATTTAAAGGTGACCCTTGTAAGAACTTATATGAAAACTCAATCGGTTGGAAAGCTCTCAAACTCAACTTTATGATAGAGGTTTCTTATGACCCTAATTTGTATCCAATGCACTTCTCAAACTTAAGAATAGATGTTAAAATCTTTTTACCATAAAATTCATCGGGTTCGAGTTTATCCACATACCTAAAACAGTTCCAAACTTAGCCCGTAAGTCCGAGGCACTGCAACATTTTAACTTACGACTGAAATAATGATTTGTACCATTATAACATAGACCATATTTTGATATCCATATCATGAGTCTTGGTACGAATCGTACCATTTTATCATAAGTCATACTGAGACTCTTAATGAGGAAAAGTTTCAGTTTTCTGCTGGTTTATACTTTATATCTGAGGTCTAACCTTAGAAAATTTTTGAGTGTTACAGTGGAAGGAAAATTACATAATTCCACTAGCAACGATCCTCATCAAAGCCTAAAGAACTTCTTGGAGGTTTGAAATCTCCACAAATAGAATAATGTCTCTGATGATGTCATTCAGTTAAAGATTTTCAAATACTCTTTGACCAGAAAAGCTTGAGAGCGGTTGCACGTGTTGCATCCAAATTTGATCCACATATGGTAGGAATTTATATATGTGTTCCTTAAGAAGTAGTTCCCGCCAAATAAGAAAAGTTCTACACAGGCTTAGACCCCTTGATGCAGTCTGTTGCAAAAAATACAACTAGGGATGCTTCAGGGACAAGGCCTTCAACCGAATTACCATTATTTTGGATCAGATTATAAAGCATATCCATGCATGGTATGGTGCAGCCCAGAATAGAGGGCTAAATATAGATACTCCTTCATTATCTCACCTGATGAAGGAGAACCAAGATGATGATCAGATGGTGGTGGCTATGGCCATCAACATAGCCCTACTTACCAAGAAGTTGACTGAGGCTGAGATCAAAAAGGTGCATGCTATTGAGGAAGCCCCGAGTGTTTCTCAATATGGGCATGCATGCCCCCTCCTCTATATGAATATCAACCATACCAAGATCCACCTCCCATGCAAGTCGAAGATGCCAATTATGTTGGTAATACATTCAGAGGTTATAGACCATACTACTCACAACAATATCAAGGCCATCCGCCTTTCTCATATCAAGGACAATGGCGACCTCCATCACAAGATCAAGGTTAATACTATCAGAGGAATGATTATGATGGTCTAAGTCAAGAATGGCACAATAAAAAAAACTATTAAAATAGGAGCTTAAATCCCTATGTCGCACCAAGGAGACCTTCCTCTAGTTCTCAAAATTGGGGGGATGGACCTTCTCAAGAGAAAGGGAGTTCCAAGCTTGAGGGGATGTTAGAGAAGGTACTTGTAAATCAAGAGGTCTGACACATGCTTAAAAAGATTGATAGAAATTGTTGGCTCCTATATCGCGTCTTTTTAAAAATTAGACAACAAATGAGATACCTTTCCCATGAACACAACCTCAAACAAAAAGAACATCTCCCTAGTGACATTGTGGCCAACTTAAGGGACATGTCTTCACATCTAATGCTCAGTGTGTGGCCATTGTCACTAGGAGTGACAAGATTATGCAACCCAAGGTAGTGAGGTTATTGATGGTGTGGTTGGTAAAGATGTTGAAAATGTTAATAAGGGTGATGATCAAAGTGAGGGTTGATAAAACTGGGGGTTAGTGAGATTGTTGATGATGGAGGGAAGAAGCTACTGGAAGAGGAGGTTGAGAAAGATGCTAATTTGCTTCTAAAAGAAAGGGGAAGGCCAAGCGAGGCATGGATGAAATTGATAAATATTTTCCTCCACCTATTCACCCCTTTCCACAAAGGCCGGCCAAATAAGCTCTTGATAAAAAGGTTGAGAAACACATTGAGCGACTGAAAGAAGTCACACTTCAGGTTTCATGTATTGACGCAATCAAGAAAATGTCAGGTTCTACAAAGTACCTGAAAATGTTGCTGACTATGAAGTTTCCAAGTAATAATGAAGAGTTGGTTTCCTGTGACATGTAGTGTGAGTGCAATAATTCTCGGTACTAGTATTGAGAAAAAGGGTGTTCTGGGTGAGTTCAATGTGCCTTGGCGAATTAAAAGATATGATTTATTGCATATCATGTGTGATAATAAGGCTAGTATAAATTTGATTCCCCAAGCTATATACAAGTAATTCATATTTTCCATGCTAAAGCCTACCTCTATTGGGCTTTAAATGGTCGACAAGTCTATCGAAATGTCGGTAGGGGTAGCGGAGGATGTGTTGGTCAAGGTTGAAAAATTTGTGCTTCCAGATGATTTTATGGTGTTGGATTGCAATATGAATAGGGACATCCAAATTATCCTCGGGAGACATTTCCTGGCTACTAGGAGGGCATTTATGAATTCGGAGAAGCATGAGATCATGTTCGGGGTAAAAAATAAAAGCATCAGCTTCAAAACGGAAAGGTCCACTTATTGCCCATAGAAGTTGGAAATATTATATGGCTAGAATTGATGAAAACAAAGTGGGAGAAGCTGAGCATGTATCTAAGGCATCAACCAAGAAAAACAAGGTCAAAACCAAATAGGTGAAGCAGTACCTCTGTAGTTCAAAAGGAAGAAATTGGGTAAGGAAGTCCCATCCCAAGGAAAACTCACTAGTTGGTTGATTTAGGTATTTTGCATCATTTCACGATGTTAAATTAGGCACTTCTTGGGAGGCAATCCAAGGGATGCTACACTATGTGTAGTATCCCGCAATGTTAAATCAAATGCTTTTTGGGAGGCAACCCAAGTATTTCTGGACTAATGTGTGTTGATGTATGCAGGTGAACTTAGAAGGAAGGAGTATTGATTAAAACAGAATTGGGAAAGTTTTTCATCTAAGAGACAGTGGGAAAGATGGTCCGCTTCTTGATCCTTCCGTCGATTGGAACCAAATTTGGATAGGTTCGGGTTTTTAGTAAAGTCAAGAGACAGTTAGATGTGCGGACCATACTCTAGATTGATGGTCCATCTGTTGGACCATCTTTTGTATCCCAAATTTTAGGGTAATTAGGTCTTTTCGATGTATACCAGGTTGGAGCTTTTTCTGTGAGGAACAAGTCATCTTTTATTTAGTCCCAACTGAGGAAACCGACCCAGCCCATGTTCCTTTTGAATTATACCTGCGAACTGAATGGGAACTTTAGCCCCCTCTTATGTCTTTATATTCCTCGCTTACTCCTCTATTCTTCTCACAATTAGAAAACTCCATTGTTGCCTTCTTACTCAAACTTTAATGGCAGCAATTGCATCATACACACTTACACACACTTAATCTATATCTTCAGGAATTTTTACTTCAAGGAATTAGGGTTCATCGTCTCGGTCATAGTCCTTTATCGCCAGCACATACAAGCATATTTTGGCTAAACTAGGTAGTTTTTCTCATTTTCTACCTTGCATTGGCTGTGCTTTTTTCATCTTTAATTTGGAAAATCGAACACCTCTTCTTGGACATGGATTTTCGAGGGGAGAATTTAGGGGTTTTTTGATATAATGGATGGGGCATAACTATGAAATTGCTTCTATATATTTATACTGGGTCAGTCCATGTGATTGACGATCTGAAATGCCCCATCCTATCCTTGGAAATTGCAAAAGAAAAATGCTCAAAAAATAGCAAAATTCGAGCTTCCCCTAGTTAACACGGGAGAAAACGAACCATTTTTTGAAAGACAGATCGTCTCCTGCTCCGTCTTCTAAACCAGAAAGACCAAATGGTTTGAGTCAAAGGATGTCTCAAGAGATGGACCGTCTTTTAAAAGACAGTCTGCACTCTTGTCCGTCCTTTGAAATAAAATGTTTGATCCTCTAAGTTCACGGGACGGTGCAAGGTATGGTCTGTCTCTTCAAGATGCATACCATCTTTCTTCCTATCCCTTACAAAAAAAAATTCTAATTCCTAGTTCAATAGCGTTGTACTAACTAGTTGTTGCATGATCATAGAAAATGGCACCTAAATGAGCAGCACCCCGAGGTGTCAAGGCTAGTACTCCAAAAACATCCCATCTCAAGGACAAAGATGGAGATGAGTACCAGCCTCCAGCCACAAGGAGGACCACCGAACTTGCCCCAGTATTTTCACCCACTCATTCAGCATGGGTGGCCTCTACAGAGACACCGTCTTTGAGATCTTCATCCAAGTCCAGTGATGAGCAGCCACAGGTTCAGTCAGGTGGGCCATAGATTGAGATATCCTTCAGGGAGACCACGGGAGAGGACTCCATTAGACATACCCCTTCTCCCTAGGTAGATTCAGCCAAGCTGCGGCAAAAATAGGAGGAATATATGTTTAAGAGGAGATGAGCAGTGCAGGGTGCACGAGAGAGATACCTAGAGGGGCGTATGGCTCACAAAGGAAAGCCCTGCTGAAGTATCACAGAGGAGTGTACCATCAGTGCCACTGGGTTATACCAACACCAAGATATCATAGAGCGGATATAGTTTCAACACTGGGTCTTCCTCTTTCGTCCCTCTGTACAGTACATACAGACACTGGTCTTTGAGTTCTTTACAGCATATAGAGCGATCCTACAGTGGGCCAACCCGAATTGCAGTCTCAGGTTAAGCCTCTCATGTCTGTGGTTACTAGAGGAATATCAACTGATATCAGCCCCGAGGCAATCAATCGATACTACCTAAGAAAGGGATATGAGATAGTCGATACAGTAGAGCATGATGAGTTGGCAGCTCGGGGAGGACAAGGTAGACCTTGGATTGCAGGAGTCATTGCTAGAGGTACTCCTACCTAGGCAGCTCTTGAGATGACTAAAATCTATAAGAAAGACTTGTTGCTCCATGCAAATGTTTGGTAGAACGTAGTGTGCAGCAGGATATGCCCGACCAAGAGCGATAACAGACTTCCTCTTGGACATGCTTTGGTTGTGGCCATTATTGTGGTGAAGAACAGGATTAACATTGGCCAAATGTTATGTATGAAGCTCAAAGAACGAGCTCTATAGGCGGCTATCTCTTTACCTTTCCCGTGCTTGGTGACAGCATTGTGCCAAAGGGAAGGTGTACGTCCTTCATAGAGAGGACTTTTTTACAGAGGATTTTCTGGTGACTAACATCAACAAGATAAGAGAGGACACTTTGGTCACTACCGCCAGTCACCCTATCTCAGCATTGCCAGTTGTACCCCCAGCAGATAGTGAGGGCATCCAATTTGAGGAGCCTACTTCACAGCCTTCAGCAGCATCTGACCCAGCACCATCAGAGTCCGCTCCCCATGGTGCCCAGCCTTCTTCCACCACCACTGCACCAGTGTCGGTTGCTTCCCTTAAACCTCTTCTGAGCTTCAGATACTCATTACCAAGCATGACTGCTAGGCTTGACTGAGAAGAGAGGCAGTTGGCTAGATTAACTAAGGAGATACCGACCTTTGTGGCCACAATTGTAGAGCGTGAATTGCAGTCTCTCCAGAATGCCATCAGAGCCCCTCATAAGGCATAGAGTTCCCATCTAGGGACTATGGACACTAGATTGGTCCAGCTAGAGCAAGGTGATATCCCCTCCAATATTTAGAACCTCCATGCCGACCTAGCAGATACCAAAACTGCAGTTCTAAACCTACAAATGAGAAAGTGGTAGCTCGATGAGGTTCAGGTGTCATTGGTTAATCGGAAGAGATACATTTCTAGTTTGATGTAGTTGATACTCTGTGCTATTTTATCATACCAAATTACACCTCGCAATGCACTATAAAGCGTTCACTGTCAAATATAGTGACCCAACTAGGTTGCGGTTGATTCTACAGAGAATAGGTCAAAAATATTATGTTAATAGTGAGTAAATCAGTCAGTAGTCATTATTTTGAAATGGGGGTTGCAATAAAAGAAAAAGTAATTTTAAATAAATATTTTATTATTATCAAATTTATGAGGAGAAACTAGGACTGTGTTCCTCATGATATTATAACTTAGTAGGTTTATTTTATAAGTTATCTATTTTTATAAATTTTGTGTAAGACTGATGATTAAATTTACCTAATGTCTCTCGATCTACATAGATGAATTTCACTCTAAATCCTCTTGTACTTTAGGTGTTCATATTTTGCCCTTGTCATATGTATTGGATTAACTATCCTCAGTTAGAGCTCAAGTTAATTTGATGAGGGTTGGTAGTCTCAAATCTCCCTTGTTATTCTTTTTTTCTAACTTCAAACTTTTTGGTCGAGCAAGTTAACGATACATGTACGTTTCAACGTTTGTAACCGCTAGAACTAATTCAAACGAAGAGAATAGAAATCTACTCAATTCACCATTCAAGAATCACTATTTTATGTTGCCACTTCCATTAATCTATCATGGTTTTCACAATCCTAGTAAAAAAGATTAGCCGCTCATGTTTGAAGAAACAATCACATAATATTTATAAAAAGCCATGATGAATACTTACAATAATATGAAATTGTTTGACAAATCTTGAAAGCTAACTAAAATCACAATAACTTGATATTTCTCAACAATTGTATAGAATAATATGTTTCAAACTTACAACGAATCAATACTTGACTATAAGTTAATGAATAAGTGTTGAAATGGACTTTCACAATTGATTGGTTACCAAAAATTCCTAAAAAGGGGTATTTATAGTAGTAGAATAAGTCTGCATTTGTTCATACTTGGACTGGGAATCGACTTTGCAGTTTTTTACCCAGAACCAAGGGTCCGTGTCGCGCCAAGATGAATCCACATTGTGTAGCTGGATGCGCTGAACCTGTGTGTCGCACAGGTCTATGCACTAATGTGGTTATGCAATACAACCTATTTTGTTTTGGCACTAGGTCCTTTTGAGTTTGGCTTGGCAACACTTGCTCTTTTAAGCCCCAAAATAAGTCAAAATCTGTCACTTTTATCCCTGCGAATATCTATCATGTGTGTTATCTCTTTTTCACAAATATCATATAAAACCAAAGCAATCACACATTATTCGTTCTCGAAACATAGCTAAGTAAGGGCAAAATATGGAAAATAAGTGTATAATACGCCCAACATCACC
Organism: Datura wrightii; assembly: GCA_035772735.1. Taxonomy (NCBI): domain Eukaryota; kingdom Viridiplantae; phylum Streptophyta; class Magnoliopsida; order Solanales; family Solanaceae; genus Datura; species Datura wrightii. The sequence continues at coordinate 35,300,211 of JASDFA010000006.1, forward strand.
ACTCAAGTTTCAACCATAAAATTCACCTTAAGAACATGTCTACTTACACTCAGGTTCATTAGACAATTCAATCAAGCTCCAGCAATCCACTCAATATGCATATAAGATCAACATTTAAAGATTACAAATTAAAATCACTTAGCTTCTAGAACTAACTCAAATAAGATATATTTGGGCCAACATGAACATGTGCAATTTAGCAATCAAAGTTACACCAAAATCTCACCATTATGTGCCCATCACTATTTGGAGAGACGTCATTTTGCTCACATGATATATAACAATTTTAACTCAGATAAAACAATGTCACTCACTCTCCCAAAGAACCCTACATGCAAAAGACGACTCATAGGCTTGCTCTTAGTGTAAATATTCCACAAATATAGAACATCAACTTTAACATCAATTAGGACTTAAGATGATTATAATGTAGGCCAAGGGACAGGTAGGAACTATTTGGCCAAGATAGTGACTAATCTCCCTAAAAACAATAATACTTCACAACTCTTTGACTTTTAGCACATTCTTCAATTTTCTTATTTTTCTCCTTATAACTCCCTTTTGTTTTCAATTTGCAACTTAGGTGACTAGTAGGGAACTCTTAATATTAAGCTCATTCACTTTCTCTTTTTTCTTTTCTTTTCAATCATTCATTCATTTTTTCAAACACTTTCTCTTTTTCTTTCCCCACTAACATCAACTTCCTTGTTTTGCATTTTTCACCCTTTTGTTTTCTTCTAATTTTTACACTTTAGCTTTCCCCTTTTTTCTCTTCACTTGTACTCTTTTTATGAATTTTTTTTATTAAAGTGCACCAGGAGTCATTTGGATCAAACCAATATCAATAGAACAAAAAAGATTAAGCTTGTAATATAGCTATCAAAAGAATAGGCTAAGGCTCAAAATGGTTAACTAGGACAATCATATCAATAAAGGTAAAATTTGATACAAATAGGCTACCAAAGAAATGCCTATATCATTTCCTAGATTCAATATTCTCATTTCATTTAGCATACACACCAGGTAAGTTCTATATATCAAATTACAAGCATGGAGTATACAAAAATTTCTCTCACACACAATGACACAAATGGTTCAATAATGGCAACCAAGATTAAATAAACACATTTATACATATTGAATGTCTCACATTATTAAGCCCAACTTTTCAAGCATAGGAGTCAAGTTCTAAAAGTCTAAGTGTTTTTATCTTTTCATGCATTTTTGAGTAATTTCATATAAAATCTCTTCATGATTTTCCTAGTGAAGCACCTAGTATTCATAAGGTTTCAAGTTCTTGCTCTCCTACAAATTACTAATTTTTTCTAAAGACGGTCTCCATCCATCAATCATCGGGAAAAGTCATAACTATGACTAAACAAAATCTAGACCCTATAGTCAATTCTAAGAGACTACCAACCAAAATAGTACTGTAAATAAAAATCGAGGAAACCCAAACAAAAATAAAATAAAAACAAAACAAAAAACACTACAAGCTAGTAGGTCTCAAGTGATACATCTTAAAAAAATTCTAGGCCCACCATGAATAATTTAGTAATTAAGGCATACATAGAATAAAGAAGTTTACTTCTCCCACCCCACACTTAATTAATAACACTATCCTCAGTGCTAAATAATAAAGCACAAGTAAAAAAGGTAAAAGAAGAACTCCCTAGGCCCAGTCCTCATCTGTAGGAGCATAAGCAAATTCCACCATCTCTGAATCCTCTCCATCATCAGCATCAGAATCTAAATTGGGGCCAACTAGAGCCTTCTCATCGTTAGTAGGATCATCATCATCAAAGGACTCCTCAAAACCTGACCCAACTCTGCAGAGAGCTCTAGAATGCTCGCTCAATGGATAGTCTATATTTAGCTACTACAACTGCGATCCTCAATCACCCCGCTCATCCTTGCTGAAGCATTTGCATGCTATATAAGTAACTCAGAATATTATCAATGTGCATATTGTGCTTACTGATAGACAGCACAGGACCATGCAGACCCTCGGGCTTTTTTGTCTTTGTCACGTCTAGCCCCTCTGGTTCATACCTCAGCCTATAATCGACCTCTCCAATTCAACCTACTACACTCTTAGAAATTGGGTCAGGAGACCCCCCAGAACTAAATCTCTGCCTCTTTTTCACCCTCGCTCACCTCAAGACATCCCTGATAATTACTCCAATATTTATCGGCCTCCCAGTCATTAAAGCAAACACCAGATAAACTCTCTCCCTAGTCACAAATGTCACATTCTTTCCAGGCACCAAATAACCACAAAAAATTTTTAACCACATTCTTGCTTCCCTGCTCATGTAAGAATATGAAAAAGTCATATGATACCCGAACTGCTGATGTCGGGTCCATCTTGCCACCGATCTAGGGCCACTAAGAGTATGTCGAGTTTCTCTATATTAAGGCCTCAAGAGAAGGTATTTCATCAATTTTAGGTCAACATTCAGAGTACCAAGCAATCTATTCAAACTAACGGGTGTGAAATTCACAATTTTTCCTCTTATTTTTACTTGGTTACTCCTCTCTTTCAGCTTCCAATTGGCCAAAAACTCCCTCACCAAATTTAAATTACACTCTCTAGGGTCATTGAACAAAAAATCCGACAAAAAGTATGTATCCTTTAAATCATATAGAGGAACTCGAAAGCTAGACTATCCCTATCAACGCATAATTCATGAGAATATTTAGATACTTTATGCTCTTTAAACCACTTTTTATCTTCTTGCTCCGTGATCCAATAGAGTTCAAATCATTGTGGTGGTTGTTGTGCCATGATATCATCCTTCATTGGTGCCTTTGGCCCATCCTTTCTCTCTTAGTACCTTGTCTTGAAGAAGCCACATCCTTCCCCTTGCTAGATTTAAGAACCATTTTTGGTGAATTTGAAGAAAAAGGGTAGTCTTTTGTTGTTTGGGTGGAGGAATTGAAAGGATTTTGAGAAGAATGCGAACTTTTGGAGAAAAATTTGAGAGAGACTAGCGGTGTGAGGCACGGAGCTTTGAAGAATGAGGAATAATTTTTAGGTTTTGTAATTTGAATATCTCCCTTGGGTCGGTTCGGCCTGCAATTTTTACAGCTTTTCTGCCTAGATTCCCAATCCGCATCGTAGAAATCCCTGTGGAGGTACTGCCATGCGTCGAGGACCTTCCTATAGGGTGTGGTCTCTGCATCGCAGATCCCCATATGTGGCCTACCCTTCGCGCCCTTTTTCAATTCGTTATGCTGTAATTCTCTCCAACATTTATGAATTAATTCATACACACTTAAACAAACAAATAAACTCTAAAAAATGAAAAATAAAAAAATTAAATTACCTTGGGTTGCCTCCCAAGTAGCGCCTGATTTAACATCGCGGCACGACGCGAGTATCTTGATTAATCAGACTTCATCAAGATACCTGATCTTAGTCATGTGGCACTCCCCATTTGTTGCATTAATCATAGATATGACCCTTAAGTTGTTTGGCATTTTCAAATTTTTGCCAACCTTGAACACGACTTCTTCACCATTTAGCCGAAACTTGAACTTACCCCATTCCACATCAACCCTTGACCTTGCAATGGCCAAGAATAAATGCCCCAGTATGATGAGGATGTCAAAATTGACTTCACAATCTAGAATGACAAAGTCTGCTGGAAAGATAAAATTTATCTACTTTAACAAGGACATCAGTTAAAATATCCACAGGTATCTTCATTGTACGGTTGTCCATGACTAGCTGCATTGATGTCCATTTGAGCGCTCCTAGGAAATCTGCTTGATATTGCAAGCGGCATCAAATTTATGCTCGTACCTGAGTCACACAGAGCCTGTTTAAAATTAAAGGACCCCACAATACATGAAATAGTAAAAGCTCTGAGATCCTCCTTTTTCATAGCTAAGGAGTATGTGACTAAGGCACTGCAATGGTGCTCTACTAAAACAAAGCTTACCACCTGTTTCCTTGTCACTAGATCTTTCTTCCACTTTTTATAGCCAGGAATTTGCTCAAGAGACTCAATCAAGGGAATGTTTATCAAAAGCTGCTTTAATAGGGCCATGAATTTTTACAACTTACTATCTTTGGCCTTCTTCTTACTCTATTGAGGGACTTGTCTTTTGAGGTCTACAGATTCTTTTTCTACTGCAGAACCCTAGTCTGTTATGGACTCCTCATCTAGAACAATCTCTCTCCTAGTAGTGACGGCCATGCAATGACCCTCATTACTAGGGTATGAGACTGTATTGTCACGCCCCGCCTTGGGAGGCATGACTGGCACCTGGTGTCCTACTAGGACCTGGACTGCTGGACTACTGAGCCTAATCACTTCTGGTGCCAGGCTAGCTCTAATTTTGGATTTATGAAAACAACAGGCTATATAACGGCTATAAATACAGCCTCCGGCCGACAAGGCCTATAGCCACCTCTAGGAATATAACAGCTACCCAGAACAACTGAACATAAGGGAACCTATGCGGGCCGACAAGGCCACCATGCTGACTAGTTATCACTAAAAAGTAGAATCAAGTGCTAAACTGATCTGTGACCGACAAGGTCACCAACTGACAACTGAACAAGGCCCCACACGGCCATCACATGCAAACTAAAAACATACACATGGACCCACACGACCGGTACAACAAACCACAGAGAATATACAATCCGCAAGCCTCTAAGAATAATAAGATGGTCGGGACAGGGCCCCGACCTACCCATACTGTACAAACAAAAAGGGAAGTAAACCTTTAGCTGTCAAGCTCCGGATGATAGGAGCTGAAGACTTTGTATGCTGGCTGGAACTACGAGGGATCTACTCCTCGTCTATGAGTACCTGCAGGCAAGTAATGCAACGCCCCAAAACGGGCGTCAGTACCACTGATACTGAGTATGCAAAGCAATAACTGAAAATAACTGAAAGCAAATAATAATACTGATAGATACTGAAGTAATAGGAGACGGGCTGAGACTGACTGAAAAGAGCGTAACTTTACTGAAGAGAGTAAGAGTCATACCTGATAACATGGCGGTCTACTTTCTATCTATTAATAACTAACACAACATAGCATACAAGAACCTTACTAGCCCTCATAAGTCGTAAGGTACCAACCAGCACACAATCTATATACCCGTACCTAGGTCATACCATCCACCTAGTAACTATGAGCATCCTGTCGGCCCCCTAGGTATGCAACTTGGGTTCGCTGGGCCCCTGACTATAGCTGTATTTGAATCCGGAGGACTCCTGAAATCTGAAATCTGAAATATGTAATTTGAAATCTGAAATCTGAAGTCTGCACCCCGGGCGCAAGCGCTCAACGGGGGGTGTGGTATAGTGCTGATCAGCCTGCTATGGGGAATATTCATCCCATCTTCGTCCATTGGCAGACGACATGCCACTCCGTAGAGCGACGTATCCTCACCCTCTGGCGGGCGAGTCGACACAGCTATTAACCCTGGGGCGGTTAAGGAAGCTCTAAAGGTGCCCAACACAGAACAATCATGTCTCCACAGATAGCAATAGGCACATGTAATATATTTAGTGGATCTAATAATAATATTTATGTTCTAGTATTCTATTCTAAATCTCATATTGAAATGTACTGAATTTGATACTGAAATATACTGAATCTCTAATAATATTTCTGGAATATTCTGCTGGGACTTATACTGTTTTACTGAATTTCATGCTGAACACTGTATTATATTTCTAACATACTTACTAAATTTCATACTGAACATAATATACGACTTCTAAAACACTCTACTGAAATTCGTACTATTTTGATATACTAGCACTACTAGCTTGCCGAAAGAAACTGGCTTTACATACCTCAAGTGCCGACTTTCTGATTAACTGGCGTAGCTCGGCTAGTATTCAGCTATTTCTCCCAACTGTATTCATATTCAAGAAAGAATAGAATTAATTCTACTATTATTTTGGAAAGAAACCATATTATGTCTATACCTACTGCCTATTATTCGACTTATCGAAGAACGGACGAAAACTCGCTATTTCTCGGGGATCTAGAAGGGAGAAATACTCACTTTAATGTTGGGAGTATATTAACACTAGTTTGGAGCAATTCCACTTACCTTAGCTCGGCGTGACGACGATTCACCGGCTGAATTTCGCGAAACTAACTCCGCGGGAATGCTCCCGGCAGCTTTATACTTCGCTACCCGAAGTTAATTTGAGTTTGGACTGTGTTTGACGGTGTAAACGGAAGGAAATTTAATCAAACCCTTCATTCCCCTCTGTTTCTGTTCGTTTACTGGAAATTATATGAAGGAAAAATGATTTAAAATGAAGTGGGTACTTGGGGCCTTTAAGTCGCATTTGTCGAATGTGATTTATAAGTCACATTTGCCTTGCGACGATCCAACTTGGCGCTTGTTCGGTCTCTCTCTGGGCCCTTTTATCGCACATATGGCATTCTAAAACTCTTAACCAACATGCGAATAGGTCAACTAAGTGTCAAGAACTTATGGGGTGTAACATGTATCACTTGGTAGGGTCCCTTTCTTTCTCTGGTTAAGTATTGCAGAGACTTTCCCCATCTAATTCCCAACCGCTTAATGGATGTAGAACGTGAATTTACTAGCTGCCTCAAACTCGATAATTCTCTGCGCATCTCCTTAATTCCCACTTTGATAGAGTCAAGATTTTTCAACATCTTACTCATCATATCTTCCATCCTCACACTACTGGAGTCATTCGCAATTGGCTCTCTAGCCTCTGGAGGCATATATGCTCCAATCCTATCATTTTTTTGGCATCTCGTTTTCGCTAATTTCTTGGTCTCTATCTCTAAACCCAGAGCTCTCATAGTTGTTTTTGCAATAGTAGTCCCAACCTTGATTTCCTTGGTCTTGATCCCAAGAGTCTTGGATAGACCTTGGATGTTGTCTTGGAAATTCCCTTGATGGTTGAGAAAATTAGCCTCTTCTTCCATATTAGGGTAATAATCGTCATACATGGGCACTTTGTCTTGAGCATTCACCATATGCACCTTTTGTATGTTCATTGTTGTCAGGTTCTTGGTGATCAGTTCTAATTGGGTTTTGAGATGGGCCATATCTTGATCATGTTCTTCTTCTTTCTTCTGCTGCTCTGCTGTCATGCCTCTAGAATAATTTATTGCAGCAGCCTCAAATTCTCATGTGTGTCATGCCCTATTGTCTTCATCATCTTATCCAGTATCTCACGGGCCTCCGCGAGAGTATGATCCATCATAGACTTATCTTCTATCCCATTTGCTACAACTTTGTTGGTGGCGCTTAGTGGCCTATAAAATATTTCCAGAAAGACTTCGTCTGGAAGCTTATGATTTAGATACTGCTTTAGCTTTTCTTGAACCTGAGTCAAGCCTCATGCTGAGCTTCACTTGTTGTCTATCTGAAGTTGTTTATCTCATCTCTCTCAACTGGGTCATTGTGAGGGTCGAAAAAACCTCTCCAAAAAAGTTGCAGTCAATTTTGCCCAAATGGTGATAGACTCATCTGAAAGTTCATTCAACTACAGAGTAGCTTCCCCTACTAGTGAGTAAGGAAATAACCTGAGTCTAATAGCTTCTTGCATTACCCTTGGCAGTTTGTATATATTTCATATTCCAGTTAAATTGATCAAGTGCTTGTTTGGATCTTCATCAGACAAACCATTGACAACCCCTTCATGCTTAGCAATTGCATTATTGTACTTGTAACATCAAACTTAGCATTAGCTGGCAATGGGGGTGAAACAATGGCTCTAGTGTAATCAACTTCTTCCAGATCAACTCTCGCTCAAAGATACAGTATGTACAACATTATGTCCATGATTACAAGGGGGTTTTATCTGTTCCATTCTTCCAACGCAATATCTAATTACGCGGCATCAACTCACCTAACTACTTCAGCTATTGAGCTTCTTCCGGCAGTCACACAGCTTCAGCCCACTGCGTCTCTATTAACTCTTCCTCCAGAGGGAGGTTAAGTTGTGCCACTAGGTTTTCCATGCTAACCTATGACAAAGTAAAATTAATAACAAAGAAAAACTTAAATCATGAAATAAAGGTTACAAGAAGGATTTAAATACCAATCAACTCTTTATGAACCGTATTTCTCGGCAACAATGTCAAAATCTAATCACGCCCAAATTATACCTCACAATAAAGTATAAAGAGGTCATTATCAAATATAGTAAACCAACTAGGTTGGGGTCGATCCCACAGGGAATAGGTCAAAAATATTATGTTAATAGTGAGTAAATCAACTAGTAGTCAATATTTCAGAAGGGGGTTGCAATAAAAGAAAAAATAATTTTAAACAAAGATTTTGTTACGATCAAACTTATGGAAAGAAACTAGGACTGTGTTCCTCATGATTTCATAACATAGTAGTAGGTTTCTTTTATTAGTGATCTATCCTGGTGAATTTTGTGTAAGACTAACGATTAAGTTCATTTGACGTCTTTCGGCTTACATAGATAAATTTCACTTTAAATCCTCTTGGACTTTAGATGTTCATATTTTTTTCTCGTCATATGTCTTAGATTAACTATTCTCAGATAGATCTTAAGTTAATTAGATGAGGGTTGGTAGCCTCAAATCTCTATTGTTATTCTCTTTTCCCAACTTCAATCTCTTTGGTCAAGCAAGTTGACAATACAGGCACGTTTCAATGTTTGCAACCACTAAAACTAATTAAAATGAAGAGAAGAACAATCCATTCAACTCACTATTCAAGAATCGCTATTTTATTTTACCTACTTTCGTTATTCTATCATGGTTTCCACAACCTTAGCTAAGAGATTAGCTGCTCATGTTTGAAGAAACAATCACATATTATTTATAAGAAGCCATGATGAATACTTACAATAATATGAAACCATTTGAAAAATCTTGAAAGCTAACTAGAATCACGAGAACTTGATGTTTCTCAATAATTGTATGGAATAATATGTTCCACACTTACAACGAATCAATACTTGACTATGAGTTAATGAATAAGTGGTAAATTGGACTTTCACAACTGATTGGACACCAAAAAGTCCTTAAAAGAGTATTTATAGTAATAGAATAAGTGTGCATTTGTTCTTACTTGGACTGGGATTCGACTTTGCAGGCTTTTACTCGGAACTAGGGGTCTACGTTGCGCAACCCATCGCACCAAGATGGCTCCATGTCATGTAGTTGGGTGCACCAAAGTGTACTGCGCATCACGCAGGTCTATGCACTGATGTGGTTGTGCGATGCCAATCTCCATTTTGCTGTGGCGCTAGGTCCTTTGAGTTTGGCTTGGAAACACTTTCTCTTTTAAGCCCCAAATGAGTAAAAATCCATCAGTTTATCTCTGCAATCATCTAATCATGTGTGTTAGCTCTTTTTCACAAATATCATACAAAACTAAAGAAATCACATATTATTCATTCTCGAAGCATAGCTAAGTATGGGCAAGATATAGAAAGTATGTGTGTAAATGTCATGATCCAAGTCTGCACCCTGGACGCGATATGGTACTTAGAGTCACAAGTGACCCAAGAAAACCCTGGTAGAGCATATTTTACTAAAACTGATCTGCTGAGAATAATCATAAAAAAGCAAAGATGATAAAAGAAACAACTGCTACTGAATAAATGACAAAATTCTTATCATACACTGAAACTCAAACTGACTCTATAACGCTGTCTGAAAGCCTTCTAAATAAACTGATGAGTTGCTGGGATAAGCCTCCTTCTAACTCCAATGTCTGAAATAGATAAGGAAAAAGTATAACTAAAATGAAATTATGGCCCTTGGCAGATGAAGGCTCATCAATGAAGCTGCTGGAAGTCGTTGAGTGTCTAGCTGTAGTGCTGAGACTGGGTACCTGAGCCTACATCATAAAATGTGTAGCATAAAAGTATGTATTAGTACTTTGAATGTACTGAGTATACGAGAAGGAACTAAAACATACATATACTGAGTAATAATAAACTATATTGAAATATTGCAAAAATAGACTGGAATTTGAAGAAACTGAATTGAACTGAACTGTATTGTACTGTACTATGGAGAGACTATAACCGACATGTAACCACGTGAGCTAAACGTGCAGTCTGATATATACCCTCCATCAGAGAAGGTCCACTATACCATGCCAGGGTATAGTAGCTGAACTAAGTGATCACTGTCTGGGGCCCATTCGGGCTAATAACCTACGGCAGCAATGTAATTCTAGGAACCTAAGTGTGTTGAACCCTAGCCCGCTCGGTGCTAAGTTCTACTCCTATTGAAAATCCTAATTGTATCTAACTATGCTGATAGCTCGAAATTAATGTCCTAAGACTTAAGTCATAACTACTTATCTAGAAAGTTTTAAGAGTCTAAGGACCTGAAAGAAAATATGTTCTCGGAATTGTCAGAGTTGCTTTATCTAAAAGCGTCATAACAGTCTTATATTAAGCTGATAAATTGATATTACTATGTTTGCTGAGTTTCTCAAAAGACTAATAAAAGTCAAACTGATCAACTGACATCCAGGGAAATGCTAAGTGCATTCAACAATCTGGAAATACTAACTTTAAATTGAAACATACATGCTGAGGAATTTTTCTCAAATAACATTCCATAAAATATATAGCATTTTAGATCAGCTATTAAATCACACTAGAATTCAGCCCATGAATCATGCTAAAATCGATAAGCCGGGAGGCATTTACAAATTGAAAAGAATGTCTCAATTGTAACATGATACTACACATGGAAACTTAAAACATTAGGGAGATAAAGAAATTCAACAACTAAACAGAAATCCTAGGTCATGATTTTTAGAATTTCAAGCGAGGGTTACTGAAGAATTTGGGACACAAAGGTGAGAGGAAACCTTTGTTGAAGTCTCACATACCTGGAGTAGAAATTCCTTGAGAAGAAGCTTGGAAAGTCTGAGGAAATTGGAAGCCCTGGCTTAGCTTGAGAGAAAGTTTCCTTGAAGCTTTACGACTGTTCTTGAGAGTTTAGGAGAGAGTGAGAGGGAATGATTGACTCCTCCCTAAATCCTCTTCCAAATTACATAGTTTAGGACTTAGAAGAGTGGAAATGTATGAAATTACCCATGGAAAAAAGTTCTGAAAGCTGAAATTCCTAGGTAGCGACGCGTCTGACGAGATAAGTGACAGACCGTCGCAAGCCTGATGGTCCGTCGTCTCCACCGTCAGGCTTAAACAGAATTGCTGAAAAAATTTCCCCAAGTGACGGTCCAAGTGACGAGCCGTCACTTGACTGAGGGACCGTCGCCCCTACCATCACACTGAAACAATTGACCTGGAAATCTCAGTCCAGGTGACAGTTGCCATGATGGGCCATCAATCATTTGATGGTCCATTGCTAACTTCGTCACCCTCATGCTTATGGGACCAGACCTCAACGAAACTAGTGATGGTTTATCGGTTGGTTGACGACCGTCAATTTCACCATCAGAGGTGTGATGTGTCGTCATTTCCCCCGTCACTCCCCACCAGGTCTGCAGATGTCACTCTTTTGCTACAATATTTCACTCCGGGGTCCGAGGTGTTATAGTAAATACGCCCAACATCACTATTCCTACTCACCCATTTTAGACCCAGTCCTTGCTTCCAGCAACTACATTGTCCAAAGCCACCACAGACAGAGTTGCATTTGTGTAGGGTCCTTCTCCCATTCCCACACAGCCAGTCATTCCTGCTCCTCCACTTGACAAGGGCAATAGGCAGCTACAGGAGGAGCAGATTGAGTCTGCAGAGAGAGACCTCCAGGAGGAGGATGACCCAAATGTGGACCCAATAGAGGCTGACACTATCAGGATCGCAAAGGAGGCCTCTATTTTTCATACCTAGGGCCGACCTCATGACATAAAGGCGAGCTTTTCATTGGCACCCTACCATCACCTTTTGTGATGCAGTTTGAGTGCTACAGGAAGCTTCTGACACTCTTATGCTTTTATGTTTCTTGTATGTACATTGGGGTCACTGCACAGTTTTTGAATGGGGGGTGAAGATTTTTTGACATTTTTGGCCCTTGTGGTATATTTGCTTGTACAGTTTGATGTTTGATGTGACAACTCGTGTTTTGTATTGAAATATACATTTATGTTTACTAATGATGTGTGTGATTGTCCTTACTATCATTTTCTTATATAAATTTTTATTTTTATTTCTATTACTTTCTTATCTTAGGGTCTGTTCGGATTTTCTTAACCATGGTTCTTCTCCGAGGGGCTTACTTTTAGTTGAATCTAAAAAAATAAATATAGTTAAAGTATCATAATATGTGCGCCCAGTGATAGATTACTAAATGATATTTTTAAGGGTATGAGCATACTAGTGAGTCGTTCTTGGTTGAACAAAATGTTTTGACTTAGGTGGTGGTGGTGGCAGCAACTGAGTTTATAGCATTCTAGTATCATATTTTTTGAAAAAATGTGCTCCCTTAAAATTTTGTCGCAGCTATTTGGTATTGACATATGTACCTCTGTTTTTGACATTTAATTGTGCTAATTTTGACAATGTATCCCGAGTTGAGAGTAATGTGTTTAGTCCATTTGATATCGACATAGCATTGTATGGTAAGAAATTCTTTTCTTCCCTTGATTTGGTCACACACTCACACTCTAGAACTTGTCTTGCTACTTGTGCTTGAGCTAAGAAATTATTACGGGTTGCAGAGATGAACTTAGACCTTCTTTGTGCTTCACAAGCCTCTTTTACCTAAATAAACCTACCAAATATTGCATGTATCCCTAATCTTTCCTTGTGAGCCTATGATCCTTTTTCTTGATCAACCGAAATAAATGCCAAAATCAATTCTCAAGTTGACCCTCTTTTGCATCCTCTTTGACACTATGCAATGTGATGATAATGAGCAAAAACGTGTAAGTTGGGGGTGATAAGGTGGAAAAGAAAGGAAAGGACAAAAATGAATATTTGACCATATCCAATGGTGTATTGTGCAAAGAGCTAAAAAGAAGAAAAAGAGAAGAAAATAAAAGAGAAAAAGAGAAAATGATAAATTAAGCTCATAAAAGTACCCTTGGCAGGGATCATAAAGTGAAAAAAAGGTAGTGAAAATATGATGTAATGTTTAAGGATGGTAAATGGAGTCACTAACGATCATATTTGTGTCTACCAGCCCTTTGACCATTATTACAAGCTTAGAAAAATCCTTATGCGATCTCAACCCAAATTTCTAAAAAAAAAGGTATTAGAGTAAATAGGCAAGCATATGATAGTTGTGGCTTATCTTGTGAACTTCATTATGAGAGTTGAGTAATTTTCTCCTCTCTCTTAATCTTGTGTCCTTATAGTGTGTGTTATCATTACTTCTGAAAATAAACACTTTCCTTGGTCTGATTGTAAGGGCATATGGATGTCAATTGATGGCATGCCTTCCTTCTCAAATCTAGATGTGTGTGCATGTTGATATGATATCATTAGTGGAGATTTCATGCTTGGTCTGGACAGCTGTGAGAAAACTGATTTTGTTGGATAGAGGGAGTGGCTGGCTTGAAAATGATGTTCTTATAGCTATTTGCCAAAATCGCCCTAGTCATTGCATTTTATGATGTCGGGACACTAGTTTAGGTCTAAGTTAGTTTTTCTCATTTTAGTTGCTTCAGGACAAGAAATACTTTAAGTTAAGTGTGTTGATATATCGGGAGTTTGTGACACATCTTTACTTTATTTCATAGAGTTATGCATGCCTTTAAGCACTAATATAAGTCAAAACTAATTTTATTATGCTATATTTTAGGAACCCAAGTGAAATGAAGAGAGGAGAAATCAAAGTCACCAGTCTACTCAAAAACAGAGCAAAGGATGGACCTCTCTTAAAAGGACGTTCCGTAAGTCCAATATTTCCTGTGTGATCCAGAAACCATATTCCAGATGGTTGGCAACTAACGAGGCAAAGGAAGGACCATCTTTCAAAAACACGGTCCATCTTCCAGAAAACGGATCACAAGACTGAAAATCATCAGAGTCAAAGGACGAGGGAAAGAAAGGTCCGTCTTTCACAAAGACGATCCGTCAATCAAGGGACAGACAAAGGCCAAACAGAAGCCGAATTGAAGTGATGACTCAAAGTTGGTCCGTGCTTGTACATATAGGACCTTCCGATTTTAAATAATTTAGAAATTTTTTAGGCTTAATATAAATAGCATTTTTTCCTTCTTTTTCAGATATAGTTGAATAGAGTCTGATAGTATAGTATACTTCAACATAGTAGATAGATAGAAAGTTCAATATTATAACTGAAGATTGAAGATCAAAATCATCAATTCAAGTTTTTTCTCCTAGTTATGATTTCATTAGTAAGACTGTTCAATTACTTGCTTTCTTCTTCTCATCTTGCTGTGGGTAACTAAACTCAAATCTAGAATTGTGAAGTCTAATGATCTTAATTAGGTAAAATTGATAGTGAGCTTAAGAATATTTGATTGATTTGGAGTTTGTAAAATGTGATTGATGATAATAGTCATTCAGTCCTGCCCAATTACCTTTATTGTACTTGAAAGAGCCAATCTAGGTTGGGTTAGCATCAATCAACAATAACTCAAGGCTCTAACTCTTGTTTAATAGGTTCTCCTAGACATATATTATCTCCAATTGGCAAAATGCAATTGGCTAGAAGGAGTTCTCTTTGAATTTGATAAAATTGAGTTAGATTGATACCATTAGTGTTATTGAAAGATATTCATTGGGTCTCTAAGTGAATTCTTGCAAATTCATCAAAAGCTCATTCTCAATTTGCCCATATTGAGTGATTAAAGGGGATCGATCCAAATTTGGGGTCCCTTCCCGAGTGTTTCTCATTATAGATTATGATTTCAAGCATTTACATTAATTAGTTACAGTTATATTTTCCTAGCCCTAATTTGAATAGCATCTAAACTCTCAAATCTGAATAGAAAACTGCTAGATAGTTTGGTCTACCGAAGTCCCTGTGGATTCGATCCCAACTCTTAGTTGGGTATTATATTTGCATTGACCGCATACACTTTCGTATTAGAGTGAATTGAGCGACGATCAATTATCTATCCATCAATTTCGTGTTTCACTCTCACACTAAACATCTTGAAATTGACTTTCATTTTGTTCGGGATAAGATTGCGACGTGATCTTATGGTTCAGTTTCTTCTGTTTGCTTCTTTATCAAGATTTCAATTTTGTAAATTATAAAGGTGCGAAGGATAGTATTTCAATTCTGTAAATCATGTTCAAATCTGAAATCTAACTAAATGGAAGAAGCATAGATGATGACACAGCCAGTGTCTCCTTAAAATTGTGAAGAGCATGACTCTTTTTAGATTTTATTCTCTAAACATAGCCACGACATGGCGAGAAATTTTATTTTGAATCTCACGTGCCAAGTCATACTTGTGTAAGACTCTTTATAGTTGAACATTTGGACTGGTGGATCCCATATCTATCAATATTTTCCTCTCTCCTTATTTGTTTCTTCCCCAACAAGTTTACAGAAGGAGATAAGAACCTTTCTATTTTTCTTTTCTTTTTTTCTATCTTCTCCAACACCAGTGACACTCCATATTAGAATTTCAAAGTAAATATGTTTCAATATTTAGCCATATTTCCCTCACCACCAAAATCGGTGACAGTTTTTGAATTTTATTCACCTTTTATTATTCAGTTTCGGACAAAAATATTCAGAAATCAGAAGATTTTGAGTACAAACTTTTGTTATTATTATTTTTTGTGAACGAAGAAAATGTGAAATGATTTTATAGTATATGAAAGGATTCGTGAGGAAAACAGGGCCAAAGTTAATCTAAAGGATCCCCCCCTACCAACTTTTATACATTATTTATTTTCACTCATAATTTATTTTAAAATTAGTATTATTTAACTATTTGAAGAATAACTGGGATGAAAAAGTTTACTGAGTATTTTTTTATTTGAATAGTAAAGGAGTTGGGAAAGAAACAAATAAGGAGAGAGGAAAATAATAATAAATACGGAACCCACTAGTCCAAATGTCCAACTATAATAGTCTCATATAAATATGACTCAGACATGTGATACTCAAAATAAAATTTCTCCAACATGAGATAATAAATAAATATCAAATATGATTATAATTTGATACTTAAAATTTTTTGATGTTTTGTCCTGAATTGTGAAGTATTAAAATTAAAATTTCATGACAGTATTTTGAGATTCAATTTTTCCACAACAGAATTTTGGGATAATATCCTAAAATTTGAGAAGGAAAAGGAAAAGAAGAAGCTTTTTATGTGGAAAAGAAGTACATATATCCTGCTGATTTATGGAAGAGATTTTTATTCAAATATTATTTATTTATTAAGAAGATAACTTAATTTTAATTACTTTATCTGATATATTTTTCTTAACAATTAATATTCACCAATGAAGCACGAGAAAACCATTTCCAGTAAGAAAATCTTTTCAAAAATAATGACTTTCGGTGTAGTGGAAACATCTGAATTTGCTAAGTTCGTTTACCTTACAAGGCCTTTCTTGGCTCACTCCATTTTGTATTTTTCCATTTATTTTTATTTATTAAGTTTATTTTTTTTGAGCCAGATCCTATAAATTTTAATAAATATCTTAAAATATAATTTTTTGTTTAATTTCTAAACTCTCAAAATTCTTTTAAAAAAATTTAATAATTTAAAAAATTTATTAAATTAACTTTCATAAAATATAACGTGATAAATAAAGATAATCGAAAGAGGATATCTAACTAGGTGATTTTCCTTGACAACTAGTGTCAGGTGCATAAAAAGCAAAGATTATTATATATAATCCCATGTTAATGGTATGTTTTTTGTTATCATAAATAATGAAGTCATTGAACTAACCAACCACATGAAGTGTTGGAAACGACAAATCACATGCAGTAACCGTACTTTGACTCGTTTTCACATCTAATATTCAATTCATGACGTTCATATAAGAAACAGCAAGATTTGAGTACAACCTTCTTCTTTTTTCTCCTTTTCATCAATTAGAACAATACTAATTCTTTGATCAAAAGGATTTAATATTTATGAGTTTTTATAATAGTTTAAAGTTAATATATAATAATAATAATAATTGAATTTATAGTTAAATGTATTTAGGAGATTATTTTTAAAAATTTATGACAAAAGTTATTAGGTTTTCATATTCGTCTCAATTTGTGTTAAGATGTTTAATTAGGCATAAATTTTAAAAATAAATGAAATTTTTTTTTAAATTTATTATCTAAAATAAATTATAAATTTTTGTGTGATTATAAATTATTTTAATTAAAAAAAAATAAAATATTTATAATTTAATTATTATTAAATATAAAAAATATTATTTATTTTGAGATTGATTAAAACTAAAATATTATTACATACTACCCCTATTTCCTTTTCGTCTCTATACTTTATTAACTTTTGGAGAAATTACAAAATATAACAAATGATAATTACAAAATCTATACTTACTTTTTAAAATTTAAAAAAATATAATTATTTTAACTATTTAACTTTTCAATTACAACAATTTGTATATTCCTAAATCCCTCTTTCTTCATATTAATTTTTTCAAAAATTTCAGAAATTCCTTTTCTTTTTTTTAATATTAGTTTTCCCACAAATTCCGATCTCTTCTCTATACCATATATATTTTAAAACTTACTAATTATATGCATTTGACCAAATAATATATGAATTAATAATAAAATAATACTAAGCATATTCGACATAAACACTATATATTTATATATCATATATTAAAAATGTATATATTTTTTTCAAAAATCATTTAACTCATCTTCGTGTTCATCCTTCATATCTTTCCCTTTAAATTTAGCCTTTCTCACATAAAGAGTATGAATATAATATATATTTAATATAATATATGTTGTACTATAGTATGTATATATATATACCGATATACTATATAATTTAAGTTAAGTAATATATGTGCAGCGATATACTATATATCATTGATGGAGTGTAAGAACAAATTATAACATTTGAGTATAGCATTGTTAATAACTATTTTTAGGATTATATTAATAATTCTATGTTAAAAAATAGGAATTGATAATGTGTTCGTAAATATTTCTCATATTTAATATATTTAAATTAAGAAAGAGACATAATTAATTACCTTATTATTAAGAAGAATCATATTTTAAATATATATTCTCTACTCATTTATAAAATATATTATAGATTATGTAATTTAAAAAATTTATTATATTTTATGAAATTTTTTATTTATTTACTAGTATTTATATAACTGTTCCTTAATTCTTTTTAACATTGGTGCTAAACCGTCTTTCCTCTCCCCCATATTTTCTTATCGAGCTTGAGCCTTGAAATTCATATTTTAAAATTGGGATAAGTGCGAAAAATATCATCCCGGACACTATATTGTATATACATGTTAAGTTTTTAAGTTTTTATCCGCAATAGCTTAGAATTTTTTACTGCAAAAGTTAAAATAAAATCAGATATATAATATTATATCCTCAATAATATAATATTATATAAAACTCAATTTTTTTCTGTTATAATAATGTTATAAACTCATATACAATATTATATAAAACTTAATTCTTTTAATAATAATATTTGTAAACTCGATATATAATATTATATATTAAGTATACAAAATCATAAGAGGTTATTATATATTTATATACACTATTACACAAAAACTGACTTTGCTTTTTTCTTGAATTCAAGCACTGTGCTAGATTCATCCAAAACATCTCAAAAATTACACTAAATTATCCTAAATTTTAGATTTAGTCTCCTGTACTCGATCTTTTATAATAATATCCGCTCAAAAAAGAGTTTATTTGCAGAAATTCAATTTTTAAATTTTGAAACTTCGAGCTTCAACAATAACTGTTTATGGAGTTTCTGCAAGTCACACCCACCGAAAAAGTTCCTTCTTTTTCCTCATAAAAGATCAACATAACAGAAAAAGAAACTAAAACAAAAAAAAAATCTTCCAAAGCATACTTCTTCTTTTTTTGCTTCCATAACCACACCTCTTTTTATTTTAGTTTTTGCCACGGAAGAAAGACCGAAAAGACAGAGAAAGAGATCAATATTTTTTAATTGTTGAACTAAAGGATAAAAAATAAATTTTTATTTATATAAAAATTGAATCAAATTATATAAAAAAAACTAAAATATAAGTCCAATTTAATAACATTGTTACATGAACTAGTATATAGTATAATTTTCTCTTTCAAATTCTAATAATTTTCATGTTTAATTTAGTAAGGGAAAAAAAATTCACCCGTCATCATTTTGTACCAAGGACTTAAAGGCTGAAGCTGAATAATAGTTTCATCGTCATGTCTTCCTTCGTGAAAGATGATTACTTACGTAAATGTTCATTGAAAGTAAATATGTAAAATAATAGTGGAATGAGTATTATTTTCTTTCTCCCAAGATATGTGTCATTTTCTTTTAAGATTATTTTTTATAAAAAGTTATAATAAAAATAATTTGACTTATAAAATTCTATTTTTATTTTTAATGAAATAATTTATACACATATAAATATTTAAAATTTATTTTAGATCATAAATTTTAAAAAAAATTATATTTTAAATTTTATATCAAGTCAAATAGTGTTACGTAAATTGAGACGGAGAAAGTATGACATAACTATCAGAATGTATTATAACCGAAAAAGGTGAAGTGAGCTAACTCTTTTTGCTTGCAGTTGCGTGTGTAATCTTAAATACTATCTTTGAAACACATTGGGCAACTTGCACTATGTTCATGTAAATTGGATTTGGTAAAATGAGTTAATTAAGTAATAAAAGAAAAAAGAAATAAAAAACAGAGTGATCACTTTATCTAACTATTGACGATCCAAAGAGTAAGATTCTTGCAACACTTTATGTACACAATATTGTGAATTCTTTCACCTAATACATTTGGCTAGTAAAACATGTGTGAGTAATTTAGACTTTAGAACAGGTCTTGGAGAATGTTCGGTTTGTTAGAGACACAAACATGATTCATGTGCCCGAACATTTTCTTGTTCAATCTATATTATATTCTTACCGTATTTACTTTGTTTTTGTTTCATTATTCTTTAGAACTTTTTAACTAAATGAGGTCATGTTTTCACCTAGACTCAAGGCATTGCTACGTAGGTTGAAGGATGATCGGTCGAATATTCGTTAATAAAAAATTATATTATATATATATATACACAAACACACAAAAAAAACTTTAAAAATATTCTTGATCAACATTCGTTCAAAATTTTTAACTTCAGTATCTCAACTAATAATTCTCGTCTTTCTCGTCATAGTTTGCTCTTATTTTCTAGCCTTTCACGAATGTATTTACCACTATAACCGATATTCCGAGAAATATTTTTTTTCCCGAATTTTTGTCCTAATCTATTGCTTAAATAGTAAGTTCTAGACCGAAAATTACTTAGTTATATTTAATACTAGAGAATTTAGCCGTGCTTTGCACGGTTTAATAAATTTTCTTAAATTTAAATAATTTTTATGAATCGAAATAAAAATAATTTATTTATTTATATTCAAATATTACAGTTTGAGTTTAATGAATCACATTTTTTGTTATCATAATTTTTTTGTACAAAGAATTCTTTTTTAGAAAATTTATACTTTTGTGTGGTGGTTGAGGGTTTTCATGTGATTTTACTACATGATTTTTAATTTAATAAATATGAATGTATATAGACATTTGGTTTATTCCTTTCTCTAAATCGTAAGTAGTAAAATTTAAATTTTCTAAATAAAATAAATATAAAATGAAAATTAAAAAAAAAACTTAAACAACTATTGTTGAATTACATTCTAGTCATGTACTTCTTTTCTAATTTTTTTTCTTGTAAATTTCATTTATTTATTTTTAATTTTTTTTTTATCTTTTCAATTTTCTAACCTCCATACTTTTTTTCCTTTTTTGCTCCTTATTCTTACCTGATACTTTTTCTATAATTTTTTTCTTCTCTCTTTCCTCTTAATATTCCTTTGATGAAGGAAATAAAAATTGTTATATTTTGAATTGCGAAAATGAGGGGAAATTATAAAAATAAAAAATAAAAAATAATTTTAGAAAGTGTCCCTTAATTTCCTTATAAATCAATTAAAAGTCGTATTCTCACACAATGATTGAAAATCTTTAATAAAATTCACACTAACATAAGCAACTTTTAAATCAGTTTTTCTATTTTACAAAAAAAAAATGTTTGTGACATTAACTTGAGAGACCCGAAAGAATGATGTATTCTCCGATCAAATATCGACTTTATCAGTTTAAAAGTTGTTAGTTCCTACCATTCCATGAGGCACAGCTAGATATTATTTCAATAAATTAACAAATCAAATCATGTTAAAAATCACAAAACACATGTTAGACTATAATATACCTCTCTAAATAAATGTTATATGCAATAAATAAATTATGATCAACTAATTATAGGCGATTCTACTAATTAGTAATTGTGGTGATCTCAAACAAATGAATTAATCGATTCACTACAAAAAGAAAGAGTTTTCACGGATTCACGTCATTTAAAAAGTTACATCTTTCTTTTGAAAAGACAAAATAAATATTTTGATAGAAAATAAAAATAAAAGACTAAAATAAACTGACTTTTTTTAATCACATATAGGTAGCACATCACTTCCTTATAGACCGATTTGGTATTATACTCTTTGTAAAATTCAAGTTGATTACTTAATAGAATTACATATTTTAAAAAATTATATTAACTTTTTGTCAATTCAGCTGTTGATTGAGAAAGCACCGCTCAAATGAGTTTATTAAGTCGATCTCACCGATGGCAAAAAAAAAAATTCATAAAACTGAAGATTTTGAATATGTATCGATAACATTATGAGATGAATAACAAACAAACACACATAAAAAGAAAAAAATCAAAAACTTCAACAATTTATCATTCAACCCCAAAAAATATATATCATTCAAACAATTCAGAATTTTTAAAAACTATAAGCATAATTAAGTTGGTAAGAAAAATTCACTTAATTCTAAAGAAATAAACTAGCAAAACTAGGGTGAAATTATAAAGAGAATTCTCAACTGAATTTAGTTTGAAGATGATTTTGGAGAATTTATGGACACTTTTGTGGTGGTAACATAAAGTTAAACTCTTTAAATAGTAAGAAGAAAAATTTAGAAATTATTGTCTTAAACATGGGGAGAATGAGGATTAATTAATTTACTAATAAATTAATATAAATTAATTACATTAATTATAGGGGAAGGAGAAAAGATTAACAATAATATATAAAGAGTAAAAACTCAAAAAATTGAATACAATATGTTTTGATAAATGATTTGATATATATTTAAATATTAAATTAAATAGATAATCATTACTATAATTAAAAGCCGTAATTTTTGAATTTACAAAAAAAGTATTAAATAAATAACTAGTAAAATATTTATAAAAAAATAACTATAAAATTTTTTTAAAATAAATAATCTGTCGTTCATGAATTTAAAATTTATTCAACCTTCCATTCCAATATATATATTTTAAGAAAAGATTAAGTTTTAAAATAAATAAGTAAAAACAGTCCACGTCCTTTTTTGAAACTGCTCAAAATTATAATTAATACACTTTAAAACATATAATTGATTAAGGCATTTAGTTAATTTTAAAATAGAAAAAATATTCAAAAAAACAAGAAAAAAGAAAAACAAAAATGGGGACATTAGAAACATGTCACATCAGTATCCCTCTGGACTCTATTACATACATACATACATACATATATATATATTGATTTACGTCGAATTAAGCAATTTAATTTTAGCAATTTAAATGTAAAGTGATTCCGGTGAACGACGACCGTAACTATAACGGTCCTAAGGTAGCGAAATTTCTTGTCGGGTAAGTTCCGATCCGCACGAAAGGCGTAACGATCTGAGCACTGTCTCGGAGAGAAGCTCAGTGAAATAAACATATCTGTGAAGATGCGAACTACCTACACCTGAACAAAAAGACCTTTTTTCTTTTAATTCAAAATAAGTTATATTTTAAATTTATCCTTATTTACACATTTCAAAAGAGTAATTATCAATTATATTTTTTTATGAATACATCAAATGGATACTCGTATAATTTATTTAGAGGCACATGATATGCGCATAATATTATATCATATTATTTTCACACTAAATATGCACGTTTCTTTAGTGTAATTATCATATAGGCTACAATTTTTTATGCTCTGTTTTACTTATAAACTTAGAAAGATGCAAATTTAATTAAGAGTAATTTAGTAAAATATTTTTTTAATTATTATACTTTTTTTGTTTCAAATTATCTGTCTATTGATTATGAAGGAGTTTTGACTATTTTACTTTTAGTATGTCTTAAGATTTAATTTCTCTTCGTTAAATATTTTATTCTATTGAGGTATTTGTAGTCTTCAAAAATAATTTTTGTTAAGAATAAAATAGAAAAAATAATTAATTTTTTCTTGAATTTTTAAAAGGATAAATGAATTTGAGATAAGTATTTTTAAAAATTATGATAAATAATTTGAGAAAGAAGGAATACAAAGATAAACTAATAATACTACTCCCTACTTTCATGTTTACTTATCCAATATTGATTTAACATACCCCTTAAGAAGCAACAAATAAAATGACAATTTTACTATATCACCATTTGAATATGATAAATTTAATATTTTGAAAAATAACTATAGTTAATAGTAAGAGTTTTGGGAACTAAATATCAAATTATCTCTTAATTTTTTAAATTGATCGAATAAAAATAAATATCTATTTTGCAATATAGTAAACAAATAAAAATAAACGAAAACAATATATAAAATTGTGCACCACGAATAAAAGCTAATAAAAAAAACTTATAATTTTGTAGAAAGACACCACAATTCGCTGCGGAGAAAAGGTCTACAGTATTTGAGATGTGGTGATTTAATTTATAGATGACAAATGGGAGGGTTTGGCTGAATCAAGACAGGCCAAAGTGGGTTGAATTAATAAACGGTCGGGTTACTAATTCGCCCAAAAGTTACTTGGACTGAAACGAGTTGGGCTAAATGCGGGTCATAACTCAACCCACCCAACAATTATTAAATTTTAATTGCTTTATTTATTCTTTTATAATCTTTTGATAACTTATAAAATTAATATTTTTTTATTACGACTAAATATAACATATTAAATAAAATAAAATATCGTTTTGAAAATATTTTGACAAGATTTCTCATGAATCAATTTGGGTTAGATATTAGCCTAAACTTTGATAAATTGAAATGAGTTGGGCTGAAATAAACTGAACTAATAAATGAGCGGGTTCATAATCAACCCAAATTTGAACAAGTTGAGCAACTTATGATCTCATGAACTGATTTTGTCCCCTTTAATTTAATTTATTGCCCCCAATACTATCATTAGCACAGGGACAATGGAAAAGATCTCTTTGAAAGGA
The DNA here is from genome assembly GCA_035772735.1 of Datura wrightii. Classification (NCBI taxonomy): domain Eukaryota; kingdom Viridiplantae; phylum Streptophyta; class Magnoliopsida; order Solanales; family Solanaceae; genus Datura; species Datura wrightii. Next base: position 35,324,660 of record JASDFA010000006.1, read on the forward strand.
ATTTGATTATGCCTTTCTCTCAAATTATTTGTTATTTTTTTATTTTAAATATTTTTTAAGGAAATAAATAATTAGAAAAACTTTTTGATTATTTTAAATTTATTTATATTTAACTTATAATTTCTCTCCATTAAATATTTACTCAATAATCAAAAAATTTGTAATTTTCAAGAAAAATTATACCAAGGATAAAATGAAAAACTAATTAATTTCGCATTGAATTTCTAAAATAATAAATAATTTGAGATAATTATTTTTAAAAAAATAATAGGGAATTTGAGACAGATGAAAAGTAATATTTTTTCCCTTTGAGTAAACTAATAAATTCCTTTGGTAATACTACCTCAATAATGAAAGAAAATGCAAGTTGACTTCCATTTATTAGCTCATGAACATCCTAGATGTTATGCAAATAACATACATATCACATCCGAATGAAGCTAAAATCATTAAATTCATTCATGAATCTCCTTATTAGGGTTAGATACAAGTACCCAAAACAGTAATCATGAACTTTTTTTTAATAGGAGTATCCATTATTGTTAACTAAATGCAGTAACTGTTAGGTGTTAAATGAGCTGATTTCCTTCCCTAGAGGAAGTATTTATTTTTCCTCATTGGTTGTTTGATGCATCTCTAAAGTAAAGTAAATATACAACCCAAAAAAAAATTTTAAGGCCTAAACTTTGAAGTCAGTTGTGCTGATTAACCATGATGCCCCTCACACCTAGCAGCTATCAGGCGAAACATATTATATTGGACTCTTTAATTAGATTGGATCCTGTATTCGAATATTATAGGTTTTATTTCGAATTTTTATACCACAATTTATTTGATTTATTGGATTCCTATTTTGTATTGAAGGCAGAGAAAATATAACTAATTTGAAACACCACTCGTGGAACCTGTTTTTTCAATTTTTATTAAAAATATTATTTTTCTTATTTCTAAATAATTTATTTTTTTAAAGTAAAATATTTCTTTAAATTTTTAATTATTCGAACATGAAAAAATTAAAATATATTTTTTATTTGCTATATGGAACACTACCTAAATCGTCACCTATCTTTCCTATTAATAGTGCTAGTATAAAAATTAGAGGCAAATGATATATATATAGGAGGATTGAACCTGCGGAGTGCCAGGTAATTTTGAACACCCTTTTTCATTAGGTTGGGACTCTCTATTGTCAAAATTGGATATACGCCGATATCATTGAGTGAGATTAATTATCTCTTCTCCGCCGGGCGGAAACACATATAATTAGCTTCTGGCTATCAAAAGAACACATGCCTAATTAATCCATTAATGTATCCAATCTTTCCTAGGGACTTAGTGATAAGGGTTGTCGATTATTAACAGAAATAAAAGAAAACATGATGAACAGAGCGTTTTTGAATATTCATTTTGTAGATTGAGATCCTGCATCCAAGGTATTTGGTCAAGTATAGAAATTATATGGATTGAGAATAGAAGTGCCTGTAGCTCAGTGCATAGAGCGTCTGTTTCCTAAGCAGAAGGTCGTACGTTTGACCCTTACCTGGCGCGTCATTTAAAATTCAGCTTTTTATTTTTTCTGGACATAATAGAAAGATTATGAGTGTCTTTGTTAGGGAGGAAAACAGAGTATGTTATCCCCTCGTAACCTCCACCCCACTTTTTTTCTGGACAAAATAGAAAGATTATGAGTGTATTTGTTAGGGAGTAAAACAGAGCATGTTATCCCCTCGTAGCCTCCACCCCACTTTTTTTTTTCTGGACAAAATAGAAAGATTATAAGTTTATTTGTTAGGGAGGAAAACAGAGCATGTTATCCCCTCGTAGCCTCCATCCCACTTTTTTTTCTGGACAAAATAGAAAGATTATGAGTGTATTTGTTAGGGAGGAAAACAGAGCATGTTATCCCCTCGTCGCCTCCACCCCACCTTTTTCCTGGACAAAATAGAAAGATTATGAGTGTATTTGTTAGGGAGGAAAACAGAGCATGTTATCCCCTCGTAGCCTCCACCCCACTTTTTCTCTGGACAAAATAGAAAGATTATGAGTGTATTTGTTAGAGAGAAAAACAGAGCATGTTATCCCCTCGTAGCCTTCACCCCACTTTCCATGCATTTGTTTAGTTTATATACTCATATTTTTGAATAATAGTTTTTGCTCACATAAAAAAATATAAATAAAAAATCGACTTATCTTTTAAAAAGTTATTTTCAGCTAAAAAAATATTTTTCTTTCACATTCAACACACCTTGTATCTAGTTATTGGCGATTATTTAACCAAAGAGGAAGTCAAATAAAATGCTGATGAACTATAATTTTTCAAATAATGTTTACACATGTAAGATGAACAAGTTTTACTCAAGTTACAATTTGTTTTATTTAATCTTGGATAAAGAAAGAACTTTTTGTTGGGTTCGAAATAGCAAAGTGTCATGTGGAAATTAACAATTGCAAATTTTAAACGACGATAAATCAGATGACAAAGAAAAACTATACTAAAATAAACATAACATTTAATATGATTTAGTCAAGTGGCCTACATATTGAAAAAACTAATATAAAAAACATAAAACCTAAATAGAGAACAGTCTCCCCTAAACAAAACTCTTTAATGACTATATTGTGGATGATATTTGTGTTGTGTATGAGAAGAAAATATCTTCTATTTATAGAAATTCAAATAGAATGGGAAATTCAGCGCAAACCATAATACTATGAATTTAACTCTTTAAATAGCGGGTGTGTCGGATAAAAAAAAATTTAAGTGTTTTTCCTATTAGATAGATTGAAGATAGAGTTTCATAGCAGAAATACAAGGTCATTTACATTAAGAATATCTTCAACAATATCTTAAGCTCATAAACAACTATGACAGAAACGAATCAGTTTGATATAAACTATCAAAATAGAATTCACAAAAAAGATAATGCTTCATTTATTTTTCCTCTTTAACAAAAACTCTCACATATCGATACAATATCTCAAAACAAAATATCTAGTATTGATATCCGACAAGCATTCAAAGACTGAAAATCCGGTGTCAAAAGAGCAAAAAAGCATTTCAAAACATCATTAGGCTTTCAATGAGGTTGTTTTTAATTATTCTTTTAATAAATATAAAAAAAATATTATATTAAACCTTGTTAGAAATTCAACAGGGTTTTTAATAATATATATATATATATATAGTATACCTCGTTGGTCTTTGGTTTTCATTTTTTTTTAAATAATGAAACGGTTCTAAGAAAATATATTTATTACCTTAGGGACTATATATTTAGGTTTTTTTCTCTGCATTGTTTTATCTATGCCATTAAAAGGAAGGAAGAAGATTAGAAGAAAAAAATAGAAGAAGAGGGAAAGAATTGTCTAAAAAAGTTGCCTGAGAACTTCACATTTTTCAGGGAAAAAGAGCAGAGTTGAGAGAAAGAAAGGAAAAAAAATATCTCTCTCTATATATAATAAATGTTGCAAAAATAAATATTTTTTTTTACTTCTCCTCTAGAGATTTATATATATATAATTATTTAATGACTTCAACGAGGTTCAATATATTTTTTTTACATTTTATTCAGAAATAGTTTTAAGAAAAAAATAAAAAAAATAACCTTGTTGGAGGTTCAATGAAATGACCCTTTTGATTAAATTGAAATTTTTTGTCCATTTTAAAAATTTTAAATTATTTATTTGCCCTTTTGGTGCGGACTTCAAAGAGTGATCTCGAAATTATAAAAAAGAGTGCTATTATATATTACTAGAAAATTTGTTCGCGCTTCGCGCGGTTATTAAAAAAAAAATCTAACAAAATAATTATTGTTAAAAATTTAATAAAAAATATTGATCTTTACATATTAATTGATTTTTTTCTATTTCTCATGCTAAGATTGATATCAAACAGTAAAAGAAAATTCAACTCAACAATTATTGAGCAAATGATCCTCTTTAATTTTGATCCCATTGCATATGTCAAATTAAGAATCATGTAATTTTAACCTATTAGTCTTAATTATTTTCTTAATATTCGTAGTAAATATTTTAAATTAAAATAGTTTCACTAATTTAAGAATTTAAGTAAGAAAAAGCAAAAACATAATATTCTTATTGCCTTTTGATATTTTTAGATCACTTTTTTTCTTTTGCTATTTTCTTGATAATTATTTTTTCTATTAATTTTATTTTAATAATACTTTTTATTATGTAATCTTACATTATTTTTGTATTCACTCGAACATTATTTTTCGATTCTCCCTTTTATTTATTCTCTTTTTCATTTACTAATTTTTGCTTCTTCAATCTCTCTGTATAATTAATAACAATTACTTATTTTTCTTAAAATAATCAAGGTAATTCACCTTTCTTTTTCAACTAATTTTATAAAAAAATTTCAAAAGTTAATTTTTTTAATTAACTTTTTAAATTATTTTTCATGATTTATTGCTATATTAAAATTTTAAAATAATTTCATAAATAATTTTGATATAATTGATTATTTTTCATAATTAAATAGTTGTTATTAAGATTAATTATGAAACTTTAAGTCATAGTACCTTTCACATTCTTCTACGTGTATGATATACTAATACTCTCTTCATATGCTCTAACCTCTGTCTCTTCATATGCTCTAACTTTTTTAAGTTAATTGAACGTAAAATTATAACTTTTTCAAGTGTTGTTAATTCTCTAATTAAAAAAAAATTATTATTCAATGATAATGGGTAAAAGAATATTACTACAGAATTTATGAGATGATCTTTGAGTTTATTACTATAATATTTATTTATTGTGAAAAGTTTACTCTAATTTTTCTATACATTGATACTAATGAATAATCTAGTTTTAAGATGTTTTGAAGTAGTAATTTGTTTATTTTTGAAGGACATAAATGATGGACATTTAACTGACCATATTTAATTTTCTTTTGTAGATATCTATCACTTATTATAAGTTGAATTTATTTTTTTGTACAAAATTGTTAATATGAGTAGTGTTTAAGTGAAGGTAAAATGATCGTTAAATATTTGATGGACATCTTGCTAATTTTAGAAAGTATTTTCAAGAACTCCCAAATCTATTTATAAAAATAAAGTTTGGCGACCATCGCAATGACTAAAGCAATAAGAAATGTGTGTCAACCTACACATGTAAAATTTTCATGAGGAACATTTCCTAATAAAATATATATATATACACACAAAATAACAAATTTGACTACACAATCACAAGAGAGTAAAATGTAAGTAAAAGTCTGTTCAACTTTAAATGCAATAGGTAATATATTTTTGGGCTTGGCGTTTAAGAATTATGGATGTGATCAATCAGATCATCAATTTCTTCATTTTACCATTTTCTTATAAGCACCTAAACTTTTGTAATTATGCTCTTCAATTGGTATCCTCAATATCTACGGGTTCTTATTTCACTACCTATATGTATAACATACTGATGACAAACACATATTCTATTGATAGCCCCAATAATAAAGCTTGTGATCATTCTTGTTCCTTCTTATTTTATCTACGCAATGATTTATCTTGAGTTAGCAAACACTTTGATTATGAAAATAAAGAGAGATAATGGTAGCAAATGACTTAACAATCTTCTATATGCCAAAATTAGGACGACTATCAAACTCATACAATAGGTGCCAGAAGTTTCTTCAAGATCCTTTTACATTTCGCTGCCTCAAATATTTTTTGTCAAAGCTTATATTCATCAAGTAATTGTTAGAATACTTACAGTGTCATGCACTATATATGGTGAAGACTATTGCCTTGATCCCAAATTTTTGTGAGCTATCTTTCTAACCAATTATACCTATAAAGATGTCCAGCATAGAGAAGTCATAAGACAGATTATAGAGTCAGAAATTAAGATACTCAATATGAAATGAGTTTAGCAGCAAAATTAGAGATATTATTTTAAAAAAAATGAACATAAGAAAGTTTCATATGTTCCTGATTATTTTGAAGCATATACATAGTTATTTGTTAGATCCATGCACCTAGATTATTCAGATATTGAAATAATAGATGCAAGTCAACTCAACAATATATTAAAAAAAAAATTATACGCTAAAAAGAGAACAAAAAAAAAAGGTAACAAATAATGCTACATACCAACAAACACAAAAATCACAAATGACCAAGATTTATGCAACAGAAACATGATTATAAAATTTATATATGACATGAAGAGAGGAATGTTTCGGCATTAATAGCAACCGAAAAGTTATAGAGAAGACTAACCATATATAATATGCGGAGAAAAGTTAAATGTCTGGATATTAAATGACATGTTAAGGCATCATATTAACTGATTCATTAAATAATATTAATATGTATTTACCCCACTGCTTTACTTTAGTATTTATTGGATTGTATATGTTTTCCTTTTTGTATAAAAATTCTATAGAATAGTGTTTGATTGTAAGGGCAACCCCATCACTATATGATATTATAGAAGAAGAAACCAACAAATATTGTGAAAGAAAAATAATACTATATGATAAATATTTTTTTGTGTGTACAATTTGATGTTCTAATCTACTAACAAAATAACAATCAACAAAAAAATAATCACAAATTACAGTAATTAATCAAGAAATCTAAGAGATATTAGGCGAGATGCAACAGAGATTCATATAGCTACAATCTCAACTTCTCTTTTCAAGAAAATTAACAAAACCTCTCTTTTGTAATGAAAAGTTTATATAATTTTCTTGTAAAGATGGGTCTTAATAGGATAAAGATAATTAATTAAATTGAAGAATTGTAACATAAACTTTATGTAAGAATTTAATATAAAATAAATGAAAGAAAATGAATGAGCGGATATAAAATGTCTCCAAACGTCTGTCTTTTTATTTTTCACCAAATAGAGATATTACTGGATGAATATGGTCCATATATTGAATTTAGTGCATTAATTATTAAGCAATCCTTCAAATTTTTTATATTTTGTTATGAAATAATAAAGAAAGAACAAGAATATTATAGAGAAAGAGAGAATGAGAGAAGTTCTTATTTCTCTTGATTGAATGAAATACAATGAAGGAGAACCCCTCTATTTATTGGGATAATTTCTCCTAACTTTTCTCCAAAAGATAGACTTTCACAATGATATAAACACATGTATCAAGTACAATACAAATACCTTTATAGACATTCACTGTAATACAAATATGTTTATAACACTCCCCCTTGAATGTCTATTTGATAGATAATGTGCCTCGTTAAAACCTTACTAGAAAAAACCCAGTGGGAAAAAAATCTAGTGAAGGAAAAAGAGTACACATATCTAATAATACGCATTTTGGCTGCCTCATTAAAAATCTTATAAGGAAAACTCAGTGGGACAAAACCTCGTAAGGGAAAAAGAGTACAACGCGTATTAACTCCCCCTAATGAGAACATTCTTGAATCTTTACATCCCGATCTTCTGCACCATCTTCTTGAAAGTTGCAGTTGGTAGAGATTTGGTGAATAAATCAGCCACATTGTCACTTGAACGAATCTGTTGCACATTGATATCACCATTCTTTTGGAGCTCATGTGTGTAGAAAAACTTTGGTGAGATGTGCTTCGTTCTATCTCCTTTTATGAATCCTCCCTTTAGTTGTTCTATGCATGCTGCATTATCTTCATACAAAATTGTGGGTACTTTGTCACATTTCAAACCACATTTTTCTCTAATGAGATGTATCATGGACCTTAACCACACATATTCTCGGCTTGCTTCATGAAAATCTATTATCTCAGCATGATTTGATGAAGTAGCTACCAAAGACTGTTTTATAGATCTCCAAGATATGGCAGTACCTCCACATATGAACACGTAGCCAGTTTGAGATCGAACTTTATGTGTGGGTCAGATAAATACCCAGCATCAACATAACCAACAAGATCGGGACTTGCTAACAAATTAACCGAATGTTATGCCTTGTAGTATTAGCAAGATATATTAGTGCATCAATCACACTAAGATATGGTACTTCAGGACCAAGGATTTCCTCATATAAGAATTATGAACAAGTTTAAAGAAACTTGTAAATGCTTCAGGCATTTCGAATCCTTCATGATTTTCGTACAAATTTTGTCAAGTGATAACATTAATTAGTATTTAAATGCGTGACATCTTCTAGTGTCTGGACTACAGGTCCAATAAGCTTTATGCTTATCAATACGCATCATTTCACTTGATAATTATTTCTACATCAACATGCTTTAATAGACGTAGAATTCAGATCCTCACAATCTTTTACAATATTGCGCACTATATTGTATCAAAAATATCGTCGATGATCAGTTCCAATGCGACATAACTTATTGAGATCTCTTCATTTTTCGTCATTTTCAGGTACTTGAACCTTTGCCAAGGTTTTATGAAGTGTTATGTCGTGGTGCTTTTTTAAAGCACTTGCCTCATCATTATGACCATCTTAATCACTTGCTCCTCTCCTTCTTAAAGAAGCTCTATATTTGGAACCGTTTGGTCTATCACGCTTCAGGCGTCTCATAGACTCTGTCCTTCAAGGACTTTTCATTTGAGCATTTGCAACTGAATTATAAAATAGAGTTAGCAAATATATCTGGCAATTGATTTGCAATATTTTGCAAGTGAATTATCTATTGAACTTTAAGTTTACTTTTTTCTTTTCCCGAGGATCTAGATAATTCATCAGACACTCAATTTTCAGTTGCTAATCACTTCTCCCCCTAATGTTAGAAAAACTAACATTTACTCCCCAAGCTCATTTGAGGACCCATCTTTGTGCGTTGTGGTGGGGCAATTGAATCATATATCATACATTCAAATTTTAGATGGAATTATTTGGTTCCTGACCCTGAACCAATTGTGATAGGGGGACCTTGTTGGCTTGATGCATTCAAGTGTTGCTATATGTTAAATAAATATATCTCATACCAAATTTTATTTGGGAGTTTTATTCTCATAACCAATGATTTAGCTTTAATTGGAGGCATACAATTTTCGCTAAACCAACATAGATATGAATCAGCATTATCAACATGATTTTATAATTTGGAACTATGCTCTTAATTTAATAATTCGAGCAACAACCTTACAAAAATCAATTGCAAGTTAATATCAAAACACATGTGACCATTGCATAGATGCATCTATTAGCAAACAGTTCACATGGTAGGTGAATGGGCCCATATTCACCCTTTTATAAGTTCCAAAATTTCAGGGAATATAATTCCAATCTTAGCTGATCAAGATCATTCTATCATGAGAACAAGCAACACAAGAGAATTCTTGAAGAATCTTTTATTTCTTCAACATATAGCCACGTGAATTCTCAATTATTTTTGCATCACATTTGAACCGGGATGGCCAACCGGTTATGCCAACTTATTTCAGTAAACTTCTAGTTTACTTTCGTATGTGATTTCATCATCATACCCATATTTATGTACTACAAATAAAAAAAACCGGCGGGTAATCTTTTACATAAATATTTATAACCCGTTTCAATTGTAGTAGCATGAAGATATTAGATCTTCCCATAATTTATAGTCTCAATTTTTTTTCAATGTCCTTGAAACTTATAAGTTTCCTTTTGAGACTTACTACAACAATTTCATTCCTTCAGGTAGTAATACATTAGCTCTTCCGGAGCTCTCAATTAATTTTGTATACTACCACATACTCAATCATATCAACATCATTTATAGTTTCTCCACATAGTTTCAACATAGAAACAATTTTGAATGTTGATGAGCTATACTCGTGAACAGACTTATAGTCTTGATGAATCCAATCATATCGTGCCTTTGGGTGGATGACCATCTTCAGGTGGTCATACCTTTCTTTTAGGCTATTCCACAAAACAAGTGGATCCTTAATCATGAGATATTCAATTTTAAAAATTTCGTCAAGATGATGACGCAAGAATATCATAACCTTAGCACGATAATGATTTGATGCTTTATTTTCACTTTTAATGGTGTCTCCAAGACCCATTGCATCCATATGGATTTTTGATGCTTTGTTTTCACTTTTAATGGTGTCTCCAAGACCCATTGCATCTATATGGATTTTTGATGCTTTGATTTCACTTCAGGGACTAGATCTGTATTTGTAACATTTATCAAAAGTTCTCAATTTCTCATTCTTCAGGAATGGAACATGATCATCTAAATATGCCTTAACCACATAAGGTATGATAGCTTAAAACCTCTTTTAAGATATTGCTACTTCGGGAGCAAATCGAGGTATGCATATAACATAGATGATTTCTCTTACATATTTTCACAATATTGTTCTGCTGGAACAAATATATCTTGACAATATTGTTCTTCTAGACAAATATATTTTTCACAATATTGTTCTTCTGGAACAATTATGAGGCATGAATTGCCAAGTGAATCAATAAGTCGTTCCTCAAGTTCATATACAAAATCGATATTGTTATTAGTAAATACATAAATATCAAGAAATACTTACCTTCATCTTTCTAAAAAAACTTTGATTTTTCTTACCTCAGATCTTTCAAAGTGAGTGCTCAAGGCAGAGACTCGTGCTGATAACGTGTTATGAAATAATAAAGAAAGAACAAGAATATTATAGAGAAAGAGAGACTGAGAGAAGTTCTTATTTCTCTTGATTGAATGAAATACAATGAAGGAGAACCCCTCTATTTATAGGGATAATTTCTCCTAACTTTTCTCCAAAAGATAGACTTTCACAATGATATAAACACATGTATCCAGTACAATACAAATACCTTTATAGACATTCACTGTAATACAAATATGTTTATAACATATTTTATATTTTTCAAAGGATGTTATAGCCAATAAATTTTATAAGGTTATTTTAGTAATTCAATTTTTAATTTTGTTGCTTCCGACTTATAATATAATATGATATTATTATTATTATTATTATTATTATTATTATTATTATTATTATTATTATTATTATTATAGATTATATATATATATATAGTAATAATATGATTATTTATTATTTATTATTATTTGACGTGTATATTGGTCTTTCAATCTTTAGAGATATTTTAGTATTTTAAACTTTTCACTTATTTCTTATTTATATTTAATTACTATTAATTGAAGGGTATATTAGTCTTTCAATGTTTGGAGGATATTTTAGTCTTTTAATATACCTAGCATATTTATTAAAATTATTTTAAAATAATAAAAAAACTAAAAATACTACAAAAAAAATAAATACAATTCTAGGCCTTAGAGAGTGTCACATCATCATGCCTATGTCTTTTCTTTATATATACACTAGGTATGTTACCCGCGCTTCGCGCGGTAGTAAACTTACCTGTGACCATTAGCTAATATCTATTTTTCTTTAACGCTTTGTACACCATTGAAACTTATTTATTTTTATTTTTTGGTAATTTATCCAATTAATTATAACTGATATAATATAATTTTTAAAAATTCTATTCATAATGACCTTCATTATGAAGTAATTATAATGAAAGTGCTTCATCATTTGTCGATCGTGTAAGAAAAAGTACCTATAAATGTTGTTATTCATCACATACGGGTGCACCAAATGTCTGAGAGTCCGAACAACATAGCTATATATATTTTTAAAAATATTCAAAATACTTGGAGTTCCTCAGCCACTCTTGGACGTTATCTGTCTAAGCTCTCTTTCAGTAGACGACTCGTGTTTTCACAGTGCATTAGAGCCGCTTCTGTAATTTGTTCAGCTTCCAACCGAGCATCACACTCCTTTGCTAATTCTGCTTCAATACGCCTCATCTCCCTCATCTTTGACTCAACCTATTAAGTATCAAAAGGTACTCGATCACAATCACATGTACAAGTCTCCGGGTATAAGGCTAGTCGTGGGGGAATTAAGGGGCACAATGAGATTCATTTGAAAATTACACAATTATGAAAGGTCAAAATTTTATGTTTTACGTAAAAATAAGTACATATAGATTCTATTTGAATTATTTGGGTGTTTACTTTTCTGTATTTTGAATCACATAAAAATTCTGACTTAGCCACTGAGGCTCGTCATGATTTCTCCAGATGCATACTATACACAACTGATCAACATGATGGTAAAGGGAACAATCAGGTACCTGACTATTTGTTTTCTTGGCAAAAACTAATACATCATAATGGTTTAATACATATCTTTAGTTCCTTGAACATGTATGTTTTATATGGTTTTCCACAATTTTTTTTCACAAATAAGTTCACATGTAAAAGAAGATTTCTCAACTGGTCGCCTTTCTTCAATGGATCTTCAATTTTGTTATCGAAAAGTACTTGACTATTTCCACATTGTTTGAGAGCTTCCTGTAACGGTAATACAAATAAATAATTGAATTAGATCAACTTTCAGACTCATGTGCAAGTGATTTTATTCTTTTTCAAACATATGCTACTTGAAGAATGCTAAAATACAAATAAATAAGAATGTATGATCTGTCAGTTTAATTTACAATATACTCTCTTCGTATCAATTTGTTTGTTTGGTTTTGAGTTGATACAGAGTTTACAAAAGTAAAGAAATTTTTAATCTTGTGGTCTTGAACTAAAGAAGGTAACATGTACCAAAGTGACCTTTAATCTTGTGGTCAAAAAATACGCAACGCGAAAACTTAAAGTTAAAGAGTTGCAAAAGGTGGGAGTATCTAATAATATTATAGAAGATATTTGTAAATAATCTAACCTTTAAAGGCTCAGGGCAACGGTCTAAGTATTGAAGCAAAATCTCATCATTTTCTTCAAGCTCATCCGCTCTGGTGAATACCACAATCATGTAATCACTAATTTTGCTCTCAAAGAGATCCAGAAAGCATTGCAAAGAAACTTGTTCTTCTCTAGAAAATTGAGTTCGTACAAATAGAATCAAACCTATGCCAAACTGCCACATAATATATAAGCACAAAAGATCCGAGCATTCTAAAATTCAAAAATGAAACTAGATAGAGTAGTCTAAGGAGTATGACAACAAAAAATAAATGTTGCTTAAGTACTTGCTAAACATCACAGATCCCGAAGAGTGATTTTCAGTATTGGTAACAATTTTCAACGTGAATAAAAACATAATCGAAAGAATGTACTCTCTGCTTTTCACTTATTTTGTTAATTTGACACTCGAATACTATTGTAGTTTAAAGAGATGTTAGGTGAATACACACTATAACATAACATCTATATATTTAATATAATAAAATATCTATAATTAATTCTGGATAATTAATTTATCATCTGCACATGTCAGAAAATATTAAATTCAATTATTATGTCAATGTAATAATTGTATTTATTTTTATTACTTAAATATATAATTGTTTTCAATTAAATGTCAATTTTTATTTTCTGAATATTCATTATTCTTGTATACATTTTATAAGATGTAATGCACAGTGCAACAAAGGTATGCTAAAATTTATAAATGACAAATATGGTAAAACATATTAAATTGTGATGTATAATTATTTTATACTTCCTCCATTTTCTTTTAGTCATCATGTAGATAAAAAATTAATTATTTTCAAATATTTATCAATCTAAAATATTAAATTAATTATTTTTTAAATTTTACTCTTAGCATTAATTATTTTAAATTAAGAAACACATAAATCTTGTCCTGAGGACTAAAAATGAATAGAGTTGACTACTTTAATTCTATAACATATTTAAAACAAAATCAAAAGATAATTTAGCCCGGAATAAATTAGCGAATTATATTTCCTGAGGAGGTTTTACCTCGTGGAAATGCTCTTTAATGGAACTTTAGCCTTAGCTGGTCGTGACCAAAAACCACTGATTTCGCTTGGTGGACCGAAAATATCAGACTTATCAATTTATTCGGTAAATTACTAGGGGCTCATGTAGCCCATGCTGGATTAATCGTATTCTGGGCCGGAGGAATGAACCTATTTGAAGTGACCCATTTTCGTACCAGAGAAGCCTATGTATGAACAAAGATTGATTTTACTTCCCAACCTAGCTACTCTAGGTTGGGGGTAGGCCCTTGGGGAGAAGTTATAGACACCTTTCCATACTTTGTATCTGGGGTACTTCATTTAATTTCTTCTGCAGTATTGGGCTTTGGCGGCATTTATCATGCACTTCTGGGAGCATTGTTTTTAGCAATAATTAATTGAATCCTCCTCTGACCTTCGTGCTACTAAGCAACGACATTGATGAGGAATTCAGGTATGTGCAAGAAGATTAGGGTTTGATCCGAGTGATAATTTGTGCTGCGTGAATATCAACAATGGAAGAGGCAAAGGTGTTGGCTCTAATGATGCAACAACAACAACAACAACAACAACAACAGTTACTCTGTCATGATCTGAACGGAGGCCCGAATCGTAGACATGGGACAAGGGACCCTGAGAGACCCCAAGTCGACCTACGACATAAGCATACATCTAACTCATTCGATAAACAGAAGAAATCATCAATATCAAATCAGCGGAAGTCTAACTCAACATAACATTAGAATAAACATCCAAAGCTAAACACATACAAAGTCTGAAAAGCCTTTACTCTGGACGAGTTGATGGGACAAGACCCAACTAACTCAACAAATACTGAAACTGAAAATAGATAAGGAAACTGAAAGTCTAGCCCTTGAAGGATGAGGACTCACCAACCAAGTAGATGCTAACTATGACAACCGACTACGAGTGAGGCTGAACCTGAGAGCTGGGTCTTGTATCATGAAATGATACAACATAGAAAATATGTGGTCAGTATGTGGAATGTACCGAGTATGCAAGGTAAGTAAAAACTGCTTAAGTAACGTAAATCATTTAAAACATTTCATTACACATCATAAGCTTTCGAATTTGAGAGGAAGAACTACATGCATTCATCCTGAAATCGTAATCTTTTCATAATAAGACCATGCATAGCTTCATAACATCATAACTGACTCGAGTGACTCAAAGCTAAAATATGGCATTTATAGAAAAGCTGAACAATGAGTCAAACCTTACTTTTAGTACATTCATGCTTAATAATAATAATCATGGGTAATAAATATGCAAATCTGAATCATATAGATAATGGGAGACTCGTCACTTAATCGGCATACCGTGATAGAGCTTATGTGGTCCCGACTATCACACTCAAGTGGTCAGAGCCGTCCCAAACCTTGTCAGGGTAAAGAACGCTACCATGATATTGATATCAAGCTCATGGGCCATTAGGGTCGGGGATAGCTTACAAGGGAGCTCCCAATAACATAATAGTATCAACCTATGTTGGCGCATAGTTCTAGGACATAGGGTGATCGGCCTTAGCCCGCTCGGTGCTAGACTCTTCTCCCAAAATATGTAATGCTCTAGATCGTATATAACAAAGCTCAACATAATCTATTGACGAAACTCAAAAATGGGATCATGCATAAACTTAACATTGTATGAAATGAAGCTCAACATTGTCATTTGACAAAGCTCAATAATGAAATCATTCATAGGACCGACATCATATGAAAATGAAGCTCAATAATACAGCTCAATAATACAGCTCAATAATACATACATCCCAATTATGAATTTATGCATATGTGAAGCTTTATTTCGAAATATACCACAAACTCAAATATAAGTGGGAGCATCTACTCTAAAACTATGTGGAAAAGTAAGCTTACTTTAGAGATACTACATCGTCATACTTGATATAATTGCCTTTCTCAAAACTTTATCATGCTTGGATCTACTCAATTCATTTTGAAAATAATATCATAATCATGGGTAAGTTTAGAAACATGCTTTTTATCATCAAACCTCATCATCATTATATATTCATCATTATTCTCTTCTTTCATGAACTTCTTATCCATGGGCATTAAATCTCATAATTTAGAAAATACAATTTTTTATTGAAAACAATTTAAAATTTGCCCAAGCTTCACAATTCATTAATAGAACATAATCTAATCATATGTATAGAAATTGAAGAATTATGTAATTGGGTAAAAACCCCATAACTTGATCATAGGAATTTCTCACACTTAGCTAGAGATTTGGGCATGGGTGAGGAAGGAAGCACCCACTCATAACCCTACATACCTAGAAGGGATGATTCTAACACTCCTCTGATTGCCAAGATGAGATTCCAATGGGAACCTTGGAAACTAGCCTTGAATCACCTCTTCAACATCTCAAGCTTGCATGCATGTAATAAATGACTTGGAATAGGTTTTTCCCTCTTAAAACCCACTAAAAAGAGCCTTAAACGACATAGTATAGGGCCTTATGACGTAAGAATAACGGAAAATACCCTTACTAATTACGTAGAAAAACTGCTCATTGGACCAAACAATGGACGACCCAATGGGTCGTTGGAGGATACCACAACCCGTGGTATCTATCCGTGCTATGCACTTCTAAGACTTGCTTCCAGAACTGGACAACAAATGGACAGGACGGATCGTTCTTCGAGACAACGGGTCGTTACATCGATCGTTATTTCCCTTTCACAAAAGCTGAACCTTCTTACCATGAGCCTCACCACGACTCGTGGTTGCTTCCAACAAGTCGTGGTCTCAATCCGTCACATACACTGGAAATTCTTGCACCCAAACAACGACTGCTAAAAACGAGTCATTTTATCTCATAACGAATCACTGGTGGGCCCGTTGTATCCCCTCATCTGAAGTCCACAACTTACCACAACTACAAAGGATGGCCCGTTATATCCCACAACGGGTCGTCACATCACTCGTTGTTTCCACTTGCCACCAAAGCTTCTCATTCCAATGACTGCATTCAACGACCCGTGGTTAGATACCACGAGTCTTTAGATCGCTCGTTCTGTGATAATTTTCCAGTTTCAACAGTTTTCAACTTTTAGCTCCCCGGTCTACTCCTAGGTACTTTCGGGGTATTACAATATCTCTCCCTTGGAAATATTCATCCTCGAATGTAGGAAACAAGCAGAAAACAGAAACATGCGATTATCATACTCAAATACTGACCATTTAAACCGAAACTTTACGGAATGACTACCTCCGATCCATAACACATAGCTGAACTGATCTCATGTTTCACATACACATCCATACACATAAAAGAAACTTGAACACATAAACTGAACATGAAAACTAAATAGAGTCATAGATCATTACTGATACCTCAAGTCAAAACTGAGTCAGTAGAGAATAAGTGAGGGTATCTAGCCATCATATACGCTTTAGCTTTCCACGTAGCTCCCTCAACATGCTAATTTCTCCATAACACCTTCACTGAAGCTACTTATTTGTTCCTTAGCCTCCGAACTTGACGATCCAAGATTGCAACTGGAATTTCCTCATAACTGAGGCTATCTCCCACACCAACGCTTTCCACCGGGACGACTAAAGCTGGATCACCCAAGCACTTTTTCAAGAGCGATACATAAAAGACGGGATGAACTGAAGATAACTCTGATGGCAAGTCCAACTCATAAGCTACCTTACCAACTCTTCTCGTAACCTGGAAGGGACCAACGAGGACTGAGTTTTCCTTTCTTTTCGAACCGAATGACTCCCTTCATGGGAGACACCCTTAGGAATACCCAATCGTCCACCTCGAACTCCAACTCTCTCCTTCTCACATCGGCATATGACTTTTGGTGACTCTAAGCGGTTTTCAGCCTGTCCCTTATCAACTGAACCTTCACCATAACCGCATGAACTGAATCAGGTCTTATCTTAGCTGCCTCACCAAACTCAAACCATCAGATGGGCGATCTACACCTTCACCCATAAATAGCCTTGAATAGTGACATTTGGATACTGGAGTGATAGCTGTTATTGTAAGAAAACTCGATCAAGGGTAGTGATCATCCCAACTACCTTTAAAGTCCATCACACAAGCTCTCAACATGTCCTCGAAGTCTAGATTGTTCGCTCCGCCTGACCATACGTTTGTGGATGAAATGTTGTGATGAGCTTAACCTGAGTCCCAAGCCCTTTTTGGAAAGACCGCCAAAACTGAGTAACTCGGTCTCAGATAATAGACAAGGGTACACCATGCAATAGCACCAACTTCCTGATATACAGTTTGGAATAATCATCCGCTGAGTCTGTGGTTTTGACCGGTAGGAAGTGTGCAGCCTTGGTCAATCCGTCTACCACCACCCAAATAGAATAGTAATATCGACGAGTACGGGGTAGGCCTGTAATGAAATCCATATTAATCTCTTCCGACTTCCAAGTGGGAATGATAATATCCTGAAGTACGCCTCCTGGCCTTGGATGCTTGACTTTCACTTGCTGACTGTTCGGGAACTTAACTACGAATTCTGCAATATCTTTCTTCATGTCGTTCCACCAATATATTTCCTGCAAATCATGATACATCTTGGTGACACCCGGATGGATAGAATACCTGGATCCATGTGCCTCATGCAATATCCGGTCCCTCAAATTATCAATATCTAGAACACATAGATGGCCCTGATACGACAGCACCCCATCTCCCCCTTGGGAGAAAACCTCCACTTTCTGACTCTGAACGGCTTCCTTCAGTTTCACTAACATCGGATCCTCGTCTTTCCTAGCTTTCACATCCGTCACCAAGGACGATTCTGATCCGTTTTGCACTACAACGCCGCCATCGATCAAGTCGACCAATCTAACTTCCAACCTCGCAAGTCGATGGATATCTTTCACCAACTCCTTCTTTCCCTTATCCACGTGGGACAAACTCTCCATAGAAAGCCTACTAAGTGCATCCGCTACCACATTAGCCTTATTCGGCTGGTAAAGGACACTCATGTCGTAGTCCTTTAGTAGCTCCAACCCCCTTCTTTGCCACAAATTGAGATCTTTCTGCATGACCACATATTGCAATCTCTTGTAATCCGTGAATACATCCATGTGGACCCCATGCAAGTAATCCGCCATAGCTTCAATACAAACACCACTGCAGCTAACTCAATATCATGGGTCGGGTAATTCTTCTCATGGACTTTCAACTGTCTTGAGGCGTATGCTATCACTTTCCCATGCCACATCAACATGCACCCGAGTTAGATTCTTGAAGCATCACAATACACCACAAAACCATTGGTACCCTCGGGTAGGGTCAACACTGGTGTTGAAGTGAGTCGAGTCTTCAACTTTTGGAAACTTTTCTCACACGCCCCCGACCATTGGAACTTTACCTTTTTCTGAGTCAACTTAGTCAGAGGTGCTGCAATAGATGAAAAGCCCTCAATAAACCTCTGATAATAACCCGCTAAGCCCAAAAAGCTCTTGATATCTGATGGGTCCACCGGTCTAGGACAATTCTTCACCGCCTCAATTCTGATAATCTACCTTTATGCCCTCACTCGATACCACATGGCCCAAGAAAGCCATGGAGTCCAGTCAAAACTCACACTTGCTGAACTTTGCATACAACTGACGATCCTTGAGGGTCTGAAGCACCACTCTCAAGGGAGCGACATGATCCTCCTTGCTCCGAGAGTGTATAAGGATATTATCAATGAACACAATCATGAACATATCCAAATATACCTTAAACACCCTGTTCATTAGATCCATAAAAGTGGCAGGGGCATTGGTTAGTCCAAAAGACATAACAACAAATTCGTAGTGACCATACAAATTCCTAAAAGAGATTTTTGGGATGTCACTCTCCTGAACCCTAAGCTGGTGATACCCGGATCTGAGATCAATCTTGGAGAAACACTTGGCACCCTGAAGCTTGTCAAACAAATCATCTATACTGGGCAAAGGATACCTATTCTTAATGGTGACCCTGTTTAACTGTCATAGTTGATGCACATCCGAAGCGAACCATCCTTCTTTCGGACAAATAACACTGGTGCACCCCATGGAGACTTACTCGGCATAATAAAGCCCTTATCTAATAGGTCCTTCAATTTATCCTTCAACTCTTTTAGCTCGGCTGGAGCCATTATGTAGGGCAGAATAGATATAGACTGCGTGTCGGGAAGAAGGTCAATACCGAAATTTATCTCCTGCTCGGGAGGAACACCTGGAAAATTATCAGGAGAGACCTCTGGATACTAGCGTACTACTGGAACTGACTGGATAGTTGGGGTTTTGGCTCAACATCCTCAACCCTAACTAGATGGTACATGCAACCCTTAGAAATCATCTTCCTAGCCTTAAGGTAGGAAATAAATCGACCTACAGCCACAACTAAACTACCCTTCCATTCTAAGACTGGTTCACCCAGAAATCTGAACTCTACTGCCCGGGTTCTACAATTAACTGAAGCATAACATGCAAATAGCCAATCCATGCCGAGAATAACATCGAAATCGGTCATGGCTAACTCTATCAAGTCTGCTGAGGTGACCTTATGAAGGACTGAGACTGGGCAACCTCTATACACACGTCTAGCTATAACTGAGTCACCTATTGGAGTGGAAACTGAGAAGGGTTCTGACAAGACATCGAGACTAACTCCAAATCTACTGGCCACATATGGTGTCAGAAAAGACAAGGTAGCCCCCAGATCTAGCAAGGCATAAACATCAATATGAAAAACTCGCAATATACCACTAACCACATACGGGGAGACCTCCTGCTTCTGATGGGCAAGCTAAAGCATAGAATCTGTTCTAGCGCTGACTGCCAGCCGTGCTAGTAGATGCCCCTGATGTGTTGAGCGTGTGAGAGGGGCTGCTGAACTAGAAGCGGGGGCTCAGCCCCTAATTTGATCCTTCCTCACAGTTGGAAAATCTCAACGCATGTGTCCGGGCTTCCCACACTCGAAACAAGCACCTGAACCTGCCAGGCACTGGCCTGTATGCCCCCGACCATATCTGCGACAAGCTGGGATGCTAGAATCTGCGGGTCTGCTGCTTTGACCCCTCGAGCCTGATGCTCGCCCTCTCTGATCATGTCTAGGCCTAGATGGCACACTCAATGCCGAAGATGTCGGGGCTGATGATCTCTAGTGAGTCTGTTGTCGGTGTCCATCACCGGACCTCTGCTGAGAGAATTTGTGATCCTCCGTCCTGGAACTATTGGTCTCCCTCTCTCTTTAATGTGTCGCCTCAATCTGCTGGGTGTACAACACTATGCGAGGGTAGTCCATATCCTGGTGAAGCATAGCAATCAGGCACTCTTTGTCCAAATACCCTGTTATACCATGCACAAATCTGCTCACCCGCGTCCACTGGTCAGCCACTAACTACGGGGCATAGTCTTGCACTGTCATCCCTCCCTGCTTCAAGTTTACAAACTCAGCTGCCTTCAGCTCCCTCATCTCCCAAGGAAATAACCAATCTAGGAATGCAACCTGAAACTCCTCCCACGTGATCGGACCTTCTCCTGTGACCCTGCTATCCTTCCACTGGGGAAACCAGATATGCGCAACCCCCTTCAACTGGTAGGAGGCCAACTCTGCGCACTCAACACTACTCACCCCCATGACTTGGATGATTTTGACAATCTCATCAATGAAATCATGCGGGTCCTCATCTACCTTGGACCCCAAGAACTCCGCCGGGTTCATCCTTAAGAAGTCTTTGACTCGAGCCACCGCTGCATTGCCCTTTTTTGGAACATGCTCAATGGCCTACTAGTTAACCTGCACGGTCAAGGCCTGCGTAAGCATCTGAATAGCGGCCCGGAACTCAGCATGAGTGGCTGGCTCTCGTGCCTGAGGCTCCTAAACTGGTGGGGCTGGCTGATGCCCATAACCATTTCCATCCTCGTGGTCTTCACCACCTCTATTCCTCCTTTCGTTCATTCTTCGAGGAGCCATGATTCTGAAATCGCGAATGGCACCAATTAGAAGGATAGAAAGACTTTTCATTGCACAACATAGATCATGAAAAAAGAAAACATTTTCTAAACGTCTCGTAGCCTCTTCGTCATAAGTGTTATGCGCTTCTCACCCATGAAAAAGATTCTACTTAACGCGGCTTTCAGACACCCTAGGACACTTAAACCTATTGCTCTGATACCAAGTTTGTCACGATCCGAATGGAGGCCCGAATCATAGACACGAGACAAGGGACCCTGAGAGACCCCAAGTCGACCTACTACATAAGCATACATCTAACTCATTCGATAAATGGAAGAAATCATCAATATAAACTCAGTGGAAGTCTAACTCAACCTAACATCAGAATAAGCATCCGAAGCTAAACACGTACAAAGTCTGAAAAGCCTCTACTCTGGACGAGTTGATGGGAAAAGACCCCAACTAACTCAACAAATACTAAAACTGAAAATACATAAGGAAACTGAAAGTCTAGCCCTCGAAGGATGAGGACTCACCAACCAAGTAGATGCTAACTCTGACAACCGACTACGAGCAGGGCTGAGCCTGGGAGCTGGGTCCTGTATCATGAAATGATACAACATAGAAAATATACGGTCAGTACATGGAATGTACTGAGTATGTAAGGTAAGTAAAAACTACTTAAGTAACATAAATCATTTAAAAAATTTCATTACACATCATTAAGCTTTCGAATTTGAGAGGAAGTACTACATGCATTTATCCTGAAATTGTAATCTTTTCATAATAAGACTATGCATAGCTTCATAACATCATAATTGACTCGAGTGACTCAAAGCTAAAATATGACATTTATAGAAAAATTGAGCAATGAGTCAAACCTTGCTTTTAGTACATGCATGCTTAAAAATAATAATCATGAGTAATAAATATGCAAATCTGAATCATATAGACAATGGGAGACTCGTCACTTAACCGACATACCATGATAGAGCATACGTTGTCCCGATTATCACACTTAAGTGGACAGAGTTGTCCCAAACCTTGTCAGGGCTAAGGACGCTACCATGATATTGATATCAAGCTCATGGGCCATTAGGGCCGGGGATAGCTCACAAGAGAAGTCCCAATAACATAATAGTATCAACCTGCATTGGCGCATAGTTTGGGGCATAGGGTGATCGACCCTTAGCCCGCTCGATGCTAGACTCTTCTTCCAAAACATGCAATTCTCTATATCATATATAACGAGCTCAACATCGTCTATTGACGAAGCTCAAAATGGAATCATGCATAAACTTAACATCGTATGAAACGAAGCTCAACATTGTCATTTGAGAAAGCTCAATAATGAAATCATGCATAGGACTGACATTGTATGAAAATGAAGCTCAATAATACATACATCCCAATTATGAATTCATGCATATGTGAAGATTTATTTCGAAATATACCACATGTTCAAATATAAGTGGGAGCATCTACTCCAAAACCATGTGGTAAACTTGCTTTAGAGATACTACATCGTCATACTTGATATAAGGGCCTTGCCCAAAACTTTATCATGCTTGGATCTACTCAATTCAGTTTGAAAATAATATCATAATCATGGGTAGATTTAGAAATATGCTTTTTATCATCAAACCTCATCATCATCATATATTCATCATCATTCTCTTCTTTCATGAACTTCTCATCCATGGGCATTAAATCTCATAATTTAGAAAATACAAATTTTGATTGAAAATAATTTAAAATCTACCCAAGCTTCACAATTCATCAATAGAACATAATCTAATCATACCCATGTATAAAAATTGAAGAATTGTGTAATTGGGTAAAAACCCCATAACTTGATCATAGGAATTTCTCACACTTAGCTAGAGATTTGGGCATGGGTGAGGAAGGAAGCACCCACTCATAACCCTACATACCTGGAAGGGATGATTCTAACACTCCTCTGATTGTCCAAGATGAGATTCCAATAGAAACCTTAAAAACTATCCTTGAATCACCTCTTCAATCTCTCAAGCTTATATGCATATAATGAATGATTTGGAATAGGTTTTCCCCTCTTAAAACCCACTAAAAAAGCCTTAAACGACGTAGTATAGGGCCTTAGAATGTAAGAATGATGGAAATACCCTTACTGATTACAAAGAGAAACTGCTCACTGGACCAAACAACGGACGACCCAACGAGTCATTAGAGGATACCATGACCCATGCTATTTGTCCGTGCTATGCACTGCTGAGACTTGCTTCTGGAACCGGACCAAGGACGGACAGGACAGATCATTCTTTGAGACAATGGGTCGTTACATCACTGTTGTTTTCCTTTAACAAAAGTTGAACCTTCTTACCACGAGCCTTACCATGACTCGTGGTTGCTTCCAACAAGTCGTGGTCTCGATCCATCATATAGACTAGAAATTCTTGCACCCAAACAACGACCGCCAACAACGAGTCATTTTGTCTCACAGTGAATCATTGCTTGGCCCGTTGTATCCCCTCATCTGCCACAACTTACCACGACTGCAGAGGATGGCCCGTTATATCCCATAACGGGTCATCACATCACTCGTTGTTTCCACTGCCACCAAAGCTTCTCATCCCAATGGCTGCATACAACTACATGTGGTTAGATACCACCAGTCGTTAGATTGCTCATTTTGTGATAATTTTCCAGTTTCAGCAGTTTTCAACTTTTAGCTCCCGGGTCTACTCCTAGGTACTTTCGGGATATTACATACTCCTACTGCAGCAGTTCCAACACCAGAAGTAGAAACAACAACTAGATGTCATGGCTTGATTCCTTTCTAACATCGACGTTCATCTCCATCACTCAACGACTCCTTAACCGTCCCCTCAACCCCCTCCACCCCAATCTCAATCCTAAAACCCAAACCTAAACCCTAACCCTAACCCTATCTCTAGAAATAGCCCTTCAAGCCAGACCCTCAATCAACAAAACTCGGGCACAACTCGGGTCCTACCCAATAACAACAGAAGTTAAAATGGGTTGCACCGGAATTAAATCGGGCGGAGCTCCAGATGGATCACCAGGACGTTTGGCGAGTCTTCCATCCTGACTTCAAGCGTCCTTTCACTTCTCTTGAAGATGCTTGCGAAAGGTGCTTTCTTGTTGTCTCTTAGTGCTAATTTTCACAAATTAGGTTTACTGCATTTTTGGACCTCTATATTTTAATATTCTCGGTGGGATACATTGAGTATGATATTGTTGTATGTTTTCTGTTCTCGCGTTATTCAAAATGTTTATTTGTACAGTCTCTGTAATTTTAGCTTATCCATGGGAACTTAAATGCTTCCAAAATCATCCTCATGCTTATAAATGTTTAGAAAAAATATTATAGAGAATACGATAAGGATAAGATATGAGTAGGGATTTTCATATTTTGGTCACATGCACTTGTACCATTTGAACATTAATATGCAATTAAGGATAGGTTCTAAAACCACAGTGCATGAAAATGGAGGTACTGCTTTCCATCTTTGCTAGAGTTCCTTGTTTTTAATATGAACAAGTCTTCAACTGCAGAGCAGGAATGCTTTTGTTAATTCCAGGGATAAATCACGGTTACATTATGTTAGATTGCTAGTTTTGATGATGACGAATCCACACAAGGACTAGATCCCTTGTGTCGATGTGATTCAGTTTGAACTGGGCGGGAAACTCTTTACAACTATAAAAATGCCTTTTTTAGGAAATTGGTGAGTGCAGTAGTGCAGCAGAGCAGCAACCTAGGTCAAGTAGGTCATATGTACTTGACCAATGAGATAGTTTTCTTGTTGGTGTATCCAATGCTTGTCCTTTGCCTATTGGACAACAAATAGGTGGACACATACAACATATTTAGCGATTTCAAAAAAATACATCCTATCCAAAAGACATTCTCTGCTCTTCAAGTGCCGATTATTCCTCAGCAGAGAAGAGGATCGATGCTAATTTTCTCATGACAAATGACCGTCATTAGTGTTGGAATGAGCCGTGTTGTAATAGATAGAAAAACATGACTTTGTGTAAGCTTGTTTTTTCTTCTTTAAAAGTTTGTATCCTTGTTTCTGTCAGCTAGAGTCAGTTGACATTTTGGCTAGAGTTAGCCCGTGTATTTCCAGTTGAGTTTAGCTGGTGTAGATGGCAATGGAGTCATTGTGTTGAAGTCTTGCAGTAGAGTTATTGCAAGTGGGAGATTAGGAGGTTAATCTCTTAGGATTACTAGAGTTTGTAATCTTTGTTGCTCAAATCTAGTGGAGTTGTTTAAAGAAATCCTACGAGGTAGGTCGTGGTTTTTCTTCCCTTGAGCAAGGAGGTTTCCACATAAATGTCATGTGTCACATTTCTTACTGCTTTATTTACTTGTGTGTCTCTGTTCTGTGCAACCTGATAGAAGGACCTGGTCCTGAGTACGGTGGTGGACCCATACATCTTATCATTTGGTATCAGAGCAGGCTCTTTCTAAAAGTTTAACACCTAGAAAGAATCCTGTGAAACATGGCAGCACCACCGAATCTGGAAGAAGGACAGTCTACCACTAGACCCCCTAGGTTCAATGCATAATACTACGGATGGTGGAAGACTCGAATGCATGATTTCATTATGGCTGAGGACAGTGAGTTATGGGATGTTGTGCTAGATGGTCCCTATGTTCCTACGAAGACAACAACTGAAGGGGAGATCACAAGATCTGTTCCTAAGACAAGGAAAGAATATAGCGACAGTGATAGAAAACTCATTGAGAAGAACTACAAAGCCAAGAAGCTTCTAGTCTATGGTATAGGTCCGGATGAATACAATCAAATCTCAGCTTGTGAGACAGCCAAGGAGATGTGGGATTGTCTTAGAACAGCTCATGAAGGGACCAGCCAAGTCAAATAGTCAAAAGTGGATATGCTCACCACCCAATATGAGATGTTCTCAGTGAAAGAGGGAGAATCGATTCAAGAGATGCACACTAGATTCACCTCCATCACCAATGAGCTCTACTGTCTGGGAGAAGTGATAAAGCCAAACAGGTTGGTAAGGAAGATCCTCAGTGTTCTTCCCAAGTCTTGGGAAAGCAAGGTGGACGCTATTACTGAGGCTCGAAATCTAGACATTCTTACCATGGATGAACTCATAGGAAATCTTAAAATCTATGAACTTAAGAGGCAGCAGGATCAGAGTAGAAGCGAGCAGAAAAAGGACAAAGGTCTCGCCCTCAAGGGATCTCAGGCAAACTCAAGTGAAGACGATGAAGACATGGCTTATTTAACAAGGAGATTTCAGAAGATGATCAGGCGAAGTGGTGGTTTTCCGAAGAGGTCAAACGCTAACAGGGGGTCTATCTCAAATGATCTCTGCCATAAATGTGAGAAACCAGGTCATTTCATCAAAGATTGTCCCATGCACAAAGTTGATTACAAGGAGTACTTGAGAACCAGTGCTGACAAAGCCCGGAAGAAGGACCGGGTCCCAGAAAAATTCAAGAGGAGAGCAGCAGCTGACAAGCTGGTCAAGCAAGCACTAGCGGCCTGGGGAAACTCATATGATGAATCAGAAAATGATGAAGCAACAAAGGATGCTTCAATGATGGCTGTTGAGGATAATGATTGGCCTTTCAACCTGATGTTTGCCTTCATGGCAAATTCGGATGTTGATGAACAAGAAGAGGTAACCTTTCATGACATTAAAAGGAATTTGAAAGATTACAATGTGAAAGAGCTGAGATCTCTGGCTAATGTATTAATTGATTCA
Source organism: Datura wrightii (assembly GCA_035772735.1). Taxonomy (NCBI): domain Eukaryota; kingdom Viridiplantae; phylum Streptophyta; class Magnoliopsida; order Solanales; family Solanaceae; genus Datura; species Datura wrightii. The sequence goes on from JASDFA010000006.1 coordinate 35,352,108, forward strand.
TTATATGATCTCACCAAAGAAAAGGAAGGTTTAAACAAGTGTATTGATGAACTTGAGTCAGAAAAGGTAGTCTTGATCACTAATCTAGCTGAACTAAATGAAAAATGTCAGGGGTTAGTGAATGGACAAAACACCATCATTGGAAGAGGTACGGGAAGTGATGTGGAAAACTCTAAAAATGAATTGGAAGCCAAATTTAAAGAAGTCACAAGATGAGCTCACTCTTATAATTAAAAGAAATTCTGAACTTGAGAAGGAACTGATTCGACTTAACACTGACCTAGAGAAGTCTCTTAAGTGGAGTGCCTCCTCTCAGATCTTGGAGAAGCTGACGAATCAAATATCTAACACTGGTGAAGGAATTGGATATAAAAAAATCTATCCTCCTTACAATCCTCATAGTAAATATGTGTCTAACCCTGATAACCTATTGTGCACACATTGTGGAAGAAATGGTCATCTCAAGCCTAATTGTGTCTCTAGACAAGCTGCTCTAAGGAAGACTATAAATGGTCAAGAAAACTTGGTAAACATAAGGGTACCTGGTCCTAAGGTGTCTCGAGTCAAGCTACCTGAATGGATAAAAAGAAATCTGATTTTTCCTCTATCCCGGTATTGGGAACTCAAGCTTAAATGGGTTCCCAAGTCTAATATGTGATCTATCCTTGTAGGAAGAAGTGAGAGAAAGCAGTCAAAAGTGGTACATGGATAGTGGCTGCTCAAAACACATGACTGGAGAAATCGAGCATTTTCTCTCAGTCAAGGCGTATCAAGGAGGATCAGTTTCCTTTGGAGATGGCAAGAAGGGGCACATTCTTGGCGTAGGAAAGATTGGGAAGACATTTGATCATGCTATAGACAATGTTTTCTATGTAAATGGGCTGAAATATAGTCTTATGAGTGTATCTCAGATTTGTGACAAGGGAAATGAGGTCAAATTTCTTTCAAATCTATGCACAGTGACAGACCTTAAATCCCGGAAGGTGGTTCTGACAGCTAAGAGAAGCAAGAGCATGTATGTTGCTGATCTTAACACAGTTACTGATGGTGGCCTAACTTGCCTAAGTGTGATGGAAGACGAAGCCACCCTGTGGCATAGAAGGCTGGGGCATGTGAGTTCTGTCCTACTCAACAAGTTAGTATCAAAGGATCTAGTTCGAGGACTTCCCAAGGTGAATTTGCTCAGAGTCAATTATGTGATGCCTATGTCAAGGGAAAACATTCTAGATCCTCCTTCAAGAATAAAAAGGAAGTAAGCACATTTAAACCCTTGGAACTACTACACATGGATCTGTGTGGACCCGTAAAAATTGCAAGTCGTGGAGGAAAGAAGCTTATCCTTGTGATTATTGATGATTATTCAAGGTATACCTGGATAATGTTTCTTCTCTCTAAGGATGAAACATTCCCTACCTTTGAATCATTCGCAAACCAAATTCAGGTGAAGCTGAACTGCAACATTGCAGGGATCAGGTCTGATTATGGAACTGAATTTGAAAATGCAAAATTTGAGGCTTTTTGTGCTGCTAAGGGGATCAGTCACAACTTCTCCGCTCCCAGAACTCCACAACAAAATAGAGTGGTCGAAAGGAAGAATAGAACTCTTGTAGATATTGCTCAAACACTTCTCATAGATGGAGGTGTGGCCATGTCCTTTTGGGAAGAAGCAGTGAATACTGCTTTTTATGTTGTGAACAGGTGTCTGATCCGGCCCTTGCTGGGAAAAACTCCCTACGAGCTGATTAATAGAAAGAAGCCTTTGCTGAACTACCTCAGAGTCTTTGGATGCAAGTGTTTTGTGCTAAACAATGGTAAAGACAACTTAGGAAAATTTGATCCCAAGAGTGATGAGGGAATTTTCCTAGGTTATTCTTCAATCATTAAGGCATATTGTGTCTACAACAAAAGGACACAGTGTATCGAGGAAAGTATCCATGTTATTTTTGATGAGACTGGGAAGCTGAAAGACTCAGAAGTCACAAATGATGATGAGCTTGAAGAACTGTGGCAAACCCAAAGAGATGCAATTGATCAAGATCTATCAGAAAAGCCTGAGCAAATGAGAAACCCAATGCAGGACAGAGATAATGCTATTCCAGATGATGCAGTGGAACACACCAGCATAGAAAGTTCACAGGAGAAAGTCAGTGCAGAAAGCAACCCAGAAGAAGGATCAGGTACAGAAACAGCAGAATCCTCTATTAAGAGATCCAAGTGGAAACACAAATCCTCTCATCCACTGGACAATTTGATGTCACTACTGGAATCAGGCATGAAAACCAGATCAAAGACTCGAAGCATGTTTGCATCATCAACATTCAAATCTTAGATCGAGCCGAAAAACATCAAGGAGGCCTTAAAGGATGTTGAGTGGGTAACGACAATGCAGGAGGAACTACACCAATTTGAAAGAAATAAAGTGTGGCATATGGTGCCAAGACCAACTGATCGAACTGTTATCGGTACCAGGTGGGTCTTCAGGAATAAGTTAAATGAACAAGGAGTCACCATCTGAAACAAGGCTCGATTGGTTGTCCAAGGTTACAATCAGGAGGAAGGAATTGATTATGATGAAACCTTCGCTCCTGTGGCAAGAATGGAGGCTATTCGTATGCTGATTGCTTTTGCCTCCTTTATGGAATTCAAGTTGTTTCAAATGGATGTCAAAAGTGCCTTCTTGAATGGATACTTAAAGGAAGAAGTGTATGTGAAACAACCTCCGGGATTTGAAGACATTGATCGACCTCATCATGTGTACAAGATGGATAAAGCACTGTATGGACTCAAGCAAGCTCCTCGAGCTTGGTATAAGAGATTGTCCAAGTTTCTCCTCGACAACAGGTTCAAGAGAGGAAAAATTAATAACACTCTTTTTCTCAAGACAAGAGGGAGAAATTTGCTCATTGTTCAGGTATACGTTGATGACATTATATTTGGAGCTACACTCAATTCATTATGTGAGGACTTTGCAAAGCTTATGGGAAATGAATTCGAGATGAGCATGATGGGTGAACTCATTTTCTTTCTGGGTCTGCAAGTTAAGCAGGATAGGACTGGGACCATGATCTGCCAGCAGAAATACATCAAGGAGCTGCTCACAAGATTCCACATAGATAATGCCAAGCCAATTGATACACCCATTGGGACTGCTTCAAAATTGGACAACGATGAACTTGGTCCACAAGTGAATGAGACCATGTACAGGGGATTCCTTGGATCTCTTATATACCTAACTGTAAGCAGGCCAGATATTGTCTTCAGTGTGGGGATGTGCGCTCGTTTCCAAGCTTGTCCCAAGGAATCTCATTTGAAGGCTGCCAAGAGAATTCTCAGATATCTTAAGGGAACAACGGATCTAGCCCTCTTCTACCCGTGTGGAGGCTCTTTTGATCTTGTTGGGTACTCTGATGCTGACTATGCTGGGTACCTGGTTGACAGAAAGAGCACCTCTGGGATGGCTCATTTCCTAGGGCCCTCTTTGGTCTCCTGGGGGTCAAGGAAACAAAACTCAGTGGCACTCTCTACAGCTGAAGCAGAGTATGTGGCTGCTGCCTCATGTTGTGCTCAATTATTATAGATCAAGCAGTAATTAGAAGATTTTGGAGTCTTAACAGAATGTGTGCCACTGATACATGACAACACCAGTGCTCTAAACATGGATAAGAATCCAGTGCAACACAAGCGAACCAAGCACATTGATGTCAGACATCACTTTTTGAGAGACAATGGGGAAAAAGGGAACATTCGAGTGGAGTTTTATAGAACGGAAGATTAGATTGCAGACATTTTCACTAAATCCCTGAACAGGGACCAGTTTGAGAGAAACAGATTGAAGTTGGGACTAATCAAAATGAATTAACTTTTTATTCTCTGAAGTTTTTGATTTCCTTTTCTTGGCTATGATCAGAATGCAGGTATTCTTGCCAATTTGTAATTGGTGTGTCTAACTCAGTTCCATACCCTTACAGGTATACACGCATGGTGGGTGTGAAAAAAGGCTGGAAGTTGACAAGACAGAGACTATGATCATCCTACTCAATCCTAAAAGGGGACCAGGTCCTACCAGGTCAGTATTACTTCCTTACTTATGAATAAATTGTGAGAATAACCTGTGAACTGCCATTTCCCGCTTTTTCCCTTTCTGGTACCCGGTCACAAAGTCCTTTCCCTCTCACCTTTTCAGTCCAAACGTCTTCCTGATTAGACACGTCCTTCCCTTTTTTTAAAACTCCTCAACTGTCACCCTTCCTCTCTCACTTTTCAAACTCCTCTCTGCAAAAGAAGACTAGTCTCCCTCTCTCTCTTTCTCCTTACCTCTCACCATTCTCGCTCAACACAACCCTCTCACTTCTCAGAAAAACTCCCTCTTCTCCTTAACAACAATGTCTCCCTCCCCTTCATCCTCAAAACAAGCAGAAAACCAGGCCACTTCTTCACCCATGATGTCGGAAACTATGGAGTCAACATCGTCATCGGCTCACTTTGAAAACCCCTTTTCAACAACACCTTCCTTAGCCCCTCCCTCTCCGTTGGTTGACCTAAATATAGCCTTAACAGTGAGCTCAGAACCTTCGGGTCCTTTCGATGCCTCAACTGAGCCTAACCTTGAAAACCCTATCTCTGCCACTCCTCTCGCAACCCTCCCTCCCTTGATTATTATACCTCCTTTTATCCCTGAGACAAGAACCCCCTTATCTGTCCTCCTTACGGAACTGTAGTGGGCAGTTCGACAAGAGAAGAAGCCCTTCAGGACCTGGTTCCCCAGTCCACTCTTTATCAGTAGTTCAGACGCCAGAACGAAACCCTTCCCCAGTAAATGTCGTAGAGCCAGTCCCTACACATTCCTCTCCCCCTTCTTCCCGTCCCGTTGTTGCTTCATCCCCGAAATGGGATGGAACCCCTACAAGCTGCATATACTCTCTAACCCAGGTGCTGGTCAGGAGAGTGACAATAGTGAAGACGACCAGCCCCTTACTTGGAAGGTTCGACATTTCAGTTCTTATGCCCCTCAGAGCTAGCCTACGGACCAGGTTCGTCCTTTACACACCATAGCTTCCAAAAGGAAGCTCATGGCTGATGCACTGAGGGAAAGCCACGCTCAGACGACAAAGAGAAGAAAACTAAAAAGAAAGATGGTGATGGATGAAGATGACTTTCAACTAGATGTTTTGGTTGACCAGGAGAAAAGGGACCAAACAGAAAAGCCTGCTAGCGACAGGGGGAAGGATCAGCCCAAACATGTAAGGACTAAAGGGAAAGGTAAGGTTTCCAGTTCCAACAAAGCAAAGGTACAGACTGACCCACAAAGGAAAGTGACTGTTCCTCAGAAAAAGAGGAAGCAGCCTCAAACAAGCCCAAGTGTCGTTGTGGAAGATTCTCTAGCGAACCCTCCCTCTCCTTCTCAAGGTAGGAACACTCAAACCAAGGGACCTGGTGCTCCCTCTAGAGTCAGGTCTCAACCCCAGCCCTCCTCTGGCTTGTCAAGAGAGGAAAGTCGGATAATTATGCGGTCTCAAAAAGTGTTGAGAGGGAGAGTGTTTGATACCGAGATTATTGACATGGAGGGGATGGCAGAGTTAGTGGAGATGGTGAATTTCTAGGGTTGGAGGCATCTGTTTGTTCCTCCAGTCCCTACCCTGCACGAAGCTGAAGTCAGACAATTCTACCATGAGCTTGAGTTTGCTGAAAATGGCACCAAAAATCTTAGCAAGGTGAATGGGGTCACCTTCATGATCAACAAGCAAATACTCAGCTCCATTCTACAAGTGCCTGCTCGAGGAATCAGTTCTGTTGATGGTGAATGTGCGCGGCGAGAATTCATCTCCTTGATTGCTAAATTGGAGAACATTACGAGGGAAAGGGTACTGAAAAAGCAGATGAAGGGAGAGTATCAGCTGTTGTTAGAATTTATAAACAAAGTTCTTCTCCCAAGAGCAGAAAAAAGAACTGTTGTTGGGATCGCTGACTTGTTCTTGATGGAGGCCCTCAGTACTTTTCATCATATAAACTTGGTCGGTGTGATGATGAAACACATGCCAAAGTTATGCATGTGAAGGATGGTAAACACGGCCTAGCTTACGGATTCCTTCTAAACAAGGTCTTTGATTTCTTCAACATTGAATACAGTCTGGGGATCATTGGTTCGAAGAAGCAGATGTTCACTCTCTCGACACTGGAAGAATGTGAGTGTGTGTAAGGATGAGGGGGAGTGAAAAGTCAATCTCTGGTGTCTGATTTAATCGCTTCTCAAGAAAAATCGAATGTGGAGATTGAACAGCTCACGGGTCTGCTTGCCCAAAAGGAGGCTGAGATAGTGCATTTGAAGGCACACCAGGTAGAGGAACCTGGTACCGTCTCTGCTCTTAAGGAAGAAAATGAAGCACTTAAACCTGAGATCAAAGAATTAACCAAAAAGTTGCTTTATGCCCATGAGACCTTCAATGACCGAATCTCAGCCCTTTTACCTAAATTATCCAGACCCTGATGTTTTCCCTCCCCTGCCCCTTCTCCTACTCTAAGCCCTGCTTGTTGTCCTCTCTCATCTCAGTATTTGCTCTATTTTTTGGCAGTTCCAGTTTGTTCTCTTCAGTTGGTTCTCATTAGTGATGTTGTAATACTGACTTGACTGAATGAAATTGTGTTGGTTGTTGCACTGTATCTATTATCTCTCTTCTTGCTCTCTTTATCTCTCATTCATGATGGTGTTGCCCCTGTGGCCATGAGTTAACATATCTAAGCTCTGTTGTCTTGGTTTATTGTAGTTTATATTTAATGATGCCAAAAGGGGGAAGATAAGCCTTGGGGACAGGGGGAATGAATAAATAAATAGCTTTGGGGGATGGAAGTCAGGGGGAATAGAGTGATGTTGATAGGGGGAATAAGGTGGTAAAACTGTGTGAAACGTGCAGGTTGGTTGTCATCATCAAAAAGGGAAAATTGTTAGATTACTAGTTTTGATGATAACGAATCCACACAGGGACCAGATCCCTTGTGCCGATGTGATTCAGTTTGAACTGGGCGGGAAACTCTTTACAGCTGTAAAAATGCCTTTTTGCAGGAAGTTGGTGAGTGCAGCAGTGCAGCAACCTAGGTCAAGTAGGTCATATGTACTTGATCAATGAGATAGTTTTCTTGTTGGTGTGTCCAATGTTTGTCCTTTTCCTCTTGGACAACAAATAGGTGGACACATACAACATATTCAGCGATTTCAGAAAAATACATCCTTTGCAAAAGACATTCTCTGCTCTTCAAGTGCCGATTGTTCCTCAGCAGAGAAGAGGATCGATGCTAATCTTCTCATGACAAACGACCGTCATTAGTGTTGGAATGAGCCGTGTTGTAATAGATAGAAAAACATGAATTTGTGTAAGCTTGTTTTTTCTTTTTTAAAAGTTTGTATCCTTGTTTCTGTCAGGTAGAGTTAGTTGACATTTCGGCTAGAGTTAGCCCTTGTATTTCCAGTTGAGTTTAACTGGTGTAGATGGCAATGGAGTCATTGTGTTGAAGTCTTGCAGTAGAGTTATTGCAAGTGGGAGATTAGGAGGTTAATCTCTTAGGATTACTAGAGTTTGTAATCTTTGTTGCTCAAATCTAGTGGAGTTGTTTAAAGAAATCCTACGAGGTAGGTCGTGGTTTTTCTTCCCTTGAGCAAGGAGGTTTCCACATAAATATCGTGTGTCACATTTCTTACTGCTTTATTTACTTGTGTGTCTCTGTTCTGTGCAACCTGATAGAAGGACCTGGTCCTGAGTACAGTGGTGAACCCATACATCTTATCACATTGTAAAGACTTTGTGGCATACTTATATCCTTTAACGGTTATATCTTGTTATATTGTAGCAGATGTAAGCACATGGAGCCATCCACTTTAGTTCCTCATCCATTTCTGCAATTACAAATGGTAAAATTTATAACTGTAAATGAAAAAAGAGAGATTTGAAAGCAAGTAAAGGAGGAATACAAATGAAGAAAACAATGACATATAGGCTATAGCTAACTCTAGAAAAATACCTTAGTGCTAGCATGCCGGAGTGCAATAGTGAATAAGGCCTTCGGAATTGTCGTTGTCCTCATACTTTGGTAATGAGAATAATAATTCATTCATGTCAATGGTATTTATAAGCCAAGAATATGATTAAAAAATTATGTAGAAATCTCAATGGTCACATTAGAAAAAAGTCTTTACATGTCATAACCGTTAACTTCAATTCCCAAATAACTATTAGTAATTAAGTTTAATATGATGGTTCATTGTACACTCATAAATGGTGAGCTTTTTATAATCTTGTGAATTGTAACTTACAATTGAATATTAATGCACCCTTAAATTTATAGAATTTAAAACTCTTAAAATAGGAAAAATACTCAAAAAAATCACAAAAAAGATAAATATGAATGGAGGTCATAGAAGCATGCCACATCAGCATGCCTATAACCTCCAAAATGTCTAAATAATGGCATCATAATAATTTCATTTCAAATTTAAATTTAATTCTCTCTCTTAATTTTTATGGAGGGAAATAAAAGTCACTTTTTGGTGCGTACTAGAAAAACGTTACTTGTTTTTTCAATGTTTCTTTCAATTTTTTTTTGGTTCTTTTCATTTTCTTTGTTTTGATATCTTGCTACAAGCTATTTAACAGAAACACTAAAATCTATATGAAAGAATGAATAATAGAATCATATATACGTATGTATCAAGAAATCTTTATTTTTTCTATGAAAAAGATATATAGGAAAGTGAAGTAAAATTATTTTTATTTTTATTTTTAGTTTTCAATAGAAAGAATTTACAAATCAACTAAAAAATGAAATTAAATAGTTGTAAATCAACTAAAAATTTAGAAAAAAAATACAGTTTAAAATAATTTACTATGTTTATTTTCTAATTGAGATGACAAATTATTACAAGTTAAACAAGCAAATGATTATAAAATTCTTTCAAAATATGTTTGATTTTTTTGTGATTTTTTAAAAATAAAATATGTAAAGTATTTTTCACTTTTGCATGGGATAAGGCGAAACAAAAATATATCTAAAAATAAGATACTTAAAAATATGAGGTCTATTACTAATATTTATTATTTAAATGATTCACTAACAACAATTGTATCTATCAAATTTGATTGATAATTGTAGGTTTCTGTTCTCTGAAGTTAGAAATTCACCAATAAAGCATGTGTTTGGAGAAGAAGCAAATGAAGCAGGAAGCAAATAGCAAAGAATGAAAACGGCCTTGGAGTTTTTGAAAGTTTAATATTTGGGTTTCTTACACAAATATCATTTTTTAAAATTATAATTTTTTTAATAAAATTATATAAATATAAAATATTTACAATACATTTTGTACCATTTTTATTTTTCTAAAACATCTATTCTAAATAAATATAAAAAAAAATTATATACCTAATATAACGATTTAAATACACAAAATAATATAAAATACTCTTCTTTTTCATTCTTTTTTTTTTTTTGCAAAAATTTTAAAATTCCCCAAAAATTTCAAGAATCCGTCTATCTTATCCATATTTATTTTCTCAAAAATTCATATAATCCCTCTCTCTTCTCCATTTTTGTTTTCTCAAAAATTTCTTTATCTTCTCCATATTTGTATTTTCAAAAAATTCAAAAATCCCTCTTTCTTCTCCATCTTTATTTGATTGCTCAAGAATCCTTCTCTTCTCCATTTTTTTTTATAAATTAGTTGTGATTTATTAAAATTTACTTTTATTTTATCAAAATATTTTAATATCCTTGAATAGAGGGTGAATTCATCCCTAGGTTCATCAAAGATATTTTTGAATTAATAAAAATTGTGCATAATATAAAAAATAGATGTACATATATGCTTCAATAATATAATATAATATAATATATTTATACATATGCATAATATAATATATAATATATGGTGTTTAATATATATTATATTCATAATATTTAAATGTGAAAGATTAAAGTAAAAAAAGATTATGGACGATGAATATGAGGATAATATGAATAAATTTTTTAAAAAAAATATAATAATACATATTTAGCATATTTAGTATAAGTATGGAGCTAAATATAATAATATATATTAAATTATTACCATATTTAATTTGCTTAAATTATGAAAGAAATTTTACTTGTGTCATTTATAGAAAATTACCATATTTACAATATTTATCCATTTAATCATGTATAAAATATATATAGTATATTATGTAATTAAGAAAATAGTTATACCTTTTGTAATTACAATTATAAAAATTGTATTTATGTAACATCCCCTTACCATTTACTTCTTATTTCATATAGGTGAATCTCATTTATTATTAATCATATTTAAGACGAGTGATAAGCAAAAATAAGTGAAAATCAAATCAAAGTATTATTGAATATAAAATTCGAATCCCAGAGTTATAACAAGTTCAAAAATAAAAGCAATTTCAAGGTTTAGTGACACAGATATAAGAGCATCAAGATCCAAAAATACAATTTGAAAGACTACACAAGTTGTCTAGAGAAATGAAAGACAACAAAAATTAAAAAAGAAGATCTAGAATCCAATGTTGTGGGACATCCAAGCAGCTCAACTTGAACTCCAGTATGTCTCCTCTAGTCCAATGATGACTCACACTACTAAAAATTAGTTAAAAAATGAGGGCCATTTTTGACAGATAGTGTCGGTTTTTTGGACAAAAATGATGGAAAACCGACGGACAAAGGATCGTCGGAATATATTACGTCGGAAACAAAAAATCGACGGACAGCATCGGATATTACTAACGGACATCCGTCGGCTCTTAAAATATTATTCGACGGGAGAAAAAATTACCGATGGACACTGTCGTCTATATTTAATTATTAATTAATTTTTTAAATTAAAATTTTTATAAATTACCGACGGTGTCTGTCGGTATGCTCTTAGTTTTAAAGAACATACCGACGGACACTGTCAGTTTATCCGTCGGTTTTCTGAATTTCTTGTGGTATGTATTTGCAGGAAACTGCAATTTCTGCATTCCCACCTACCAAATTAAAAATTAATTCAATTTCAGCTAATATCCAGCATTAATTGCTGCCAAAATAATTTCAAATGAACAAGAACATTAATAACATAGTAATTATCGAATTAAAACATTAAAAAACCACTAAATATCCACCAAAATATCAACAAAATTTTAAAATATCAAAATATATATACAAAGTTTATTTTCAATTTACAATAATCCTAACAACTAAGGTGTTTCTTCGACATTTTCATCATCTGTCGAAAGCACTTCGTCATTCGAAGGACGAGAACAGGAACATTGTCTCCGCATTCCACTAGCTAGTCTGTTCACTTGTTCCTTGAGAGCCTCGACGGTATGACACATTGTCCTACTCTCTGCAATGCATCTTTCCTCGGCATCTGCCAAGGCACGTGTAAGCTGTTCAATCTTTTGCGATATTGCAGCGATCTGAACACCATCAACCGCCTCAGCCTGGCTAGAGGAGCCAATACCTTCCAGTCCGGACTGAATCTATCGAATTGGGTTTCTAGACCCTAACCCGTAGACTCTCCCTTTTTGCCTTCCCCCGACCACTTTTTCAGTCCAAATCTGGGTAGCGACATTCGGTGGAGGCTGGGTCAGCCCACCTAGGACTTCTTGAGTCTAGCTGTACTTAGACAAGAGCCACTGATATTCCATCTACAAAATTAAAAAAGTTAATTAGTATAATATGATTGTTCAAATTAAACTTAACATATTACTATTTATATATAATATGCATGAAATTACATAGGCTTGTTCAGCTCTTTGTTCGACCCATATGTCAGTATCAGACTCATTCTTCTTCTTCTTGACGTGGGTAGCCTAAAATATCTCCTCCTGAGTAGGGTCACGACCTAATTTTTTGGCCTGCAAATAAAATGTAATCAAAGTAAAATAATATATAAAATTTAATCAAATTTATATAAGTATTGAATATAATAATTACTTACCAAATCTCTAGCTATCGTTCCTTGGCTCTTTGCACCCCTAGTGTGCAACAAACCACCTTTTCCTTCACTTCTGGCCTTCTTCGCCTGTTCACACTTTGCCTTAAATTCAGGCGTGTTTCAATATTCTTGAAGCGCCTCGAAAAGATGAGGTAGCATCCATTTAGGCCTCTTGTTCTTTAATCATGCATCCCTAAACCAATCTGGTATCCTTGAACTGCCCTTCCTCTCGTAATTCGTGGCAATCTTCTTATTGTGCTGAGTTAGCCAAGTATACAATATCTGTAATCAAGGATCAACAGTATTAGATGATATATAATAATCATGGGTCAAAGAAGAATTTTATGAAATAATAATTCATTTATATACATTAAACTCGTTAAACATGGCCTGTCGAACCCGATGGGGTATTTCACTCCAACTCGGATAAGATCGATCATATATCCTCCGAATGATCTCCCTTAGATAATTGTCAGCCTCTTTTTCTGGATGAAACCTGTAAAAATGACAATAAACATGTAAAGTCATAAATATAACATTAAGATTAAATATTATAAATCTAAATTAAAAATAAAAATCAAACTTACCCAGATCCATCAGGCATGATCACCAGTCTACCGAGACTATCTGTATCTCCTAGCTGTGGCTCTCCAACTGCTGGTGCTGGTGCTGGTGCTAGTGATGGTGGTGGTTCCAGTGCTCTATATGAATGGGTCAAGGGTGGAGTACTAAAAGCACCCTGTGAGTCTAAGTCAAAGCTGCTATCTTTGAGTCGCAAGCCGGCAATGTCAGGAGATGATCCAATTAGAGAAGGAGTACCGGACGATGAATACGTCGAGTTTCCCCGTGGTGGACGAATGCCAGGTGTAGGTATCAAAGTGTGAGAAGTAGTAGGAAATGGAGGAAGAGATGAATATGCTGGATGTCCATTACCATAGAGGACAGAGGTGGAGAAGAATGTGTATGTGGAGTAGATGAAAGGCAACCCGAAGTAGCGCTAGAATCTAGTGGTCTCCTATGTGTTTTCCTACTACTCTTACTCGATTTACTGCCCTTACTAGTTTGACCTCGATCACCTGACGACATCTGCATACAAGTTTACATTCATTATAAAATATAATTAAAATAATAATATAAGTATATATTAGATATAATAATTATTTAAAAGAATTAATTAAGTTACTTGCTAATCATCATTCTCCCATTCTTCCTCCTCACTTGTTTCATTTCCATCATTCTCCCATTCTTCCTCATCACTTGTTTCAATCATAATTTGGTTCTTCTCCCTCACTTGGTTCATTTTCATTATCTGATTCGTCCTCAACATTTGCAATTTCAATTATTACATCATCATCAGAACCTCGTCTGGTTCGTTTTTTAGAACCTCGACCTAGTTGATTAAAAATTAAAATCGGGTGGTAGCTTGGATCAATATCACCATCGTCATTGCGGGTAGGCCTATTCTTAAAGTTGGCATTTGCTGCTCAAAATAGTAAAAAATGAGCAGTTTTCCTTGCAAGATAAGCTTCACAAATAGATCCTTCAATCTTAGACCGCTGCTTAATAGTTCTTTTGCACTTGCCAATAGTTCTGTATAAAATTTTGATGTTAGTAATTTGGTTAAACCAACTTTTAAAAAATGAATTCATTGTGTACAACAAGTCATAGTTTTATTACCTTTCAAATGGATACATCCATCTGTATTGAACTGGGCCTCCAAGAAACGCCTCATGTACGAGGTGAATTGGTAAATATTCCATCACATCAAAAAATCCGCACGGGAAGATCTTTTCCAACTTAGTAGTAATCACAGGAATATTCTCATCCATCCTTTCTAAGTTATCCTCCCACAAAGTGTTAGTACACAAATCTTTGAAGAACAAACTTACCTCTATGATTGGCTTCCATATCCTATCAGGTAGCCAGTTAAATGCAATAAGAATCAAATTTTCCATGAAAACATGACAATCATGGCTTTTCATACCACACAACTTCCCTTCGTTCATATCTGCATGTTTCCCCAAATTTGAAGCATAGCCCTCAGGCATCCTCAAATTTTTAACCCACTCAAAAATCTCACATTTTTCATCCAATGTGAATGAAAAGATCGCCTTGAGCTTTAACAATTTATTATTGTGTGTTTCTTGCAGCTTTAGTTCCTTTCTTATGAAGTATTCCTTTAAGTCCATTCTAGCCTTTGGATTATCTTTTGTCTTACCCTTAACATCCATCATGGTTTTGAACAAATTATCAAAATATTTTTTTTCAATGTGCATCACATCAAGATTGTGTCTTAGAAGGTTGTCCTTCCAATACGGCAACTCCCAGAATATACTCTATTTTGTCCAATATGTCCAGTACCATATCCAAGAAGTCTACAAGGTGTAGCATCTGTAACCTTTGGCAAGTGGCAAACTCTCTCCCAAATTTCACTTGCTGACAATAATGAAGGTGGCAGATCATTTTCAACCTTATTCTTTCGGAAGGCATGTTTCATTCTTCTAAACTCATGATCCACTGTCAAGAACCGATGGTGACAATCAAACCATGAATTTTTACGATCATATTTTAATGTGAATGCTTTATTGTTTTCCATGCAATATGGGCAAGCTAATTTTACAGCGGTCATCACCCTAGACAGCATCCCATATGCCGGAAAATCATTTATAGTCCACATTAAACAAGCATGCAAAAGAAAATTCTGCTTAGTTGATATGTCATACGTCACTACACCTTGAGACCACAATTATTTTTAACTCATCTATCAAAGTTTGTAGATAAACATCAATCAAATTTTTTGAATTGCGGGGAACCGGGATAATACAACTTAGAAATATGTAGGGACTCGTCATACACATTTTAGGTGGAAGATTATACAAAATAAGGAATACAAGCCAACAAGAGTAGGGTGCAGCAGAAACAGAGAATGGTGTAAAACCATCTGCACACAAGCCTAGTCTAATATTTCTTGGTTCACTAGCAAAATCAGGATAAGTTCTATCAAAATGTTTTCAAACTTCTCCATCCGATGGATGAGACATAACACCAGGAGCCCTTCTATTCCCACAGTGCCATCTCATATGCAGAGCAGAACTCATCGACACGTACAACCTCTTTAACTGAGGTATAAGAGGTAAATAATACACCGCCTTAACTAGAACCATCTTCCCACCAGGAGTCTGCTTAAATCTAACATGTCCACAAAACTTGTAGTTTTCTAGATCCCCATCATTCTTATAGAACAACATGCAACCATTTTCATAACAATGAATTCTATCATACGACAATCCTAACTTGGAAATCAATTTCTTTGCCTGATAGAAATTCTTAGGTATGTTCAACTTAAGGTTAACGAGTTCCCCCAAGACACCAACCATAGAGTCCATAGAAGCTTGAGGAACACTCCAATCTGATTTGATATTGATTAGTCTAACTACAAAGGACAACTCAAAATACGTACTCCCTACACATAGTGGATGACTAACATCTTCGCATTTCTTCTTCATTGGGAGTTTCTTCGAAATATTATTCGGGTTTCATCCCATATTGTATTCCGAATGCATCATTGACCATTTCATGCAGTCTCTCATGTTGAACACTACTTTGATCATGTGTAGAACTACTACTTTCACCGATCAAATTATAATATATACCATTCTCTCCATCAGTCTCACCATGATCAGTCCACACAAAATATCTAGGCTTAAACCCATAACGGTAAATATGAACTACAACTTTATCAGGTTTAAAAAACTTCATGCAATTGCATCGCTTACAAGGACACCTTATTAACCCATCAGTTTGAAAAGGGTATAGCGACATTGCATGGAATCCTCTAACACCTTCAACAAATTCATCTTTCATGCCCCCTGATTTGCATTAGGTCTATCATACATCCACAGACGATGATTCATCTAAAAAACTAAAGATAT
This sequence comes from Datura wrightii, assembly GCA_035772735.1. Lineage (NCBI taxonomy): Eukaryota > Viridiplantae > Streptophyta > Magnoliopsida > Solanales > Solanaceae > Datura > Datura wrightii. The sequence continues at coordinate 35,368,005 of JASDFA010000006.1, forward strand.
TTTAGATTACACATATAAATTAAAATTAATTAATTTATATTGATAATTAAATTTTATTATTTAATGATCACTAATTATGCGACAAACATCCTCCAAAAGTAAGTCAAATTTTAATGAAATTATTGAATTTATATTTAATAATTAATTACTAAAATTATATGTGGTTAAGGAATTTGAGTATTTAATTATAAATTTTTATAATTATTGAATTATGAATATGAAATTTTAATAATTATGTAACAGCCCAGGTCGCCGCTTGTAGATATTGTCCGCTTTGGGCAGCTAGTCCCTCACGGCTTTAAAACGCGTCTACAATGTAGAGGTATCCAAGCACTTATAAAGCACTCTTCGTTCCCCTCCACCACCGATGTGGGATTTGCCTAAGTAAACCAGGCGTTACGTATCGCCGTCCCTGGTTACCCCCCGTAGGGACTCAGCGTCCTCGCTGAGGTTTGCCCCACCACCAGCCGGCACCGGCTTTGATACCACTGTAACAGCCCAGGTCGCCGCTTGTAGATATTGTCCGCTTTGGGCAGCTAGTCCCTCACGGCTTTAAAACGCGTCTACAATGTAGAGGTATCCAAGCACTTATAAAGCACTCTTCGTTCCCCTCCACCACCGATGTGGGATTTGCCTAAGTAAACCAGGCGTTACGTATCGCCGTCCCTGGTAACGCCTGGTTTACTTAGGCAAATCCCACATCGGTGGTGGAGGGGAACGAAGAGTGCTTTATAAGTGCTTGGATACCTCTACATTGTAGACGCGTTTTAAAGCCGTGAGGGACTAGCTGCCCAAAGCGGACAATATCTACAAGCGGCGACCTGGGCTGTTACAGTGGTATCAGAGCCGGTGCCGGCTGGTGGTGGGGCAAACCTCAGCGAGGACGCTGAGTCCCTACGGGGGGTAACCAGGGACGGCGATACATAACGCCTGGTTTACTTAGGCAAATCCCACATCGGTGGTGGAGGGGAACGAAGAGTGCTTTATAAGTGCTTGGATACCTCTACATTGTAGACGCGTTTTAAAGCCGTGAGGGACTAGCTGCCCAAAGCGGACAATATCTACAAGCGGCGACCTGGGCTGTTACAAATTATTAACTTTAAATTATTATATTATTTTTGATATATAATTGTTATTGTTAATTTTCTTAATTATTAAGTTTTAATAGTTATTGTTACTAGTTATTTTTGATAAATTTATAACTTAACTTATAACAAAGTTTCAAACACAATGAAATCTAACAATTGTTCAATGAAATCTAGCAATCTAACAATATTTCAACTAAACTTAACAATCCTAACAATAACATTAACAACGAAATCTAACAATTTAATAATCAAATATAACAATCTAACAAAGTTTCAACTAAACCTAATTAACAACCCAAAAAATAACATTAACAATAAAATCTAACAATTCTAACAATTAAAGGAGAAAACCAGCACCTGCTTTCGAACTCTTTGTAAACTCCTTCGCCGTCTTCTTGAAGGTTAGTTAATCAATATGTCGTTCAGAGAAGTTGCTTGCACTTACGCATGCTTGATCCTTTATGATGAGGACATTCCAACCACTGCTGAGAAAATTTCAACCATAGCTTGTTGAGAAGAGAAACCTTGGGGATCTTATCATGAATGTTGGTGCTGGTGGTAGTGGTGGTGCAGTTGTTGTTGCTGCCCCCGCTGGTGGCGCTGCTGGTAGTGCTGCAGCTGCTGCTCCTGCTGCTGAGGAAAAGAAGGAAGATCCCAAGGAATAAAGTGACGAGGACTTGGGATTCAGTTTGTTTGATTAGGATCTCCTTCCAGTATGATTTTTTGTTCTCTTTTAAAAATTTGATGAGACTTGGTAATAGTACTCTTGTTAAGGAGATTTTTGATCTACTTGTTACAGTTAAATGTAACCTTGACATATTATGGTTTATGAACATCATTTGTCTTTAAAAAAAATAATTCTAACAATTTAACAATAAAATCTAACAATCTAGCAATGAAATCTAACAAATCTAACTAATAACATTATCATGAATATAATAATTTAACAATTACAATAACATGAAATCTAATAATTTAACATAAAATCTAACAATTTAACAATGAAATCTAATTTACCAATGAAATATAACAATTCTAATAATAAAATTAATAATATAATCATTTAACAATAATAATAACAATTAAAACTAACAATTTAACCTAAAATCTAACAATAAAAATTTAATTGAAAAAATAACAAACTCTAACCTTGCTAATGGCAATGGGTCGGGTACTAGGGCAGGGAAATGGGTTTGCCAGTGGGGTGGGTGCACCGGGGAGGAAGGACGGTGGGCTGGGTGGTGGTTTGCCGGTAGGGTGGGTGCGCCAGTTCTGGTGCGATTTTTTGAGAGATTGAGAGAGAGGAGAGAAATGGGGAAGAAAGGGCTGTCTGGTGCGATTATATTAAATAAACTGGCGGACAGTGTCGGTTAGTCCTTCGGTTCTTTGGTCAAGATCGGGTCAACTCATTTAATTGAAAAACCGACGGACACATCGACACCGTCTGTTGGTATTTTTAATTAAATTAAACTAATACTTTTAAAAATATTATCTTTATATAAATAATTATTTTATAACAAAAACGATGTTGTTCGTCGGCCACTTAATATATTTTTTAATTTTTAAAAAATATAAATCAACCGTATCTGTCGGTTATTAATTTCATGAAAAAATCCGCGTAAAATACCGAGGTATAAACCAACGAAAAATGTGGGTTTAATAATAAAATAATTAGAAAATAATTAAAATTTACAAACACCGACAAACATAATCGATTTTTTTCCAATTTTTAGGGACCGATACTGTCTGTCGGTTTCCTTCTGTCGATTTTTGACTTATTTTTTGTAGTGTCAACCACCAATCGAACTTGAAAACTAACCCAGATACAAAAATGCAGAAAATAAAGGTGAGTCTGAAAACAGGTGTACTCAGCAATATTACCGATTGATCCTTTTATGAAGCAATGGCGAGAGTTGGTCCTACAACTACTTTTCCAAAAATATTATAAAAAATATCATAATAGATCTCAATAATAACAAATCAATGACCAATAGCAGCAATAATCAAGATAAATGAAATATCTGAAATCAATCAATAATAATGAATTGCTCAAACTGCCTCAAGAATATCATATCAGCCTTTTCAATCATCTCAACCAAATAAGAAGAAAAACAACTCACAATCCTAATCACTGTACCATTTCACCACTTAAAATCAATAAGAAATGTAATAAAGATAAAATAAAATGCAAAAACATATGAATTGGTTAATAACCTGTATACATTAGCTCTTTCGGATTTAGGAAATAACTCTCAGAGATCTTTTTTTCTTTGGGAAGATATATGAGTGAAACAATCAACCTATTGATATTTCTAGCAATTAATGCAAAAAAACAGTCAATTGGAACCTTCTCAACAACTAAGAGATCCATTCAAGGAACATGGAGACTAGTTAAAGGACTAAGCTTCCCGATCAGGTCTATATATGCATTCTATATCATACAACACTATAATAAAATATCGTGAATGCAATATTCTATACTGGATAAATCCTATACTGTGAATACCCTAGGCGATCCTCTATCAGGATTTATCCTTTCACTTTGATAATGTCAATGTGCATAAGATGTAATGTCAATACAAAATCCTACACTAATTCAACATCAGAATAGGCAGTCATAATTAACTTCTAATCATTTTAAAATGAGAGCAAGAAAGTGAAAGAATAATCAATTAAATAATATATATGAGCATCAAGCCAAATCAATTTATCATGAATCATTACTCATGAATTTGATCAATCAAATAGATAATCATTAATTTACCCAAATTATAGCATTGGTACCTGCAAAATGCTCGTCATCCCATTTAAACGGGACCTCAAGTATCCATTTGCCCTTAATTCAACAATCAAACACATTAACTTATAAAGAGTCTAGAATACATAATCCACATGAGTATGGTCAAATTATAGACTTTACCTTATGCAACGCTTTCAGACAATCTCAAACTAGTCAAATAAATAATCTACATACTTATACGAGTTTGTAGACATCCATATTGCTATACTTCTGTTTTGGGCCCAAAAAGTCAATAAAGTTAACCCTGAACCCTCAAGATTAAAATAATAATTTTATTTTAGAATTAATTTATTCATAATACAAGAGTCTCAGAACTAATTTCATTGAAAATAGAGTTCCAATCAGACTAAAATTATTAAAATACTAATTTTCAATTCTAGGTTCAAAGCCCCCAATTTTAACACTCAAATATGGATTAAATCATAAAATAACTGATGAAATAGTGAGAAAATAGTAAATATTAGGTTAAATTCTTATTCCCATGATAAAATCTCAAAATTCCATCCAAAATCTCCCAAAATTGAGGTATATGACTCCAAATTCGAGTTAGAATCTGATTATACTATTTTGAAATATTTTTAACGTAAACTACCAGTCTTCACAATTGTGGACCATTCATTGCAACTGTGAGAAATTTGGACTCAACCCATCTTCACAATTGCGAACCGCACTTTACAATTGCGAACCCGCAATGTAAACACCACATCACAAATGTGAGTCCTTCCTGATTGGACCACCTTCGCAATTGCAAACATGTAATGCCCCAAAAACTCAAAGACTAGATTCGAGACTTAAATAAAAAAATCTAGAAATCTATAGAAAATACCTCAGAACAACTCACCTAATGAGTCGTTATGAGACCTAATGACCCGTTAGGCCAGTCGTGGGTAGGGTGGTCGAGTAATGGAAGGGAGAGTTAGTGTATCCAACGGAAGACCTCACGAGTCGTGGTCAGGAACCACGACCCGTTAGGTGCCTCATGGTTAGACCTGGGTCAAATGTTAAGGTATGAGGCAGTGTACCCCACGAGTCCTCACTACGACTCATTATGTATGACCATGAGTCGTGGTGTCACCCGTGGGGATCTTTAGGGAATTTGGGCAGTGTGGTCCACGACAGGTGACCACGAGTCATGGTCGCTCACCATTACTCGTTAGGTTTCTCGTGGTTACCATCAAGGATTTCTGGGTAGTGTACTCAACGAGTGTGACCACGAGTCGTGGTCACTAACCATGACCCATTAGGTTACCCGTGAGGACCGGTGGTCAGTTTTTCCCTGTGATTTTTTAAGGGTTATTTAGTAATTTCTTACTCTCCCAAACTTTAAAATACGTCATTTTAGAAGCAATTTCAAACCTATTAGTGGGAATGAACGGCCTCTTCCCTCATTCCCCACATACATTCTCATAAAAACATCATAGCTCTCCTTTCAAGAAACTCTCAAGCAAGCGTAGGGTTTTCCTCCATTGCAGTAGTTCGAGTCTTCTTCTCCGGGGAATTTTTAGTCAGGTATGTGGGAATTCAACAATGGAATAGTTCTTCCCTTGTGTCCTCCAAAACCCTCTTATAGTTTCTCTATCAGTCTTATCCCTGAGTTTTTGAGTATGAAAAGATTACTTGTTTGTTATCGTTGATTTCACCTAGCAGGATATTCGTGTTTATTATTAATATAATCTCCATCAGTTCTTGACCAAATTGTCTATGTTCATGCGAAAGTGAATTTAATCCTTGAGTTTTTGAGTGAAACGTATTATATTAAATTTCTCATGATTTGTGAAGTATGATTTAGGCTGAATTTCTAGTATTCCTTATTGTTTAGAAGTTTGAGTAATTTCTCCCTTAATAAGAATGATTTTAGCCATAGCACGAATGAGATAACTATAATAATGCTTGTCGGATGAGATTTCCGTATTTCTTGAAAATTTCGCCATATTATGGATTCCCATGTTGTCGGAATAATTTGAATTCTCTGATAGCTGCTTAGTAGTTCAGTTCAGTGAGAACATAGAATTCCCTCAGTGCTATTTAGAATTTGTCAACTGATCAGTTTGACTACAGAATTCCTTGAGGTGTCTGTGATACCTCCCAGTTAGCAGAATCAGACTTAGAACTCAGTTTCATTGGTCCACTAGGCGGTCATGACACTTTAGATAGACAACTCTAACTAGCCGTTGGACCCCAGTCAAGTTACAGTTAGTTCTTAGACGGTTACAATGCTTCTAGATAAGCAACTCTGACTAGTCTAGAATTCAGTTTCAAAATCTGGTCCGATAAGACTCTTTGAGTGCTTTCAGTTATGCATCCCTGACTAGTCTTGGACCCCAGTTTTGAGCTATCAGCTTAATATTTAGTTTTGGTAATCTAGTGGGAGCATGACTTAGCATCGAGCGGACCGGGGTTCCAGCGCACCCAGGTTCCCAAAACTACGTCGCCAGTGTAGGTTACAGTATTTATTGGCCTGATTGGCCCCAGACTTTGTGATCACCCAGTTCATGCCTCTATACCTTGGCAAGGTATATTGTGTCCTATCGGTGGGGTATATACATCGGACTCCACGTCTAGCTCACGTGGTTATATGTCGGTTACAAATTCTTCCACTAGTCAGCTCAGTCCAGTCTCAGTATAAGCAGTTCAGTTCAGTTTTAGCTCTATCAATTTAGATCAGTTAAGCACAATATCTCAGACTCAGAACTTTTAGACTTAGGGCATGTCTTTGACCATTAGTCAGGGTCATCTTGACTATCTCTGTGTATTACAGTTATTCAGCTCAGTATATCAGTTAGTCATTGCATGTCATTTTTAGCTCAGTCTTTTATATTCTGTTATGTTCTCTCCTGCTTACTCGGTGCATTCAAAGTACTAACGTATACTTTTATGTTGTATCGTTTCATGATACAACCGCAGATTCTCGGACCCAGCGCCGTTAGCCGATTTTGTTCAGATCTCCCCCCTCAGCAGTAGAAGTGTGAGCCCTCATCTTTTGAGGATGTTATTTCATTTATTTCAGTTTCCTTTTTTATTAATTCAGTTAGACTTAGAGTTAGCTAGGGGTTTGTCCTAGTAACTCCCCAGTTAGATGACTTTCAGACACAGACGTGGTTTCGGTTTACCAATATTTCTCGGATGTTTTAAACTATATGATTCAGAATTTCTTTCATGAATGTCTTACGTTATTATTTTAAGGCTTCCGCTATTATGTTTACTCAGAATTCTAGTGTATCATAGACCAAGGGTTGACTTGGGGTTACTAATGACTCAAAGTACTATGTTTCATCCAGGGTGTAGACTCAGGGAATGACAAACTTGGTATCACAGCCTTAGGTTTAGAGTAACCTCGGAATATTTGAAAGCTGCATTGAGTAGAGTCCTTTTCATGGGTGTGAAGCATGCCACACTTATGAAGAGGAGGCTACGAGATGTTATTAGGAAACTCTCTTTTGTTCATACTCTGTATTGTGCGTTAAAATTCATTTTTAGAAACGTCCTTCTAACTCGTGCTCTACTTCGCTTCAGTGAAATATGCCTCTACGATGCAAAAACGGAAGGAGGGATGGAAATGCCCAGCGGACTACTCCACCAGCCTCAGCGGCCCCACAGGATGATTCGGTGTCAATCGCTAAATTCAGGGCGGTCATCCAATTTCTCTCCCAAACCGTCACTAATCAGGTGAACCAACAAGTAGTACTAGTTAACAACAATGGATCCAAAGTGGGGAAGGTCCCCCAAAAGTTCATAAATGAGATTCGGAAGATTACCCGCATTATGAGTGTCAGATCTTCTGAGGGTGCTGACCTGACTGCCTACCAGCTAAAAGGGGTAGCTCAAGTCTGGTACGAACAGTGGAAAGAGGGGCGGCCAGTGGGAGCAGGACCAGTAGAGTGGGAGGAGTTCAACACAGCCTTCCTAGACAGATTTTTTCTGAGGGAGCTTAGAGAAGCCAAGGTAGCAGAGTTTATGAACTTGAGGCAGGGGAATAGAACAGTGAAGGAGTATGCTCTGGAGTTTACCAGGCTATCTAAGTATGCTCCAGAGATGGTAGCCGAGCCAAGGGCTCGCATATTGAAGTTTGTGAACAGAGTATCTAACCTGGTTCTCAGGGAGTGTAGGGTAGCGATGCTAATTAGGGATATGGACCTATCCAGCCTGATTGTCTATGCCCAGCAGATTGAGGCCGAAAAACTAAAGGATATGGAGCAAAAGAACAAACGGGCAAGGACTGGCCAGCCAGATCATGGACATCAAGCTCTAGCGGTAGTAATCGCCTACAGCAGCAACAACAACAGCAACAGAGAGCCCCAACACCCAGCTCACCCAGCGCACCAACCTTCCGGTCCCGCCAGGATCAGAGGGGAGGAGCATCTGGCTCTCAGTCTCAGAGCTACAGTGCCAGGGAAAGATATCCATCTTGCCCCAAGTGCGGCAAGAACCACTCGGGAGAGTGTCTTAAGGGTCGAGAGGGCTGCTTTGGTTGTGGACAGCTGGATCATCGACTTAAAGATTTTCCATCAACAATACAGGGGAGAGCACAATCCACCACATCATCAGCTCCAGTAGGCCGACCAGCCTAGCAGGCTAGCACCTCAAGTATGGATGTCGGTCAGTGCCAAAACTATTTTTATGCATTTTCTTCCCGTTAGGATTAGGAGAGCTCACCTGACATGGTCACGGGTATGTTATGCCGCTTTCATCTGGACGTGTATGCCCTCCTAGATCCAGGAGCCACCATTTCATTCGTGATTCCCTACATAGCAGTCCAGTTCAATATCAGTCTAGAGGTCCTTTTAGAACCATTCTCAGTCTCCACCCCTGTTGGCTAGTCAGTTAGAGCCAGCCGAGTGTATAGAAACTGCCTAGTCTTAGTCCTGGATAAAGTCATTCCAGCTGATCTCGTAGAGTTAGACATGGTCGATTTTGACCTTATCCTCGGCATGGACTGGATATACTCCGATTATGCCTCAGTTGACTGCATAACTAGAGTTGTCAAGTTTTAGTTCCCTAATGAGCCAACGTTAGAATGGACGGGCAGTAGTTCAACGCCTAAGGGTCGGTTTATTTCCTACCTTAAGGCCCAAAAACGCATTTCTAAGGGATGTATTTATTATCTAGTTTGGGTCAAGGATTCCAACTCTGAGACCCCAACTATCCAGTCAGTTCCAGTAGTTAGTGAGTTCCCAGATGTTTTTCCCGAGGACCTTCCCGGAGTTCCCTCAGAATGGGAAATAGACTTTGGAATAGACCTCCTCCCGGATACTCAGCCCATCTCCATCCCTCCTTACAGAATGGCTCCATCTGAGCTTAAGGAGTTGAAGAAGAAGTTAAAAATTCTTCTTGACAAGGGTTTTATCAGACCCAACATCTTTCCTTGGGGTGCTCCAGTACTATTCGTGCATAAGAAAGATGGTACCCTCAGAATATGCATAGATTACCGTCAGTTGAACAAAGTCACAGTCAAGAATAGGTATCCCCTACCCTAAATTGATGACCTATTAGACCAACTTCAGGGAGCCAGTTGTTTCTCGAAGATAGATCTCAGGTCGGGGTACCATCAGCTAAGGGTCAGGGAGTGTGACATACCAAAAATAGCATTCAGGACTCGGTATGGTCACTACGAGTTTGTAATGATGTCTTTCGGGCTAACGAACGCCCCCGCAGCCTTCATGGACTTGATGAACAGAGTCTTCAAGCAGTATCTAGATATGTTCGTCATTGTATTTATCAACGACATTTTGGTATACTCCAAAAATGAGGAAGAGCATGCTAATCACTTGAGGATAGTGCTTCAGACGCTAAGAGACCGCCAGTTGTTCTCCAAGTTCGGCAAGTGTGAATTCTGGTTGAAGTCCGTGACTTTTCTAGGTCACGTGGTCTCGGGTGAAGGTATTCAGGTTAATCCTCAAAAGATAGCAGCAGTGAAATATTGGCCCAAACGTACCTCTCCGACAAAAATCAGGAGTGTTCTAGGCTTAATTGGTTATTACTGACGGTTTGTTGAAGGTTTCTCCTCTATAGCATCTCCTCTAACTAAGTTAACTCAGAAGAAGGTGAAGTTCCAGTTGTTGGATGCGTGTGAGAAGAGTTTCCAGGAGTTGAAGACTCGACTCACTACCGCTCCAGTTTTGACCTTACCAGAAGGAACAGATGGGTTGGTTGTCTATTGTGACGTTTCCAGAGTTGGACTCGGTTGCGTTCTGATGCAGAGGGGCAAAGTGATAGCCTACACCTCCAGACATCTCAAAGTTCATGAGAAGATTTTGGAGTTAAATGAGCAGTATTTGAGCATAGTGATTGAAATTCTCTGCTTATCTGGGTGTTTTCCAACATTCGAGGACGAATGTTTCCAAGGGTGAGATATTGTAATGCCCCAAAAACTCAAAGATTAGATCCGGGACTTGAATTAAAAAATTTGAAAATCTGCAAAAAATTCCTCAGAACGACTCACCTAACGAGTCTTTATGAGACCTAATGACCCATTAGGTTAGTCGTGGGTAGGGTGGTCGAGTAATGGAAGGGAGAGTCAGTGTATCCAACGGAAGACCTCACGAGTCGTGGTAAAGCACCACGATCCATTAGGTGTCTCGTGGTCAGACCTGGGTCAAATGTTAAGGTATAAGAAAGTGTACCCTAGGAGTCCTTACCACGACTCGTTATGTGTGACCACGAGTTGTGGTATCACCCATGGGGATCTTTAGGGCATTTGGGCAGTGTGGTCCACGATAAGTGACCACGAGTCATGGTCGCTCACCACGACTCATTAGGTCCCTCGTGGTGACGATCAAGAATTTTTGCGTAGTGTACTTAACGAGTGTGACCACGACCCGTTAGGTCACCCATGAGGACTGGAGGTCAGTTTTTCCCTGCGATTTTCTAAGGATTGTTTAGTAATTTCCTACTCTCCTAAACTTTAAACTAAGTCATTTTAGACGTAATTTCAGACCTATTAGTGGGAATGAATGGCTTCTCCCCTTATTCCCCACGTACATTCTCAGAAAAACATCGTAGCTCTCCTCTCAAGAAACTCTCAAGCAAGCGTAGGATTTTCCTCCATTATAGCAGTTTGAGCCTTCTTCTCCGGGAAATTTTTAGTCAGGTATGTGGGAATTCAACAAGGTAATAGTTCTTCCCTTGTGTCCTCCAAAACCCTCTTATAGTTTCTCTATCAGTCTTATCCCTGAGTTTTCGAGTATGAAAAGATTACATGTTTGTTACTGTTGATTTCACCTAGCAGGATATTCGTGTTTATTGTTGATATAATCTCCATCAGTTCTTGACCAAATTGTCGATGTTCCTGCGAAAGTGAATTTAAGCCCTGAGTTTTCGAGTGAAATGTAATATATTAAATTTCTCATGGTTTGTGAAGTGTGATTTGGGCTGAATTTCTAGTATTCATTATTGTTTAGAAATTGAGTAATTTCTCTCTTGATAAATGATTTTATCCCTAGCACGAATGAGAAAACTATAATAATGCTTATCGGATGAGATTTCTTTATTTCTTGAAAATTTTTCCATATTGTGGATTTCCGTGTTGTCGGAATAAATTGAATTTTCTGATAGATGCTTAGTAGTTCAGTTCAGTGAGAACATAGAATTCCCTCAGTGCTATTCAGAATTTGTCAACTAATCAGTTTGACTACAGAATTTCTTGAGGTGTATGTGAGCAGAATCAGACTCAGAACTCAGTTTCATTAGTCCACTAGGCGGTCATGATACTTTAGACAAACAACTCTAACTAGCCGTAGGACCCCAATCAAGTTACAGTTAGTTCTTAGAAGGTTGCAACGCTTCTAGATTAGCAACTCTGACCAGTCTAGAATTCAGTTTCAGAATCTGGTCCGATAAGACTCTCTGGGTGCTTTCAGTTATGTATCCCTGACTAGTCTTGCACCCTAGTTTCGAGCTATGAGCTTAGTATTTAGTTTAGCTAATCTAGTGGAAGTAGGACTTAACAGTGAGCGGACCGGGGTTCCAGTGAACCCGGGATAGAACCACATTGCCAGCATAGGTTACAGTATTTATTGGCCTGATTGTCCCAAACTTTGTGATCACCCAGTTCATGCGTCTATACCCTAGCAAGGAATATTGGGTCCTACCGGTGGGGCGTATACATCGGACTCCACATCTAGCTCACATAGTTATATGTCGATTACAGTCTCTCCCACTAGTCATCTCAGTCCAGTCCCAGTATGAGCAGTTCAGTTCAGTTTCTGCTCTATCAGTTTAGATCAGTTCAGCACAGTATCTCAGACTCAGAACTTTCAGACTTAGGGCATGTCAGTGACCATTAGTCAGGGTCATCTTGACCATCTCAGTCTATTATAGTTATTCAGCTCAGTATATCAGTTGGTCATTACATGTCATTTTTAGCACAGTCTTTTATATTCTGTTATGTTCTCTCCTGCTTACTCAGTATATTCAAAGTACTAACGCATACTTTTATGCATATCATTTCATGATACAGCCGCAGGTTCTCAAACCCAGCCTCGTTAGCTAATTTCGTTTAGATCTCCACCCTCAGCAGCAAAAGTGTGAGTCCTCATCTTTCGAGGATGTTATTTCAGTTTTCTTTTTATTACTTCAGTTAGACTTAGAGTTAGTTGAGGACTTGTCCTAGTAACTTCTCAGTTAGATGGATTTCAGAAACAGACGTGGTTTCAGTTTACTAGTATTGCTCAGATGTTTTAAACTATGTGATTCAGAATTTCTTTCATGAATGTCTTACGTTATTATTTTAAGGCTTCCGCTATTATGTTTCCTCAAAATTCTAGTGTATCATAGACCAAGGGTTGACTTGGGGTTACTTGTGACTCCAAGTACTGTGTTCCGTCCAGGGTGTAGACTCGGGGCGTGATAGAACACTACATCACAATTACAGTAACACCAGACATCTGTTGGACAACAACCAAACCTTGAGCCCAAAACATAGAATCAACCTTTGAAACTCATTCAAAACTTCTCAGGCACAAATCAAATATGCAAATCTATACATATTAAAAGCATGCAAACCCTTATAAATGTCGATTAAATTTTTTGCCTTCTTTAAAACACTATATAATAAACAAAATTGTCATTTACTAATTTTCTCAAATAATTGTCATTTAATTATTATCCTAATATTTAGAAATTTAAAATTAATTAAAGTTATAACTATTAAATCTGTACTTGTTTGTAAGATATAAGAACTTCTAATTATTAGTACTTTAGAATTGCTTAAAAAAATTTCCTTATTTAAGACTCCAAAATAAATTACAGTTTTGTTAACTTATAACAATCATTTATTTATTAAATTAATTAATTATTCATCATAAATTTTTAACTAAATAAGTTAAATAGTGTAACTTTATTTTGCATTAATACATCGAATTTCTCCTTATTCTTCTTTCTTTCTTTTTAAAAAAATATATATAACTGAAAAAAGAAAAGAAAATATAGAAACACAACTATTAAATTAAATTCTTAAAATTTTTAGATAATTCTCAGTTTGATCATTTAAGCAAACATTGCATTTATTTTTAGTATTAATTATTATTTTTTAATAATCTATTTCTTATATGTATTTTATGCTAATTTATTTATGCAACACACATAAGCTAAAATAAAAAATACATACTTTTGTTATTTAGATAAATATAATATTACATATATTGTAGCTTCAATTGTAATATTATATACTTCATTCTTTTTGTATGCAATCTTTTATATTAACACGACCACGCGCAATGCATGTAACTAAACTAATCAATCATAAAACACATTGTGGACCTGTTGGAATCACCAAATCAGTGATCTAAGGTCGTATTGACCAAATATTGACTATGGTCAACTTTTAACTTTAAGAAGACCAGAAATCAATTTAATTGTCTAAATCACTCTCGAACACCTCGAGATCCATAAAAATCATCCAACTAAGTATAAATTATCCGCTAGATTGAATATAACTATTAAAATTAAAATCCAACCTTGTTAACCCAATTGTTGACTTTGATCAAACTTTCTAAAAAATAAACTTTTAAAACTGAAAATCTTCTCCAAAATTCATTCGATCACTTGGGAAATCATGCTACCCATCTCCATAAATTACAATGACATATTGAAATGGTGGTAAGGGTCAAACAGAAAAATCAAGCAAAAGATTTAAAACAACCATGAGGATCGTTATATCATCCACCACTAAAACACATGTTCGTTCTCGAAAGGAAAGAGAAAATAAGTACTCGAACTGTCAAAAAACTAAAGATATCTACTCCTCATATCTAGTTCGATCTCCCAGGTGGCTTCTTATACCAGATGATGCCTTCACTGAATCTTCACAGATGATATCTCCTTAGACCTTAACTTCTGAATCTGCCTATCCAAAATGGCTTTTGGCTCCTCCTCAAGTGTCAAATTTTGATCTGACTTTACCAAATCCCATTAAATCATAGGAGAACTATTATAATGGCATTTCTTCAGCATCAAAAAATAAAGCACCAGATGAATTCCTGATAAAATTGGAGGTAATGTCAACTAGGCTACTTCACCAATACACTATAGCACTTCAAATGGGCCAATGAACTTAGGTTGAGTTTGCCATTTTTTTCAAACCTCATAATGCCCTTCATAAGTAATACTTTTAACAAATTCTTCTCACCAATCATGAACTCCAAGTCACAAACCTTTCAATCCGCATATAACTCGCTTGTCTGCTCTATGTCATGAGAAGCCGCTCCTGAATTAGTTTCATTTAATCTATAGAATCTCTCAATAGGTCTGTACCCCATGACTAACCTCGAAATTATCAAATTAATCAATTGTTGATCTACAACTTTTCCTATGTGAAGCCCCAGACGAAGCCATTTAAATGTTGGAATGGTAACTATAATTATATGCAAACTCTGCAAAAGGTAAAAATCGGTCCCAATGATCTCCAAAGTCGATCATACATACCCTTAGCATATCCTCCAAAATTTGAATAGTCTGCTCGGACGGACCATTTATATCTGGGTGAGATATGGTGAGGAGCTCTATCCGAGTACTTAACTTTTTCTGCATAGATCTATAGAAATAAAGGTGAGTTGAGTACCTTGTTCTGAAATAATAAAAATTAGAACTCCATTTTAATACCCTCGTACAATTTAAGCAATAAATTTATACTTTTGAGATATGGTCAAGAGTGCTTAATACCATAAGAAGGATGTGTTTTGAGGTTTTCAGATCATTCAATAATAGCATGTTAAGATTTGAAGTAGAGAAAATTATAAAACAAAAATAGGCAAAAGTTATTGCAAATTATTTTTAGAAATTCTTTGAAACTTGGGTTAGATGTCTTCGGGTTTTTCTTTTAATATATAAGGAGTTAGGAGGCCTACTAACTATAAAATTAAAGATCTTAAGTCTATTTTTTAGAATATAAAACCTCTCATTAATCTGACATCAGAGTGAAAAATTAATGAGCATTTTTTGCGGACTGTCCGGGAAGAAATGGGTCACAAGCTCAGTCGAGTCGGGTTGAATTTTGGGCAGCCTATTTAAGGAGATTTTTGGCCCAAATTTCATTATTTGTTCACTATAATTTCCAGAAAGCTGAGAAATTCGTTTTCCCCATATTTTTTGTTATACCCCGGAAGCCCAAGGATCAGACCCGAAAGTTGAAATGGAGAAAAACCTAAAATCTGGCACAAAACACAGAACGAGTAGTGAGGAGACCCGTGAGAGGAGCCCACGATTTTGGAGGGTGATCAAGCCTAGCATTTATCAAATTAAGCTTACCACATGATTTTGGAGCGAAGACTCCCAATTATATTTTCAGCTTGTGGTATGTTTTGAGTTAAATCTTTTCATATGCATAGCTTACCATATGGTTTTGAAGCGAAGACTCCCAATTATCTTTCAGCTTGTGGTATAGTTTAAGTTAAAGTTGCTCATATGCATGATTCCGCTTTGAGATATATTTGATTTATGAGCTTCATTGAAAAATGATATAGAGCATATGCATATTTTTGGGAGTAGTGTCTAGCATCGAGCAGGCTAAGGGTCAATCACCCTATGCCTCAAAACTACGCGCCAACGTAGGTTTATACTTATATATTACATCGAGACCTGCCTTGTGAGCTATCCTCGACCCTATTGGCCCATGAGCATGATATCGATATCATGGTATCGTCTCCGGCCCTAGTAAGGGTTTGGACAGCTCTACCCACTTTGAGTGTGATAGTTGGGACCACGTAAGCTCTATCGTAGTATGTCGGTTAAAAGATGAGTCTCCCATTGTTCCTCATAATTTCAGTTATGCATGTTCATTACTTATGAGATTTACATATGTAAGCATGTTCTAAAGCAGGTTTGGCTCAATGTTCATCTTTACTTATAAATATCAGATTTCAACTTTGAGTGAATTGATTATGTTATGATATGTTATGATGATATGTTATATTATGATGAGATCATGATTTCTGAAAGAACGCATGCAAGCCCTACTCTCAGATTCTTGATATTTATGTTTACATCATGCATTGTCTTAAATGATTTTATTTACTTAAGCGATTTTACTTACCTTGCATATTCGGTATATTTCACGTACTGACCGCATACTTTATGCTGTATAATTTCATGATACAACATCTGGCTCTCAGGTTCATCCCTATTCTTAGTCAGCTTATCAGAGTTAGCCTTTGCATTATTGGTGAGTCCTCATCTCCCGAGGACTAGACTACTCAGATTTCCTTATGTATTTTTAGTTTCATCTTGTTGAGTTAGTCGGGGGTCTTGTCCCAACAACTCGTCATGTTTAGAGGCTTTTCAGACATATGATTGTATTCAGCTTCAGATTGTGTATTTTGATGTTATGTTTAAGTTTAGACTTATGCTATGATTATTTAGTTTCATTGATCGAGTTAGATGTATGCTTATGCCATGGGTCGACTTGGGGTCTCTCGGGGCTCCTTGTCCTGTATTGTGATCCGGGCCACCATTCGGATCGTGACAAACTTGTATTAGAGCAATAGGTTTGAAGTGTCCTAGGATGTCTGAAAGTCGCGCTAAGTAGAGTCTTTTTCATGGGTGTGAAGCGCTCCACATTTATGACGAAGAGGCTATGAGACAGTTTAGTAAATGTTCCCTTCCTTCATGATCTATGTCGCATGATGAAATGTCTCCCTATCCTTCTAATTAGTGCTATTCGTGATTGCATAATCATGGCCCCTTGAAGAATGAATGGTAGAAGGAATGAGAATGGAGAAGGCCACGAGGATGGCAACGGGAATGGGCACCAGCAGGCCCCACCAGTTCAGGAGCACCAGGCACCGGAGCTAGTTGCCCATGCTGAGTTCTAGGCCACTATTCACATGCTTGCGCAGGCCTTGATTGCTCAGGTCAATTAGCAAGTGGTTGCGCGTGTTCCACAAAATGGCAATACTGTGGCGGATCAAGTCAGAGACTTCTTGAGAATAAATCCACTAGAGTTCCTCGGGTCAAAAGTAGATGAGGACCCGCGTGAATTCCTAGATGAGATTGTGAAGATTACCCAAATCATGAGGGTGAATGGAGTGGAGAGCGCGGAGTTGGCCTCGTACTAGTTGAAAGGGGTCGCGTACATCTGGTTTCGCCGATGGAAGGATAACAGGGTCATAGGAGCAGGTCCTGTCACTTGGGAAAAGTTTCATGTTACATTCTTAGATCGGTTCTTCCCTACTGAGATGAGGGAGCTGAGTTCGTATATCTGAAACAAGGGAGAATGACGGTGCAGGAGTATGCCCTTGAGTTCACCCGCCTATCGAAGTACGCCCAAAGTTAGTGGCTGATCAGAGGGCGCGGGTGAGTAGATTCGTCCATGGTGTAGTGGGCTATTTGGATAAGGATTGTAGGACCGCTATGCTTCACCAGGTCATGGACTTCTCTCGGATAGTCTTGTACACCCAACAGATGGAGGCGGCATATCTAAGAGAGAGGGAGGCCAAGAGGGCCAGGATCGATGATCACAGATTCACACAGTCGAGGTCAGGTGGTGGGCACCGATAGCAGACCCACCAAAGATAATCAGCCCCATCATCTTCAGTATTGAGTGTGCCATCTAGATCAAGGCACGATCAGAGGGGGCAAAGATTAGGCTTTAGGGGTCAGAGCAGCAGACCCGCAGATTCTAGTGTCCCAGCTTGCTGTAGATGTGGTCGGGGGCACACGGGCTAGTGCTTCGTAGGTACAAGTGCTTGTTTCAGGTATGGGAAGCCCAGACACATGCTTAGAGATTGCCCAGCTGTGAGACAGGATCAGGATGGGGGCTGACGCCCAGTTTCTAGTACAACAACCCCTCCTGCACGCTCAGCACATCAAGGGGCATCCACTAGCACAGGTGGGTGTCAGCGCCAGAACAAATTCTATGCCTTAGCATCCCTCCAGGAGCAGGAGGTCTCCCCGAATGTAGTTACTCATATGTTACGAGTTCTCTATCTTGATGTTTATGCTTTGTTAGATCCGGGGACTACCTTGTCTTTTGTGACACCTTATGTGGCCAGTAGCTTCGAAGAAAGTTCCGAAGTCTTGTCAGAACCCTTCTCAGTTTCTACTCCAGTTAGTGACTCAGTTTTAGATAGACTAGTGTATAAAGGTTGCGCGGTATCAGTTCTTCAAAAAGTCACCTCAGCAGATTTGATAGAGTTAGCCATGACCAATTTTGATGTTATCCTCGACATGGATTGGCTATTTGCATGTTATGCCTCAGTTAATTGTAGAACTCGGGCAGTAGAGTTTAGATTTCCAAGTGAGCTAGTCTTAGAATGGAAGGGTAGTTCAATTGTGCCTGTAGGTCGTTTCATTTCCTACCTTAAGGCCAGAAAGATGATTTCTAAGGGTTATGTGTACCATCTAGTTAGGGTTAAGGATGTTGAATCTGAAACCCCGATTATTCAGTTAATTCCAGTAGTACGTGAGTATCCAGAAGTCTTCCCAGATGATTTACCGGGAATCCCTCCCGAGCAGGAAATTAATTTTAGTATTGACCTTCTTCCGAACACGCAACCTATATATATTCCTCCCTAAGGAATGGCTCCATCGAGCTAAAGGAGTTGAAGGAATAGTTGAAGGACCTGTTCGATAAGGGTTTCATTAGACCGAGCAAGTCCCCATGGGGTGCACCAGTTCTCTTTATCCAAAAGAAAGATGGTTCTCTTCGAATGTGTATTGATTATCGTAAAAAATTGAACAAAGTCACCATCAAGAGTAGGTATCCTTTACCCAGGATTGATGATTTATTTGGCCATCTTCAGGGTGCCAAGTGTTTCTCGAAGATAGATCTCAAATCCGGGTATCATCAGCTCAGAGTTCGGGAGAGTGACATCCCAAAGATAGCCTTCAGGACGCGGTAGGGTCATTATGAGTTTGTAGTTATGTCTTTTGGACTAATGAATGACCCTGCAGCTTTTATGGACCTGATGAAGAGGGTGTTCAAGCTATACTTGGATATGTTCGTGATTGTGTTCATTGATGATATCTTGATATACTCTCGGAGAGAGGAGGAGCATGCCGTTCATTTGAGGGTGGTGCTTCAAACTCTCAAGTAACGCCAATTATATGTCAAATTCAGTAAGTGCGAGTTTTGGTTGAACTCTGTACCGTTTTTAGGCTATGTGGTATCAAGTGAGGGTATAAAGGTGGATTCTCAAAAAATAAAAGCGGTGAAGAATTGGCCTAGATCGGTGAATTCTTTCGATATTCGGAGCTTTTTGGGTTTAGCTGGCTACTATCGAAGATTTGTGGAAGGTTTCTCATCAATTGTAGCATCTTTGACCAGATTGACCCAGAAGAATTTGAAATTCCAATGGTCGGAGGCTTGTGAGAAGAGCTTTCAAGAGTTGAAGACTCGACTTACTTCGACACTGGTGTTAACTCTACCAGAGAGTACCGATAGGTTTGTGGTATATTGTGATGCTTCAAGGATCAAACTTGGGTGTGTGTTGATGCAGCACGAGAAGTTTATAGCATATGCCTCTAGACAGTTGAAAGTTCATGAGAAGAATTACCCGACCCATGATCTTGAATTGGCCGCGGTGGTAATCTTGTTGAAGATATGACGACATTACTTGTATAGGGTCCACGTGGATGTGTTTACAGACCATAAGAACTTACAATATGTGTTTACTCAGAAGGATCTCAATCTTCATCAAATGAGGTGGTTGGAGCTACTCAACGACTATGATATGGGTGTGCTTTACCATTCGGGTAAGGCCAATATGGTAGCGAACGCACTTAGTAGGCTCTCTATGGAGAGTGTGTCCCATGTGGATGAGGGAAAGAAGGAGTTGGTGAAGGATGTGCATCGACTCGCAAGGTTGGGATTTAGGTTGGTTGACTCGACCAATGGGGGTGTTGTGGTTCAAAATGGATCAAAATCGTCCTTGGTGACTGATGTAAAAGCTAGGAAAGATGAGGACCTGATTTTGGTAAATTTAAAGGAAGCCTTTCAAAAGTAGAAGGTAGAGGTCTTCTCCAAAGGGAGAGATGGTGTGCTTCGGTACCAGGGTTGCCTATGTGTTCCAGATGTTGATGATTTGAGAAACCAGATGTTGCACGAGGCTCATGGATCCAAATATTCTATCCATCCAGGTGCCACCAAGATGAACCATGACTTATGGGAAATCTATTGGTGGAATGGAATGAAGAAGGACATCGCGAAGTTTGTAGCAAAGTGTCTGAACTGTCAGCAAGTAAAGGTTGAGTATCAGAGGCCGGGAGGTATGCTTCAGGATATCAGTATTCCTACTTGAAAGTGGGAAGAAATTAATATGCATTTCGTCACAGGTTTACCTCGTACTCGTCGGCAATATGACTCCATTTGGGTTGTGGTAGACAGGTTGACCAAGGCCGCTCATTTTCTACCGGTCAAAACCATGGATTCAGCGGAGGATTATGCTAAACTATATATCCGAGAGCTAGTTCGATTGCATTGAGTACCCTTACCCATCATTTCAGATAGAGGTACTCAATTTACCTCTCAATTTTGGAGGTCATTCAAAAAGGGCTTGGTACACAGGTTTAGCTCAGCACAACATTTCACCCGCAAACGAATGGCCAAGCGGAGTGGACAATCCAGACTCTCGAGGACATGTTGAGAGTGTGCGCGATTGACTTCAAAGGTAGCTAAGATGAACATTTGCCTCTTATCAAGTTTGCATACAATAATAGCTATTATTCCAGTATCCATATGGAACCATTCGAGGCTCTCTATGGGCGGAGGTGTAGGTCACCCATTTGGTTGGCGAAGCGGTGATGATAGGACTAGATTCGGTTCACGAGGCTATGGAGAAGGTTCAGTTGATAAGGGACAGGTTGAAAACTGCCCAGAGTTGCCAAAAGTACTATACCGACGTGAGGAAGAGGGAATTAGAATTTGAGGTCAATGATTGGGTATTTCTGAAGATGTCTCCCATGAAGGGAGTGATGAGGTTCGAAAAGAAGGGGAAACTTAGCCCCCGCTATGTTGGCTCGTACAGGATCGTGAGACGTGTTGGCAAGTTAGCCTATGAGTTGGAGTTACCCTCAGAATTAGCTTCTGTGCATCCTGTATTCCATGTGTTGCTCTTGAAGAAGTGTTTGGGTGATCCAACTCTAGTTGTCCCGGTGGACAGTGTTGGTGCGAAAGACAACCTCAGTTATGAGAAGGTTTCGGTAGAAATACTGGATCTTCAGGTTCGAAGGCTAAGGAATAAGGAAGTAGATTCAATTAAAGTGCTATAGAGGAATCAACATGTCGAAGGAGCTACATGGGACGCCGAAGCGGATATAATGGCTAGATACCCACATTTATTCTCTACCGGCTCAGTTTCAGCTTGAGATATCAGTTTTTCCTAGAACTCTATTTAGTTTTCATGTTCAGTTCATGTGCTCAAGTTTCTTTTATGTATATGGATGTATGTATGATTCATGAATTTAGTTCAGCTATGTAATTTGAATCAGAGGTAGTTATTCCGTCAGTTTTCGATTTGAATGATCAGTATTTGATTATGATAATTGCATTTCTCTGCTTTCTTGTGTTTTTCCCAACATTTGAGGACGAATGTTCCCAAGGGGGAGATATTGTTATACCCCGGAAGTCCAAGTATTAGACCCGAGAGTTGAAATGGAGAAAAACCTAAAATCTGGCACCAGAACAAAATGAGTCATGAGGAGACCCATGAGAGGAGCCCACGAGTTGTGATATGACTCGTGGGGGAGGCCAGAGAATGAAGTTGAAATTTTAGAAATGGGATCCCACAGACGTGACCATGACTCGTGGTCAGGCCCCACGAGTCGTTAGGTCAGTCGTGGGGTGGGTGAGTAAGAATAGTGAAGAAAAGGGGGCAGTGTACTTAACGGGAGGACCCCATGACTCATGGTCAGTCACCACGCATCATGGGGAGGGCCTTGAGCAAAACGGAATAATTTTTTTAAGGCCAAGGCAGTGTACATCACCGACTCATGGTCACCAGGTCACGAGTCGTTAAGTCTTTCGTCATGAGCCCAGGAGACCTGTCGAGCAGTGTACTTCACGAGTTAAGCCACGAGTCGTGATCCTTGATGACGAATCATTAGGTCCCTCGTTGGGACCACCTGCCAGTTATTTTCTATGAGTTTAGTAAGGGCTTTTCCGTAATTCCTAAGCTTCTAAGGCCTAAACTACGTTGTTTTGAGTTATGAATAGTGACTTTTAAAGGGGCTAGGTTCATTTTAGGCCTAATTCATCCATGCATGCAAGGTAGAAGAATAGAGAGGGTGATCAAACCTAGCATTCATCAATTTCTCTTCAATTTTCTATTGGGCATTTAAAGAAGTGTAAGAATCAGCTACCAACAGGTATTTAGGGTTATGAACAGGTGATTTCTTTCACACCCATGCTCAATCCCTCTCTAAATCATGAAAGTTCTATGTCTAATCAATGGAATTTTAACCCAATGCATGAAGTTTCTAATTCTTTACATGGGTATGATTTAATTATGTTTCTACCATTGAATTATGAAGCATGAGTGAGTTTTATAATGTTTTCAATTAAAACTCATGTTTCTAGCTTTATAAATTAAAAAGTCCATTGATGAGAAGTTCATGAAAGATGAGAATTGGTGATGAATGTATGATGATGATGAGATATTACGTGAAAAGCATGTTTTCAAGCTACCCATGTTTATAATAATGTTTTCAATATGAATTGAGTATTTCAAAGTATGATAAAGCTTTGGGCAATGCCCACATATTTAAGTATGATCGATGATTTCCCGAAATTAAGCTTACCACATGGTTCTGGAGCAAAGACTCCCACTAATATTTTCAACTTGTGGTATATTTTGAGTTAAAGCTTTTCATATGCATAGCTTACCACATGGTTTTGGAGAGAAGACTTTCAGTTATCTTTCAGCTTGTGGTATAGTTTAAGTTAAACCTTCTCATATGCATGATTCCGCTTTGAGATGTTTTTGATTTATGAGCTTTGTCAATAGAGGAGTTGGGCTTCGTTGAAAAATGATGTAGAGCATATGCATGTTTTTGGGAGTAGTGTCTAGCATCGAACAAGCTAAGGGTCGATCACCCTATGCCTCAGAACTACGCGCCAACGTAAGTTTATACTTATATATTACTTCGAGACCTCCCTTGTGAGCTATCCCCGGCCCTATTGGCCCATGAACTTTATATTGATATCATGGTATCGTCCCTGTCTCTGGTAAGGCTTTGGACGGCTCTATCCACTTGAGTGTGATAGCTGGGACCACATAAGCTCTATCGTGGTATGTCGGTTAAAAGAGAGTCTCCCATTGTTCCTCATGATTTCAGTTATGCATGTTCATTACTCATGAGATTTACATATGTAAGCATGTTCTAAAGCAGGTTTGACTCAATGTTCAGCTTTACTTATAAATATCAGATTTCAGCTTTGAGACAATCGATTATGTTATGATATGTTATGATGATATGTTATATTATGATGAGATCATAATTTCTGAAAGAATGCATGCAAGCCCTACTCTCAGATTCTTGATGTTTATGTTTACATTATGTATTGTATTAAATGATTTTATTTATTTAAGCAGTTTTATTTACCTTGCATGCTCAGTACATTGCATGTACTGACCGTATACTCTATGCTGTATTGTTTCATGATACAGGATCCGACTCTCAGGTTCAGCCCCGTTCGTAGTCAGCTTATCAGAGCTAGCCTTTGCATTGTTGGTGAGTACTCATCTCCTGAGGACTAGACTATTCAGATTTTCTTATGTATTTTTAATTTCAGCTTGTTGAGTTAGTTGGGGGTCTTGTCCCAACAACTCGTCATGTTTAAAGGATTTTTAGACATATGGTTGTATTCAACTTCAGATTGTGTATTCTGATGTTATGTTTAAGTTTAGACTTATGCTATGATTATATTGTTGATTATTCAGTTTCATTGATCAAGTTAGATATATGCTTATGCCATGGGTTGACTTGTGGTTTGTCGGGGCTCCTTGTCCCGTGTTGCGATCCGGGCCTCCGTTTGGGTCGTGACATTTTCCTAGATTTTTCATGAATTTGAAGAGAATTAAAGGGCCAAATCATCTCCAAACATCAATCCAACCTGGATATAGATTATTGAGGTCGCGGAGAACATCATGACGGAGTTGTTTTATTAAAATTATCTAGGATCCGGACGTGCAAAGGTGGTATAAATTTTGGAACTTGAGCTCCTCCTTAGCTAATATTATTAATAATTCCGAGTAAGTACTTCTACCTTCCTATTCGTAGAAATTCCTAATTCCACACCTCGTCGGAAGTGATAAGTGATTGGAAGTTTTGGTTGTTATTATTAGTTGTATATGGATGATTAGGTACTGTATATATTCTTGTATAACTGTCTAAAGTATAAAGGAATCATAATCTTGAGCTAGAGTTCTTGTTGGTAAAGTCGAACTTACAAAAAAAGGTATGTTAAGGCTAAACTTCCTTTGGCAAATTTTCTTCATCATATCGTTAATACAACTTATTGTCGATCATAGCGATGTTTGTGGATATGTTTTTTATTGTTAGTTAGCTTCTAGAAGTTGAACTAATAGTTTGGTATACATATCCTTGCCGGGGTTTGTCACGTCTAGCTATTCACCTTTTGATTAGAAGCGGCATAAGAGTTGTTTATATGAATTATTTTCACTTAAATTAACTATTATGTCTTGCTGCCTTATCAATGTCATAAAGGCTTGTGGTTAGCTGTTTGACACTTCATCTTCATGATTATTAGTATAACGAGTTATTTGGCGATAAGATTTCATATTTATGACGCCTATATGTGATAAAGCTCGCTTACAGGTTTTTTGTGTATCCTAACGCCCACAGAGCTAGAATTTTAGTATTGCAGTTCTATCTTACGGTAGTGGCACCATGATTGCCTATTGAACTTTGGTGGTAAGTATCAAGATGTTGTACCTATTGTTAGCAATCTTATAGTTGCATATGATGTACATATTGTTATATAGGTCGCTAGAAGGACACCTTACTTGCTGATAGTTTAATAGATAGTATGACGACTTAATTAGATATCTTATCAGTTGTTAAGTGTTTGGGCCAACGCCTTTAGGCTATACATATAGATGCCTATTTACAGGTTGACCAGAAGGGCTATTAACAAGTGTACCTTTCCTAAGGGGCTACACTTTGCTTATAAGAGCTATAAAAAGTCTAAAAAGACCATATTGAGGCCCCCAGAGCCATATTAATATCTATTTACTTATGGACTTCCTTTATGCCTAATTGGTAATACTGGCTCCCAGTAGAGTCTTGTGCGCTCGGGATACAGTTACAAGAGCCTAGAAGGCTTAGATACAGTTGTGGGAGCCTAGAAGCTCAAGGGACAGACTCAGGAGCCAAGTGTGCTCTAGTTACAGTTATAGCTTGCCTATAGGGTTACAAAGTTACCAATAGGGGTATATAGATTAGTTGTACCTGCTAGGGCTTTAAGGGCTCAAGTAGGTTATTGTTTCTTGATTGTACCTGCCAAGATTATAGGGGCTAGGTTAAGTTCTTGTTTGATTATTGCTAATTAGTTCACAGTACAAATTTATGAGATCTTACAGGTGAGATTATTCAGTCATCCTTTATCCCTTATATTGCGTTCAGTTTCTTCTGTTAACTTCAATTCTAATTTATTATTATTGTCTTACATACTCGGTGCATTATTGTACTAATGCCCCGATCCTGGGGACGTTGCGCTCTTGCCTGGAGGTCCTGACATACAGGTACAAGGATTTTCTTAGTAGAATAGATTGGCTAGCTCCCTCATTGCGGAGTTGCTATAGTTTAGAGATTTGTTGTTGTTGTTCAATTTTTGGGTAGGTTAGGGGCCTATCCTAGCCAAGTACCTACTCTTAGAGACTTTCAGACTATGAGACTATATAGAAGTACGCTTTTGGCCATGTTGTCTTAGTTAATTTGTATCGACAGTTTGACAGCCTTAATGGTCCCTGTATACACATGTTGCTTGCAGCTTTATTTAATCTTAGACACCTTATAGTGGTCTCGTCAGCATGTATGTGGGTTTATAATGTTAGATAACATGGTGGTATTATTGGCCTCGCATAAGATGTTATTGTTATTCAAAATTATTGGGTCAGCTGAATATCTGCGCAAGTGTTTGTATTGCAACCTTGCTGGCCAAAGGCTTCTTTAAGCCAAGATATACTTGTTTGTTTTTTTGATTATGTGTTATTAGTATGCATCAAAGGTGTACATGTCCAGCTAAGTCAGCTCAGGGTCTAGTATGGCATCAGCTGCCAGTTGCGCCTCCCAATGAGGGGTGTGACACCCATGCAAATAGACTATCTCCTGAATGTAGATTCTGATCAATCTCTCTAAAGTGTAATTAGTCTAGGCCAAAACAAAATGACTAAATTCTAGTCAATTTGTCCATAATAACCTAAATAGTGTCAAACTTCCTCAGAGTCATTGGTAGCCCTACCACAAAGTCCATAGAAATATACTCCCATTTCCATTCAGGTATAGGCATCCTCGAGTCATACCACCAAGTCCCTAGTACTCACACTTCATTTTTTAATAATTCAATCACTTAGACACATACTCCATAATGTCTCTCTTCATCCCACACCAGTGATAGTACTATTTCAAGTCATGGTACATCTTAGCTTCTCCTGGATGAGTAGTATATCTAAAACTGTGAGCTTTCTTCATAATCAACCAGGTCAAATCATCCACTCTAGAAACACAAATACAATATTTGATCCTCAAAACACCTTCCTGATTCAGAATTTCTTCCTTATCCTCGACTCTTTGTACCTTATCTTAAACTATGTACAATTTCTCATCTTCAAACTACCAAGCCTTAATCTACTCCATCAAAAGTGATTGTGCCTCAACACATATAAGAATCCTACAAGCCTCCAAAATTTCAAGTCTCACGAAACTTTTATTCAAGGTTTAACATCCATATGGACCATTTAAATATTATATGATTTTAATAGATGCACCAATTCGTCTCGATTAATACTGGTGATTTTACAGTCCAGGCATTTAATGATTATTGCATGTCAATTAAGATAATAATTGAGCATCTTGTTGCTCATGTTCATACTCAAAATGGTCTCACAAGATCATTGATCAAACACCTTCAATTAATTTCTAGACCAATGCTTATGATAACAAAACCCTCCATTTCGATATGGGGTTATGCTATTTTGCATGCAACAACTCTTATGCAGATCAGATCCATAAGTTATCATATAGTCTCCCCATTACAATTGGCTTTTGGTCAAGAGCCGATTATTTTCCATCTTAGAATATTTGAATATGCGATATATGTTTCAATTTCTCCACCACAATGCACAAAGATGATTCCCCAAATAAAGTTAAGGATATATGTTGGGTATGAATCTCCTTCGATTATTAAATATTTGAAATCTATGACTGGGATTATTTATGATAAGATTTGTTGATTGCCATTTTGATGAATCAATATAGCCAACATTAAGAGGAGAAAATAAGCAACTGAAAAAACATATAGATTGGAATGCATTATCACTATCTCATTTAGATCCTCGTACAAATCAATGTGAACTAGAAGTTCAAAAAATAATCTATTTGTAAAATATTTCAAATCAACTTCTAGATGCATTCACTAACCTATCAAGGGTTACTAAATCTTATATTCTGGCTGCTAATGCTCCAATTCGAGTTGATGTCCTAGTAAGATAATCAATTAATGCAAATTACCCTAAACTACGCATAAAATATGATAGACAGATTGGTTCCAAAGATAAAAATTCTCAAAAAAGAAAGGAGCAAACAATCAAGATGGTCATAATATCGAGGAAGATACTCAAGAAGATAAGCGAGAGATGACAATTGACAAAAGGTCAGAAGATGTTCAGGTACCTGAAAATAACGAAAATAAATATATCTTAATAAGTAATGCCTCATCAAAAATGAAACTGAAATTATATAATTTTCGGTAATGTTTTTGCTTATAATGTTATTGTTGAAGTAAAGCAACAAATGAGGATCTTGAATCAAAATCTGTCAAAGAATATAGACAAAGAAATGATTGGCCAAAACGAAAGATACAATTCAAATATGATAGTATCCACGGTGATATACTTTCATTAAACGTTGACATGTTTCAATGAAAAATTATAAAGACCCTTATCATGGAAAAAAATACAACAATGCCCAAAAATTATATCAAAAAGTGGACTAAGTGTTACACATATTTCATGATCAAAAATCAAGCCCAAGAGGAGAAATATTGAGGTCCACATGAAGTTGGAACAATTTACACGCCCAAAGACTGTATTACACACCCCAAATATGAGCTAAAAAGACACCCAAAGCGTGTTTTGTTTTGGCTCCAAATTTGACAACTTTTTATTTTTTTATTTAGGGAAGACTCTTGTTATTATTTTTACATGCTTTCCTAGTTTAAAGTTTTCTAGTTAAGTTTTCTAGTGTGATTTTAGTCGTTATTATTTTCATAAAAGTAGAGTTCGAAACCCATGTTATATGGGATATGATTTCCTATATATAAGGGTAGATTTTTGTTATTTTTATTAGACATGATTAATATTATTTGAGAGATTTCTCTTCTTTACACCTTTGTATGTAGCCGAGATTTATCTTCAACCTTATAAGAAAGATTCTTTAGGAGGTAAGATCATCTACAACTTGATATCTTGGTTCTCAGTCGTAAACTAAAGAACGTAACTAGTCCTATACTAATTATTATCTCTAATTTCTTCGAATTAGGGATGTAGATCACCTTTTGATCTAATTCTTGAATTGACTTTATTAGTATCATAATTAGTCTTAATTCGCTAATTCTGAAACTAAGATTAATTAGGGTTCTTAACATTTAATCTTGATATTTGGAGATTTTATTCAAATTTCGCATATCTTTTATCTTCATAATTTCGCTTCCGCTTTATTTTCTTGTTCTTTCAAGTAACTTGATTCTTATCAAGTGGTATTAGAGTGATTATATCAAGGTTTGATTCTTGATAATCTTGGGAGGTTCTTGACCTCAAAAAATATTATTTTTATAGTAGCTTAAATATAAGTTGCATGGCCCCCAAAAAAAAAGCAAAAAAGGAAGAAAGTTTTTTTAAAAAAAGAAACTTCAATTGCTTGAAAATTAAGGTATCTTCAAGAAATTTTGAATTTATTTTAATTCTTGATTTCCTATATCAGACAGAAGATAAAATAAGAAGAGGGAAAAAATTGAAAATTTTCTTATTACACAAATTGATCTTTTTTCTTGTCTTATCAAATTAAATGTTTGGGCATTGGTAAATTCCTTTTTCTTTCTATATCTTACTTATACTAGTAAGGTTTATATATAAATCCTAAAATAATCAAATCAAAGATAGTAATCTGAGTCCAAAAAGACAAGAGAGAATGAGATAAACATAGAGAGAAAGTCAAATTGAGAGATACTTTTTTTTTTAAAAAAAATATTTTCTTGAGATGTCTCGAATAGGTAAGGAAATTAAAGTTGGAATTTAAAATGACAATAACTTAGTTGAGGTATTCAAAATCATTATTGCCTGCCTTGATGCATTATATATCACCCTTATTGAGCAAAGGAGGACAAACCGAATGAATGTACAACTTGACAGGGATGAGGAAGACCAAGGTAGAACTATTTTTCAAACAAGAGTTAAAGTGTTGTCTAAGTTATATGCCATGATAATTGATAAAGAATCTGGATATAATTTAATTAGCACTTATATGATTAGGAGATTGAACTTACCTTGTATTGAGCTTATTTCACCCTACATGGGAAATGAGTAAACTTAAATAAAAGGTTTTATTGTCATTCACTCTTGGAAGTTATGAAGACAAGGTTTGGTTTGATGTTGTTCCCACGAGTAATTGTCATATTTTATTGAGCAAACTATGATATGCTAATAGTGGATCTTCATACAACATAGAAAAGAATAAATACTCTTTCAAGATGAATACAGAGAAAATTGCTCTCATATGTTTGATTTCATCATAAATCCGTGAGGATATTAAAATAATTAGAGAGAAAAAAATTGATATGAGTAAGGGAGTAATATATTGACATCCCAGGAGAGGAAAAAGGGAAGGTGGTGTTGTGTGAAAAGAATGAGATATCAAGTGATAAAAAAAGTGAGACCGAGAGAAACGAAAAAAGAGATGACCATGAGATTAAACAAGAGGGGGATGATCGTGAGACAGAGAAAGAAAAACAAGAGAGTTTGAGTGAGGTTATTTCTTATTCTAATTCTAACATTCCTACTTCTTTTTCTAGTTGTTTTGTCTCGTGCAGTTACTCATGAGAAAGTTTGCATTGAAAAACCATCATTGGATGGATATAATCCTAAGATGGTCCAAACTACATGCCCCATTGAGCAAGTATTTATTGATGCAAAAGATAAAGATAAAGATAATTATTTTGGGTCTGATCAAGATAAGACTCATGAAAAGAAGTCCAACAAGATAATTGTGAATCTAACACAAATGAGCAAGAAAAAATGAGGTGATGTTATTTTTTTGTTACATAAGACCAAGTACAGTGTGTATAATTGGTTTATTCATATTCATGGTATTCCTACAACACCTAAAGTTTTTCTAGAGATAATGAACTATAATCTTAATTTTTATATTGGTGACTTTAATACTTTTGAGGATAATGATATTATGTTACATAATAAGTTATTAATTGTAACCAGTAAGTTCAAGCATAAGAGTAATTCTTTTCTTTTTAAAATTGAGTCTGACATTATTGATTATGGATTTTCGTTGTTGAAAAGAGGCGTGATGTTTGTGAGAGGAGACTTATGAGGTAGTTAGATGATTCTTCCTCTCTTATTTTAGTTTTGAATGAGGTTTTGTGTGATAGCTTGTTGGAATATGATTATTGTCGTGAAATGAGACATAATTCTTCAAATTTTGGTGATTGTGAGCTTAAAAAGGTGTTTTCTACTAGTGATGAGGAGATACATGACTATGAAAACTTCAATGCTAATGTGAATAGCTCGTATATAAAAGAATTTTTGAGTGGTGTAATTGGGAAAGTTTAGATATATCATAAAAGTGTTCAATTTGATGTATATTTTAGGGATCTTGTGTCATATTTATCATATCCTTTGGAATTCGTTCTTAGTAGAACTAAATTAGAGTTGCATGTATCATTTCCTATGAAATTTGGATGAGATTTTTATTGTGCTTATGTAAGTAGAAAATTTTCTACTGGGATGATAATATCCACGTGCTTTATAATGGTGTATTTATACATGCTAGACTTTAATTGGGTTAAGTGGACTTATGTTCACTATCTTGTTCTATTTCAACCATTATTGCTTTCAATTAGTGGATGTCGTTTACTAGTCCATGTCATCTTGATTTTGCGAGATTCAAATTCGAGATGAATTATTTACAAGAAGAGGCGAATGGTAGCATTTATATTAACATATTTTCATTAAAGGTTGATAGACTTCAATAATAAATCAAGAAGATGCTTATCATGAAAAAAAAGCTCAAAAATGAGCCTAAAAATTATATAAAAAACTGGACTAAGTGTTACACATATTTCATGATAGAAGTTCGAGCCCAATAGGAGAAATATTGTGGCCCACATAGAGTAGGAATGATTTGCACGCCCAAAGGCTGCATTATACTCCCCAAATATGGACTGAAAAGTCACCCAAAGTGTGTTTTATTATAGCTCCAAATCTAACAACTTTTCCTTATTTGTGAAGGGAAGATTCTTGGTATTTTTTTTACGTACTTTTCTATTTTAAAGATTTTCTAGTGCAATTTAGTATTTATTATTTTCATAAAAGTAGAATTCGAAACTCACGTTATTTGAAATATGTTTCCTTATATATAAGGGTAGATTTTTTTTATTTTCATTAGACATGATTAATATTATTTGAGAGGTTTCTCTTCTTTATACCTTTGTGTGTAGCTACTTGGGATTTATCTTATAACCTTATACGAACGATTCTTTAAGAGGTAAGATTAATTTATAACTTGATATATTTGGTCTTATTTGTAAATTAAAAAATGTATTAGTATTATACTAATTATTATCTCAAATTTTTTCGAATTAGGGGTCTAGATCAACTTTTGATCTAAGTTCTTGATTTGACTCTATTAGTGTCATTGTTAGTCTAACTCCGCTAAATTTGGATATTAAGATCAATTAAAGTTCTTAGCACTTAATCTTGAAATTTGAGAATTTTATTCACAAATTTCGCATATTTTTAGTTTCTTGTCTTTAATCTTCATATTTTCGCTTCCGCACTATTTTTTTATTCTTTCAAATAACCCGATTCTTATAAAAATAGAATTAATTTTTCTTGAAAAACGTGAAGTATTCGGACCTATAATCTGAACAACTGAAGGTGTAAAGTTAGTGGGTTACAAATGAAATTTTATGCATAAATAAAATGAGGAA
Source organism: Datura wrightii (assembly GCA_035772735.1). Lineage (NCBI taxonomy): Eukaryota > Viridiplantae > Streptophyta > Magnoliopsida > Solanales > Solanaceae > Datura > Datura wrightii. Next base: position 35,400,781 of record JASDFA010000006.1, read on the forward strand.
AATGAAGTTGTAAGGTATAAACACGACTTGCGGCACAAGAATTTTTGCAAAGACCTGACACTGATTATATGGAGACATATTTTTTTGTGGTAGATGCAATCACCTTTAGATATCTTATAAATGAAGATGTAGTATATTTTTCTTACCTCTATAAAGGACGATCTCGAATAGACTACTTATTTGGATATGGAGGTGCATCCATATCATGACGTTCAATGAAACAAACTATGGTTGCTACTTTGTCAAATGATCATGCAGGAATAATTGTCATTCATGAAGTAAGTCGACAATGTGTTTTGCTAAGATTAATAACTCAACACATTCAGGAAACATATGGTCTTCCTTTGGAAAGAGATACTGCAGCAACATTGTATGAAGACAATGTTGCATGTATAGCCTAATTGAAGGGAGAATACATTAAAGGATATTGAACAAGAACACATTTCACCAAAAATATTTTTTACTCATAATGTTCAAAAGAAGGGTGAAAAAGATGTTCAACAAGTTTCAAGTGATAATTTAACATATATGTTCACCAAAGCATTACCAACTTTAATATTTGAGAAGTTAAGATACAAAATTAAACGCATCGTCTTCGAGACATCAAGTGAAGCTTTCATCATGGGGAATAAAATATGCGTTGTACTCTTTTTTCCTTTACTAAAACTTTTTCCTACATGATTTTTTTTCTTTCTAGTAAGACTTTAACGAGACACATTATCAATTAATGGTCATCCAAGAACGAGTATTATAAAATATATTGAATATATGTATGTCCATTTTGTGTTACTTGCAGGGTAATAGCCTATTTGACCAACCTTCTCAAATTAGCTTATTTTGAGAAGTACTTTTAGTGCTTATCAAAAAAAGTACTTTTGGTGACAAGTAGTTTGTGTTTGACCAATAAATTTAAAAAACACTTTTGAGCAGCAATTAGTGTTTGGTCAAGCTTTTGAAAAGTTCTTTTAAGTGTATTTTTCACAAAAGTGTTTTTCAAATAAGTGCTTTTAGGGAGAAACTATTTTTTTTTGGCTTCTGAAAAACAGCTTCTGCTACTCCCTAAAAACACTTATTTTCTCTCAAAAGTTTGGTCAAACACCTCATTTTTTAAAATAAGTGTGTTTTTAGAAAAAATAAACCCTTTTGGCCTCCCAAGCGTTTGACCAAACAAACTATAAGTATTAGTTACTAGAATTAGTTAGAAAGAAATTAAAACCACTAATTACATGAAAAAAACTAATATAATTATAATTAAACCAAATTAATTTTGTTATTTGGTGACCAAGAAATTTGAATAATGATAATATAATCTCTCTCTGCTCTCTATAAAATTATTAATTTGCTTTTTTATTTATTCTTTATAACTCTATGATTTTTATAACAGAAACCAAAATTATTCTTGGAATATCGTTGTTTCACATTTCTCCTCCTTCTGGAATGGGCTTGCTTTTAATTTATATTGATATATCAAAAATATCATGTAAGAAATAGTATACCAAATGTCCGATATTATTGGTTTGGTTAAATCATATTTATATTGATTTAAAAAGTTAGCATGAATCTTTTAAGTTTTATATTTTAATTAAAGTTTTTTCATAATTAATATTTAGAGCCTATTTGGATTAACTTAAGAAAAAGCAAGAGTTAGGATTCTCAACTTACAATTTTTAATTTGTATTAAACTGTTTTTATTTTTGCCAAACACTTAAAAAAAGCTAAAAAGACTAGTTTGATTAAATTTTAATTCAATGAAAACAGGCTTGTAGAATAAAATCATTACTCTGTTTTATAATAAATCTTGATATCTTATATCAAATACTATAAAAAGAGTATTTTCTCAAATGAATTGACCAAATAAAATATAAAGAACATCCCTGTACCAAATAAAATTCAATATGGTTAAATGTTGAAGTTGTGTTAAAGTTAAAAGCAAATATAAAATAAATTTACTAAGAACAGAGATATAAATACATTTTAACACTTTAGTCCCAAAAGAAAATAAGGTGAAAGAGATGAAAAAATAACATGAACCGACGCGCTGCCATGAGCATATAAACAGAGTTTTCGAAGAAAAAGGAAGGAGAAGTGTGTTCCTCTTCTTCGTCCACCATTAGCGGAGTCGAGAAAATAGGAAGAGAAGTGACGGATATAGAGAGAGAGATAGGAGAGCCAGAGAGTTTGAATTGCATTATTTCTCCTCATATATCATTTATTATTAGACACTTTCCATCTTCTTCTCCAGGCGGCAGGTTTTGCCGCCGGAAACGAAAAAAAATAATAACACCATTCTTCACAGAGACCAAATCACCATCTCCTTTTATCAACCTTGGCGCCCGTTCCCATTCCTTTTCTTCTCCTCTCTTCCTCTCCTGCATTATCTTTGATTTGGTAGTGGTACTCTTACTCTTATTCCCTTCCCGCATTTATCATTTTTGTCTTCTGTTGGGTGTGAAGTGAACATGCGATTTAGTCTTTTTCGTGTTTGAGGGGATTTTCGCTGTTTTGGACAACTTTCCAAAAAAAAAAAAAAAGGAAATGTGCTTGGGTAATTGTGAGTTTTTGTTAGAGATTTCTGAGTTAAAAATTAAAAACCTCCCAAAAACACTTAATTTGTTTTTTTTTTAAAAACACAGATTTTGAGATTTGTCATTACAAAATTTTGAAAAAAATTTAATTTAATCTTTTTGAAAATATTGTCAATGGACAAACGCCGGGGTATGAGGAACTAGAGGAGACGTCATATATGATTTGTTCTGGGTGCGTGGAGTGTGGAGATTTTGCATTTGTTATTGTTTAGGTATTTCGTGATTTTCTGCAACCACTCAGCAGACGGCTATAGCCTGTTGGAATTGCATGATCCGCTTTTTTTCAGCCAAAATCGAAATTCTAATGAAGAATGAAGGGATTTGATAGCTTTCATGATTATAGTTACTACTATATGTTTAACCTGTTAAATTTCTTACTTACCAGTTTTACCTATGGAGAAACCGACAACTCCCTTCAAGGGAGTCATCGATGATGCTAAAGGAAGGATAGCATGCTACAAACGCGATTGGCTCGACTCATGTGGCACAGGCGTGAGGTATTTTGCAATATTTTGTCGTATGTTTGAGGTGAACATGAACTGGGACGTTAATCTAAAATGTTGGTCTTCTTGTGTAAATGAATTTTAGGATACTGGCTCCAACAGCATATATTTTCTTTGCTTCTGCTCTACCTGTGATTGCTTTCGGGGAGCAATTGAGCAGAGAAACAGGTCCGTGCTAATTTTTTTTCATGCTTGGTAACTAATTAAGCATAAGCAATTATCATGTAATGCAGGTTGGATTAATTTGTTGGTATATTGATTTGACAGATGGGGCTATGAGCACGGTTGAAACTCTTGCTTCTACTGCTATCTGTGGGATCATACATTCAATTTTTGGTGGACAGCCTCTCTTGATCTTAGGAGTTGCAGAGCCAACCATCATCATGTATACCTACTTGTACACTTTTGTGAAAGATAGACCAGACATGGGGCCAAAGCTGTTTGTCGCCTGGGCAGGGTGGTATGGTATCTACTTTTTCCTTTGTTTTCTCTATAAAGGTGTAACAAGAGCTTCCCCTGGGGTTACCAGATGCATAAATGTTACTAACCATATATTTGACAGGGTTTGTGTCTGGACTGCGTTGATGCTGCTTCTTCTTGCTATATTCAACGCTTGCAACATCATCCCTAGGTTTACGAGGCTTGCAGGGGAACTCTTTGGCATGTTAATCACTGTTCTTTTCCTCCAAGAGGCTATTAAGGTACTTGTTGTTTTCCCTCCTTTGGGACTGTCCTCTTAAAAGAGGCTATTAAACAAAAAGGACTAGAAGTAATTTTCACTTAAAGCTAGAAGAAATCCCATGCTTATATCTTTTGTTCTTCGAGTCACAGGGAGTAGTGAGCGAATTTACAATTCCAAAAGGTGAAAATCCGGAACGAGAGGAATTCCACTTTCAATGGCTCTACATGAATGGGTTACTGGCAGTTATTTTCTCGTTTGGTGTTCTTTTAGCTTCTCTTAAAAGTAGAGGAGCTAGATCATGGCGGTATGGCATAGGTATGTGAAGATATCTGCTTTATTGAAGGGTGAATTTGGATATATTATTGTCTGAAAAAGTCAAAATCACTCATGCATCGACTATTATGAACAGGTTTCATGCGAAGTTTTATAGCCGACTATGGGATTCCCCTTATGGTGGTGTTGTGGACAGCAATGTCTTTCGCTGTGCCTGGAAAAGTTCCCCCTGAAGTTCCTCGAAGGCTGTTTTGTCCTCTCCCTTGGGAGGCTAAATCATTATACCATTGGACTGTGATCAAGGTACTCTAAATTTCACGATGACACCTTTATTCATCTGCGCTTCTCGAGTTCTCCAGCTGGAGTGGACACTAAGATTTAGACTGCTTCTCTATTCTGTTCGGAGCAATATCTTGCTCCTTTAGTTGAGGTTTCAGAAAACGGGATGTCGTAAAATAAACAGAGACATTAGAATTCTTTATCAACATCTTTTGTTTTTCTATATGTTCTTTGACAAAAAGCTTTTGAAAGTGGGCCAACAAATAGCTTGTGGCACATGAACTTTCACTTATAGTAATTCGGAAGTAAATACATGTCAAAATATTGTTAGGCACCTCTTTGTGTATTTTCTGAAAAACGACTTTTGGACCAATTTTATGGCAAAATTTTATCTACAGTCAATTAAGTCAAAGACATTGCTATCCTATCTAATTTAGTTTTACTTAATTGCAGGATATGGTAAGGGTCCCGGTGTTGTATATCTTTGCCGCCTTCATTCCAGCTCTCATGATAGCTGGTCTATACTTTTTCGACCACAGTGTTGCTGCACAGATGGCGCAACAGAAGGAGTTCAATCTTAAAAACCCATCAGCTTATCATTATGATTTGTTTTTGCTTGGAGTCATGGTATAGATCTTCAGAACTTTTTCTGTGTACAGACATAAGCTTTAATACACTTCAGGTCTTTTACTCTGTCTCATTCTTCATCCTGAATTTATGGTTGCATACTTTGATATGCGGATTACTTGGAATTCCCCCTTCGAATGGGGTACTTCCACAATCACCAATGCATACAAGGAGCCTTGCTGTACTCAAGAGACAGGTAGATAATGCAATAATATGTTCTCTGTTTATTCTCGTGTGCATGATTAATAGTCCTATTAAGACTACTTGGTCCCTCATGAGCAGTTAATTCGGAAGAAAATGGTGAAGAGTGCGAAGGAAGGTATTAAGCAGAATGCAACAAAATCAGAGATATATGGAAAGATGCATGCCGTCTTTGTTGAGATGGATGCTACATCAAAGGTAAGAGCTGGAACCATGTATAACTGTTGCCTATCAGGAATGCATAGGTCAATGTCCATATGGCTTATTCATTTGCAAGAAATGTGCTTATTTATTTTCAATATCTCTAACGAGTTTGGGTTGAGGCATAGTTGTTAGATTATAAGAAATTTGCTTATATTATGCAGCGCACAGCAGATAAGGAATTGGAGAACTTGAAGGCAGCTGTCTTGAAACATGACGATGGAGAAAATGGAACGGATGAAAAATTTGACCTTGAGAAGCACATTGATGCCCACTTGCCTGTACGAGTAAATGAGCAAAGAGTTAGCAACTTTTTGCAATCTGTACTTGTGGGATGTAGTGTGTTTGCTATACCTGTTATCAGGAGGATACCCACCTCAGTCCTTTGGGGATATTTTGCCTACATGGCCATTGACAGTCTCCCTGGTAATCAATTCTGGGAGAGGCTGCTGCTGCTTTTTATTCCTTCTGGTAGAAGATTCAAGTAAGTCACGAATAACTATTCCTCAAAACTATGTCATGACATGTATTTTGGCATTGGAATCCTTGTTATTGGTCTCAAACTACTTTTGTATTTTACTTTTATGGATGACCGCATCATAGTTGTATATATTAGATTATTCAAATGGTAGTAATTGATAGCTTAACAGTAACTTTTAAATGTCATTTTGTGATGGTTCTTTCGACAGGGTCTTTGAAGGGCTCCATGCCTCCTATGTTGAGTTGGTCCCATTTAAATACATTGTCAAGTTTACAGTGCTCCAGTTTCTGTATTTCTTAATTTGCTTTGGAGTAACATGGATACCTATTGCTGGAATACTATTCCCTTTGCCTTTCTTCCTTCTCATAAGTATAAGAGAGCATGTTCTTCCCAAGTTTTTCCCACCCGAGTATCTTAAGGAATTAGATGCAGCTGAGTACGATGAAATTGCTGGTGTTCCAAAGGTAAATTATTTTTCCAACTTTTCCCGCATCCTCCTATGTGTAATTGCTATATCATGCAGGTGGGCTTTTATGTGCTTTTGTGCATATTTAATTTATTGTTTTTGCTCTAATTGCAATCTTCTTAATACTGGGTGCTCCAAGTTATTTGTATTCTGCACGATTAACATGAGTGCACTGCGCACAAACAATCAACATTCTTTGTGTTCTCATCTGACCATCTTTGTTGCACTCAGCTGCAATATAAACTTGTTCCCTGGGCACATGATGTGGATAGTTGCAGCAATTTTCTTACCACTTCTTCTATGCAATACAAACAACTGGAGTGTCTTCTGGATGAAAACTTTGAGGATCTCTTAGGATACCAGTTCTCATAAGGGTTAATGTATCTATGTGCAGGAAAGAGAGATAGCTGATGAAGAAAATGATGATGATTTCTCTGATGCTGAGATATTGGATGAGATGACAACAAACAGAGGTGAACTAAAACACAGATCTGTCAGCTTCACCGAAAGGCAGCATCAGGTAAATTGGCTTTGCCAGATCGTCCAACATTTTTGCAGCTTTTATTTCATTAAGTCGGAAGAAATTGATAATGATCCCATCTTTTAATGTCAGCTTTATCCACATGAGGCTTCTGGAATGTAGTGGCACCTGATGCATAGATATAAATGATATAACTCATTGTGATTCTCAACCAAAGAAAGTACTTCCGAGAGATTATTAATTTCACCAAATCCTCGGTTGTGGAAAATGTGCAATAGAAAGAATACATGGAAAGAAAGAAGAGAATAGAAAAGAGCGGGGATGGAGATATTACAAAAAAAAAAGCAAAAAAGAAAAAAAAACACGAGATTCTGTACAAACTTTTTATTTTCCTTCATAGTACAGAAGCTACAGTAATATAGAAGTTTGATGCTGATAAAAAAATATGTATTCTTGATGCTTTTTTTGTGTTATTATTTCATTTTTGGCAAACTATGAAGATGATGTAGATGCATTTTGTGTTATACAAATGAGTCATTTGGATATCTACTAATTTTGTTTGTAAAACTAGTTGATATTCTTTAAGACATTTGAAAATACATTGATAGTAAAAGACCGTTTAGTTTAAATGGCTCGATAACGGAGCACAGTCCTCTATATGATTTCACAGAGAACTTATCAGATCTAATTGTCATGTTACTAAACTCTGAATTGTAATCCCAACCTTCTTATTATGAACTTCTCTGCATTCTTACTAATTTGCATTGCTCAATTCTTTCATACCATCTGAATACTGCACGATTTTCGTCTCTACTTATACTTGGGCTGTCTGTCCGACTAGTTTATGCCATTCTCAAATCATATGATATGCTAGTTTATATTTAGGACTAATGAGGTCTCCCACTTACCTTAAGTTTTCCAAGCATAAAACCACTGTTAGGGGCATCACAAACTAGTACGTTCAACCATGTAAAATGCACTCATACAAATCAAAGTAAAATATTGTGTTGTGGACGGAGCAAACCTGGGAACGCAGAGCTATTCCTTCTATCCTGCACTACTACTGCGCTGCACCAGGATTTGGGGCGACGAATGGGCTGTTTCCATTGAAGTTGGCGGAATAAGATGGGTTAAACTAATAGATGGTTAAATATTCAATTCCCCTCAAGATTTATTTGGACTGAGATGGACTGGATTAAGATGGAGTAAATGATGGGTAATAACTCAACTCGTACAATTTGACTCAACTTTTATTATATATTTTTTTAGAGACATCAATAAAATTTTCTTAACCAGAATTCCACAAACAAGTCTTCATAAATATTACATAATATCAGGGTTGGGTTGGGTCGGGCGGGGTCCCAGTTTTTGTCAGAGTCGAGTCCCGGATCGAACTCCGAGTGGGGTTCGAAGTTAGATCCTTATTTGAGATTGGGGTCGAGTTTCAAGTCTAAGTCGGCGTTGGGTCCCAAGTCAATATTGGGGTCGGGATTGAGTCCCAGATTGAGTCCGAATCAGGGTCGAGGTTGGAATTCAGGTCTCCAGTTTAGGTTAGGACAAGGTTTGAATTTTGTGTCGAGGTTGAGTTAGGGTCGGCCTGGGGTACGGTGGGGGGTCGAGGGTCTTGAGTCATGGTCAGGTCCCATGCTGGGTAGAGTCACAAGTCTCGTGCTGGGGGTTCGAGTCCCATGTCAAGATCAGGTTGGGGGTCGGAGGTCGGAGGTCGAGCCAAGGATCGGGTCTAGTATCAGGGTCGATTCTTGAGTTTCATGTCGAGGTCGAATCCCAAACCTATGTTGGGGTTGGAGGTCGAGCTTCATGTTGAGATCAGGGTTGGGGGTCATGTCTTGAATCTCGTGTCGAGATCCGGTCCCATGCCTCATATCGGAATTGAATTTAAGGTCGGGATTTGAGGATCGGGCCGGCTTGAGAGTCGAGTCACGGGTCTTGAGTCAAGATCGGACGTCAAAATTTGTTTTGGATAGAGATCATTTACTGAATTGAGATTAGGGTCAAATTCTGGTCGAGGTATGGGAAAAAAGTTTTTTTTTTAAAAAAAATAAAAAATAAAAACTAAAAGCATTTAATGAAATATCGTCAAATTAGCATAGAAATTAATGGTGGGTCACTTTGGGCTCATATGATGAATCAGTTTGGACTGATGATTTGAGATGAGTTTATTTGGGCTAGCTTAAATCAGTTCATCTTCAAAATTATTTTAATCCAAACTCATTAGAATTTGAACATATTAAGCGAATTATATAAACTTTGGATTAATTTACCATCTCTAACAATAATTTTGATACCAAATTAACCAAGATGGGTTCCAACTTTGAGTCCGACCATCCACGAAGTAAGGGTGGCAAATGGGAAGATTGAATAGGATTTGGACGGATTGAAATTGGATTGAGCTAATATGGATTGGATCACAATACATCCATTTCATGAATATGGATTAAAAATGAATTAGGTAAGATATGAATCGGATAAAATGGTGATAACCCACTTTAATCTACTAAAGGCAAAAAAAAAAAAAAAAAAAATAAAACTTTCTTTTCTTTTTTCACAGGTAACCTTATTTGTTCTTTATCTTTTTCATGTTTCGTGTTTATGAGTATTTGTTGTTATTCTGATACAACTAAATCACTAGTTACACACCATACAATTTTTAATATTTTGTTTTGCAGTTTTCACATTGTTAATTTGAAGCTTATTAGTTTCGTCGCAAATCTGGTAAAACGGACTTTTTGTTGGAACTAAATATACATTAATTTTATTTGTTTTCTTTTCCGTCTTTTGGTGGATTAATACATGTTTTTGAAGATCTGTAAATATATATATATATATGCAACTATAATCAATTTAAGTTTGTATGTTGATAAGGTACAACCAAATTATTCTTCTTTAAATTTTATGATATTTATTTTTCCAATTAATTTATGTGAATGGATTAGAAATTATTTCTTTGAGTTTGATCAACGAGGAATAAAGTTAATAACATATGAACTGTTATGAAATAATAAAATAAAAGAAAGAATATTGTAAAAAAAAGACAGAAAGAGAAAAGGAGAGAAGTTCTTATATCTCTTGAAGGATTAAAGGGATGAAATACAATGAATGGAAAACCCTCTATTTATAGGGATAATTCCTCCCAATTTTTTTACAAAAGATAGACCTTCACTATAATACAAATACATACATTCACTACAATACAAATACGACATTCACTATAATACAAATACATTTATAACACTTCCCCTTGAATGTCTATTTGATAGATAATGTGTCTCGTTAAAACCTTACTAGAAAAACCCAGTAGAAAAAAATCGAGTGAAGGAACAAGAGTACATATATCTAATAATATGCATTTTGGTTGTCTCATTAAAAACTTTACAAGGAAAACCTGGTAGGACAAAATCTTGTAAGGAAAAAAGAGTATAGCGCGTATTAACTCCCCCTAATGAGAACATCCTTGAGTCTTTGCATCCCAATCTTGTGCCTCATTTTCTCAAAAGTTGAAGTTGGTAGAGATTTGGTGAATAAATCATCCACATTGTTATTTGAATGAATTTGTTGCACGTTGATATCACAATTCTTTGGAGCTCATATGTGTAGAAAAATTTTATCGAGAAGTGCTTCGTTCTATCTCCTTTTATGAATCCTCCCTTTAGTTGTGCTATGCATGCTGCATTATCTTCATATAAAATTAAATAACTTTCCTGCATTGCATAACCAACAATCATTTGACAATATTGGTTAGAAATAATAAACTCATATCAATATTTTTATTCACTTGTATCTCTACTAATAAAAGTGAAATTATATATATTTTTTACATATTATAACAATATTATCTTATGGATAGTAATAGAAGGATATATAAGTACACCAATTGCACTAAAAATACTATACTTTCTAACCATTTTCATGAGATCGAAATTGATCTTTATTTACGTTAAGCGATCTCACATCAATCACTTTAACATTTTTTAAATCCTTCAGAGATTTTCATATATCCTTCACTGTCTATCTAGACATGAAAATAATTTCATTATACGCATGTCAAGTTTTCATGCATTTCCAGACTTATGAGCAACTTCAAAATAATTGCATCCACCACAGGAGGACCTCTCCATATAATAATATCAGGATTTGCAAAAAAACCTTTATGTCACGAGAATATATTTATACCTAATGACATTATACTTAAATTATGTATTTTTATTTGGCCAATCATTTACTGTCCATACTTTTTGGTAGATTTGAATTCATGATCCTTGTCAATATTTATAATATTGAGCGCTACATTATATCAAAGGTATCGTCGAGGATCATTTTAATATTGATCCAATACGACATAACTTATCAAGATCTCTTCATTTTTCATCGTTTCAGGTACCTGAACCTTTTTCAAGATTTTATGAAGTATTATATCGTGGTGCTCCTTTTAAAGCACTTGCCTCAATATTCTGACCATCTTAATCATTTGCTTTTCTCCTTCTTCAAGGAGTTTTTATTTCTAGAATCAATTGATATATCACGCTTCGGGCGTATCAAACTTATCCTTCAAGGACTCTAATTAGAGCATTTGCAGTTGAATTAAAAATAGGGTCAGCAAATATATCTAACAATTGATTTACAAGTGAATTATCTCTTGAACTTTAAATTGACATTTTTTTCGAGATCTAGATAAGTTATCCCACATACAATTTTTAGCTGCTAATCATTTCTCCTCCTAATATTAGGAAAACTAATATTTACCCCCAACCTCATTTGGGGATCCATATTTGTGCATTGTGGTGGAGCAATTGAATCATATATCACACATTTAAATTTTTAGATAGAATTATTTGATTTCTGACCCTGAACTAATTGTGATAGGGGAACCTTGTTAACTTGATGCATTCAAGTATTGCTACATGTTAAATAAACATATCTCATACCAAATTTTATTTAGGAGTTTTGTTCTCGTGACCAATGGTTTAACTATAATTGGAGGCATATAATTTTTGGCTAAACCAACTTAGATATGAATCAACATTATCAACATGATTTTATAATTTGGAACCATACTCTTAATTTAACAATTCGAGCAACCAACCTTGCAAGAACAACTGCAAGTTGATATCAAAGCACATGTGACCATACTATAGATGCATCTACTAAAATTATATAATAGCAGACGGTTCACATGGCAAGTGAATGAGCCCATATTGACCTTTTTATAAGTTTCAAAATTTCAAGAAATGTAATCCCAATCTTAACTGATATAATGATCATTCTATCACGAGAACAAGCAACACAAGAGAATCCTTGAAGAATCTTTTATTTCTTCAACATATAAACACATGAATACTCAATTTTTTTTTTGCATCACATTTGAACCGGAATGGCTAACCGGTTATGCCAACTTATCTATATTTCAGTAAACTTATGATTTACTTTTGCATGTGATTTCATCATCATACTCATATTTATGTACTACAAACAAAAAGAAATGACGGGTAATATTTTATGTAAATATTTATAACCCGTTTCAACTATATTAATATGAAGATATTAGATCTTCCTGTAATTTATAGTCTCAATTTTTTTTCAATTTCTTTGAAACTTATAAGTTTCCTTTTGAGACTTACTATAATAGTAACAAATTAGCTCTTTCGGAGCTCTCAATTAATTTTGTGTGATACCACATATTCCATTATATCAACATCGTTAATAGTTTCTCCACATAGTTTCAACTTAGAAATAATTCTGAACGTTGAAGAGTTGTACTCATGAACAGACTTATATTCTTGATGGATCCAATCCTATCGTGCCTTTGGGTGGATGACCATCTTCAGGTAGTCATACTTTTCTTTTAGATTATTCCACAAAACAAGTGGATCCTTAATCATGATATATTCAATTTTTAGAATTTTATCATGATAATGATGCAAAAATATCATAACCTTATCACCATCCTGTTTTGATACTTTTTTTTTCTTTTCATTTTTAATGGTATCTCCAAGGCCCCATTGCATCCATATAGATTTCAACATTCAATACCCTTGAAAGGTAGTTCTTGCCCGAACTTTGAAGGGCAACGAAATCAAGTTTCATAAGGTTAGCCATATTAAAAGAAAGAGGAGAAGAAAAATATAATACCTTAGCCTTCAAATTTTGAGACGGTAGAGTCTCATGCTGATAACGTGTTATGAAATAATAAAACAAAAGGAAGAATATTGTAAAGAAAGAGAGAATGAGAGAAGTTGTTATTTCTCTTGAGGAATTAAAGGGATGAAATAGAATAAATGAAAAACTCCTCTATTTATAGGATGATTCCTCCTAACTTTTCTCCGAAAGATAGACCTTTACTGTAATATAAATATACACATTCACTACAATATAAATACCTTTATAGACATTCACTATAAGACAAATATATTAATAACATGAATGTTGTTTTAAGCTTTTAGATCATTCAAGAAAGGTTTAATGTATTTAATCAAATGCTATAAAAATTAAGATTAAAATTTATTAATAATTGATAAATCAAAAACATTATTAATCCTATTCCGTATTTTCTTTATAGTTTTAATTAAATAAAGAAAGTGAAGTAAATCTGAAAAACCTCTTTGACCTAAAAAAAATACTTGATGATATTATAGGTTGAAGTGATTTTATATCTTTATTTGGAAGTCTCTTTTTTTGGCAATAGAGGGTAAGAAAAAAATTTGTTCCCCCTTTTTTTTTTTTTTTTTTGATTGTAATACAAAATTTAAAAGAAAATTCGAGCGGAAAAGAAAAAATACACACACATATAATGTATATGTATATATATATATATGTATGTGTACATACATATATACATTACATACACACATATATATATATATATATATATATATATATATATATATATATATATATTCTTTTCTTGATTGTCACAAAATTTAAAAGAAAATCAGAACAAAAAAGAATAAATAAACTTTTTTGGTCCGAAGGAAATACAGTGGAAATTTACAAGGAGAAGTGTCAAAATTCTTTTCGTAATGAAGCATATTTTTCATAATGGGAGTTTATTATTGTATCATCTTGTATAAGCAAACAACATATGAACATTAGAAGGTAATTTTTGAGTTTGCTTTCTGTACTCATTATGGATTAAAAATTAATTAAATTATATTTATCTAATTAAAATACAAGTAATATAATATTTTAAAATATAAATTAATTAAATTAATTTAATAAATCTGAACTAAAATTACCAGCTCCATGCACAAATCACAAATAATAATATACTATATCAATTTGGTGTTTTGGGGAAAAGCGGCCAACACCACCGCTTTCATGCCCCAAAAACTTTCCTAACAGATATAGAGTCTATTTGGATTGGATTATGTTTTTGAATATTTTTATTTTTAAATATTTATTTTAAATTAAAATAATATAAAAAATTTAAAACTCATAACTTATGTTTTTTTAACTCATAACTGATAATTTATAAGCTCAATCACACAGATTCATATAATATATATTCCAAAATTTTACAACTTCTCATTAGTTCCAATTTTATAATATTTTCAGGAATTTAGTTGAGATAATGGTTTGAACAAGGATGACAATATTTTTTAATTTTGCGGGTCGAATATATAGTGCTGAGGGTAGATGATTACATAGATACATGTAAAATAAAAAGAATTTTTTGCATTATATATTGACTTATTTTATTTAATCGGGTCAGATGAGTGAAGTAAGTCAATTTGATAGTTAATTAAATGGATAGCTTTTTAATTTTTAAAAGTTTGGCTTAAAAAATTCATGTCAGCAACATTTATTGGATACATTGTTGGAATTAGTTGAGTGATTTTATAGTTGAAATGATAATAATTAAGTAATTTTTCTGTTATAACACAAATAAAATGACTTTTTGATATAATTATCACTAGCTGAGTGACTTTTCTGTTACAAAATAAAGAAGTATGATTTTTTAAAATAATAACTATTAATTGAGTGATAATATGAGAAATCAATTCGAGGGAAGTGATCTTAAAACCACAAATAATTCCTCAAAATTTCTCATTTACTTTGTCCATCATATTTCTAAATAGTTATTTGGAGAAAAAAATAGAAAAAAGAGTACTTGAGTTGCCTAAAATACTTAGGGAAGTAAATACCTGTATTTTACTATATTATTCTTCGAACACTGAAATATGTGAAGACTAACTCTTAAATTTAGAGACAGAGTCTTAAATCTAATCAGTAAAAAAATTGAGCAAAAATGTCAAAAGGATAATCTGCCTGGGTTATGCATCAAAGGGGCTAAGGCGCCTCAAGTCTCACCCCCCATTTGTTATTTCTTGTTAGTGTAACATCAAACTTTATTGGCGTGGGACTTCCCACAACACGCTTTGGTGATATACTCTCTTCTTGGTCGATGCTTAGCAGCACCACATTTACTTGTTTTTTTAAATAAAAAATTTCATTTGGCTTGGAAGATCACCCTACAAGCTTTGGTGATACTCTCTTCCTGGGCGTACACTTAGCAGTCTCCCATTGTTTTTTTTTAAAATTTAAAATTTTCATTTTGGGTGTGGGAAAACCCGCGACCCGTTTTTATTTGTTTTAAAACTTTGGGCGTGTAGTACTCCACGACCCATGTATTAATCTTTGATATTTTTGCACTTCATGTTAATATCAGCAACATTTTAGAGTGTTGATATTTTTTATTTTAAGTTGGCTATTTAAAGCATGCTTAATAAAAAATTGAGAGACTTTCAATGAATACTTTCAGTCATATTTTATTGTACCATATTTTCTTTTAATTAAAAAAAGCAGTAATATCAAGAACCTTAATTGATGTAGAGAGTATCACTCTCTGGAAAACAAACTGAAACTCATTTTAACTAATTCAAAAAGCATGCTCATGTTTGAGTATGATGAATCATTTCGTGCCGACCTGCTGCCAATTCACTTTCCGGCTTCATATGAGAATGGAAAACTGGAGAAAGGAATAAGACAACCTATGAAAAGAGAAATCACAACTAAGAAATACCCAAACCCAAAATGACTATCCCTCTACAATAATAATAACGCCTCAATCCCAAGCAAGTTGTGTCAGCTATATGCAGTGGCAGAGTTAGAAAATAAAAAAAGAGAAATTATTACGCCAAGGAGATTTAATAACTTATATAATATACAAAAAAAATATTTTTTCTCCTATCTATATAGTGTAATTTTTCAAATAAGGAAATTCAATTGAGCTCTCTGACTCTACCCCCTGTCTATGTGCAATTGAAGAGCAATAGACACACTTATAGGTTCGACAAAATCTAGTAACTTTGGCTCTAATCTTGAATTTGTGCTTAAAAAAATTACTTAACATGTATAAATAATTTAATGAAAACTCGTAAACTCAAAATCCTAGCTCCGCGTATAGCCCGAGAAAAATTTTTGAACTCCAATGGGAAAAAAGAAGCAAACTTTAAGAGAAACAAATACTCCACTTCTTGAACAATCTTAGGTCATATATTTGATATTCCTCAAATTAATTATTGTTACTAGTTGTACTTGTAGAACTACTAGTGTACAACACTCTAAAATGTTGTTGATATTAACATGACATGCAAAAATATCAAAGATTAATACATGGCTTGTGGAGTACCACACACTCAAATCTTTAAAATAAATAAAAATAGGTCGTGGATGTCCCCACCCCAAAAATAAAATTCTTAAAAAAAATAAAATAATGAGGCGCTGCTAAGTGTATGATCAAGAAGAGAGTATCACCAAAGCTTGTCAGCAGATCTTCCATGCCAAATAATTTTTTTTTTAAAATAAAAATAAATCGGGCGCTGCTAAGCGTATGACCGAGAAGAGAGAGTATTACCAAAGTGTGTCGTGGAAAGTCCCAAGCCCAACAAAGTTTGATGTCACTATCGTTATTATAAAGGAATAACAAATGGGATATGAGGCCTGAGGCGCCTTACTCCAATTGGTGCATAACCCAGACAGATTACCCTTTTGGCATTTTTGCTCAATTTGTTTACCGATTAGGTCCAGCACTTCTGGAGACCTTACTCTAACTGGTTCCAAAAGGATTATAGCCACATACGTAAAACAGTTCTTTTTTATGTTACAAAAAATAGATTAGTAACCCAGTGTAATAAAATAAAAGTTATGTGGCTATCTACAGAATCAACCCAAGTTATTGGCAAACTTTACATGCATATGAATTCAAAATAACTGAGAATTTTTTTTTGTTATCAGTTTAATTTATACATTTCTCTCCTCTACGCCCACTGGTCCTTTTTATCCAACTTTTCAATGACCATGGGTGTGTTCGGTAGGGAGAAAACATTTTCTGAAAAATATTTTCTAGTTTTTTCATATTTATTTGGCTTCTTTTTCAAGATGACTAGCCCCCACCACCACCTAATCTACGCAAACGCCCCTGACCCCTAGCCCCTCAACCTACCACCTAATAATGCGACCCACCCCGCCCCCAACCGACTGGGATTGCCTAATCCGATACCTGACCCCGATTCGAGACTTGACCCTAGTCCAACCCTAACTTGGAATCTAACGCTTGATTCGATACCCTCCTCAACCTGAAACTCGACATAAACCGTGACCCAACCCCTAACCCTACCTAAGATTTGATCTTGAACCAATACAAGACCAGACTCCGAATAGGCATAGGACAAAACCTCAACCCCGACCTAGACTCAATTTCGACGCGAGAGTAGAGCTAGTTACGCGTTGGTGTCAGAATTGATTCTTGGAGTCGGGGTCAAGTCTTAGAGATGGGTTCTCAAGATGAGGTCTCGAGGTCGGATCTCGGATCTCGGATCGGATCTTAGATTAGGGGTTAGGTCTCGAGGTTAGATCTTGGAGTCGAGGTTGGGTCTCAAGATTGAGACTCAAGGTCGTGGGTTGGAGTCGATACTCAGGGTCAATTTATATCTCGAGGTTAGGGTGAGGATAGGGACTCATGGTTGGGGAAAGGGGGTCGAGACTCAAGGTCGGGGGTTAGATCTCGAGGTTAAGTCTCGGGTCTTAAGGTTGGGTGGGAGCCAGATCTTACGATTTTTTGGGGTCTAGGTCAGGGTCAAGGCTCGAGGTTACAGGTTAGGGTTGGATCTCGAGGTTAGGTATTAGGGTCGGGGTTAGGTCTTGGGGTCAAGGTTTAGGGTTGGATAGGGTTTGGAATTGGGTTTTAGGGTGGGGGTCAAGCTCAAGGTTGGGCTTCGAGGTTAGATTAGGGTAGGGTGTCAAGTCTCGAGGTTGGGGTTAGGGTCAAGGGTCGAGGTTAATTTTGAGGTCGGGGTGAGGTCTCAAGGTTGGGGTTAGGTCTCGAGTCTCGAGGTTAGGGTCGAGAATCAAAGTTAGGGGTTGGGGTTGGGTCTCAAGGTCGAGTTTTGAGGTTAGGATGGGGCCTGTGGGTCGAAGTTATCTCTCAAGGTCCGATCGAGGTTGGGTCTCAAGTAGGGTCGAGTCAAGGCTAGATTTCGAGTTTCTGGGGATCAATGTTGGGGTTAGGATTTGAGGTTGGTGTTGGGTCTTGAATCTCGGGGTTGAGATCTCGGGCTCGATCTCGATTTTGGGTGTAGATCTTGAGTTTGTGGTCGATATTAGGGTTAGGTCTTAGGTCGGGCCAGGATCGGGTGCTAAGTTGGTATTGTATTTGGGTCCTAGGTCGGGGGTTGGGTTTTGCATTGGGTCAAGACATGAGTTAGGAGTCATTGTATTTTTCTAGATTATACCTAAATACCCTTGAGATAATATTTTGTCCTTACTAACCAAACGCTAGAATAAGTAAGAAAATCACTTATTTTTGAAAAAAATATTTTCTAGGAATTCATTTTCTGTAGAAAATACTTTCCATCATACCGAGCCTACCCTATATGTGAATCAAATTCCTCTGTACGATAATCATATTTCCTTATTAATGATCTATAATCTCTATCCAAAATGATAAGCACAAAATTTACAGGTTAATCATATTCATTTATGAAATATGTACGATTATTTCATACAATTGAGCTGTGTTTAATTTTTTGAAGTAGCAAGAACTAGTTGATCTCCACCTATTATCACTACAATGACCTCAATAAATGCTCTATATGGGGTAAAACTATATCGAACATGTGGTGAAAGCAAAATGGTATCACTTGGAGTCAAGGTATTGTTGATAAGAAGATGTCGAGTTTTTCAAAGAAAGAGTAAACAGGGTTGTGGAACCATTATCTGAAGCTGGAAAGGCCTGATATGGAAGTAAGTTGATTGAGACTATTATGGAAAAGCACGACCTCATGATTCATGGATCAAAGTTGCAATGAAAGGTACAATGACAGATACTAAAGATCGTATAAGGATCCCTCCAATCAAGGTGGTATAATAGCTGACGCATGTAACGATATTGTTAAAAAAGAATGATTTCATTGAATGATGTACTATATAGTCCATATGGAGCCATTTTATTGGTCGTTGTATTCTCGCTAACATCTGTAAATAGTGGCACTATTTACTTGTGAAAAAGTTGATTGGTGAAAAATGCAATACAATAGACTTGATTATTTGCTCTCATAAAATCTCTCTTTCTCTTTTTTACTTATCGAAACCTTGCTAAAACATATATTCTGGATATTCGGGATTCGGAGGCTACGAACAGATCTTTATCTTTATATTATAACTTATTGCTATGAATCTTATTATTTCAAAAATTTTATCTATCATCTTTCATATGTTAATCACATTAACTTTTATCTTGTTAGCTCAAACCAGTGTTTTCAAAGGCATTTTCGGGGCAAGTTTCGAGGTGGGGTGTATCAAAAATACTTCAGGCGCAAATGAAAGATGTAGGTCCATAAAATGTAATCCCCAGAATTTGGGGTGCAAGTCCCGAATATAAAAGCGTAAGTCCCCACCGTAAAAGTGTATGCTCCGGGCATTAAATTTAATTTTTATCATTTTTAAAAGTATTTTTGTTATAAATAATATATTATTTGTGTAATGCTATTCATACTTTATACTAACATGTTTTCATATTGTAGTGATTTTTTCTAATATTTGTCAATAAAGAAAGCGACTCTCAAAAAAAAATGACGTTGTCATAAATAGTTATTTAGATGATTATCACTAAAATTGATAGGATAGAGATTTCATAGCACTATGTTCCTGAGATAACTTTATCTATATTTTGGCATTCCTCTTACACTATTTATCCTTTTCCTTCTTTGAAATATATAAATAATAATCAGTGAAAGTATTAGTTGAGGTGGGAAGGAATGTAGATGTGGAGATTGATGATGAAGAAAATCATGATTTTATTTAATGATTATCTCGACTATTATCATTTTTTGTTGTTATTACCTTTCTTACATAATAATTATAATTTTTTAAATATTATTGGCAATTTATTTGAATTTATTTGCAGAATTATTGAAAATGCTTATTTTATTCGTAATAAAATTATAAAATTAAAGATACACGAGATACACATTCAAGTAGATCTATGAGACTTACGCCCCGTGTCTCGGGGATTATACATTGACCCCTATTGCGTAAAACTCCTTGCCTCATGCCCCCTGCCTTTTAAAACATTGGCTTGAACAAACACAAAATTCATGAGTCAAAATATATCGTGTGTCCTTGACCTCTCCATAATTCAATTACACCAATTTCTTAGTAAACATTTAGGCGCTCACTTTGGGGCCTGGACAATTATGATATTGTTTTATCTCCTAATTCTACTTTTCCTAACCTACTCAAGTTTATTTTGTTTGTATCCATAGAAGTAGATAATGACAAACACAAATGAAAATGGTGGAAACATGCTGAAAAGGAAACTCCCCAATGTTACTCAAGATCAGATAGTTCACAAAAGGAACTGGACTGCTACTAATGATGATGAGGAAGTTGACCTAGAAATTGTGTATTTAACGAATGTGAACATACAAAGGGGTGTGAGAGAGAAACATCCTAAGGAGGTAAACCATCAAAGGAACAACGGTTGAACCGACTTTGATGACATCAAAGAGTCTCTAGAGGTTTTGACTTCTTGACACAAGTCTATGATGGACCATGAGGTAACACAAGGCAAAAAGATGATGGAGATGTAAAATGAATCAACCATAATAGTGTCCAACAATGTCGAAATATGTGAGCACATATCGCTAGTGATGACCCCGCCATGGATAGATTAGAAGAATATAAGGTCGAGAGGTCAAGAAGTGAATTTGATATTGGAGTACTGGTGGTAGAGCCTTTCAGGGAGAAAATTAGAATAAGATTAAAAGAGGGTTTAAAGGAGTTTCATGCCCGCATGGGTCAGATACTTAGGGCATCCGCTCCTAAAAGGGACGAATTGTCAACATATGATCAACAATTGTACAAACCCAGCATGACATCAAATCCAATACCAAAGAGGTTCTATATGCTAGATATCCTGAAGTATGATGAAACTAGGGACCTTAATGAGAACATTCTAGAATTCACAACTGCGGTCAAAAGAAACGACTTGACTAAGGATGAAACTAAATCTATCTTAGTCAGAAAATTAGGAGAAACCCTATCGGGAGAGGCTCTCACTTGGTATTCTTTATTATCTGAAAATTCTATTGATTCATTTATTATACTTGTAGATAAATTTATTAAGGTACATACTAGAGCTAGGAAGGTGCAGGTATGAAGGGCAGATATCTTAAAGATCAAGCAATGCGACTCTGAGATGATATGAGATCTTGTGATCAAATTTCAAAAAGAGAGGCTGCTATTATCTTCAGTTCTGGATGACTAGGTGGTGGAAGATTTCACAAAGGGCCTAAACCCGGACAGTTTGGTTGCATTGCTGAAGCTTAAAGAAAGTTCAATAGAGTTTGAGGCTAAAACCTGGGCTGATGTACATAATCAGTATGAGTCAAAAATTAAGGTTGAAGGTGACTATTGTCGATCTCACGACAAGATGATCAAGTCATGGGAACCAGATTCAAAACCCATGAAGAGTCGGTTCTCACCCTACCTATCCAGTAGAAGATTGAGCTTAAATCAACCTGATAAAAGTTCCCAACCTATGTAGAGGCTTCAATTTGACAAGTTCAATGATAGGACCAAAGTCACAAAGGGTTGCAAAGTAAAGAGGTGATTAAGCCCTCTTACTCGATTTCTGCGGTAAAAGAGATTCGTAGGCTGTCAGATATGGTCTTAGTGACAATACGATAAAGCTGGTCTCGACCATAAGAAACATAAAAGAAGCCTGTTTTCAAAGCCTATAAGGTCTGACCCCTACTCTAGGGATTGAAACTTATGGTGTGAATATAGAAATCCTTTAATTTATCAACCTAATCGCTCTTTTGACTTCGAAAAAAACTTTCTTCACGGGACACATAGAAAAACACTGGGTACTGCAAGCATCTTAGAGAAGAAGTGGCCATGCTGCTCAAGAATGTCCATTTAAAGGAATTCCCAAGTGACAAAGTGTCACGCCCCGACCTAAGGCCTAGGCATGGCCAACCTTGATACGAGTGTTGGCCCGAGCGAACCACATAACATGGTATTCATCAAGAGCATACACCTAATATAAGCAGAAGAATCATTAGAATCAATCTTTAAAAAATTATAAAAAATAAACAATTTATAAAAAAGACCTGCCAAATTTACATAAACATGAACCATAAGAATCTATGAAGACTCTATCATAAATGGACAAACTGTTTTACCGGGACAAGGCACCCGATACGCCTTATAGTAAAAAACTAATAGAGCTGAGTGAAGTAACAAATCCCAAAACAAGTAGGGAACACAAATAGCTGAATAAGAGAATCCTAGCGTACAACTCGATCGTTGGTATGAGTATCTAAGTCTGTAGCACCCCGGGCAAAAGGAATGTGAGTACATAGGATTGTACTGCATGTAAAACGGCTGAATGAAACATAACATAACTGATAAAAGACAGGACAACCAATAGCAGCGACATAATATGAAGGAAGTTAAGAACATGAAATCAATAGGTTGAACTTTTCTTTAAAAATCAAATTTTACATCATCATTCATTACTTCATTATGGGAGGTTCTTAACTTAACTGACATAAACCACCATGTAAACATAGAGTTTGATCTCATCCTGATCAGCTAAGCCATCTCATACCTTGTCGGAGTATGAGATATACATGTTATAATGCTAGCAAGGATCAATAACAGCTCGTACCAGGGACATATAGGAGTCGCCTGAACCAATGAAAACGATCTATCATCCTATCTTGACATATGTAATTTCAGGCATGCAACCTTCTCGGTTAATAATACTGCTCCCCTTTTTATTTCATAGCGAGATTCACTCATAAACATATTTAAGAAATCAAGCTTATCATCATAAGTCATCATCGTATCATAATCATAGTTCTTTATCCTCACAAGGCCATTAAATTCACGAGTCATCGTCATATCATGATCATAGTTCATCCATCATCCATGTCATGATCATAAATCATCATGTCATAGTCATTGTTCATAAAAATCATTGAAACTTCTATTTTAGAGGAAAAATCATAATTCATAAAGTCATTAAAATTGCTCATGTAGAGGAACATCATAGTTTATAAAATCATTGAAACTTCCTTTTTAGAAGAAAAATTGTAGCCTGCGAATTGGCACTTTTCACAAGAGGACTCATGGAACTCAAAGAAATATCAAGAAGGATCTTAGACATACATAGGAACTCATAGAGTGATTAAGAATGATCATAAAATCTACGTAGCAACTCATAGGGTTTTGAAAATAATTCATCATAGATACAACGTTCTTGACCTTAACCTTAACAACTCAAGAAGAAGAAGGATTTCATACATAAATCTTTAAGAGGAATCATCAAAAATTCAACTTCGAAGAAATATCATATCTTTCATGCTTTTGTTTCGTGTAGAAAGTCATAAAAATTCTTGAAAAAGAGGTACCATAAAGGATGAGCAATATAATAGAAAATTCTTGGATTTTCTAAGATTCAATAAGATCATGGAATAAGTTTTTCATCATAACTCTAACTTTTACATGGGAAAAAAGCTTATGGGCATGAATAACTGTAATACCCAAAAAATTCCTAAGACTAGATGAGAAAATTGGAAATGAGTTCAGCAGAAAAATATACATTTTTGTCTTAGAATGATTCGTGGTACAAGTCGTGGTGAGAAGTAACGGATCATGGGAGGAGTCGTGGAGGAATGTTGAAGTTGGATACTCAGACCATAAGTCACACCATGAGCCGTGGTGCGTGGATACGACTCATTATTAGGAGTCATAGTGAGACACTAGGACGCCAAGGTTGGAAAGGACGGATCGTGGTACGAATCATTGTGGGAAACAACATATCGTGATAAGGGTCATGGTTTGGAGGTTCTGTGTACGGATGGGTTGTCACAAGTTACGACCCATGGTAGGAAACCATGAGTCGTGGTTTGTAACTCGTGGAAATATTCAAAGAAAGTGAGAATTGAGGCTTAGTGACAACAAGTAGTGTTACAACCCGTGACTGTTACACCCCATAAGTTTCTATTGTTTAACTGTTGCATGCGTACGTATATTGAGAGTTTAGGGTATGACGTGTGCGGGAGAAGGATCGGGGGTGGAACGCGTGAGTGAATTGTCGAGCGAGTGGAAGGCCGAGGCCGAAGGCAGGGCGCACCAAGTGTCGCGTCTCTCCTCTCCCTCGGCGCAAGGGGTGGCGCATTGCACCAGTATCCCGACGCAGGGAGAGGGGAACCACACGCCGGCCTCCACCGCCTCCATATATATATATATATTCACACTTTGTTTCATTTTAAAATTTTCCCAATTGAAGGTATGGCTTATGAAACTTCTACACGAGGGTTTCACTACTTAGAAGTCAAGTTACACCATTAAGTCTCCTCCAAATGTCAATTCTTCTGAGGTAATGATTCCTAGCCTATGAAGAACGTATATATAGAGTTATTTCTTCAAACTTGGCTCTGTTCGATGGAGTCCTGCCGAGTAGAAGTTGTGGAAATCATTTCTAATAAAGTCTTAAGCATCTACTAGTGAAAAGTAAGTATTTCTACCTTCTAAACTCTCAGAAATTCGTGGGTTTTCGACTGAATTTGGGTTGAGTATATATGGTGGTCGTTGTGAATATTGTTAAATATTGCTAGCTGTTTTCATGGATTAAGAACGAATTTATTACATCAACATGGAGGCAATGAGTTGGAGGAATTGCTAGCTCTAGGTTGGAACATGATTGGGCGAGCAGAAATCGGTAATTAAGGTATGTTAAGACTAATCTCTTTGGCAAGTTATTATCGTCGTATATTTGATATGACCTACACTCTTATAAGAAAATTGTAAGTATGTATGTTGTGATTAACTTCTACAAATAGATAAGGATTATATATGTTGTGGTTAGCTGCTACAAGATGAATTGAGGTTATATCGCAGTATTCCTCGTTGGGAAGGAATAGACATAGTGTTACAAACACTAGGAGCATCATAAAGACTTCCCTGTTCATTTGTCAATAGTATTAGTGGGATTCTGATGTCTTGCTATGGTACCAAGGCCTTGGAAGCTTTTGGGTAGCTATTGGGCCTAATTTAGTAAAAGTTGGACAGTATAGGATGATGAGTCGGTAATTTACCAACTCATTAGAATCTAAAACATGAGTTTTGTCTAGTTCCTGAGTTGATTATGTGGATTTTATGCCCTTTTTTATTTTATTGTGTGCAGATGCCTAAGTTTGAAGAAAAGAGCAAAAATGAAGTAAAAAGGAGGAAATGAATATAAGCGGCGAATCGCAGGTGTTAACCATCGAAACGCCGGTTAAAAGATGAAGGTCACACCTCGAGGGAAGAATGCTACCGGCGGTTCACGAGTCACCAGTGGTGAGACGCTGGTGCAGTCGCCGAATGACACTCAAAAAATTTTGGAATTGGCATTGAAGCTCTGGGGGTTCACGGATTGGCATTGGAGAAATGCTGGGTGAGCCGCCGAAGTTCATTGGAAATGAATGCAGAAGAAGAGCAAGTATCTGGGGGTTCACGAATTTCATCGGTGAACCGCCGGTACCTTCATCGGTTTCAGAATGATGCTTTTAAGGGTATAATTGTGCATTGCTGAAAAAGAAAGGAAAAATACCCTACTTTTTAGGGTATAAATAGAAAGAGAAGTACTTTGAAAGAAAGAGGAGAAGAGGGACGAAGAAGATATAGAGTTAGAGAGAAAAGCCAAGTACACATCACATCATTATTTCCTCTTTTAGCTGTGGACAATCTCTTAGCCGAGAAAGGGATTTTGACTAAAATTTGTAGAAGATACTCTGATCTATTTTCTTCTTTGATATTATTAAGTTTCAACTGTATTGAAGGATAATTGTGTTTTTAATTTATCTACTCTTCTTATTAAATTCACTGATGCTATTAATGATTGTGCTTTTGAATTTCTTAACTATGAGTAGCTAAAATCATTAACTAGAGGTGTGTGATGATGAATACTTAATTGGATTGGGTATTGCTAGAGTTAACTTCATAATGTTTAATTAAGTGTAAATCTATTGGATTCCTTTCAATCTATTAATGAAGATCCGTTGATGATGATATGGGTCTATCTATACTTACTTGATTGTTTCTCGGGAGAGAATAATTAAGTATTGGAAGGGAATCTAGTAGTGGGTATGGATAAGAGATTGTAAAATTAAGCTAGTAATAGCTGAAATTACTTTCTCCTTCCTAGTTGCAGCTAATAACTAGGAATAGTGATGTTGCTGATCCAAATAAATTCAGGTGTGCTAAATTGCAGTTAGAGTTTGAGAAAACTCTAGCTAAGGGTAGTCAATAGGCTAGGAAGCCGAGGTTCCTATTTCCCGAGATTATTTACACTTATTGAACTTATGAAGATGACCTGGCCATCCTGATCTAATTAGTATTTCATCTACACCGCACCTCTAGTATTTCACAATATTGTCAACAACTTAGCTGATCCTTTTACTTTTAGTTCACTAAAGAAATTTGTGTAATTCTCTGCAAAGTTTATTCCCCCCATTTTCCTTGTTTTTTTGTTAAATCGATTTCTCAATCGACGCTTGAATTCATCACTCTCTAGTCCTCGTGGGATTCGACCCCGATACTCATCGGGTTACTCATTTTGATACAACGACCATGTATATTCTTTGATTTAAGAATATATGTTGGACGTTATAAAAATGGTGCCATTGCTGGGACTAGCGCTTGATAATCTAGTGATTGATTGTTAAATTGAATTAGTGTGCATCGTAGCTACTTGATTTGATTTACTGCTGTGTTGTTAGGATCTCACACCTCATGAGCCATCACTCCCAAGTAGGAGATAGCTCAGTGTAGGGAACATGGAGCTTGAAGAAGATAATCCGGTGATGCCGGAAGTTGCAGGAGCCATTCGCCTACCACCGATCGTAGGGAATGCAGTGTTCCATGTTACTAGCACCATGTTGCACTTATTGCAAATGAAAGGGCTTTTCGGCGGCAAACCAAGAGAAGATGCAAATCAGAATTTGAGGAATTTCTTAGAAATTTTCCAACCCTTCAACATCACAAACATTAGTCAAGAGTCAATCAGGTTGAGACTCTTCCCTTTCTCATTGACGGGGGAGGCAACAATGTGGCTGGAGGAACTTCCTCCGGGGTGTATTACTTCATGGAAAGAGTTAACCGAGGCTTTCCTAGCGGTTTTTCCCTCCCTCAAAGATGTTACAACTAAGAGATGATATTACAAACTTCCGACAATAACAAGGAGAATCTTTGCATGAGGCATGGTTAAGGTTTAAAAAGAAGGTTGCTCTTTGCCCAAATCATGGATTACCGGATGGAGTACTTCTCCAGAGCTTCTATAGTGCCCTTGACTCAATCAACAAATCCGTTGCCAACAACCTAGATGGGGGATCAATTATGGACCTGTCATGCCCCGCCTTGGGGGGTATGACTGGCACCTGGTGCCCTACTAGAACCTGAACTGCTAGACTACTGAGCCTAAGCACTTCTAGTGCCTGGCTGGCTCTAATTCTGAATCACGGAATCAACGGGCTATATAGCGGCTATAAATACAGCCCCCGGCCGGCTAGGCCTATAGCCACCTTTACAACAACAACAGTTAACCAGAATCTCATCAATACAAGGGAATCTATGCGGGCCGACAAGGCCACCATGCTGACTAGTTACTTATGAATCAAATAACAGATGCTAAAATAGCTACGTGACCGACAAGGTCACCACTATTAACTGGATTAGGCCCCACACGGCCAACATAAACAACTAAACATATGCACGGCCCCACATGACCGGCACAACTAACCATTGGGAGATATATACACAATTTGCAAGCCTCTAAGAATACTGATAAGATGGTCGGGATAGGGCCCCGACCTACCCGTACTATACAACAAAAGAAAAATGGTATAAACCTCTGAATATCAAGCTCCGGATGACAGGAGCTGATGACTCTGCGCTGGCTAGGATCACGAGGGGTCGGCTCCTCATCTATAGGTACCTGCAGGCAAGTAATGCAGCGCCCCAAACGGGCGTCAGTACCACTGGTACCGAGTATGTAAAGCAAACTGAACATAACTGAATATAAACAACAATATTAGTAATTCTGAATAGTAGAAAGTATCTGAAACTGTCTGGGCTGGCGGGATCTGAAATAAGCTTATCTGTACTAAAGGTAAGGTAGAAACATACCTGTCGACGTGCCGACCTGCTGTCTATCAACTAATAAATAACATATATATATACATATATAACATACAAGGACCTATACCAGTCCTATAAGCCGGAATGTTCCAACCAACACATAATCTATATACCTCTACCCGGGTCAAAACAATCCAAAAGTAAATCACTCCACTCACCTACTAACTACGAGCACCTCCACCAGCCCCCTGGGTATGCAACTTGGGCTCTCTGGGCCCCTGACTATAACTGTATTTGAGTCCGGAGGACTCCTGTAACTGTAAACTATAATCTGTATCTATATCTGTATTTGTAATCTGCCCCCTGGGCGCAAGCGCTCGACAGGGTAAGCTATAATGCTAATGCTGATCAGCCTGATATGGGGAATGCTGCATCCCATCTTCGTCCTACTGCAGACGGCATGCCACTCCTTGGAGTGACATATTCTCACCCTCTAGCAGGCGAGTCGACACAGCTATTAAGCCTGGGGCAGCAAGGAAGCTCTAAGGATGCCCTCACAACACAAACAGGTCTCAACAAACAATTATCACATATAGCAAGCACGTTCAATTTGAAAATACTATTTGTATTATGATTTCTTATTCTGAGCTCTTTTCTGCATTAAACTGATTCTCATACTGAGCTATACTGTATCTGAGATATTATCTGACTGTCTGATATTGCTTTACTAACTTTTATTCTGAATACAACCTAATAATATAAAACATGCTTGCTGAAATCATACTGGACTCAATACTCAACTTCTGAATTCTTTCTTCTATAGTTCACGCTATTTACTATACTAGGATTACTATCTTGCTGAAGGAACAAGCTTTACATACCTTCATTTTTGATTTCCTGACTAACTAGCGTAGCTCGGTCAGTATTTCAACTATTTCTCCCAACTGCATTCATATATATATCAATTAGAACTAATTACATTAATATTCTGAAAGAAAATATCACTTTTAATATGTGTATGACCCAAACTTTAGCTTATCGGAAAAAATGGTCGAAAACTCGCTATTTCTCGAAAGTACAGAAGGGAGAAATACTCACTTTAGGGCTAGGAGTATATTGACACTAATTTGGAACAATTCAACTTACCTTAGCTCAGTAGCATGACGATTCGCCGATCGAATTTCACGAAACTAAATCCGTAGGAATGCTCCTTTCTGCTTAATACCTCGGTATCTAGAGTTAATTTGAGTTTGGACCGCGTTTGACGGCGTAATCGGATGAATATTTATAAGAATCCTCGTTCCTCCCTGTTTTCCCTCGGTTTCTCTGGAAATTATATGAGTTATATCATTAAAAACCGAAGTGAGGGGTTTATATACTTGGGCTTGGACAGGGCCTCCGTGACACGGCGCCATCGCAGAGGCCCTCCCTCCGTGGCACACTGCCATCGCGGAGGGGCTTTGCCCCGACTCCTCCCATGATGGTTCGACGTGTCACTTATCCGGTCTTTCCCCGGGCCTTTTCCTTGCATGTATGGCATTCAAAACTCTTAACCAACATGCGAATAGGCCATCTACATATCAAGAATTTACGGGGTGTAATAGGACCAAACATATGGGTTAGCCAAAGCTCTCCTTGACCAAATGACAAAAACCAATAGGGCTTGGCACACAAGGGAGACGAGTGTGTCTACTCATGAGATCAACTCAAGTGCATTGGCGGGGGAGTTGTGAAAAAGGGATGATGAGCGGGATGAGACTCTTTCCAAGATGATGGCACAATTAGAATTGATAACCAAGAATGTGATGGGAGCAGGTCCGAGGTGGTAAATGCGGTTAGAATGCAAGGCCCCCTACAATATGAAAGAGAGCCTTCACCACCAAGATATGACGAAGAATGCCAATATATGGGTAACCAAATGAGAAGGCCTCAACCTAGCTTCCAAAGAGCAAACTAAGGTCTGTGGCATCCAAGGGATAATAACCAAGGGTGGAGAAATCATGAACAACAAGGATGACCCGAAAGGAATGAGAGGTGGAGAAATAGAGAGCCAAACCAAGAAGGTTATCATTACCATCAAGTGAAAATCCATACATTCCACCTCCTAAGGCTGGAAATCTTCAAAACCATCCAGGAGTAAGTGATACGGGTAGCTCAAAAATCAAAGAAATGCTCTCAAGAGTTTTAAAGAAGGTGGAGTCGACCAAAAGTGGGGTGAAAGAATTAAGAGGAGAGGTGTCTAACCTCGCTCAAACAGTGATTTCACACTCGGCATCCATCAAGCATTTGGAAGCTCAAATAAATCACCTATCGGCCCAAATGAACCCTAGAATAAAGAAACATTACCTAGTGACACAATGCCTAATCCGAATAAAGATGGTCAACGTATGGCTATTGTCACTAGAAGTGGCAAGTGGATTGGAGATGCCCCAGGAAAGCCTAGTAAGGTGGAGAACCCGAAAGTAGTTGATGAAGATGAGGTTCATAAAATGTCAATCACCCTAGAGAATGAAGAAAACATTGAGGAAGAAACAGAGGAAAAGGATGATGAGATCCACATTCAAGTTGATGATGAAGAGGCGGGCATGAAGGCCCCGGTTAATGATAGGGTTGAATCAAGAATCCGACCACTGTATCCACAATGGCTTATGAAGAAAAAGAAGGAGGATTAGTTTAAGAAGTTTGTTGACATGTTTAGCAAGTTGTCCATAAATATACCATTAGTGGACGCTTTGATCCAAATGCCAAGTTATGCCAAGTTTATGAAAGACTTGTTGAAAAAGAAGAAGGTGGTTGATGCTGGAAATGACGAGAAAATGCACCATTGTAGAGCAGTAATGATGAGCAACCTTGCCCCAAAAAGGATAGACCCCGAAGCTTTTACAATTCCATGCACGATTGGGATTTGTGTGTTTAAGAAAGCTCCATGTGATCTTGGAGAAAGTATAAATCTGATGCCCCTGCTCATTTTTAAGAATTAGGTCTCGAAAGCACAAAACCAACATCTATGCGGCTACTAATGACAGACAGGTTAATTACAAGACTTGTGGGGTTGCAAGAAGATGTACTGGTGTGAGTGGACAAGTTCATTCTCCCGGCTGATTTTATTATTTTGGATTGTGACATGGATGTGGAAGTTCCCATTATTTTGGGAAGACCTTTGTTGGCTACTGAGAGAGCAGTGGTAGATGTGGAGCTTGGAGAGTTAAAATTTAGGGTTAGTAGTGAGGAAGTCACCTTCAAGGTATGTTCATCAGCTGGAACTCCACCTGAATGCAAGGTGATTGGAGTATTGCAAAATGATAATGAGGATAAGGGATTGAAGCTGAGGGATACGGAAGCGGATGATGACCCGTCGGAAATGAAGAATTGAAAAAGGACAACATCATGTCATGACGATAAATAAGGCGCTTATTGGGAGGCAACTCAAGTGTTTATTGAATCATTTGATGTTTTTGTTATTTTTGTTTGTGTAGGAACTGAGAAATGAGAAGAAAAGTAAGAAGCTAATTAGGAAGAAAGAACCAACGATAGACCGGCGAACCGCCAGTCCTGAAACGTGGATCATCGAGGACGATGGAGCTCAAAGTAGAAAGGTGAGGTTTGAACTGAAGAACTGGCGGGCCACCAGAAAACCGCCGAACTAGATTCATAGGTCGCCGGTGTATTACCGGCCTAAAGCAGAAAACCTGAAGCTAACTAATAGATTCGGCGGATGACCGGTGGACCACAAATGCAATTTCTGAACCAATGGTACATTGCCGGATGGAACCAGATCATTGGGCACAATATAATTTGAAATAAAGCACAGCAGTGAACCATCGAATGGGATCGGCGAGCCGCTGGTGTAACGCCAGTCGGGGCTTGTACCTTCCGGGCTTATGTGGGATAGGTCAGGTTCTTGGTTGTATACTTTGTTGCTAAATGCTACTTACAAATATATAATTGTACAACTTAAGATCTCATTTGTGTATTTGTCTACTTGATGTAGGCTATGATTATGAAAGCATACAGGATAACTTCTGCCCTTTTCGCTGATTACTTTCAGTTCTTTATTAGCTTATATTCAGTTATTATCATTTTGTTACACACTCGGTACATATTGTACTGATGCCCATACATGGGACGCTGCATACTTACCTGCAGGTTCATATAGACAGGTTCGGGGGCCTCGTTTAGCAGCTATTCAGAGTTAGCAGATTGGTTAGCTCCTTTCATGCAGAGTTTCCAAGATAGTAGTGGTTTTATTGTCTTTTGTTATGTAGTTTTTGGGTAGGCCAATGCCTTGTCCCGACCAATATTTATCACTCTTAGAGGCTTGCAGACCACAATTTTCAATTCCTAGCTAATTGTGCGTTGTTGGCCGTGCGGGGCCTATATATGCTATGTTTTGTGTGTTGGCCATGATGGGGCCTAGCCTAGTTATTGGTTAGCTTCCTTGTCGGCTATAGTATATATAACTGCCTGTTTTCATTTTGTTATGTCTTAGACAACATGGAGTTCTTGTCGGCTTGCATATGATCCTCTTATTGTTGTGACTGTCGGGTTAGCTATTTTTATGCAAGTGTGTTGTGTGGCATAGTCGGCCCAAGGTTGTATTTATAGTCGAGATATAGCTATTTGTTTTCTTGATTTTAAGTTGCTGGCAAGCACTAGAGGTGCATATTCCTAGCTAGGTCAGCCCAGGTTCCAGTGTGACACTAGGTGCCAGTTACGCCTCCTAAGGTGGGGCGTGACAAACTTTGCATCAGAGCAACATCGTATCCTAGGGAGTATGCGAGTCGTGTCTAGTAGAGTTTTGTTTATAAAAGTTTTGTGAACCACATTTTATAAGTAGGGAGCTACGAGGCATGATAGTATGGTTACCCCTCCTTCTTCTCAAATCATGCTATAGAGCCAAGTTGTATAGGGTTGAGTCCCTAAGCTTTCATTATTATGTCTATCTTGAATAACGATTGATTGATATAGACTATAGCCAGCCATAAGTTAGATATAGTAGCAGGAGAGGGTACCCGCGAGATGCCACAGTTTGGGGAGAGCCCATCTTGAGGGTAAAGGAGAGACATTCTTTTCAATCTCCCCAGCATCCTACTGGGGCACCAGGAACTTCATAAGGTAACAATCATGCCAGCACCATTCTCAGTTCTTTCTACACCCTCGAAACAGGAGGTCAGGAGTGTAGTATATATGTTGGCTTACTTAGTAGCTACTTAGTATTAGATAGGGACAATAGTTAATGTTGGATTACCTAGAAGGTACGAAAGATTGTGAAATTGTGATATTTTCACCTCCAGCCCTTTGGAGTTTGTTGAGTTTCTTACCATAGCCCTACCATAGTATGATATGGTTATTTCCCGCCTCCCAGCCTTTTTCTCAATATAGAAGAGAGCGTTAGTATTGACGCTATATTGTCAGGAGTAAATGGTAAAGGAGGACTAGGCCCGTTGATTCCTTGGGAGTGTTAGAAAAGTGTTCGAGACCCCTAGTACTTAATTAAGCCACCTAGACCTTTAGTATAGTAAAGATCAGGATGACAGTTAAGATTGCTAGGAGCAGCCGAGTACAGGTAAGAGTCCATAAGTAGTAGGCCCACAGTAATTGTAAAGCTCAGGTCAAAAATAGGCTAATCCCACTGCAGTGCATAAATAGTGATAGGGAATACCTAGAGAATAAAGCCTACAACCCCTCCAGCTTCTTATTTTGAGGGGAAGAAAGATTCTATGATGGGAATCGACCAGAGTGCAGGTTAAGACGATATAAGTTAGTAGACTTGGACAGTAATATCCTTGTCAGTATGGTGCATGGTACACAAACTCTGGATCTCAGCCTATAGAAGTAAGGGCAAGACATAAACATCTAGCTTTGGAGGAGAGTAGAACCACCTCTAGGATGCAGTGGGCTGATAGAGCTTGAAATCGCTGCTGAATGCTGAGATATAAGCTTCAGGTTGACACTTAGATGATAGTGATATTATAACCTAGAATACTGCATATCACCTCTAGTTATGGAGGGAAAGGAGCAATGATATAGAAACCCTGGCCTAGTATAGCCTAGAGACAAGGCCTAGCAGGAAAAGTCATCGGCCTTTGAGATAACAGAGGGTGGAGTCTTGAGACCTAGAGGCTGAACCTGTATTCCAAATGTGGCATTGATGCGTTGGTAGATTGTAGCAAAGGTACACCATGTCTGTTATTCTCTCCACCTAGGTCTGACGAAAATGCATCAGGTTGTAAGAGAGATCTATTGATGACATAGGAGGAAGAAAGATATTGTTGAGTGGTAGCACAGAGCTCCAATGGCCAGTACAGGAAGGCTGAACATCAGAAACTGAGCTGGCTAATTCAAGAAATAGTCATGCTTGCATGAAAATGGGAAGTAGTCAATACAAATTTAATTATAGATTTACCTCGTTCAAGGCGTAAATTTGACCCTACTTGAGTTATCATTGAAAGGCTAATGGGATTAACTCATTTCTTGCTGGTCAGAGTTACGTTTCAGCTAAAGATTATGCTAAGTTAAATACTAAAGAATAGTCCGGCTACAGGATGTCCCAGTGTCTATCAATCCCGATAGAGGGGCACGAGTCACAACTAGGTTTTGAAAGTAGGTTAGATCGGATTGGGGCATGGATTAACTTAATTATAGATCCTCATCTCTAGACCGATGGGAAAGTTCAATGCATATTTCAGACACTTGAAGATATGTACGAGCGTGTATACTAGATTTCAAGGAAGTTGAGATAACCATCCACCTCTTATGAAGTGTATATAATAGCAGTCACAATTTCACCATCAAGATGACACCTTATGAGGCTATATATGGAAAGAAATGTAGGACCCCTATAGGATGGTTCGAAATGAGTGAATCAGAGTTAATGCGGCTTGGCAAGATGCACCAACCAAGAGAGAGTGAGCTCATCAAAGAGCGTTTACTGACATCCCAGGGTCGTCAGAAGTCCTATTCCAATGTACAACATAGGGACTTGGAGATTGAGGCAACAACTGGGTATGTGAAAATTTCACCAAAGAAAGGCATGATGAGATTCAATAAGAAGGGAAAGCCCAGCCATAGATTTATCGGGCCTCACCGAACCCTCTGAAAGATCGGCCAATGTCACACAACGAGTCACAACTAGGTTTTGAAAGTAGGTTAGATCGGATTGGGGCTAGGATCGGTTCATCAATATCACGCAACGGCGTGCTGGCCTCATTGCCTCCCTATATATATATATGTCAAAGTGTGAAGTCTTGTTTCATTTTAAAATTTTCCCAATTAAAGGTACGTCTTGGGAAACTTTTTACATGAGTGTTTCACTACTTATAAGTCAAATTACGCTATTAAGTCACCTCCAAAACGTCAATTCTTCTCTGGTAAGGATTCCTAGGTCTACGAGGAACGTATATATGGAGTTGTTTCTTCAGAATTATCCCAATTCGGTGGAGTCCCACCGAGTAGAAGTTGTGAAAATCACTTCTAATCAAGTCCTAAGTGTGAAAAGTAAGTATTTCTACCTTCTAAACACTCAGAAATTCGTGGGTTTTTGACCCAATTTGGGTTGATTATATATGATGGTCATTGTGAATATTGTTGAATGCTGCTAGCTATTTTTATAGATTAAGAACAAATTTATTACATCAACATGGAGGGTATGAGTTGGAGGAATTGATGGTTCTAAAATGGAACAGGATTGGGTGAGCAGAAATCGACAATTGAGGTATGTTAAGGCTTATCTCTTCGGCAAGTTATTCTCGTCGTATAGTTGATACAACCTACACTCTTGTAAGTAAGTTGTAAGTATGTATGTTCTGATTAGCTGCTACAAGTAGATAAGGATTATATATGTTGAGGTTAGCTGCTATGAGATGAATTGAGGTTATACCGCAGTATTCCCCATCGGGAAGGAATATACACAGTGGGACAAACACGAGGAGCATCATAGAGACTTCCTTATTCATTTGTACACATTATTAGTGGGATTCTGATGTCTCGCTATCATACCAAGGCCTTGGAAGCTTGTGGGTATTTGCTGGTAATTAGGCGGTATAACTTTCTGTTTGACGCCTATATAGACAGTAAAGCTCTCCCATAGGCTGTTGGTGCAATCTTGATGCCTCTAGGGCCAGAATCTTGATAAGATGGTCTTACCTCTAAGTCAGCAGCACCAGGGTTTTCTAATGAACTTAGCGATAGCTTTCCATGTGATCGACTGCTGTCAATAACCGCTAGCTTCAGTCGACTTACTGCTTGTCATATAGGTCGCTTAGGAAACCAACCAATGGTTAGAAGTCTGATAGACTAGTTGATACTCTAAGGGAAGGACCTTGTTAGTAGTTAGATGTGGGACAATGCTCTGGGCTACTGTTACAGATGCCTATGTTCATGTTGCCGCAAAGGGCTAAATCTAGATATACTTGCCTGTGAGGCTATGAATCGCCCAAACGATCTGGACAGAATAATCAATATCTAGGGGACTAGAACCATAGTATCACAATGTTACCTTTAGGCTAAGAATTACACTAAGCTGCCTGTGGGAAGTTAGGGCTAACTGCTTAGAAGCATGTCCGATTAGTAGCGGCCCTATAGTTGTTCTAAGTGAAGGAACTAAATAGTTGGTTGCTTGCGATCTTACTGTTCTCTTATGAGCTATCATTGTGCTAACATGACCTTCCGCCTATTTCTTAGGTCACCCAGGCCTCGTCCTTTTCCATTTAAGCCGACGGAGGTTGTAATCACTGCCAGGACCCTCTGGCCAGGTGTAGGCACATGGGTTGTGCTTGTTGGCAGCTATATGGACTGTTTTAGGAATAAGTAGTGGTTGTGTTAGGCCAATGGGGCTAGATACGCCTTTTGAGTGACTAGATTTTTGGATTGTAGCATAGTATACCCAATTGTGGTAGATCGTATTTCATACTGCCTCTAGCCATGAATAGCTAAGAGGCTGCTAGTTCTACCAACTGCTTATGGAGCTATACACTGGTTACGGAGCTATGATACTGCTAACTCTTATGGATCTATAGATTGCTTATGGAGCTACGATGCTATATCGCTTACGGAGCTAATACATCACTGCGGAGCCATATATTGTCTATGAGGACTAAAGTGAAGCCCATGGGGCCATACTGAAGTATATTCACTTACAGACTTCTTCTACGCTACAGTGGCATTACAGACCTTTCGCAGAACTTTGTGTGCTTGGGATGTAGTCACAGGGGCTTGAAAGGCCCGAACTTAGTCACAGGAGCCCAGAAGGCTCCGGTATAGTCTCAACAGACTAGGTATGTTTAGTGACAGTTACTTGCAGGGCCTCAGGGGTACCAATAGGGGTATATAGATTGATTGGCGCTTGCTGGGGCTTATCGGGGCCCAGGTAGGTTAGCTCTATGTTGATTGTACCTTCCAGGCTTATGGGGGATAGGTTAGGTTCTTGGTTGTATACTTTCTTGATAGATGTAGCTTACTAATATATAATCGTATAACTTAAGCTCTCATTTATATAGTTGTCTACTAGATGCAGGCTATGGTTATGAAAACATACAGGTTAACTTCTGCCCTTTTTGGTGATTACTTTAAGTTTTTTATCAGCTTCTATTCACTTATTATTATTGCCTTACATACTCAGTACATATTGTACTGATGCCCATATATGCTTCATACTTGCCTGTAGGTTCAGACAGACAGGTTTCAAAACCTTTTTTAACAGCTATTTAGAGTTAGCTAATTGGTCAGCTCCTTTCATTTGGAGTTGCCAAGATAGTAGAGGTTTGCCTGTCTTTTGTTATATAGTTTTTAGGTAGGACGGGGCCCTATCCTGACCAATATTTATCACTCTTAGGGCTTGCAGACCACAATCTTTAGTTCCTAGCTAGTTGTGCGTTGTTGGCCGTGTGGGGCCTATATATGCTATGTTCTGTGTATTTTCCATGTGGAGTCTAGTCTAGCTATCAGTTAGTAGCCTTTTTGGCTATAATATATATAACTGCCTGTCTTTCTTTTGTTATGACTTAGACAATGTGGTCTTGTCGGCCCGCATAGTATCTTCTTATTGTTGTGACTACTGGGTTAGCTGTTTTTATACAGGTGTGTTGTGTGGCCTAGTCGGCTCGAGACTGTGTTTACATCTGAGATATATTTGTTTGTTTTCTTGATTTTGAGTTGCTGGTAAGCACCAGAGGTGCATATTCTTAGCTAGGTCAGCCCAAGTTCCAGTGTGGCACTAGGTGCTAGTTACGCCTCCCAAGGTAGGGCATGACAGTGACGACATGTAACGACTCATTGTAGGTGTCCGTGATGTGATCCCAAGAACCAATCCTACTACCAATGGTGGCAACAGGAGGTGACCACGAGTTGTCAGGTATGACTCGTGGTGAGAGTCGTGATGATTGGTAGTGCTTAATTTCCTGAATTTTCATTAAGGGTATTTTCATAAATCCTAAGCTCCTAGGTCCTAAAATACGTTATTTTAAGCCCTAAAATAAGTTTACTAAGGGAGTTTAACCTATTCTGATTCATTCAACTCCCATGCATGCAAGTTTAAAGGTTTTCCATTGAAGATCAAGCTTAAATCCTTCAATTTCTTCTCCAATTCTCTTGGGCTTTCAAAGACAAGTGTAGATTCAGTTTACCCAGGTATGTAGGGCTATGAATGAGAGTTCTTTTCACTCTCGTGCTTCAAGAATTCTCCTCAATTCCATGAATTTAAGTTCTAGATCAAGTGGATGATCTTATAGGATTTTATCCTAATTTTATGAAATTCTCTATGATTTATTTATGGGTCAATTCACTTCATGTTTTAAAGCATGTTTTGATCTATGGGAAGATTTTATACCTATTTTGATTATAAATTCATGGTCTTAATTTTTAGAAAATTATGCCCAATTATGCAAGTTTGATGAAAAGTCAAGTTTATAATTATATTATGATTTTGATTCTCTTAATCCCTAATTTATGGTTTATGATTTATGATATGATTTCATACAAGTACTCTTCATTCATTCATGAATTTCAAGTATGGTAACTTTCTCAAGCATGTATGTTCTTCATGATTTATGAGTTTATAATTTTGGTCGACTCACGGGCCCTTATTTCATGGCTAATCATGTATTTCAAGTATGATCAAGTATGTTAAGATTTAACTAGCCATGAACTTCATGTATGATTTGACCATAATTATATGAGCTCTCATGTGCATTTTTTGAGAGTAGTGTCTAGCATCAAGTAGGCCCTTTGTTTAGGTAAACTCTGAGGTCTCATAACTACGTGACACCATAGGTATATATTCATGGTTAACCCTATGGGGTCCCTATTCGTGATATCAGGCCATTTATGTCCCTTACCTGGCAAAGCTTGGGACAGCTCTGCCCACTTGAGTGAGATAGCTGGGGTATCATGTTAGCTCTATCATGTTGGCGTAGGTTAAGATGAGTCCTCCCAATGTTCCCTTATGATTTATGTATTTTCATGTTTATGATACTTTGACTCAAGTTATGATTTGCAAGGTTCCTCTTATAATTACGAGTATGACTAGTTTGTGAATAGTTTTGAAAACCTTGAGCCCTCATGTTTATGTTATGATTATCACTTCATGTTTTGAACTGTCCCATTCTTATGAATTCTTATGTAATTTATTAGTACCTTTTTACTTGCCTTGCATACTCAGTACATTCAAAGTATTGACCGCATACTCTATGCTGTATCGTTTCATGATATAGGTCCGAGCGATCAAACTCAGTCGCGCTATTAGTCCTGGTTCCATATCAGTCCAGATTAGCCAGTGTTGGTGAGTCCTAATCTTTTGAGGACATTTATTTTAGTTTGTTGTTTTATTATTTTATTTATAGACTTTTATCAAGATAGTTGGGGATATTGTCCCATCAGCTCTTCAGTTATGTTAGAGGCTTTTCAAACAATATATAGAATCTTAGTTTGTCAATGTTGACTCTATTTATGATCATTATTTGTGTATACTTTTCTTATTCATGTATAGTTTATCAATTTCCGTTAATTTATGCTCTTTAGCTGCTATGTTCATGCCATGGGTCGACTTGGAGTTATTCATGGTTCTAGGTTTCGTGTCTCGATTTGGAACTATGTTTGGGTAGAATCTTGGTATCAGAGCATTATATTTTGAAGTGTCCTAGTGTGTCTGAAAGCCATGTTGAGTAGAGTATTTTCAATGGGTGTGAAGCACGCCACACTCATGGGAAAGAGGCTATAGGACGTTTTAGGAAAATTTTCCTTCTTTTATGATCTATGTTGTGCGATGAAGTATCTGTCTATTCTTCTAACTCGTGGTATATGAATTTGTAGAATCATGCCCCCAGATCGAGTAAATGGTAGAAGAAATGAAAATGGAAATGGCCATGAAGATGGAAATAGAGATGGTCACCAAAAAGCCCCGCCAACACTAGCAGGTCCTTTGCTCGAGTAGGGCTCTCATGCTAAGTTTAGGGCAGCTTTTCAAATGTTTGCCCAGGCTTTGACCATCAGGTCAACCAGTAGGCGGTGGCCCATGTCCCTCAGAATGGGAGAGTAGTGGCTGCTTGAGTTTGGGATTTACTCAAGATGAATCCCTTTAAGTTCCTTGGGTCAAGAGTGGATGAGGACTCACATGAGTTTCTGGAAGAGATACAGAAGATCATCTAGATTATGGGGGTGACGGGAGAAGAGAGTGCAGACTTAGCCTCCTATCAGCTGAAGGGGGTTGCTTATATTTGGTACCATCAGTGGAGGGACAGTAGAGTAGTGGGCATAACTCTCGTGAGATAGGAGTTCATGACAACCCTCTTAGACTGATTCTTCCCTAGGGAGTTGAGGGAGGCAAAGACGGCGGAGTTCATCAAATTTAGGCAAAATGATATGACTATCCAAGATTATGCCTTGCAGTTCACTCGACTGTCCAAGTATGTGTCGGAGATGGTTGCAGATCAGAGAACTTGTATGAACAAGTTTGTGTATGGGGTGTCAAATTCACTAGTCAAGGAGTGTAGGACCGTAATGTTGAATAATGATCTTGATTTCTCCTGATTGGTGATATACGCCAAGAAGATTGAGTTGGATCAGATGAGGGAAAGGGAGAGAGAGGCCAAGAGGGCCAAGACAGGCAGCTTTGGGTTTTCCCAATAGAGGTCCAATGGTAGACATAGTCAGCAGTCTAACTAGTGGTCATTAGCCCCAGCACTGTCAGCAGCTAGTGTCCCATCCAGACCTTGGGGTGATTAGAGAAGCAGAGCATCAGGTTCAAGAGGACAGTGGGACACGCTGGTAGATCGCATCTTTCTAGTTTTTGGAAAATATGGTAAGAACCACATAGAAGAGTTCCAAGTTGGATCAGATATTTACTTCGGTATGGGAAGCCCGCACATGCGCAGGGAGTGTCATT
The DNA here is from genome assembly GCA_035772735.1 of Datura wrightii. Classification (NCBI taxonomy): domain Eukaryota; kingdom Viridiplantae; phylum Streptophyta; class Magnoliopsida; order Solanales; family Solanaceae; genus Datura; species Datura wrightii. The sequence goes on from JASDFA010000006.1 coordinate 35,442,583, forward strand.
TAGCCAGACAGGGTGATAGCAAAGGTCGTGCCCAGACTACTAGTTTAGCAGCAGCTCCAATAATATGTCCTTCTTAACTGGGTGCATCCACTAGTGCAGGTGGTGGTTAGTGTCAGAATAAATTTTATGCCCGTCTTGTCAGGAGCATGAGGTCTCTCCAAATGTGGTCACTATTATGTCGCAAGTATTTCATCTTGATGTGTATGTATTGTTAGATCTAGGGGCTACTTTATCTTTTGCGATGCCTTATGTTGCTATTAGTTTTGGAGTTAGTCTCAAAATCCTAGCAGAACCCTTCTCAGCCTCCAACTGGGGTAAGACAAGGCGAGAAAACAGCGAGCAAGGTGGTGAGATTGTAGACACAATAGTTTTCCTATGTAGGGGGACTAGGCTTCAACATCCCGAAGGACGGCTTGCCACAAAACCTGGCTTCAAAATCTCAGAGGACGGCTTGCCAAGTCAGTCGAAAAGTAAATTTCATCACGGACATAAAAGAATTTCCCTACAAAAAGGGGTTGGCTTCTACATCCACCCGGACGGTTTGCCAAGCTACACAACTCGGGAAATCTTTTACTCTACTTATAAATTTAGCTGTTTATAAACTTCAAAAAACTATTGTACTTGTAACAAACTTGCTTACCCAACATGTCGAGGCCCTATACTACTTCAAAAGGATCAGCCATACCATGCCTTTGGAAAGGAAGAACAAGAGAGAATTTAGCAAACACTCATATTATTGAACATAGGAAATTTTTACAAACTTTGGCTAACTCTAAAATTCTTTTCAACTCCGGTTTACAATGGACAACCTTGCCTCCTTTATATAGAGGTTAGGAGACTACAAGATAAGACTCCATACAAGATATACTTGGCACACCTTTCTAGAAAGCCTAACAAAACAAAAACAGCACATCTATTTACATAGCCTGATAAAGACAAATCTGGCACACTTATTTAAACAAACTCATCTGCAAAGCCTAATAACAACATATGCCTTATAAAAATGGCCTAATAAAACGGCTAGCCTAATATGTACAAGGAAGCCCATGTGATGGCATGTGAAGTGGGGCCCGCTTTCGTCCACATATGGGTAGTAAATTTTGGCGGGTGATCTGAGACGGTGAGCTTCCAGATTCTTGCACACGTCTTGCACATGTTATCAACCATTATCCGGTGGGACAACGTTCGGAGGTGCAACTGGTGGGTTTGAGCATTCTCCACCTGGATTCCACCGAAAGCCATGTTTGCCATTTAAGAAGCTCGTATCATGCAAGCTTCATTTCAGTGATCTCGTAAAGTAGCATTTTCTGCTTCATGTTTCTACCATGTCTTGCTCCATATTTTGAGAGCTCCGTGATGGAGTATTTGATGGGATGTTCATCCTGATCCATGTGATGGCTTGAGTGATTTCATCCCTGGTGATCTCGTAGGGTGCCTGATATTCCTTTGCTACTTTACGGACTTCTTCCCAGTACGGATGTTTATCAATGTGGTTCCATGGCGCCCATTCTTTTGGCCAAACCTCTTTTGGAATGAACTTATTTTTCTGGAAGATAAACCTTTGTGCTTCATAGTATTCCTCTTCCAAGGACAAAATAGATACTGGAAATCGCCAACAGAAAGAGAGTTCTGGCTCAATATGGACTTTCCCGCAGATTAATTTTATCAGTCGACGCAACATGAATATCTTAGCAATGTATGAATTCTTGAAGCATTGAACCCAATACTTCTGTGGTTTGAACCACTGTAGAAATATTTTCAAAGCTGGTTCAATCTTGTCAAAGTCCTTGAATACGTTGCATTTGAATTCCATTAGGATGTAATACTGGTGACATAAGTACTAGAAGAACCATAAGAGTTCCTGTGGAAAATCATTAGCAAGTGGCATGAACACGTGACAGAACGGGTATTCTAGATTGACTCCATAAGGCTTTAGGATGGATCCTCCGTATTTTCTGATAACTTGTAGCTCGTAGAAAGTTCGTCTTTCGGTCAAGATGGATGGATCGAATGAGTCCACATATTGACTGAACAAGTCTGGTGGATGTCTTGGTAGCCTCAATGACCTGGGACCTGGTGGGTTGGTAATCATGAACACATGGCTGGCTGGTTCTTTCATCTTCTTGGGTTTTTCTTGCAAAAACCTTTTTACGAATTCATTTGGTCAGGACAGGAAGTCTGCCAGGAAATTATCTTTCCTTTTTAGGTGCTTCACCTGGAACTTGTAGGGTGAGAACCATTGTGCCCATCTGAGAATTTGCAGGTGTGGAAGTATCTTCGGATTTAACCGGATCATCTTCGGGAATGCCTTCATATCCATCTTGATCAGGAATTCAGTGTGAATTAGGAAGAAGTTGAAATTCTTGATTCCATTCTTCACTATAAGAATCTCCTTGAAGGTGGAATGGTAGTGTTGTTCTGAATCCTTGAAATAGTCCGCTAGCATATCCACTTATCCTTCTATGGTCATCCTTTTCTTCCATAAGAACTGCACTCCAGTATTCATTGCTGGCATTAGTCTTCAGTATCTTCTTTCAATCTGAAGGAATATGGAGAGTCTTCACCTGTTGGGACACCTACTTGATTCTTTGGACAACTTCATCCTGCTCCTTACCCCATGCTTGGGCATTCTTTTTAAGCATATTTGTAAGCGGTGAGATATATGTAGAGACTTCAGGAATAAAATCTCTAACATCATTTATAATCCCTAAAAATTATTGAAGCTGCTTTGTGGTGAAGTTGATGTCTGGGAATCTGAGTAATTCCTGACATATGTGCGGACCTGGACTATATGCTCCATTGCTAAAATGCACCCCTAATAAATCAATTTCTTTTTGAACAAGGATCATTTCTTCATAGAGAGCATAACTCCATTTGCTCTTACCATATCATGAAAATGATGGAGTAAGGCAAAGTGTTCCTCCAGAGTATCACTAAACAATAGGATATCGTCAATGTATAGTAGTGAAGTGAGGAGGATAGGCTGAAAGATTTTTATCATGGCTTTTTGGAATAGAGAGGGTGCAAGTTTTAGCCTAAATGATATAACCTTCCATTGGAAGTGTTGGTCAGGAATGCAAAATCCTGTTTTTGGTCTTTCCTCAGGATGTATGCCTAATTGCCAAAATCCAAATTTGAGATCAAACTTGGAAAAATGTCTAGCTTTGGCTAAGTGTGAAAATAGGGTAAGCCTATCTGGTATAGGGAATTTATCATCTTGGAGGAAATGGTTGAGTGGCTGGTAGCTTATGACTAATCTGAGTTTACCTCTTGTCTGATCAGCTCTCTTGTTGACATAGAAATCTTCACATGCCCATTGAGATTCAGAAGACTCGATCAATCCAAACTCCATGAGTTTAGCGCACTTCTTCTTTGCAAGTTGAAGGTGCTCTGGATTCATGCCAGAGTGGCTTGCCTTGGTTGGATTGATGTTTTCATTCTTCTTGAATGGGAGTTTGATGAAGAATTCTTCATTCAGCCAGAGTGGGTTCCGACGTTTCTTCATGAACTCTTTATGAGATTTAACACATGAATGTTCCATCAACTGTTGCTTGACTTCTCTAATATTTTCAGTTTTAGTGATTTGGAATAAGCGTGAGACTTCTGAGTATGGCTTGAACTATTTTTTGAATGCTATTCCATAGGATCCAATATGGAGTCGATCCTTGAATTGTCTAAAGATATCGACTCCGATTATGAGATCCTTTCGTGGGACATTTGATCCGAATAACTTTGTTTTGAATTTTAGTCCTGGGAAGAACTCAATTGTTATCGGATGTTTTGTGATGACTGTGGTTTTCAGGATTTCATTTGATGCGGTGTTGAAGTTCCTAAAATGGAAAAATCATTGATCATCAGGAAGTATTGCTGGATTCATCAATGATGAGGCCGCACCAGTATCCATGAATGCAATGACCTGAATTGGCTTATCCCATTTGGACGGATAAAAGTTCAGCTGGACCTGAGGAATATTGATAATGCTGTTGATTTCCTCAAGCCTCTGAAATCTAGTAATGGTCATGCCCATGTTCTTCATATACATCCATGGAGAAAAGAGTGTCCTATGACGGCTTATCTTCTGCTGAAAGGAATGATTCAAGGTCATTGTCCTTGACATCAACGTATTCTTCTATCTCGGTAAGAAGCCGGATAGATCTTTTAGCTTGAGGATAGTTCTTTGCAAAATGTCTGATCTTGTGGTAGATGAAGCATCTGTCATTCTTCTGGAATCTACGTGGACGCTTTATCCTAAAGTATTTTGTTTGCCTTGTGTATTTGGATCTTCCTACAGTAGGCTTTGTCCATTTGAACTTCTTGTATTTCTTGTATCTGCTTTGCCTTCGAGCATGGCAGGAGCAACTTGACCCGGTGATTAGATCAGTTTTGCTGCAAGCTTTATCAAGGGCTGGATTGTTGTGCATGATCTGTTTTAGAGAAGATCTCTTTGTACAGATATCTTCTAGCTCCATGAAAATTGCTTGCCTTATATAGCCAACTTGGGGAATTGTGATTGATTGGAACTTTTCCTCGATAATCGTCATAGTTCGTCCTGCTAATATCTATGAAAGTCCTGCTTCAAACTGGTGTCTCCACCAAGTTCAAAGTATATTTTTTCCATTTTATGGAAATGAATATCAATGACATCTCTATCGAATGATACACATTTCATCTTGAAGAATTGTCTTCGTAGCTTTTCTTGCCTCTGGCCTGTATCTCCACAAAAGACTTCATGTAGGATTCTGATGTTGAAAGAAAAGTCTTGGGACGTGAGGAAAGTATTCTTTCATACATTCCCAGTGCGATCCACCAATCTCTAAGGATGCCAGAGAACCTTGATGTGAATTTTGACAGGATTAGATATTTCTCTCGTTCTACCAAGTGTTTGGTTACCATCCAAGTAAGGAAATCTTGGATCCTTTGTGGACATTTCAAAACCTTGACATCATTGAGAGTGAAAGTGTGGAATCCAATTCCAACCAATTTTGGCGTTGGTTGTTCTGGTCTTCTTTCTGAAATTGGGTCTTCTGTCATCCTGTCTTGATCATCATCGACTTCAGAAACTTCTGGTTCTCTAGGTTGATTCATGTATATCGGTGGATTATCTTCCTCAAAGGTGTCTAGTGAGAGATCCTCACTTGACTCAATCTCCGTTTCTTCAGTTTCATCAGTAGGATCACTGTCTGTTGTCTCTTCAGTACTGGATCCTGTGCTATCATTTTCGTCTAAGCCATAGAGTTTCGGAACAACTTGATCTAAGATCATCAAGTTTTTTGGATCTGGCTCCTTTGAACTTTCTCCAACCTCTTTCCTTCTTTTGGCCTTCTTTTTCTATTGCAAGAGCATCTTTCCTTTCCCAAACCCATTTTCTATGTCAAACTCAGTTTCCTCTTTGGGTTTTTGAGGATAAGGTGTGGGTTTATATGGAGTGAAAGGAGAGGTAGTACCTGGATGGGCCAATTTAGGTGGTGAGTATGTCTCTGATGACATAGGGAAAAAGGAGGATTTTGGAGAGTGGCTTTGGGTTCTTTGTGGCTCAAAAGGTCCATGTCTTAGTAGTTTGATTTGTTCTTTGATGTCATCCATTTCTTTTTGTTGCTATGAAAAGAAGTGAAAAACTGAAGTGCCTGGTGGACAGATCTCATACTGCATATTCTACGATCGTAGTTCCAGGGCTCGGATAAGGTCGGTATGTTGATTGGATGTCTGTTCCACTTTCTTCGCAATGTTCTCCACCTTGCTCATCATCTTAGTCTCTGTGTGAGCAATGTTTTTGAGGGAAGTGCCGATGTTGGTTCAGCACTTTGTTTTGGCAGATTGCATTTTCTGATTACCAGTTGATGGTGGCCTCAATATCACTGGTAGGGTTTTTTTCTCTAGTTGTCAACACAACATTTTCTTTGATATTTTTGGTGCATGGCTTACACCATCTTTTTTGAAGGGTTGTTGTGATGTGAATTCTGGAGTATGGCTAGAGCTGGATGGACTCATCCTAAAGATTTGAGGGTTGTGTGGTTTTTTTGGCTGAAATGGGCAGAGTTGGCCAATCTTAGGGTTTGTAGGAGACAAAGAATTCATATTTTCCTGGGTGGCTAAGGGAACCGATAGATGGATCCCCATCTTTATATCGCTTACGAAATTCCTTTTCAGAGCATCTCCCCTTCTTCTTTTTGGGTTTGGCCTTCTTCTCTATATATTCAACTTCATCCTCCAGACATTCTTCGCAGTCATATTCGATATCCCAAGGGGGCAGTGCCCGGTGAAGGGACATTTGAACCATCTTACGTCACGACCTTCATAATTGACTATTTGATCCAATCATGTTCACTCATGACAACTGGAAGGCTCCAATTGAATGGATCCTCTTCATCTTCAAGCAAAGGTTCAAATATAGGTTGGTACATCTAAAGAGAAAAGGTTGTGCTATTTGGTTTTTTGAGATGAGAGTGGTCAAAGATTATGGCTACAGTTTTATCCTATTTTTTGACAAAGATTGGTTCTATGGATTGAAGAGGTTCAACAGGAGGTTCTCTCATCCGCTCATAATTGGTAACCCATGAGTCAGGAAGGATATTGACAAGTTCTTCCTTTGGTATTTTGCTGGGTATTTGGGTGCATGTGGTAGTTCCATTGGTGGCATCTATATGTAGCGATAAAGCATCATCTCCACCCGAAAATGAAAGATCCATGGCATGGTTTTGAACTCGCCAAGCTATTTGGTAGTGAAGAGTTTCCTGGATAGCATCTCTAGCTTATAGAGCTCCCTATATTTGGACTTGGATCTTTAAGGCTTCTGTAAGATATGGGTCGCTTAGAGACATGTTGAAGTTCGGATATAATGTGACAAAAACTGTTCCAGCATTCAAGGTGATCTCAGTTGTACCCAAATTTGCATGTTGGTACTCCTAGTATCGAGTATCAAGGAGTGAAAGGTGCACAACAACAGGTTGGCCTTTCCTTCCATGATATGACAAGGCAATTCGGACAACACCAAAATGAATATGGGTGAATCCATGACTTTTCCATTGTCTGGGAAAATCATCGGGGATCTGCAGGGTGATAACCTGTTCTTCTTGAGTTGCAAGAATAGGATGCTGATCGAGTTTTGAAGCACCAACATATTCCTTTACCCCTTTAGGTTTGTGTTGGACCAAAGAACGAATTTGTAACCATGGATTGGTTGTCTTTTTGGCAAAGGCAGAATAAGGATTTAGGAGAGGTAAATATGTATTGGACACTTTGTTTTTATCTGGAAGTATATCTACTGCATAAAGATAGTCATATTTACAAGACAAAATTTTACTAAGTGTAGGAGACATAGGTACTTTAGTGACGGATTTACAAAGACTCGACGAAGAGGAAGAAGAATATTTACAAGGACTGGACGTAGACTCACTTATAGCTATTCAACAGCTCCTTCCTCCAAAAGGACATGGTTCTGGCTCTGATACCAACTGGGTAACCGGATGGCTATGATACCAACTGGGGTAAGACAGGGCGAGGAAACGACGAGCAAGGCGGTGAGATTGCAGGCACAAGTCCGTGAATCAGTTATAGCTCGACAGGTATACGAAAATTTCCCTGTCATAATCCTCCATAAAGTCACCTCAGCTGATCTAGTATAGTTAGACATGACTAATTTTGATATTATTTTTTATCACGATACAAACGTAGGTCCGGATAAAGACACGTGACAAGGAATCCCGGGAGGCTCCAAGTCGACCCATGACATGAACATAGCAGCTAAGAGCATAAAACAAGTGGAACCTGATAAAATAAAATAAGCTTAAGTGAAAGTCTGCATACATATCAATCTAAAATAGAATCAACATTGACAAGCTAATTTTCTACATATTGGCTGAAAAGCCTCTAACATAACTGATGAGATGATGGGTGATCTTGGGCAGATTTATATGCCCAAGTGATACTCAAACGTATCATTTTTACCTTGTTTGTTGTGCAATGTGTATATAATATCATGTATTTGGTAATAAAATGCGAATTTATACTAACCAACATGATTACCATTTGTTTTGCAGGATAATGTGATTTTGAGAAGCTAAAATGCGTGTTGGAACTATGTCGGAGTTGGACTGGGATGCGAGCGTGGAAAAGGCCTTGGATGGCACATTTTACAGTGGCTCCGCGATGGAGCCGTGCCACGCTGCCATCGCGGTAGCACACTGCCTGGGCAGAAATAAAATTGGCAATTTCCAGTGTGCCTGCGCGTCAGCTCCGTGGCACGGAGATAGGCCTCCGCGATGGCCTCCGTGCCACGTTGAGGCCAATTATCCGGACCCTGCAATTTCCAGAGAGGGTCCGCGTCCACGCCGTGTCACGGAGGCAGTGCTCCGCGTTGGCCTCCGTGACACGTTGCTTGTTATTCCTGGAAAAAGTTCCCACTAGTATAAATAGCACACTTAGGTTATTTTTAAAGAGAGTTTTTTTTAGTTTTAGTTTTTTTAGCCTGAGTTCAGAAGTGGAGAGCAGGAACGTGGTTTTGTGGCAGTTGAAGAATAGAAAAGATAAGAGTTTTCTTCTCTTCCCTTCTTCTTTCCTTCAATTGTATGCATGATTAACACTCATTCTAGGATGATTAATCCAAGAATGAGTGGCTAATTCCTTTCTTGCTGAGGTTTTGAACTTGTGTAATGAATGTTGGTAATAATTGATATGGTTTCTTCTTCTTCTTGCATGTTGTTCTATTAATTCTTGTGTTTATTACATTATTGATTGGCCACCATTAATGTATATCTAAAAAGTCCAATTTCACTCGAGAGAGCATGAAATTGGAAAGTTGTGAATTAATAGTGTATTGTTCTTAACTTGATTTGGGAAAATTGGGTTTTGATGTGCTTTCTTGACAGAAATATACTTGAAAGACGTATTAGTCAATTTAGGAACCGGAATTGGAGTGTTAGGTCATAAATTGGATTTGATCACAGAAATGTAGACGGGTGGTTTATGATTCTAAAGTGAAATTAAATACGGAAGTTTTAATTTCTAGGCAAACGTTCTTGGCTAGCAATATGAAGAAGAGAATGACCAAATTATCATGATTATCAAGTTCATCACTCGTTCTTAACCTTGGCATGTGCATATCCATTGTCTAAATTCAAAGTAAATAGTAGTTATTAATTTCAGTATATAATTAGTTTAGAAACAAAACTCACTCAAATCTTGGTTGGATTGTTGTTAACATAGTTAGAAATAGAATAGAGATATAGTAAACTAGGCAGTTTTGCATATCTAGAGCAGCCTCCTTAGATCGATACTTGGCTACTTAGCCACTTTATTACTTGTTTGACCACGTACACTTGCGTGTCGGTTTTTAATATATACCGAGCAGCGATACGCGCGCAACAATTTTTTGGCGTCGTTGCCGGGGAGGCTAGGCGATTTGTGAAATTGTGTTTAAGTATAAATTTACTGTATTTTTGTTTTATTTTCTTAAGTGTTGACAACTTGGTCTAGTGTTTGTTTTAATTCTTCTTTATTTTATTTTATTTTTCTGCTTGTTCGTATACCCTTATTGACATAACATCGTGGAATATAAATGGTTTCAATGGTGGATACTCATATTCTAGTGAATCTTGTCTGAACTGTGGAGGACCCCACTTGTGGCAAAACTGTAATACGTGCAATATATGTGGGTGTCAATATGGCCATTGGGGTGATTGTCCAAAGGCATATTCCCCTCCCCCAAGCCCCTACTATGATCCTTCTGTTATTTTTTCTGAATATAGGCATGCTGAAAATGAGGACTTGGGACGCCAAGCTCGAATAGAAGACATGTTGAAACAACTCTTGGAGCAATCAGAAGCAATGAAGGAGGCGATGGCAGTATTGAGAAATCAGCAAGAAGAGCATGCAGAGGCTCTAGAAAGGATGACCATCAAATTCACGGAGATGATCGCTGAAGCTGAAGCGTGTGATAAATCACAGACAACAGTTTTAACCGATATTCAAGAGGAACTACAAGAGGACGACAAGGGTGAATTTTTGGATGAAGCCCAACAATTCGAATCTCTTGAGTGTCCCCGTGATGGGCTCACACTTATGGAAAATCCATTCTTGGAAGAAGAGTTAGCGTATCCCCCAGTCGACTTTAATGGTGAGATAGATGTCGATGTCGAGAAGGTATATACAAGTAAGGAGGTCAAGCAAAATACAGTTTCAGAGTTGAGGTGTATTGGACCACACTTTACGCATTTTTCAACATTAAATTTGGTTGACAACATAGAAATAGAGTCTTCCAAGTTTGTAGAGAAATGTCTAAAGGAGGACCAAGCACCATATATTTTGAAATTTGCTAACTCAGAAAGACAAAATGACTTCGCTTACTTAAGGACCAAGAAATGAAAAAGGCAACATCTATTGTTTGGTCCTTACAATTTTTCACCACCACCCCTGGAGCATAAGAGGAAATTAGAGAAGAAATTAGGGGTGAAATTCATATCCTCAAGGTGGAGGAAAAAGTGGTGAAACTTGGTACGTTGTGCCGCGACGTTAAACCAGGCGCTGCACGGGAGGCAACCCGTGAAAAAAATATTTTTTTCTTTCCTTAGTGTAAAGTTTTTCTTTTATTCTATTTTCTTTTCTTTTTCTTGACTAGGCTTAGATTTGCGTTTTATTTAGTAAATTTTTTTATTTAGTAATTTAGTAAATTTTTTATTTTTTAGTATGGAATCTATTAATTTAACCAATTCTTCTTTAGTGAGGTGATTTTCAGGTATACTGGAGGAAAAATACGTGGAATCGAGGAAACGAGGCGAGGTATGAAAAATAAAATTTGATGGTGAAACAGAGCACTGGCGCGTTGGCGCCGTGTCACGGAGGCAATGCTCCGCGTTGACCTCCGTGACACGTTGAAGGCAAATCTGGAATTTTTTAAAATTCCAGTAAGCCAACGCGTTGGCTCCGTGTCACGGAGGAGGGGCTCCGCGTTACCCTCCGTGACACGTTGCCCTTATCCCAGTGCCGGGTCACACCGGGTTTCCGGGTGACCCGCGTGTTTCCTTTAAATAAACCCCCGATTTTTGCCCATTTTCCCCCATTCCCTATACCCTCCGCGACAAAAACACCCATTCCCCTACCCCCAAGCTCCGTGCCACGTTAAGAGGCAAGGAAAACGTCAAGTTCTCATCGATTCTTCAATTCCAAGGTATGTTTTCATCGTCTATCGCAATTTTTTGGTGATTTTTGTCAATTTTGAGCATGTGAGGTGAGATATATATCACCCTAGGCAGAAATTAAACATGACGTGAATTATTTTGTGATTGATTATGTTCGGATTGTTGTAGTTGACGTTTGAACTTATCGATTAATTGAATAATCTAATGTTGATTATCAAAGTGAATTCTAGGGCTTGGGGTTGTTGAATTTTAACTTGGGTAACTTGATAGTTTAATGAAATTGATGCCGGGGTGTGTTTATTATTTGAGATAAGTCGTGGTAACTATTGTATAATTGTTGAAAGTCGACTAATTCTCGAATTGTTGTGGGAAAGTGCATAATATGTGAATTGGTTGAATTGCTTAGATTAGTTGTATATAATAGGTTTGTATTGGTGTTTTTATTTTGTTGTTGTTATTGTTGCTAAGTGCTATGGGTGAATAGCGGTCGATAGTAGGATTGGGTTAGCTGTATGAAGTCTGAGTAGTTCGCTAGATGTTATGTTGTCGAATTTTTGTGAACGCACTAAGCAACATGTTTATAGTTGATTGTGTTTGGGGTGTAAATAGAGCTATCCTTGCTAAAATGTTGTAAATATTGTTAAAGACTAAGTGTGGGGTAAATTTTGTTTAACCCGACCTTAGCCGAAGCTAACAAGTTTTTAGCTTAACGTTGTGCTTGTCTGTGTAAATTGACAGGTACAATGGCCAGCCGACAAGATAAAGGCAAGGGTGCTTCAACCTCAGGCACCGGCAGAAAGAGAATGAGACTGGGCACTGCTGTCCCAGCTGCACCTGCTGTTCCACGCGGTCAACACCGCCGATACGGGACACGATGGGTCACCGATGAAGGGAAGAAATGGTACGCAAAGCATAAGGAGAACAAGTACTTCCCGGAGGAACATATAGCAAGGGAACCACTTGCACAGGAGTTCCCTCGCATTGCACAGAGGATTGAGGCAGCTGGGCTCAGCTTTATTTTTCAGGAGCCCAAGGAGTGCAACATTCACCTGGTCCGGGAATTTTATGCAAACTGGAACCCGGCCATCAGGAGCCATACTATTAAAATCAGAGGGCAGATTGTCACTCTGGAACCCCAGCAGCTGAATACCATCGTTGGAGCGCGGGACACAGACGCCCACGTTCTCCGCCAGCTAAACATCACCCCACCGTACGCCGACATCAGACGTACGTTGTGTGGGGCTCGATCCACAGCCCGATGGAGCAGACACAAAGAGAGGGGTTACCATCAGACTCTGCCTTATTCGCAGATGAACAGGGAGGCCAGAATCTGGCTAAAAATTGTATGTTCGTGTCTGATCCCGGGAGAGCATATGACAGACGTGACCCGGGATCGTGTCTGCCTGGTGTATGCCCTTATGAAAGGGCTTGAGATTAATGTGGGGGCGGTCATAATATCCGCCATGAAGAGATCCAGACTACACCAGGGCCACAAATACGGGTTTGGCGGACTCATCACCACCTTCCTCCGAGGGCTCGACATTGAGGAAGAAGCCTTGGATTACATTCCGCAGTTGGAGCGGAGGGCCCTTGATGTGACAAAGACCAAGGCCCCCGACACTACACACGGACCGGTGCTGACTCTGGGCGAGCGACATGCTCGTGATGACCAGTATATGGCCCGTATGTTTGGCATGCAGATGCTGCAGCTACGGATAGGTGGGAGACTAGCCACCGAGGATGAGTTATGGCAGCTGGAGCTGGACTACCCCTTTGGCGAGAACGCCAGAGCTTTATGCAAGGTGGGGCCAGCCTTTGTGGAGCCGATTGATGACGACGTCCCTACTGATGAGGAGACACGTCGTGAGGACTCTGATGTAGAGTCCGATGACGACGATGGAGCCGATTCGGATATGGGCGACGAGGCCGCAGCACCGGATGAGGAAGTCGAATATTTCAACTGAGCAGGGAGTTCCACCACCCATATGTTGTGCTTTGTATTGTTGTGAACACTGGGGACAGTGTTCGATTTAAGTGTGGGGTGGGGAGTAGTTAGGTGCTGGGTCATAGGCTCTAAACTTGCTGTATAATTTTTCCTTGATGTTTATGTATGTCTGTGCTTTCCCTGTTGTTGTGAACTGATTTCGTGATCTATGTGTATATATTTGTGTTGTGGCTGATGATGTGTGTTTTGAAAGTTATGGTTGCCTTTGTAAATATTTTGTAAATTTTGTAAATATTTTTTCTATCGATATGATCGATATTTTTCAAAATTTTTGCGAAAAGATTTTGGATTTATCAACATAGTTTGCAAATATTTTCTATCGAAATGATCGATGTGTTGCAAAAATTTTGAAGTTTTATTTTTGGGTTTCTCGGAGTTTGTTTTCGGTTCTTTTATCGAGAATAGTCCCATTGAACCGATGTCATAGTTAGTGACCGTTCCCTATGATGGATGGATGACGACCGTCTTAAGGGAAGTGGTCGATAGGAGTAGATGTTTTGTTTTTAATTTCTTTGGTGGATTGCATCAATAAACTGTAGTTGCTTATGGTTGCTAAAATTTCGTTGCGTGTTGTAATTGATGTTCGAAATGTGAAAATGATTCGGTTGAAAGCATGCAATTTTGTAAATATGTTGAGTTACCTAGGCTATAGAATTTGGTTCATTATGATTGAGGCTTAATCTTGAATTCATGTAATTGACTAATTAAAGAGTCTGTGAATGCATCTTGATTCGAGCATGTGCATGAAGTGTGAAGTGAGGTTTTGCTATTCCATGTCATTGTGAATTGTCTAGAACTTGCCGGGTGTGTATACAAAACGAAATGAAGGAGGTGTAGTGTTGGAAAGGATGTAGGCATTTCTTTGTTTTAACCGTTAGTTTCCATTTTTTTCTTGTCAAATGCTACCTTTTTATATGTTGTATACCCTAGTCAGCTCGTTGAGCCTTTAGCCGATTTCTTTCTTTTGTCCAGAATTGTATGAACTAAGCTTTATTCCTTCTTTTCATTAGCCTTAAAGTCTTTAAGAAGCTCTTAAGCGCTTATAAAGAACAGAAAATGTTTCCCAAAGTGTTAAAGAGTGAAAAGAGTGAAAAGAAAAGAAAAGCAAAGTGAGGAAAGAAAAGGTGATGTTGAAGAGGCACCCGTTGTAATTAAATGAAATTGAGGGTACATGAAAACCTTCTATTTTGTGTCAAGTGTGCCTGATGAAATGGGCTGTATGAAAGTAAACCAGCATGAATGGGAGAAAAAGAGAAAAGAGAGGAACAATGTCCATGAGTCGATGGGAATGAGTTGAAAAGGCGCTTAAGGATGCTAGCGACTATTATTGGCTAATCCAATATATATATATATACTAGATCCATAGCCCAGTTACAACCCATTAAAAGTCCTATTTGATCCTACATTGCATTTCTTTATATTAGTGGAGTAATACACTAAGGGCAAGCCTATGGGTCATGACATGATGCATGTGAATTCTTTTGGGAGAGAGAGTGAAATTAATTTTTATATGCCCCTACTTGCATGTTTGTGTGCTGCATGAACATAAAAAGGGGAAGTTTCTCTCGAGTTGTGAGGGTACATGCTTGATGAAAGATTGATTTTCGTGTTGGATTTCTTGATTAGTTGATTTGCATGAGTTTGCCGATATCAAGAATCAATTCTTAAAAGTCTAGGAAGCCTCGATGTATTAAGGTCATTGTTTTGTACGACCAAGCATGTTTTCTTGATGATTTGCAAAAAATCGAATAATCGGTATGACCGTAACGTAAATGGCTGCACCATAGTGACAAAGGTTGAGATATGATGCGCATGATTTGTGTATGTGTTGTTCGAGGACGAACAAGGATTTAAGTGTGGGGTAAGTGATCTTGGGCAGATTTATATGCCCAAGTGATACTCAAACGTATCATTTTTACCTTGTTTGTTGTGCAATGTGTATATAATATCATGTATTTGGTAATAAAATGCGAATTTATACTAACCAACATGATTAGCATTTGTTTTGCAGGATAATGTGATTTTGAGGAGCTAAAATGCGTGTTGGAACTATGTCGGAGTTGGACTGGGATGCGAGCGTGGAAAAGGCCTTGGATGGCACATTTTACAGTGGCTCCGCGATGGAGCCGTGCCACGCTGCCATCGCGGTAGCACACTTCCTGGGCAGAAATAAAATTGGCAATTTTCAGTGTGCCTGCGCGTCAGCTCCGTGGCACGGAGATAGGCCTCCGCGATGGCCTCCGTGCCACGTTGAGGCCAATTATCCGGACCCTGCAATTTCCAGAGAGGGTCCGCGTCCATGCCGTGTCACGGAGGCAGTGCTTCGCGTTGGCCTCCGTGACACGTTGCTTGTTATTCCGGGAAAATTTCCCACTAGTATAAATAGCACACTTAGGTTATTTTTAAAGAGAGTTTTTTTTAGTTTTAGTTTTTTTAGCCTGAGTTCAGAAGTGGAGAGCAGGAACGTGGTTTTGTGGCAGTTGAAGAATAGAAAAGATAAGAGTTTTCTTCTCTTCCCTTCTTCTTTCCTTCAATTGTATGCATGATTAACACTCATTCTAGGATGATTAATCCAAGAATGAGTGGCTAATTCCTTTCTTGCTGAGGTTTTGAACTTGTGTAATGAATGTTGGTAATAATTGATATGGTTTCTTCTTCTTCTTGCATGTTGTTCTATTAATTCTTGTGTTTATTACATTATTGATTGGCCACCATTAATGTATATCTAAAAAGTCCAATTTCACTCGAGAGAGCATGAAATTGGAAAGTTGTGAATTAATAGGGTATTGTTCTTAACTTGATTTGGGAAAATTGGGTTTTGATGTGCTTTCTTGATAGAAATATACTTGAAAGCCGTATTAGTCAATTTAGGAACCGGAATTGGAGTGTTAGGTCATAAATTGCATTTGATCACAGAAATGTAGACGGATGGTTTATGATTCTAAAGTGAAATTAAATACGGAAGTTTTAATTTCTAGGCAAACGTTCTTGGCTAGCAATATGAAGAAGAGAATGACCAAATTATCATGATTATCAAGTTCATTACTCGTTCTTAACCTTGGCATGTGCATATCCATTGTCTAAATTCAAAGTAAATAGTAGTTATTAATTTCAGTATATAATTAGTTTAGAAACAAAACTCACTCAAATCTTGGTTGGATTGTTGTTAACATAGTTAGAAATAGAATAGAGATATAGTAAACTAGGCAGTTTTGCATATCTAGAGCAGCCTCCTTGGATCGATACTTGGCTACTTAGCCACTTTATTACTTGTTTGACCACATACACTTGCGTGTCGGTTTTTAATATATACCGAGCAGCGATACGCGCGCAACAATGGGACAACATCACCAACTAACGTGACAATGTTTGTAACTGAAATAACATAACAATGGATAACTGAATGTCCTCGAAGGACGAGGACTCACCAACACTGGATCAAAAAGGCCTGAGAGGAAAGAAAGACTAATTATGCGGCTGAGACTGATCCCTCGGACCTATATCATGAAATGATACAACATAGAGTATGCGGTCAGTACTTGCAATGTACTGAGTATGTTAGATAAGTAGAATGGACAGTTAAAAATACATAAGAGTTTATTAGAGTAGGACAAAATGAACATGAAGTAAATATCATATTATAAACATGAGGGCTCAAGGTTTTCAAACCATTCTTAAATTTAGTCATAATCATAGTCATAAGATAAACCTTATAAAAACATAACTTGAGCCCAAGTAACATAAACGTAACAATGCATAAATCATGAGGAACACTGGGAGAACACGTCTTAACCGACACCATCATGATAGAGCTTACATGATACCCCAACTATCTCGCTCAGGTGGGTAGAGCTATCCCAGGCTTTCAAGGCAAGGGACGTGCATGATGTGATATCACAAGAGGGGAATTCATAAATACATATACCTACAATGGCACGTACTTTTGAGACCACAGGGTTTACCTGAACGTCGGGTCTACTCGGTGCTAGAAATTGCTCCTAAAAACATGCATATGAGGCTCACATCGTAATCGTGAAACCATTCATGAAGTTCATGGCCAAATAAATCATAACATACTTGATCATACTTGAAATACATAATTAGCCATGAATAAGGGCCTGTGAGTCAGCCAAAAGTCATAAATTCATAAATCATGATGAACATACATATTTGTGAAAATTCATATACTTGATATTCATAAATCCATAAAAGTGCTTGAAGAGAAATCATAACATGAATCGTAAATCATAATTTAGGCATAGTAAGATCAAAATCATAATAGAATCATAATTTGATTTTTCATGAAATTTTGCATAATTGGACATAAGTTGACTTGGATTTGAAATCATAGAAATTATAATCAATTTAAATATAAAATCTTCCCATAGATCTTAAAACAACATTTAGAATATAAAGGGAATTGACCCATAATCAAATCAAAAAGAATTCCATAAATTTGGGGTTAAAACCCTATAAGATCATCAAATTTACTTTAATACTTGAATTCATGAACATGGAGGGATTGGGGCATGAGAGTGAAGAGGGACACTCATTCACAACCCTACATACCTGTGTAATCTGATCTTACACTCTCCCTTGAAAGCCCAAAGGAATTGGAGAAGAAATTGGGGAGTTCTAGGCTTGATCTTCCCTTAGTAATCCTCTAGTTTGCATGCATGGGGAGAAAATGGGTTAGAATAGGTTAAGCACCCTTAAAACCCTCCTAACTAAGTTCAAAATGACATAGTTTAGGACCTTAGAGCATAAGATTTACAAAATACCCTTAATGAAAAATCTATAAATTGAACATTGCTAGTGACCACGACTCATACCACGAGTCGTACATCATTCCCACGACTTGTGGTTACCATCCGTTACTTCCATCCAAAATATCCTAAGTTCTCAAACCTTCGAATGATGACTTGACAGGATGAGTTGTTACTCGACACAATGACCCATTGTTTCCTTTCATCGTCATCACTGACTCCACAAGTAGAACTTCTGGAACTTCCACCACGAGTCAACCAATGAATCGTACCTCCAATCCACGGGTCGTTGGACCCACCCATTTTCTTTGTGCAAACTTTCACTACACCTCCTCATAAGCACTTACTACGACTTGTTGTTCCTTACAATGAGTCATACCATGACTCGTACCATCTAACCCTGGTACCACAGAGATGAACAATGACTTCAACCCATGACCCGTTACATCACCCTTAAAATCATCCCTGGACTCGTTAATACTGGGCCTCCTGCTGAGGATTCTGACCACGAGTGGTTCCTACGGATCGTAGGTCCTTCCTATGACTCGTACCATCAGTTGTTTTGAGTCAGAATCTCAGATTTTTTCTGCTATTCCTATTTCAAGTTCTGAGTCTAGTCTTAGGAATTTTATGGGTATTACAATATCTCCCGCTTGGGAACATTCTTCCTCGAATGTAGGGTGAACATACTAAAGCATTGGGGAAAACCCGTCATCCCAAATACTAAACATCTAGAGCTGAAAACTGATAGAGTGACTGACCCCAGACCGAGACACATGACTTGAACTAAATTCATGAATCACACATACATACATTAACATGAAAGAAACTGGGACACATGAACTAAACATGAAACTAAATAGAGTACTAAAGACGAAATAGATACCTCAAGCTAGAACTGAACTGGAAGGGAATAGATGAGGGTATTTAGCCACCATAACTGCTTCGGCTTCCCACGTAGCTCCTGCAACTTGCTGCCTCTAAAAAACCTTTACTGAAGCTACTTATTTGTTTCTGAACTTTTGAACCTGACAATTAGGTATTTCAATAGGAACCTCTTCGTAGCTAAGGCTATCCTTCACACCTACGCTCTCCACTGGAACAACCAAAGATGGATCACCCATGCACATTTTTAAAAGAGACACATGGAAAGCTAGATGTATTGAAGCCAATTCTGAGGGCAACTCCAACTTGTAAGCCACCTTGCCGACACATCTCACAATCCTATAAGGACCAACATACTGGGGAATAAGTTTTCATATCTTTCCAAACCTCATCACTCCCTTTATAGGAGACACCTTCAAAAACACCCAATCATCAACTTCGAACTCAAGTTCTCTCCTCCTCACATCCGTATAGGACTTTTGGAGACTTTGAGCTGTTCTCAACCTTTTCCTTATAAGCTGAACTTTCTCCATAGCCTCATGAATTGAAGCTGGTCCTATCAAAGTAGCTTTAGTGACTTTGAACCAACCAATAGGCGATCTGCACTTCCGCCCATAAAGAGCCTTAAATGGAGCCATCTAAATGCTGGAATGGTAACTGTTGTTATATGCAAATTCAATCAGAGGTAAATGATCATCCCAACTACCTTTGAAATCAATTTGACATGCTCTCAACATATCCTCAAGAGTCTGAATGGTCCATTCAACCTGACCATCTATTTGCGGGTGAAATGTTGTACTAAGCTTGACCTGAGTACTAAATCCCTTCTGAAACGATCTCTAAAATTGGGAGGTAAATTGAGTACCTCTATCTGATATAATGGAAAAGGGAACTACATGAAACCAAACTAACTCTCAATTTATTATACCTCGGGAACTCAAAGATCGGACCCGGGAGTTGAAATGGGGAAAAACTAAAAATCTATGTTGCAGGTGCAGAACGAGTCATTGGATGACTCGTGAGACCAGCCCACGAGTCGTCAGGTGACTCATGGGAAAGGCTAGTAAAGAGTAGGAAGTTGGAGGATAAGGGTTCCCCACGAGCGAGGGAAGGACTCGTGGTCAGTCACCACGATTCGTTAGGTCAGTCGTGGGGTAAAGGTGTGTGAAAAATTGAAGAGGTCAACTAGTGTACTTGACGGGAGCAGACCACGACTCTTTAGGTCAGGCAACGAGTCGTGGTGTGAGTCATGGGGTGACTTGTAAGTAAGGTGATATGATAGAAGCAGTGAACTTGACGACTCGTGGTCACCCATGACGAGCCGTTACATGATCCGTTACGAGCCCAAGAGTTTTGAAAAGCAGTGTACCTGACAAGCAACATGACGAGTCGTTAAGTCGTCCGTCAGGACCACCTGACAATTAGTTTCTACGAATTCAGTAAGGGTCTTTTCATAAATCCTAAGTTCCTAACACCTATACTACATTGTTTAAGGCTCATTTTACAGGGTTTGAAGAGGGGAAAACCTATTCTAAGCCAGTTCATTTCATACATGCAAACTTGAGGGTTTGAAGAGAGGATTTAGAGCAAGTTTTGAAGGTTTCCATTGGAATCTCATCTTGGGCAATCAGAGAAGTGGTAAAATCATCCCTTCCAGGTATGTAGGGTTATGAGTGGGTGTTTTCTTCCACACCCATGCCAATTCTCTATCTAGTATAAGAAATTCACATGATCAAGTTATGGGTTTTTTTACCTAATTGCATGATTCTTCAATTTCTATACATGGGGACGATTAGATTATGTTTATATTGATGAATTGTGAAGCTTGGGAAAATTATGAATTGTTTTCAATCAAAATTGTGTTTTCTAAATTATGAAATTTAATGCCCATGGATGAGAAGTTCATAAAAGAGGAGAATGATGATGAATGTATGATGATGAAACGCATGTTTCTAAAGCTACCCATGATTATTATATTGTTTTCAAAATGAATTGAGTAGATCCAAGTATGATAAAGCTTTGGGAAATGCCCACGTTAAAATGATGATTTTCCCGAAATAAGCTTACCACATTGTTTTGGAGCGAAGTCTCCCAAATTTCATATTATTAGCTTGTGGTATGTTGAGTTAAATATTCCTACATATAGCTTATCACATGATTTGTAGTAGATTCTCCCACTTATAATTGAGCTTGTGGTATGTTCGAAATAGAGCTTCTCATATGCATAAATTCATAATTGAGATGTTTGTTATCATTGAGCTTCGTTTCATACGATATCGGTTCTATGCATGATTTCATTATTGATCTTTGTCAAATGACAATGTTGAGCTTCATTCATACGATGTTGAGTTTATGCATGATATCATTGTTGAGCTTTGTCAATAGACGATGTTGAGCTTCATTATATATGATGTAGAACATTGCATATTTTGGGAGAAGAGTATAGCACTGAGAGGGCTAAGTCGATCACCCTATGCCTCCGAACTACGCGTCAATGTAGGTTGATACTATTATAGATTGGGACCTCCCTTGTGAGCTATCCCCGGCCCAAGTGGCCCATGATATTGATATCGATATCATGGTAGCGTCCTTAGCCTTGACAAGGTTTTGGACGGCTCTTCCACTTGAGTGTGATAGTCGGGACCACGTAAGCTCTATCACAGTATGTCGGTTAAGTGACGAGTCTCCCATTGTCTATATGAATCAAATTTGCATATTCATTACTCATTATTATTTCTTTAAGAATACATGTTCTAAAAGCAAGGTTTGGCTCATTCTTCAGCTTTTATCATAAATGTTATATTTCAGCTCTGAGTCATTTGAGTTAGTCATGATGTTATAAAGCTATGCATGATCATGTCATGATAAGATTGCGACTTCAGGATGAATGCATGTAGCCCTTCTTCTCAGACTTGAAAGCTTATGATATGTTATGAAATGTTTTAAATGATTTATTTTACTTAAACAGTTTTTCTTACCTTGCATACTCGGTACATTCCACGTACTGACCGCATACCTTCTATGTTGTATTGTTTCATGATACAAGACCCGCCTCGCAGCTATAGCCCCACTCTTAGACAGATTTTTGGAGTTTGTATCTGCTTGGATTGGTGAGTCCTCATCCTTCGAGGACTAGACTATCATTTTCCTTTATGTATTTCTAGTTTCAACATTGTTGAGTTAGTTGGGGTCTTGTCCCATCAACTTGTCTATACTAGAGGATTTTTAGACTTATGCAATGTTAGCTTCAGATGTTATTCTGATGTTATGTTGAATTAGACTTCCGCTGAGTTATATTGACGATTTCTTCAATTTATCAAAAGGTTTAGATGTATGCTTATGCCATGG
This sequence comes from Datura wrightii, assembly GCA_035772735.1. NCBI lineage: Eukaryota > Viridiplantae > Streptophyta > Magnoliopsida > Solanales > Solanaceae > Datura > Datura wrightii. Next base: position 35,464,719 of record JASDFA010000006.1, read on the forward strand.
ATTGACTTGGGATCTCTTGGGGTCGCTTGTCTTGTGTCTACGATCTGGGCCTCCGTTCGGGTCGTGACAAACTTGGTATCAGAGACATTGGTTTGAAGTGTCCTAGGGAGTCTAAAAGTCGCATTAAGTAGAGTATTTTTCATGGGTGTGAAGCATGCCACATTTATGACGAAGAGGCTACTAGACGTTTAGGAAATGTTCCCCTCTTTCGTGATCTATGTCGTGCAATGAAAAGTATTTCTATATTTCTAATTCGTGCTAATCGCGGTTGCAGAATCATGGCTCCTCTAAGAATGAACGGAAGGTGGAATAGAGGTGGTGAGGGCCACGAGAATGGAAATGGTTATTGACATCAGCCAGCCCCACCAGTTCAGGGGCCTCAAGCACCGGAGACAGCCGCTCATGTTGAGTTCCGGGCCGCTATTCAGATGCTTGCACAGGCCTTGACCACTCAGGTGAATCAACAGGACGTCACACATGTTCCTTAAAATAGCAATGCAGCGGCAGCCAGAGTTAGAGACTTTTTTAGAATGAACCTGCTGGAATTCCTAGGGTCCAAGGTAGATAAGGACCCATATGATTTTATTGATGAGATTGTCAAGATCACCTAGGTTTTGGAGGTGAGTAGTGTTAAGTACGTAGAGTTGGCCTCCTGCCAGTTGAAGGGGGTGGTGCATATCTGGTTTTGCCAATGGAAGAATAGCAGGGTCGCAGGAGAGGGTCCGATCACGTGGGAGGAGTTTCAGGTTGCATTCCTAGATCGGTTCTTCCCTCAGGAGATGAGGGAGCTAAAGGCAGCTGAGTTTGTAAAATTGAAGCAGGGAAGGATGACAGTACAAGAGTATTCCCTTTAGTTCACTCGTCTATCGAAATATGCCCCAGAGTTAGTGGCTGACTAGAGGGAGCGGGTGAGCAGTTTTGTTCATAGTATAGCAGGGTATTTAGACAAGGAGTTCCGGATTGCTATGCTTCACCAGGATATGGACTTTCCTCCCATGGTGTTGTACGCCCAGCAGATGAAGGTGGCTCATCGAGAGAGAGGGAGGCCAAGAGGGCCAGGATCAAGGATCACAGGTTCTCTTAGCAGAGGTCCGATGGTGGACACCGACAACAGACTCACCAGAGGTCATCTGCCCCGGCATCTTTGGCATTGAGTGTGCCATCCATGCCTAGACATGATCAGAGAGGGCAAGCTTCAGGCTCGAGGGGTCAAAGCAGTAGACCCGCAGATTCGAGCATCCTAACTTGTCGCAGATGTGGTGGGGGCCACATAGGCCAGTGCTTGGAAGGTTCAGGTGCTTGTTTTAGGTGTGGGCGGCTCGGACACATGCTTCGAGATTGTCCAGTAGTGAGGCAGGATCAGGTTGGGGGCCGAGGCCTAGTTTCTAGTTTATCAGCCCTTCCCCCACGCTCAGCACATCATGGGGCATCTACTAGCACAGCTGGCGGTCAGCGACATAACAGATTCTTTGCTTTAGCTTCCCGTCAGAAGTAGGAGGTCTCCCCACGATGTGGTTACGGGTATGTTGCAAGTTTTTCAAATTGATCTATATGCTTTGTTAGATCCGGGGGCTACCTTGTCTTTTGTGACACCATATGTGGCCAGTAGCTTCGGAGTTAGTCCTGATGTCTTGTCAAAACCCTTCTCAATTTCTACTCCAGTAGGTGACTCAGTTATAACTAGACAGGTGTATAGAGGTTGCCCAGTCTCAGTCCTTCCTAAGGTCACCTCAACAGACTTGATAGAGTTAGCCATGATCAATTTTGATGTTATTCTCGGCATGGATTGGCTATTTGCATGCTATGCTTCAGTTAATTATAGAACTCGGGCAGTAGAGTTTAGATTTCTGGGTGAGCCAGTATTAGAATGGAAGGGTGGTTCAGTTGTGCCTGTAGGTCGATTCATTTCCTACCTTAAGGCCAGAAAGATGATTTCTAAGGGTTGCACGTACCATCTAGTTAGGGTTAGGGATGTCGAGTCCAAAACCTTGACTATCCAATAAGTTCCAGTAGTACGTGAGTATCCAGATGTCTTTCCTGATGATTTGCTAGGTGTCCCTACTGAGCGGGAGATCGATTTCAGTATAGATCTTCTTCCCGACATGCATCCTATATCTATTTCTCCCTGCAGAATGCCTCCAGCTGAGCTAAAAGAGTTGAAGGTTTAGTTAAAGGAGCCTTTTAGATAATGGCTTTATTAAGCTGAGTAAGTCTCCATGAGGTGCACCAGTCCTATTTGTTCGGTAGGAAGATGGTTCTCTTCGGATTTGCATTGATTATAGGCAGTTGAACAAGGTCACCGTTAAGAATAGGTATCCGCTACCTAGGATCGATGATTTGTTTGACCAGATTCAGGGTGCCAAGTGTTTCTCCAAGATTGATCTCAGATCCGAGTATCACCAGCTTAGGGTTCGGGAGAGTGACATCCCAAAAACCACTTTCAGGACTTGGTATGGTCACTACGAATTTGTTGTTATGTCTTTTGGACTTACCAATGCCCCTTCATCTTTTATGGATCTAATGAACAGGGTGTTTAAGACATATTTGGGCCTGTTCATAATTGTGTTCATTGATGACATCCTTATATACTCTCGGAGCAAGGAGGAGCATGCCGCTTACTTGAGAGTAGTGCTTCAGACCCTCAAGGATCGTCATTTGTATGTGAAGTTCAGCAAGTGTGAGTTTTTGTTGAACTCGGTTGCATTTTTTGGCCACGTGGTATCAAGTGAAGGCATAAAGGTAGATTCTCAAAATATTGAGGCGGTGAAGAATTGGCCCAGACCGGTGAATCCATCGAATATCAGGAGCTTTTTGGGATTAGCGGGTTACTATCGGAGGTTCGTTGAGGGCTTTTCATCTATTGCAGCACCTTTGACCAAGTTGACTCAGAAGAAGGTAAAGTTCTAATGATAGGAGGCTTATGAGAAAAGCTTTTAGGAATTAAAACCCGACTCACTTCAGCACCAGTGTTGATCCTACCCGAGGGTATCGATGGATTTGTGGTGTATTGTGATGCTTCAAGAATCAGACTTGGGTGTGTGTTGATGCATCATGGGAAAGTGATAGCATACTCCTCAAGACAGTTGAAAGTCCATGAGAAGAATTACCCGACCCATGATCTTGAGTTGGCCGCGGTGGTGTTTGCATTGAAAATATGGCAGCATTACTTGTATGGGGTCCACATGGATGTGTTCATGGATCACAAAAGCTTGCAATATGTGTTCACGCAGAAAGATCTCAATCTTCGGCAAAGGAGGTGATTGGAGCTACTAAAGGACTATGACATGAGTGTCTTTTACCACCTGGGTAAGGTTAATTTGGTAGCGGACGCACTTAGTAGGCTCTATATGGAGAGTGTGTCCCATGTGGATGAAGGAAAGAAGGAGTTGGTGAAAGATGTCCATTGGCTTGCAAGGATGGGAGTTAGATTGGTCGACTCGACCGAAGGCGGCATTGTTATGCAAAATGAATCGGAACGTCCTTGGTAGTAGACGAGAAATCTGGGCAAGATGAGGATCCGTTGTTGGTAAAGCTGAAGGAAGCTGCTCGGAGTCAGAAGGTGGAGGTCTTCTCCCAAGGGGGAGATGGGGTGTAGAAGTACCAGGGCCATCTATGTGTTCCAAATATTGATAATTTGAGGTACCGGATATTGCATGACGCACATGGATCTAGGTATTCTATCCATCCAGGTGGCACCAATATGTATAATGATTTGCAGGAAATATATTGGTGGAGCAAAATGAAGAAGGATACAGCAGAATTCATAGCCAAGTGCCCGAACTGTCTGCAAGTGAAAGTTGAGCACAAAGGCCGGGAGGCGTACTTCAGGATATTAGCATTCCCACTTGGAAGTGGGAAGAGATTAATATGGATTCCATTATAGGCCTAGCTCGTACTCACCGACACTATGATTCTACTTGGGTGGTGGTAGATAGGTTGACCAAGGCTGCACACTTCCTATCGGTCTATCACGCCCCATAACTGGGGGGAGGGAGCGTCTGACTCCCCATACCTGACTAACTGGGAAGCCAACTATATGACATCTGTAGCTGTAACACTTAGGCCGTCCAAGCCACCTTTCACAATCAACTGGACACAAACTGGACCCATAATGTCTCAAAAATACAGGGTAAACAACTGAAATGCAAAAAAGGCTATGAGTATGCTAAACTAAACAACAAAAATCCAACAAGGCACAAACTGAATACCATGGTACACACTAAGTCCATAAAGCGTCTAAAGAGTAAACTGACTGATGGTCGGAATATGGCTCCAACCTAGCCATAACTGCATCTCAAAACTCTAACTGAAACAAAACTAGTCTTAGCTCTAGAAAGAAAGGAGAATACCAACACATCCAGTAATCTCACGAATTGTTACTGCAACTGGCAATCCCGATTTCTACCTGCACCTGCGGCACGAGCGCAGGTCCCCAGGTGAAGGGATGTCAGTACGAATGAAATATACTGGTATGTAAGGCAAAAAAACTGTAAACATGTAAGATAGCAATGATAACTGAGCTAGAAATAAGGAATGGTAACAACCTGGAATCCTGGAAACTGCAACCTGACAATAAGTCAATACTGAAGGGAAAATGCAACCAAGTAATGCATAAGAAAAACTATAACTCTAATGCCAGCAACCAGCCAACCATAAATCCATATATAAAATTCGTCCAGCCAGTGTACCATATCAGGGAAAAATAAAAATATCTTCAGTCGATGTATCACACCGGGGTAAAATAAAAATATCTCTAGACGTGGTACCACACTGGGATAAAATAAAAATATCTCCAGCCTATGTACCACACTAGGGTAAAATAAAAATATCTCCAACCAATGTACCACATCGAGGTAAAATAAAAATATCTCCAACCGATGTACCACACCGGGGTAAAATAAAAATATCTCCAGCCAATGTACCACACCGGGGTAAAATAAAAATATCTCCAGCAGATGTACCACACCAGTGTAAAATAAAAATATCTCCATCCGATGTACCACGTCGGGGTAAAATAAAAATAATTCTCAATCATAATCATAAATAAGGCCGATATGGCTTATATTAAGTCAATTTAACATGTATGGCATATAAATGAAAAATGTTAAATCTGTGGCCGAAATAGGCCTCTTTCGTAACCCATAAATGCAAGTGAGCACCCATCTCATGTAAAGTTAGAAAATATGCATATATATCACGTAAAGCTGTCAAATTATACATGAACATGTCAACTCAGTTACTAGAAGGACCTTCAAGAGGTTTAGACAACCTAAGAACTTTTGTAGGCTTACAAACAATGTCCTACAAATAATCCTACCAATTTAACATATTACTTGGATAGAAACATACAGAGCTCATTTCTACACAAATCTTTAACATCTGGGAATTACAAATATGTACTGCCTACCAGGTGGTTCCTTTACCTGTATCGACAACTATACGTTGGAATTTCATTGCCAAATTTATCATGTAGATAAGCACGTATAGTTCTTAATTCATTTGACTTATTTATAGGAAAACGTGGAAATTATAACTACGAACTTGGAGTTATTTGTCATATATATAGAGCTGAGAACTGAACTATAGGCATACAACGTATGAGACTTCTATATAATATATAACTCATATTTAGTTAACTGGGTGACCTCCAGGAGACTTCCTGGTATTCAAAGTTCTGAGCTTAACTAATCATTATCATAGCCTGCACTTATACTTACTTAGACATTAGGAACATTGGTACATGGGAGAATCTCTCCTCTGAATTTAAAGATAATGTCAACTACAACTAGTACAACATGACACAGTAGGCCTGCTCTGATTTGATCCCCTCTACTGCTGAGAACCTGATGCCCGTGAGCTCTCACTGGGTCCTGATTGCCCTCGGCTATCTGATCTACCACCCTGCTATTGCTGTGGAGGTAGGGGTCTGGGTGGCCTGCCTGATATTAGTGGCCTAGGTCCGCCTTGGAATTCTTTTTGTATGTCACTGGGTCTGGCCCTACAGCGCTGCTCTTGATTTGTTCTCGCTGTCTCCCGCTGTCGCTGCCTGATCCCCTCAATATTCTGAGCGAAGGCCTGAATGTGGGCAATGTCCATATCCTCCTGAAGAGTATCTGTTACACAAGTTTCCACGTACTCTGGAAGCATCCCCATAATAAACCGATGCATTCTGGCTGGCATAGTGTCTACAAAAGCAGGTGCATATCTGGCCAAGGAATCAATTCTCATAGTATATTCTCGGACACTCATCGAGCCCTACTCCAAGTGCAAAAACTGATCTACCTGGGCCTGTCGAATTTCCTGTGGCAAGTAGTGATCCAGGAAGGCCTCTGAGAAACTGGGCCAAGGCGAAGGGGGGGCGTTTTTGCCTTGGGACCTCTCTTAGCTCTCATACCATAACACTGCTATGTCCCGTATATGAAATACTGCTAACTCAATCGACTCCATGGGCGTAGCATGCATCACCCTGAAAAGCCGCTGCAACTAGTCCAGGAAGTTCTGAGGGTCCTTTCCCAATCTGTCCCTGTAAACTGCAGGAGACTCAGGGCAAGGAACTCCCAGACCCTTGAATTCCCAAGTCCTCCTAAAGACTCAGCAACAACTGGCACCATAGGCTATCGCTGAGCAGCCATCATCTGGGCTAACATATAGACAACGCTCCTAAACTCCTAATCTGATGGTATAAGTATTAGAGCCTCTAAAGGTGGTGCTGGCATGTCCTCTTCCATGGAATACTCCTGCCGTGTTGGAGACTTCTAAGGAGACCGAGATGAAGTCTCCCTATTGCCCTCAGATCGGGCTGGCTCTGACTAGGACACCCTACTAGTTCCCTCTCCTACCGCGGCATCTAACTTCCGGTCGGTCATAGTCTGTCATGTGTCCAAATTTTCTCTATAGATAAGAAGAATAAGGTAAGCTTAGGGACTCAACCCTATATAACATAGCTCTACAGCACGACTGAAAAAGAAAGAAAGGTAACCACACTATTATGCCCTATAGCCTCCTGCCTATGGAATGTGGTGCACAACACACCCATAGACAAGACCATACTAGATATGGCTTGCAGACTCCCTAGGATACGACCTGCTCTGATACCAAGTTTGTCATGCCCAGTATAGCACCAGGTGCTAGTCATGCCCTCCGGCCGACAAGGTCGTATAGCTACCTGTAAAATAAAATAGCTAACCAACAACAACTAATACTAAGGGATCTTATGCGGGCCAACAAGACCACCATGTGGTCTAGTTATCTCATAATGGAAACAAGCAATTAAAGCTATACTATAGCTGAAAAGGCTGCTAACCAATAGCTAAACTAGGCTCCACATGGCCATCACCCAAAGGAAAACATACATAGGCCCCACACGGCCAACAACAAAACTCATACTGGAAATCAGTAGCCTGCAAGCCTCTAGGAGTCGAATAATGATCGGGACAAGGCCTCGACCTACCCATAAACTGTACAACAAAAGAACAAACCTTCTAACTAACAACTTCGAGGAAAAAGGAGCTGATCAGACTGCTGACTCGACTGATGACTAGGAAAGTCCTGAGCTGGGTCTAATCGTACCTGTAGGCAAGCAATTATCACGCCACACATTGGGAGGCATGAATGGTACATAGTGCCACACTGGGATCTTACTGACTTGGCTGGGCTTATATAAATCTAGTGCATGCCTACAACTCAATTCAAGAAAACAACGAGCTATATCTCGGTTGTAAACACAACCTCCGACCGACAAGGCCGTATAGCCACCATAGCTAACCAACAATAGGTAACAAAAGGGATCCTATGCAGGCCTACAAGACCAACCATGCTTTCTAATTATAACATAAATGAAAACAAGCCACTATTCTAGGCCCCACACAGCCAACATACGAAACATAACTAATCTAGGCCCTACACGGCCAATAACAACCAACTGTCTACAAGCCTCTAAGAATACAAATAGTGGTCGGGACAGGGCCCCGACCTACCAAAATACTATACAAATAAAAGATGGTAATCTTCTACAACCTGGCAACTCCAAATGAAAGGAGCTAGCCAATGTACTGACTCTGACTAACTGCTACTGAGGATCCTGAACTCTATCCGTCTAGACCTGTAGTTAAGTAATGCAGCGCCCCACAGTTGGGCGTCAGTACAATATGTACTGAATATTTAAGGCAGTAAATAAGCTGAACGAAAGCTATTAAAGACTGAAAGAAAGTAGAAGGAAGGGGCAGAAGTCAACCTAAAAGTTTGCTTATTCATAACCTGCATCTAGTAAAACACTACACATATATGAGTTAAGATTTTACAATCATATATTCGTAAGCTATAGCTAGCAGAAAATAATGCAAACAAGAATCTAACCTAGCCCCCATAAGCCTGGAAGGTACAATCAACACAGAATAACCCGCCCGAGCCTCCATAAGCCCTAGCGAGCACACTTCAATCTATTACCCCTAACCAGGTTTCTATGACTCTACTAATGCTATATCTAACCTACCATTCCCCTGGGTCTGCGATTGAGCCCACTCAGCTCCTGATCTGTAGTTGTGTCTGAGTTAGGTGGACTTCTAATAACTGCATCCTGGGCTCCAGGCTTTATGGAGGGTGTGATGTTGATACGGCATAGAATTGGTAGTCCAGCCATGGAATGGATTGTATAAGGCCCTTAGGCCTCATCATCGTCCCTTGGGACGGCATATCGCTTCTAGCCCCTAGCTGGCGATGAAACAGCTAGTAACTCTGGGGTGGTCATGGAAGGATCCTAAGTGAGGAAACCTCACTGAGATGCAATACTAAGGTCTCGATCTAGCCACTCAAAAAGCATATCTGGCCTTCGGGGCCTAACGCGAGTGCTACGACACCCCTAGAATAATCTGTATGGCTGATAGCAGGCACACCTCCTGCTCCTGTATCTGATCAGAGAATCCCGATAGTGATCATAATCTCTAATGGTCTAGCCCGGATAATGCGAGGTCTGGAGTGGCCTAACAGCACTCTAAATGTCCTGCTTGGGAAACTATAACTTACAAGCAACTGTAGGGTCACAGATGACCAATTACCTAGTGTGTTTGCCTAGAGTGACTGTAGGGCTGCTACTGACCGAACATGCTTTGAGCGGTTGGTCCCTATTCCTCCGCAGGCAGCTTACTGACATCTTTAGCCTGAGGGTAATACTATGCTAACATAGTTCTAGTCCTCTAGACCTTAGCTTGGTCTGCTCAAATCCTATATGACTTTTCTAGGTGATCCCTAACCTTATTGATAACATTTATATAGACTTAACCACTCACGACAATCTATACTTGAATATCTTATAGGAACAGGCTGGGGCGTTGGCCCTGCCTCTAATTGCTAATAAGGTTCCCTTCCTTAGGGTACCCACAAGTCTATTTAACATGAACGACTGGGATGGCTTTCTGGGTGACCTATATGACGAATACTAAGTCAACTAGAACTGACAGTCACTAGTAGTAGCTAACTAGATGGAAGGTTGTCACTCAGTGCACTAGATAACCCTAGTGCCGCTAACTCTAAAGTATGGCCCCCCTATCTAAACTTCTGGTCCTTGGGCGTGAGGATACGCCAATGCCCTCCGGGCATACTTTCTTGACAATACAGGCACCAAACTGATAGTTATATTCTCTAGTGTGCCTATGTTGTTCAACTTACTAACTCAGGCCCAATAACTACCCACAAGCTTCTAAGGTCTAGGCCTGACAATAAAACATACAATTCTACTAATACAATGAATTGTAGAATAGAAGAGTTTCTATAAAGCTCCTAGCATGTGCCACACTTAAACATATTCTTTCCCGATAAGGGATACTTCTATATACTCTCGATATGCTTTCTAGCAGCTATCCAAAACTTATATAATCACGGTCTATGGATAGCAATTAATCATAACATAAGTACTCACAATCTACTGGTTGTAGCTAACTGCAACACATATATATACATACTCATTAACTACTGGCAACAACTAATTACAAAATACAGGATCATGGTCTTGCTTCATAGACATAAGTCGTATAGCTGTACAATGAGAATAACTTGTCGAAGAGATAAGCCTTAACATAACTTGATTGCCGATTCCCGATTAACTAGCGAGTTTCAACTTGCAATCGGCGCTTCTCTCCAATTGTAACCTTTATGCTAAGAGAATGGGAATAATTTTAATACTAAATTTGATAAAATGTGATAACTTTTGTTAACAATAACAACTATAATTCAACTACGTATAACTCGGTCAAAGACCTATAATTTTCCGACTTTAGAAGGGAGAAATGCTTACCTAAAGCCTGTGGTCATTTAGAAATCAGTTTGGAGTAATTTTGGCAACCTTTAATCGGTGGAGTTTCGGAATTGCCGAGAAAATTTTTGAGAAATAACTCCGTGGTAATGCTTTCCGTAGTCCTAGGACTCGTTACCCGAAGTTAATTTGAGATTGGACGGCGTTTGGTAGCGTAATTGGATGATAAACCAATGAAACCTACGGTTTCTTTCACTTCTAGCCAAAAGGATTTTTGCAAATGAACTATCAAGATAAGGGGTATATATATACTTGAGGTCAATGGCAGGGGGGCGCCCTGCACTGGTCATTGCACGAACATGCCCACTGTGTCGCGCCTCCCATCGCGCCCCAATGCCTGGCGCGTTGCGTTGGCCCCTCGCAGCCTAGCCTTGCCTGACCCTGCTTTCGAGGCTTTTCCACACGCGTCAAGATCTTCTTACCCGTCATAAATCTACACTTATTCTTACTAATCATTAACATTTATGGGGTGTAACAGTAATGCAGCACCCCAAAGATGGGCGTCAGTACAAGATGTAACGAATATGTAAGGCAGTAAATGAAAATGACTGAATAATACTGATAATGAAATTGAAACAATTCAATAGGGGGGACAGAGAGTTAACCTGCTGTACAACTAACAATAAATCGTGCAAATAAGAACCTTACCTGGCCCCCATAAGTCTAGAAGGTACAATCAACACAGAATAACCTGCCCGAGGCCCCCATAAGCCCTGGTGAGCACACTCTAATCTATATGCCCCTAACAAGGTCAAAGTGGGTCAATAGGTAACTATAGCCAACCTACCAGTCCCCTAGGTCTGCAACTGAGCCCGCTCAGCTCCTGATCTGTAGCTGTGTCTAAGTCCGGTGGACTCTTGATAATTGCACCTGGGCACCAAGCTCGACGAAGGTGAGTGATGCCGATACGGCATAAAAATAATATTCTAGCCATGGAATGAATATAATATGGCCCTTGGAACGGCATATCGCTCCTTGGAGCGATGTCATATAGCCTCGTAGGTGTTGACACAGCTAGTAACCCTGGGGTTGGTCACGAAAGGCTATACAGGGTAGGGTCAATACCAATTTGAACAGACGGTGCTAATCTCAGAGTAATAATAGCAGCTAACCACAAGAATCATGCTTATGGCGTTCTTTCGAGAATCTAGGTCGCATTATGATATGTCAGGAACAACTTGTCGAAAGGATTCGCCTTAACATACCTCGAATGCTGATTTCTGATTTAACTGGCGAGGTTTAACATGCAAACTGCAATTCTTTCCAACTGTAACCTCCATGCTGAGAGAATAGAACCAATTTCAATACTAAGATCGACAAATATCGATAAATTTTGATAAAAGAATTAATTATAATCCAACTTTGAATAACTTAGCCGAAAGTCTATAATTTCCCGAGAGTTCAGAAGGAAGAAATGTTTACCTAATGCTTGTGACAGAGTAGGAATCAATTTGGAGAAATTATGACAATTTTTACTCGACAGAGTTCCGGTTTACAGAGCGAATTTTCGAGAAATACTCCTTATAAATGCTTCGCGTAGGCTTAGGATTCGATACCTAAAGTTAATTCGTGTTTGGACTGCATTTAGCAGCGTAATCGGATGAAAATTGTATGAAAGTTGCATTCTATTTTTTCTCTGGTCGAGGGACTTAATATCAAATGAAATTCATTGAAGGAGGGCTCTATATATATAACTTTGGGCGGTGGACAGGGGGTCCATGTCACGGCCCCCATCGCTCCATTTTATGAGCGTGCAACACCGCCCAATGTAGAGGAGGGGGGTCCATGACACGCTTCCTGTCATGGCCTGCCCCCCAGCCCTCTCCCTCTGCTAACTCGATACTGTGCTCGTACGTCCCTACCCCAAGCCCTTTTCCATGCGTCGTACTTTAAAACTCTCGACTTACATACGAATGCACCGATTAAACAATAAAAACTTACAGGGTGTAACAATAACTTTCTTCAGAGTCTTTTGTCTCATGACCCATGTTTCACGAGCAAGTTGCAGTTTGTGTTGGTCCTTAAGAGAAGCAGCTTTGTCTTTCTTATATTTTGGATAATGCACCAGCTTGCTTTTCAACTCATAGAGTCTAGACGTCTTTCTCGTGGGGCTAATGTTAAAAGCCTACTCAGGCTTCACCTGATTTTAGTGATATATAACCTGGGATTCTATTTGGCCATTGAAGCATCTCTGGTGGAAATAGTATAGTCTCAGACTTGGAGTTTTTCCTCCAGTATGGACTCGCTCCGGGCACCTATCTTAATAGATTGAAAATGCATGGATTTGTCCTTCCGGAGATCAGCAACCTTTGAGCTTAAGCTATTGTCCTCCCCACTAATGACATTTTTCCTCCTCAAACTAATCCAATCTGGTCTTTAAGGCTCCATCTTTGAAAAGTTTCAATTCCAAAGCCTCCACCTCAGCAAATTTAGCCCCTCATTCGGCCGTTTTCTGCCTCAACCTCTTATGCTCGATAGTTAAGTCACTTTGCTCCTTTAGCATTCGTTGAATCCCTTCAGAGATCAAGACATTACCATACAAATAAAAAAATAAATATTTTTAATATGAAGATGTTTAAAATGGAAGAAATTAAAAGGATGGTTAAGTAACATCTTTACCATGGCACAAGTATGAGCGCTTTGTTAAACAAGCTTGCCGGAGAGACCTTGTCCATTTTTCCTTTATATTTGGCAATAACCAAAGGATAGAGATAATTAGAGAAGGCGACTGATAGGGAGAGCATATGCATCTCCTCGAAGACAATAATGGGGATTGTCCTCTTCTTCTCTAGATTGTTCACCGGAGCAGGGAAGACACTTGTAATCTCAGACTTAGATCCTAAAAGCTTGGCAGATTGGCTAGTTATTGCCCCCAGCATTACAAGTCATACAAGAGCAGAAAAGATAGATAAGTTTAGAGTAGGACCCAATGAGGAAGGCACTACTCCATCTTTAGTAACATGGAGAACAACAATAGCAGGGTTGAATGATATTGGGAAGCAGGAGTCAATAAACTCCATGAGGTTGACCTTCTAGAACAAACCACCAGACTATCCCAGAATCTGAGGTTGAGCTGTTGAGGTTTTCTTCTCAAGCTAGGATGAGTCATCAATGGTTTTTTAATCATAACGAGTATAGAAACACTCAGATAGTTTCTTCTTCTCCCGAAGTAGAAGCCAACAGTTTTTTGATCAATTTTTTGTCTTTTTGAGTGAAGGGCATCGAAAGCCGAAGCATGCCCGTCAATAGCGATGCTTGAATCTGCATCTTTCTTAAGGACCCAGTGTACAAGAGCTTGTGCCCCCTCTGGAGAAATTGGGACTCCACGGGTTTGTGCCTCGGAGAAACCCTTTAGAAGACCTGCAACAACAAATGGTTTAGTTAAAATAGAATTTTTGGTTCAGATAAACAAGAGATAGGAATAAATAGCTATCATGCTTTTGGCCTTCCAACCTTTAGAGCTGACAATGGATTTCCACATCTCCCTATAGGAATCCAAACTATGCAAGATACTCTGAACCCTTTCCCTAATGGAAGTATCCTCAAAAGATATCACTCAAGAGCTGATACTAGATTTAAAATCAAAGTTAGTCGTAAGATGAAAAGAGTTAAAAGAAGAAAGCCTTAAGAAAAGTTCAAGAGTGGAGAAAACTTACGAACAACATTTCACGATTCCAAAAACAAAATACCCAAAACTAAATCCTCTATTGCTATCACCATGAATCTTTTCATATAGCCCTGATCATTATCATCATCGATGCTAGATAAAATGACCTTCTTATCCCGATAGGTTAACTTTAGGATCTCCGTTCAAAGAAAGAGGAGATTAAAGAAGGACGAGATGGTGTAAGGAGAAAGGTTGGTCGGCTTTGTCTGCCAGGTATCGGAGGCAGGCTACAACTCTCCATGTAGAAGGACTAACTTGGGCTAGACAGATTTGGTAAGATTTATTGTTTCATAATAATCATAGCAATGGATGGAGAACCAAAACCGAGGGTAAAAGGATAAGTATATACATAAGAGTGGTCTGATTTATGAAAATTTACTCTCTCAAACTGTAATGTCCCGTCCAATCATTATAGAGCCTCGATGATATTAATATTAGGAATCAATTTGCTGGTCTAGCTTTTGTTTTTTGGAATAATTGATTATTTTATTAATTGACTTAATGGGCTGAATAAGAAAATATTTGGGAGGCCCAGGTGGCAGGACTTCCAGGGAATCTTAGAATTTTCACCCCATTATTCTAGGGAAAGAAAGAACTGAAGAGTTACGGTGATTCTCCAAGGCAGAAAGGGTTCTCCTTCCCAAGGTAAGAATTCTAGATTTTTCTTTCGCTCTTTCGATTCCCAAACACCCTAGATGTAATGGGTGAACTTTAATGGTGACCTTTTGGTTAGAAACCCTAAAAGGGACCATCACACCCCATCATATAGTCCCTCACCTCCCGAAGCACACCTCCTGGCGACAGAGCATAGTGGTGAGAGAGGGAAATGATAGACTGGCCCCACTCCGATCTCGAAAAAAAGTTCAAACCATCACCCCACTAGAACTCCACCATTTCTAGTGCAAAAAACTCAAGAAAATAGTCTATAGCATACATACGACGATTAAATCACTTGAGAATGTAAATACTAGTAGCATGCTTTGATAATCTACTGCCACTAAGAGCAAAAGGAAAAGAATCTTCCTTGCCCCATTTTCAACTCTAATTCGTGCATAAATACATGAAAACACAAGAATTATAGGGTAAGTAAAATAATAAAGTTGTGAGGATGAGAATTACCTAACAAATCGAGGGGAATCACAAAGGAAGTGGGGAGAATTTGGGACAAAAGTTGGAATGAAAATGTGAGAATGAACCAAAAACTATTTCTTCTGCTTCTTAATCTAAAATTTTAGTTTCACTACAGCGGACAGATATTTGTTGCGCCAAAAAAGTACAATTGGAGCGGCCAGGTCCGTTCCAGTGATATATGACGTTTTAATTTCTATGAGGGTTAGAAATGTCCCCAGTACATGATAAAGGGAGCCTTATGGAGGATGGTGATAACATGGGGGTTGCATGAGCAATATGTGAATGTGGGTTACAGTTGAAGAATGTGGAAGACCCAAAATTTAATAGGTCGATTCGAGTGTGAAAATAACTATTAGAAATGGTGTATGTGGGACTCTTTCCCAGTTGGGGATGCAAGGATGGGAGAATTAAATTCGTGCGTCATGTCCGTGTAATATTCCTATTAGCATTGTGGGACCTCAAAAATAGGGTCGGGTAAAGTTTCGGTTAAATTTGGAAATGATAACGATAAAACTTTGGTAGAAATAGTATAACCATAAGTATGATCCCACACGGACTGCGATGCGATAGAAAACCCCTACATATCCAGTGACCCCATTCGGGGATGAATGGTTGTTTAATTGGTATCTGATGTAACGAACCATCTAGTCATTATAGATCCTTGATGATATTGACGTAAGGATTCAAAATTCTATGGGTCTAGCTTATTATTTTTGGAATAACAGATTGTTTTATCAATTTACTTTGTGGGCTGAATAAAAAAAATTTAGCAGACCCAAGCGACAGGACTGCCATGGCGAACAATCCTTCACTATAGTGGGATCGCTGCAGTGGAAATGTATCACTGCAACAGGAAACGCAAGCCAAAAAGTCAGAATTTCAGGGTTTTCACCCCATTATTCTAGGGAACGAAAGAACTGAAGAGTTAGGGAGATTCTCCAAGGTAGAAAGGGTGCTCCTTCCCAAGGTAAGAATTCTAGATTATTTTTTCCCTCTCTCGATTTCCTAACACCCTAGAGGTAATGAGTGAACATTAATGGTGACTTTTTAGTTAAAAACCCTAAGTCATGAAAGAAAGGGATATTTGAAAGAGATTGAGCGAGTATTGATTCCTAGACCTAAATGTGGGAAATTAACATGTTCTAGGGTGAATATGATTGTAGAACATTATTTGTGTGATAGTTTGAGACCAAGAATTCGCTAAAATTGGAACCCTTAACCTTAAAAACTAATTTAAGAGGGTTAGAGGAATAAAAACTCCATGACCTAGGTTAGAGTGATTATTGTAGATTTGGGCTATGATAATCTAGCTTGTGATTATCGAATTAGACCATAAAACAATGGGTAGAATGTAGTGGGTTAAGTTTCCAAACTCTTGAATCAAAGAAGTAGACTATTGATTGATTTTTTAATGTATTATTTTTAGACTTTGAACGTTTGGAGGCATTGAGAAAAGGCAAAGCTCCCGCAGAGCAGCTGGATATTCTAATTCTGTGGTCTGTGAGGTTATGGCTTATCTTTGTGTTAGATTGTAATTAGTGAATTATATACATGTGTACTACTAATGTACAACTGATGAGGATAAAGGGATCATAAAATATGATGACATGACAAAATATTTGTAGTGACCTAACTATAAAATTGGTGGATTAATCCTAAGTATGAGAACATGTGGATAAGTGAAACCTAGTTGATAACTTATAATGGGGTGTACTCTTGATGTGATGTTCTTGATAAAATATTCTTGATGTGATGTTATTGATAAAACACCCTTGAGGTGATGCTCTGGGCAGCATGCTTTGATGACATGTGGTTGTAGTTGCTCTTGATTGTATATTTTAGTGGTGCAATCTTGATGGTATAATCTTGGAAGAATGATCATAATAGTACAAATAAAGGGAAGAAGTGAGGTGATCAGACCTAGTTTGATTATGTGAGCTTAATGTTTCAATTTAATTGTTATGAACGGAAATGTAAGGCTAGTGTTATAAATTAACTAGCTTGAAATGAATCTAAGGTAAGGACGAACAGGTATTTGTGATAAACCTTAGTAGAAGGGTTGAGTAACTAAATCTAGATTGTGTTGAAATGATTATGATGCATTAATGAAATTTCCTTGTGAATGAATATGTTAAAGGGAAGATGATGGGACTGAGTAAGTTGACTTGAAATGGGCACTAATACGAGCAATAATTTAATCGATATTGAAAAAGCCTGTTTATGTGATAGATCCTTATGTGAGACAGTAGGAAAGGTTGAATCGATGAATTATGAAGGTTACCTTATGTGTTCTATTATTGTGATAGATAACGTGAGACTTGGCTAATTGATAAATAATTACAAAAAATAGCAGGTTAAGATAACGAGGAGTTAGACCTTATATAATGATGTATATCTGTGTGGATTGATGATATGATTAATTGGTCTTCAGACACTGATTATGATAGAGATAGTGATGATTTAGTTGCCCTCTGGAATGAACATCGAGATGAGTAAATGTGGTTTGTTGTTGTGAAAATTAAGTAAAATTGTAACAATCAATGGGTACTTATGAAGGGTCATGTGCGCTGATTAAATTAATAGCATGTTCAATTGTGCTGATGATTGTTGATTTATATATATTTTTGAATTTTTTTATAAGCATAATGGCCCAAAAACTCAAAGACTAGACCCGAGACTTAAATCAGAGAAAACTGAAAATTCTGCACCAAGTCACAAAACGAGTCGTTCTGTGACCCGTGAGAGGTGAGCACGAGTCGTTAAGTGACTCGTGGTGAGACTGGGGACTTAGTTGAAAATTTGGAAAATGAGGTGATCATGGGGGTGACCACAAATCGTGGTCAACCCCACGAGTCGTGATATGACCAGTGATCAAGAGAAAATTTAAGGTAGGGGAGAAGTTGGGCAGTTCACCTAACGATTGGTCACCACGAGTCATAGTCCATTCCACGACCCGTTAGGTAACCCGTGGTCAGGAATTGCTTAGGAGTTGGAAAGTTAGCAGTGTACCCAACGGGTCCTCACCACAACTCATTTGGGACACCACGAGTCATGGTTTCACCTGTGGGGACTCCAAGGACTTTTTGGCAGTGGAGACCACGAGAGGTGATCACGAGTCGTGGTCACCAACCACGACCTGTTAGGTTCCCTGTGGGGACTGTCGATCAGTTTTCTCCTGCCAGTTTTTCAAGGGTCCTTCAGTAATTTCCTACCTCTTAGACTCTAAACTACATCCTTTTAGGCATATTTTCATATTTTTTGAGGGGTTAAATGGTTTCTTTCCTTATTCTCCCCATTCAGACTCTCAGGAAATAGCGCAGGAGTTCTCTCATAGCATTTCAAAGCAAGAAATAGGGCGGTCTATTTCTCCTCAGTTTCTCAAGGGAAATCTTCAGGCTTCTTCACTAGGTATTTGGGAATTCAACATGGGAATAATTCTTCTCCTGTGTCCCCAAAGTCCTCCCTACTTTTCTCTATCAGTTCTAGCCCTGGAATTATCGAATGTTAAGAAATTTTAGTTATACTTCATCTAATCCATGTGGAATGCTACTTCATGTTAGTTATAGATATTTTCCATCAGTTTGTGACATAAATGATGTTTATTCTTGTGAAGTGAAATTTTACCCTATTTCTTGAATTAGAAAATCTTGAATTTTGCAATAGTGTTTGAATATCAAAATTTTTCTTGATTTTATTAGTGTTGGGGATTTCCACGTTGTTAATAGCATTGAAACTAAATCAAATTATTGTTAGTTAAATTTTAGCCAAAATGTTAGAATTCTCAGTGTCAGTTTGACTGCAAAAATTCCCCAGGTGTAGTACCTCCCAGTTATAAGAATCAGATTGAGAACTCAATTTTTAGTGGTCCACTAGGCGTCATGACACTTTAGACCAGAATCTCTGACTAGCCTTAGGACCCTAGCTTCAGATTACAGTTAGTTCTTCAGATGGTTACCATGCTTCCAGATAAGCAACTCTGACCAGTATTAGAACCCAGTTCCAAAATCTGGTCAGATAAGACTCTCGGGGTGCTTTCAAATATGTATCCCTGACTAGTCTTAGGCCCCAGTTTCTAGTTATCAGCTTAGCAATCAGTCTAGGACTATCCAGTGGGAGTACGACTTAGCACCGAGCTAACTGGGGTTCCAATGCACCCAGGTTCCCAGAACTACGTTGCCACCGTAGGTTATAGATTTATTGGCCTGACGGACCCAGACTCTTGTGATCACCCAGTTCATACCTTTATATCCTGGCAAGGCATATTGGATCCTACCGATGGGGTGTATACATTGGACTCCATGTCTAGCTCATGTGGTTATATGTCGGTTATAGGCTTTCCCACTATTCAGCTCAGTTCAGTTTCATATCAGTTCAGTTCAATATCTCAGAATTAGGGCATGTCCTTAACCATCAGACAGGGTCTTTTAGACCATCTCAGTTATTTTAGTTATTCAGTTCAGTAGCATTAGTTGGTCATTGCATGTCTTTTCAGTTCAACACTTTTATTCAATTGTGTTATATTTTCTCCCACTTACTCAGTACATTCAAAGTACTGATGAATACTTTTATGTTGTATCATTTTATCATACAACTGCAGGATCTCAATCTCAGCTTCGCTAGCCGATCGCTCTCCAAAGATCTCAGCTGTTCTAGTTGGTGAGGAAGAATTTTTCCCATTTAAAACCATATATACCTGAAAATGGATTGACTCAAAGTTCCTTGAATACCCACAAAGAAATTGATGGAAACTTGGGGAAGAAGACCATGAATCTCCCAAAAATCTCTCTAAAATTCTTGCATGAGAATGGGCATGCATAAAGGACTTAACTCATATTATCATACTCAGAAAATATCCAAAACGACGTAGTATAGGGTCTAAAAGTATAGAAAATTTGAAATTGCCCTTAAAATTAAATCCCTGAAAACCGTCCCAGACAGACCAACGACCGACCCAAAGGGTCGTGACAACATATCACGACTCGTGGTATCGAGTCGTTGAGTCCATGCTTCATCTCCTGCCTCGGATCCTTCCCACGGCTTGTCAGGATGAGTCGTGACTTCAAAGGACGAATCGTTGGATAGACCATCGTCAACTCCTTGACCAAATCTGTCTTTCCTTCCCACGAGCCTCACCATGACTCGTGGTGACTTCCAACGAGTCGTGGTTTCCATCTGTTGTCTCCACTAGAACCTTCAACCCATGAACTACGACTTGAAACAACGGGTCGTCCCTCTTAACCACGAATTGTGGGATGCCCCGTTGCTTCCTCCTCAGTCTAAGTACAAACCTCCTCACAACTGGTGACAATGACGCATTGTTCCTGACAATGGGTCGTTGCACCATCCATTGTCTCCACTGCTTCCCTAACTTCCCAAACCACGACAATTTGTGACGACTCGTGGTACCCTACCATGAGTCCTAGGGTCATCCGCTCTGTGATGTTTTTTCCATTTTTCTGCACTTTTCAAATTTTTAACTCCCGGGTCTATTCTTAGGCCTTTTCGAGGTATTACAATATCTCCCCCTTGAAAACATTCATCCTCGAATGTAGGAAAGCAGCAGCAAATAGAAACATACAATTTATCATAGCTATATACTGATCATTTTAACCAAAATTTTCATGGAATGACTACCTCCGAATCAAACCACATAGCTGAACTGATCTCATGCTTCACATACGCATTCATACACAAAAGAAACTTGCAGACATAAACTGAACATGAAAACTAAATATAGTCATAGGATAAAACTGATACCTCAAGTCGGAACCGAGCCGGTAGAGAACAAATGTGGATATCTAGCCATCATGTCCGCTTCAGCTTCCCAAGTAGCTCCCTCAACATACTGATTTCTCCATAAAACCTTAATTGAAGCTACTTCTTTGTTTCTCAACTTACGAACCTGGCAATCTAAGATCTCAACAGGGACTTCTTCATAACTGAGGTTGTCTTTCACCCCAATGTTGTCGACCGGAACTACCAAGGCTGGATTCCCCAAACAATTCTTCAAAAGTGACACGTGGAAAATGAGATGAACTGAAGACAACTCCGATGGCAAGTCCAACTCATATGCTACCTTGCCAACTCTTCTCACAACTCGGTAAGGACCAATATAGAGGGGACTGAGTTTACCTTTCTTTCCGAACCGCATGACTCCCTTCATGGGAGATACCTTTAGAAATAACCAGTCATCCACATCAAACTCCAGATCCCTTCTCCTCACATCAGCATACGATTTCTGTCGACTCTGAGCGGTTTTCAACTGGTCCCTTATCATCTGAACCTTTACCATCACCTCGTGAACTGAATCTGGTCCCACCATAGCTTTCTCGCCAACCTCAAACCATCCGATAGGAGATCTACACCTTCGCCCGTAAAGAGCCTAGAACGGTGCCATCTGGATACTAAAGTGATAACTTTTATTATAGGCAAAATCGATCAAGGGTAAATGATCATCCCAACTACCTTTAAAATCCATCACATATGCCCTCAACATGTCCTCAAGAGTCTGGATTGTTCATTCTGCCTGGCCGTCTGTTTGCGGATGGAAGGTTGTACTGAGCTTAACCTGCTTCCCAAGTCCTTTTTGAAAAGAACGCCAGAATTGAGAGGTAAACTGAGTACCTCGATCTAAAATAATAGACAAGGGCACTCCATGAAGTCGAACCAACTCTCGAATATACAACTTAGCATAATCATCCGCTAATCTGTGGTCCTGACTGGTAGGAAGTGTCCAACCTTTGTTAACTTGTCGACCACCACCCAAATGGAGTCATAGTGTCAGCGAGTACGAGGTAAACCTGTAATGAAATCCATATTAATTTCTTCCCACTTCCAAGTGGGGATGCTGATATCCTGAAGTATTCCTCTTGGACTTTGATGGTCGACCTTCACTTGCTAGCAGTTTGGACAATTTGCTATGAACTTCGTAATATCCTTCTTCATACCATCCCACCAATAGATTTCTCGCAAGTTCCGATACATTTTCGTGGATCCTGGATGAATAGAATATCTGGTACCATGTGCCTCATGCAATATGTAAACTCTCAGATCATCTACATCTAGGACACATAGACGACCCTGGTATCATAGCACACCATCTCCCCCTTGGGAGAAAACCTCTAGCTTTTGACTCTGCACCGCCTCCTTCAGCTTCCTCAAAATGGGATCCTCATCTTGCCTGGATTTAACATCAACCACCAAGGACGATTATGACCAGTTATGTACAACAACGCCACCATTAGTCGAGTCGGTCAATCTAACTCCCAATTTTGCAAGTCGGTGGACATCTTTCACCAACTCCTTCACCCCGTCATCCATATGGGACACTCTCCATTGAGAGCCTATTAAGCGCATCTGCAACCACATTTGCCTTGCCTGGGTGGTAGAGGACACGCATGCCGCAGTCCTTTAGTAACTCCAACCACCTCCTTTGCTGAAGATTTAGATCTTTCTGTGTGAACACATATTGCAAACTCTTGTGATATGTGAATACATCCACGTGGACCCCATACAAGTAATACCGCCATATTTTTAATGCAAACACCACCGCGGCCAACTCAAGATCGTGGGTCGGATAATTCTTCTCATGAACTTTCAGCTGTCTCGAGGCATATGCTATTACCTTCACACGCTGCATCAACACACATCCCAGTCTGACTCTCGAAGCATCATAATACACTACAAAGCCATCAGTACCCTTGGGTAAAGTCAATACTGGTGCTAAAGTGAGTCGGTCCTTTAACTCTTGGAAGCTTTTCTCACAAGCCTCCGACCATTGGAACTTCACCTTTTTCTGGGTCAACCTGGTCAATGGGGATGCACTTGATGAAAAGCCCTCAACAAATCTTCGGTAGTAGCCTGCTAAGCCCAAGAAACTTTAAATTTCCAAAGGATTCACTAGTCTGGGCCAATTTTTCACCACCTCCATCTTCTGGGAATCTACCCTTATGCCTTTGCTTGATACCACGTGACCCAGGAATGTCACCAAGTCTAGCCAAAATTCACATTTGTTAAACTTTGCATACAGCTGACGATCCTTGAGGGTTTGTAGCACTATCCTCAAATGAGTGGCATGCTCCTCCTCGCTCCGGGAGTATATCAGAATGTCGTCGATGAATACGATCAAAAACATATCCAAATATTGCTTGAGCACCCAATTCATCAAGTCCATAAGGGCTGCAGGAGCATTGGTTTGCCCAAAAGAAATAACTACAAACTCGTAATGGCCATACCAGGTTCTGAAGGCTGTCTTTGAAATGTCACACTCCCGAACTCTAAGCTGGTGACATCTGGATCTAATATCTATCTTCGAGAAACACTTGGCACCCTGGAGCTGGTCAAATAAATCATCAATCCTGGGCAAGGGATACCTGTTCTTGATAGTGACTTTATTAAGCTGTGGATAGTCAATGCACATCCAAAGGGACCTATCCTTCTTTCGAACGAAGAGAACCAATTCACCCCATGGAGACTTGCTCGATCCAATGAAACCCTTATCTAGAAAGTCCTTCAACTAATCCTTTAACTCCTTCAGCTCAGCTGGAGCCATCATGTAAGGAGGGATAGAAATAGGCTGCATATCTGGCAATATATCAATCCCAAAATCGGTTTCCCTTTCTGGAGGAACACCTAGCAAATCCTCGGGAAACACTTCCAGATATTCGCACACCACTGGAACTGATTGGATAGTCGGGGTCTCGGACTCCACATCCTTAACCCTAACTAGGTGGTACATGAAACCCTTAGAGATCATCTTCCTGCCCTTAAGATAGGAAATGAACTGACCTGCTAGTACTGCCGAACTACCCTTCCTCTCCAACACTGATTCACCCGAAAAATAGAATTCCACCGTACGGGTCCTACAATTAATCGAAGCATAACACGCAAACAACCAGTCTATGCCAAGAATAATGTCAAAGTCAGTCATGGCTAACTCAACCAGGTCTACGGAGGTAACCTTTTGCAACACAGTGACCGAGCACCTTGTATATACTCATCTAGCTACAACTGAATCTCCAACAGGGGTCGAAATGGAAAATGGCTCTGACAAGGTCTCGGGACTAACTCCAAGACTACGCGCAATGTAAGGAGTCACGAAAGACAATGTAGCTCCCGGGTCTAACAAGGCATAAAAATTAATATGAGAGACATGTAACATACCCATGACCACCTCTGGCAAAGCCTCCTAATCCTGGCGCGAGGCAAGGGCATAAAATCAATTTTGGCACTATCTGCCACCCACACTAGTCGATGCCCCCTCGGGGGCGGAACGGGATGGAGCTGTTGCTTTCCTGGTGGTCAATGCTCGACCCCTATCATCACCCTGTCTGGCATATGGACATGCTCGATGCATGTGCCCAGAACTACCACACCCAAAATAGACATCCAAACCGAGCAGGCATTCCCCAGTGTGACTCTTGCCGCACTTCCTGCAGGATGGGGAGGTATACTCTAACTGAGTGCCCCTTTGATCCCTAGACCTTGAAGACCTGCTCCTCTGATCACCCTTGGGTCTGGAGGGAACACTAGCTGATGATGGTGCTGGGGCTAGTGATCTCTGCTGAAACTGTGGGCAGCTATCACTGTCGGGCCTCTGATGTGAAAACCCACGGTTATCCGTTCGAGCCCTCTTTACCTCCCTTTCCCTCACATGATCCGCCTCTATCTGCTGGGCATACAACACTATGTAGGAAAATTTCATATCCTGGTGAAGCATGGCAGTCCTACAATCTTTGTCTAAATAACTGGCCACACCATGAACAAATCGGCTCACTCGTGCTCTCTACTCCATCACCAACTCTGGGGCATATTTTGATAGACGGGTGAACTCAAGAGAATACTCCAACATTGCCATCCTGCCCTTCTTGAGGTTAAAAAACTCAGGTGCCTTCAATTCCCTCATCTCCCGAGGGAAGAACCTGTTAAGAAAAGCCATGTGGAACTCATCCCAGTTGATATGGCCCACTCCCGTACCCTGTCGTCCTTCCATTGCTTGTACCAAATATGAGCGACCTCCTTCAGCTGATAAGAGGCCAAGTCAACACGCTCCCCATTCGTCACCCCCATAACTTGAGTGACCTTCAAGATCCCTTCAATGAACTCGTGTGGGTCTTCGTCCACCTTTGATCCAGTGAACTCAGGAGGGTTCATCCTTAGAAAGTCTCTAACTCGCGCCGCCACTGCATTACCATTCTATGGGACATGCACAACTGCCTGCTGGTTGACCTGAGCGATCAAGGCCTGCACCAACATCTACATAGCTACCCTAAACTCAGCATGGGAGTTGGCTCTGGTGCCTGGGGCTCCTGAACAAGTGGGGCTTGCTAATTCCCATGATCATTGCCACCTCTGTGACCCTCATCATTCCCATTTCCTCCTTCCATTTACTCTTCTAGGATCCATAATTCTGCAATCGCGAATGGCAAGATTTAGAAGGATGGAAAGACTTTTATCGCACGATATAGAACATGAAAGAAGGGAAAATTTCCTAAACAACTAGTAGCCTCTTCGTCATAAGTGTGGCGCGCTTCACACCCATGAAAAATACTCTACTTAACGCGGCTTTTAGACACCCTAGGACACTTCAAACCTATGGCTCTGATACCAAGTTTTTCACGATCTGAATGTACACCCAGATTGTAGACACGGGACAAGGGACCCCGAGAGACCCCAAGTCGACCCATGGCACATGCATACAACTATTCTCATTCAAATAAGCGGAATGATAATCATGTCTCCTGTGGTTTACGAGGTCACCCAGTCTGAACCTAAGCACGACTCTTTACAATGACCTGTGTTATGACACCACGAGTCGTACCTTGACCCATCCTGAGATATTTTCCCCCATTTTTTGCAGTTTTCAACTTTTCACTTTTGGGTCTACTCCCAGGCACTTTTGTAGTATTACATAAGGTAACCTTTAAGAACAAGTATCCTTTGCCCAGGATCAATGATTTGTTTGACCAACTTCAGGGTGCCAAGTGTTTCTCAAAGATAGATCTCAGGTCTGGTTATCATCATCTCTGAGTTCAGGAGAGTGACATCCGAAAGACAACCTTCAGTACGCGGTATGGTCATTATGAGTTTGTATGGACTAAACAATGCTCCTACAGCTTTTATGGACCTGATGAATAGGGTGTTCAAACCGTATTTGGACATGTTTGTGATTGTGTTAATTGATGACATCCTTATATACTCTCGAAGTGAGGAGGAGCATGCCGCTCATTTGAAAGTAGTGCTCCATACCCTCAAGGATCAACAGTTGTATGCAAAGTTCAGCAAGTGCGAGTTCTGGTTGAACTCGGTAGCATTATTGGGCCATGTAGTATCAGGAGAGGGCATAAAGGTAGATTCATAGAAAATCGATGCGGTTAAAAATTGGCCTAGGCTGGTGAATCCTTCGGATATTCAGAGTTTTTTAGGCTTAGATGGCTACTAACGGAGATTTGTCGAGGATTTTTCATCAATTACAGCACCTTTGACCAAGTTGACTCAGAAAAAGGTGAAGTTTCAATGGTCGGAGGCTTGTGAGAAGAGCTTCCAAGAATTGAAGACTCGACCCACTACCACACCGATGTTGACCTTACCCGAGGGTACCGATGGTTTTCTGGTATATTGTGATGCTTCGAGAATCGAACTCGGGTGTGTATTGATGTAGCGAGGGAAAGTGATTGCATACGCCTCGAGACAGTTGAAGTTCTGTGAGAAGAATTACTCGACCCACGATCTTGAATTGGTCGTGGTAGTATTCATATTGAAGATATGGCGACATTACTTGTATGGGGTCCATGTGAATGTGTTCATGGACCACAAGAGCTTGGAATATGTGTTCATGCAGAAAGATCTCAATCTTTGGCAAAGGAGGTGGTTGGAGCTACTCCAGGACTACGATATGAGTGTTCTTTACCATCCCGATAAGGCTAATGTGGTAACGGACACACTTAGTAGGCTATCTATGGAGAGTGTGTTCCATGTGGATGGGGATAGAAGGAGATGCTAAGAGATGTCCATCGACTTGCGAGGTTGAGAGTTAGATTGATCGACTCAATTGATGGCAGTGTTGTTGTGCAAAACGGA
Source organism: Datura wrightii (assembly GCA_035772735.1). NCBI lineage: Eukaryota > Viridiplantae > Streptophyta > Magnoliopsida > Solanales > Solanaceae > Datura > Datura wrightii. Next base: position 35,491,901 of record JASDFA010000006.1, read on the forward strand.
TCAAAATCGTCCTTGGTGACTGATGTGAAAGCTAGACAAGATGAGGATCCGATTTTTTTAAAGTTAAAAGAAGTTGTTCGAAGTCAGAAAGTGGAGGTCTTCTCCCAAGGGGGAGATGATGTGCTACGGTACCAGGCTCGCCTATATTTTCCTGATGTTGATGACTTGAGGATTCAGATGTTGCATGAGTCCCATGGATCCAGGTATTCTATCCATCTAGGTTCCACCAAGATGTATCATGATTTATGAGAAATCTATTGGTGGGATGGCATGAAGAAGGATATTGTAGAATTCGTAGCCAGATGCCCGAACTGTCAGCAGGTAAAGGTTGAACATCAAAGATGGGGAGGCGTACTTTAGGATATCAGCATTCCTACTTGGAAGTGGGAAGAGATTAATATGGATTTCATTACAGGTCTACCTCGTACTCATCAACACTACGATTCTATTTGGGTGGTGGTAGATAGGTTGACCGAGGCTGCACGTTTCCTATCAGTGAAAACCATAAATTCAGCAGAGGATTATGCCATGCTATATATTCGGGAGTTGATTTGATTACATGGAGTGCCCTTGTCCATTATTTCAGACAGAGGTACTCAATTTTGGCGGTCTTTTCAAAAGGGACTTGGGACTCAGGTTAAACTCAGCACAACATTTCATCCACAAATAGATGGTCAGGTGGAGCGGACAATCCAAACCCTCGAATACATGCTGAGAGCTTGCATGATGGACTTTAAGGGTAGTTGGGATGATCACTTTCCCTTGATCGAGTTCGCTTACAATAATAGCTATCACTCCAGTATCCAAATGGCACCGTTCGTGGCTCTCTATGGGCGGAGACGTAGATGCCCATCGGATTGTTTGAGGTTGGTGAGGCTTCTATATAGGGCCATACTCGGTTCATGAGGCTATAATAAAGGTTTAGTTGATAAGGGATAGGCTGAAAAATGCTCAGAGTCATCAAAAGTCATATGCTGATATGAGGAGGAGAGAGTTAGAGTTCGAGGTGGACAATTGGGTATTTCTGAATGTATCACCCATGAAGGGAGTCATGTGGTTTGGGAAGAAAGGAAAACTCATTCCCCATTATGTTGGTCCCTATCGAATTATGAGAAGAGTTGGTAAGGTAGCATATGAGTTGGACTTGCTCTCAGAGTTATCTTCTGTGCATCTTGTGTTTCATGTATCACTATTGAAGAAATGTTTGGGAGATCCAGTTTTAGTAGTTCTGATTGACAGCGTTGGTGTAAAAGATAGCCTTAGCTATGAGGAAGTCCCAGTGGAAATATTAGATCGTCAAATTCAGAAGCTAAGGAATAAGGAAGTAGCTTCAGCTAAAGTCATATGGAGAAATCAAAATGTCGAAGGAGCTAGTGGGAAACTGAAGCGGATATGATGGCTAAATACCCACATTTATTCTCTGTTGGCTCAGTTCCGACTTGAGGTATCAGTTGTGCTTTATGACTCTATTTATTTTTCATGTTCAGTTCATGTGTTCAAGTTTCTTTATATGTATGGATGTGTATGTGAAGCATGAGATTAGTTCAGCTGTGTGATATGTATCAGAGGTAGTCATTCCGTTAGTTTTTGGTTTAAATAATCAGTATTTGAATATGGTAATTGCATGTTTCTATTTTCTACTTGTTTCCTACATTTGAGGACGAATGTTCCCAAGGGGGAGATATTGTAACACCCCGAAAGTTCCTAAGGGTAGACCCGGGAGTTAAAAGTTGAAAACTGCTGAAACTGGAAAAATATCACAGAACGGGCAATGTAACAACTCGTGGTATCAAACCACGGGTCGTTGTATGCAGCCGCGGTGAGGGGAAATTCTGGTGGCAGTGGAGACAATGGGCAATGTGATGACTCATTGCTTGGGACAACGAGTTGTTGTTGGCAGTCGTAGGAGAGGCTGGGCTTAGCAGTTGGGGATACCACGGGTCGTCCAACGACTCGTGGTGAGAAGTGACGACCCGTGGTTACCAGTCGTAGTTTGGTTGCAAGGATTTCTTGTTCATGTAACGGATCAAGACCACGACTCATTGGAAGCAACCACAAGTCATGGTGAGGCTCGTGGTAAGGAGGTTCAGTTTTGTGAAGGGGACAAGCAACGATCGACTCAATGATCCGTTAGACCAAAGGACGAGTCGTCCTATCTAGCCGTGGTTTGAATTCGGGATCAAGGCTTGGGCAGTGCATATGACGGGCCATACCATAGGTCGTCGTAGCTTCCAACGACTCGTTGGTACAACCCGTTGGACCGACCTGGACAGTTTTCAGGGAAGATTCATTAAGGGCTTTTTCGAGTTTCTCATGCTATAAGACCCTAAACTACATCATTTTAGCCTAAGAAAGGTGGGTTTTTAGAGAAATCTATTCTAAGTCCTCATTCATGCATGCAAGAGTATAGAGAGGTGATCAAAGGGTTATTCAAGGCTTCCTTCTTCAAATTCTTTCAATTCCTTCTTGGGCTTTCAAGGGGGAGTAAGAATAAGTTATTTCCAGGTATGTAGAATTATGAATGGGTGTTTTAGTTCACACCCATGCCCATCCCTTAGTATTCTATGAAAATTTACAACAAACCTATTGGGGTTTTTATCCAATTTTATGAAAAAATAATGATTTACAAGTGGGTGATTCTAAAATGTGATTTACATTATATTTTATGAAATTAGATCAGATTTTTTATAATTATTTTGATTATTTAGTTGTTGGTTTCGATTTCTATTAAATTGAGCCTATCTAAGCATGATCTATGATAAATCGATTTATGATCCTTACTTCAATTGATGATATTTACAAGCCCAACGTGATTTACGATTTGAAATATGAATTAATTCAATTACCCATAATGATTTAATGATTCTCAAGTTATATGCATGATCTACAAGTACGTATGAAACCTATGATTCATGAAATATGTTTTGGCCGACTCATGGGCCTTATGACATGGCTAGTTCATGTATGTACAAGTATGTTTATGATTATCATGATTTGACTAGCCCATGAACTCATGCATATTATACTATGAGCACTATATATGTTTTAGGAGTAGTATTGAACACCGAGTAGGTTCAGGGCCCAGGTTCTGCCCCTGATCTTATAAACTACATGCCATCGTAGGTATATTGGGACCTCCCTTGTGACTGTCCCCCGCCCAGTTGGCCATCTTCATGGTGATATCACACTTTCATGGTTCTACCCTTGTCAAGGTACGAACGGCCTCCTGACTAGGTTTACAAGTCAGACTTCATGTGTGCTCATATGGGGTATGTCGGTTAAGAGAATCTCTCTCTATTCCTCATGATTTATGCAAGTTTATGATTATGTATTTTGGCTCAAGTCATGTTAAGTAAAGCTTTTATCCTATGATTATGATTACATTTGTATTATGAATATTTTGAAACCTTGAGCCTTATGTTATGTTATGATGTTTACGATATGAGCATGATGTCCTACTCTTATGATCATTTATGAGTTTTATATATTTTAAATGCTATTTTACTTACCTTTAATACTTGGTACATTCTACGTATTAAACGCATATTTTCTATGTTGTATTGTTTCATGATAAAGGACCCAGCTCTTAGGTTTACCCACATCCCTAAATTGTCTCAGAGTTTGCCTTCAGCACTTTGGTGAGTCCTCATGTTCCGAGGGCTATTTGAATGACATGTTGTTACTTGATGTTTCAGTACATGTTCGGGTTAGTTGAGGGTGTTGTCCCATCAACCCATCATTGGAGTAGAGGCTTTCAGACGAAGTATAGGATTCAGCTTATGTATGTCTAAGTGATTTTACCGGTTTGATATGTCATGAGTAGATATGTTTTCGATATGCCTTATGTTCAGTCTTTCACTTACAATGAATGAAGTTAGATGTATGCTTATGTCATGGGTCTACTTGGGGCCTCTCAGGGTTCCTTGTCCCGTGTTTACGATCCGAGTATACTCTCGGTTCATGACACCAGATGTATAAAAAAGAGAAAAATTAGAGCAAAAAGAAGGAAATGAGAGCAAAGCGGCATATCACCAATGAAAACTGGCAAAACGCCGGACAGAGGCCGATCAGCACTACTTCAAAGGAGAAAACTTCCATCGGCGAAACACAAATCGCAAACGTGAGTCGCTGGATCAATCACCAAATCATTAGCCAAGTTTCTGGAACGAGAGACAAAACCTCGGTGGTTCGCGGAATGAGATGGGTGAAATGCCAAATGTGCCGCCAAAGCTGACTAGAATTTGGTAATGACACAACAAAATGCATCTGGTAGTTCACGAGTATGAACTGGCGAATCGCCGGTGTTCCGCCGATGAAGAGACGGTGCCCAGGGGTAAAAGAGTCAACACAAAAAAGAGCAAAGAGAGACTCTAATTTCTACATATAGTCTAAGAGAAGTACAAAAGAGGAGTCAGCTTTCATTGTAATTTTCACTTTTGAGAACATTCCTTTTGCAGAGAAGAGTAGAAGATTATAATTAGTGACTTGAGATTTATTCCTTTACTTCTTCTTCTTCTCCATAGTAAGTGATTATCATTGTTGAAGACCATTATTGTGAAATTGATTTTTCTACTTTTGTTATTAAATTTTATGAGTCTATTGTTAAATATGTTTGTGAAATTCTTATTCATGAGTAGCTAAATCATTAGCTAGAGGTGGGTGATGGTGATGGTGATGATTGTTGATTAGAGTAGGAATTGCTAGAATTATCTTAACAATGTGCATCTAATTATGAATCTATTAGATTCTCTCCAATCATTAATTGAAGATCCATTTATTTTCATATGGGTCTATGTTTCCTTACTTCATTGTTGCTTGAAAAAGAAGAATTAAGTATTGGGATAGAATCTAATAGTGGGAATGGTTGGGAGATTGTGAATTTGGGCTAGAAATAGTCAAATTCCTGCTCTCACTCCTAAATTAATGGCTAATAGCTAGAAATAGTGCAGCTATTAATCCAAATCACATTGGACTGAGTTGATTGAGTCTAGAGATTCGAACAACTCTAGCTAGAGGTATGAAATTGGCTGAAAAGCATGGAATACCTCTGTTCACCAAAGGTTATTCACATTAGTTGAACTTGTGAGATGATCTAGCAAGACCTTATCTAATTAATCCATCATCTACACCCCACCTCTAGCATTTTCACATCATTGTTGACAACTTTGGTAGACATTGCTATTTAAACTAAACTACTTCAGACTTGATAATCTCTTACATATTGATACTTCCCCCAATTGGTTCTCATTTATGTTTGTTTTGAGTGGTGCAATCTAAAGTCAACTTTATAATCGACACTAGTCACTATCATCCCCCAATCCTCGTGGGCTACGACCTTGGCACTCGTCCGAGTTACTTATTTTGATACTTCGACCGTGCATATTCTTTTAAAAAGAGGGTATGATTTGAACGTCATCATCCTGCTTTACCACCTTCAGCTCATTCCATACGCCTCCCAACATAGCCTATTGCCTATTAATTCCCCAATGATCTAGCATGATCTTTGTGAAATCCTTATGTTTAGCTAAGCCATTGAAAAACTTAAAAGGTTTTCCCTCCTCCTGGTTTGACTATCCATCTTTAAACATAAAGTTGAATTATCAGAATAAATAGGCTCCATAACTATGATATTGAAGTAGGTTATCTGTAGCATCCACCCAACATTCACAAAGGCTTTTGTCTATTTTGCTGAAAATCTGCCCATTAGATCAAGTATGATATCTCCCTACATATGCTAACTCATTCATCCCGGTATCTAACAATAAATATTTGAAATCTCTAATTTTATTCTCATGTACTGGATAGCTATTGATTTTGTCCTTTATACTTATAATAGAGTTGAAATCCCCCATCACGAGGCACGAATCAGCTATACCCCTGTGTAAACTTTTGTATCTCTCCATAATGGCTTCCTTGTTTCAATCGTATCGTACCTGTATACATTAATAAAATGAAATTTACTATCAAGTTCCAGCCCTTGTACTACTCCATGCAGAAATTGGTCTGCAGTGTAATGACCTCAAAATCTATATTCAATGGATTCCACATAATCGAAATTCTACCTCGATCAGTTGCTTGGTAATTTGAGCACCAACTCCTTCTATCTCTACTTTCATTATTATTTATTTTGCAGTATTTGCTTTCACTTTATATTCCATAATAGAAATAATATTAACTTTATTAACTAGAATGAACTCTCTGAGCTCTTTATTCTTGCTCACTTTATTCAGTCCCCTAATGTTCCAAGTCACCAGATTCATGTTGGTGTTAAGAGAATAGGCACTGTTCCCCCTCTTGGTTGGGCTTGCACCATCTCCTCCTTTGCCAATTGTGTAAAGCTATTTGGTGAGTATATTGTTGGTTATCTTGATGTTGTGTTATGATTTTAGCTGCATCTTTTCTCCTCACAGGCTTCCAATCAATTTGCATTTCCTCGACTTCATCTCCTTCATTTAAGCCCTGTAGCTCCACCCCAATTTCAATTATAGGCTCCTTAGCTGTTGTGTCAATAGGAAGAGTTATGTTGACCTTCCACTCCTGAGCCACTGGCTGCTTCATCGGCATCTCTTGCTAGTGTTTCATGTGTCTTCTCCCTTGTTTACAATTATGCCCCATCTACAAGCACTCAGTACAACATACCAGCTTCCAATCATAGTGTACTATCTGCTCAAATTGATTTCCTTTCGGATCTAACACTTTAATCTTCCTTGGAAACTCCTTAGTGATATCCATCTCCAGTAGAACTCTTGAATAAGAAATTCATTCCAATTCGGTAGTACATTTATCTGCACATAATACCATACCCAATACACTAGTGATTCGACTGAGCGACTTCTTACCCCAACAATTGACAGATTTGGTAGCTTCACCCACAGAGGTACAGTTCTCAACACTTCCTTGTCAAAATCAAACTCCACCGTGAATGGCTTAATAATCACCGCTATGTTATTAATCATATACAGCCCCGAATACATCACTTCATCTCTGTCCTCTAGGCAAGTAAATTTTGGATGACAAAATAGCCATCATTATGGTAAAATAGCTTAGGCTTAGCTGCGTAATTCCACTGCCTAGGGATAAATCTCTCCATCACTCTTATGGTTGGTGTGGTACCCAGAACATAAACAATAATGACTCTCTTCCACCTTTCTTTCTCTTCCTCAATTTCATCCTGCGATAAATCACATTAACATTTAGCTTTGTATAGACACTCTTGAGCTATTTTCATCGCCCTAGGCTTACCATTATTTCATTTCAATCTATTTATTGTTTCTAGCTCCAAAGATTATTGTATTAGCTCAAACAAACACCATATTCGTGAGTCAAAATGTATCTCGATCCTTGACCATGCTATAAATTCAATTGCACTAATTTCTTGATAAACAGTTTGGTGCTCACCATGGGGTCTGAACAATTACTATATTATTTTAGATCACTAATTCTACTTTCACTAACATGTGTTCACAGAAGTAACTAATGGCAAACTCTAATGAAAATGGTGGAAACATGTTGGAAAGGCAGCTCCTCCATATTACTCAGGATCAAGCAGTTCACGAAGGGAACTAGCCTACTACTGATTACAAGAAGGCAGTTGACCTAGAAACCATGGATTTAACAAATGTAAACACACGATCAAGATTGGGGTCGATTTTCAAGGTTTAGACTGGGGTAGAGGTCAAGTCTCAAGGTTGGGGCCAAGTCTTGAGGTTAGGTATCAAGCTGTGGTCAAATCTCGAGTAAGGATCGAGTTAGGATTGGGTCGCAAGTCTCATGATCGAGATGTCGGGATTGAGGGTCAAGATTGGTGTTGGATATCTTATCTAGGGGTTAGGATATCGGGCTTAATCTCGATGTTAGGTTTAAATCTCAAGTCAATGTTAGGGTGAGGTCTTAGGTCGAGTCAGGGTTAGGTCCTGGGTCAAGTTTTGCATTGGGTCGAAACATGGGTCCAGGTCAAAGGCAATTCTATTTTTATAGATTATACCTAAATACCCATTAGAATAATATTTTCTCCTTATTGGCAGGAAATCAAAAAAAGAATTAAAAAATATTTATTTTGCGGGAAAATATTTTCTAGAAAATTACTTTCAGGGAGAAACATTTTCCTTACCCGATATGTGAATCAAATTCCTCTCTACGCTAATTACATTGCCTTGTTAGTGATCTATCATCTACTATCCAAAATTATGGGCACAACATTTACAGGTCAATCAGATTCATTTCTTAAATATGTACAATTGTTTCATATGATTGAGCTTTGTTTAATTTTCTGAATTAGCAAGAACTAGATGATCCCCATCTCTTATCACTACAATGTCCTCAATAAGTGCTCCTCCATCTTCAGTAAGTACTTTTGTGAGAGAGATGCCAAATTTCTGGGTACCGATATCAAGTAGCTCTTGAATGGAACCCGGCAAAAGCACAACCCTTCTACCTATATGAGCTTTCTCTAGACAACTGATGGTTATTCTGCGTGGAGTTCTTGGATTGGCAATTTTAGTTGAAGAATAATACAGGCCACTTCCTCCTGCCATGTTTCGTAATGCACACTTAAATACAGACAAAATATTATAAGATATACAATTAACTTCTAACCAGAAATCTTCAAAAACTTTATCAAGTCTAGACCTACCAGGAGGTAGAAGTGCCTTCTTATAACTAAAAGACTGTTTTCTGACATATATGTATATTGTAGAGTTGACCATCTTTATGACTTTGGAGGTGATAAAAGTAGTTAATTGTTATTCTAGTTGATATTTAGATGACTTCACACTGCATAATTTACTTTTTACTAGTATAAATAAAGAAAATTGCCCAAATATGAGGATATGTAATTAAGAACTAGAGAGGCTTCAAAATTTTAAAGTTGTACTCACCTTCATGGCATCTCTGGCGTGTAGACATAAATCCTATCAGTGAATTCTGAAAGAGACTAGCCCTTCTCCTCAATCTACCGTTGGACGAGCCAGTTTCTCTAGCTAGTGATGCTGTTTCTTCAGGAGTGAAGAGATGAATCGCGGGATCACTCTGATACTTCTTAAGGTAAGGAGCACCACGTACTTCAGGAGGACAGACATTGGTTTCTTTACTAGTTGGGTGCATCAAGTTGAAAAGCTCATTTATCTTTTCATGGCCCTGATATTCAGCCAATGCTCTTGGTGTCCAACCGTGAACATCTGGTTTATCAATGTCAGTTCCTTGTTCCATTAGGAATTTAACTATTTCCACATTCTCCTCAGAAATAGCAGTGTGCATCGCTGTCGTGCCTAGGCTATTAAGAAGGGTGACATTACCATTATACTTGATGATCTCCTTAAGCAAGTTTAGGCTGCCTTGCTCCACCGCAAAGCAAGCAAACTGACCTACGTCTCCTGAAGATATCGTTGCACCATTGTCCACAAGCAATTTTATCGCAGCTTCATGCTTCCCCTTTATTGCATCCCACAATGGAACATTACCTTCAGAATCTGCATTCATAATAAGAAGTAACTATTTATTAAAGAGAGAAGTACAGAATCTTAATTTGAATATATGATACTTGCAAATTTGGGTGTGATTCTGTAGTAACAACTACTTCTAGTACTTAATATTTTCTCAATAGAGAACTAACAAGGCCATAGATGGCTATATAGATTGGAGGAGGGCAGAGGCAACTAAATTATTCTTGTTAAAAGGTTCAAAAACAAATTGACAGAACTAAGGATAAAACTGTCTCTTAGATACTTAGTTGAGGTCACTGGAATAAGTAATCAACAACAGGTAAATCTATAGGACATACACGCACACATACTTCACAAGCAATGCATTTATCAAATTCAAAGTGTACATCTATAATTTTTCAAACATGAAGTATGATAAAACATGCAAATTAATGGCTCGTATTAAGTATTTAACTTTGTATACTAATGTACATCCATAATTTTCCATACTTGAAGAATGATTTCCCAAAAGAAAAAGTGTGCAATTTTCTTTATGGTATAGAAATGTAAAGAGTACCTTTTCTATTTGGATCCGCTCCAAAGTCGAGAAGTAGAAGAATACATTCAACACTTCCTTTTGAAGCTGCTATATGCTGTATCATAATATGCATCGTAATGATTTTCAACTTCAAAACATAAATAATATTTTGGTCAAGTGTTTAATGCAAAATAGGGAGGAGTTGTACCAATACTGTACGTCCATTGTTATCAGATTCATTAGGATCCATACCCTTTTTTAGCAGTTGGCACAACAACAGATCATCTCCTCTGTTTGCTGCAAAACATAAACTAAGAGGCATGTCCATTCTTCCCTGAGCCAGCATATGTTCTATATCTGCTAATATTGTTGTCATCATTGGGTCCCTTCGCTCTTTCAAATGCTGCATCCGAAAAAATCATTGTTCAAAGCTATTATAGCATCCCCACATCAAAATATTATGGAGGATCATTTATTCGAGTTGAGAGTAAAGCTCATATAAGTGAAAAATCTTTGCCAAGCCACTTCTATAAGGAAAAATTTGCACTTAGGATTCCTAAAAAAAATAAAATCAAACACAGAGTGAAGAATGATGAAAATTATCAATTTTTACCGATAGTTGAGTATTATGATAGAATTTGACATCATGACAACTGTATCAAAGGACCGTTCAATGAAAAGTTATGGAAAAAATCCATAAAAAGTCACTAGCTACCAGATTTCTACATTGGTAAATATGGGATTATTTAGATAGTGTCCTAAATAACATCAAAGGAGTTTATTCACCTGAAGGAGATTGTTCATGATCATTGTCCCATCTCCTATATTGGCTTTAACGGTGTTAAAAAATGAAGTACGATCCAAGCGTAGCAGTTGGGATGTTCTTTTGGTTCGAACAGTAAAAAGTTGCGGCCTATAGCAAAGAACAGCAACTTCTCCACAAACATCCCCCGTCTTCAACTCGCCAACAACCTACACAAAATGATCTACTCAATAAATATTTAAGCTTAGGGCAGCAGTAATGTTTAAGTCCTACACTAAAGCAACTTACCTGATCCATTCCATTTCTGTGTGATATAAGTTCCTACATGTAAGGAAGATGTGACTATTAAGAGATTCAATTGCAGCAATGAAATCTACGAAGAAAAAAATAGATGATAATCTGTATTTTACAACAAGAATATTGAAGAGTAAAAGTGGCTTGACTAGAATAATTTTTGGTGAATAGTACATGTTAAAAAAATTGTTTTTCACGAAAAGCGAACATAATTATCGATGCAGAAGATACCACAGTTCCTTGACTTGAATTTGGATATTACGATAAATCAACAGCGGTATGGAAAAATAAGAGAACCATTACTTCTTTCTTAAAGATTGTTTTCCTTTGCTTCGTTCCTTTCCCCAAAAAAAAAGAGCAGGAGATTGAGAAACAGCTCCTTACCACTGCTCCAGTTACCAAAATATACAGATATGTAGGTGCTTCATTTTGCAAGATGACATCCTCTCTTGGAGGGAAATACTCAGCCTTCATCTCAGAAACCTGCACAGTATAATAACACTGAGAAGAAATCAAACTAGCTATTTGTATTATTAAGGAAATTAGTGAAACAACTGAATAATATTTTGTCATAGATAAAGAGTAGTCAATGGTAAGGTGAAATTTAATGAAATCTTAAGATCAATCAACAAAATTAAGCACAGCTGGGAATTACCAGTTGAAAAAGCAAGTCATTTGATACACCATGGAATAAGTACGCCTTATCCACCACTGAATAGAATAGATAATGTGAAATGCTAGATTGAATAGCTTTGGGTAGTGTTTCAAGAGTTTCTTGCTGCTGAAGACCTTCCGAATCTGTTCTGTGCCTCAAACACAAGTGAGCTAACATCTGTTCTTCGAGGCGAACCGGCAGCTTATTCCTTCGTGCAAAGCTTGAGGCAGCTTGAATAGTATCCCTCTATGCAGCAAAACAATCACCATAGACAAATCCTTTAGAAAAGACATCAGAAATTATTAAAACTTAAGCGAACAAGACAGTGTCACTGATATTCTAGAAATGATTTTGCCATTCATGTGGGGCAATTTTTCAGGGATTTAGAATACTCGGCCAAAATAAAAATACATTGTAGAAAGATAACTGATAATAATTTCATCATCCAATCGTATGTTGGATACAACATCTGTAAAAATGATTGAATACTTAAAAATAGTGAATGACCAAATAAGATTTCGGCACAGTGGTAAAATGATATCACTATAAATATCGAACATGATAAAATATTGTGCAAATTGCATCTAAATTCTCTGAAAGGAAAATAAATAGTAATTTCTATTATAAATCAAATCAAGAAGTTAAAGTCTACTCACAAATTTCCTAGTCTTACTAGTTCCGTGGACAATCAAGTTGGTCATGTTTCCAATAAGATATGCAGTCAATCCGAGGTTGAATAGCATGTAAATCATGGTGAATATCATTTCCTCTGTAGCCACAGCATGCAAATCCCCATAGCCAGTTGTTGTAAGCGTTGTAATGGACCAATACATACACATTACATACAGATCCCAGATGCTCCTGTCATGAAAATTTCCCATGGAAAGTGAAAGCCATGTTTTACTTGGGTCTTTTTTCCGAGAAGCAAGAAGGTAGTAGAAGCAGCCGGCACAATGAACGGCAAAAAGAGTCACCTAAAAAAATCCCAAAGTGTAATATGGTAAATCACCATTGAGGTAACTTTACAAGCAAATACCACTTATTGCTTGAAAGACTTACACATATAAGTTTCACTACTCGAACCCCAAAGTAATTGAACTTCCTGTCTTTCTCCAATCTACAACAAAAGAACAACACGTTATCAGCTATTTATTTTAAAAGCTAGTCCCCGTATTTATGTCTAAAGTAAGAGATTTTATCAAAGCATAGGTAATGATAATTGCACTTATTTTCTTTACTCAAACTATTATAACAATATGTAACGCAGTAGACTTGAACAGAACCATTCACAATTTGTTTGATCAAGAAATCCTAGTATTTGTTTTAGTACTGAACAAAAGTATTAGTATTTAAAAGATATATGCAATATATTCCTTCTTTTTATTTTGATTGGACCATAGACAAAGAGCTTCAAGAATTGATCCAATATACTGAAACGTGAAAAATTATTAACAACAAATCAAACATGGAAATTTAAATAGTTTGCTAATAAAGCATATCTTACCTCGCAAACATGGCACTGGCTCTTCTGAGACGCCAGAGACGAAGCATACTGAAGTATCCATATGATTGAAGAGAGTGGGGCAATGCTTTCCGAATAAGTTCGGAAGGGATGGTGGATATCAAATCAAATATAAACCCGGATTTTGTGTATCTCAAAGCAATCCGGTTTGGGTCATCAATCATACTATAAGTTGATTTATCAACATAGGCAACAAAGAATGTCAGAAAAATGTCAATGGCAAAAAATAAATTTGCTATGTTATCTAAGATGGCAATAAGTCCTCGAGGTCTGTCCAGAAATCCAAACTGAAAAGGTGATGCCCAGGCTGTGTAGAAAACAAAAAGCACTAGAAATGCATCCCAAGCCCTGCATGATAATTTTGGTTAAGCCATATAGGCTAAAATCATTAAAGTTCCAGAACATATAAGCATGCATGCATTATATATATATATATATATATATATATATATTCAGAATCTGTTAAAAATAAATAAATAAACACAATTTTATATTAGGTTCAAATCAACATAGAAAAAGCAATTTAAAAAACATGGAGAATAAGAAAAAGGAACCGAAAAATGAAGAGAATTGAATTTCCAAAAGTACTTGTGCTGCATGAAGGTAGCAATAAAATTATCTATAATTCAAATATAAAAATTGAAATTTCTCCCTTAAACAACCCCTTCAACCTTATCCCAAATACCAGGGCCGACAGGAAGAAGAGAATGAAAAGAATTAGGAGAAAAATAATATGAATACAATTCACCCAAGATTGAAATTGAGATAAAAACCCATCTGGTTTGGGTGAAAATTGAATAAGCACATGCAAAAGAATACATAGCTGTAGAATTTTGCACGCGAATGAGGAAGGCCGTTCAAACCTGTAGCGGGGACTAGAGGGGGAGATAATGCAGCGACGGAGCTTGATTTTGCGATTACTATGGGCGCCAAGAGAAGGAAGAATGGCACTAGTAATACTATTGTGAGAGCTTTTATCATCGACCGAATACTCTCTCTCTATTTCCTTCTCCGTCTCTCTCAATCCAAACATCTTTTCTCTATTGTCTTTGCTCGTTGGCTCTCTGTTCCTCCTTTAATTTGCCCGACCACCATAGGCCATCAAGCTCTGCCACCCTCTTCTTTTCCTTCTTATAGATTATTATTGCCGGCAATCTTTTTCTTTATTCATTTATTTATATTTTCCCTCGTCTTTATAGAAGTTGCCTTCTCCTATCCAGACCCTCTCTCTCACACACACACACTTCTGGTTTAGCCGTTTCGTCCTGAAATTCAGTTCCGTTGCTCATGAGTCATGCAGATATTAATTTATTTGCAATTTTCACCCTCAAGGTATGCATCTTTTAGGATTTACACTATATTTAACATTGTTTTTAATTAATTGCATTTTAATCTTCTTAATTTTTTACAAAATGATAGGACGTATCTCTTTCAGTTATTTATGAGACAAAATAGAAAAAACACAATTAATATTATATGCAAATATATATAGCTTCTACACGTACTTTTAATGGCATTCTAATTTATTCAATATTTTTAAATTCTTTCTATCTTAAACTCCTTAATTTTTTGCAAAATCATAAAAAGTATCTTTTTAATTATTTATATGAGACAAAATAAACAAAGACGCAATTAATATCATATGCAAAAGTTTATATATAGCATCTACACGGACTTTAGTTACATTCTAATCTAGCAACAGATTCTTGAGTAATTTGTGCTAATTCATTATTTATTTTTCTTTTCTGGGGAGGAATTATCAATGAGTCATTTCTTCATATATTTTTAGGAAAATGATAAAATAACTAGCTATTAAAGGGTGTCATGAACATGCTGACATTAATCCTTAAAAGTGTAGAGAAGATCAAGAGGGTGGGAAAGATTAATAAGGAAGTAGTGGAGGTGTAGATATTACTGCACATTAGAGCCGTAAAATAAATTTATATTTTGATAACCCGTCTATATTTTAGTGGATTGGATAAGTGACATTTTAGATGAGTAAAATTTGGGTTTAATCCATATGCAACCCATGAAATATGGTTATTCATGATAAAATATGGGTTAGCCTAATGGGCTAATGTTCCAACTTTTATTCACTTAAAATTCATGATATCACCAAAAATGCTATAACTCTCTTCTTTTTTATGTTTCTTCTTTTTATGGGTTAAGCTAGAATAAGTATTTGAATCTTTTTTTTCCTCCAAATATTATAAGTATTATTTAGCATTTTTCAAAAATATATATATATCCTGTTGCATACTTAAATACCAATTACAAAAATAATAAATATCTATTTCAAATTTTGTATATTTTATTTTTCACAATATGAATTAATTGAAATTACAATAAAAAGTTTATTGAAAAGTGTGGATTTTTAACCAATAATTTTGAACTACACGTTAATCACTAACTAATCAATTTCCTTGTAGTTGTAACCTTTTTTTTGGGTTAATATTAGACATACGTATCTTATTAAGAGTACATAACTCTATTAATATTAAATGTATATTTTTTTAATTACATTTTTTAATTTTTTACTTTTATATTGGATAACAAGTAATGTAGTATAAAGTGAGAAAATTATTTTTTAGTAATGATATTACTTAAAGTGTATTAAGCGCGTTTTATTCCTTAACTCGTAAATTTTCATTTACTTTGGAATCTGTGATAAAAGTTTTTCCTTGTTATTACATAAATTTCTTTTGTATTGAAAAGTTATAGAAAAAACTTTATGACATTTGTGATATAATAAAACTAAATAAAGTATTTTCATTATTTCTCATTTAAAAAATGCCATGCCCCACCTTGGGAGGCATGACTGGCACCTAATACCATATTGGGTATAGACTATCCTGACTGGCCTGGTGCACTACTGGTACACGCCTGTAACCTAGTTCAAGAAAACAACAAGTTGTATTTCGGATATAAGTACAGACTCTGGCAGACAAGACGGCCTGTAAAAGAAGACAGCTAACCAACAACAACACAATGACAGGGATCCTATGCGGGCCGACAAGACCACCATGTTGTCTAGTTATAACTGAAATGAAATCAGGTAACTAAACTACACTATAGCCAACAAGGCTGCTAATTGATAGCTAAACAAGGCACCACACGGCCAACACATGGAATAAAACATACATAGGCCCCACACGGCCAACAAGAAAAGCTAACTTTTGAAAATATGTAGCCTGAAAGCCTCTAAGGGTGGAATAATGGTTGAGACAAGGCCCCAACCTACCCATAAACTGAACAACAAAAGAATAAACCTCTTCTAACTACCAACTCCGGAGGAAGGGAGATGAATAAATTAACTCCAGTTGATGACTAGGAGGGTCCCGAACCGCGTCTATCCGCACCTGTAGGCAAGTAATGCAGTGCCCCAAGGATGGGCATCAGTACAATATGTACTGAATTTGTAAGGAAGTAGGATAATAACTGACTGAAAGCTGGTAAAACTGAAGTAATCAAGAAAGAGAGTAAGAATTCAACCTGAGTAATCTTACCATCTGAAATATCTAACTAACAAGTTTATATATATACATACAAGAACCTAACGGGTCCCCATAAGCCTAGAAGGTACAAACTGTTATACCCCGTAGGATTCCCGGCACCTAGATGACCTATTCGAACGTTGGTTAAGCATATTTGAAGGCCATACGTGCTAGAGAAAGGCCCGGGAAAAGATCGGACGAGAAACCTGTCGAACCATCGCGGAAGGAGCCGAGGCAGAGCCCCTCCGCGATGGCAGCGTGTCACGGAGGTGAGGCCTCCGTGTTGGCTCTGTGACACGTTGGCCTTGTCCAGGCCCAAGTATATAAAGCCCCACTTCGGTTTTAAATCATTAAACACTTATAATTTCCAATGAAACAGAGAGGGATCAACAGAGGAGAGATAAGAACGAAGGAGGTAAGATAATTTTCATCTGATTACGCTGCTAAATGTTGTCCAAACTCAAATTAACCTCAGATACCGAGGTATTTAGCGGCAGAGAACATTCCTACGAATTTAGTTTCGCGAAATACGGCCGACAAATCATCGAGCTACCGACTAAGGTAAGTGGAATTGCTTCAAATTAGTGTCTATGTGTTTCTAGCTGTGAAGTGAATATTTCTCCCTTCTGGACTTCTGAAAAATAGCGAGTTTTCGACCGTCTTTCGATAAGCCTAAGTTTAGGCTATAATTTTATCGAAAGTGATGTCGTCCTTCAGAATAAGGTTGTATTTAGTATTAATCGACATATTTATGAATGCAATTGGGAGAAAATAGTTGAAGTACTGGTCGAGCCTCGTCCGACAGACGGATAGTTCGAGGATAAGGTATGTAAAGCTAGTTTCCTCGGCAAGTTAAGTAATCTCGGTACAGTACAATAATTTAAAGGCCAGTAGAATGTTCAGAAGTCATGTGTTATGTTTATTACGAATGTTGGTACGATATTAGAAGCATCATATTGTATTTAGCACGAAACTTGTTAGCACGATATAGATCCTAATATAAGTGTTAGGAACTGCACAGCATGCTCAGTATGTGATGTGACACAGAATGTTCGGATATCATTGTATTCAGTTGAAACCCAGTAAAGCAATGTAATATCTGTAAGACATCTCAGAAGTAGAATGATAAGTTAAAATGAAGTCTAGAAAGCATGTTAGGAATAGTAAATCATGTCACTATAGAAACTCAGCATACAACATGGTTTTCAGCAGAAAGACTATATCCCGTTCATCATTACACTTGGTACAGCATGGCAGAAGACTATATATTATATATGTATACTATTGTCAGTCTCAGCATGTATTAAGTATGTACATATTACTATTACTAGCTCAGCATATAGTAAGTACAAACACCTTACTATTATTCGTTTTAGTATATGAGATATGCGGATAGTATTACTAGTTGAGACCATTGTATTGTCTTGGGGTTGGACTACCTAGCACCCATGACTGCCCCAGGGTTGATAGCTGTATCGACTCATCCGCTAGAGGACGAGGATACGTCGCTCTACGGAGTGGCATGCCGTCCCACAGGGGACGAAGATGGGATGCCAGTTTTCCCCATATTGTGTCTTGATCGGCCCTTACACACCCCTGTCGAGCGGATACGCCCGGGTGTTGAATCAGGAGTCCTCCGGACTCAGATGCAGTTATAGTCAGGGGCTCAGCGAGCCCAAGTGCTTACCCAGGGGACCGGCGGGATGCTTATAGCTATTTTAGGAGATGGGATGACCGGGGTAGGGGTATAGATTCTGTGTTGGTTGTACCTCCCGGCTTATGGGGACCGGGTAAGGTTTGTGTGTGCTATGTGATGTTATGATATGTTATGCCATGTACAGTAGATACGAGTAGATAGACAGTAGGACGATAAATCTCCAGGTATGACTCCTACTCCTTCCAGTATAATTAAAAGAAGGTATGATTTACATTATCAGACAGTTAATCCATTCCTTTCTACTTCAGTTTCATCAGTTGTATTGTTATTTTCAGATATTTCTTTCAGTTATTGCTTTACATACTCAGTACCAGCGGTACTGACGCCCGGTGGGGCGCTGCATTACTTGCCTGCAGGTACTCATAGACGGGCAGGCGATACCACGTGATTCCTGTCAGCGATCGAGCATTCAGCTCCTGTCATCCGGAGACTGAATCCCAGAGGTGTATTCCGTTTTCTTTTGTTGTACAGTACGGGTAGGTCGGGGCCCTGTCCCGATCATTTCTATTGCTATTCCTAGAGGCTTGCAGTCTGTATGTATATTACCCTGTGGTCAGATGAGCCGGTCGTGTGAGGCCGTGCAGTTGTATAGCTATTAGTACTTTTGTTTCCTTTATGTTGGCCGTGTGGGGCCATAGTTCGACAGTAGTGGTGACCTTGCCGATCACGTAGCTATCCAGTACTTCAGGGTTGAGTTATAGATAACTAGACAGCATGGTGGCCTTGTCGGCCCGCATAGGTTTCCTTATAGTTGCTTGTTTCTGGTTAGCTGTTATTACAGGTACAGGAGGCTATAGGCCAATGGGCCGGGGGTTGTGTTTACAGCCGTTATATAGCCCTTTGTTTCCAGAAATGTGAGTTAGAGCCAGCCAGGCACCATATGTGCCCAGGCTCAGCAGTCTAGTAGTTCAGGTCCTAGTAGGGCACGAGGTGCCAGTCATACCCCCCAAAGCAGAGTGTGACAAACTTGGTATCAGAGCAGGTCGTATCCTAGGGAGTCTGCAAGTCGTGCTAAGTAGAGTCCTGTCCATGGATGTGTTGTGCACCACATACTATGGGTAGGAGGCTGCAAGGCATGATAGGATGGTTGTCTTTTATTCTTATTCAGTCGTGCTGTAGAGCGGTACAATATAGGGTTGAGTCCCTAAAAGCTTACTATATTCTTTGGTTACAGATAATGTCAGACCAGCGACATCCTATCACAGGCCGGAGCTTAGATATTGCAGCAGGGGAAGGCACCAGCAGGATGCCTCACCCTCGTTTAGAAACAGCCCGATCAGAGGGCACTACAGAGGCATCGTCCCAGCCTTCTCAGCAGTCTCCACCACATCAGGAGCCGCTTGGGGCGACACTACCTCCAGCAGTCCCTATACCGACCCCTTCCAACCAGGAGATTAGGAGTGCAGTAGTTATGTTAGCACAGATGATGGCTGCTCAGCGTCAGCCAATGCCGTCTACAGTTGCGGAGTCATCAGGGGGGTCCGGTAGTTCGAGGGTCCGAGAGTTCTTAGCTCTGAATCCCCCACAGTTTACAGGTACGGACCGGACAGAGGACCCTCAGGATTTTCTGGATCAAATGCAGAGAATATTCAGGGTTATGCATGCCATGCCTACAGAGTCAGTTGAGTTGGTAGCATTCTGGTTGCGGGACATCGCTGTATTGTGGTATGAAAGCTGGGAAAGGTCCCGAGGGAGAGATGTTTCCCCTCCGACCTGGTCCAGCTTCTCAGGAGCTTTTCTGGATCATTATTTGCCGCGGGAGATTCGATAGGCCCGGGTAGACCAGTTCCTGCATCTGGAGCAGGGGGCCATGAGTGTTCGGGAATATTCCTTGCAGTTTGATTCTTTGGCTCGATATGCACCGGCCTTTGTTGATACCATGGCATCCAGAGTACACCGCTTTATCATGGGGTTGAATCCAGAATACGTTGAGACTTGTATTACGGCTACACTACGAGAGGACATGGACATTGCTTGAGTTCAGGCATTTTCCCAAAATATTGAGGGCATCAGACAGCGACATCGGGATATCATAAGGGTCAATCAAGAACAGCGTCGCCGGGACAGGCCAGTTGAGTTACAGAGGGAGGCCCGGGGAGGACCCAGGCCACGATTGTTAGATAGGCCGCCCAGGCCCCCGCCTCCGTCACAGCCGCAGGGGGGTAGATTCAGTCTCAGGGGGCAGTCAGAGACTAGTAGAGGCTCGCAGATGGCAGATTCACCATTACAGAGGAGGGCAGAGCAGAGTAGGTATACCCAACCACTTTGCCCTATATGCAGTCGACGCCATCCTGGAGCATGCAGGTATGGTTCCACCGCATGTTATATTTGTGGCCAAGAAGGCCATTTGATGAAAGATTGCCCAGCCAGAGATCGAGAGGACCGGGATAGACAGGATAGGGCATCTGCAGGGTCACGAGCCACAGCATCCTCGGCAGGGCGCAGGCCCTCAGTTTCAGCAGGCAGGGGTCGGGGAAGATTAGAGGCCTCTAGTACAGGTGCGTGTCCAAGCCGCACATATGCCTTACCAGGGAGACAAGATTCAGAAGCGTCGCCTGATGTTGTGACAGGTATGCTAACTATCTGCTCACACCCTGCTTATGTGTTGATTGATCCAGGGTCTACTTTGTCCTACATTACTCCATTTGTGGCACGAAAGTTTAGTATTACACCAGAATTATTGCAGCAGCCCTTTTTAGTATCCACGCCCGTCGGTGACTCTATTGTGGCTAGCAAAATTTACTGAGGGTGTACAGTAGAGGTTGCTGACCGTCAGACCACAGTAGATCTGGTCGAGTTAGAAATGATAGATTTCGATGCCATAATGGGTATGGATTGGTTAGTACCGTGCTTTGCCAACGTTGAATGTTGGACCAAGATGGTCCGATTCCACTTCCTAGGAGAAGCAGTGCGGGAGTGGAAGGGCAGCACTGCTACGCCAAAAGGTAGGTTTATTTCCTACCTTCAGGCGGGAAAGTTGATATCTAAGGCATGTATTTACCATCTGGTCAGAGTCCAGGATGTCCAAGCAGAATCTCCGACACTCCAGTCTGTCCCGGTAGTGAATGAATTCCCTGATGTGTTTCCTGATGAGTTACCTGGTATTCTCCCAGAAAGGGAGATAGATTTTGCCATTGACTTGTTACCAGGCACTCAGCCGATATCAATTCCTCCCTATCGTATGGCTCCTGCAGAACTCAGAGAATTAAAGGAGTAGTTGAAAGATTTATTGGATAAAGGTTTTATTAGGCCGAGTACTTCACCGTGGGGTGCGCCAGTTTTATTTGTGAGGAAGAAAGATGGCTCACTCTGAATGTGCATAGATTATCGGCAATTAAACAAAGTTACAGTAAAGAACAAGTACCCGCTTCCCAGAATTGATGACTTATTTGATCAGTTGCAGGGAGCTAGATACTTTTCTAAGATTGACTTGCGGTGCGGATATCACCAGGTTCGAGTACGTGACAGAGATATTCCTAAGACAGCGTTCAGGACCCGATATGGACATTTTGAATTTCTAGTCATGTCCTTCGGGTTAACGAATGCCCCGGCAGTCTTCATGGACCTGATGAACAGTATTTTCAAACCTTTCTTGGACTTGTTCGTGATAGTATTCATTGATGACATTCTGGTGTATTCTCGCTCTGAAGCAGATCACCGGACTCATTTGCGGACAGTACTCCAGATCCTCAGGGACCGCCAGTTGTATGTTAAATTTTCTAAGTGTGAATTCTGGCTTAACTCAATGGCCTTTTTAGGACATATCGTGTCGGACGCTGGTATACAAGTTGACAAGCAGAAAATAGAAGCAGTTAAGTCATGGCCTAGGCCTACCACTCCGACTGAAGTTCGTAGCTTTCTGGGGTTGGCAGGATATTACAGGAGGTTCGTTGAAGGGTTCTCGACCATTGCGGCACCTCTAACCAAATTGACACAGAAAGCAGCAAAGTTTCAGTGGACAGAGGCATGCGAGCAGAGCTTCCAAGAACTGAAAGACAGATTAACCTCCGCCCCAGTGTTAGCATTGCCAGAGGGGACAGAAGGTTATTCAGTGTACTGCGACGCATCAGGCGTCGGGTTAGGTTGTGTGTTGATGCAGCATGGTAAAGTGATTGCATATGCTTCCAGACAGCTGAGGAAACACGAAAAGAACTACCCTACCCATGACCTGGAATTAGCCGCAGTGATCCACGCCTTGAAGATGTGGAGGCATTATCTGTACGGCGTCCATGTTGATATTTACACAGATCATAAGAGCCTACAGTACATCTTCACTCAGAGAGAGTTGAATCTACGGCAACGCCACTAGTTGGAGCTGTTAAAAGATTATGATGTGAATATTCTCTATCACCCCGGAAAAGCTAATGTTGTAGCAGATGCCCTGAGCCGTAAGTCAATGGGGAGTTTGGCGTATTTGCGACCTGAGAAGCGGGAGTTAGCCAAAGAAATTCATCAGTTAGCTGGTTTAGCCGTTCGAGTAATGGAAACAGAAAATAATAGAGCAGTAATTCAGAATTCTGCTGTGTCATCATTAGTTACAGAGGTAAAAGAACGACAGTACGAGGACCCTGATTTAGTCCATCTCAGAGATAGAATTCAGAAAGGTAAGGAGTCAGATTTCCAAATGACGGAGGGTGATGTGTTACGCTGTAAGGGCCACCTCTGTGTCCCGAATATTTCAGGGCTTCGTGGGCGGATCATGCATGAGGTACATTACGCTCGCTATTCCCTCCATCCAGGGGCGGCGAAAATGTACCATGACATCAGAGACATCTACTGGTGGCCAGGTATGAAAGCTGAGATAGCTGAATTTGTATCTAAATGATCTAACTGTCAGCAGGTGAAAGCGGAGCACCAGAAGCCGGGCGGTTTGACGCAAGATATAACAATGCCTACGTGGAAATGGGAAACGATAAACATGGACTTTGTAACAGGGTTACCCCGTACCAGACGCAGAAATGATTCCATTTGGGTAATAGTTGACAGGCTGACAAAATCAGCTCATTTTCTGTCAGTGAAGGCTACCTTCTCAGCTGAGGATTATGCCGAATTATATATCAGAGAAATAGTTAGATTGCATGGAGTGCCGGTATCCATTATCTCAGATAGGGGAGCACAGTTTACAGCTAGATTCTGGCAGTCGTTCCAGAGGGGTTTGGGAACGCAGATCAATTTGAGCACAGCATTCCACCCCCAGACAGATGGGCAAGCTGAGCGGACTATCCAAACGCTTGAAGATATGCTACGAGCGTGTGTGCTAGATTTTGGGGGTAGCTGGGATGAGCATCTTTCATTGATTGAATTTGCTTATAATAACAGTTATCATTCAGCTATCCAGATGGCGCCCTTTGAAGCACTATATGGGCAAAAATGTAGATCGCCGGTGGGCTGGTTTGAAGTAGGGGAATCAGCATTGGTTGGCCCAGACATTGTTCGGCAGTCAGAGGAAAAGATAAAGCTTATCCGAGAACGTTTACTGACTGCTCAGAGCCGCCAGAAGTCTTATGCAGATATGCGGCGCAGAAATCTAGAATTTGCGGTAAATGACTGGGTATATCTGAAAGTGTCTCCGATGAAAGGGGTGATGAGATTCGGCAAGAAAGGCAAGCTTAGCCCGAGATTCATTGGGCCATATCAGATTCGGCGAAGAATAGGCCGAGTTGCATACGAATTGAACTTGCCTCCGGAGTTAGCATCTGTTCACCCAGTATTCCATGTCTCTATGTTGAGGAAGTTCGTAGGAGACCCTTCTACAGTAGTTCCTGTTCAGGATGTTCAGGTCACAGAAGAGTTAGCATATGAAGAGGTTCCAGTAGCTTTTTAGACAGACAGATTCGCAGGTTGAGGACTATAGGCCAATGGGCCGGGGGCTGTGTTTACAGCCGTTATATAGCCCTTTGTTTCCAGAAATGTGAGTTAGAGCCAGCCAGGCACCAAATGTGCCCAGGCTCAGCATTCTAGTAGTTCAGGTCCTAGTAGGGCACCAGGTGCCAGTCATACCCCCCAAAGCGGGGTGTGACACAAACAACATAGAATAACCTACCTGGGCCCCTATAAGCCCCGGCAAGTACAAACAATGTCCACTTATGCTATATGACTACTAATGGCTGTAAGGATAACACTCGTTCTTTAAGACTGAACCTAAGCCTGATAGGTTCCTGTAACTGTGTCTGTGTCTGGGCTGTCTAGGCTATACAATTGGACCCCGAGCCTTGGCTCAATGATGGGTCATAATGTAATTGTTGTAGCTAGATACGGACCTCACGGCCTCTATCTGGAGTGACTCAAGATGTCTCTCACGGCCTCAATCTGATAGAACTCACTATGGCCCTCGCGGCCTCAATCTAATAGAGCTCAGTATGGCCCTCGCGGCCTCAATCCGATAGAACTCAATATGGCCCTCGCGGACTCACTTTGGTTGAACTCAATATGGCTCTCACGGCCTCAACATGATAGAACTTATTATGGCCCTCGCAGCCTCACTCTGGTCCCTTCGGACATTATACTGCTCTTGTAAACATAATTTTTATAGGCAACAACATTCAAACTGGCTAGGGCTAACTCTGACGAGCATTTCTATACCGTCGTTATCGTCTCCATTCAATTCATAAAAGCTGACCCCAATAGGTTTACTCTGAAATATTATAGACACATAATTCGTACTAACTTTACGACGAACGTAACTTGCCGAAAGGATAGCCTTACATACCTCGAGTGCCGACTTTCGTTAGACTAGCGAGTTTCGAATCGTAATGAGTAGTTCTATCCCATTGCAGCCCTGATACTGACAGAATAGGGCTAATTTCAATACTAAATTTGGCCAAATAATGATAACTTTCGATACTAATATTTACTATAATTCAACTTCAAATAACTTGGTGAAAACCCGTAATTTCTCGAGAGTTTAGAAGGGAGGAATGCTTACCTAATGCCTATGATCATGTAGGAATCAATTTGAAATAATTCTGACAGCTTTTACCCAACGGAGCTCTGGTTTTCCTAGCGAATTTTCAAGAAATAACTCTGTAGTAATGCTCCCCATAGGCCTAGAACTCATTACCCGAAATTAATTTACATTTGAACGGTGTTTGGTAGCATAATCGGATGAAAATACAAAGAAAAGTGTGTGTACTCTCTGTTCTCAGCCGTGGGTATATATGTTAAAATGACCCAATTTGAACTAAGGGAGGATATATATATAGTTAGGCGGTGGCTGGGGGGTGTGCAGCGTGCCCCCCATCGCGCTGCCTTAGGGGCATGACGCGCCACTGCCTACGCTAGGGCAGGCTACGCGACGCGGCGCCCCAGCGCGTCGGACCCCTGACTTCGGCCGCCCTATTTGTTTTACGACGCACTCATGTGTTCCCCTCCCGATCCTTCACCCAAATGTTTCATATATTAAAATTCTCTATGTACATGCACACACGATGATCGTACTACGGAGATTTATGGGATGTAACAAAAAATTAAAGTATTTTTCAAATATTAAATTCTAAATAGAGTACTATTAACTGATGCACTTCTTCAAAGACTTTAACTGAAGCTATTTCCTTGTTCCTCAGCTTACGCACCTGAAGGTCAAGGATCTGTACTGGTACTTCCTCATATGAGAGACTATCTTTTATTCCTACGTTGTCTAACTGCACAACCGAGGTTGGATCACTGATGCACTTCTTCAAAAGTGACACATGGAAAACTGGGTGTACATCTTCTAGTTCTGAAGGTAACTCTATTTCATAAGCCACATTACCGATACGCCTCAAAATTCTATAAGGTCCCAAGTACCTCGAACTGAGTTTCGCCTTCTCTCCAAACCTCATCACCCCTTTCATGGGCAAAATTTTCAGGTATACCCAGTCATCAACTACAAATTCTAATTTTGTCCTCCGCACATCGACATAAGATTTCTGACAGCTCTGAGCTATTTTCAACCTTTCTCGGATGAGCTGAACTTTCTACATTGCCTCATGAATCGAGTCTGTCTCTATCAAGGTGGCTTCACCCACTTCAAACCACCCTATAGGAGATCTACACCTTCTACCATATAATGCTTCAAATGGGGCCATCTGGATGCTAGAATGGTAGCTGTTGTTGTACGCAAACTCGATAAGAGGCAGATGGTCATCCCAATTACCCTTAAAATCGATCACGCATGCTTTTAGCATATCTTCTAGAGTCTAAATAGTCCGCTCAGCTTGCCTATCTGTCTGCGGGTGAAAATCCATACTGAGCTTGACCTGAGTGCCAAGTCCCTTCTAAAAAGACTTCCAGAAATGGGAGGTAAATTGGGTACCCCTGTCTGAAATAATGGCCAATAGAACCCCATGAAGTCTAACCAGCTCCGAAATATAAAGTTTAGCATAGTCCTCAGCTGAATCTGTGGTTTTGACTGGGAGAAAATGTGTTGACTTAGTCATTCGGTCTACTATTACCCTGATTGAGTCATGTTGTCGACGAGTCCGAGGTAGACCCGTAATGAAGTCTGTATTTACTTCTTCCCACTTCCAGGTAGGTACGCTGATATCCTGGGTCATACCTCCTGGTCTCTGGTGTTCTACCTTGACTTGCTGGTAGTTCGGGCACTTAGCTACAAATTCAGCAATGTCTCTTTTCATGCCATTCCACTAGTAAATATCCCGCAAATCACGATACAGTTTGGTAGTACCGGGGTGAATGGTTTATCTTGAGCTATGTGCCTCAGCCAGTATTTCTATCTCAACTCACCCACATCTGGTACACACAACCTGCCCTGGTAATGAAGCACCCCATCTCCCCCTTGGGAGAAAGCCTCAACCTCCTTTCTGAGTACTGCTTCTTTAAGTTTAAATAGAACTGGATCTTCATCTTGTATGGACTTAACTTCAACTACCAAGGATGAATCCGACCCACTTTGCATTACCATGCCAACTTCAGCTGAATCTACCAATTGTACCCCTAACGGGGCTAGCTTGTGAACTTCTTTCGTTAGCTCTCTCTTGCGTTTCCTCAATGTGAGCTACACTTCCCATAGACCTCCTGCTTAGGGCGTCAGCCACCACATTGTCCTTGACTAGGTGATACAGCACACTCATGTCATAATCCTTTAGCAGTTCCAACCACCATCTCTGATGCAGGTTTAGGTCCTTCTGGCTAAACACATACTGAAGGCTCTTATAGTCTGTGAACACATCCACGTGAGCCCCGTACAAGTAGTGTCTCCATATTCTCAACGCGAATACCACCGCTGTCAACTCCAAGTCCTGAGTTGGATAATTCTTCTCATGAACTTTGAGTTGTCTGGAGGCATAGGCTATCACCTTGCCCCGTTGCATCAGCATGCAACCAAGTCTAACTCTGGAGGCGTCGCAATATACAACAAACCCATCTGTTTCTTCTGGCAAGGTCAAAACTGGAGCAGTAGTGAGTCGAGTCTTTAACTCCTAAAAACTCTTCTCACACTCATCCGACCACTAAAATTTCACCTTTTTCTGGATTAACTTGGTTAGAGGGGATGCTATAGAAGAGAAACCTTCCACAAACCGTCGACAATAACTCGTTAAGCATAGGAAACTCCAGATTTTAGTAAGAGAGGTAGGTCTGGACCAATATTTTACTGCTTCTATTTTATGAGAGTCTACTCGTATTCCCTCATCCGATACCACATGACCCAAGAATGTCACAAATTTCAACCAGAATTCACACTTGCTGAACTTGGTGAATAACTGGAGATCTCTGAGGGTCTGTAATGCTATCCTTAGGTGATTGGTATGCTCTTCCTCATTTCTGGAGTACACCAGAATGTCGTTGATAAATATAATGATGGACATATCCAGGTACTTCTTGAAAACCCTATTCATAAAATCCATGAAGTCTTCTGGGAAATTCGTTAACCCAAAGGACATCATCACAAACTTATAGTGCCATACCGAGTTCTGAATGCTATTTTTAGTATGTCACACTCTCTGACCCTTAACTGATGGTATCCTAACCTGAGATCGATCTTGGAGAAACAACTGGCTCCCTGAGGTTGGTCAAACAGGTCATCAATTCTAGGTAGGGGGTATCTATTCTTAACTATGACCTTGTTCAGCTGACGGTAATCTATGCACTTTCTGAGGGTACCGTCTTTCTTACACATGAATAGCACTAGAGCACCCCAGGGAGAGATGTTTGGTCTGATAAAAACCCTGGTCAAGAAGATCTTTTAGCTGCTCTTTCAACTCCTTAAGCTCAGCTGGAGCCATTTTGTAAGGAGGGATGGAGATAGGCTGAGTATCCGGGAGAAGATCTATTCCGAAGTCTATTTCTCGTTCAGGGGGAACTCCAGGAAGATCCTCAAGAAAAACATCTGGGAACTCACTGACTACTGGAACTACTGGATGGTTGGGGTCTCATAGTTGGAATCCTTGACCCGAACTATATGATATATACATCCTTTGGAAATGAGTTTCTGGGCCATAAGGTAGAAAATAAACCTACCCTTAGGCGCTAAACTACTACCCGACCATTCTAAAACTGGCTCATTAGGAAACTGAAATTTGACAACTCTAGTGTTGCAATCAACTGAGGCATAGCAGGAGTGAAACAAATCCATGCCGAGAATAAGGTCGAAGTCAACCATGTCTAGCTCTACGATATCAGCTGGAATTACTTTATTCAGGACTGTGACTGGGCAATTTCTATACCCCCGGCTGGCTCTAACTGACTCACCAACTGGGGTAGAGACTGAGAATGGTTCTGAGAGGACCTTTGGACTTATATTGAATTGAACTTCTATATACGGAGTCACAAACGAAAGAGTAGCTCCTAGATTTAAGAGGGAATATACGTCTAGATGGAAGAGACGTAACATACCAGTAACTACATCAAGTGAGCTTTCTTGATCCTGACGAGAAGATAGAGCATAGAAATGATTTTGGCACAGACTGCCACCTATACCTTATGTGTTAGCCTACTGAGCTGGTCGACCTGCTGGAGCTGATGATGTGGTAGATTGTGATCTCCCTCGCCCGACCGACAGGCACTCCTTAAGCCTGTGTTCAAGCTATCCACACCCAAAGCAGCCCTCTCGTCCCTGAAGACATTCTCGTGGGTGATTCCTACCACACTTAGGACAAGCTGGATACTTGTTCTCAGTATTGTGAGCCTGAGACTGAGTGCCAGATGACCCACCCCTCCGATCCTAGTGGGACCGTAAAGCTGGGGTGCTAGCTGAACTAGGTGCTAGGGCTCTCTGCTGCTATTACTGCTGGGGTTGTTGTTATGGGCGGATACTACCGCTAGACCTCTAATGGCCGAAATATGACTGACCAGTCCTTGCTCATTTGTTCTTATGTTCCATATCTTTCAGCTTCTCGGCCTCAATTTGCTGAGCATACACAATTAAGCTAGAGAGGTCCATATCCTTGATTAGCATTGTCGTCCTGCACTCCTTAAGGATCAGATTAGATACTCCGTTTACGAACTTCAATATGTGAGCCCTTGGCTCGGCTACCATCTTTCGATCATACTTTGATAGTATGGTAAACTCTAGTGCATTTTCCTCCACTATTCTATTGCCCTGATGCAAATTCATAAATTCTGCGATCTTAGCCTCCCTCAGCTCTCGAGGGAAAAACCTATCCAAAAAAACTTTGTGAAATTCTTCCCACTCCACTGGTCCTGCTTCCGTTGGTCATCCTTCCTTCCACTGGTCATGCTAGACTTGGGCTACTGCTTTTAGCTGGTAGGCAGCCAAATCAGCACTTTCGAAGGAACTGACACCCATAATTCGGGTGATTTCTCTAATCTCATCTACAAACCCTTGTGGGTCCTCTCCCACCTTCATTCCATGAAAATCTGGAGGGTTCATCCAAAGTAAAATCTCGCACCTGAGTTGCAGCTGCAGACCCATTTGTGGCTACTGGAACCACCTACTGGTTCACCTAGTTGGTGACTGTTTGAGCTAGCAATTGAATGGCCGCCCTGAATTCAACGGTGGATATGGATTCATCCTGAGGAGCTGCCAGGCCTGATGGGGTAGGTCAGTTGACATTAGCAGCCCTTCTTCCATTACCACATCTGGGAGGCATGGTTCACTGACATGAAATAGAGCATGAATTAGAAGGGCATTTCGAATTTTAACGCACGATAAAGAATATGAACAAAAGGGAATTCTCCTAATAACATTTTGTAGCCTCCTCGTCATAAGTGTGGCGCGCTTCACACCCATGAAGAGGACTCTACTTGATGCGGCTTTCAGACTTTTTGAAGATACTCTAAACCTAGGGCTCTAATACCAAGTTTGTCACTCCTCGAGCCTATACCTTGGGCGTAACACGGTACTTGAAACCACAAGTGACCCCAAGTCAACCCTTGGTCTATCAGTTACTAGCATTCTGAGTAAACAAGAAACGCGAAACTTTAAAATAATATCATAAAATATTTATGAGAGATAAGTCTGAAAACATAAAGTTCAAACAATTGAACAATACTGATAAATCTAAAAATCATGTCTGTCTAAAAGCCATCTATAGAGGAGTTGCTGGGACAAGCCCCAGCTAACTATAAGTCTAACTGAAACTAATACATGACTTAAAGAAGGAAAATAGTGCCCTCAGATGATGAGGACTCACACTTCAACTGCTGCGATGGAGAATCTGAACTGCGGCAACTAACGATGCTGAGTCTGAGAACCTGCAGCTGTATCATGAAACGATACAGCATAAAAGTATGCGTCAGTACTTTGAATGTACTAAGTGGAAGAAACATAACTAAATGTTAAGTCTGAACTGAAATGACACGCAATGACCAACAGGTAAGCTGAACTAAACTACTGATATAATCTGAAATGGTCAAGATTGTTACACCCCATAAGTTTTAATGTTTAGACGGCCTACTCGTACGTTAGTTAAGAGTTTTAGAATACAATACATACGAGAAAGGAACCGAGGTAAAGGTCGGACAAGAACAGAGTCGGGACCGCATGGGAGAAGGCCGAACTAGCTGCCTAGAGGGGCAATATGGCACGGACCCTCCCTGGCACGTTGGGCTCTGTGGCACAGCCCAGAATTGGCACGATAGGGTCCGTGCCACGGACCCCTGTCCACCGCCTCAAGTATTT
Source organism: Datura wrightii (assembly GCA_035772735.1). Lineage (NCBI taxonomy): Eukaryota > Viridiplantae > Streptophyta > Magnoliopsida > Solanales > Solanaceae > Datura > Datura wrightii. The sequence goes on from JASDFA010000006.1 coordinate 35,523,384, forward strand.
ATATGTTCCATCCTTTTATTTCATTTCATTTTATATAGTATATACAGCCAGACTTCAGAGGGTACGAGGAAACCAAACAATTTTCATCTGTTTACCCTACTAAACGCCTCCCGAATTCAAATTAACTTCGAGTATTGAAGTTTAACGCTATAGGGAGCATTGCTACTGAGTTATTTTAATGAAATTCACTCGGAGCATCGTAACCTCGCTGAGCTAAAGTTGTTAGAATTGCTACAAACTAATTTCTTTACGATCACAGGCTTCAAGTAAGAATTTCTCCCTTCTGGACTTTTGAGAAATTACGAGTTTTTGATCGTGTTCTATTAAGTTGAAATATAGTTAATATTTATATATAAATTTATCGTTTCAAGACAAATTTGGTATTGAAATTCATCCCTTTCTTCCAGTATAATGGTTACAGTAGGAAAGAGCTGCAAATCCAAGTTGAAACTCGTCAGTTATCCGGGAAACAACAGTTGAGGTATGTAAGGCTTAACCCTCGGCAAATATACTCGCCGTACAGTGTTACGACTTATGTTCTAGAATAGAAATGATGATTTTATATATCGTAGATAGATGCTACCATTGGATTGTGATTAGACATGTTGTAATTAGCTATTACTATTATATAGAAATCAGACACGCTATGATTAGCTACTATCAGTAGATTACGATTATATAGGTTCTGGTTAGCTACTAGAGAGCGTATAAAGATTATACCACAGTGTCTCTCGCCGAGAAGGAACATGTTAGGTGTGATACGCGCTAGAAGAGTCATGGAAGCTCTTCTCTTCTCCAGTTCGTTGTATTAGTAGAATTATATGTTCAATTGCTAGTTCCAGATCTTAGAAGCTCGTGAATAGTTATTGGGTAGTGAGTTGAATTGTATAGGTGCGACTGGGCGATACAACTACTAGTTTGGCACCTGGGTTGCCAGAAAAGCACGTCAGGGAGCCCGTGACGTAACCACACGCCCCAGGGCTAGAAATATAGACAGAATAATCATACTTTAGAAGTAGTGACACTAGGGTTGTCTAGTGCATCGAGTGGCAACCTGCCATTCTATCAGCCGTTACCAGAGATTGTCAGCCCTAGTTGACTTAACAGTTATTATACAGGTCGCCTAGGAAGTCAGCCCAGTCGTCCAAGTCAAATAGACCCGTAGGTACCCCAAGGACGGGGACCTTAGCAATTAGAGGTTGGGCCAGCGCCCCATCCAGTCCTTATAAGGTACTTAGGTACAGATTTTTAGGAGTGACTAAGCCTATATAAACTTGCCTATAAGGTAAGAATCACCCAGAAAAGTAATATAAGATCCAACTAGACCAAGATGAGGTCTAAGGCACTAGTAGTACCATGTTAGTATAGTACTGCCCACAGGCTAAGAATGTCAGTAAACTTCCTGTGGGGGATTATGGGCCGAGCGCCCAAAAGCATGTTCGGCCAACCAGTCCTACAGTTATCCTAAGTAGAGGAGCTAAGTAGTTAGTCATTCGCGACCCCGCAATTATTTATGAGTTAGAGTTGTCCAGGCAGGACATTCAAAGTTATGTTAGACCACTCCAGATCTCGCCCTATTCAATCCATACTAATAGAGACCATGATCACTATTAGGATCCTCTGATCAAATACAGGTGCACGACGTGCCTGCTAGCAACTTTACAGACTATCCTAGGGGGCGAGCAGCGGTAGCGTTAGGCCCATAAGGCCAGTTACGCCTTTGAGTGGCTAGATTGAGATGTTAGTACAGCACCTTGGTTGGGGTTTTCCTCAATTAGGAGTTATCCATGACCACCCCAGGGTTACTAGCTGTGTCGATGCCCGCCAGAGGCAAGATGACGTCGCTCTACAGAGCGGTATGCCATCCGCGAGGGACGAAGATGGGGTCCCAGGTCCTCATATGTCGTGGTTGGCTCTACACACCCCCATCTATCCTGGTGCCTGGGGTGTAGATATCAGGAGTCCGCCAGACTCAGACACAGCTACAGTTAAGGGGTTGAGCGGGCTCATTTGTAGACATAGGGGACCAGTAGGTTGGCTACAGTACCAGTAGAGTCATAGAAACCTGGGTAGGGTATATAGATTGAGATGTTATCGCCAGGGCTTATGGGGGCCTGAACGAGTTATTCAGTGTTGATTGTACCTTTTGTATTATGGGGGCCAGGTGAGGTTCTTGTTTGTATTCTTATCTGCTAGTTATAGTTTATAAATGTGTAATTATACAGTCTTAGCTTAAGTACATGTAGTATTGATTAGATGAAGATTGTGAACCAACTTGCGTACAGGTTAATCTTTCTTCCCTTCTTTCTATTCGTTTCCAATCTTTATCAGCTTATCTATTGCCTTACATATTCTGTACATATTATACTGACGTCCTCCCCTAGGCGTTGCATTACTTGCCTACATGTTTAGGCAGATAGGGTTCAGGATCACCAGTAACAGTTGTTCAGAGTCCGCACTTGGGAAAACTCCTTTTATTCAGAGTTTCCAGATGGTAGAGATCTCGGTACTCTAGTCGTATAGCATTTTGGGTAGGTTGGGGCCCTGTCCCGACCACTATTTGTACTCTTAGAGTCTTACAGACTACAGTCGTCAGTTAGTTAGTTGTATGTCGGTCGTGTGGGGCCTTAATCAGTTGTGTTTCGTATGTTGGCCATGTGGGTCCTAGGATAGTAGTTTGTCTCCATTTCTGCTATAACTAGACAGCATGGTGGCCTTGTCGGCCCGCATAGGATCCCCTCTGTTGCCTGTTGTTGGTTAGCTATTTTTATTTACAGGTGGCTATACGGCCTTGTCAGCCGGAGGCTGTATTTACAGCCAAGATATAGCTCGTTGTTTTCTTGAAGTGAGTCACAAGCTGGCACCAGACGTGCATAAGCCTAGACAAGTCAGTTAGTTGAAAGTATGGCACCAGGTGCCAATCATGCCTCCCAAGACGGGGCGTGACAAACTTGGTATCAGATCAGTTCGTATCCTAGGGAGTCTGCAAGCTGTTTCTAGTAGAGTCTTGCTTATAAATGTGTTGTGCACCGCATTCTATAAGCAGGAGGCTACGAGGCATAATAGTATGGTTACCCTTTCTTCTTCTTAGATCGTGTTATAGAGCCGAGTTATACAGGGTTGAGTCCCTAAGCTTTTGTTGCTATGTCTATCTAGGATAAGGTCCGATATGAGACAGACTCCAGTTAGCTGCCAGTTAGCTGCTGCAGGAAAGGGTACCAGTATGATACATAGTTGGGGGACAACCAGTTTGAGGACGAAGGCGAATGTCTTTTAATTTTCTCAGTATCTTCCTGGGGCACCAGGATTCTCATAAGGTAGCAGATATTGATATTTTAGCACTGTCCCCAGTTCTTTTTATAACCTTAGAATAGAAGGTCAGGAGTATAACATATATACGAGTTGACTTATCTATTAGATATACAAGATCTAAAAAGGGAGACAATTAACGTTAGATTACTTGAAGGGTATGAAAAAGAGAGGGAATTGCGAAATTCTTACCTCCAACCCTTTGAATGTTGTAAGTTCCATACTTTAATCTCAGTGTGTAAGAAAAGTCTATTCCCGCCTCCTAGTTTTGTTTTCAGTGTAGCAAAGAGCGTAAGAATTGACGCGATGTTGCCCAAAGTAAATGGCAAAGGAAGGTTGGATTTGTTGAATCCGGAAAGTGTTAGGAAGTGGTGGAGACCCTTAACGTTTAAGGTAAATCGTCTAGACCTTCACAATAGTAAATGAGGAGAGCAGGTAAGACTACCAGCAGCCCTCAAAGTACGTGTGAGAGTCTACAAGTGATAAATCCCTAGCAACAGTAAAGCTCAAGTTATAATTAGGCTGATTTTGCCGCAGCGTGTTAATGACAGTAGAATGTACCGGCAGAATAATGATTGTGGCCCTAGTTGGTTATGTCGAGGGACAAAAGATCATATGAGCGAATTTGTCCCGAGTACGAGTGAAAATGATACCGGTCAACAGACTTGGTCAGCAGTGTCTTTAACAATATAGGGCAGAGGGCACGAACTTTAGAATTCAGCCCATGAAAGTAAGGGGAAAGGCGCGAGTATCTAACTTTAGGGGAAATAAAATCACCCCAAGCTAAGAGTAAATTGACATAGCGTAGGACCACTCCTGAATGTCAGAAACAAACATCGGGCTAACAGTTAAAAGATAATGAAGTTGTAACCTAGAATACGACAATACCATCACTAGTTGTAGAGGTAGAGGAGCGATGACACAGGGACTTAACTTAGTACAATCCAGAGACCAAGCCTAGTAGGAAGTTATTGGCCTTAAAGATAATAAGGGATTAAGTCAAAAGACCTAGAGGCTACCTCTGTGTCCCAAAGGTGGCCGAACTTCATCAGCAGATTCTAGCTAAGGTATATCATGTTTGTTATTCCCTTCACCTAGACTTTAATGAAAACGTATCAAAGAAAGACCTACTGATGGCATGAGAGGAGGAAGAAATTATTGAGTTATAGCGCAGAGCCTCAATGACCAACCAGGGAAGATTGGATAGCAGAAACCAAGCAGGCCAACCCAGGAGATGGTCGTGCCTGCAAAAGGAATGGAGAATAGTTAAGTTAATCACAGTTAGAAGGTTACCTCGTAACAGGTGTAAATTGACCTCACTTGAGTCAGTGTAGAAAGGCTAACAAGGTCAATTCATATTTCGCTAGGTGAGTTATATTTCAGCTAAAGGTTATGCTGAACTAAATGCTTAAAGAGTAGTTCGGTTGTGTCAGTCCCAAGTATTTAGCAAATTCTGACAAGAAAGGCACAACGTACAACTAAGTTTTAGAAAGGCTTTCAAAATAAGTTGGAAGGCATGTTAAGTTGAATATGACTCCTCGTCCCTAAACGAATAGCTAAGAAGAGCACTCGGTTTGAATGCCGGAGATCTATTGTGTGTAGAGAGATAGGCCCTCTACGTGATGACCTGAAGTAGGTAAATCAAAGGTAGTGAACCAGGGTACACTATAACAGACAGACGGAAGAAGTTAAACTTATCAAGAAATGGGTACCGATAGCCCAGGATTGTCGGAAGTCTTACCGTAGCATACAGCATAGACAGTTAAGGATAAGCAGCTTCGCCGATGAACGGCACCACGAGAATTAGAGAAAAGTCAAGCTTAGCCTTCGATACATTGGCCATATTATATCTTCCCGAGAGCAGGCAAAGTGGCATATGGGCTAGAATTGCCTTCAAAATCGAAATTGGTCAAGTAAGTCTTTTGCATGTTAATGTTGTGGAATACATATAAGATACCCATCCCAAGTTTTGCCCGTTGATAACATTCAAGTTATTAAGGAACTAACCTATAAAGAGGTTCCAGTTTCCATACTAGTTTGAAAATTTGAGGATTGAGAACTTAAAGATGTAGCCTCAGTTAAAGTACTATAGAAGAACAAAAATAGAGAGGGAATGACCAGGGAAGCTAAGGACGATATGAAACCCAAATACCCTCATTCGTTCCGGGCTTAGTCCATATTATGCAGTTAAGTTATTGATCTAGTTGTTGTTTAATGATTTGTGTTATATACATATATTGCTCAGTTGACTCCAGCCTTGTTGTGAAATAGTTGTTAAAGTATTGTGTGAAGTACCTATGTTGAAGTTGTCGCGCCCCATTTTTCTCGCGAAAAGCGGGATACAACATGTGACAACTCTTAAGGGTTATTAAATTGAAGAAGAGTCGTCACCTGACTATTTGAGATGTGTTATTGCACCGTACTAACCTAAGGGTCTGTTATACCAGCCTAAGTCACCAGAGTCAGGTAAGGGTTCAAGTCACCTCGAAAGGAAGGTGTTAGGCACCTTTCGAGGTCCACAACTGTGGGTTCCTTCCGGATTCATTTTATGTTGGAAAAACTAAGTTGTCAAATAAGGACTAATTAATTGACTATGTGATTAGAAAAATAAGTTCATATAATATTAAAGTGAGCAAATAAGTTAAAAAAATTTAACACTTTTCAAATTAATGCAAAAACTAAATGATAAGATAAAGCTGAAATTTTATCGAGCAAATTTATTTCAACAAAAATAAATACTCAAGCAAAATTAAATTAATTCATGATTAATATGCAATTTAAATGATAAAATGATGCAAAATTATCAAAATAATAAATACTACAAAATATTCAGCATACAAGACAATTAAATCACAACATAAATAAATTAAACAGAAAATTAAGTCATTTATTAAATTAATGCGAAAACTATTTGACAAAATAAATAATCAAAAATATTTTCCAATTAGACTTATAAAATTTATTTTAAAGCAAATGAGTATCTCAACATAAATTAATACACTAATTTAATATAAGATTTAAATAACAAACAATTTCAACAAACTTATTTACTAAACATAAAATACTTTTGTTCAAAAGGAATAAGTTATGCATTTTAAACTTATTTCTTAAACGTGACACTAAGTGCTTAAGACAAATCAATTTATTTATTAAATACGGGAATAATAAGGACGACAAAGACATTATTAATTAAAGGATCTAAATTATTTAGACAAGCAAAGAGAAAAAAATTTGAAAAGATAAAAGAAATACCGTAAACAATATCTTATTTACTAACTCACAACATATAAAACTAAATTACCCCAAATTAAAAAAAAGAACTATAATTCATTAATACTTTTGTGATAATTTAGAACACATTTTTTTTATATATTTGATAAGCTTAAAAGAGTTGAAAACCTAAAAAAATGTTTGTTGCTTTATAGGGATGGCCACACGATATTATGAATCGTGAACTTCAACCTTAGCAACAAGTTAATTGGAGGTTGGCACTAACTTAAAAAATATAATAATATATTTAAAAATATTTTAATAAAGATTCAAATTTTGAAATATAAATGCATAAATATTTACATATAGATACACATAAAAGAAAACTTGGGTTGATGTTACATTCGGGAAACGGGTCGATTTAGTTTTTTTAAAAAAAAATTGGAATTAGACCTCGTAATTTCTTTACTGTCCCAATAAATATATGTTAAGGGATAGTATTCATAAAAAAAAAAAAAAAAGAAACACACACTACCCAGTTCAAGTGGAGAAGAAATAGATCTGGACAGTGGTTCTTAAAAAAATTGTAATAAATAAATAAATATAAGCTTGTGGGACTCTAAAGAATTTAAACAACTAGCAAGCAATTCCCAACCCCCTTTAACATCCCCCTCCACTATATAAAGAGTTTATTATAAGATTAAAAGTGAAGGAGTAAATAAATGATATACATAAAAATACATAATATTATACTTAAAGCTAATTGTCAAACAGCAACTCGTCCCTTTGAGACTCAAACCAAAAGCGACTCTTCGATATTATTCCTTCGAAAGAAACCTGTTTAAACAAATGAAACAAACACATCAAACATATACGAACATATGTGTACTCTAGATGTAAGAGAATCACATTTTAAAGTTAAAACACATCGCATATCCAAATTCAGAGAAATCCCTAAATAACATGACAAAATGCATGCAGCAGACTTAAGCGTGCTATTATAAGAATATAACATAGAAAGTATACTAACCAATTAAAGGAAATTAAAGAGAACTCTAAAAAGGGTTGTAGTTTAAAGTTCTGCTGGAAGAAAAGAATTTATTGCTAAAGGACTTCTAATGCTAATGGAAAATAATTTTTCTATTGTATGGCTAGAGAGGGCAAAGTTATATTGGTAGAGATCATGTTAGGTTTGAATGAACATTGTTTAAAGAATCCTCCTCCCCAAAAGGATAGAAGAGCATACTTCTTATATAGCTAGAGGAATAGAGTTAATTAGAGGATATAAAGGAGGAAATATTTACTAGAATCAATCAAGGAATATATTTTTCCCAAATAACACAATTAAATCAATTAAGTAGTAACACAATTATATCAAAATAATAATAATAATAATAATAATAATAATAATAATAATAATAATAATAATAATAATATAATAAAATCATTATTTACTTAAAATAGATATATGTACTAAATTTAAGGAAGGAGAAAATTAGTCATTTATTCATAATTAAATCAATTGAGCAAGACTTTACATAAGAAAATAATGCAGCTGGAAATTGACTAAACATACACGAAATCTCGGGTCACCCGGATGGGTTATTGGGTAGAAATTGATTTAGGCTATATCTGAATTTAAATAATAGCCAAAATTAATCAAAAGTGGCTAAAATTGGCATAAATTGAATAGAGAGTGGCCAGAGTTTAAATAAATTGGATGAAATTGAATTTTAGCTGCTATTAAATTAATAAATATACTACATTTGCAGATAATTTAATAAATAGATAATAAAATAGTTTAAATTATAGGAAAATAATATAAACATTATTATTAATATAAATAAATCATAAACTTGAGTAGACTCATGTAAATATTATATAATTAATAAATTATTATATTTTATAAATAACTCAATAATTATGAAATATAATTAATTTATTAAAAAAATTATATAAACTTTATTATCAACATAAATAAATTTGTGAAATTAGTAAAATTATGTAAATAGTTTATAAAGATCAAATAAAATATACATTTCACAATAAGAGCGGATATTAATACGAAATATATTATATGCGACATAATTATTTAATATTAAAAATTTAAATCAATACAAATTATATGTACATATTTATATGTAATTTAAATAATTTTTGCAATATTACGATTATTAATTATTTTATAAATATAAATGCAAGTCGAATATTTGCGTGTATATATATATATATGTAAGCAGCATATAAGGGCGTAGGGAGGTCAAAATTGGGTGTCAACAACTGCCCCTTCTTTGCTCGGGAATGAAGAATGAATTGTTGAGTAAAGAACGTTGACCTAGTGGCCAATTTTGTCCGACCGAAGAAAAAATTTCGGCGGGGCCAGTGAAAGAAAAATGAGTTACAAAGATTTTGCGGCCGAGACTTCAGTTTCAAGTCACCTACATATCTCGGGTTTCACGAGAATCAGGCCGTGTGTAGTTCTCGATCTAGGGACGAATGAAATCCCTAAAAGAAATCGATAATACAAGATTCGAGTAACATTCTTAGCTTCGTGTCAAAATGTGGAAATACAATAATGAGGGCTAATTTGAAAAGTAAAAGATTGAAACGAAACAAAAACGAAAAGTGCTTTTAAGTGCGGTGAAAAGTAATAGAGCTTGAAAATAGCTAGAGAGATAAATAAATGATGGATGAGAAGAGACTATTGAGAATAAATTTTGTGAAAATAAAAGCGTAGCTTGGAGAACTTTTGAGAGGGTAATGCTTCACCCAAACAACGTCAAACACTAGGACCATGCTTAGCCCTTAAAATTTGGAGGGTGACGCTTAACCCATCCAGAAATCAAAAGAACGTAGCACAATAATAGTAGCTCAGAAGTAAAACAACGACTTTAAAAATGTGATAGGAGCTTGAAGTAGCTTGAAAACTTGAAAGTAGCATAGTAGGAAAGGCGTTATCATTCGTAGCTTGTTATTCCTCGATGTTCGCGTAAGCAAACAACTAAAGCATATGCATCAAATACTTCGTAAAATAAACTGATGCAAAAAATTAAACATGATACAAGTTTCCTTTGGACGATGAAAGTTTTTCTTTGAGATAAAAGGATGATGTCTCTAAGCCATGATGTCTTGGGCCATGATACACAAAATAAATTTCATAGGCCATGAAATGATGTCTGCGGGTCATGAAAAATGACGTCTTTAGACTATGATCCCTTAGGAGCATTATAAGCAGAAAATAAATTTCCTAGGCCATGAAATGATATCCGCAAGCCATGAAAAATGATGCCTTTAGACTATGACGCCTTAGGGGCATGATAAACTGGAAAGTAAATCCTCGGGCTATGACATGATGTCCACAGGCCATGAAATGATGCCTTTAGATCGTGATGCCTTTAGACCATGATGCCTTCGGATGAGAGGAAGAATGCCAATTCAAAGAAAGCAAATTATTTGAGAACCTCAATAGTTCAATCGAAAGTTTTGGTTTATTCGGGCTTAATGCAAATAAGTCATATGGCTCAAAATGCATAAAATGGGCTTGAAATGCAAATAACGGGCTTGAAGTGTATAAATGGGCTCGAAATGCACAAACGGGATCGAAATGCATAAACGGGCTCGAAATGCAGGTGCGGACTCAACTATATATCAAAATGCATATATCGCGTGCATCCCGGGCTCAATATGCAAATACGGGCTTGAATGTATATAATAATGCATGCTATCATATATATCACGGGCTCAATATGCAAGCACGGGCTCAAAATGCATACATTATGTATATCGCGAACTCAATATGCAGATTCGGGCTCAAATGTATATCAAATGAAAACACGGGCTCAGACGCATATATAAAAATGTATATCATGGGCTTAAAATGCGAATACGGGCTCAAAATGCATATATTTCATATATCAAGGGCTCGATATACAGATTCGGGCTCAAATTTATGCAAACACGGGCTCAGACGCATATATAAAAATGTATATCATGGGCTTAAAATATGAATATGGGCTTGAAAGTGGAAAATTAAATAAATACATAGTGATGGGCAGAGGTAACTAACATAACGTATAAATTTCAAGAACAAATCGTAACTCGGATAATTTTGGTAGGGTAGTGTTTTACCCAAATAACGTAAAACGGTAGGACCATGCTTAGCCTTTAAAATCTTTACTCATCCAAAATCACAAGAGTAGCACGATGATAATAGGTTAAAAGTAGCAGAGAGTAGCATAAGAATAACAAAGAGCGTGGGAGCTCGAAAGTGGCATGATAGTGACTCGACTCAATATCGTGAGAATAAAGCAATAGTAGCATGCAAACATTTTTTAAAAAATATATTGGATAAAATGATTAGTCAATAAGAAGAGATAATATTTCACAAAATTAACGATTAGCTCGGATAAATTTGAAATGAAAGCGCTTAATCCAATCAAAATTTAGGAGGCAATGCTTAGCCTTTAAAAATCAGAGATAGTGCTTAACCCTTAGGACAATGCTTAGTCCTTAAAAAAATAGTTAGGGTAGTGCCTAACCCATTGGACAATGCTTAGTCCTTAAAGAAATATTTAGGGTAGTGCTTAACCCGCAGGATAATGCTTAGCCCTTAAAAGAAATATTTAGGGTAGTGCTTAACCCCTAGGACAATGCTTAGCCCTTAAAAGAAATATTTAGGGTAGTTCTTAACCTGTAGGACAATGCTTAGCCCTTAAAGAAATATTTAGGGTAGTGCTTAACCCATAGGACAATGCTTAACCCTTTCAGAAATCAAATTATTAATACTTAGCTTCAAATAAACAGCGTTCAACTTTGAGTAACTTACTAAGAGGGTAGCGCTTAACCCCGTTCATGGACAAACTTCAAGTAATTTAGCTTTGCAGTTGATAATGAATAGCTTCATAAATCCAGATGATATATAGAATGATTGCAAATTTGGTACCTGTTGCTCCTGTGCTCAAAGAAAAAAAATCATAAGATTAAAAAGAGGGAAGGTTGATTTGTGCCTTTATTTGTCCGTTGCTATCCCGATCTCATAAGCTTGATGATCAGACTGGATGTCACGTCTTTCCATAGACGTCCTTTTTTAGAATCAGTTTCTTGGTTTGACTGAGCCTTGATAAAATTTTGAGATCCTTCTCAAAATTTCTGCCCCAGTATAGAACATGACGTAGAATCCCTTTGCAAATGACACAAAGTTGTGAACTTTTTAGGTCCCCTCAAATATTCTGCCTCAGTTACGTAGAAAAACTCGATTTATTGAATTTTTGAGGTCCTCTCAAAAATTCTGCCCCAGTTGGTAAAGGAAAAGGAAAGGAAATTTTATTAAGATATAGACCGAACCTCATAAGGGCGCCTACGTATCCCTCTTAAATGGGAATCAGGTCCAACGTAGTTCAGAATTGAGACTTGAAGAAATTCATATGGTGATGGAAAATGATAAAGTTTGAGGGGAAGAATAAAAGTGTAGTGCTTGGATGGTGTTAAATAAGTTGTAGAGGCATATAAGAATAGAGAATTTTATACATTATGAAAAGGCAAGAATATCAAAAAATGAAAGTATTCGTATGATATCTCATAGGCAAGGTGCGAAAATAGTATAAGAATGGATGAACAAAACTATTTAAAAAAATGTGTTCACGTTAGAAAGTTCAGGAGGAAACTCAAATATAGTGAGTTGATGTAATTATGAAGTTAGTAGAAAGTCATTTAATTTTTAGAAAGAAATGAGAATTATGATTCAGAGAAAGGAAGATAATTTGATTAGACCTTAAGAATTTGATATTTTGGACCTAAAAGAGCAAAGGTAAGCAATAGTATGAAATTATTAGCAATAAGCACGAAGTGATTTTAAAGTCATCCAAAGCTTAATAATCTAGGAAAAATGGGGTAGGCCATAAAGAAAATAAATAATCAAGCAAATAAGATATATACGTAGCAATTAACCACAACAGAAAAAATTAGTTATTTAAGTAAACAAATAAAGAATTTAATCATGGAAGTAAATTAATCCTTTAAAGAAACAAACAAAAGGAAAAATAGAGGGATTAACATGATAAATAAAATAATTTAAATGTGGCAACAATATAATGGATCACAGACAGGAAATAGCTATGTAAATAAAAAGAATCAAGCATGAGAGGAAGAATAATTTAATTACGGTAATAAATAAAAGGAATAAGGAAAATAATTTAACAAGGAAACAAATAAAAGGAATAAGGAAGAAAATTTACATAGAAGAAAAATAATTCAAACACGAAGACAAATAAAGAGAATAAGGAAATGGGATATTCAGTAAGGACACCAATTAATTTAAAAAAGATAAAATTAAGCTTAGACATATTTAAAAATGCATTTAGATTATGCATGTCTTTTTCGGGATTAAAAATCCCTCGGGACTCAAAGGCAAGGTTTCACTATCAATCTTGACACGTCATGGGTGTCACGACTCCATAGGTTTGAGATGATGCGTATTCCTTAGTAAAGGCATACACAATCAAGATCTAAGAATAAGAATTGGTTTAGACACGGTTCTCTCAAGCGGACAACTTGAGAGTGAGGAAGCTCATGACCGTCGATGCACCGATGATCGATCAAATCATAAGGCAATCCTCAGGGGTGTTTTAATAGTGAACGACTGCGAAACCACGCACCCGTTATCAAGTGTGTGACAGTGAGAGGTTCCCGAGTGGGGGAAGTATGAACGGAATGACAATTATAAGAAGGCAGTAACACATATCAAATTAAGAAAAACCATATTAAAAATATACAGTTGATAAACAAGTAAGAAAATATATTAAGTAAAGGGATAGGTAAATATTAAGTAAAGGGATATTAATATATTAAGTAAATAAGTAAACCAAATAACAAATTTATTAGTCATAAAATATCAAAGAGATAATGTTCAATAACAATTAACAAATAAATAAATGTTAGGGATATTATGAAAAGTGCATCACATAAACAAGAAAATAAAGATATGTACACAAAAATAGAATAATTGAAATAAGACAACAAATAAAGAAAAATTAGAAAATATTCATCACAGAAGGAAGATATACCAATTAAGACACATATAAAAGATTAATCATGTAACGAAATTAATCTAAACAAGGCAACAAATAAAACAAAAGGGAAAGAGCTATAAATGGAAATAAACATGAATTATATAAATAAATTAGTATTCAAATTAAGGAAAATAAATATTCATGAGAGAAGTGAATCTAAACTTAGTAAATAAATCATAAAATACAAATAAATATGTAAACAAAATACAAAATTCCACATAAATATATATCCATAATGGTTAGAAACTAAAAAACATCCCCAGCAGAGTCGCCATGCTCGCGGGTCCCATTTTTCTCGCGAAAAACGGGATACAACATGTGACAACTCTTAAGGGTTATTAAATTGAAGAAGAGTCGCCACCTGACTATTTGAGATGTGTTATTGCACCGTACTAACCTAAGGGTCTGTTAAACCAACCTAGGTCACCAGAGTCGGGTAAGAGTTCAAATCACCTCGAAAAGAAGGTGTTAGGCACCTTTTGAGGTCCACAACTGTGGGTCCCTTCCGGATTCATTTTATGTGGGGAAAACTAAGTTGTCAAATAAGGACTAATTAATTGACTATGTGATTAGAAAAATAAGTTCATATAATATTAAAATGAGCAAATAAGTTAAAAAAATTTAACACTTTTCAAATTAATGCAAAAACTAAATGATAAGATAAAGCAAAAATTTTATCGAGCAAATTTATTTCAACATAAATACTCAAGCAAAATTAAATTAATTCATGATTAATATGCAATTTAAATGATAAAATAATGCAAAATTATCAAAATAACAAATACTATAAAATATTCAGCATACAAGACAATTAAATCACAACATAAATAGATTAAACAAAAAATTAAGTCATTTATTAAATTAATGCGAAAACTATTTGATAAAAATAATAATAATAAATATTTCCCAATTAGACTTATAAAATTTATTTTAAAACAAATGAGTATCTCAACATAAATTAATACACTAATTTAATATAAGATTTTAATAACAAACAATTTCAACAAACTTATTTACTAAACATAAAATATTTTTGTTCAAAAGGAATAAGTTATGCATTTTAAACTTATTTCTTAAACGTGATACTAAGTGCTTAAGACAGATCGATTTAATTATAAATACGGGATCAATAAGGAGGACAAAGACATTATTAATTAAAGGATCTAAATTATTTGGACAAGCAAAGAGAAAAAAATTGAAAAGATAAAAGAAATACCGTAAATAATATTTTATTAACTAACTCACAACATATAAAACTAAATTACCCCAAATAAAAAAAAAAGGACTATAATTCATTAATACTTTTGTGATAATTTAAAACACATTTTTTTATATTTGATAAGCTTAAAAGAGTTGAAAACCTAAAAGAATGTTTGTTGCTTTATAGGATGCCCACACGATATTATGAATCGTGACCTTCAACCTTAGCAACAAGTTAATTGGAGGTCGGCACTAACTTAAAAAATATAATAACATATTTAAAAATATTTTAATAAAGATTCAAATTTTGAAATATAAACACATAAATATTTACATATAGATACACATAAAAGAAAACTTGGGTTGATGTTACATTCGGGAAATGGGTCGGTTTAGTTTTTTTTTAAAAAAAATTGGAATTAGACCTCGTAATTTCTTTACTTTCCCAATAAATATATGTTAAGGGATAGTATTCATAAAAAAAACAAAAGAAATACACACTACCCAATTCAAGTGGAGAAGAAATAGATCTGGACAGTGGTTTTAAAAAAAATTATAATAAATAAATAAATATAAGCTTGTGGGACTCTAAAGAATTTAAACAACTAGCAAGTAATTCCCAACCCCCTTTAACATCCCCCTCCACTATATAAAGAGTTTATTACAAGATTACAAGCGAAGGAGTAAATAAATGATATACATAAAAATACATAATATTAGACTTAAAGCTAATTGTCAAACAACAACTCGTCCCTTTGAGACTCAAACCAAAAGCGACTCTTCGATATTATTCCTTCAAAAGAAACTTGGTTAAACAAATAAAACAAACACAGCAAACATATATGAACATATCTGTACTCTAGATTTAAGAGAATCACATTTTAAAGCTAAAACACATCACATATCTAAATTCAGAGAAATCCCTAAATAACATGACAAAATGCATGCAGCAGACTTAAGCGTGCAATTATAAGAATATAACATAGAAAGTATACTAACCAGTCAAAGGAGATTAAAGAGAACTCTAAAAAGGGCTGTATTTTAAAGTACTGCTAGAAGAAAATAATTTATTGCTAAAGGAAGAGTTATTCTAATGCTAATGGAAAATAATTTTTCTATTGTATGGCTAGAGAGGGCAAAAGTTATACTGGTAGAGAGCATGCTAGGTTTGAATGAACATTGTTTAAAGAATCCTCCTCCCCAAAAGGATAGAAGAGCATACTTCTTATATAGCTAGAGGAATAGAGTTAATTAGAGGATATAAGGGAGGAAATATTCACTAGAATCAATCAAGGAATATATTTTCCTCAAATAACACAATTAAATCAATTAAGTAGTAACACAATAATAATAATAATAATAATAATAATAATAATAATAATAATAATAATTAAAAAAAATAGTCAATTATTCAGAATTAAATCAATTGAGCAAGACTTTACATAAAGAAATAATGCAGCTGAAAATTGACTAAACATACATGAAATCTCGGGTCACCCGGATGAGTTATTGGGTAGAAATTAATTTAGGCTAGATCTGAATTTAAATAATAGCCAAAATTGATCAAAAGTGACTAAAATTGGCATAAATTGAATAGAGAGTGACCAGATTTTAAATAAATTGGATGAAATTGGATTTTAGCTGCTACTAAATTAATAAATATACTACATTTGTAGATAATTTAATAAATAGATAATAAAATAGTTTAAATTATAGGAAAATAATATAAACATTATTATTAATATAAATGAATCATAAATTTGAGTAGACTCATATAACTATTATATAATTAATAAATTATTATATTTTATAAATAACTCAATGATTAAGAAATATAATTAATTTATTAAAAAGATTATATAAAATTTATTATCAACATAAATAGATTTGTAAAATTAATAAAATTATGTAAATAGTTTATAAAGATCAAATAAAATATACATTTCACAATAAGAGCAAATATTAATACGAAATATATTATATGCGACATAATTATTTAATATCAAAAATTTAAATCAATACAAATTATATGTACATATATATATATATATATATATATATATATATATATATATATATGTAATTTAAATATTTTTTGCAATATTACGATAATTAATTATTTTGTAAATATAAATGCAAGTCGAATATTTGCGTAAAAAATAGGTAAATAATATATATACATATATGTAAGTAGCATATAAGGGCGTAGGGAGGTCAAAATTGGGTGTCAACAGAAGTTTTCTGCGTTTCAAGATTTTCAGATAGTCCATATTACAGGGGAGACTCTGCCGAAATTTTTTCAGAATTGTAGTCAAAAGAGTTAGACTCCCGTGATCCAAAGTGACATTCGAGGAAGAATGTTCCTAAGGGGGGGAGGATGTTATACCCCATAAGTTTTAATGTTTAGACGGCCTACTCGTACGTTGGTTAAGAGTTTTAGAATACAATACATACGAGAAATGACCCGGGGGAAAGGTCGGATGAGCACGGAGTCGGGATCGCGCGGGAGAAGGCCAAACCAGCTGCCCAGAGTGGCGACGTGGCACGGACCCTCCCTAGCGCGTTGGGCTCTGTGGCACGGCCCAGAATTGGCGCGACAGGGTCCGTGCCATGGATTCCTGTCTACCGCCTCAAGTATATATATGTTCCATCCTTTGATTTCATTTCATTTTACATAGTATATACGGACAGACTTGAGAGGGTACGAGGAAACCAAAAAATTTTAATCCGTTTAAGCTGCTAAACGTCGCTCAAATTCAAATTAATTTCGGGGATTGAAGTTTAAGGCTACAAGGAGCATTGCTACGAACTTATTTTCACGAAATTTTCCTGGCGAATCGTAAACTCGCCGAGCTAAAGTTGTTGGAATTGCTCCAAACTAATTTCTATACGATTACAGGCTTCAAGTAAGCATTTCTCCCTGCTGGACTTTCGAGAAATTATGATTTTTCGATCGTGTTCCGTTAAGTTGAAATATAGTTAATATTTATATATAAAGTTATCATTTCAAGCCAAATTTGGTATTGAAATTCGTCCCTTTCTTCCAGTATAATGGTTACAATAGGAAAGAGTTGATGAATCCAAGTTGAAACTTGTCAGTTATCCGGGAAACAATAGTTGAGGTATGTAAGGCTTAACCCTCGGCAAGTATACTCGTCGTACAGTGTTACGACTTATGTTCTAGAATAGAAATAACGATTTCATATATCGTAGATAGCTGCTACCATTGGATTGTGATTAGGCATGTTGTAATTAGCTATTGCTATTATATAGAAATCAAACACGCTATGATTAGCTACTATTAGTAGATTACAATTATATAGATTCTGGTTAGCTACTAGAGAGCGTATAAAGATTATACCGCAGTGTCTCTCGCCGAGAAGGAACATGTTAGGTGTGAGACGTGCTAGAAGCGTCATAGAAGCTCTTCTATTCTCTAGTTCATTGTATTAGTAGAATTGTATGTTCGATTGCCAGGTCCAAATCTTAGAAGCTTGTGAATAGTTATTGGGTAGTGAGTTGAATTGTATAAGTGCGACTGGGCGATACAACTACTAGTTTGGCACCTGGGTTGCCAGAAAAGCACGTCGGGGAGCCCGTGACGTACCCGCACGCCCCAGGGCTAGAAACATAGGCAGAATAGTCATACTTTAGAATTAGTGACACTAGGGTTGTCTAGTGTATCGAGTGGCAACCTGTCATTCTATCAGTCGTTACCAGAGGT
This sequence comes from Datura wrightii, assembly GCA_035772735.1. NCBI lineage: Eukaryota > Viridiplantae > Streptophyta > Magnoliopsida > Solanales > Solanaceae > Datura > Datura wrightii. Next base: position 35,541,894 of record JASDFA010000006.1, read on the forward strand.
TGTCAGCCCTAGTTGACTTAGCAGTTATTATACAGGTTGCCCAGGAAGTCAGCCCAGTCGTCCAGGTCAAATAGACCCATGGGTACCCCAAGGACGGGGACCTTATCAGCAATTAGAGGTTGGGCCAGCGCCCCATCCAGTCCTTATAAGGTACTTAGGTACAAATTGTTAGGAGTGACTAAGCCTATATAAACTTGCCTATAAGGTTAAGAATCGGCCAGAAAAGTAATATAAGATCCGACTAGACCAAGATGAGGTCTAAGGCACTAGTAGTACCATGTTAGTATAGTACTTCCCACAGACTAAGAATGTCAGTAAACTTCCTATGGGCGATTATGGGTCGAGCGCCCAAAAGCATGTTCAGCCAGTACCAGTCCTACAGTTATCCTAAGTAGAGGAGCTAAGTAGTTAGTCATTCGCGACCCCGCAATTGTTTATGAGTTAGAGTTGTCCAGGAAGGACATTCAGAGTTATGTTAGACCACTCCAGATCTCACCCTATTCAGTCCATACTAATAGAGATCATGATCACTATCAGGATCCTATGATCAGATATAGGTGCACGGCGTGCCTGCTAGTAGCTTTACGGACTATCCTAGGGGGCGAGAGTCTTATCGGACTAGATCTTGAAACTAGGTTCTTCATTGGTCAGAGCTGCTTATCTAGAAGCGTTGTGACCATCTAAGAACAATATGTAACTGAACTAGGGTCCTGGGGCTGGTTAGAGCTATATACTAGAATGTCATGACCACCTAATGGAGCAAAAACTATAAATCTGAGTCTGATTCTGATAACTGATTGGCACCACTGACACCTCAAAATAAGACTGAAGTCAAACTGATCAGTGACAATTTTCTAAAAGATTCTGAAGAGACTCTACATTCTAACTGGTTTGAACTACTAGCAGCTAATAGAGAACTCAATTAATCCCAACAACACGAGAACTTCGTAATGTAGAGCAATTTCGAGAATTTTAGGAATTTCATTCAACGGGGATAAAGTCATTCTCATTAATGGAATATTTACTCAACATATATATATGAAATTCTAGAAAGTTCAGTACAAAGCATTCTTCATTCACTAGAGGAATTTAATAAACAAAATCATAACTCGAAAGTTAGGGCTTAAATTCACTTTTGTATAAATATTGAAAATTTGATAAGGAGTTTATGAGGATCATATCAACAATATACATAAACATCGTTCTAAGTGAAATCAACGAAAATAAACATGAAACCTTTTCATACTCGAAAACTCAGGGCTTAAAACTGATAGAGGAAATTGAGGAGGATTTTGGGGACACAAGGGAAGGACAATCCCCTTGCTAAAACCCCACATACCTGACTAAAATTTACCCAAAGAAGGGGACTTGAACTGATGCGGTAGATGAGAACCCTAAGCTTGCTTGAGAGTTTTCTTGAGGAACCCTTCAATAGATTTCTGAGAATAAACGTGAGAATGAGGGGAGGAACCGTCCCAACCCGCTAATAAGTCTAATTTTACGTTCAAAATGATGTGGTTTTGAGCTTAGGAGAATAGGAAATTACTAAATAGTCCTTAGAAATTTGCTGGGAAAAACTGTCATGTGCCCCTAACGGGTGACCTAACGAGTCATGGTGATAGACCACGACTCGTGGTCACTCCCATCTGGTACACTGCCTGGGATCCTCAGTAGGTCGCCATGAGGGACCTAACGAGTTGTTATCTATGACCATGACTCGTGATCCTTAATCGTGGACCACACTGTCTCATTTTGGAGATTTAATGCTAAGTCCCATAACGAGTCACTTAACGAGTTGTTTCCACAGGTGATGACTCGTTTCACCCACTCATCGAGTACACTGGTCAACTAAAATATTTCCAACTCCGGCCTGACTATGAGTGACTTAACGGGTTGTGGTCAGTGACCATGACTCTTGACGTCGCTCGTTTAGTACATTGCCGCTCTCCTTTACATTAACCATCCTTCTCCTCACGGCTCACCTAACGAGTTGTGAGGTTACTTGATGACTCGTCAGGTGGGCCGTCCTGCAACATTTCTGTAGTTTTCTAGATTTTCTGTTTTATGCTCCGGAATTGGATTTTGAGTTTCCGGGGTGTTACACCTACTCCCACTAGATAGTCCTAATCAAACTACTAAGCTGATAGTTTGAAACTGGGGTCCAATACTAAATCAGGGATACTTATCTGGAAGTACCTTGAGAGTCTTATTAGATCAGATTCTGTAACTGGTATTCTAAGACTGGTCAGAGATTCTTATCTAGAAGTGTCGGAATCGTCTAAGAACAAACTAAGACTAAAGCTGGTGGTTTTAAGACTGGTTAGAGCTGCTTAACTAGATGTATCGTAACCGTGTAAAGAACAACTAATATCTGATAACTAATAACTAAATGATATATGGGAGGCACTATTGACACCTCAAGAAAAAATTATAGTCAAGCTGATCAGCTGACATTTCTAGAAATACTGAGAATGCTAATAATCTGACTGAAACTGGACTAGTATGCAACTGACTAAGATTTCAACTGATATTTATAATATGGGAATCCCAACATTGATATAATCAAGCAACATGAATAACTAATCAATTATGCAAGACCCAAATTTACTGCATTCAAAGCTAGGGCTAGAATCTATTTATAGGTACAAGTATCAACATAGTCACAAGATAATGGAAATATAACAACAATTAAGATGAATAATATTCCACATGATATTAACGGAATCTGGATGAAAATTTATTCACATCCGAAAAATCAGGGCCTAGAACTGATAAGAAAATTTAGATGGATTTTGGGTGCACAAGTGAAGGACAATTCCTTTGCTAAATTCTCACATACCTGGTGATGAATTTCTTGGGAAGAATTCGGAGAATCTGAGGAGGAATCGAAATCCCTAGCTTTGTCCTGAGAAGTCTGTCCGTCTATTTCTTCGTACATAGTCTGAGTGTTGAGAGAGGAATGAGTGGAATACGTCGACTATCCCTATAAACCCCTGAATATAACCCCAAAATGACATAGTTTAGAGATTAAAAAGGTGAAAATTACAAAAATAACCCTAGGAGAAGTCTAAAAAACTGTCTGATAGGGGACCATCGGGTCCCACAACGAGTCGTCAGTTGACACCACAACTCATTGGGACCACTCGTCTGTCCTGGGCTTAAACCTAGGGCTTACTGGAACTGAAAATGGGTGGGGACCATGAATCATTAGAAGAACTAATGGGTCGTTGATACCTCTTGTTTTCATTGATAGAAAAACTGGGAAACCTAATAATAAGCAACGCAATGACTCGTTGGTAGAACCAACGGGTTGTATTGACTCGTCATTTTCACTAGAAAATTCTGAGGATCCCTGGGCTTGTCACCACGGGTGGACACAACGACTCATTGTGTGATACAATGGGTCATTATTGCCACTCGTTGTCATTGAAGGAGTTGGTCAAAAAATACTTAGGAGCCCCAACTAACGAGTCACATGATGAGTCGTTGTATCAAATAATGACACATCGTTTGACTTGTGGGTTCCTGAAAATGGATTAACTGGGTTCTAAGTTGGGAATGCAACGACTGATAGGAAGACTCATTGCTCCTCACAACGGGTCATCCCATGTATTGTTGGTTCCCGAAGGATCATGGCAGGGCTGACCACGACCCGGACAATGGGTCGTTGGAGCTAACAACGACTCATTATCTTAGTCGTTATGAGGCAAAACTTTTTATTTAATTTGCTGAGTCTGAGTTTGGTCTTGGAAAGTTTCGGGGTGTTACAAAGATAAATTTGGTATTGAATACATTTAGGTGTTGTTTTGGATGTATGATAGACAAGCTTGAGATTTAAGATTATGGATAAGAAAATATGGCTAATTGAACATACGGGGATTGAACTTGCCAAGGGTTGCAAATGACTTTGAATTCTTTTAGCATTGGCGATTGTAAAATTGTCAAGGATGGAAACAATGTTAACAAATTGAAGACTTATGAGATTGTCCTCAATTTGTGTGCCAAAACTAGAACTTGATAGGTGTATGAAAAAAAATCCTGATGACCCATAATAGGAATGGCGCAAACATTTTGAAACAAGTGAGTGAAAACTCTGGAAGTATTTTACATGAAAAATCTGAACGACTTGATAGTGAAAATCGAACAACAAGTGTTATTTGATAGATTGCGCAAATAAATTTGGACATCTACCAATTTGAGAAGCGAAAAATGATGTGAAGGTCAATGATAAACTGGAAGAATTTAAGAGTATAAATAAATGCTCAATACCGTAGATCATTCTATGAGATTTCAAACTAACAGGCCAAATATTTTGTCATTAGAGACAGAAAATTTGATTCATAAAAGAGGAACTTGGAAGAGCTCGAGAAGGTATTCGCACTTTGACACAGGGTCAATTTATAAATTTTGGCAGGAAATCTAAATCAAAAGTACTAGGTATGCTAGATAGGCGGGCGAAACATTCTACCTTATTATGAAAGATTATGCTTACGGTAATAGAGTAAAAAGGTATTTTTAAAACTAGTTGCAGGCGAATGTTGAAAAATTACGATAATGACGAATCAAAACTCATTAAGGATTCATGGGCAAAATATGAACCTTACAAAAGATTACAGAGGGAAAGAATTTAAGTAAGTCTAGGATAATTCTAAGCCTAAAATGTGCTCTAATGTTGTTACGTGCGTTAAGCGCGGAAATATTATTATTACTTCAAGAATCGGCAAAATTAAAATAACAAAATAATTATAATGACTATTAAAGAAAAATATGCGATTATATAAAAGATAAGTAAGTATGACTAAATCCATTATTATGAAAATTGAGGAGAATAAAGAATAATGTTAGTAAAAATCGTGTAAAATCATATAAAGTCACATAAGTCACATAACAAATTATATAAAGTCGAGTAAATCACATAGCAAGTTATATAAATCCAAGTAAATCACATTGAAAAATATATAAAGCCAAGTAAATCACACAACAAGTCATATAAGGTAGTAGCAAAAATAACATGATAATGTAGCCCCCTAATATGCACGAGACCTCTTTGTCGGAGGTAGGCCTAGCGTATTTTTGAAAAATAAATGTGTCATTATATGTCATTATGTGTCATTATATGTCATCCCATTGCTCTTTTAATTAATTGAACAGTTTTATTTTCAAAAAAAAGTACATAGACATCTTAAAGCTATATTATATGGTGAATGAAAAAGAAAAAAACTATATCATCACAACAAAGGATTAGTCATATCTTTCCTCTTAAAATTTAATCAATTTAGAGCAACAGGCAAAAATAAATGAGCAAATATCCCCCAAATATTAATATTAAACTAAATATGCTAAGCTTAAAATCTAATGTTTAGGATCCCCAGCAGAGTCACCATCCTATCGCACCCTATTTTGAACTAGTCAAAATATGTTTGCAACTTCCGATTCTTCTACCTGGTTCAAAAATGGTTCAGAGTCGCCACCTAATTTTAAGAATTTATTAGGAAACCTACATGTCTTGCAAATGCTTACTCTATCAGTCTGCTAAACCAGTGAGATTCTAGGTAAGAGTTTTCTTTACTTCAAGGGGAAGGTGTTAAGCACCCCTCGAAGCCTATACAAAAATAGTCCTTAAATTTAGCTTAAGATGCATAAGGGAGATTAATTATTCAATTATTATATGCTAGAAAGGGTGTTAAAATAAGTGATAAAAGTGAGTTGAAATGATTTGAAAACAATTTGAAATTTTAAAAAAACATATGAGATATACAAAATATACATAGGATATACAAATAATTTACTAGGCGTGATATATAGGGTGTATCGGATATGGTTATATTAATAAGTATTACTTAGGAATAAAGCAAAAAAATGTAATAAAGTAATTTAAGCTAATTTTTAGTGAAAGAATATATGAGATATGTAGAAATTATAAGTAATATACATGTATAAATAAAAATTACAAAGATATAAGATGTATGTAATGTGGGAAATGACATATGTAAAGTAGTTGTGAAATAGTGTCCATGTAATATATATAGAGTGTATATCAATAAAATATATATGAGAGAAGACATATATCTAAGCGAATATATGAGTGACTAAATGACTTGTGAATATATACATGTATATGTATAAAATAGTGTGTAGTATATGTGTATGTGAAAATAAATATATATAAGAAAAATTAGTTTATGATATGTATATAATTAAATGATAATATATGACGTGTGATATGCGAAATTAAGTATTCATGAATAGTGGTAAGTATATGAGTTAAAAATAATTAAAAATATGTATGCATGTAGGGTAAAATAGTAAGTATATATATATAAAATAAATAAATAAATATGCATGTGTATATAATAGTATATCAAGAATATATAATATGATAATACGTAAAGTATATTTGTAAAATAATACATATGCATAATACCTCATACTTGAGCTTTTAGAAGAAAAACTTGAATTGGGCCAAACAAATGGGCTAAAGAATCTGCAAACATTTATTGTGAAAAAATAATAATTGGGCCAGCAGCCCACGTTAGCAATAGCGGCAGATTGTTTAGGGCCCGAATTTCTGCAAACAGATCAGTAGAAAAAGAATTGGGTCAGCAGTCCATTTAGCAATAGCTGACATATTTTTATTATGAGAAATTTTCATAAATAGAACTATGTAACAAAATAATTATAAAAAATAGTGGTATTTACCAAATTTACATTGATTAGCAATTTTTTTACTGTTTTGATACCATTTTCCTATAAGGACTGGGATTGTATCAAAGTATCAAATCCTTAAATAACTCCTTATTATAAGCTGACTGTTACATAATGACCGAAATATGCATAATTAGTGCAACTAATTCCCTTTTTTACTGATACTGAGAATTTTTTTTCCAAAATAGAAGACATCAAATACAAAAAATTTAAAGTTCCTAAAAAAATCAGATTTTCTGGAATCTTTGATTTTGTCGATTTTCTCCTTTTTTATGGTGTATTATCGTTTGGGTTTTGCTCAAATTATTACATATTTTGGTCTGTATCAACGTGCAAGCCCTAGGAAAATATGTCCAACATAATGATATTGCTTCGTCATTCAGGTGAATGGACTCCGGATAATGAATATAAAGATTATGTCATAGATGGAATCATCATCAAGGATTACGTTTTGTATGGCGGACTTGTTGGAGAGATTATGACGCAATTAGGAATTGATGATACAGAGAAAAAAAAATTGAGATAAGATACATTGTTGAGGGTAATTCCACACCAATGGAGATAAGAAACGACATGGGAGTGAGATTGTATGTTGAGCAAAAGAAATTTAACAGAGAATTTAGATTGTATCCATTATGTATCAATATTTCATATAGTGTTGAGAAAAATGGTGCTATCATGAATTTTAATAGTAGTGATGATTCTGTGCCGGTTCTTAGTTCGGAAGCAGTGGTTCAATCGAATTTAATGGATACAAAAAATTGCATCTAAAATCTAATATTGTTGAAATATTTGTTATTTTTATAAAAAAATTTAGATACATTAGTAGTGGAAATATGATACATGAACATATCTTTTTTTAAAATATTAATGTGTATCAGAAATCTTATTTATATATATACAATTTAAGTTTTTTTTAAAAAAATTATTTCTCATAATTGTATGTATCATAATATATAGTGATACACTAAAATTAAGGAATTGAGCAATTTTTTATCAGTATATTTTTTTTAAAAAAAATTATGTTTTGGTAAACAATATGGGTATTTTATATTCATATATCACTGAAAAAATTGATATACTAATAAAAAATTGGTACAATATATTGATACACACAAAGCAATACATTGGTACATAACAATTCTGGATTATCAAAAAATCTGATACTGATATGTATATCAATTTCGCCATTGATACACAAAGACAAGAAAAAGCTTGAAAAAATTGCAGTGTGTCAATTCTTCTTCCTTTCTTCTTTCTTGGACCTCCTCTCATAATGTATCACAACAGCAAGTGCACTTGTACCAAGTGGTTATTCTTGAGTGAGAAGACGCAGATTAAACGATGGACAATCTTGTATAGATTGTTCGTTAGATGATGTACCTCAGGTTAGTCTTCTTGGGGATGATTCATCCACCATTTTCAAGAAAAATTATACCTTGATAAAAATTCTAAAATTTAAAGATATTGAAAAAGTTGATAGTATATGAAATATGAAGTAAAAATCGTAAAAACTTACACAAGAATCACGGAATAGTGGAGAGAAAAATCAAATGTAAATCATGAGAGCGCAACATGGAGGAAATATTGAGACATTTTGGAAGATGAAAAAAGGTATTTGAATTGGAGTAAAATACGGCGAATGAGATTGGAGAGAATGTTTAAAGTTTGATACATGGTAACTTACTGTAAAAGGCTATTTATGTAATTATTTTACTATTTTTTATAATTTTTTAAAAGTGTTGTTATATATGTAAACATGTATTAACATTTGCTTAATTATGTAATTTTTCCATTAATTTTGACCTAGTGTTGGAACTTAGTTCATTTAAATATTAAAAAAATTATTTGTTGCCTCTTTTATTACTCATTTCCCTAAACATGGCAAGACGATGATTAAAAGTAATTAAAAAAACATGATGTCTCATAAAAGATATTTTTTAAAATTTTTGAGAAAGCTCACTTTTATTTTTTGAAAATTAATTATTCCATACCACTTAATTAAAAAAAAGAAGAAGGAAGCTAAATACCAAAAGGGGATAGGATATACTACTTGCTAATAATCCCGCAAAATCATACATAAACACACAAAACACATATAAAGTTAGCAAATAATATCAATAACAATATATATAAAAGAAGTTGCGAGCAAGAAAGCTAAAAATTGTTGGCTCTTTTCAAGAGGCCAAATCCTAATACTTGAATCTTAGAAATGCCGGGATCCTAATTGCTACTTGTCCATGTGCGTTAGGCGAGATTGAGTTTCAAAGGAGAACTCTCAGCTCCGATTGATGTCATGAAAAAGAAAAGAGAAAAAGATTAGAGACCATTCAACTAATTAAGAAAATACATAAAGAAGAAAGCCAATTCAATAAATAGTTTTTAAGCTAACTAGTTTATGTAGTAGTTGAAGAAATCCTCAAGAACAAAAGCATTCAAAAATAAAAGAGAGATGTTAATTATTCTTAGGCAAATAAAATCTCTCTAGTTATTTTTACTTCTCCAAAAGTTAGTCAAAATATCAGGCATACTATAAGACAGGTTTAAAATTCAAGTCTCAAACAAACAATGTCACGCCCCGCCTTGGGGTGTATGACTGGCACTTAGTGCCTACTGGGACCTGAACTGCTAGACTGCTGAGCCTAAGCACTTCTGGTGCCTGGCTGGCTCTAACTCTTGATTCAAGAAAACGACGGGCTATATAACGGCTATAAATACAGCCTCCGGCCGACTAGGCCTATAGCCACCTGTAAGCAAACAACAACTAACCAGAACAACAATAGTATGAAGGAACCTATGCGGGTCGACAAGGCCACCATGCTATCTAGTTACTTCTGAATCAAGAAAACAGGTGCTAAACTGCTACGTGACTGACAAGGTCACCACTACCAACTGAATGAGGCCTCACACGACCATCATAAGCAAACTAGAACATACACACGACCTCACACGACTGGTACAGCTAATCACGGAGAATATACAATCTGCAAGCCTCTAAGAATACTGATAATATGGTCGGGACAGGGCCCCGGCATACCCATACTGTACAAAAAAAGAAAAGGGATAAACGTCTAGCTATCTAGCTTCGGATGACTGGAGCTAATGACTCTGTGTGCTGGCTGAAATCACGAGGGATCGGCTCATCGTCTATGAGTACCTGCAGGCAAGTAATGCAGCGCCCCAAACGGGTGTCAGTACCACCGGTACTGAGTATGTAAAGCAACAATTGAAATAAACTGAAGACAAGCAATATAACTAATAGAACTGAAACAGAAGGAAATAGATTGTAACTGACTGAAAGTATGAGTTCAAGACTGTCCGCAACTATACTGAAAGGAGTAGGAGGCATACCTGGAAATGTAGCGTTCTACTGTCGATCTATTCATATCTAGTGTAACATCGCATAATATAACATAAACATAACATAGCATAGCACACATAAACCTTACTTGGCCCCTATAAGCCGGGAGGTACAACCAACATGCAATCTATACCCCTACCCCGGTCATCCCATCTCCCATAGTAACTATACGCATTATGCCGGTCCCCTGGGTATGCACTTGGGCTCGCTGAGCCCCTGACTATAACCGTACCTGAGGTTGGAGGACTCCTGAATTAACACCCCGGGCGTACCCACTCGACGGGGGTGTATAAAAGCCGGCCAAGGCAAAATATTGGGAAACTGGCATCTCGTCTTCGTCCCCTGGGGGACGGCATGCCACTCCGTAGAGCGATGTATCCTCTCCCTCTGGCGGAAGATTCGATACAGCTATTACCCCTGGGGAGGTCATGAATGCTAGGTAATCCAGCCCAAAACAATACAGTCAAGTCTCAACTAGTAATACTAACTGCGCATACTACATGCTGGAACTGGTGATAATAATGTGTATGTATATAATACATGCTGAAACTAATGATAGTAATGTGTATATATATAATTACTGTCATACTATGCTAAATCTAATACTGAACAAGATATAATTTTTCTGTTGAGAATTATGCTGTATAACTGAGTTTCATAGTAAACATGATTTACTACTTCTAACATGCTTCCCTAAACTTCATTTTAGGCTACTATTCTATTTCTAAAATACTTTACGAGAACTTATATTGCTTTACTAAGTCTGACTGAACACAATAGTATCCTAACATACTTTACTAAATTACATACTGGGCATGCTATACTGTTCCTGACACTTTCTACTAGAACTTATATCGTGCTAGTAAGTGTCACGCTATACATGACATGATACTTCCAACATCATACTAAAATTTATACTAATCGTAATATGCGACTTCTAAAACATTCTAATGGCACTTGAGTTATGTTACTATACCGGAACTACTAGCTTGCCGGAGAAACTGGCTTTACATACCTCCGTTTCTGATTTCCTGGCTAATTGGCGTAATTCGATCAATATTCCGCTATTTATCCCAACTGCATCCATATATATATCAATTAGGACTAAATACATTAATATTCTGAAAGAAAATATCACTTTTAATATATATAGAGCCCAAACTTTGACTTATCGAAAAACGACCCAAAACTCGCTATTTCTCGAAAGTCCAGAAGGGAGAAATACTCACTTTAGGGACAGGAGTATATTGACACTAATTTGGAGCAATTCCACTTACCTTAGCTCGGTAGCACGACGGTTCGCCAACCGAATTTTACGAAACTAAATCTGTAGGAATGCTCTCTGCAGCTTTATACTCCGGTATCTAGGATTAATTTGAGTTTGGACCGCGTATAATGGCGTAATTGGAAGGAAATTAGCACCAAACCTTTGTTCCCCTGTTCCTCTCTACACTCTCTGCTTATTTCCGGAAAAAATCTTATGTTTTAATTACTTAAGACCGAAGTTGGTGCTTTTATACTTGGGGCTGCACCTCACCTCCGTGGCATGTTGGCCATCGCGGAGGTGAGCCTCCGTGACACGCTGGCCATCGCAGATGTGAGCCTCCGTGACACTCTAGCCATCGCGGAGGAGGTCTGCCAGCCTCCTCTTGCGATGGTTCGACATGTCGCTTATCCGGTCTTTCCCCGGGCCCTTCACCAGCATGTATGGCATTCAAAATCTCTTAACCAACATGTGAGTAGGCCATCTAAACGTCAATAATTTACGAGGTGTAACATTCTCCCCCCCTTAAGAACATTCATCCTCGAATGTGAACTTCTACTTGCAAGAAGTTTAACTTAATTGACTTATTTTAGAAAAATTTCGGCAGGGTCTCCTCTGTAATATGGACTATCTCAAAAATCCTGAAACTCAGAAAAGTCCAATATAGGTAATCCACACAATCCTAATAGTCATCACACAATAGGCTAAAGCCAATCTGTCTCATTATACACGTAATATAAGGCAATTTATAAAACAACAATATTAGCGTACCTCTGGCTTATTAAGTCTGGAACAACTGGGGATATCTAACTTTCATGTCTTCCTCTGCTTCCCAAGTCATCTTCTCTCGGTTCTTATTACGCCACAGTACCTTGACAGAAGCAACATCTTTAGTTCTCAACCTGCGAATCTGCCTGTCTAATATGGCTGCTGGAATCTCTTCATAAGCCAGCTCCTCCGTAACCTAGACATCCTGAACTGGGACAACTCTGGAGGGGTCCCCTATATTCTTCCTCAGCATAGACACGTGGAAAACTGGATGAACAGACTCTAATTCTAGAGGCAAGATCAACTTTTATGCCACTTGGCCTACTCTCCGCCGAATCTGGTAAGGCCCAACGAATCTCGGACCGAGCTTACCTTTCTTGACGAATCTCATCACCCCTTTCATTGGATATACTTTCAAAAATACCCAGTCATTCACATTAAATTCCAGGTTTTGATGCTGCACATCAGCATACGATTTCTGGCGGCTCTGAGCAGTCAATAGGCGTTCTCTGATAAGCTTTACCTTCTCCTCAGACTGATGAATAATATCTGGCCCAATCAGCGCTGACTCTCCTACTTCAAACTAGCCAACTGGCGATCTACATTTTTGTCCATACAATGTCTCAAAGGGCGCCATCTGGATAGCTGAGTGGTAACTATTGTTATAAGAAAACTCAATCAGCGGTAAATGTTCATCCCAACTACCTCCAAGGTCCAACACATACACCTGTAGCATATCCTCGAGCGTTTGAATAGTACGTTCAGCCTGCCCATCTGTTTGAGGGTGAAATGTTGTGCTCAGATTAATCTGTGTTCCCAGGTCTCTCTGAAATGATCGCCAAAATTTAGCTGTGAATTGCACCCCTCTGTCAGAGATGATGGATACTGGAACACCGTGCAGTCTGACTATTTCTATGATATACAACTCAGCATAATCTTCGGCAGAGAAAGTAGCCCTTACTAGCAGAAAGTGGGCTGATTTCGCCAGTCTGTCAACAATTACCCAAATTGAATCATGTCTATGCCTGGTACGGGGTAATTCTGCTACAAAGTCCATATTTATTGCTTCCTACTTCCAAAGAGGCACAACTATGTCCTGAGTCAATCCACCTGGTTTCTGGTGTTCCGCTTTTACTTGCTGGCAGTTAGGACACTGGCTACAAATTCTGCTATTTCCCTCTTCATACCTGGCCACCAGTAAATTTCTTTGATATCACGGTACATTTTCGTCGCACCTGGGTGGAGAGAATAGCGGGCGTAATGCGCCTCGCTCATAATCTGCTGGCGAAGCCCTGAAATATCTGGAACACAAATGCGGCCTTTACATTGCAACACTTCATCCTCAATTACTCGAAAATCCGGCGCTTTCCCTTGTTGAATTCTGTCCCTAAGCTGAACCAGGTCAGGAACTTCATACTGTCGTTCCTTTACCTCCACAACTAATGACGACACTGCAGTGTTCTGAATTACCACTCTGTTGTCCTCTATTTCTGCTACACAAATGGCTAAACTGGCTAACTAATGTATTTCTCTAGCCAACTCCCGCTGCTCGGGCTGCAAGTACGCCAAACTCCCCATAGAGTTACGGCTGAGGGCATCTGCTACTACGTTGGCCCTTCCCGGATGATACAGAATGTTCACATCATAATCTTTCAATAACTCCAACCAGCGATGCTGCCACAAATTCAACTCCCTCTGAGTGAAGATATACTATAGGCTCTTATGGTTAGTGAAAATATCCACATGGATGCCATACAGGTAATGCCTCCATATTTTTAGGGTGTGGATTACCGCGGCTAGTTCCAGGTCATGGGCAGGATAATTCTTTTCATGTTTCCTCAGTTGTCTCGAAGCATAAACAATTACTTTACCATGCTACATCAACACACATCCTAACCCAATACCCGATGCATCGCAATACACTGCATAACCCTCTGTACCTCTGGCAATGCTAACACTGGGGCGGAGGTTAATCTGTCTTTCAATTCTTGGAAACTCTGCTCACATGCCTCTGTCCACTGAAACTTTACTGCTTTCTACGTCAGCTTAGTCAGAGGTGCCGCTATGGTGGAGAATCCTTCAACAAATCTTCTATAGTACCCTGCTAATCCCAGAAAACTGTGGACTTCAATCGAAGTGGTAGGTCTGGGCCATGTTTTTACTGCTTCTATTTTCTGCGTGTCTACCTGTATACCAGCATCCAACACAATATGCCCCAAGAAAGCTACTGAGTTCAGCCAGAATTCACATTTGAAGAACTTGACATACAACTGACGGTCCCTGAGAATCTGGAGCACTGTCCGTAAATGAGCCTGGTGGTATGCCTCTGAACGAGAATACACCAGAATATCATTGATAAACACTATCACGAACAGGTCTAGGTATGGTCTGAAGATACTTTTCATCAGGTCCATAAATACTGTTGGGGCATTCGTCAGCCCAAAGGACATGACTAGGAACTCAAAATGGTCGTATCTGGTCCTGAAGGCTGTCTTGGGAATTCTCTTTCACGGACTCGAACCTGACGGTATCCGGACCGTAAGTCAATCTTGGAGAAATATCTGGCCCCCTGTAACTGGTCAAACAAATCATCTATTCTGGGAAGCGGATACTTATTCTTGACTATAACCTTTTTCAACTATCGGTAGTCTATACACATGCGGAGTGAGCCGTCCTTCTTTCTCACAAATAGAACTGGCGCACCCCAAGGTAAAGTACTCGGCTTGATAAAGACCTTATCTAACAGATCTTTCAGCTGCTCCTTTAATTCTCTTAGTTCAGCAGGATCCATACGATACGGAGGAATTGATATGGGTTGAGTTCCTGGTAATAAATCAATTGCAAAATCTATTTCCCTTTTTGGGGGAATACCGAGTAACTCATCTGGAAATACATCTGGGAATTCATTCACCACTGGGACAGATTGGAGAGTCAGAGGCTCTACTCGAACATCCTGAACTCTGACAATATGGTAAATGCACCCCTTAGCTATCAACTTCCTCGCCTGAAGATAGGAAATAAACCTACCTTTTGGCGTAATTGTACTGCCCTTACACTCTCGCACTGCCTCCCCTAGAAAGTGGAATCGGACTGTCTTGGTCCAGCATTCTACATTTGCATAGCACGGGGCCAACCAATCCATACCCATAATAGCATCGAAATCAACCATTTCTAGTTCTATCAGATCTACTGTGGTCTGACGATCAACAACCTCTACTGTACACCCACGATAGACCCTTCGGGCTATAATGGAGTCACCGACGGGGGTAGATACTGAAAAGGGTTTGTGAAGCAACTATGGTGCAACACTAAACTTTCGAGCCACAAATAGAGTAATGTAGGACAAAGTAGATCCTGGATCAATCAATACATAAGTAGGGTATGAGAAGATAGTCATCATACCTGTCACAACATCAGGTGACGCTTCTGAATCTTGCTTCCCTAGTAAGGCATATATGCATCTTGGACCCGCACCTACACTGGAGGCCCCTGATCTGCCCCGTCCTCTGCCTGCTGAAACTGAGGGCCTGCGCCCTTCCAAGGATACTGAAGCCCGTGACCCTGCGGATGCCCTATCCTGTCTATCCCGGTCCTCCTGACCTCTGGCTGGACAGTCTCTCATCAGATGGCCCTCTTGTCCACAAATATAACATCCGGTGCAGCCATACCTGCATGCTCCAGAATGGCGTCGACTGCATATAGGGAAAAGTGGTAGGGTATACCTACTCTGCTCCGCCCTCCTCTATAGTGGTGAATCTACATTCTGCGAGCCTCTACCTGTCTCTGACTGCCCCCTGTGGCTGAATCTGCCACTCTGCGGCTGTGGTGGAGGAGGGGGTCTAGGCGGCCTATCTAACAATCGTGGCCTAGGTCCTCCTCGAGCCTCCCACTGTAACTCAACTGGCCTATTCCTGCGCCGCTGTTCCTGACTAGTCCTCCTGATCTCCCACTTCCGCTGCCTGATGCCCTCAATATTCTGGACATAGGCCTGAACTAAGGCAATATCCATGTCCTCTAGTAGTGTAGCCGTAATACAAGTCTCAACATATTCTAGATTCAAACCCATGATGAAGCGGTGTACTCTGGATGCCATGGTATCAACAAAGGCTAGTGCATACCGGGCCAAAGAATCAAACCTCAAGGCGTATTCCCGAACATTCATGGCCCCCTGCTCTAAATGTAAAAACTGGTCCACCCGGGCCTGTCGAATCTCCCGTGGCAAATAATGATCTAGAAAATCTCCTGAGAAGCTGGACCAGGTCAGAGGGGAAACATCTCTCCCTCGAGACCTTTCCCAGCTTTCATACCACAACATGGAAATGTCCCGTAATCGGAATGCTGCCAACTCAATCGATTCTGTAGGCGTGGCATGCATAACCCTGAAAATTCTCTACATCTGATCTAGAAAATCCTGAGGGTCCTCTGTCTGGTCCGTACTTGTAAACTGTGGGGGATTCAGAGCCAAGAACTCTCGGACCCTCGAACTACGGGGCCCTCCTGATGACTCTGCAACTATAGACGGCATGGGCTGAAGCTGAGCAACCATCATCTGTGCTAACATGACTACCGCACTCCTAACCTCCTGGTCGGAAGGTATCGTTATAGGGACTACTGGAGGTGGTGTCACCCCAAGTGGCTTCTGATGTGGTGGAGACTGCTGAGAAGGTTGGGACGATACCTCTGTATTGCCCTCTGATCGGGCTGTTTCTAAACAAGGATGTGGTATCCTGCCTTCCCCTGCTGCAATATCCAAGCTCCGGCCTATGATAGGATATCGCTGGTCTGACATTATTTGTAACCAAAGAATATAGTAAGCTCTAGGGACTCAACCCTATACTGTACCTCTCTACAACACGACTGAATAAGAATAAAAATCAACCATCCTATCATGCCTTGCAGCCTCCTACCTATAGTATGTGGTGCACAACACATCCATAGGCAAGACTCTACTTGGCATGGCTTGCAGACTCCCTGGGATACGACCTGCTCTGATACCAAGTTTGTCACGCCCCGCCTTGGGGGTATGACTGGCACCTGGTGCCCTACTGGGACCTGAACTGCTAGACTGCTGAGCCTAAGCACTTCTGGTGCCTGGTTGGCTCTAACTCTGGATTCAAGAAAACGATGGGATATATAACGGCTGTAAATACAGCCTCCGGCTGACTAGGCCTATAGCCACCTGTAAGCAAACAATAGCTAACCAGAACAACAGTAGTATGAAGGAACCTATGAGGGCCGACAAGGCCACCATGCTGTCTAGTTACTTTTGAATCAAGAAAATAGGTGCTAAACTGCTACGTGACCGACAAGGTCACCACTACCAACTGAATGAGGCCTCACACGGCCATCATAAGCAAACTAGAACATACACACAGCCTCACACGACCGGTACAACTAATCACAGGGAATATAAAATCTGCAAGCCTCTAAGAATACTGATAATATGGTCGGGACAGGGCCCCGGCATACCCATACTGTACAACAAAACAAAAGGGATAAACCTCTAGTTATCTAGCTCCGGATGACTGGAGCTGATGACTCTGTGTGCTGGCTGAAATCACAAGGGATCGGCTCCTCTTCTATGAGTACCTGCAGGCAAGTAATGCAGTGCCCCAAACGGGCGTCAGTACCGCTGGTACTGAGTATGTAAAGAAACAATTAGAATATAACTGAAGACAAGCAATATAACTAATAGAACTGAAACAGAAGGAAATAGACTGTAACTGACTAAAACTATGAGTTCAAGACTGTCCGCAACTATACTGAAAGGAGTAGGAGGCATACCTGGAAATGTAGCGTTCTACTGTCGATCTATTCATATCTAGTGTAACATGGCATAATATAACATAACATAACATAGCATAGCACACATAAACCTTACTCAACCCCTATAAGCCGGGAGGTACAACCAACACGCAATCTATACCCCTACCCCGGTCATCCCATCTCCCATAGTAACTATACGCATCATGCCAGTCCCCTGGGTATGCACTTGGGCTTGCTGAGCCCCTGACTATAACCATACCTGAGTCTGGAGGACTCCTGAATTAACACCCCGAGCGTACCCGCTCGACAAGGGTGTATAAAAGCCGGCCAAGGAAAAATATTGGGAAACTGGCATCTCGTCTTCGTCCCCTGGGGGACGGCATGCCACTCCGTAGAGCGACGTATCCTCGCCCTCTAGCGGACGAGTCGATACAACTATTAACCCTGAGGCTGTCATGAATGCTAGGTAATCCAGCCCAAAACAATACAGCCAAGTCTCAACTAGTAACACTAACTGCGCATACTACATGCTGGAACTAGTGATAATAATGTGTATGTATATAATACATGCTGAAACTAATGATAGTAATGTGTATATATATAATTACTGTCATACTATACTAAATATAATACTGAATAAGATATAATTTTTCTGTTGAGAATCATGCTGTATAACTGAGTTTCTTAGTAAACATGATTTACTACTTCTAACATGCTTCCCTAAACTTCATTTTAGGCTACTATTCTATTTCTGTAATACTTTACAGGAACTTATATTACTAAGTTCGACTGAACACGATATATCCTAACATACTTTACTAAATTACATACTGGGCATGCTGTACTGTTCCTGACACTTTCTACTAGAATTTATATCATGCTAGTAAGTTTCACGCTATACATGACATGATGCTTCCAACATTGTACTAAAATTTATACTAATCATAATATGCGACTTCTAAAACATTCTACTGGCACTGTTACTATACCAGAACTACTAGCTTGCTGAAGAAATTGGCTTTACATACCTCCGTTTCTGATTTTTCGGCTAATTGGCGTAATTTGGTCAATATTCTGCTATTTCTCCCAACTGCATCCATATATATATCAATTAGGACTAAATACATTAATATTCTGAAAGAAAATATCACTTTTAATATATATATAACCCAAACTTTGACTTATCGAAAAACGGCCGAAAACTCGCTATTTCTCAAAAGTCCAGAAGGGAGAAAGAGAAATACTCACGTTAGGGCCAGGAGTATATTTACACTAATTTGGAACAATTTCACTTACCTTAGCTCGATAGCACGATGGTTCACCGACCGAATTTTGCAAAACTAAATCCGTAGGAATGCTCTCTGCAGCTTTATACTCTGGTATCTAAGATTAATTTGAGTTTGGAGCGCGTATAATGGCGTAATCGGAAGGAAATTAGCACCAAAACTTCGTGCCCCTGTTCCTCTCTACACTCTCTGCTTATTTCTGGAAAAAATCTTATGTTTTAATTACTTAAAACTGAAGTTGGTGCTTTTATACTTGGGGTTGCACCTCACCTCCATGGCACGTTGGCCATCGAGGAGGTGAGCCTCCGTGACACGCTGGCCATCGTGGAGGTGAGCCTCCATGACACTCTAGCCATCGCGGAGGAGGTCTGCCAGCCTCCTCTTGCGATGGTTCGACATGTCGCTTGTTCGGCGTTTGTTATATGGGTGTATAACTACACGCAAGTGCACGTGGTCGAACAAGTAGTAAAGTGGCTCAAGTAAGCCAAGTATCGATCCCACAGGGACTGGGATGAGGTAACAAATTACTTAAGTGCTACTATATTGATTCTAAAAATGAAGACAACAGTGCAAAGAAGAGTTTGATATATTTTGATTTCTAATTTTATCCTAAGTCTACAAAGATTATATAATTTGAGTCTGAACTATGAATGTGAGCATGCTGAGGTTAAACGAACATGCAAGGAAATAAATTATCGATGTAATTTGGTTAACTTTTCCTCCGGTTGCTAGTCAAGAACTATTGCCAATGGATTAAAACTCTCGTATTTAACCCAACTTAAGAATCATAAACCGTCCACCTACATTTCTGTGATTAAACGAAATTCATGTTCTAGCCATACCAAATCGGTTCCTTAATTGACTAATACGACTTTCAGGTATATTTCTATCCTGAAGGTAAATCAATTCTCAATTTTCCCAAACCAAGAAAAGATCATATCCTATTGATTCACAAGTTTCCAGTTTCTTGCTCTCTCGAGTGAAACCGGACTTTTTAGATGTACATTAATATAGGCCACACATTAATGCAGTAAGAACAAGAATCAATAGAACAACCATGGAAGAAAAGATGAAAAATGAAATTGATCAACAATCACATTTCATTACACTTGTTCTTAACCTCAGCAAGAAGTGGAATTAGCCACTCATTCGTGGATTAAACATCGTTAAATGAGTATTAAACATACATAGCAATTGAATTAAAGAAGAAGGAGATAGAGAAAAACCCTGAGATTTTCGTCCCCTAAACTGCCTGTAACCCACGTTCTTGCTCCACCAAGTCAGAATATTGAAAAATGAACCTAAGTGTTCTATTTATACTAGTGGGAATTTTTCCCGGAATAACAAGCAACATGTCACGGAGTGCATCGCGGAGCACTGCCTCCGTGACACGCCACAGACGCGGAGGCTCACTGGAAATGGACTGTCCAGGTAATAAAGCCCAACGTGGCATGGCATGCAACGCGGGGCTAGGCCAACGTGCCACGGCCCCAACACGTACCCACACTGGAATTTGGCCAAAAATTCCCTCTCCAGGCAGAAGGCCTCCGCGATGGAAGCGTGACACGGCTCCATCGCGCAGCCCCTTTAATTCTTGCCGTCCAATGCTTTGTCCTTTGCTGACATCTGAGTCCAACCCCGATCTTTTCCAACACGCATTTTAGCTTCAGAAAATTACATTTCAACTGCAAAAAAACGCTAATCATGTTGGTTAGTATAAATTCACATTTTATTATCACTCACATGAGAATGTATGAAGATTGATAGATAAACAAGGCTAAAATGACACATTTGAGTATCACTTGGGCATATAAATTTGCCCAAGATCACTTACCCCACACTTAAATCCTTGTTCGTCCCCATACAACAATCTTACACCTCATGCAATTTACACCCCATCCTGGCTACTTTAGTTCGACAATTCCGGCTACGGTCATATCGATTTTTCAATACAGCAAATCATCAAGAAAACATGCATGGTCCTATCAATGCAATGACCTTCAACACATCAAGACCTCCTAGACTTAAGAATCGACTCTCGATATTGGCAAACTCATGCAAATCAGCTGATCAAGATATCCGACACGAAAATTAATCTCTTATCAAGCATGTGCCCTCACAATGTAAGAGAATTTTCCCCTCTTTTTTTTCACATGAACTCTAACGGTTACATGCAGGGGCATATAAACACAATGTCACTCTCTCTCCCAAAAGAATTCACATGCATCATGTCATGAACCATAGGCTTGCCCTTAGTGTATTACTCCACTAATATAAGAAAATGTGATGTAGGATCACGTAGGACTTTAACGGGTTGTAATGTAAGCTACAGAACTAGTAAATATTGGGCTAGCCAATAATAGCACTAGCATCCTTAAGCGCCTTTTCAATACATCCCATCAAACTCATGGGCATTGTTTCTTCCTTGATCCTCCCATTCTTGAAGTCTGTCTTTAGTTTGGCCCATATCTTATTAAGTACACTTGACTCGATAACAAAGATTATTCAGACACCTTCATTATATTTTATTTATAACAAGTGCACCTTCAACCTTTTCTTTCCTTTCATCACTCTGCTTTTCTTTTCTTTTCACCATTCTCACTCTTTGACACTTTGGGAAAATTATTTTCTCTTCTTAAGTGCTTAAGAGTTTTTAGATCAATTTACGGCTAATGAAAAGAAGGGGTAAAACTCGGTTTACACATTTTGACACAAGAAAAAAATAATAGGCTAAAGGCTCAACGGGCTAACTAGGATGTACATTCAAGGTGGGTGCAATAATGAAATAGAGAAACTTTCGGTTAACACAAAGAAATGCCTACATCCTTTCCTACAATACACCTCCTTCATTTCGTTTAGTACACACACCAGGAAAGTTCTAGACACTTCACAATAGCATGGAATAAACAAAACCTCACTTCACACTTATTGTACATGCTCAATTCAAGACGTATTCACAAACTCTTCAATCAGCGAATTACAAGAATTCAAACATTAAGCCTCAATCACACTGAATCGACTCTATGGCCTAGGTATCTCAACATATTTACAAAGTTGCATTCTTTCATACGAATCACCTTTGCATTTCAAATATCATGTACGACACGCCACCAGGATTCCGCAACCATAAAGTAACTACAGGTTTTGGGATGCAACCCACAAAAGAAAATAACTGAAAAATAAATGAAAACTCTACTCCTAACGACTACATTTCCCTTAAGACAGTCGTCATCAATCCATCATAGGGAACGGTCACTACTAGGACTTCGATTCAATGGGACCATTCTCGGTAAAAGAACCGAAAACAAACGCCGAGAAACCCAAGAATTGAAATTTTTTTTTAAAATATCGATCATTTCGATAAAACAAAAATATTCAGCAAAATCAGCTAGCAAAATTTTCAGCAGCACACAACAGTTTCACATTTAATTACAATACAGAACAACAACTTCACAATCACAAATCACAGGGTCACAAAAGTTTTCATCAGGCACAATAACAGAACAGAACATACATAACAACACAACCAGCACCTAACTACTCCCACCCCACACTTATATCGAACACTGTCCCCAGTGTTCACAAAAATTAAAATAACACAAAAATTGGGTGGTGGAACTCCCTGATCAATCAAAATACTCCACTTCTTCATCAGGTGCTGCTGCTTCGTCTCCCATGTCTGAATCACCCCCATCGTCATCATCGGACTCCACATCAGAGTCCTCACGACGTGTCTCCTCATCTGTGGGGACATCATCATCCGTGGGCTCTACAAAAGTTGGCCCCACTCGGCATAGAGCCCTGGCATTTTTGCCAAAAGGGTAGTCTAGCTCGAGCTGCCATAGCTCCTCCTCTGTTTCCGACCTCCCACCTATCCGTAGCTGGAGCATCTGCATCCCGTACATGCAAGCCATGTACTGATCATCCCGAGCATGTCGCTCGGCAAGTGTAAGAACGGGCCCGTGGGTGGTGTCGGGAGCCTTAGTTTTGGTGACATCTAAGGCCCGCCGCTCCATCTGTGGGATATAATCAAGGGCCTCTTCCTCAATGTCCAGGCCCCTCAGGAATGTGGTGAGTAATCCACCAAATCCATATCTGTGCCCCTGATGTAACCGGGCTCTCTTCATGGCGGAAATAATCACCGCCCCCATATTGATCTCCAGCCCTTTTATCGGGGAGTACACCAACCATACACTATCCCGGGTTACATCTGTCATATGCACCCCCGGGATTAGGCAGGAACACACGATCTTAAGCCATATCCTGGCTTCCCTGTTCATCTGTAAGTAGGGCAAAGTCTGATGGTAGCCCCTCTCCTTATGACTGCTCCACCTAGCCATCGATCAGGTTCCACACAAAGTGCGTCTGATGTCCGCATATGGTGGAGTGATGTTCAGTTGTCGAAGCACGTGGGCGTCTGTGTCCCGCGCCCCTAAGATAGCATTGAGGTGGTGGGGCTCAAAAGTGACTATTTGCCCCCTTATTTTGATGGTGTGACTTCTGAGAGTCGGGTTCCAGTTGGCGTAGAATTCCCGAATCAAGTGCAAGTTGCATTCTTTGGGCTCTTCAAAAATGAAGTTCAGCCCAGCTGCCTCGATCCTCTGGACAATCCTGGGGAACTTCTGTGCCAACGGTTCCCTTGCTATGTGTTCCTCGGGGAAGTACTTGCTCTCCTTGTGCTTTGCGTACCACTTCTTCCCCTCCTCTGTCACCCACCTGGTTCCATATTGACGGGGTTGGCCGCGTGGAACCGCTGGTGCTGCTGGGACCGCTGTGCCCAATTTGATTCTTTTTCTGCCGGCGCCAGATGTTGATGCGCCTTTTCCCTTGTCCTGCCTGCTTGCCATTTTTCCTGTCAACCCAAATAGACAAGATCAATGTTAAGCCAACTAAAATTTGCTTCGACTAAGGCTGGGTTAAGCTAGGCTACCCCACACTTAGTCCTTAGCCAAAATTACAACATTAAGGCAAGATCATGCTTATTTACACAAACAACCAACCGAACATAACAAATATGCTTAGTGCATTTGGAGAATTCGATGGTATATATTCTATGTACTACTCAGACTTCGTACAGCTAACCATAATCATTACCATCGACAACATTTTATCCCATCGCACTTAGCAAGGAGAAACAAAGAAACGAAAACAAAAAGAATTTATCTACATTAACCTATACAATTCACCCAATTCTTGCAAATTCCAATATTTCCTTCACCCGAGAATCCGTCGGTCTTTTAGCATAGTAACAGTTAGCACATCGACTCATCTCACTCAACATGTACAACCCAGCATGAATTTCACTAGTTCACTAAATTTTTCCAATTTAAACTCAAAAGAAAGCCCTAGCTATGATTGTATCAAAAATTCGATTAAATTATGCAATTAACGAGTTCAAGCAATCACAATGATACTCCGAACATCCATCAACAATAATTTAATTGAATTTACGATTAATTTCTACTCAGGGAAAGTTTAGCTCATATCACATGTTCAATATCGAAGAAAATCGAGAATAAATGAGATGGAATTGAAGATCATACCTTGAATTCGAAGAATTGAAGAAAACTCAATAAAATTCTTGGCCTAAGTCCGAGTCACGCTGAGGGGGAGGGGTTTTAGGTAGGTTGGTGGTGGAGTGTGTGAGAAATAAGGAAAATTGAGGGGGAATCGGGGTTTAAAAGTGGGAAATTCGCGTGGGTCACCCGGCGACCCGGTGTGACCCGTCGCGATATACACTGCAACGTGTCACGGAGGGTAACGTGGAGCATACCCTCCGTGACACGGAGTTGTTGTGAGGGTGTTCTGGAATTTTTTTGAAATTCCAGATTTACACCTCAACGTGTCACGGAGGGTAACGCGGAGGTCCTCCTCCGTGACACGGAGCCATCGCCCTAGCTCACTGTTTTGCCACTTTTTATTATTTTTCATACCTCGAATTTTCCTTTGCGATCCCTTGCACATTTATCCTCCGTTCAACCTGAAATTCATCTTACGACAAGAAATTGGTTAGAATTATAGGTTTCACTCAAAATAAAAATAAAAAAAAAAACAAAAATAAAAACTAAAAGTTTTGTTGTTAATCAAGAAAAAAAAGAAAAAAAGAAATCTATTCACAATTTACAAAGAAAAATTTCACGGGTTGCCTCCCGTGCAGCGCCTGGTTTACCGTCGCGGCTCGACGCCATTCAGCTCAGTCATCTTCTAGGGTGACGGACGTTTTCTCTCGACCACCGTCCTCACCCCAGTAGTGCTTACATCTCTACCCATTTACTAAGAACGTGGCACTCCGATCTTCTTGCCACAACTCTACTACCCCGTGCGGGGTCATTCTTACCACTTCAAATGGTCCCGACCATTTGGACCTCAGCTTTCCTGGAAACAACTTCAATTTTGAATTGAAGAGCAATACTTTCTGCCCTGGCTCGAAAATGCGGTGCACCACATGCTTGTCATGCCACCTTTTTGTTCTTTCTTTGTAGTACTTAGCACTCTCATAAGCATGCCAGCGGAACTCTTCAAGTTCACTGAGTTGCATTAATCTCTTCTTTCCCGCTAGCTCCAAGTCCATATTCAATTTCCTCACGGCCCAGAAGGCTTGGTGCTCTAGCTCTACCGGCAGATGACACGCTTTTTCATAGACCAATCGATATGGTGAGGTTCCGATCGGTGTCTTGTAAGCAGTTCTGTACGCCCACAACACATCATCAAGTTTGCTTGACCAATCATTCCGTTGTGTATTTACCATTTTCTGGAAAATCTGCTTCACTTCTCTATTCGACACCTCTACTTGCCCACTGGTTTGGGGGTGGTATGTTGTTGCCACCTTGTGGCACACCCCATACTTGGCTAGTAGTTTCTTGAAACTTGCATTGACAAAATGAGCCCCTCCATCACTGATAATGGCTCGGGGTGTCCCACACCTGGTAAGAATATGTTTTTTCACAAATTTTGTTACCACCTTGTTGTCATTCCTGGGGCAAGCTATTGCTTCCACCCATTTTGATACATAGTCTACAGCCACCAAGATGTAACGATTACCAAATGACGGTGGGAACAGGCCCATGAAATCAATGCCCCATACATCAAAGGTCTCTACTTCCAGTATATTCTACAGCGGCATCTCTTGTCTTCTACCAATTATTCCTGTACGCTGACATCTTTCACACATTTTGACGTATGCCATAGAGTCTATGAACAGTGTAGGCCAAAAGAACCCTGACTGTAGAACCTTGTGTGCTGTTCGCTCGCCTCCATGGTGACCCCCATACAACGAAGAGTGACAGCTCCTCAACACCTCTGCAATCTGACTCTCCGGGATGCATCTTCTCATCACCTGATCCGGTCCCTATTTAAATAAGTATGGTTCATCCCGAACAAAGTGTCGACAATCATGCCTTAATTTCCTTCTCTGTTGGTCTGTTGCCTCAGGTGGGTAGACTCCACTCACTAGCAAATTGACTATATCTGCGTACCAAGGAACTTCAGCTTCCCCTACTGCCAAGAGCTGCTCATCCGGGAACTCCTCATTGATGGTATCACTTTCCATCACATGCGACCGGCTCTCCAGTCGTGATAAGTGATCTGCCACCTGATTTTCACTCCACTTTCTGTCCTTGATCTCAAGGTCGAACTCTTGCAACAACAGGATCCATCTGATCAGTCTGGGCTTAGCATCCTTCTTGTTAAATAGGTACCGAATCGCTGCATGATCGGTGTACACCACTACTTTTGAACCCACCAAATAGGACCTAAATTTGTCAAATGCAAACACCAACGCTAGCATTTCTTTCTCTGTGACTGTGTAATTGCTTTGGGCTGTATTTAGCATTTTGCTTGCATAATGAATAGAATGAAAGATTCTATTTTTCCTTCACCCCAATACAACTCCCACAGCCATGTCACTCGCATCACACATCAACTCAAATGGTTGTCCCCAATCCGGAGAAGTAAGGATAGGTGCTTCTATCAATTTCTGCTTCAACTCCTCGAATGCTTTAACACACTCATCATTCAACTCAAACTTTACCTCTTTTTCTAACAACCTGCATAATGGTCTAGAAATTTTGGAAAAGTTTCTGATGAACCGTCTGTAGAACCCTGCATTCCCAAGAAAACTGCGAACACCTTTCACCGACACAGGTGGTGGCAACTTCTCAATAACCTTGATCTTAGCACGATCGACTTCCAACCCCCTTTTAGACACTTTGTGGCCAAGGACAATACCCTCCTTGACTAAGAAGTGGCATTTCTCCCAGTTTAGTATAAGGTTGGATTCCTCACAGCGAGCCAACACCCTGTCAAGATTCTGCAGACAAGTAGCAAACGAATTACTGAAAACAGAAAAATCATCCATAAATGCCTCAACAAAATCCTCCACCATGTCGTGGAAAATAGCCATCATGCATCTCTGGAATGTGGCGGGTCCATTGCATAACCCAAATGGCATCCGCCTAAAAGCATATGTCCCATAAGGACATGTAAAAGTAGTCTTCTCTTGGTCCTCAGGAGCTATGGCTATTTGGTTATAACCAGAGTACCCATCAAGAAACAATAATATTCCTGTCCAGCCAACCTATCTAATATTTCATCAATGAACGGGATAGGATAATGATCTTTCCTTGTGGCTTCATCCAGCTTTCTATAGTCCATGCAAATCCGCCAGCCTATGACGGTTCGTGTAGGAATCAACTCATTTTTCTCATTGGTGACCACGGTCATCCCTCCTTTCTTTGGAACGCACTGAACGGGGCTGACCCATTCACTGTCTGAAATCGGGTAGACCACACCTGCATCAAGCCACTTGATTATTTCTTTCCTCACCACATCCTTCATTGCTAGATTTAGCCTTCGTTGCGGCTGAACGGTTGGTTTTGCTCCTGTCTCCATGAAAATCCTGTGTGTGCAAAAAGCTGGATTGATACCCTGAATATCTGACATTTGCCAACCCATTGCTTTCTTCCCTTTTCTGAGGACACCCAATGCTTCTTTCTCCTGTGCCTCTGTCAATTCTGCGGAGAAGATGACTGGTAACGTCTCATTTTCCCCCAAAAAGACATATTTTAAATGGGGAGGAAATTCTTTCAATTCCAGCTTTGGTGCTTCCTCAATGGATGGTTTCAGCAACGGTTCTAGGGACCTCATCAATGATTGAATCCTGTTTCCTCGGATGCCTTTGTGACTCATTCAACATTTGGACCACCTCATAGGCATCTCTATCTCCGAAATGATCGGAGTGTATCAACACTCTTTCCAGTGGGTCTTGAGATTCAACAATCTGACAAATTTCTTCGTGTTCAACCACACTGATTGTTGAAAGCTCCTCATGTATTGCCGGCAGCTTCATGGCTTTAAACACATCAAATACCTTAATCTTATCATGTGCTCGCATGGTTAGCTGCCCTGTAGCTACATCAATTAGCGCTTTCCCGGTCGCCAAGAAAGGACGTCCCAAAATAAATGGGACTTCCGCGTCTGGCTCAAAATGCAGCACGACGAAATCTATCGGGAAGAGAAGGGAGCCCACTTGCACCAGCACATCCTCCACAATGCCATTAGGTCTGGCTAAGGACTGATCCGCTAGTTGCAAGATCACTGTTGTTGGTCTAGGACTCCCTAAACCCAACTTCTTGAATACCGATGACGGCATCAAATTAATGCTCGCTCCCAAATCACATAATCCGCGAGCTCGGATACTCTGCCCAATTGTAATTTGTATAGTAAAGCTCCCAGGATCTTTGAGCTTTGTGGGCTTACGGTTTTGTAGCCGGGAAGTGCACTCCTCCGTGAGAGCTACCGTAGCATACTCAGTCAACCGACTTTTGTTTGCCACGACGTCCTTTATGTACTTTGTATACTTTGGCGCTCCCTGCAAAACATCAACAAGAGGTAAGTTAATATGTACCTGTTTCAGCACCTCCATGAATTTCTTGAAACACGCCTCCTCCTTGTGTTTCTTTAATCTTTGAGGGAACGGGGGTGGTGGTCTTTCTGATTCAGCTTCCTTTTCCTTCCCCCTCTCATCACTTTGCTCCCTCTCAACTTCTGCTGCTCTCGATTGTTGAGGTGGTCTTTCTAGTTCCACCTATTTCAGCTGCAAACCACTCCTTGTGGTCACCGCATTCACCTGCTTGGAATTTGGATCTGTGTCGCTCGGAAGTCCTCCTCTAGGCCTGGTATTTTGGGCTCCAGCAAATTGCCCAAATTGATATTCAAGTGCCTTAGTAGCTAACTGGTTGTTCTTTACCTCGGCTGCCAATTTCACATAGTCAGCCTGCAATTGAGCTTGGTTGGCTATCATCGTCTTGAACATCTCCTCAATGCTGGGTGATGGTGGTGGAGGAGGTGCATTGTTGTTTCTATATTGTGCCTAATAGTTTTGATGCCCTCCTTGATTCCTCTGTGCCCCCTGACTCGAACTTTGCCCTTGATGGTTGTTCCTCTGTACATTTCCCACAAAGTTCACCGAGTTGGGATTTGCTCCACAACACTCAGCTGAGTGCTCACTGCTCCCGCACACTTCACACCAAATCTTCTGCACTGCATTCACTGGGGCTTGAGGCTGGTTTATTGTCATGTTACTGAAGTGGGTGTTGAGTTGATTCTGTAAAGCAGCTATCTGTGCAGCAATAGCTGTAAAACCATCCACTTCTAGAACTCCTGTTGCTTTCCTTGTTCCTCCTCTTGATGAATCAACATTCCACTCCGGATTGCCCTGCAAAATACGGTTTAACAAGGTATACAACTCCTCATAAGTTTTCTCCAATGCTTGTCCCCCAGCTGCTGAGTCTAGCAAGATTTTTGTGTGGGGTTCCAAACCCTCTATAAAAGTGTGCACCAGCACATCATTGGATTGATGATGATGAGGACAATCCTGCAACATGGACTTGAATCTCTCCCAAGGTTGATATAGATTCTTTCCCTCTCTCTGTTTAAAACTTAGAATTTGACTTCTAAGTCTGGCTGTTTTACCGGATGGAAAGAATCGTATCAAGAATTTCCTTGCAAGATCATCCCACGTAGTTATAGAATTTGGTGGCTCAGCTTTCAACCACCTCTTGGCTTCTCCCAATAGTGAAAATGGGAACAATGTAAGCCTGACATAATCTGATGACACTCCAGCGGGGATGTAAGTGTCACTTATCTCCAAAAAGTTTTGGAGATGCTGCTGTGGATCCTCATGAGGGAGACCTGTGAACTGCCCGCTGGTGTGCAGCAATTGCATCATGTTTTGCTTGAGCTCGAACCTCCCTCCTAGCTCAGGTTTGCGAATGCTAGATGTAACATTGTTAGCATGTGGGATTGCCACCTCGCGAACCGGCCGAGCTGCTATTTCCTCGGGCACTAACATTGTCTGAGCAACTGCAGATTTTTCTCTAGAGCTTCTCTACGCTGACAATGAAATAGTCTTTCAGGTTCTAAATATGAGTCCACCAGCTCCTTGTCCCTTGCTAGTGTTCAACAGAGATTATATCTGCAAAATACAGGCTAAGACCAAGTTGTCAACACTAAGAAAAAAATATAGTAAATTAACACTTAAGAAAAATTCACCAATTGCCATTCCCCGGCAACGGCGCCAAAAACTTGTTCGGTGTTTGTTATATGGGTTCTACTATATTGATTCTAAAAATGAAGACAACAGTGCAAAGAAGAGTTTGATATATTTTGATTTCTAATTTTATCCTAAGTCTAAAAAGATTATATAATTTGATTCTGAACT
Source organism: Datura wrightii (assembly GCA_035772735.1). Lineage (NCBI taxonomy): Eukaryota > Viridiplantae > Streptophyta > Magnoliopsida > Solanales > Solanaceae > Datura > Datura wrightii. The sequence continues at coordinate 35,572,763 of JASDFA010000006.1, forward strand.
ATGAATGTGAGCATGCTGAGGTTAAACGAACATGCAAGGAAATAAATTATCGATGTAATTTGGTTAACTTTTCCTCCGGTTGCTAGTCAAGAACTATTGCTAATGGATTAAAACTCTCGTATTTAACCCAACTTAAGAATCATAAACCGTCCACCTACATTTCTGTGATTAAATGAAATTCATGTTCTAGCCATACAAAACCGGGTCCTTAATTGACTAATACGACTTTCAGGTATATTTCTATCCTGAAGGTAAATCAATTCTCAATTTTCCCAAACCAAGAAAAGATCATATTCTATTGATTCACAACTTTCCAATTTCTTTCTCTCTCTAGTGAAATCGGACTTTTTAGATGTACATTAATATAGGCCACACATTAATGCAGTAAGAACAAGAATTAATAGAACAACCATGGAAGAAAAGATGAAAAACCAAATTGATCAACAATCACATTTCATTACACTTGTTTTTAACCTCAGCAAGAAGAGGAATTAGCCACTCATTCGTGGATTAAACATCGTTAAATGAGTGTTAAACATACAAGCAATTGAATTAAAGAAGAAGGAGATAGAGAAAAACCCTGAGATTTTCGTCCCCTCAACTGCCTGTAACCCACGTTCTTGCTCCACCAAGTCAGAATATTGAAAAATGAACCTAAGTGTTCTATTTATACTAGTGGGAATTTTTCCCGAAATAACAAGCAACGTGTCACGGAGTGCATCACGGAGCACTGCCTCCATGACACGCCACAGATGCGGAGGCTCACTGGAAATGGTCTGTCCAGGTAATAAAGCCCAACGTGGCACGGCGTGCAACATGGGGCTAGGCCAACGTGCCACGGCCCCAACACGTACCCACACTGGAATTTGGCCAAAAATTCCCTCTCCAGGCAGAAGGCCTCCGCGATGGCAACGTGACACGGCTCCATCGCGGAGCCCCTTTAATTCTTGTCGTCCAATGCTTTGTCCTTTGCTGACATCCGAGTCCAACCCCGATCTTTCCCAACACGCATTTTAGCTTCACAAAATTATATTTCAACTGCAAAACAACGCTAATCATGTTGGTTAGTATAAATTCACATTTTATTATCACTCACATGAGAATGTATCAACATTGATAGATAAACAAGGCTAAAATGACACATTTGAGTATCACTTGGGCATATAAATTTGCCCAAGATCATCGCTTATCCGGTCTTTCCCCTGGCCCTTCACCAGCATATATGACATTCAAAAACTCTTAACCAACATGCGAGTAGGCCATCTAAGCGTCAAGAATTTACGGGGTGTAACAAACAAAATATCTCTTTAAATCAAATTTGAGTATACTTATTGAAACCCCAGGTTTGCAAAAAGCACTGATGTAGAGAGACAACACTCTAAAAAATAAATAAATAAAATAACTCATATTCCTTATTACTATTTTGACTAAAGGATCATTTCAATACGTACAAACAATTAACCTACTAAGAAGGCAATTCCACTTAAATAAATGAAAAGTAAAAAAGACACATAGCCATATACACTGGTCCTAAAAAATAACTTAAATATTTATCATCCCACAACCATACTTGCACACATAGTGAAAATTTAGGATTGTAAACTCAAAAACGAATTTTAAGCAAAAGATGAGGTGGTTCACTTGCAAGGACCATTACCATCATATTAACTACTTTAAAAATTAATTACTATTAGTTAACCTAAACTTGTGTAAATACTTGATAATCTAAAAGAACACTTCCTCAAATTAAAATCTTCAAACAGGAAAGAGAAATAGTTTCGAAGTATGTTCCACATGCTTCATCCTTATCACTTTAGTTTAAGTTCTCATTCAAGAAGCCAGAAGCTACACATGCATAGTCATTTAGGATAAAAATAAATACTACGGTCATTCATACCAAGTAGGATAAAACTCATCCAATTTCTTAGGCTAATCTTTCATGCTAAGTGAACTAAATTGATATAACACCTAACCATACGAAAAATCTACCAAGTGATGTTTGGCTTGACAAAGAATTCCATATCCTTTTAAGTCATACTCAAGGATTCAATTTGTTCTTAACTCTATTGTCATGTTCAAATGTCTAGACAAGCAAAACAATAAATATCTCAAAGCACAATGGTGATCCTAGTTCAAAGTTCAAAACTTGTAAAGCCTTTTGATACTAAGTTAGCAATTGGAAGATATGTTTTAGTATGCAACTAATCAGAGACATGTCAAAACAACTGTTTCAATGTTCAAACATGCAAACTCAATATCACTATGGTCTTAACATGGAAAATTAAGTAAACTTAAAATATTAAAACTCAACCCGATATAGAGATGACTAAAAAACAACTAAAGTGTTCAAGATTCCAAATTAAACAATACAACAGCTAACCATACTAACAAACTCCACATTTCATATGATTTATTTCAAGCTAATCAAGATTTTAAATACCTTACCAATAAATAATGATACATAAGCATAATCGAACAACTAAGGAAAATTATTTCGTTTCTCAATCCGCAATCACATAAAGTTAACTAAAAGAATAAGCCCATATCCAAACACAATTAACAAATTATAAAGCTGAACATACTGTAATAGGACGAGAGAAATATTACCTTGTGTTGTGCAGCGATTGAGGCTGTCGAAATTGAGTCTAAAGCTAGCAACTCCGATTATGGATGCGAGTATGAAGAGTAAAAAATAAAATAAAACTAGAGTATGAAGCAAGAGATAAAGATCAGTACACTCTTTCTCTCATCTCTCTGTTCTATTTTAGTGTGTGTGCGTGCGTAATTGTTTTTTCGATTTCTCACTGTGCTCTGTGTGGGTATGTGTTGTTGCTGCTCCTTTCCTTCCCAATGAGTGTCTGTACCTCCTTCTCATCTCATTTTATAGGAACTAAATAGGGGAAAATGAAAACTTAGAATTTTGAATCCCCCTAAATTTGATGGGATAGAAGCGTGAGAATGAGGGAAAAAATTCAGAAAAGAGTTGATAAAAGAGAGGGCTTACCTAATCGGACTGTTGAGGGACTCTTCCACTCCAACAGCTGACATGGTCAGCAAAGTTTCGGTAAAACTTAGGGTAGGGGGTCGTTGGTTGCTAGGCGTCGGGTCTTGCTGGGATTCACTGAGGGGCGGTCTGGCAGGTTCTGTGGGAGGAGGAGGTTGGGGCATCGCGGTGGCCTGAGTGCTGGCGGCTGGCGGAGAGGGGAAGAACAGTGGGGGACGGCGGTGTCGTGAGGGATCGAAGAGAGAAAGGGTGTGTGTTACGGGTTAGGGGTGGAGGGTTCTGTTTTGGGTATTTTAGGCGGGGCGGGGCGGGTTATCCGGATCTGGGGCGGGTCAAAACAATTTGGACCGTCTGATCACTTGATCAGATGGTTGGAATTAAATGAAAGATGATGATGATGATAATATATATATATATATATATATGAAAAGGGAGGAAAATAAATAAATAAATCAATGCCATTAGATCAAAATGAACGGATGAGATTAAAATGAAGAAGCACAATTTGTGGTTAATATTGTAATTTAAATAAAATTAAATTTATTTCAATTGTAGCCACTTTCTTAACAAAATAATATCAATTGTAAAAAGTTGAAATAATTTAACTAGTGAAATCATCTCATTATTGAAATATAAATTTAAAAAAAAAGCAAGATGCATTATTAATTGATTAATTTAATTAAGATTCCGAACTTAAATAAAATAAAATGCTTATTTGCGAAAATGGGTCAATCTAACATTTAAATTATAATCGACTTAAAATTGATAGTCTAAACTACATATTCAAATAAAGTACTTATTTTTTGATATAAAAGATATAATATATATATATATATATATATATATATATATATATATATATATATATATATATATATATATATATATATATATATATATATATATATGTGTGTGTGTGTGTGTGTGTGTGTGTGTGTGTGTGTGTGTGTGTGTGTGTGTGTGTGTTGTGTGTGTGTGTGTGTGTGTGTGTGTGTGTGTGTGTGTGTGTGTGTGTGTGTTGTGTGTGTGTGTGTGTGTGTGTGTGTGTGTGTGTGTGTGTGTGTGTGTGTGTGTGTGTGTGTGTGTGTGTATACATGTATATATATATACACATATACGTATGTATGTATATATATTATATTGACATTTCATCATTATATATATAAATAATATCCAAAATAATATAAAAATATTTTAAATAATTCAAAAATATTTTATTTCATTTAAAAATTTTGAAAGCTTAAAATAATTAATCAAAATGTGGAGAGCCAAAATTGGTCACATAACATGTGTTGAACGTCCTGAGTTAGGAGATTAGAAATCCGATTTACGAATTTGTAAGAGAATAAATGGTAATACACTAATGAAGTATATATAATAGATTTATGATGAATTTCTTGTTTGAACATAAACTATGTCCTTGAAATTGTTGAACTCAAGTAAATTGGTGTTAACTTGATGTTAACGGTGAGGGTGAATGGCTGTGTTATGTTATGGCGATGCGAGGTCTGATACATTGAGATTTTATGGTGAGATGTACTAACTATGGTGAATCACAATGTTCATGATGAAAAAAATCCGTAAGAAAAGGCTCGAAGAGGACTGGTCAGAGTATTGCTAACACAGTACCATTGCAGCTGAGCCCAATCTACTGAGCGGGCCAGGTCGCGATTCTTCATGATCTACGGGGTATAATTAGTATGTAACCTCATAAACTATAAAATCAAATATGTTAAGTATAAAATGCATGTTTGGTTTTTAAGTTTGCAGTATGTAAGTCGTTCTATGCGTATGGAGGTAGGTTATGGTTATAGAGTTAGACCCTGCATAATGGCTTGTACACTTATGTAATGATTATATTTGATTGATGTTCAGACATCTCTTGTTATGAGCATATTTATGTGAATAAATGAAAATTATCATGTTGATATGAGATGAACATAATCTGTTGTTGAGATCATGTGGAAGTGTGTAATAAACTTTGTATAATGAACCTATCATGTCAACTTAGTGTTTTATTTGAGCAAGTAAGGGAATGGAGCATAGACTCTGATGAATTAATAGGGTAATTTATATATATGATTTTGATTATATAATGCACCTTGTTGTGATTTGAGAATGAGAATGACTAAAATATTAACTGTTTCCTAAAATGAGAGGCTTGAGCCCGAAGGGAGTATCCGGGCGAGGAGAATATTATTATTGAGAGGCTCAGGCCTGAGAGAAGTATATGAGAAAGTGAATATTGCTATTGAGTGGCTCGTGTTCGAGGGGAGCATCCAGACGAGCATATGAGTGGGAGCAGGTACCACGCCGGTACAGTACATGAATTTCTATAGTCCCCTGTAGGTCATGACTGGTTGGGCATAAATAAGACCCACTAGCATATGTGTACATGATTCGTGTGGGTGAGCGTGACAGTGATGTGACGGAGGCATGTGCCTGGCATATTACTGTAGGTATAATTATGGTATGAACGACAGGTATGTGTGAAAGATTTTCTGAAATAAGATACAATGTATGATTTTCATGATGTATGATACTTGTTTGATGATATCCTTGAGATGATTAACATGATATATTTGTAGGTATGTTGAATGTACGTTGTAGTTAGTATTTATGTGTTATACAGGAGGGCATGGCGTCATAAATGATTTTGCATGAACAAATTATAACACGTTAGAAATCTCGTGAGAGAATTACTATGGTGATGAGTCGCTAAGTAAATTTTGCTAGAAACACTTAAAGAATGAAAGACGTGATAGAAAAATTGATGGGACTAAGTTCTGGGCTACTGTCTACTGAATACCGCTGCAGTGGACATATCATCGTGGAAGCGGAACCGCTGTAGCGGGCTCACCTGTGCTGTAGTGGAATTGGAGAGACAACTTGGTAAGTTAATTTTGCAGTCAGAATGAAAAATGGGTAGTTGTATTGGTGATATTGCATGATTTAATTTACTAGAGTAATTTATAAAAGCGGTGAGTTTAGAGAAGTGAGAATTAAGCTTTATTTCATGTTGATTCTATTAATTATTTTATTGTTATGTGAACTAACTGTAGTCGGCCGATGATACTTGTCGGTACGTGTGGTGTACTGATACCACTCTTGCTATGTCTTTTAGCGAAGGTTGTGGCAAGATGAAGTTCGTCTTGGATTGGCAGTCACTCAGTGACAACTTCTGCATTCTTTTGCGGATAAAGTTGTGTCTTTTATTTGTCGATACTCAGTAGTAGAGCTCTTGTACCTGTTTAGACTAAAAAGTCGTGTTGGTTGGGAGGTTTCCTTATGTTTATTTTGATTCAGCTGTAAAAACTAATGTAAGTGAAGAAAGATTTGATTTATGAATCATTAATGATTATGTTTTATTGATATGTTCTTATTTAGGGAAAAAAAGAGTTCTCTTATTGAGTAGAGTCGAGTAGGTGCCCGCATAGCCTATATAGTTGGGTCGTGTCAAGTTGGTATCAGAGCGTCTAGGTTTATCGATCTACAAGTACAAGAGCAATGTCGAGTAGAGTCCTTCGGATTGGTATGTAGACATCCACACCTAATCTTCGAAAATCTATAAGGCATTTAGGAAGTCATACTTATTTCTTCCCCATCGTGTTGTCCGATTGTGTCAATCGCCTGAATCAAGTCCAATTGATATGTAGAATATTCCACTTGGTATATTGATAGGCCTAATTGGTATCTTCCTATGTGTAATTAGTGAAACCCCGCTATAAGATGGGTGAGTGGGTTAACTTGACTTGACCAGAGAGACTAAAGAAATCTCATTATATTTGTTTTGCTTTGCAAGTTTCGCTACAGCGAACTCGCTATAGCAAAAGCATTACTGCTGTCGCAGATCTTCTATTGCAAAAAGGATGACCACTGTAGTGGACATGGTCAGGCAGAATGTTGGGTTCTAGAATTTCTATATTCCTTGTTACGACATCTGATAGCAAATGGTACCTAGCGAAAACAGGGGAGCAATGTGAGTATCAATACAAACAACAACGATATTAGAAGGGGCCAAAAACATGGCCAATGTCTGAGGATGCCAAACGGGCATCCGTAAACCAAGAACGACCAGTACCAACATCCAAGAACAAAAAAAGAAACAGGCAATGAGATTGTCTTATAAGCCCAGAATGGGGGCTACCCAAACAATAACAAGAACATCTTATGTAGGGGACGGGGGAGGGAAGCATGGTGACCCATTTAGCTGGAGGCCTCGTCATCGCCATTGCCAGCATCATCATCTGCTCCCTCATCGAACCCGCTGAGGAAGGAGAACTCGGGAAGATCATGTCGGGTCACTTGAGGTGTCGGGGCACCGGGAGCGAGAGTCTTCAAAATTTTCTTGATTTCCTTCCACATGCACATGGTCAGCTTGTCCTAGGAACGCCTCTTCCTCCTCTCTTTCTCCATATCCGCCCGGAGTTCAACATGGGCATGGGCCAGGGCAGCAATTGTCCCCTGCATCTCTCCTAAATCAGCGGAAGCTGCACCTGAGGGTCGGCTAGTGGAAGGTCGGCTAGCAGAGGGCGTACTGGGGAGGGAGGTCTAGGCAACCCTCTGAGGAGCTCATGCACGTCCAACATCTGGGCCTCTAACCTCTCGAATGGCCCCGAGGGTCTAGAAGTGTCATCCCTGCCCTCGACCTCAGCTGATGCAGACTTTCTCTTCTTCCTGCCCCTCCCTGGAGCCCCCTTCACCCTTAAGGGATCAAAAGGTCTATCACAGTCCACAATAATATCTTGGGACTCCAGATGGACGCCATCCCACTTGCATAACTTGGTAATGAGAGAAGGAAACAGTAGGCTAGTGACAGTCTTCGTGTGGAAATACCTCTAGTCATTGATGATTTGGACCCTATATTGACCCTCATCCCACTCTATACAGCGGCCACTACCAAAGCTCGAGGGTAAGTCACGTCCATGACGTTTGAGGACTAGCGGATTCTCTGAGAACTAGATTGAGCCACCTCCTAGCCTCCACTGTAAAGCGGGTACTATGAATTCCCGTCCTAGTAATTCCCTAGTTGGTAGTATCCCTGTGATCTTCCACTATCAACGTGTTCACTAACCACTGCCCGTTCCCAAGCACATCACGGTTCTTCAGCTCAGCCTCGGGCGGGTTTGGTAGACCCAAGGCATCATTGATAGCAGCAGGGGTCAGGATAATTTGCATGCCTTTGATATAGGCCACCGGCTCATGTCGACTCCAGGCAATGATGGGAAGGTTAGCATAAAATTCCCAAACCCAGGCCTCATTGGCCTTTCCTTCGTCATCCACCAAAGGGCCCCACCCCATCTCCTGGAGGAGAATACAGAACTTTAGGGTCTTTTCCTCCACGTCCTGCATGACAAAACCTCTCTCGTGCAGTAGATTCTTCATGACCTGTTCGCTGTACCAGAATTGGCATTGATCGTTGATGAAACAGATGTAATCCTCGGTGTGAATGTTGCTGCTAGAAGAGGCCATATAGCAAATCTAAAGCAAAATAAAAAGGTTCGAAGTGAACAAAATCGGATAAGGAGAAAGGAAAATCAGAGATTGAAACCTGGACACTGTCCCATGGACCGCTGCAGCGGTCTCGTGTCCACTGTAGCGGGTCCGCTTCAGCGGAGATATGATCATTGTAACGATACCGCTACACTGGTAAAGGGTCCACTGTAGCGGATATCATCTTCTCCACACCTTCAGACCCTATCAATAGAGGTTAAGAATTCAACCTCCGTGTTTTTCCAAATTAACAACAGATCGAGCAAGGAGGATACTTGCCCAAGTCCTAGCAATTGTTACCTACCCCAATAGTACTCAATTTCAAGCCCGAAAGGCTTGAAAAGGTAAAAAACCACCACCCTATCTAAGCTACCTCATTTTATGCCTTACAACCCCATGAAAACGACCAAGATCATGCAGAGAACAGTAGGAAGCACATGAGGATATAATTATAACTAGTATTTAATGAAAATTAAGCCAGTAAATCAAAAATAAGGATGCCTGCATACTATCTCATAAACTACCAGAAAGACAAGAGCAACATACAGTAACACCTCTTATTCACTAGAAAATAAAGTAGAGAAGTCAAGAGAGTGAAGATTACTTGAGAGATTGAGAAAATTGCTGAGGAAGTAGAGATGATCATGCAAAAACCGAAAGGGAAAATGTGAGAAAATGTACTTGAAAACCTTATTTTCTGCCCTTAAACTGACCCCGTTATCCGCTGCAATGACCATACTTCCACTGCGGCGGTACCGCTGTAGCGGAGAAGTGACTCGCAGCAGCGGACGGTCAAAAATAGTGACGGTCCAAATTCTATGACCGAACCTCGCCTTTTAAAAAAAAACTCTCGGTGTGTGTGCAAAGAGAAATAAGAATGATGGATTTAGGAAGTGACAGGCATTTCTTTGGCAACCATATTTTTATCCTATTCTACCTACCTTGATTGTAATTATCCTAGTTAGCCATGTTGAGCCTTAGCCTATTCTTTTGATAGACATATTTTAAGCTTGAATCCCTTTTTGTTGTATTGACTTGTATTTGATCCAAATGACGCCTAGAGTACTTTAATGAAAATTTTTTATAGGAAAGGAGCATAATTGGAGAAGTGAAGGGAAAAGCTAAAAAGTGTGGTGAATTGGAATAAAAGAAAAAGGTGAAATTTTTCTAAACAAGGATGGTGATTTTTAGTGGGAAAATAAAAAGAAGAAAGAGCCTTGAAAAATTGAAGATAAAAAAAATTATGATTTACCGATTAACCGTACCCGTTTGTTTACAATGAACCTGTTTTGGCCCTGGTCCTTCTTTGGATATTGTGAACCTCAACATAAGAAAAAATGCTTAAATTGAGGGTGACTAGAATAGGGGTGCGTAAAGGGTGGGAATGGAAGAAAGGAAAAGAAAAAGAGAAAAAATGTATGTGAATAAGCTCAATGATGAAAAGAAAAATCCCTACGAGTCACCTAAATTGAAAAAATTTGAAAAATAAAAGGAGGTATAAGGAGAAAATTTGGAAATTGAAGAATGTGCTTAAAAATCAAAGTGTTGTGAAGTATTAAAGTTCTTGGGGAGATTAGTCACTATCTTGGCCAAATAGTTCCTACCCGTCCCTTAGCTTATATTACAACCAAATTAAAGTCCTAATTGATCATTGATTCATAATTCTATATTAATGGAGTATTACACTAAGCACAAGCCTATGGGTCGTATTTTGCATGTATGTAGAGTTCTTTTGTGAGAGTGAGCGGAAATTTTATTCATGCCCAAGTTAATCTTATTCTATATCTTGTGTGAAAACGGGCATCTCTCCAAATTGTGAGGGGCACAATGGTAGCTAAATTACATATAATTCATGTTGGCCCAAAATATGTCTTGATGAGTTAGTTTTCAAAAGCTAAGTGATTTAGAACTTTGACATCTTAATGTTGAACCTATATGCATGCAGTGAGTTATTTGAGCTTCATTGACTTGTCTCATGATCCTAAGTGTAAGTAGACCTGTTCGTAGGATGAATTTTGTGCTTAATTTTTAGAAGAGAAGTAGTAGATTGTTCGAGGAGAAACAATAGTTTAAGTGTGGGGTGTTGATGAAGGGCGTACTCACGCACTTCATAAACATATTTTGCCCGTACTTTACTATGTTTTGAGAATAAATTATGTGTGTTTGCATGTGTTTATGTTGTATATTTGTGAAAATTAGCTAACGTATGTGATTAGATATTTTCAGGGCTAAAAAGGATGGATTTGAATGTATTTGAGGCTTATGGAATGAAGATGAAAAGAAGCTGAAGTCATGGGCAAAGGTTGAGTTTGGAAGATGAAGAAACAATGTACCTGAGGGGTTGAGGGAATGACTCGTTACGTCTGGTAATGAGTCATGAAGTCAGTCGCGGAGTCTGAGAAGAGAAATTTGAGAAAAATCCAGTGAAGGTAACGGAAGACATCACGAATCGTCAGGTGTTGATACGACTCATTGTGAGAGCATTGGTAGGAACCGTCAGGTGCACTGGAATTTTGGAGAGTTAGACTACTAGGGGCCTAACAACTCGTGCCCATGCACAACGAGTCGCTAGTGACCTGTTTCCACAATTGGCGACGCGGAAAAGCTTCCAAAATGGGAAAAAAGTGGATATCGTACTTCAACTAGGAAAAGGAAAATTAAATCCCAAGCCAAATTCATCAAGGAATGAGGAAAGCATCTAACTACTATAAATACCCTTTATTTTCATGTAATAGATATCAAGTTTCAAGTTCAAAAGTCTTCAAGTAGGATTAGAGTTTTACGTCTCAAGATTTTAGATACAAGTTTGGTGTCTTACGTTTGGAACTTCGAGACTATTGTTGAATTGTTCTTCTTTATTATTGCAATAATCAAGTGAGTTTCTTCCTATCAACGTTGTAAGTATTAATTTTTTCTTTTATTTATGAATTCTATTAATTTACTTATAAACATGATACGCTAAAACCACCACAACTAGGGTTGTGGGAACCATGACAAGTTAACACACATAGGTAAAATACTTAGTGATTCTTGAACGGAGCTTATGCATGTATTGTTTCTTCCTTCGTTTTAATTGATTTTTAATGGGTGCAAACATTAGAACTTGTCTTATTCTTACTTACCGGACCAAGGAGGTAGTGAATGGGAAAAGGGATTAACAACGGAGATTTGAGGCTATCAACCCTAATCAAATAGCTTGACCTTGTCTGGGAATAGCTAATCCGATATTAAGGGTAAGGGTTAATCAAGAATACACCCGTAGATGGACCAAGTTGCATGGTGAAAATCATGTAGATAGGGGACTAACCATTTAGGTGAACCTAACTTACCGATATTGCATGGTAAGCACCAGAATAGATCACTAGTATAAAGCACCTTGTGGTTATGAAGTCATGGGGAACACTTACCCTAGTTAGTTGCATTAATTTGGAAACAACAAACAGTTTCTCGACATTGTTATTTTATTACTTTTACAAATTTTCCCCTCTTAGAAAATAATTAACTAAAAAGTTTAAGCACTAGCGTTCTTCTACATCCTTCCATATTTCCTGTGGGATCGACCCCAACCTCTAGTTGGGTTCTTTATTGACAACGTCTGCTTCATACTTCCGAAAGAGGTGTGGTTTGAGCGTTATCACCTCGTTGGAAACTAATCGATGATATGTGGGAATTAGGAATGAGACATAGTACAAGGGCCTCGAAAATAAGCCGCTCAGAGACCAGGACACAGGAATTAAATGAATCTTGACACTGATTAGAAGTAAGAGGAAATTGTGGTAGTTATTCAACCACGCCTCGAGTTCGTAGCACCGTTCAGGGATGAATAAATTTTTTAATTGGTATCTGATGTAATGATCCATCCAGCCTTTATAGCATTCCGACCCCAAAAAAGTGAGTGGATTAATTTTTTTGAAATTCACGATAAATTGTCGACAAACGAAGGGCACGAAGAATAAAAATTGAACAGGCATAGACGAGATTGGTGGATCCAAGTGGGTGCCTGCCGCGGTGGGATGTTATCCGCCACAGCGGAGCCACTGCAGTGGAAGGTATGATCACTATAGTGGATAACATGGATCAAAAATTCACAATCCCGTTCTGATTTGGATATTAAAAATCTAGTCCTTGAGGAGGGCTTATTAAAACATTTAAAAACAGAAAAATAGACTTTGGAGGAAAAACAAGAGGATTCAAGGGGGAATTTGACAATCATGGCTAGGAACTTCCATGAGGAAATCAAGAAAGAGATAGCTGGACACAAAAATGATCGGGACAAGAGCTTGGCGCCCAGGTAGGCTATGGTTTACTCACTTTTATGTTAGACTAGGATTAGCTAAACATATATGTGCACGTGATTGATTCTCTTCACACGTAGTTACAAATTAACCCTAAGAATAAAGAGGTAAGAACGTTGAAATTGTGTGTCTCATATATGAGGAATTGAAGGAGAGAATTAGTATAGATATAACGACTTCGCCAGAATACTAGGGAAGTGAATTGAGGGATGCATGTAAGTTCCGTATTAATAGAATTAATTTGATTGATTAGAACGAGTAAGATAACCATGATTACTATGTTATTTGAGTGGTTTTACGAGAACCACATAGCATTTGTTGAAGGTCTTGAGTTAGGAGATTAGAAATCCAATTTACGAATTTGTAAGAGAATAAATGGTAATACGTTGATAAAATATAGATAACAGATTTTATGATGATTTTCTTGTTTGAACATAAGCTATGTCCTTAAAATTATTGAACTTATGTAAATTGGTGTTAACTTGATATTAACGGTGAGGGTGAATGGTTGTGCTATGTTATGGCGATGCGAGGTCTGATACATTGAGATTTTATGGTGAGATGTACTAACGATGGTGAATCGTGATGTTCATGATGAAAAATATCCGTAAGAAAAGGCTGGAAGAGGACTGGTTGGAGTACTGCTAATGTAATACTGCTGCAGCGGGAGTGGAAACACTACAGCGAGACCGCTACAATGGTAGAAATACCGCTGCAGTGAAGCCCAATCTACTGAGCGGGCCAGGTCGCGAATCTTCATAATCTACGAGGTATAATTAGTATGTAACCTCTTAAACTATAAAATGGAAGATCGTAAGTAGAAAACTCATGTTTGGTTTTCAAGTTTGTAGTATGTAAGTCGTTCTATGCGTATGGAGGTAGGTTATGGTTATAGGGTTAGACCCTACGTAATGGTTCGTACGCTTATGTAATGATTATATTTGATTGGTCTTTCAACATTTCTTGTTATGAGCATGTTTATGTGAATAAATGAAAATTATCATGTTGATATGAGATGAATATATCCTGTTGTTGAGATCATGTGGAAGTGTGTAATAAACTTCGTATTATGAACCTATCACGTGAACTTAGTGTTACATTTAAGCAAGTAAAGGAATGGAACGTAGAATCTGATGAATTGATAGGGTTATATATATATATGCACCTTGTTGTGATTTAAGGATGAGAATGGCTGAAATATTAACTGTTTCCTGAAATGAGAGACTTGAGTCCGAGGGAAGTATCCGGGTGAGAGAATATTATTGTTGAGAGGCTCGAGCCCGAGAGGAGTATCTGAGTGAGCGAATATTTCTATTGAGTGGCTTGTGTCCGAGGGGAGCATTTTGATGAGCATATGAGTGGGAGCGGGTACCATGCCGGTACGGTCATGGATTTCTAGAGATTCCTGCAGGTCATGACTGGTTGGGCGTAAATAAGACCCACTAGCATGTGCGTACATGATTTGTGTGGGTGAGTGTTACAGTGATGTGACAGAGGCGTGTGCCCGGAATACTACTGTAGATATAATCACGGTACGAACGATAGGTATATGTGTGTAAGTGGTTTTCCGAAATAAGATACAATGTATGATTTGCATGATATATGATACTTGTTTGATGATATCCTTGAGATGATTGACGTGATATATGTGCTGGTATGTTGAATGTATGTTGTTGTTAGTGTTTATGTGTATACAGGAGGGCATGACTTTCATAAATGATTTTACATGAACGAATTATAACACATTAGCAATCTTGTGAGAGAATAATTGTGGTGATGAGTCGTTAGGTAAATTTGTCTAGAAACACTTAAAGAATGAAAGATGTGATAGGAAAATTGAAGGGACTGGGTTTTGTGCTACTGTCTATTGAATATCATTGCAGCAGGCATATCACGACAGAAGCGGGACCGCTGTAGCGGGCTCACCTGCGCTTCATCGGAATTGGAGAGACAACATGGTAGGTTAATTTTAGGGTCAGAATGAAAAATGAGTAGTTGTATTGGTAATATTGCATGATTTAATTGATTAGGGTTATTTATAAAAGAGGTGAGTTTAGAGCAACAGACAAATGATAATTAAGTTTTATTTTGTGTTGATGCTATTAAATATTTTGTTGTTATATTAACTAACTGTAGTCGACCGATGATGCTTATCAGTACGTGTGGTGTACTAATACTACTCGTGCTATGCCTTTTGGTGTAGGTTGTGGCAGGATGAAGTTCGTCTTGGATTGGCATTCACGCAGCGACAACTTCTGCATTCTTCTGCGGATGAATTTGTATCTTTTATTTGTATCTTTTATTAGTAGAGATCTTGTACCTGTTTAGACTAGATTTTGGAAAAAATTCGTCTTAGTTGGGAGGTTTCTTTATATTTATTTTGATTAAGTCGTAAAAACTAATATAAATGAAGAAAGATTTGATTATGAATCATAAATGATTATGTTTTATTGATATGTTGTTGTTTAGAGAAAAAAAGGGTTTTCCTATCGAGTAGAGTCAAGTAGGTGCTCGCACGGCCTATATAGTTGGGTCGTGTCAATATGAGTCAAGAAATGAATTTTATCTGTACTATAGATATCAAATACGCAGATGACTTCCATAAATGAATTAAAAATTTAATCTAAATAAAAAAGTTTAAAATACACTAATAATTGGAGATATAAGTAATCTTTTTATTAAACTGTTAAATGATATAAGTACTTATTAACTTTAGAGTATCATTCTTTAGGGAAAAAAATCAAAACTAAATATTATGTCATGCTAATAGTTTGTTGGTTATCGATTAAAATGATTTATAGATTGAACTTCAATGAGATGCGCTTCTTAATTTTAAATTTTACTTGTTACAAATAAATTAGAAATACTGGCCTTTAACAGAGTAATACATAAAGACTCACGATTGTTATATAACTCTATCAAATCTAACAAATAAATTATCTTTGAATTCGAATAAACTTATGTTATGCGACAGTAAAATGCAAATTAAATATTAAATTATGAGCGTTTTACAACTTAAAAATAGTTGTTCCTATAATTGATACCAACAATTCTTGGAAATATTATTCGGTCAAATTATTTTGTTATAATATATTATTTATTCTAAAATTTTAATTGGGACAAATAAAATTATTGATAAAAAATGCTATATAATATTTGTGAACTTTTTAATATATTTTTTAAAATAGATAAAATAATAGCGAAAACTTAAATTTTTTCTATACTAAATTAATTTAAAATTTATAATCACTTATATTGAGCCCGTGCATGCGCCTTAAATTATCTAGTACATATAAAAGTGTATAGAAATAAAAAGAGAAACTACGTAAGTATACATATTTAGCGTAATAATTACAAAATATACCAATATTTTTTAGTTTCAAAAGTAGCAAAAAGATATTTACAAAACCTACCAGATTAGGTAAAATGAAAAAAAAGATAACTTAAATTTACTATACCATAAATTACGCTAGTCTAACTATCCTTTCTTGATTTGTGGTATTAATTTATACCAGATTTCTATCTAAACTCTAAAATCTTATTATTTTTCTTATCACCTAATTCGAAACCATCATTAATATTCATTGCATAAATTTTTTCTAAATTTTTGTCTTTTTCTATTTCATAAATTTATCTTAGAATTTTGTCTTTTCCTATTTCCCTTATAAATTTTTTTTTTTTGATATTCATTTCATAAATTTGTCTTAGATTTTTGTCTTTCCCTATTTCATAAATTTCTCTTAGATTTTTGTCTTTTTTTATTTCCCTTATACACGTGTTTTTTCTTTTCTTGATATTAATTCCATATTTTTTTTTCTAAATTTTTATATTTTCGTATTTTTTCTATACATACTTTTTTCCTTTATATACAATCCATACACTAAATTATTTTATATATAACCTGGTATAAAAAATTAAGTAATTTAGTTTATATCATCATATTTTATACACAATCAATACACTAATATATATATAAATTTCTTACATACTAATATGTAAAAAGTAACAGAAAAATCAAGATACACTAGTCTTAACATATGCGCTTTGCGTGTGTCCCTTATATTAATAAGAATAAATTTTTAAAAATAGCATAATAATATTTAAAAGATGTATTTGTGTAATATTATAGGAATTTAGAAAGAAAATTATAAATTTAAAATTGATAAATGATTATGTTTAAGAGTTTGATCTAATTCAGTAGTTCTTTCTTCAATTTATTGTAATACTTGTTTCAATGAACAAAAATGTAGTATAAATAACATTTGATTGAAAGGTAAAAACTCGTTTACTTTTGCATGAGCACTTAAATGCATGCATTATATGTATATTTCATGTAAATTATTAAAAAATTTATATTACTACACTATTACCAGATTATATTTAATATAAATATTAACATTACAAAGTTGCATTGTAATCAAAGTTGCATAGTAGAACAAAATATGTAGTATAAGTTATTAGTTTAAACAGTTAGCACTTACAAAATTATATTATGAGTTATTACTGGCTTGTTTTGGCACTAATAAATTGATAGAAATAACGTTTGATTGAAAGGTAAAAAATCATTTGTTTTTACATGAGTACTTAAATGCATGCATTATATGTATATTTCATGTTAATTATTACAAAATTTATATTACTACAATATTAACAGATTAACATTTAATAGAAATATTAACATTACGAAGACATATTGTAATATAAATTTGTGTAGTAGAACAAGAAATGACGATTTAATAACTATAACTTTAATTAATTTCAAAGTCTAAAATATTAGGATACTGATTAAATGACGATTATTTAAGGAAAATAGTAAATGACAATTTTGTGTTTTCTGAGTTTTTTAATGAAGGGCAAAAAGTTCAATCAACATATCTAAGGGCCTTCACACTTTTAATATAGTACTAGTCTATGCATATGTGCCTTTGTATGTGTCCTTCATATTAATAAAGAATAAATTTATAAAAATAGTATAAATAATATTTAAAATACGTGTTTGTGTAACTAGGGGTGTTCATAGTTCGGTTTTTGATCAAAATCAAAACCAAATCAGATGAAATAAAAAATCATCGATTTGGTTCTTGTTGGTTTGGTTTGATTTTTCGGTTTATAACTAGCTAATAGATAATAGTAAAACAATAAATAAATGAGATAATTATTTCAAATGAACATTATGAATTAACAAATTTCGCTACTATCACGAGATGAATGTATCTGAATTTTTTATCACTTTTCAACACTATTTCAAAATTTTAGCATGTTTAAGCATCATAACTATAGAAGTTCTTCCATTTCACATGTTTAATATCCATACAGAAGCAATATAGAACTTTAAATAGAATGGTCAGCCCTTCAAAAATCAAAGGGGCAAACAATTGAAGAGTAGATGGATGTCTTAGCAAAGAAAATTAAAAATCGACAGTACGTCACACCACATATAGATAGTTAGACTTAGAATTTTGAGTTGGAACATACTTTTTTAAGAAATAGAATTTAAAAGTATTGTAGTTCATTTGAAATAAGTATCCTAAAATCAAATTAATGATTAAAAGGTACAAAATATTTATAATTATTTACAAAAACTAATATCGTATATTCAAATAACTATAAAATTTATATACAAAAATTATCGATTCGATTTGGTTATTTCTTCAGGTTTTTTAATAGAAACAAAATCAAACCAAATATTATCGGTTTTTAAAATTTAAAACCAAACCAATCCAATCCAAATCAAATGTTGATTTTTAAATCGGTTTAGTTTGGAATGCGGTTTGGTCTAATTTTTCACCAAATCGGGAACACCCTTATGTGTAACAATATAAAAATTTAGAAAGAAAATTATGAATTTCAAATTGATAAATGATTATATATAAGAGTTTGATCCAATCTAGTAGTTCTTTTTTCAATTTATTTTAAGTGTTATTTAAAAGAATAAAAATGTCATAGAAATAGCGTTTGATTGAAAGGTAAAAAAATTATTTTCTTTTACATGAGCACTTAAATGCATGCATTATATGTACATATAAATATTAATATTTTTCATATATTTCAAATAATGAAGAATTTAATACATAAAATTTAGTTAATTTTAAAATATTAAATATTAAATAAATAATTAAATGACTATTTTATCAAGTGTGAACTTTATTTTTAAAAAGGTAAAAATATGAATGAAATTTTTCTACGAGACTTCGTACTTTAAATATTTAATAATAACTTAATTGTAAACTTTTCATTTTACCCTTTATGAGAAGTTCAATCAACATTTATAAGGACCGCATGCTTATATCTACAAAAAATATTTTGTTAAGTAAATATGAGTAAAATATTATGCATATATTGAATGTTAAATTAGTTGATGAAATCTAAAGAAATTATCAAAGATTGTTCCATCGGAAGATTGTATTGCATTTTTAAACGAAACGAAATTGTTTAAAAAAGTAATAATAGAAAAGTGACTATTGCATTCCTGAACTATAACGTTGTCATTGAACCCAACACCAATCTCCTTGTTTACTGATACAAAACTAGGATTAACACCATTAATATATCTGCTTGATGTAACGGATCTTGTCTTGTTGTACATATTTTTTTCAATATAATTGTTGAAAAGTATAGCATCAACTTTTTTGCCCGGTAAAAAATTAAACTTTAATGCTAAGTATATATATATAGTAAAAATAGATAAGAACTCAAACATATATGTAAAAATATAAAATATAAATGTACCGCTTCTTTTTTCCGGTTTCGAAACAACTTATGCGAAATAGGGTTCTATCGGAAAATCGTGGATTTTTGAGTTTTCGACATTGGTTAGAATATAATATAAAAAAAATTATTATCTATTCGTCAAGTAATGTTATAATCATTTGCGTGACTTCCTTTGTTTCTTTTATACTCTTTTACTAATCCAGCTGCAATTACTAAGACTTTTATTATCCAATGAGAATCATATCGCCTTAAGTTGTTAATGACACAATTTTTTTCACGAAATTCTTTTCAGATTCATTGCAATATTATCTAAAATAACTTGTGCACAAGAGTTATAATTATAATAATTTATAATTTTAATAAAAAAATTATTTTATGAGATGAAGAGATTACTTTATTTGAATAGATAAAACTTGTGAATATATGAGTAGATGAAAAATATCAGTTATAAATAATTTTGTAAAAATTTCCTATCATCAAAAAGGGACAAAAAATATTCCAAAACAATAAGGGAAAAAACTTTCGTGGAAGTATCTTTTTATTTATTTATTTATTTATTTACGTTATTTAATTTTTAAAGATTTACACTATAAATAGAGTTATACCACAAGTATAAAGCCTAATATAATAAAATAAGGTAAAAAAGAATGCGTAACTATCAAAAAAGAAAAACAAAACTTGGTGAATTTTTTTTATATTTTTAAGATTTACACCACAAATAGAGTTATCCATAAATAAAAAATTTAATATGATAAAATAAAGTGATAAAAATAATTAAAAAAAATAATTATATAAAAATAATAAATGATAATTTTATCTATTACAATATTTTTTAATAATAAATAAAAATTCAATCAACATTCTAAGAACCTTCACACTTTTAATATAGTTCAAATTATAAATTTTAAAAAATAGTTTTGAATGATAATTATTATTTAGTTAAATTTTCAAAAGTTCTTTCAAAAAATATTTTTGGAAAAATATATATTTTTTAGTTTGAGAAAAATAATTTCTATTATTTCCTAAAAGTATTTGTTTTCTTTCGAAATCTTAGTTAAACATCTTTTATATATAATTTTTTATTTTAAACAAAATATTTTTAAATTTTAACCAAATAAACTATTAGTATACCTTTCCCACATTTCTGTTTGTTTCATAAAATTTCTCAGAGAAGTGCTAAGCTTCGTCTTTTATATATAATTTTTTATTTTAAACAAAATATTTTTAAATTTTAACCAAATAACCTATTAGTATTCCTTTCCCACATTTCTGTTTGTTTCATAAAATTTCTCAGAGAAGTGCTAAGCTTCTCTCGATGATTTAAGCATCACAAAAGGTTTAAAATTGACCTTTGTTTTTCGTTATAATTTAAAACATTACAAAAGTTTAATGTCATAAAAAAGATATTGTAACATGTAGAAAAAATTCACAGAATGATTACCCTCCTCTTCCCACCATTGTAAGTGATCTAATTATACATGATATTATATCTGCTTTCCATTTGAATTGTTCTTCATATTATTTTTTTCATCACTGTTCGTCATTTATCGGTCCGGAATATTCAATAAAACTCACCTTTTTTTTGTTATTATTATTATTATTATTATTATTATTATTATTATTATTATATTTTTTTTCTGTGTTACTTTCTTAAATACGTCATCTTAGGATTAATTATATTTGCGCTAATCACATTATACGTGACCTCAATTTTACAAATTCAATTAGTTGACCTACCAAGTGTTATAGAACTAAATAAGAAAATAAGACAATAAAAGAGAGTGTAGAGATTTTTTATTTCTTTCAAGTGTTTTTCAAGTCTTCAAGTATCTAAAATATGAATTCTTATGCCTCTATTTATAGTGTACATAGAGGCATACAAAAAGTTGTCAATAAGATGACATTAACCATTGAAATAATGGAGGAGGTTATGAAGGTGTGAGGTTACAAGAATAATGGCAATGAATAGTGGAGGCCTTATCTTCACAACGGAGGAAAGTAATGGAAATAAGTAGTGAGAAATAATTATCTTTGTGTAATGGACATCTAAAGTAATTACATTTTACAACACTCCCCCTGATGTCCAGTAACAGATAATGTGCCTCGTTTAAAATCTTACTAGGAGAAATCCTATAGGAAAAAACCTAGTGAAGGAAAAAGAGTACACATATCTTGTAATACGTATAGAGTGCTGTCTCGTTAAAAATCTTGCCAGGAAAACCCACGGGGATAAAACCTCAGATAAAAAAAAAAAGAGTACAATGTGTATTATACTCTCCCTGATTAACATCACTTAATTTTTGTAAATAATGCCTCCCAACCTTGTATATTTATCTTTCAATGTTGATATTGACAGTGTCTTTGTCACTAAATCACTTTTATGAATATGTTGCATCTTTGAGCTCATCCCGATATATCATTTTCTTGTCTCTTGGTTAAGTCTTTGAACTCGGCCTAATACATTCTTGACAATCACCTTTATTGGCGACCTTGTCATTGTAGGAAAATTGCTCATTTGAGTACTTGTTCGTAGAAATAACCAAGTGGTGAACACTTCAATGATGATAAAATAGACTGTCTTGTAGAATGACAGTACTTTCACATGCAAACAGATTACTTTCTTGAGATCAAACTTCATATAAATTAAATAATTTTTCGGCACTTTCATAACCAATAAACCTTGAAAAAATTGGTTAGAATGGATAAATTTATATCATGGACAGTAATAGTAGGATACATAAGTGCACCAATTGTACTGAGACATGGTGCTTTCCAACCATTTTCATGGAATCGAAACTGATCTTTCTTCATGTTAAGTAATCTCATAATCATTGGGGCACTCTATGGAATTACTTTAATCCATATAAAGATTTGTTGAAACTTTATTTAACAAATTCCCGGATACCTCTATATGCTTCAAAATAATTTAAATTCTTCAAGAATTTACATATAAATTTCACTGTCTAGCAAAACATGAAATGATTTCATTATACGCATATCAAGTTCTTTTAAAATGTATTTTTCATACTTATAACAACCTCAAAATAATTGCATCCACCACAGGAGAACTTCTCCATATAATAATGTCAGGACTTTTGCGAAATACCTTTATGCTATCAGGCATAAGCCGTACTTTATGTCTTACAGTTTTATTTTTTATTTCACCTTCCGTGGAAAATTTATTTGAACCCACGGATAATATACCTTGAAGTCTTTAGACTACAAGTCCAAATTTTTACTTTTTCAAATGAAACTAATACTTGAATTGTGTATTTTTATTTGATCAATTATTTATTTGTCCACACTCTTTGATATATTCGAATTCAAGATCCTCATCACCATTTATAATATTGAGTGCTACATTATATCAAAGATGTTATCGATGATCATTTGATATCGGTTCCAATGCAATACAACTTATTGAGATCTCTTCATTTTTCATTATTTTTCAAGTACTTGAACATTTGTCAAGGTTTTATGAAGTGTTATGTCATGGTGCTTTTTTAAAGCACTTGCCTCATTATTATTGTTAGCCCATATACTTGTTAGCAGATGGGCTTTAGGGTTTTAGGTAGTCTTATGCCTATATATATAGGCACCCCCTTCCCCATTCTAGTGTATTGTCTTCTATTCTCTTCTGTAACTCTGTAGTTAGCCTTTTGACTCTTTCCTTTCTTGTTCTCCAATAAACGCTTGTTATATATCAACATGGTATCAGAGCAGGATAAATGGATCCTCCCCTATTTGTGGCAACCACCTGGTGCGCAGATCGAACTACTGTTCACCTGGGTTTGCTGCTTCCGCTAGATCCGTTTAGATCTACTGTTCGTAGGGTTGGTTTGTTGCTTCTACTGGGTTCTTGTTTTGCTGTTTGTCACCAAGTAAGCTAACTCCATTGACCCTATTGTTGCTGCTGTTGTTGGTTTGGTTTGATTTGGACTAGGGTATTTTTTATTGTTATTTTGGGGTTGCTTATCTTGTTGTATTCACTTTGATTTTGTCAATATGGCTGGAAAGGATGATTCTCTCCAGTCCATTAACACTCAATTAGATGGCAAAAATTATGCGTATTGGAGTTATGTCATAAAGAATTTTCTTCGTGGTAAGAATATGTGGGGCTATGTCACTGGGGTTAAATCCAAACCTAAGGATGGGAAGGCTGAGGATTTTGTATTGTCAGTGGATTTATGGGAAACTGCTAATTCCAAGGTTATCACTTGGATTAACAACTCTGTAACTCAGTCAATTGGTATGCAATTGGCTAAATATGACACAACAAAAGAAATCTGGGATCATTTGGAGAGACTGTACACTCAGTCTAATTTTGCGAAGCAGTACCAGTTAGAGTACGATATTCGTGCTCTTCAACAGAATGCTATGAGCATTCAAGATTTCTATACTGCTATGTCTGATTTGTGGGATCAATTGACCCTTACTGAATCTGCAGAATTGAGAGGTTTTGTGCCGTATGTTGCTAGGAGGGAAGAACAACGTTTGGTTCAATTTTTGATGGCATTGCGTTTTGATTTTGAAGGACTGCGTGGAAGAATCCTTCATCGATCTCCCCTCCCCACAGTTGATTCAGTTGTCCATGAACTGATTGCAGAAGAGACTCGTATCAAGTCTCAATTGGATAAAGGGTCGAAAATACCTACTACTCCTGTTGTGTTTGCTGCTTCACCGGATCAGTCTAGACCACACTGTTCTCAGACTTCCAATCAATTGCGACGATCTCCTAAAGTTGCTTTTGATGAGTGTGCATTTTGCAAGCAGAAAAATCATTGGAAGGCTGAGTGTCCATTGTTGCTCAACAAGGCTAAGTCTGGTCAGCAATAGAAGAATGGACAACCACACTCCTTTGGTACTCCTCCACGTCCTCCACAGTTCACTGCTGCTGTTGCTGCACCATCAGTAGATGCTGAGTCTGTTAGCACTGTGCCTCCTTCGGCGTTGGATCCCCAGGTGTTCGAATAGTTCAGACAGTTTTTGGCCTCTAATCCTACTGCTATGTCAACATCCAGCTCAGGTCCAGCTTCCTCTAGTACATCAGGTATTCCCTCATCCTTGTGGATTCTGGATTCTGGTGCGACCCATCATATGTCACATTGTTTGTCATCGTTTGGTTCCTTGTCACCTATTTCACCACTCTCTGTTATGTCTGCCAATGCTACATCTATGCCAGTCGAGGGTGTTGGTTCTGTTACTACTTCTCACATTGTTCTGTCTAATGTTTATTATATTCCTAAACTTGCTTTGAATCTTGCTTCGGTCAGTCAGTTGTGTAGGACTGGTCATTGGGTATTCTTTTCTGATTCTGTTTGTGTTGTACAGGACCAACACACTCAGAAGGTGATTGAGATTGGCCGTAGGTTGGGGGAACTCTATGTCCTGGAGAGTCTCAAAGTGTCTGCTGTTGCCGCCTCTAGCATTGATTTGTCTTCTTTTCGTTTGAGTCCTTTGTCTTCGCAATTTTATATTTGGCATTCCCGCTTGGGACATGTATCAGTTTCACGTTTATGTTTTTTGGCCTCTACTGGTGCTTTGGGTCATTTAAACACTTATGATATTTCAGATTGTAGTGGTTGTAAACTGGCAAAATTTTCTGCCTTACCTTTTAATAAAAGTATTTCTTATTCAGTTGCTCCTTTTAACATTATTCATTCTGATGTATGGGGACCATCACCAGTATCCACTAAGGGTGGTTCGACCTATTATGTTTCGTTCATAGATGACTATACTCGGTATACCTGGGTTTATCTTATGAAGCGCAGGTCTGACTTCTTTGGCATTTACAGCAACTTTAGAGCCCTTGCTAAAACGCAACATTCGTCTGTGATAAAGTGTTTTAGGTGTGACTTAGGGGGTGAATATACCTCTAGTGATTTCACTCAGTTACTTGCTTCTGATGGTACCATACACCAGTCATCTTTTACATATACTCCTGAGCAGAATGGTGTTGCCGAAAGGAAACACCGTCATATTGTTGAGATAGCACGCTCCTTACTATTATCTGCAGAGGTTCCTAGTATTTTTTGGGGAGAAGCAGTCCTAACTGCTGTATATGTGATCAATCGTATTCCTACTGCATTGACTTCAGGGATGTCTCCGTTTCAGAAATTATATTGTCACATGCCAGATTACTTTGCATTACGAGTTTTTGGATGTACTTGTTTTGTTCTTCGTCCTCATGTTGAATGAAATAAGCTGCAGCCAAAATCATCTATATGTGTGTTTTTGGGGTATGATGTTGGACATAAAGGTTATCGTTGCTATG
The DNA here is from genome assembly GCA_035772735.1 of Datura wrightii. Lineage (NCBI taxonomy): Eukaryota > Viridiplantae > Streptophyta > Magnoliopsida > Solanales > Solanaceae > Datura > Datura wrightii. Next base: position 35,598,540 of record JASDFA010000006.1, read on the forward strand.
ATCCTGTCAGTCAGAAATTATATATTTCACGGCATGTCACCTTTTTGGAGCATATTCCTTTCTATTCAATTCCAGCTAAATCCCATGATGTTACTAAGTCAGATCTTCGGCGTATTGATCCATTTGGCATTGACATAGAGGCTCTAGTTTCGGATTAAGCTGTGCCACCCGATGTGCCACCTGACAGTGCTTCAGCCCCGCCTGTGTCTGAGTCTGAGACTGGAGATCCACCACCTTTGAGGAGGTCTACTCGTAAGAGTAAGTCCACCAAACTACCTGATTTTGCTTATTCTGCCTACTCACCCCCATTTTCTTCCTTTATTACAAAAATACATCAGTTGTCTGAACCTGAGTCCTATAGAGAGGCTGTGTCTGATCCTCTTTGGCAGAATGCTATGGCTGAGGAACTCACTGCTCTTTATTAGACACACACATGGGATTTGGTTACCCTCCCACTTGGTAAACATACGATTGGCTGTCGATGGGTGTATAAGATAAAAACAAAGCCTGATGGGTCTGTTAAGCGATACAAGGCTAGACTTGTGGCAAAAGGATACTCACAAAAATATGGTATGGACTATGAGGAGACTTTTGCCCCGGTGACAAAGATGACGACTGTTCGCACTATGATTTCCGTTGCATCCGTTCGACAGTGGAAGATATTTCAAATGGATGTCAAGAATGCATTTCTGAATGGTGATCTCCATGAGGAAGTGTATATGACTCCTCCACCGGGTATTGATCACCAGCCGGGTGAAGTTTGTCGGCTTCGAAAAGCCCTATATGGTCTCAAGCAAGCCCCTCATGCTTGGTTTGAGAAATTCTCCACTGATATTACTTCCCTTGTCTTTGTCCCGAGTAATCATGATTCGGCGTTGTTTGTTAGAAGTACGAGTGCGGGGCAAATCCTTTTGTCCTTATATGTAGATGATATGGTTATAACTAGTGATGATCATGATGGTATTGAGTCATTGAAGCATGATTTGGCTTATCGGTTTGCCATGAAGGACTTGGGCCTGCTACATTATTTTTTGGGTATTGAGGTGGCTCAGTCTAAGAAAGGATATCTTCTCTCTCAGACTAAGAATAAATTTGACTTGTTTAAACGGGCGCGCCTTTCTGACAATAGGACTGCAAATACTCCACTTGAAACCAATGCACGGTACTCTCCTAGTGATGGTGTTTTGTTAACAGATCCAAGTCTTTATCGGACTATTGTAGGTAGCTTGGTGTATCTTACCATTACTCGCTCGGATATAGCACATGCAGTTCATGTTGTTAGCCAGTTTGTTACTGCTCCTACTTCAGTTCACTAGGGAGCTGTACTTCATATTTTGAGATATCTTCGTGGCACCCAGTTTCAGAACCTCTTGTTTCCCTCGAAGTCATCTCTCGAGTTGCGAGCCTATAGTGATGCTGATTGGGATGGCGATCGCAATGATCGCAAATCCACCACTGGTTTTTGTGTGTTCCTTGGAGATTCTTTAATATCATGGAAGACCAAGAAACAAGATATTGTCTCTAGATCTTCCACGGAGGCTGAGTATCATGCTATGGCAGTGACTACATGTGAGATTGTTTGGTTACTTTTGCTTCTTGCAGATATGGGGGTTCACATTTATCTGCTTACTCCCCTATATTGTGATAACACGAGTGCGGTGAAAATTGCAAAGAACTCTGTTTTCCATGAGCGGACGAAGCACATTGAGATTGATTGTCACTTCACTCGTCATCATCTCCAGCTCGAGACCATATCGCTTCCTTTTGTTCCATCGGCCTTGCAGATTGCTGACCTTTTTACGAAGGCTCAGTCGGCGTCTTGGTTTCGTTTCTTGTGTGACAAACTCTCAATGCTTATTGCTATCGCATTGTGAGTTTGAGGGGGAATGTTAGCCCATATACTTGTTAGCAGATGGGCTTTAGGGTTTTAGGTAGTCTTATGCCTATATATATATAGGCACCCCCGTCCCCGTTCTAGTGTATTATCTTCTATTCTCTTCTGTAACTCTGTAGTTAGCCTTTTCACTCTTTTCTTTCTTGTTCTTCAATAAACGCTTGTTATATATCAACAATTATGACCATCTTGATCATTTGTTCCTCTCCTTCTTCAAGAAATTTTATATTTGGAACTGATTGGACTATCATGCTTTAGGAGTATCATAGATCCTGTCCTTTAATTACCTTTCATTGGAGCATTTGCAGCTGGATTATGACATAAGCCCTTCAACTTCAAGTTTACTTTTTTTACGAGGATCTAGATAATTCATTCCATGTGTAAATTTTCAGCTGCCAATCAATTATCCCCCTAAAATTAGCAAAACTAACATTTACCGTTAATCTCATTTAGGACCCATATTTGTGCATTGTGGTGAAAAAAATTAAATTATATACCGCAAAATTTCAAATTTTAAATGAAAATTTTTTGGTTCCTGACCCTGAACCAATTGTGATAGGGGAACCTTGTTAGCTTGATGCATACAAGTGCTGCTATATGTTAAATCAGCACATCTCATACCAAAATTTATTTAAGAGTTTTTGTAACGACTTGCCCGGCCGTTATAACATTCGTGATAAATTTTTAAAAAATTCGTGAGGAAAATTTAAATTTTTAAAAAATTCATGAGGCAAATTTAAATTTTTAAAAATTCGTGATAAATCCCTAAGAGACGAAGGGCACACGAAGAGTAAACTGGAATGGGTTTAATTGAAATTAGGTGGACGAAAATGGGTGTTCGCTGCAGTGGAATGATTTCTGCCACAGCGGAACGATTTCTACTGCAGCGGAATGATTTCTGGCACAGCGAAGCCATTGCAACGGGAAGGATGTCCGCTACAGCAGATGACGCGGACTAGAAAATTTGCAATCCCGTTCTGATTAGGATTTTGAAAATTTAGTCTTTGAGGAGGACTTATTGAAAACTCCTAAAATAAAAAATGGATTTTTGGGGGAAAATAAGAAGGTCCAAGAGGTGGATATTTGACCTTCATGGCTAGGAACTCTCGCAAGAAAAATCAAGAAAATGATGCAGGCCATAGTCGAGATCAATCGAGATGATAACTTAGCGCCCAGGTATGATATGACTTATGATGCAGGCCATAGTCGAGATCAATCGAGATGATAACTTAGCGCCCAGGTAGGATATGACTTACTCGCTTTTGTTTTAGACTTTGGTTAGCTAAACATATACGTGCATATGATTTATATTTTTTCGATAATGTAGATTGGTATTTTTAACCCTGTATTGTCTGTTTACGAAATCGGTGAACATCTAAGAACAAGCGGATTTGAAGAGGAGTGATGAAAAACATAATGAGGTAAGTCCCTAGGGGAGATAATTCAACTAATAAATGGGTTCATGTTCTAGAATATGCGTTGAATCAAAAATTGTTGAGTAGATTGACTTTTGGGTGTCATTGTCAGAATACTCTCGGGTATAAATTATGAGAGTCTTCTTTCTTTTGAAACAAAATCTTTGATGAGTAATCACGTAGAGTTTATGTAGAAGATGCAATATAACGGGCTGATTAATAAGTTATAACCATGTTTGAGCGTGAGTTGAAGCGAGTGATATAGGATAGTAATCCCCTGCATGACAACTTGAGTGTGCTATGATTAGTATCGTGTTGTCTGGATTAATGATTGTTGTTAGCATTAACAGTGACACTATGACAAGTAATTATTAAAGTGAGCTTGATGTGACGTTGTTTTCACTGTGTGAGTATAGCGAAGCGAAACACTGAAGAAACTGGAATAAAGATTGATTGCAGTACTACTAGCAGTACCGCTGCAGCGGGTGGTATACCGCTGCAGCAAGACCGCTGCAACAGTAGTGATGGCACTGTAGCGAGACCCCTGTAACGGTAGTGATGCCGCTGCAGTGGAGCCCAAATTAGTGAGCGAGCCAAGTCGGAAGTCTTATAATGTGTTAAAATAATTGTTATTTACTATTGTTCAGACATGAGGTTGATTTAAATTCATGTGATTGTACTTGTAGCGGTGAATATGTAATTCTTGTTGTGTGATGATTTGTTATGTATTGTGTTACATTATGTGTCCCGAGATTGAGGGGCAAATTGGCATCAAATGAATGTGTGACTGAGATGATGACTAATAAGAAAGGAAAGTCATTGATATGATGGTAAATGAGAGGCCTATGGATGAAAATAAGGAACTTAGCTGAACAAGTTAATACAATCAGATTTCGAATAAGGATTGGACATATGAGTGGCTCATGCCTGAAGTGATCATTTAGGCGAGCAGTATGAGTGAGTACACAGACAGGTATGACTAAAGGACCATGCGGTTAGGTGTACGAGTGAGTACACAGACAAGTTTGATGAATGTTTCATATGGCTGGGGATACAGTACATGGATTTTTAGAGTCCCCTGCAGGTCATGACTGAAAGGGAAAGTATAAGACCCTCTGGCATGTGTGTACAGTGATGACAGAGGCGTGTGCCCGGCATATCACCGATGGTATGATTGTGAGATAGAGATTATGCGAGTATGGTTTGATATTCATATGGCTACAGATACAGAAAGATACTAGATATATAAGTGTGATACAGAGTACACCGATGAGAAACAGGTGTGTAATACCTATATGGCTAGACAATTCAAGTATGATATCTTATGGAATTCTCATGGTATGAAGCCAGGTACGTGCATATACATAAATATTGGAAAATATTGACTCCCTCATTATGTTTTGATGATTTTTGTGTGTACTTGAGTTAGTTACTCGGTATTTACGATTGCTTGTCTTGTTTAAATTGATTTTATGGGTTAAGAAAGATAGCATGACGGGTTTTAACAAAAGATAGTGCATTACTGTGAGATAGTGAGTAGACTTTATTATTTGATGTACCTCACTAAGAAAGATTGAAAAATCCTATAGATAATTGAATAGGTTAATAAATGATAGAGATGAACTTGGTTAATCCTAGTGAAATGGTCAAGGAGATAGTGGTGCCATGAAATTTTATAGTAGGAATAAACAGAACAAGATCAAGGAAAAATCGGATATTGACTGTTGGGTATATCGCTGTAGCGGGAAAATAGCCGCGTTAACGGGACCACTATGGCGATCTGAGTACTCACTGCAGCGAAAATGAAGGAAGATAAATTGAAGGACTTTAACAATGAATAGGTTCATAAAGGCATTGCGTGAACTTTGATGAGATTTAAGAACGTGAATGTAGCAGTTGCACCTAGTGTGATGTTAGGAGTGAAATAATCGTTACATTTATTGACATTGATTATATATTGACTATTGTGTTGTTGTGTTAACTAACCCTAGTTGGCCGATGATGCCTACCAGTATGTGTAGTGTATTGACACTACCTTGCTACACCTTTTTGGTGTAGGTTGTGGCAGGTTGAAGTTCATTGATTGGTGTGGAGTACTCAGCATCAACTTCAGTGTTCTTCTTTCCAGACAAAGCTGGGTCATTTTGTTTTGTCAAGTACTCTAATAGAGCTCTTATACCTGTCTAGACTAGATCTTGGGAGAGTCATGTTAGAGAAATCTTGTAATGTTATTTTATTTGAGATTTTTAGCAATTAATGAGAAGTAATGAAAATGTTTGAAATTATTTTCTCGTATATTAATAGTAATGTTGTAAGGGTTCTCCTATCGAGTAGAGTCGATGTAGGTGCCGCACAACCTGTCCATTTGGGCCGTGACAGTTTTTTCTCATAACTAATGGTTTAAGCTATAATTAGAGACATATAGCTTCTGCTAAACCAACTTGCGTATAAACTAACATTATCAATATAATTTTATAGTTGAAACTGTGCTCTTAATTTAACAATTCGAGCAAACAACCTTGCAAAATCAAAAATCAAGTTGAAATCAAAGTAAATGTGACCAAACCATAGATGCATCTATTAAAATTATATAAAAACAAATGGTCCACATGGTAGGTGAACGAACCTATATTCACCTTTTATACATTTAAAAAATTCAAGGAATATAGTCCCAATCTTAGCTGGTATAATGATCATTTTATCATGAGAACAAACAACATAAGAGAATTATTAAAGAATCTTTTATTTCTTCAACGTATAACTATGTGAATTCTCAATTATTTTTGCATCATATTTGAACTAGGATGGCCAACAGGTTATGCCACTAACTGTTATTTCAGTAAATTTCTAGTTTACTTTCACACGTGACTCCGTCATCATGCACACATTTCTGTACTCCAAGTAAGAAAAAAAGGCGGGTAACCTTTCTACATAAATATTTATAACCCTCTTCAATTGTAGTAATATGGAGATATTAAATCTTTTCATAATTTATAGTATCAATATACTTTATTTTTTTGACCAATGCCTTTGAAACTTAATAAGTTTTTTTGAGTCTTACTACAGTACCAAACAATTTTATTCCTCCGAGTAGAAATGCATTAGCTCTTCCGACGGGCTCAAATAATTATGTACTATCGCATATTCCATAATACCATTTATATTGTGAACATCTCCATTTTAGGAAGAAAATCATATTATTTTCATGGTCAAAATCATTATAGGCAAGATTAATTTCTTGTTTTGCTTTTGCCTTTAATAATTTTTATAAGGTCAGGCAAATTTTTTTTTTTGGCATACCATATGTACGCAACTACTGACAAATTTATACTGCCACATAATAATATTTATTTTTGTCATGGTCAAATCAAGCAAGAATTATTATTTTTGTCCTTTGATAGTTCATAATAAGACAAGCTATAAAATGTGTGATGTACTAAAAGTAAATGACCAATGGCCTTTATGCCAAAATAAAATTTTCTTTAATTTCTCTCAAACCTCCCCTAGAGGTAAGTTATGATATTTATCCAACCATAAATAATCATGTTCTTATCTATAACTTTTATCACATCTTAACACGTTCACTTTCAAGAACAGACGAGCAGTCACGATGCTTATCACAAGTCACATTCTCCTTAAGGAATTGACGATAATTATTTGTACGTGCTTCATAAATTTTCATTATAAGCTCATTGTCATGCATTGGCAGTTATCATATTTATATGATCCACCTCTACATTACTTTAAAAGGTCAAGTATATCACGACTTTATATTTCTTATTTTGATGGAGAATTCATAAACCTTATCAAATTTGATTGCACGACAACCACGTGCCCAAAATCTTTCATACCAAATAGATGGTAAAAATTACTTTCACTTTTGGATGATCATTTTGAGAACCCATATTTTTTTTTACCGTAGTGATGAACAACATTATTTTGTGCTTTTCCCCATCCATGTTAACTCGTTTAACCACTTGTCACCATTCGAACTTATTAAACACTGCTACCACATTCTCTCAAAGAACAGAGCATATCAAATGGATGGATTTCATAATTTTTCATCAAACATACATTATTTGCCTTAGTCAATTTATATCATCAATTTGGTGCATTGAGACTCATGAAACTCAATGCCTTACCCATATAAAGGCATGTTAGGCCATAATTTGTTGGAACTTGAACCCAACATATTATTATCATGGTGCACCGAAACTCAAACTGATGTCTTAACCCCGTGGTGCGATAGAACTTGAATCTATCGTCTTATCCTCAACTGTTGTCATGATAGGCCAAAGTACATTAAAGCTCTCTCTTGAGCCTTTAAAACATCTATCACCATTGTGTGATTATATCCATCATTTTAGTTATAATAAGACTTTGAGAGTTTTTTTTCACTTTTTGTGATTATAAATATAAATAAATTCTCCATAATTAGCGCTCGAAAGAAAATCAACATAAAAACCTTCCTTTTTATTCTTCAATTCTTTTCCGAAACAAAAAAATTGTTAGCATAGTATAAATCAATGCGTAAAGTTGTTAGAGTAAAACAAACCATTGTGTTCTACCTCTTCAGATAACACATATGTAATAAAATAAATTATTAGTATTGGAGAAATTCCATGTAGAAGTAAAACAGGAGCTTGAAATGGATTTAACTCCCATCCTATAACCTCCCCATGATGACAAATTGATTATTTTTAACTCATGAAAATCAATCTCAAATTTCAATTCAAAATTTGCTCAGTATGGTCTAAACAAAATTGTGATATTTTTCATTAATACCATATAATTTACATTCTTCATGTATCACTTTAATCTGAATAAGCATGGTTTTTACATATTTTAGTAGAAATAATGTTAGAAAATTTTTTCAAGCTAAGTAAAATTGTTTCTTTCCTTTCTATGAAGTTCATAAAAATTTAGTAGAGAGTACAAAAGCTAATCCATCAAAATCGCTAAGCTTACAATAATCCTGCATGATTTATAAATTGAGACAGTGTGACATACCTTTCAACAACTTTGTTGTAAAGGTAATTTTTACCTTGAACCTTGTTCGTGCAAATGAAGGAGCGAAACACAATTTAGGAAGAAAAACTAAAATGATATTAGGATTTCGTGCTGATAAAATTATAAAACTAAGTAGGAAAATAATACAATAGAAGAGAGTGTAGAGATTTGTTATTCCATTCAAGTGTTTTTCAAGTTTTCAAGTGCCTATGGTATGAATTCTTATGCCTCTATTTATAGTGCGCAGAGAGGCATACAAAAGGTTGTCAATAAGATGACATTAACCATTGAAATAATAGAGGAGGTTATGAAGGTGTTAGATTACAAGAATAATGGTGATGAATAGTGGAGGTTATCTTCATAATAGAGAAAAATAATGGAAATAAGTAGTGGGAGATAATTATCTTTGTATTATGAACATCTAAAATAAATATATTTTACAACACCAAGAAAATTTTAAGTTAACCAATTATTCTGTAACTCTTTGATTGCCTGTAGTTATTTTTAGTGTTTTCAAAAGAGTTTTTGGGGCGAGTCCTGAGAAGAAACATATCAGACACGCCTCGGGTCACAAATAAACGACATAGATCAATAGAGCATAAGTGTTAAAATTTGAGGCATAAGCCGTGAGCGTAAAAATATAAGTCTTGAGAGTAAAAGTGTAACTCTCGGGCGTAAGCCCCGGGCCACTACTAAAAATCTGTTAAAAGAAACTTCATGAGGTCTCTTTTTCTGAAAAAGAGACCTAAAAAGCAACCTCAACACAGTAAGTCGCAAAAACATAAGTCATTTTTCGCTAGATACCTCATGCAACGTCGAGTTATTTTTTGAATTTTTGTAAAACAAAATCTCATTCGCTCTCTATTTTATTTCTTTATTTTTTTTAATAAAAGGCAATCTCATTAGGTTTATATTTTATTTCATAAGATTTTATTATTTATTTGATTCCGTGAAAAGAGACCTCATGAGGCCTCTTTTATGCATTTTCTGAAAAATAAAAACGCAGAAAATGACCTCATGAGGTCTCTTTTGTGAAAAAAAAGGTCAACAAATTGTTGGCTTTACACCTGCCAACTTGCCTTTTCTATTCAATTCAATAATATATATAATCTAATCAGCTAAATCAAGCTCAAAGAGCAAACAAAAATCAATCAAACTACAAACACATATACTAAATATTCTTCAGTTACACTACATTGAGATCAACTTTGAAATAGTTCAAAATTGAATGAAAAAGACATATAAGTCATAAATTATACAATTATATTTGAAACCACTTCAAAGTTCTCATAAATATGCAAAATACTTAATAATTCTTAGAAACCACCATTAAATACATAATTTAGTTTATCCAACACAATATTAAACTTCAATAATACGGTACTATATTTTTCACATGATCATCCTCGTTCTCATTACTGTAGGGATCATTTATTAGACCTTCATATTGACTATACACGTAATGCTTAATAGGTCAAGACTGGGGAAGTCGATGGGGGCTAACTGTATCAGTGGACAAAGGGAACCCCCCCAACCCAAGCAAGTACGACATCTAATTTGGCCTTAATACCCGCATACTCTATGTCCCTCTACCTCCCCTAGCCCATGAGGCTTCAGTTTAGATAGATAGCTCTGCGATCTTCTACTCTATAACTAATATTGTTCCCTGACCCATCGTCCTATCATCTTGGGAACTACCTAGGCTTTCTAGCATAAAATGAATTTCACAAAAGGTTTGTTGGGACATGCCTTAAGCAGTCACATACCTATTTGGACCACCAATTGAATCTAGTTACATTTTCTCAACCTACTTTTGGCTAAGTGGCATGCCTCAGCTACCAATTGACTGAGTCTGAGGAAAATATTCAACGGATTGATGATATTGATTTTGAATTTAACGAAAATAATATTATAATATAATTTATAAAATGAAGTAATTATTACTTTAAATTAGAAGCTTACATAGTTTAATTCAACTCGTGGCTCAACTCAAACGTCTGAATCTCTGAAATTTTTTTCTTCCTCATATGTGGCCCTGAATGCCTCAGGCTGGGTTAATGACCTCCCTATCCTACAAATGAAATTAATTTAATTATTCATCAAGAACAATTGAATATTAGTAATCTATAACACATATAACTTAAGAAAATGAACCTACCAGTTCCCTCCTCATATTCCCTTGACTCTCAACCCCACTCGTGTGTAGAGACACACCCTTAGTAGATGCTCTATCCTTCTTCCCGATCTCGTTCATCTGCTTGAACCACAGATCGGTTCCCAGTGCCTAAGTAAGTGTTTCCATTTTTCAGTTAGAACCTACCTAGGTTTATTGTTCCTTGTACTAGCTTTCAAGAACAAATTAGCAAGTATGTTTCCAACTTTCTCCTTGAAGTTTATGCAAATGTAGTTCTCATTTTTTAAAAGCCATGTACACCTTTTCTATTGTGGCAGGATAAAAGTTTTTAATAAGGAATCATTCAAGATAAATATTTAAATAGAGGTAAAGCAATAAATTTTAATATATCCTAAACTCCAAAAAAATCTATCTCCGGAGTTTGGCTGGCATCTTGCCCCAACTCGCAAAGAGCTCCTATAAAGATCTCTGATGGCCCCAGAAATGATCTCCACAACATCATCCTGATTGAAACTTTAATACAAAAATTTAAATATTTATAGGTTAAATCTAAGAAAATTATGAGATAATTATAAACTAAAGATGTTTTTCAAAAAAACAAATTATGCGTGTAGCGATCAAGATAGATAATGCAAGTCCGTTGTGCATGTCCCTCATGCCAAATTGTGAAAGGAACTGACAATATGTAGCTGAATAGTCTGTGGTGAGAGTGTTGGGATCAGAGCTGTTACCTCAGAGCCGAAGACCCGATAACGCAAACTATGGAGTAGGTAAGTCAGAAGGGCTATGAGTAACTATCCGAGAAGCACTAGACATAGACTGCTGAGTATTAGGAGACAACTAAGTATATCCATGTGGGTTAACATAATGTCATGCCCCACTTTGGGAGGCGTAACTTGCACCGAATGAGCCACTAGACCTTGAGTTGACCTAGCTAGATATAGACACTTCTGGTGCATACCAGTAACAAATATTCAAGAAAATAATCAGCTATATCAAAATATAGTCTTAGGCCGACAAGGCCGCAACATACACCTGCGCAAAAACAACTAACCTAACAGTTGCAATAATAACATCATTCAATGCTAGCCGACAGGACCACCATGCTGTGTAAATCATATCAAAAGAAAGACAGCAATATACATATATACAAGCCAACAAGGCTACCAACTGATAATACAACTAGGCCCCACATGACCAATAATGCATGTATAACAACCTGTAGTCTGCAAGCTTATAAAAAGTAAGATATGATCGGGACATGGCCCAGACCTACCTAAAAAATACATATCAAAAGACAGGCAAACCTTTAATCGTATGGAAACTACGGAGAAAAGGAGCTGGCCAATTTGCTGAATCTAAGCAACTACTATGGAGGTCTCAAACCTGCAGGCAAGTATGCAGTGCCCCATGAGTGCGCATCAGTACAATATGTACCAAATATGTAAGTCAGTAATAATAAGTCGAATAGAAGCTGATAGAGGAACTAAATATAGTCAGTAATAAGTGCCAGAAGTTAACTTGTACGATCTCACAAAAATGAACTGTAACTAACAAGTAATATCCAAACAAGAACCTAATCTGTCCCCCATAAGCTTGGAAGATACAAACAACATAGAATAACTTACTTGGGCCCCTATAAGCCCCGACAAGTGCAAATCAATCTATATACTTCTATTTGTACCACTATAGCCTCGTAGGTAAGCTGTAAATAACATACTCGTCTTTTGAGATTGTATTCGAGTCTTCTGGGTTCATGTGACTGTGTTCGAGCCTTTTGGGCTCCTGTAATTGTATCTGAGCCTTCTGGGCTCCTGTAACTATATGTAAGCCTTCTGGGCTCTTGTAACTACACCTCGAGCACATAAGATTCCACTGAGGGTCAGTGATGCCACTACGACATAAGAGAAGTCTATAAGTGAATAGACTTCAATATGGCTCTGCAGCCCTCAATCTGGTCCTTCCAGATGTCATATAGCTCCTATGAGCAACTTGTATCCCCATAGGCAGATATGCTTACACTTAGCCCTTCTAGGCTACATGTACATGGACATTTATATGAGTAGCCAGAGGCATTGGCCCCACGTTTGACAGTTGATGAGATTCCTATTTAGGTATCACATAGTCTATCAGATTACTAATAGCTAGAGTGGTTTCCTGGATGGCCTATACGACAAACTGCAAGTCGTATGTAGCTTATATGGTCATTGGCAATAAGTAGTTCATCTAACAACTTACCACCCAATTCATTAGGCAACCCTGGTGCCATTAACTCGAAGAAAAGACCGTATTACCAAGATTCTAGCCCTGTAGGCGTCAAGGTACACCAACAACTTGTAGGCAAGCTTTACTATATATATAGGCATCAAAAGAGAAAGTTATATCGCCAAGCTACTTCCTATGCTACCCAATTAAATAAAATATACTCCACAACTAACCACAAGCTTCTATGTCCTTGTTAAGGTAGCAAAACATCTCTAGCTAATTGAGGCAGCAACAATACAAATCGATAATCTCTAGGACGCTTCTAACGAGAGGCAAAACTGAAACATGACTAACCCAAACAAGGGATACTATACTACAATATTAGTTCAACTCGTAGCAGCTAGCCACAACACACGTAATTCATAAACTACTACAAAATTACAAGTCATATAACCTTTATGATGAGAAAAACTTTTCGAAAGAAGTTAGTCTTAACATACCTCAATTGCTGAACTTCACTCAACCAATCCTGCTTCAATTAAGAACTTGTAATCCCTCCTTATCTTAGCTCATACATCAAGCGCATAAGGCTATTCAATTTAAATAAGTAGGCCAACAACATCATCAGTAAAACACAATGGCAACAAGTAATAACGAGTTCAATTTGGTAAGAATCTTATGAATTATTATAGATTAGAAGGGTGGAAGTACTTACTATCATTTGTAGACGTACTAGTCTTAGATAAAGATGATTTCTACGACCTCTACTCGCTAGGGCTCCATCAAACCAAGCCAATTTCCAAGATTCAACTTTGTAGATATGTTCTTCATATCCGCAGAATTCATTACCCAAGAAGAATTTGTAATCGGAGATGATTTGGTAGCTTAATTTGCCTTACTTTTGCCAAAAATCCAAGTGAGAATAGCCCTATGCCCGTTTCTCTCCTTTGGGAAATTTTAAATGAAGCAAACTTCGCATAATTAACTATATATAGAGGAGGTGGTGTGGGGGTCTGCGGCGTGCCTCCTATTAGGAGGAGTAGAGGCATGATATGCCGCTACCTGCGTGGGAGAGGGGTGCGCAGCGCGTCGCCCGTAGCACCTGCCTCCGGCTTCTTCCTCCCGCTTGCTTGATAACGTGCACCTGTTTTCCGTCTTTAACCCTTCTCCCACATGTGTTGCACTTTAAGAAGTCTCGTCATACATAGGCACACATTGGTTATATAATGAAAATCTTACGAGGTGTAACATCATTCTCCCCTTAGGGACATTAGTCCACGAATGTAATTCAATCTTAAGAGACTCAGTTCTTAGGTATTGCCAGAAAATTTTCAGCAGAGTCTCCTCTATTATATGGACTATCTGAAAACCTGAAACGCAGAAAAGTCTAACATAGACATCTCACAGGAACAACTATAAAACATAGCTCCATAACAAAAAAGGTGAGCAACTAGCAACAACAGTAACAAAACAACAATACAACACCTGAGAACTATCTTACCTCAACTGTAACTGTTTGAGTTGGTGCGCTACTGTCATAGGGTCTGGAACAAGTGAGGGTATCTAGAACTTATGTCGTCCTTAGCTTCCCAAGTTATTTATTCTACATTTTTATTCCTCCATAAGACTTTAACAAAAGTTACATCTTTGGCGAGACTTTTAGAAATACCCAATTGTCAACACAAAACACTAAGTCCCTACATCACATATCAAAATAGGACTTCTAACGACTTTGGGCTATCAATAAACACTTTCTAATGAGCTTAACTTTCTCTTCTGAATGATGTATCATGTTAGGTCCAATCAACCCCGACTCACCTACTTCAATCCATCCTATGGGGACTTGCATTTCCACCCATAGAAAGCTTCATAAGACGCCATCTTAATGGTAGAATGGTAACTGTTATTATAGGCAAACTCAATAAGAGGTAGGTGATCATTCCAACTTCCTTTGATGTCTAGCACACACATCCGTAACATATGTTTGATCGTGTGAATCGTGATCTTAGCTTGGCCATCTGTCTGGGGATGAAAAGTTGTACTCAAGTTAACATGTGTCCTCAAACCTTTCTGAAATGAATTCCGAAATAGAGTTGTAAAATGTGCCCCTCTGTTAGAGATGATAGAAACTGGAACACCATGCAGTTGGACTATATCTTTAATGTACAACTCAGCATAATCTTTAGCTGAGAACATAGTTCTGACTGGCAAGAAATGGGCTGATTTTTTCAGCCCATCAATAATGACCCAAATAGAGTCAAATATACGCCTGGTATGAGGTAAACCTGTACAAAATCCATATTGATTGCTTTTCATTTCCACATAGGAACGACTATCTATTAAGTTAGCCCGCCCGGCTTATGATGTTTGGCTTTTACCTGCTAGCAATTAGGTCACTGTGCTACAAACTCAGCAATATCTTTTTCCATCCCATGCCACCAATAGATCTTTTTTATATCATGGTACATTTTTGTCGAACCTGAGTAAAGAGAATAACGGGAATAATACACCTATTCCATAATCTGCAGGCGAAGCCTTGCCATATTCGAAACACAAAGTCGACCTTTGAACCTCAAGACTCCGTCTCCTGTTACCTCAAAGGCCAAAAACCCTTCCTGCTGAGCCATGCCTCTGAGTTGTACAAGGATAGAGTCTTTGTACTATCACTCTTTCACCTCCACAATTAGAGATGACACAACAGTATTCTGGATCACAATCCCACTATCATCTGAGTCCGTCAATTGGACTCCTAATGGTGCAGCTCTCGAGCTAATTCCCTCTTTTCTGGCCCCAAATACTATAGGCTGCCCATAGATCTGTGACTAAGGGCATCACCTACAATGTTAGCCTTCCCTGGATGATATAAGATACCTACGTCATAATCCTTCAGCAACTCAAGCCAACGACGCTGTTGCAAGTTCAACTCTTTCTGTTTAAAAATATATTGGAGGTTCTTGTGATTAGTAAAGATGTCTACATGACACTAATCTTGGGAATATTTACATGCCCTAGTGATATTTTATAACTTAATTTATCCATGTTTGTCAATTTAATTAATTGTATTTTAATGTAATTGAGTATAATTGTGTGCCAGAACTAACCAATTTGTTTGCAGGTGAAAAAGTGCTACGGATGAGATTAATGGTGTTCAATGCACAAGAAGAGAGTTTGCGATGAAGCAAAAGGATATGGCATGCAAGTGCCAAGCAACGCACACTGCCGCATGAGGTCTATGGCATGCTGGCACATTGGTGTGCTAGGCGTCATGCCATGCCAATGCTATGCGCGCGAGGGACTGCAAGTAGTGTGCCTGCATTGGCTCCATGCCACGATGGACTTCCTTCGCGTTCACTGCCGTGCCACTCCTGGACATGCCGTACCAGTTGCCGACATGCCATGCCATGATGCCTACTTCCAGTAGCCATGCGCGACAGCTTGTGCCACGGAGGCTGAGCTGCGTGATAGGCAATGTGGCACGGAGGCAGTCCATCCATGACCAAAGCTTGCAATTTCCTACTTAGTATAAATTAAACTCTTAGCAGTGTTATTTCAATATCATAGTCTTATTTCGAGAAAGCATAAAGGAACTAAGGGAGAACAGAGGAAACTCACCTAGGGTTCGATTTCTTTTATTCTCTTTTATCTATTCTTGTAATTACTTGAATTCAAACATGCTTTTGATTTCTTGTATGAACATGAGTGGCTAAAACCATTCTTCTAGGGTTGAGGCCACATGATATGATTGTAATTGCTTAAATTCAATGTTGGTTCAAGTTTTCGTTTGTGATTTGCCTTGCATTCTTGATTTTATACATTTTAATGATTGATCACCATTGAAATGCATGCTTTAAGCTCAGACAAAAAATTGAAAGAGCAAACCTAGGTTAGAATAAAGAATGTAAGAAGCAACTTCAAAATCTTCAAGACTTGATTCACAGTTTGGATAGAAATATACCTAATTCACCTTGCTTGGTTATAAAATAGCAGATAGCTAGTCACCGACATAGAATTGTCACATCACCGCTTGTAGAAGTAGTTGTGAGACTAAGTTAGGTTAAATATTTATTGGTTTGAAAATCCATAACCAAGGGCATTAACCTCTTAAACCACTTCATGTAGATAAATACACACAAATTAGGATGTCAGATTCCCGCTCAATGATGTAGTTGTGAGGCTAATTTATTATGTTTAGAGGCTCGAAAGACCATAAACATTGCATATATATTGTGAGACAACAAATGAAATTTCAATACTTGAACCAAGTTGAATGTAGAGTTGCATGATTGTCAGGCCTTAACTCTATCTTATTATTGTTTTCTGATTAATTTGTGATCACCTATAGATTTAAAAACCAAAATCTTAATTTTGAAAAATCAACACTTGTGAAATTTGAATTAACACTTGAACTTGAATATATTCTTAAAAGTTCAGTCCCTATGGGTTTGACATCTGGCTCTTCAAGAGTCACTATATTACTTGTATGACCGCGTACGCTTACGGGTGCACTAGGGTGCAACAAGTTTTTGGTGCCATTGTTGGGGACTGACAACTTTTGGTGAATTCTTAGTTTCATTTATTTTTAATTTTCTTAAGTATTGAAAATCTTAGTCTTGGTTTGAAATTTGCAGGGAACAAGTTGTCCTTGCAGCAAATTGGCAAGGAATAGAGAACTGGTGTGTTACGCCCCGAGTCTATACCCTGGACGAGACACGGTACTTGGGTCACAAATAAACCCAAGTCAACCCATGGTCTATCATAACACTGGCATTTTGAGTAAAAAAATAGCAGAAGCTTTAAAATAATAACATAAAACATATCTGAAGAAGAGCTAAGTCATAAGTTTTATTCAACTGAAAACAAAGCTATAAATATGAAACTCTGTCTGTGTTTGAAAGACATCTATCTGATGAGTTATTGTGACAAGACCCCAACTAACTCTAATATAACTGAAAAAATACAACTGAAGAGAAATAATCCTCATCCTCGAAAGATGAGGACTCACTAATAATGCAGCTGAAAACTTCTGAGCGAGATCTGCTAATGGTGCTAGGACTGAGAACCTACAGCTGTATCATAAAATGATACAACATAAAATGTATGCGTCAGTATTTTGAATGTATTGGGTAAGCGAGAGAAACCATAACACAGATAAAATAACTAAACTGGAAAGACATGTAATGACCGACTGAAATACTGAAACTGAATAACTGAATATGTTGAAATGGTCAAAATGACCCTGTCCGATGGTCAAAGACGCCCTAAATCTGAGGTACTAATTTGAAGTACTGTACTGAACTGAGTAGTCTGGAACTGTTCTAACTGAGCTAATTTGAGACTGAACTGAACTGACTAGTGGGAGAGTCTATAATCGACTTATAACCATGTGAGTTAGATGTATAGTCCGATGTATACACCCCATCAATAGGACCCAATATACCTTACCAATGTATAAAGGTATGAACTGAGTGATCACAAGTCTAGGGCCATGAGGCTAATAAAATATATCCTACGATGGCAATGTAGTTTTAGGAACCTGGATGCGCTGGAACCCCGATCTGCTTGATGCTAAGCCCTACTCCAACGGGATAGTCCTAGAATGACTACAAAGCTGATAGATCGAAAATGGGGCCCAAGAAGGAGTCAGGAATACCTATCTGTAAGTCCCCTGAGAGTTTTATCAGACCTAATTTTGTAATTAGTGTTCTAAGACTGGTCAGAGATGCTTATCTGGAAGCGTCGTAACCATCTAAAGAACAAACTATAATCTGAAGTTGGGGTCCTAAATCTGTTCAGAGCTGCTTATCTGGAAGTTTCATGACTGCCTAAAGAACCACTAAAAATGTGATACTGAGGTCTAGTTCTAATAATTGGGAGGTACCACTGACATCTCAAGAATTAACTATAGTCAAACAGATCAGCTGATATTTGTTCGGAGTTGTTATATGGGTGTATAACTACACGCAAGTGCACGTGGTCGAACAAGTAGTAAAGTGGCTCAAGTAAGCCAAGTATCGATCCCACAGGGACTGGGATGAGGTCTAGTTCTAATAATTGGGAGGTACCACTGACATCTCAAGAATTAACTATAGTCAAACAGATCAGCTGATATTTGTTCGGAGTTGTTATATGGGTGTATAACTACACGCAAGTGCACGTGGTCGAACAAGTAGTAAAGTGGCTCAAGTAAGCCAAGTATCGATCCCACAGGGACTGGGATGAGGTAACAAATTAATTAAGTGTTACTATATTGATTCTAAAAATGAAGACAACAATGCAAAGAAGAGTTTGATATATTTTGATTTCTAATTTTATCCTAAGTCTACAAAGATTATATAATTTGAGTCTGAACTATGAATGTGAGCATGCTGAGGTTAAATGAACATGTAAGGAAATAAATTATCGATGTAATTTGGTTAACGTTTCCTCCAGTTGCTAGTCAAGAACTATTACCAATGGATTAAAACTCTCGTATTTAACCCAACTTAAGAATCATAAACCGTCCACCTACATCTCCGTGATTAAACGAAATTCATGTTCTAGCCATACAAAACCGGTTCCTTAATTGACTAATACGACCTTCAGGTATATTTCTATCCTGAAGGTAAATCAATTCTCAATTTTCCCAAACCAAGAAAAGATCATATCCTATTGATTCACAACTTTCCAATTTCTTGCTCTCTCGAGTGAAACTGGACTTTTTAGATGTACATTAATATAGGCCACACATTAATACAGTAAGAACAAGAATCAATAGAACAACCATGGAAGAAAAGATGAAAAATCAAATTGATCAACAATCACATTTCAATATAATTGTTCTTAACCTCAGCAAGAAGAGGAATTAGCCACTCATTTGTGGATTAAACATCGTTAAATGAGTGTTAAACATACAAGCAATTGAATTAAAGAAGAAGGAGATAGAGAAAAACCCTGAGATTTTCGTCCGCTCAACTGCCTGTAAACCACGTTCTTGCTCCACCAAGTCAGAATATTGAAAAATGAACATAAGTGTTCTATTTATACAAGTGGAAATTTTTCCCGGAATAACTAACAACGTGTCACGGAGTGCATCGCGGAGCACTGCCTCCGTGACACGCCACAGAAGCGGAGGCTCACTGGAAATAAACTGTCCAGGTAATAAAGCCCAACATGGCACGGCGTGCAACGCGGGGCTAGGCCAATGTGCCATGGCTCCAATGTGCACCCACACTGGAATTTGGCCAAAAATTCCTTCTCCAGGCAGAAGGCCTCCGCGATGGCAGCGTGACACGGCTCCATCGCGGAGCCCCTTTAATTCTTGCCGTCTAATGCTTTGTCCTTTGCTGACATCCGAGTCCAACCCCGATCTTTCCCAACACGCATTTTAGCTTCACAAAATTACATTTCAACTGCAAAACAACGCTAATCATGTTGGTTAGTACAAATTCACATTTTATTATCAATCACATGAGAATGTATCAACATTGATAGATAAACAAGTCTACAATGACACACTTGAGTATCACTTGGGCATATAAATTTGCCCAAGATCACTTACCCCACACTTAAATCCTTGTTCGTCCCCGAACAACAATCTTACACCTCATGCAATTTACACCCCATCCTGGCTACTTTGGTTCGACAATTAAGGCTACGGTTATACCGATTTTTCAATATAGAAAATCATCAAGAAAACGCATGGTCCTATCAATGCAATGACCTTCAACACATCAAGACCTCCTACACTTAAGAATCGACTCTCGATATTGGCAAACTCATGCAAATCAGCTGATCAAGATATCCGACACGAAAATTAATCTCTCATCAAGCATGTGCCCTCACAATGCAAGATAATTTTCCCCTTTTTTTAATCACATGAACTCTAACGGTTACATGTAGGGGCATATAAACACAATTTCACTCTCTCTCCCAAAAGACTTCACATGCATCATGTCATGAACTATAGGCTTTCCCTTAGTGTATTACTACACTAATATAAGGAAATGTGATGTAGGATCACGTAGGACTCTAACGGGTTGTAATGTAAGCTACGGAACTAGTAAATATTGGGCTAGCCAATAATAGCCACTAGCATCCTTAAGCGCCTTTTCAATACATCCCATCAAACTCATGGGCATTGTTTCTTCCTTCATCCTCCCATTCTTGAAGTCTGTCTTTAGTTTGGCCCATATCTTTAAGCACACTTGACTCAATAACAAAGATTATTCCAACACCTTCATTATATTTTATTTATAACAAGTGCACCTTCAACCTTTTCTTTCCTTTCATCACTCTGCTTTTCTCTTCTTTTCACCATTCTCACTCTTTGACACTTTGGGAAAATTATTTTCTCTTCTTAAGCGCTTAAGAGTTTTGGATCAAATTCACGGCTAATGAAAAGAAGGGGTAAATCTCGGTTTACACATTTTTGACACAAGAAAAAAATAATAGGCTAAAGACTCAACGGGCTAACTAGGGTGTACATTCAAGGTGGGTACAATAATGAAAAAGAGAAACTTTCGGTTAAAACAAAAGAAATGCCTACATCCTTTCCTACAATACACGTCCTTCATTTCGTTTCGTACACACACAAGGCAAGTTCTAGACACTTCACAATGGCATGGAATAAACAAAACCTCACTTCACACTTATTGCACATGCTCAATTCAAGACGTATTCACAGACTCTTCAATCAGCAAATTACAAGAATTCAAACATTAAGCCTCAATCACACTGAATCGACTCTATGGCCTAGGTATCTCAACATATTTACAAAGCTGCATACTTTCATATGAATCACCTTTGCAGTTCAAATATCATGTACAATACGCAACCAGAATTCCGCAACCATAAAGTAACTACAGGTTTTGGGATGCAATCCACAAAAGAAAACAACTGAAAAATAAATGAAAAATCTACTCCTAACGACTACATTTCCCTTAAGACGGTCTTCATCCATCCATCATAGGGAACGATCACTAACTAGGACTTCGGTTCAATGGGACCATTCTCGGTAAAAGAACTGAAAACAAACGCCGAGAAACCCAAGAATTTAAAAAAGAATTTAAAAATATCGATCATTTCGATAAAAACAAAAATATGTACAAAATCAGCTAGCAACATTCAGCAACACACAACAGTTTCACATTTAATTACAATACAGAACAACATCATCACAATCACAAATCATAGGTTCACAAAATTTTTCCACAGGCACAACAACAGAACAGAACATACACAACAACACAACCAACACCTAACTACTCCCACCCCACACTTATATCGAACACTGTCCCCAGTGTTCACAGAAATTAAAATAGCATAAAAAATTGGGTGGCGGAACTCCCTGATCAATCAAAATACTCCACTTCTTCATTAGGTGCTGCTGCCTCGTCTCCCATGTCTGAATCACCCCCATCGTCATCATCGGACTCCACATCAGAGTCCTCACGATGTGTCTCCTCATCTGTGGGGACATCATCATCTGTGGGCTCTACAAAAGCTGGCCCCACTCGACATAGAGCCCTAGCATTTTCGCCAAAAGGGTAGTCTAACTCGAGCTACCATAGCTCCTCCTCTGTTGCTGGCCTCCCGCCTATCCGTAGCTGGAGCATCTTCATCCCGTACATGCGAGCCATGTACTGATCATCCCGAGCATGTCGCTCGGAAAGTGTAAGAACGGGCCCGTGGGTGGTGTCGAGAGCCTTAGTTTTGGTGACATCTAAGGCCCGCCGCTCCATCTGCGGGATGTAGTCAAGGGCCTCTTCCTCAATATCCAGGCCCCTCAGGAATGTGGTGAGTAATCCACCAAATCCATATCTGTGCCCATGATGCAACCGGGTTCTCTTCATGGCAGAAATAATCACCGCCCCACATTGATCTCCAGCCCTTTCATTAGGGCGTACACAAAGCATACACGATCCCGGGTTACATCCATCATATGCACCCCCGAGATTAGGCAGGAACACACGATCTTAAGGCATATCTTGGCTTCCCTGTTCATCTGTGAGTAGGGCAAAGTCTGATGGTAGCCCCTCTCCTTATGTCTGCTCCACCTAGCCGTCGATCGGGTTCCACACAAAGTGCGTCTGATATCCGCATATGGTGGAGTGATGTTCAGCTGTCGAAGCACGTGGGCGTCTGTGTCCCGCGCCCCTAAGATAGCATTGAGGTGGTGGGGCTCAAAAGTGACTATTTGCTCCCTTATTTTGATGGTGTGACTTCTGAGAGTCGGGTTCCAGTTGGCGTAGAATTCCCGAATCAAGTGCAGGTTGCATTCTTTGGGCTCTTCAAAGATGAAGTACAGCCCAGCTGCCTTGATCGTCTGGATAATTCTGGGGAACTCCTGTGCCAACGGTTCCCTAGCAATATGTTCCTCGGGGAAGTACTTGCTCTCTTTGTGCTTTGCATACCACTTATTCCCCTCCTCTGTCACCCACCTGTTTCCATATTGACGGCGTTGGCCGTGTGGAACCGCTGGTGCTGCTGGGACCGCTGTGCCCAGTCTGATCCTTTTTCTTCCGGCGCCAGATGTTGATGCGCCTTTTCCCTTGTCCTGCTTGCTTGCCATTTTTCCTGTCAAACCAAATAGACAAGATCAATGTTAAGCCAATTAAAATTTTCTTCGACTAAGGTTGGGTTAAGCTAGACTACCACACACTTAGTCCTTAGCCAAAATTACAACATTAAGGCAAGATCATGCTTATTTACACAAACAACCAAAAAAACATACAAATATGCTTAGTGCATTTGGAGAATTCGACGGTATATATTCTATGTACTACTCAGACTTCGTACAGCTAACCACAATCATTACTATCAATAACATTTTATCCCATTGCACTTAGCAAGGAGAAACAAAGAAAGGAAAACAAAAAGAATTTATCTACATGAACCTATACAATTCACCCAATTCTTGCAAATTCCAATATTTCCTTCTCCCGAGAATCCGTCGGTCTTTTAGCATAGTAACAGTTAGCACATCGACTCATCTCACTCAACATGTACAACCCAGCATGAATTTCACTAGTTCAACTAAATTTTTCCATTTCCAACTCAAAGGTAAGCCCTAGCTATGATTTTATCAAAAATTCGATTAAACTATGTAATTAACGAGTTCAAGCAATCACAATGATACTCCGAACATCCATCAACAATAATTCAATTGAGTTTACGCTTAATTTCTACTTAGGGCAAGTTTAGCTCATATCACATGTTCAATATCGAAGAAAATCAACAAGAAATGAGATAGAATTGAAGAACATACCTTGAATTCGAAGAATTGATGAAAACTCGATGAAATTCTTGGCCTAAGTCCGTGTCACGTTGAGGGGGGAGGGGTTTTTGGGAGGTTGGTCGCGGAGTGTATGAGAAATAAGGAAAATTGAGGGGGAATCGGGGTTCAAAAGTGGGAAATTCGCGCGGGTCACCCGGTGACCCGGTGTGACCCGTCGCGATATACACTGCAACGTGTCACGGAGGGTAACGCGGAGCATGCCCTCCGTGACACGGAGCTGTCGCGAGGGTGTTCTGGAATTTTTTTAAAATTCCAGATTTACACCTCAATGTGTCACGGAGGGTAACGCGGAGGCCCTCCTCCGTGACACGGAGCCATCGCCCTTGCTCACTGTTTTGCCACTTTTTATTATTTTTCATACCTCGAATTTTCCTTTGCGATCCCTTGCACATTTATCCTCCGTTCAACCTGAAATTCATCTTACGGCAAGAAATTGGTTAGAATTATAGGTTTCACTCAAAAATAAAAATAAAAACAAAAATAAAAACTAAAAATATTGTTGTTAATCAAGAAAAAAAAGAAAAAAAAAAGAATTCTATTAACAATTTACAAAGAAAAATTTCACGGGTTGCCTCCCGTGCAGCGCCTGGTTTACCGTCGCGGCTCGATGTCATTCAGCTCAGTCATCCTCTAGGGTGACGGACATTTTCTCTTGACCACTGTCCTCAACGCAGTAGTGCTTACATCTCTCCGGTGGTTTTCCCATTAACTCTCGTGATTCAACTATCTGAGCATCATCACCTCGATCAATCACGTTGATCACCGAGAGTTCCTCGTACACAGTTGGGAGCTTGAGGGCCTTATATACATCGAACACTTCCACCTTGTCGTGTGCCCGCATGGTTAGCTGCCCTGCAGCTACATCAATTAGCGCTTTCCCTGTCGCCAAGAAAGGACGTCCCAAAATAAATGGGACTTCCGCGTCTGGCTCAAAATCCAGCACGACGAAATCTACCGGGAAGATAATGGAGCCCACTTGCACCAGCACATCCTCCACAATGCCATCAGGTCTGGCTAAGGACCGATCCGCTAGTTGTAAGATCACTGTTGTTGGTCTAGGACTCCTTAAACCCAACTTCTTGAATACCGATGACGGCATCAAATTAATGCTCGCTCCCAAATCACATAATCCGTGAGCTCGGATACTCTGCCCAAATGTAATTTGTATAGTAAAGCTCCCAGGATCTTTGAGCTTTGTGGGCAGTCGGTTTTGTATCCGGGAAGTGCACTCCTCCGTAAGAGCTACCGTAGCATACTCAGTCAACCGACTTTTGTTTGCCACGATGTCCTTAATGTACTTTGCATATTTCGGCACTCCCTGCAAAACATCAACAAGAGGTGAGTTAATATGTACCTGTTTCAGCACCTCCATGAATTTCTTGAAACACGCCTCCTCCTTGTGTTTCTTTAATCTTTGAGGGAACGGGGGTGGTGGCCTTTCTGATTCAGCTTCCTTTTTCTTCCCCCTCTCATCACTTTGCTCCCTCTCAACTTCTGCTGCTCCCGATTGTGGAGGTGGTCTTTCTGGTTCCACCTCTTTCAGCTGCAAACCACACCTTGTGGTCACCGCATTCACCTGCTTGGGATTGGGATCTGTGTCGCTCGGAAGTCCTCCTCTAGGCCTGGTATTTTGGGCTCCAGCAAATTTCCCAAATTGATATTCAAGTGCCTTAGTAGCTAACTGGTTGTTCTTCACCTCGGCTGCCAATTTCACATATTCAGCCTGCAATTGAGCTTGGTTAGCTATCATCGTCTTGAACATCTCCTCAATGCTAGGTGATGGTGGTGGAGGAGGTGCATTGTTGTTTCTATATTGTGCTTGATAGTTCTGATGCCCTCCTTGATTCCTCTGCGCCCCCTGACTCGAACTTTGCCCTTGATGGTTGTTGCTACCCCAAGAGAAATTCGGGTGATTCCCCTAGTTGGAATTGTAGCTGTTGCCATACTGTTGGTGGTTGTTCCTCTGTACATTTCCCACAAAGTTCACTGAGTCAGGATTTGCTCCACAACACTCAGCTGAGTGCTCACTACTCCCGCACACTTCACACCAAATCTGCTGCACTGCATTCACTGGGGCTTGAGGCTGGTTCATTGTCATGTTACTGAAGTGGGTGTTGAGTTGATTTTGTAGAGCAGCTATCTGTGCAGCAATAGCTGTAAAACCATCCACTTCTAGAACTCCTGCTGCTTTCCTCGTTCCTCCTCTTGATGAATCAGCATTCCACTCCGGATTGCCCTGCGAAATACGGTTTAACAAGGTATACAGCTCCTCATAAGTTTTATCCAATGCTTGTCCCCCAGCTACTGAGTCTAGCAAGATTTTCGTATGGGGTTCCAAACCCTCTATAAAAGTGTGCACCAGCACATCATTGGATTGATGATGATGTGGACAATCCTGCAACATGGACTTGAATCTCTCCCAAGCTTGATATAGATTCTCTCCCTCTCTCTGTTTAAAACTTAGAATTTGACTTCTAAGTCTTGCTGTTTTACCGGATGGAAAAAATCGTATCAAGAATTTCCTTGCAAGATCATCCCACGTAGTAATAGAATTTGGTGGCTCAGCTTTCAACCACCTCTTGGCTTCTCCTAATAGTGAAAATGGGAACAATGTAAGCCTGACATAATCTGATGACACTCCAGCGGGGATGTAAATGTCACTTATCTCCAAAAAATTTTGGAGATGCTGCTGTGGATCCTCATGAGGGAGACCTGTGAACTGCCCGCTGGTGTGCAGCAATTGCACCATGTTTTGTTTGAGCTCGAACCTCCCTCCTGGCTCAGGTTTGCGGATGCTAGATGTGACATTGTTAGCATGTGGGATTGCCACCTCGCGAACCGGCCGAGCTGCTACTTCCTCGAGCACTAACATTGCCCTTACTACTGGTGGATTCTATTGTTGCTCCATGATTGTTTGTCTGAGAAACTACAGCTTTTTCTCTAGAGCTTCTCTACGCTGACGATGAAATAGTCTTTCAGGCTCTAAATATGAGTCCACCAGCTCCTTGTCCCTTGCCAGTGTTCAACAGAGATTATATCTGCAAAATACAGGCTAAGACCAAGTTGTCAACACTAAGAAAGAAATATTGTAAATTAACACTTAAGAAAAATTCACCAATTGCCAGTCCCCGGCAACGGCGCCAAAAACTTGTTCGAAGTTGTTATATGGGTGTATAACTACACGCAAGTGCACGTGGTCGAACAAGTTGTAAAGTGGCTTAAGTAAGCCAAGTATCAATCCCACAGGGACTGGGATGAGGTAACAAATTAATTAAGTGTTACTATATTGATTCTAAAAATAAAGACAACAGTGCAAAGATGAGTTTGATATATTTTGATTTCTAATTTTCTCTCAAGTCTATAAAGATTATATAATTTGAGTCTGAACTATGAATGTGAGCATACTGAGGTTAAACGAACATGTAAGGAAATAAATTATCGATGTAATTTGGTTAACTTTTCCTCCGGTTGCTAGTCAAGAACTATTGCCAATGGATTAAAACTCTCGTATTTACCCAACTTAAGAATCATAAACCGTCCACCTACATCTCCGTGATTAAACTAAATTCATGTTCTAGCCATACAAAACCGGTTCCTTAATTGACTAACACGACCTTCAGGTATATTTCTATCCTGAAGGTAAATCAATTCTCAATTTTCCCAAACCAAGAAAAGATCATATCCTATTGATTCACAACTTTCCAATTTATTGCTCTCTCGAGTGAAACTGGACTTTTTAGATGTACATTAATATAGGCCACACATTAATGCAGTAAGAACAAGAATCAATAGAACAACCATGGACGAAAAGATGAAAAACCAAATTGATCAACAATCACATTTCAATACAATTGTTCTTAACCTCAGCAAGAAGAGGAATTAGCCACTCATTTGTGGATTAAACATCGTTAAATGAGTGTTAAACATACAAGCAATTGAATTAAAGAATAAGGAGATAGAGAAAAACCCTGAGATTTTCGTCCCCTCAACTGCCTGTAACCCACGTTCTTGCTTCACCAAGTCAGAATATTGAAAAATGAACCTAAGTGTTCTATTTATACTAGTGGAAATTTTTTCCGGAATAACTAGCAACGTGTCACGGAGTGCATCGTGGAGCACTGCCTCCATGACACGCCACAGACGCGGAGGCTCACTGGAAATAGACTGTCCAGGTAATAAAGCCCAAAGTGGCACGGCATGCAACGCGGGGCTAGGCCAACGTGCCACGGCCCCAACGCGCACCCACACTGGAATTTGGCCAAAAATTCCCTCTCCAGGCAAAAGGCCTCCGCGATGGTAGCGTGACACGGCTCTATCTCGGAGCCCCTTTAATTCTTGTCGTCCAATGCTTTGTCCTTTGCTGACATCCGAGTCCAACCCCGATCTTTCCCAACACGCATTTTAGCTTCACAAAATTACATTTCAACTGCAAAACAACGCTAATCATGTTGGTTAGTACAAATTCACATTTTATTATCAATCACATGAGAATGTATCAACATTGATAGATAAACAAGGCTAAAATGATATACTTGAGTATCACTTGGGCATATAAATTTGCCCAAGATCAATATTTCTGTATTATACCGGATATACTAAGAATTGACTGATACTAGAGTAATAAACATCTGACTGAATTCTCAATATTTTCTAGTAATATGGGAAACCCAACT
Organism: Datura wrightii; assembly: GCA_035772735.1. NCBI lineage: Eukaryota > Viridiplantae > Streptophyta > Magnoliopsida > Solanales > Solanaceae > Datura > Datura wrightii. The sequence continues at coordinate 35,627,146 of JASDFA010000006.1, forward strand.
GATAAAATCAAGCCACAAGGAAAACTAGTTCAACAGGAAAAATTTCTAGTTTACTAAATTCAAAGCTAAGGCTAAAACCATTCTTACAAGAATGAGTGTTAACATGATAAATAGGTAGTGAAAATATGACAACAATCAACATAGACCATATTCCACATGCTATAAACGAAGTCTGACATATCATTTATTCACATTCTAAAGTTCAGGGCTAGAACTGATAGCGAAGATGGAGAAGATTTTTAGGGACACAAGGGAAGAACTATTCCCTTGTTGAATTCTCACATACCTGGTGATGGAAATCCCTGAGAGAATACCTTGAAAATCGAGGAGAATTTGATTGCCCTAGTGCTCTGAGTCTTTCTGAGTGAAATTTTACGTTCTAACTTTTGAGGGGATGTGAGAAATAAAATAAACCGTCAGTTACCCCCTCTAATACCCCTGATTAAAACCTAAAATGACGTAGTTTAGAGTTTAGGAGTTTAGAAAGTTACATAAAACTCCCTAAGAAATTTGCAGGAAAAAGGACCCTGCCAGTCCCCACGAGACACTCCATGAGTCATGAGGTTAGGGATGACTCATGGTGCCCAATCATGATGTCTAGTGGAATTTTTCTATAGATTCCCCCAACCTTCCAATGACTGACTTCCCGACTCGTTAGGAGACCTAACGACTTGTGACGTCTCCCATTGCCATTAAACCAAGATTCCTCTTCAGGGGTCACCACGGGCTACTTGACGATTCATTGCCAGTGACCACGACTCGTGGTCACCTCCCGTAGTCCTCACTGTCGAAAACCACCTAGGGGTCACCACGGGTGACACCACAACTCGAGGTGTCCCAAATGAGCCGTGGTGAGGACTCGTTAAGTGCACTACCCGAATTTTCCAACCTTCAGTCAATCCTTAACCACAACTCACAAAATGACTCGTGGTGTTGACCATGACTCGTGGTCACGCCCGTGGTCACTCAATTTCTCAATTTTTCAACCAAGTCTGGACCCTTAACCACGAGTCACGGCCTACCCCACGGGTCATAAGATGAGTCGTTCTGTTACCTGGTGTAGAAAATCCTATTTTCTTTGTTCTAACTCTTGGGTCTGATCTTAGGGTTTCTGGGGCATTATAATGGATCCATTGTTGGAGCCTGAATGACAATTGCATTTGTTATAGAGAGAGGCTCTTGAATGAAAATTGCAGTTGTTACAAAGAGAGGTTCTTAAACGACAACCCCATCCACAAGTTGAGCAAGAAGAGTTGTTTTCAGAGAAAATGGCAGCCAGGCCAGTTTACGAAATGGCAATCCCACTCGCGACAAATGTGACCTCCAACATATGCAAACCGAAGCCTGGAGGCAATTTTGATCTCAAACAGAATATGATGCAGCTGTTGCGCTCAAGTGGGTAATTTACTAGCATGACATATGAAGACCCACAACAACACCTACAAAACTTTCTTGAAAAAAGTGACACTTTCGTCCCCATCAGAGTGTCAACTGATTATGTCAAACTTACCCTCTTTCCATTTTTACTTTTGGCAGAGGCAAAGATATGGTTAAAGGAACAACCACCAAATTCCATCACTACCTAGGACATCCTAGCAAGGAAGTTCCTCATCAGATTCTTTCCCTCCGGCAAGACTGCAAAGCTTAGAAGCGAGATACTCAGTTTCAAGCAAAGACCGGAGGAAAATCTCTACTTGGCTTGGGAGAGATTCAAATCATTGCTGAGAGACTGGCCTCACTATCAGTAATCTAATAAAGTGCTAGCCCACACTTTTGTGCAGAGTCTAGACCCCTACACTAAAATCTTACTAGACTCCACATCAGGTGAGCAAGCACTTGAGAAGACCTATAACAAATTGTACACTCTATTGAATAGGATTGCCCAAAGAAATCCAGAGTGGCACAGTGAATCATTTAGAGGGGCAGGCAAGAGATTAGTAGGGCTTATTGAGGTTGATAGTTTCAATGCATTGGCAGCTCAGTTGGCTTCATCCAGTACCAGATGATGACTCAGTTTAGCATACTGAGTATGACACAGCTGCAAAAATAAATTAATGTAGTTCAACCAACTCCAACTGGTGAGATATGTGGCAACAGTGGACATGGTGTAGACTCATGCGGGGCCAATTCAGACTCAGTAAATTTTGTAGGTAATATGCCGAGAGGTAATTAGAACTATGGAAACACCTACAATAAGAACTGGCAGAATCACCCGAATTTCTCTTGGCATGGTAATTAAAGTCAAAGATACCATCAATAGAAAAGGCAGAACAGTGGCCAGTCTAGCAACATTAAAGATATGTTTCAGAAGATCATGGCCAACCAGACCCAGATGGCAACCGATCAGGCAAGGATGGCCTCAGACTTAAAGAACTAATAGTTGTCTAGGAACTGGAGAAGCATATGGGTTAGTTGTATCTTCATAGCATAATAGACCGCAAGGGGGTTTACCCAGTGATACAGACACAAATCCTTGACAGGTCATGGCCATCAGTCAGAGGAGTGGCAAGCAGTTAGCTGACCCACCATAGAAGGAGAAGAAAAATGAGGTGCAACCAGAGTTGGTCAGACTTGGTCCATCTGCGGACAAGAGCACATAAAAGGATGCTGTAGAACATAATGCACAATCATCATTGCAGCCACTACAGAGACCACCACCACCATTCCCGCAAAGGCTCAAGAAGCGCAAGGAGGATGAGTGTTTTCAAACGTTCTGTGATATCTTCAAAGAACTTCACATAAATTTACCACTAATTGATGTTTTGAAGGGAATACCTAAGTATGCAAAGTACATAAAGTACGTGATGGCCAACAAAGTAAGGCTGGTGGATGTCTAGACTAGGCACTCACTGAAGAGTGTAGGTTGAGGGTGATAAGCAAAATGCCCAAAAAACTCAAAGACCTAGGGAGTTTCACCCTCCCCATACAAATAGGTGAAACAGGCATAATGAGGGCCCTGTGTGATTTAGGGACAACAGTGAATTTGATGCCCCTATCTCTGTTAAATACACTTGGTTTGGGAAAACCAAGGTTCACAAGAATGATGCTGCAGCTGGTGGACGAGTCATTTGTGGCCGCTGAAGGGATTATTGAGGACCTTCTAATCAAAGTAGGTAAGTTTATCATACCTGTTGATTTCATTATTTTGGATTTTAAGGTTGATGACAAGGTATCCCTCATCTTGGGACGGCGATTCCTGGCCACTGGCGGAGCTATCATTAATGTAAGAGCTGGCACCCTCAAAATGAGGGTAAATGATGAGAAGGAGATTTTTAAAGTGTATCAATAGATCAACCCACCCACACACTACAGAGATCTTTGCAATATCAGTGTTGTGATAGATGCCAAGTGTGGGGTGTTGAATTCCATGGGTCCACTTTTATAGGACGTCTTAACACTGAAGCTCAAGTCTGGTTAGGGTAATAATTTGAAGGAAGTGATGGAGTTGAAGGGGGAAACTGTGGACGTTGTTCCCTCTAAATTCAAAAAGAAAAGGAGATGGTTCTCGAAAGGGAAGAATTATTTGAGAACATCCTGAAAAGGATGGTTCACATCATGCTGTAACGTAAAATTAGGCGCTGCTTGGGAGGAAACCCAAGAGTACCACAAGTATATTTTCTTTTTCTCCATATGTTATTTTATTTATTTTCACTTTTTGTTTTTGTTTTTGTGAAGTAAGAATAGATTGAGGGGAAGTCTAGGTACCCTTAGAGGAGGAAGCTAAGGAGCATGGACAAAAGATAAGTATGGGGTCAATGACCCATGTGATGAAAAATGGACTACACATGCTACTAGCTAGGCCTAGAGACCTCAGGAAGTATCCTTCACCTTTAGTTTTGATTTTAAATGATTCTTTGGGGACATAGGATAAATTAAGTGTGGGATGAGGGAAATTTCAAATTTTGTGCTAAGTGATTTCGGGTGATGTTGGTGCTTGGTTTAAAATTTGTTTGATTTGAATTATGAGTTAAGCACAATTCACCTAGCCTTTAGTTTTTCTCTTTGGTTCTTTTCTGAAAGGAGGAACCTTGAACCAAGAATAAAATGTTGTCTTTGTCTATAAATAGTTGTTTTAGTCATAGTTAGGGACTTTTCCCGATGATAGATGGTTGACGACTGTCTTGAGGGAAGATTAGTCATTAGGATTTTTTTTGTTTTGAGTCCTTAACTAATTGACGGCTTGATGCTTTTGTTGAATGCTATACATGATTGTAAGATGCAAGTGGTTTTAATTTTGAAGTATATTGAGCATAGTGTATGACTTTGTTTAAAACATTTAGGCTCAGGAATGTGACTCTGTAGGCTTAAAACTTAATTCTGAATTCATGTGATTAGCTGTGTTAAGAGTCTATTGAATCTGCCTTGAATTGAGCATGTGCACTGAGCATAGGGCTTCTTGAATATTCCATGCGATTTTATAGTGTCTAGAACTTGCCTGGTGCATTTGCAGAACAAAATGAAGGATGTTAAATGTAAGAGATGATTTAGGTATTTCCTTGAATGAGCCTAATTTCATCCTTTGCTTTACCTGCCTCAACGTCTAACCCTAGTTAGCCCTATTGAGCCTTAAGCCTATTCTTTGACAGCTACAACATAAGCTTAATCCTTTTATTTCAATAGCCTTGAATTTGATCCAAAACTCTTAAGCGCTTAAGTAAAAATGTAAAAGAGTTAAAGGAGTGAGAATCTTGATAAAGAAGAGAAATAATGGTTGTGGAAGTTGGAGGAAAGACTAGAGGTGCACTTATTTAGAATGCATAAGTGTTGGTAGGAGTAAAAAGAATAAAAGAATGAAAAAGAGTCTAAAGCTTAAGTACTCCCTACTAATAGTATAAGCACGTGTAATGAAATGGGGAAACAAAACAGGAAATTGATGAGTTGAAAAGTGTAAGGAGTGAAGTAAAGGAAGAGAAGGAGCTCAATGAGCAAATTGCGATGTATTAAAAGCGCTTAGGGAAGATAGTCACTATTACTAGCCAGAATAGTACCTACCCGTTCCTTAGCTTACATTACAACCCGATAAGTCCTACTTGATCTTACTTCTAGATGTTCCTAAATTAGTGAAGTAAAACACTAAAGGCAAGTTTAAGGGTCAATACATGTTGCATGTGAATTCTTTATGAGAGTGAGCTTAATTCTTATTCATATACCCATGCTTATAATAACTTGTAAAACTGCTGAGTGAAAAGGGGTGTCTCTCTTGTTTTGAGAGCACATGTTTGAGGAAGGATGAAATTCATGTTGGACTTCTTGTTGGTTAAATTGCATGAGTTTGCTAAGTTTAGAGTCAATTTTTGAGGATAGGAGATCTTAACTTAGTTGTATGTGATTCTAGTTGGTTATAAATATAGAATGATTTATTTTAAACGGGCCATATAAATCAATCATGGTAGCCTTAACTTGAGTGTCTTGTGTCAATTGGTTTTGTGTGAGTCCTTTGTGTGCATGAGATGTAATAGAGTTGTTCGAGGACGAACAAGGCATTTATTGTGGGGTAGTGATCTTGGGCATATTTACATGCCCAAGTGCTATTTTATAACTTAATTTTAGACATGTTTGTCAATTTAATTAATTACATTTTCATGATTATGTATAATTGTGTGCCGGAACTAACCAATATGATTAACCCTTGTTTACAAGTGAAAAATGCTAAGAATGATCTTAATATGGTGTTCAATGCACAAGAAGAAAGTTGAGGATGAAGCACAAGGAGATGGAATGCAAGTGCCAAGCAACACACATTGCCGCATGAGGTCCGTGGCACGTTGGCACATTGGCACATTGGCATGCTAGGCGCCATGGCACGCCAATGCCATGCAATCAAGGGACTACAAGTAGTGCACCTAAGTGTTGGCTCTGTGCCATGCTGGGCTTCCTGTGTGTTCACTGTCATGCCACGCCTGGACATGCACGCGCCCGAGGACAAGGCAGCAGCAGCAGCAGCGTGCGATGGCGTCGTGCCACGCCTGACATTCTTCATGGCTAGTGGCGTGCCATGCTAGGCATCGCGCACCAGTTGCGGACATGCCATGCCATGATGCTGACTTCCAGTAGCCATGCGCAACAACTCCGTGCCACAAAGGATGAGTTGCGTGACAGCAGCGTGGCTCAGAGGCAGTCCATCCACGACCAAAGTTTGCAATTTCCTACTTAGTATAAATTAAACACTTAGTAGTTTTATTTCAATATCACGGTTTTGTTTTAGGAAAGCACGAAGGAACAAAGGGAGAACAGAGGAAACTCACCTAGAGTTCAATTTCTTTTATTCTCTTTTATCTGTTCTTGTAATTACATGAATTCAGACATGCTTTTGATTTCTTGTATGAACATGAGTGACTAAAACTCTTATGCTAGGGTTGAGACCACATGATATGATTGTAATTGCTTAAGTTCTATATTGGTTCAAGTTTTCGTTTGTCTTTTGTCTTGCATTTTTATTTTATACATTTTAATAATTGATCACCATTGAAATGCATGCTTTAAGCTTAGGCAAAAACTCCAAAGAGAATACCTAGGTTAGAACTAAGAACATAAAAAGTAAGTTCAAAGTTTTCAAGACTTGATTTGCAGTTAGGATAGAAATATACCTAATTTAAGGTTGCTTGATTGTAAAACGGGAAGATAGCTAGACACCGACTTAGAATTTTCACATCACTTCTCGTAGAAGTAGTTGTGAGACTAAGTTAGGTTAAATGGTCAGAGGTTCGAAAGTCCATAACCAAGGGTGTTAACCCCGTAGACCACTCCACTTAGATAAATACATGCAAATTAGGACGTCATATCCCCGCTCAACGATGTAGTTATTAGGCTAATTTGTTATGTTTAGAGGCTTGAAAGACCATGAACGTTGCATATATCTTGTGAGACAACAATGAAATTTCAATACTTGAACCAAGTTGAATATAGCGTTGCATGATTGTCAGGCCTTAACTCTAGATGTTTCTTATTACTGTTTTCCGATTAATTTATGATCACCTCTAGATTTAAAAACCAAAATCTTAAATCTTGAAAAATCAACACTTCTGAAATTAATTAACACTTGAACTTGAATATTTTCTAAAGAGTCCAGTCCCTGTGGGTTCGATATCTAGCTCTTCAAGAGTCACAATATTACTTGTATGACCGTGTACACTTGCGCGTGTGCTGGGGTGAAACAAACACCATATAAGTAGTGCTTGCAAATCTTTAGAGCATGAACAACTGCAGTTAATTCTAAATCATAGGTGGGATAGTTCTTCTCGTGCTTCCTTAGCTGTCTTGAAGCATAGGCAATCACCTTTGTCGTGCTGCATCAAAACACATTCTAACCTAATGCCTGAAGCATCATAATATATAATGTAGCCCTCTAAACCCTCTGGCAAGGCTAATATTAGTGCATATGTCAGTCTGTCTTTCAACCCCTGGAAATTCTGCTCACAAGCCTCAATCTAGTGAAACATAGAGGTTTTCTAAGTCATCTTCGTCAATGGTGCCGATAGGGAAGACATTCCTTCCACAAACCTTCTGCCATACCCAGCTAACCCCAAAAAGCTACGAACTTCGGATGGAGTTGTGGGTCCTTCTGCGAGTCAACCTGAATGCCTGCATCTCACACAATATGGCCCAAGAAATCTATAGAGTTTAACTAGAACTCACATTTAGAGAACTTTGCATTAGCTTGAGATCTCTGAGGACCTAAAGTACTATTCGCAGATGACCTCTATGCTCAGCTTCCGAATGTGAGTATACCGGAATATCATTAATAAATGCAATCACGAACAAATCTAAAAATAACCTGAATATGCTATTCATCAAGTCCATAAACATTGCTGAGGCATTTGTCAATTCAAAAGTGTCATGCCTCGCCTTGGGAGGCATGACTGGTACCTGGTGCCCTACTAGGATCCGGACTGCTGGACTACTGAGCATAAACATTTCTGGTGCAAGGCTGAATCTAATTCTGGATTTATGAAAACAACGGGCTATATAACGGCTGTAAATACAGCCTCCAGCCGACAAGGCCTATAGCCACCTGTAGGAATATAACAGCTACCCAGGACAACTGAATATAAGGGAACCTATGCAAGCCGACAAGGCCACCATGCTTACTAGTTCATCTGAGAAATGAAAACAAGTACCAAGCTACTATGTGACCGACAAGGTCACCACTACCAACTAAATAAGGCCCCATACGGCCGCTGCATACAACTGAAACAGACAAATGGCCCCACACGGCCTACACAGCTAACCACAGGGAATATATACAATCTGCAAGCCTTTAAGAATAGCAAGATGGTCGGGACAGGGCCCCGACCTACCTATACTATACAAATAAAAGGGAAGTCAACCTTTGTCTTTTGAGCTCCGGATGAAAGGAGCTGAAGGCGCTGTACGCTGGCCGGAACTACGAGGGATCTGCTCCTCGTCTATGACTACCTGCAGGCAAGTAATGTAGTGCCCTAAATGGGCATCGGTATCGCTGGTACTGAGTATGCAAAGCAACAAATGAAAGTACTGAATGTAAACAATAGAACTAAAGTAATAAGGAAACAGACTGTAACTGACTGGAAATGTGAATTCAAGACTATCCTTAACTACACTGAAAGGAGTAGGAGTCGTACCTGGTAACCTGGCATTCTACTGTCTATCTATCTATATCTAGCATAACATAGCATAACATAGCACACATGAAACTTACCTGACCCCCATAAGCCGGAAGGTACAATCATCACACAATCTATACCCCTACCCCAGTCATCCCGTCTCCCCTAGTAACTATAAGCATCCTGCCGGTTCCCTGGGTAAGCACTTGGGCCCGCTGAGCCCCTAACTATAACTATACCTGAGTCCGGAGGACTCCTGAAATCAACACCCCAGGCGCAAGCACTCAACGGGGGTGTATAAAAGCCGGCCAAGGCATAATATGGGGAAACTGGCATCCCATCTTCGTCCCTAGCGGATGGCATGCCACTCCGTAGAGCGACGTATCCTTGCCCTCTGGCGGATGAGTCGATACAGCTATCAACCATGGAGCAATCATGGATGCTAGGTAATCCAGCCTAAAACAACACAAGCAAGTCTCAACTGATAATAATAATGCATACAATACATGCTGAAACTGATAATAATACTGTATATATATATATATATATATATTCTCTGACATGTTGTACTGAATCTGGTACTGAAACAAAATATAATATTACTGGAATATTCTGCTGAGAATCATGTTATTCAACTAAGTTCCATGCTAAATACGAGTTAATATTTCTAACGGGTGTTACTAAATTCATACTGAACATAATATACGGCTTCTGAAACATTCTACTAGAATTTGTACCATTTTACTATACTGGAACTACTAGCTTGCCAAAAGAAACTGGCTTTGCATACCGTAACTGCCGGCTTGCTGATTAACTGATGTAGCTTGGCTAATATTTAGCTATTTCCCCAACTGTATTCATATTCACGAAGGAATAGAATTAGTTCTACTATTATTTTGGAGAGAAACCATACTTAAGAATATATTTACTGCTTATTCTTCGACTTATCGAAGAACGGCTGAAAACTCACAATTTCTCGGAAGTCTAGAAGGGAGAAATACTTACTTTAATGCCGGTAGTGTATTAATACTAGTTTGGAGCAATTCCAATCACTTTGACTCGCTGGGTCGTCGCTTCGCCGGGCGATTCTCACGAAACTAACTCCACAGGAATGCTCCCTGCATCTTTATACTTCGGTACCCAAAGTTAATTTGAGTTTGGACTACGTTTGACGGCGTAATCGGACAGAAATCTACGTTAACCCTTCGTCCTCTCTGTTTTCTAGTTGTTTTCACTGAAAATAATATAAGAAATGACTTAAAAACGAAGTGGGAGGCCTTATATACTTGGGGCCTTTAAGTTGCATTTGTCAAATGCGACTTATAAGTCGCATTTGTTGAATGTGATTTATAAGTCGCATTTGCCTTGCGATGCTCTGACTTGGCGCTTGTCCGGTTTCTCCCTGGGCCCTTTTCTCGCACGTATGGCATTTTAAAACTCTTAACTAACAAGCGAATAGGCAAACTAAGTGTCAAGAACTTACAGAGTGTAACATCCTTCCTCCCTTAAGAACATTCATCCTCGAATGTTAACTTCCGTTTACAAAAATTTTAACTTGCTCTACCTTTTCTGGAAAAATTTCGGCGGAGCTTCCCATGTAATATGGACTATCTCAAAAATCCTGAAATGCAGAAAAGTCCAATACAGGTACTCCATATAATACTATAGCATCCATTACATAATAAACTGAAGTCAACATCTCACTCATACACATGAATATAGAGCAACTCATAAAACAACAATATCAACATACCTCTGACTAACTAAGTCTGAAATAACTGAGGGTATCTGGCTTTCATATCTTCTTCTGCTTCCCAAGTCATTTCCTCTCGGTTCCTGTTACGCCATAATACTTTGACGAAGCAACATCTTTAGTTCTTAATCTGTGGATCTGCCAGTCTAGTATGGCTACTGGAACTTCTTCATAGGCCAACTCCTCTGTAACCTGAACATCTTGGACTGGGACAATTCTGGAGGGATCTCCTATGCACTTTCTCAGCATTGATACATGGAAAACTGGGTGGACAGATTCTAACTCTGGAGGTAAGTCTAACTCATATGTCACTTGGCCTGAATCCGATAAGGCCCAACAAACCTCGGGCTGAGCTTGCCTTTCTTGCCAAATCTCATTACACCCTTCATCGGTGAAACTTTCAGAAACACCCAATCACCCACATTAAATTCCAAGTTTCTATGCCGCACGTCAGTATAAGATTTCTGGCAGATTTGAGAAGTCAATAAACCTTCTCTGATAAGCTTTACTTTTTCCTCTGACTGATGAATGATATCTTGTCACACCGCACCTTGGGGGTATGACGGGCACCTGGTGCCTGCTAGACTCTGGCTCTATTTCAAGAAACGAATCGGCTATATAGCGGCTGTAAATATAGCCCCCGGATGATTAGGCCTATAGCCACCTGCAATGCACCACAGCTAACTAGAACGATGACACTATAATCCGAAGCAACTGCTATTCACATTTGTGACCGACAAGGTCACTAACTATAACCAGAAGAAGGCCCCACACGGCCAACATCAACAACTAAACACATATATACATGCAAGGCCCCACACGACCAACTCTACCACCACAGGGAAACATCAGACTGCAAGCCTCTAGGAAGTAATAATAGAATGGTCGGGACAGGGCCCCGGCCTACCCAAACTGTAATGAAAAAGGAAATAGGAACAACCTCCGACTGTCTAGCTCCAGAGGATAGGAGCTGATAACTCTGCTGACTGGATCATGAGGGATCGACTCCTCGTCTATGTGTACCTGCAGGCAAGCAATGCAGCACCCCCACGGGCGTCAGTACCATAGGTACTGAGCATGTAAAGCAAACTAAAATATACAACTGAAATGGGTAACAACAATAACATGACATATAAGCAGGAAGTAGCTGAGTCTATCTGACTGAGGATAACTGGGGAGAGTTTACCTGTTCTGTAACTAAACTGGGTGTACCTGACGACGTGTCGTCCTACCTTCTATCAGTATCTAATAGCACATATAGATATACATATAAATACACACAATACCTGACCGGACCCCATAAGCCAGAAGGTGCCAACCAATAGAACAATCTATTTACCCCTACCCGGGTCAAAACCAACCAAAAATAAGTCACTCCACTCATCTACTGACTATGAGCACCTCTACCGGCCCCCTGGGTCTCTGGCTCAGGCTATGGCCTTCGATATAAATAACTGTGTCTGAGTCCGGAGGACTGCTGTACCGTATCTATAACTGTAACTGTATCTGAAACCTGTTCCTTGGGCACATGCGCACAACAGGGTAAACTATACTGTAATGCTGATCAACCTGATATGGGGAAAGCTTCATTCCATCTTCGTCCTACTACGGATGGCATGCCACTCCTTGGAGTGACGTTTACCCACCCGCTCAGTGGGCGACACAGTTACCAACCCAGGGGCGGCGAGGATGCTAAAGGATGCCCACATGCCATAACAAGTCTCAACATGCAAAACACATACACAACAAGCATGCTCAAATGAAAAATACTAATCATATTCGCTTCTTTTATTTCAAGGCCAATCCGTATTAAACAACTGATGCTATATTCTGTTTTACACTGTTTCTAATTGCTGGGCTAACTGCTACCTGGCTTTTATCTGTTTATCTGATTATTGTTATCCGTGATATGAAGCTATATCAGTTTCTAGAGATATATCTGTTTCTAGAGCTATATCTGTATCTGGAGCTATATCAGTGTCTGGAGCTATTTTATATCTGATTACTGATCTAATTATATCTGGATATAACTCAATAACGTAGAACATGCCATCTATAACTGGATATAGCTCAATAATAAAAAATGTACCATCTATTACTGGATACAGCTCAACAAATGTAATACGTACTATCTGTAATCTGGATATAGCTCAGTAGTGTAAAATGTGCTATCTGTGTCTGGGTATAGCTCGATAATGTAATACATACAATCAGTAATCATGCTAATTCGTTGTACTACTTTTACAACTTTCATTCTAGGTATTACGTAAGAACATGCTGAGCTATTAGCGGATACCATATTACTAGCTGAAATCATCTGACTATCCGTTATTCTGATTATCGCATGATACGTAATCATATACTAGCATGCTTGCTAGAAATTGTACTAAAATCGTTCCTGTACGCTGGGAATCTGTTAATAGCCTTTATTCTATTTATTTTCTAGACTATACTTCCTGGCTTGCCGAAAGAATAGCTTTACATACCCGCTTTCTGAGTGTCCGACTGGCCGATGTGATTTTCGTCGATACTTGTACTGTTTCTCCCAACTACATTCATATACATGTCAATTAGAACTAAATACATTAATATCCGGGAGAAATTATCACTTTTGATATATATTTATCCCAAACTTCGACTTATCAGAAAACGGTCGAAAACTCGTTATTTCTCGATAGTCCAGAAGGGATAAATGTTCACTGCAAGGCTAGGAACACTTTGGTACTAACTTAAAGCAATTCTATTTACTTTACCTCGGTAGCACGATGTTTCGCCAGCCAAGTTTCACGAAACCAACTCCATAGGATTGCTCTCTGCAACTTTATACCTCGGTATCTAAGCCGAACAGAGTTTAGACCGCGTTTTGTAGCGTAATCGGAAGGAAATATATAAAAAATATCGTGGGTTTTGCCTTAACTTGGTTATACCCTCTGTTTTCTGGTTACATTATTGAAAATAATGCAAACCGACTTTTTATCCTCCTCTTTTTTTCTTTTTTTTTTCTAAATCCCTTAACCAACATGCCATTAGGCTATTTATTCATTTAAAATTTACGGTGTGTAACATCCTCCCCCCCTTAAGAACATTCGTCCTCGAATGACATTCTGACTTATAGAAATCTTAACTGGCTGACTTATACCTGGAAAAATTTCGGCAGAATTTTCCCTGTATTATGGACTATCTCAAAATTCCTGAAAAGCAGAAAAGCCCAATATAGGTACTCCACACGATATAATAATATTCATATATAACTGTCTATAATCGATCGCCTGCTTTATATATGAAATATAAGCATTCATAAGGAAAAATAGTTCTAACATACCTCTTGTTTGCCTATGCCTGGAATAAGTGGGGATATCTGGATTTCATGTCCTCCTCGGCTTCCCAGGTCATCTCTTCTCGGTTCCTATTGTGCCACAACACTTTGACTGAAGCAACATCTTTCGTTCTCAGTCTACGGATCTGTCTGTCTAGTATAACTACTGGAACCTCTTCATATGCTAACTCTTCTGTGACTTGGACATCTTGAACTGGAACAACTATGGAAGGGTCTCCTACGAACTTCCTCAACATAGATACATGGAATACTGGGTGAACAAACTCTAATTCTGGGGGCAAGTTCAATTCGTATGCTACTCGGCCTATTCTTCGCCGAATCTGATATGGCCCAATGAACCTCGGGCTAAGCTTGCCTTTCTTGCCAAATCGCACCACCCCTTTCATCGGAGACACTTTCAAATATACCTAGTCATCCACTGCAAATTCTAAATTTCTGCGCCGCATATCTGCTTAAGACTTCTGGCGGCTCTGAGCAGTCAGTAGGCGTTCTCTGATAAGCTTCACCGCCTCTTCTGACTGACGAATAATATTCGGCCCAATCAGTGCTGTCTCCCCCGCTTCAAACTAGCCAACGGGTGCTCTACATTTCCGCCCGTATAATGTTGCAAAAGGCGCCATCTGGATAGCTGAATGATAACTGTTATTATAGGAAAATTCAATCAACGGCAGATGCTCATCCCAGCTACCCCTAAAATCTAGTACACACGCTCGTAGCATATCTTCGAGCGTTTGGATAGTTCGTTCTGCTTGCCCGTCTGTCTGAGGATGAAAGGCTGTACTTAAGTTAATCTGTGTCCCCAGGCCTCTCTGGAATGACTGCCAGAATCTCGCTGTAAATTGTGCTCCTCTATCAGAGATAATAGACACTGGAACACCGTGCAATCTGACTATCTCTCTGATATACAGTTCAGCATAATCCTCAGTAGAGAATGTAGTTCGTACTGGCAGGAAATGGGCTGATTTTGTTAATCTGTGAACGATTACCCAAATAGAATCGTTTCTGCGTCTGGTATGGGGTAACCCTGTTACAAAATCCATATTTATCGCTTCCCATTTCCACAAAGGCACGACTATATCCTGCATCAGACCGCCCGATTTCTGGTGTTCTGCTTTCACCTGCTGGCAGTTAGGACATCTAGATACAAATTTAGCTATTTCAGCTTTCATACCTAGCCACCAGTAGATGTCTCTGATGTCGTGGTATATTTTCGTTGCTCCTGGATGGAGGGAATAGCGAGCATAATGTACCTCATGCATGATCTGCTGGCGAAGCCCTGAAATATTCGGGACACATAGGCGGCCCTTACAATGCAACACTTCATCCTCAGTCACTTGGAAATCTGGCTCTTTACCTTTCTGAACTCTATCTTTGAGCTGGACTAAGTCAGGGTCCTCGTACTGCTGTTCTTTTACCTATGTAACTAACGATGATACAACAGAGTTATGAATCACCGCTCTGTTATTTTCTATTTCTACTACTCAAACAGCTAAACCAGCTAGCTGATGAATTTCCTTGGCTAATTCCCGCTTCTCGGGTCGCAAATACGCTAAACTCCCCATTGACTTACGGCTGAGGGCATCTGCTACTACATTAGCTCTCCCTGGGTGGTGGAGAATATATACGTCATAATCTTTCAGCAATCCTAACCAGTGACATTGCCGCAGATTTAACTCCCTCTGTGTGAAAATGTACTGCAGGCTTTTATGATATGTAAAAATGTCTACATGAACGCCATACAGATAATGCCTCCAGATTTTCAGAGCGTGGATCACTGCAGCCAGTTCCAGGTCATGGGTCGGATAGTTCTTTTCGTGCTTCCTCAACTGTATGGAAGCATAAGCAATTACCTTTCTATGCTG
This sequence comes from Datura wrightii, assembly GCA_035772735.1. NCBI lineage: Eukaryota > Viridiplantae > Streptophyta > Magnoliopsida > Solanales > Solanaceae > Datura > Datura wrightii. The sequence goes on from JASDFA010000006.1 coordinate 35,642,680, forward strand.
CATCAACACACAACCCAGTCCAATGCCTAAAACGTCACAATACACCGCATACCCATCTGTTCCCTCTGGCAATGGTAGTGCTGGGGCAGAGGTCAATCTGTCTTTCAACTCTTGAAAACTCTGCTCACATGCCTCCGTCCACTGAAATTTCGCTACTTTCTGTGTCAGCTTTGTCAGAGGTGCTGCTAAAATGGGGATCCTTCAACAAATCTCCGGTAATACCCTGCTAAACTCAGGAATCTACGGACCTCGATCGGAGTGGTAGGTCTGGTCCATGTATTGACCGCCTCTATTTTCTATGTGTTTACTTGTATACCAGCATTCGACACGATATGCCCCAAAAAGGCGATTGAGTTCAGCCAGAACTCACACTTGGAAAACTTGGCGTACAGCTGACGGTCTCTATGGATTTGGAGTACTGTTCGTAAATTGTTTTGGTGATCTGCCTCTGAACGAGAATATACCAGAATATCATCGATAAATACTATCACGAACAGATCCAAATACGGTTTGAATATGCTATTCATCAGGTCCATAAACACTGCGGGAGCATTCGTCAGCCCAAAAGACATGACTAGAAATTCCAAGTGACCATATCTGGTCCTGAAAGCAGTCTTTGGAATGTCCCTCTCACGAACTCAGACCTGGTGGTATCCGGACCTCAGATCTATCTTAGAGAAACATCTAGCCCCCTGCAACTGGTCAAACAAATCATCTATTCTAGGAAGCGGATACTTATTCTTTACTGTAACTTTATTCAATTGCCGGTAATCTATACACATGCGGAGCGAGCCATCCTTCTTTCCCACAAATAGAACTGGCTCACCCCACGGTGAAGTACTCGGCCTGATAAAGCCCTTGTCTAGCAGATCTTTCAGCTGCTCCTTTAACTCTCTGAGTTCAGCAGGTGCCATACGATACGGAGGAATTGATATGGGCTGAGTGCCTGGTAGTAAATCAGTCGCAAAATCTATTTCCCTTTCTGGGGGAATACCAGGTAGCTCATCTGGAAATACATCAGGGAATTCGTTCACCACTGGAACAGACTGGAGAGTCGGAGACTCTACCCGAACATCCTGAACCCTGACTAGGTGGTAAATACATCCCTTAGCTATCAATTTCCTCGCCTGAAGGTAGGAAATAAACCTACTTTTTGGCGTAGTTGTACTGCCTTTCCACTCTCGCACTGCCTCCCCTGGAAAGTGGAATCGGACCATCTTGGTCCAACATTCTACATTGGCATAGCACGGCAATAACCAATCCATACCCATAATGGCATCGAAATCAATCATTTCTAGCTCTACCAGATCTACTGTACTCTGACGATCAACAACCTCTACTGCACACCCTCGATAAATTCTGCTAGCTATAATAGAGTCACCGACGGGTGTGGATACTGAAAAGGGCTGCTGTAATAACTCTGGTGCAACATTAAACTTTTGAGCCACAAATGGGGTAATATAGGATAAAGTGGACCCTGGATCAATCAGTACATAAGCAGGGCATGAACAGATAGTCATCATACCAGTTACCACATCTGGAGACGCCTCTGAGTCCTGTCTCCCTGGTAGTGCATAGGTACGGCTTGAGCCCGTACCTGAACTGGAGGCTCCTGATCTACCTCGACCTCTACCTGCTGAACCTGAGGGCCTACGCCCTGCTGAGGCTGCTGTAGCTCGTGGCCCTATGGATCCCCTGTCCAGATTATCTCTGCTCTCTTGCCCCCTGGCCGGACAATCTCTCATCCGATGCCCCTCCTGCCCGCAAATAAACATCCTGAGGCGCCGTATCTACAAGCTCCGGCGTGAGGTCGGCTGCAATTAGGGCAGGGTGAGGGTGTGAATCTGCTCTGCTCTCCCCTCCTCTGCTGCGGGGAATCTACTGTTCGAGAACTGCCACCAGACTCTGACTGCCCTCGACGAACAAATCTACCTCGCTGCTGCTGTGGTGGAGGTGGGGGTCTAGGGGGTCTGTCTGACAATCGGGGCCTGGGTCCTCTTTGAACCTCCCTCTGCATATCATCTGATCTGTCTCTACAGCGCTGTTCCTGATTTGTCTGTCTACTACCCTTTTTCCGCTGTCTAAGGCCCTCAATGGTCTGGGCAAAGGCCTGTTCTCGGGAAATATCCATATCTTCTCGTAACGTAGCCGTCATGTATGCTTCAATGTATTTTGGGTTCAGACCCATAATAAACCTGTGAACTCTGGACGGCATAGTATCCACAAAGGCTGGAGCATAGCGGGCTAAGGAGTCAAACTGTAAAGCATATTCTCGTACGCTCCTCGACCCCTGCTCCAAATGCAAAAACTGATCCATCCGGGCCTGCCGGATCTCCCGTGGCAAGTAACGATCAAGGAAGGCCTCCAAGAAGCTGGACCAGGTCGGAGGGGCAAAATCTCTCCCTCGAGACCTTTCCCAACTCTCGTACCATAATACAACTATGTCCCGCAATTGAAACACTGCCAGCTCAACTGATTCTGTAGGGGTCACGTGCATAACCCGGAAAATTCTCTGCATCTGGTCTAGAAAATCCTGGGGGTCCTCTGCCTGATCTGACCCAGTGGAATATGGGGGACCCAGTGCCAAAAATTCCCTGAGCCTCGAACTGCCAAACCCACCTGATGGCTCTGCTGCTACAGGTGGCACTAACTGGCGCTGTGTGGCCATCATTTGTGCCAACATAACCACTGCGCTACGAACTTCCTGATCTGATGGCGTAGGTATAGGAGCTATCGGAGGTGGTGTCGTGCCAAATGGCTCCTGATGAGAGGGGGACTGCTGAGAGGACTGTGATGAAGCCTCTATATCGCCCTCAGATAGGGCTGACTCTGAATGAAACTGAGGCATCCCGCTGGTGGCTTCTCCTGCTGCTGTATCTAACCTTCTACCTGGGGCAGGGTGTCGCTGGTCTGCCATTTTTTTACCTGTAGACTCAACCCTATACTGTACCGCTCTGTAGCACGACTGAATGAGAAGGAAGAGTAACCATCCTATCATGCCTCGCAGCCTCCTGCCTATAGTATGTGGTGCACAACACACCCATAGACAAGACTCTACTTAGCACGGCTTGCAGACTCCCTGGGACACGACCTTCTCTGATACCAAGTTTGTAGTGTAAGGCTTGCCTTAGGCAAATCCCACATTGGTTGGGGAGGAGAACGAAGAGTACTTTATAAGTGCTTGGATACCTCTCCCTTGTAGACGCGTTTTAAAACCGTGAGGGGGTGATCCCTAAAGCGGATAATTTCTACAAGCGGTGGTCTGGGCTGTTACAGTGGTATCAGAGCCAGTGCCGGGACGGCGGTAGGGCAAACCTCAGCGAGGACGCTGAGTCCCGGGGGGGGGGTTGAGTGTAAGGGTTTCCTTAGGCAAATCCCACATCGGTTGGGGAGGAGAACGAAGAGTACTTTATTAGTGCTTGGATACCTCTCCCTTATAGACGTGTTTTAAAACTATGAGGGGGTGAGCCCCAAAGAGGACAATTTCTACAAGCGGCGGTCTGGGCTGTTACATATCTGGCCCAATCAATGCTGATTCTCCTACCTCAAACCAACCAACTGGGGATCTGCACTTTCACCCATATAATGCCTCACAAGGTGCCATCTGAATGGCTGAATGGTAACTATTATTATAGGATAACTCAATGAGTGGTAAATGTTCATCCCAGCTACCTTCGAAATCCAACACACATGCTCGCAACATATCCTCGAGCATTTGAATGGTGCGTTCTGCCTGCCCATCTATTTGAGGATGGAAAGCTGTGCTCAGGTTAACCTGTGTCCCCATGCCTCTCTGAAATGATTTCCAAAATTTAGCTGTAAACTACGCCCCTCTGTTGGAGATAATAGACACTGGAACACCATGCTACCTGACTATTTCTCTGATATACAGCTCAACATAATCCTCGGTAGAAAAGGTAGCCCTTATTGGCAGAAAATGAGCCGATTTCGTCAGTCTGTCAACAATCACCAGATCAAATCATATCTACGCCTGGTGCGGGGTAATCTTGCTACAAAATCCATATTTGCTACTTCCCGTTTCCATAGAGGCACAACTATATCCTGAGTCAGTCCACCTGGTTTCTTATGTTCAACTTTTACCTGCTGGCCGTTGGGACACTGAGCTACGAATTCTGCTATCCCTTTCTTCATTCCTGGCCACCAGTAGATTTCTTTTATATCGTGGTATATTTTCGTCGAACCTGGGTGGAGAGAATAACGGGCATAATGTACCTCGCCCATAATCTGTTGGCGAAACCCTGCAACGTCTGAAACACAAAGGCGATCTTTATATCACAATACCCTATCCTCGGTTATTTGAAAATCTGTCACCTCTCCTTGCTGAACTCTATTTCTAAGCTGAACCAGGCTAGGATCTTCATACTGCCGTTCCTTTACTTCCACGACTAAAGACGACACTGCGCTGTTCTGGATTACCACTCTGTTGTCGTCTGTTTCTGCTACACGAATGGCTAAACTGGCTAACTGATGCAATTCCCGAGCTAATTACCGCTGCACAAGCTGTAAGTATGCCAAACTTCCCATAGATTTACGACTAAGGGCATCTTCCACCACATTAGCTCTCCTTGGGTGATACATAATATTCACATCATAGTCTTTCAACAGCTCTAACCAGCGATGCTGCCACAAATTCAACTCTTTCTGGGTGAAAATATATTGTAGGCTCTTATGATCAGTGAAAATATCCATGTGGATGCCATACAAGTAATGTCTCCATATCTTTAAGGCGTGAATCACTGTGGCCAATTCCAGGTCATGGATAGGATAGTTCTTTTCATGTTTCCTCAGCTATCTGGAAGCATAAGCAATTACTTTACCATGCTGCATCAACACACATCCTAACCCAACACCCGAAGCATCACAATAAACTGCATAACCTTTTGTACCTTTTGGAAATGCTAACACTGGAGCTGATGTAAACCTGTCTTTCAATTCCTGGAAGCTTTGCTCACATGCCTCAGTCCACTGAAATTTTGCTGCCTTCTGCGTCAGTTTAGTTAGAGGTGCTGCTAAGGTGGAAAATCCTTCAAAAAACCTTCTGTAGTACCCTGCTAACCCCAGGAAACTGCGTACCTCTGTCGGAGTGGTAGGTCTAGGACATGCTTTTATTGCTTCTATCTTCTGTGAATCTACCTGTATACCAACATCCGACATGATATGACCCAAAAAGGCTACTGAATTCAGCCAAAATTCACATTTCGAGAACTTAGCATACAGTTGACGGTCTCTGAGAATCTGGAGGAGTGTCCGCAAATGATCCTGGTGGCCTACCTCTGAGCGAGAATACACCAGAATATCGTCAATAAACACTATCATGAACAAGTCCAGGTATGGTCTGAAAATACTTTTCATCAGGTCCATAAACACGACTGGAGCATTCGTTAGCCCAAAGGACATGACTAAGAATTCAAAATTGCCGTATCTGGTCCTGAAGGCAGTCTTTGGAAAGTCCCTTTCACAAACCCGAACCTGATGATATCCAAACCTTAAGTCGATTTTGGAGAAATACCTGGCTCCCTGTAACTGATCAAATAAATCATCTATTCTGGAAAGAGGATACTTATTCTTTACTGCGACTTTATTCAGTTGCCGATAGTCTGTACACATGCGGAGGGAACCATCTTTCTTTCTCACAAACAAAACTGGCGCACCCCAGGGTGAAGTACTCGGCCTAATAAAGCCCTTATCTAATAAACCTTTCAACTACTCCTTTACTTCTGTGAGTTCAGCAAGATCCTTGCGAAAAGGGGGAATTGATATGGGCTGGGTGCCTGGTAATAAATCAATTGCAAAGTCTATTTCCCTTTCTGGGGGAATGCCAGGTAACTCATCTGAAAATACATTGAGGAATTCATTCACCACTGGAACAGATTGGAGAGTCGGAGGCTCTACCCGAACATCCTGAACTCTAACAATGTGGTAAATGCACCCCTTAGCTATCAACTTTCTCGCCCAATGATAGGAAATAAACCTACCTTTTGGCATAGATGTATTGCCCTTCCACTCTCGTACTGCCTCCCCTAGAAAGTGGAATTAGACCATGTTGGTCCAGCATTCTACATTGTCATAGCATGGAGATATACAATCCATAGCCGTAATGGCATCAAATCAACCATTTATAACTCTACCAAATCTGCTGTGGTCTGACCGTTAGCAACCTCTACTGTACACCCTCGATAAACCCTTTTGGCTATAATAGAGTCAGCGACGGGTGTAGATACTGTAAAGGATTGATGAAGCAATTCTAGTACAATACTGAACTTTCGAGCCACTAATGGGGTAACATAGGATAAGGTAGATCCCGAATCGATCAATACATAAGTAGGGTGAGAGAAAATAGTAATGCTACCTGTCATAACATCTGGAGATGCCTCTGAATCCTGTCTCCATGGTAATGCATAGGTACGGCTTGGCCCCGCACCTGAACTGGAGGCTCCTGATCTGCCTCGGCCTCTACCTGCTGGAACTGAGGGCCTGCGCCTTGCTGGGGATGCTGGAGCTCGTGACCCTACTGATGACCTGTCTTGTCGATCCCGGTCACCCTGACCTTTGGCTGGGCAATCTCTCATCAGGTGACCCTTTTGGCCACAAATATAACACCAGGTGGAGCCATATCTGCATGCTCCAGAGTGGCGTTGGCTGTAAATATGGAAAAGTGGTAGTGTATACCTACTCTGCTCTGCCCTCCTCTGTTGCGGTGAATCTGCTATCTGCAAACCTCCGCCAGACTCTGACTGCCCAAGGCGACTAAACCTGCCCCTCTACTGCTGTGATAGAGGCAGGGGTCTGGGTGGCCTATTTGACAATCGTGGCCTGGGTCCTCCCTAGACCTCCCCCTGTAACTCAACTGGCCTGTCCCTGCTGCGCTGTTCCTGACTGGTTCTCCTAATCTCCCATTGCCGCTGTCCGATGCCCTCAATATTCTGAGCGAATGCCTAAACTCGAGCAATATCCATGTCCTCTCACAGAGTAGCCGTAATACAAGTCTCAACATACTCTGGATTCAATCCCATGATGAAACGGTGTACTCTGGATGGCATGGTATCAACAAAGGCTGGCGCATACCGGGACAAAGAATCAAACCGCAGGTCGTATTCTTAAACACTCATTGCCCCCCGCTCCAGGTGTAAAAATTTATCAACCCGGGCCTGTCGAATCTCCCGTGGTAGATAATGATCCAGAAAATCCTTTGAGAAGCTGGACCAGGTCGGAGGGGAAACATCTCTCCCTCGGGACCTTTCCCAGCTCTCATACCACAACACGGTGATGTCCCGTAACCGGAATACTGCCAATTCGACCAACTCTATAGGTATGGCATGCATTAAGATTCTCTGCATCTGGTCTAGAAAATACTGGAGGTCCTTTGTCCTATCCGTACCTGTAAACTGCGGGGGACTCAGTGCCAGAAATTCTCGGACCCTCGAACTCCCAGGCCCTCTTGAAGACTCTGCAGCTGTAGATGGCATCGGCTGATGCTGAGCGACCATCATTTGTGCTAACATGACTACTACACTCCTGACCTCCTGTTCAGATGGTACAGGTATGGGGACTACTAGAGGTGGTGTCGTCGCAAGTGGCTCCTGATGTAGTGGAGACTGCTGAGAAGGTCGGGATGATTCCTCTGTATCGCCCTCAGATCGGGCTGATTCTAAATGAGGCTGAGGCATCCTGCTAGTGCCCTCTCCTACTGCTGTATCCAACCTTCGGCCTGTGATAGGATGTTGCTGGTTTGACAGTTTATCTGTAAACAAAGAGTATAGTAAGCTCTAGGGACTTAACTCTATATTATACCTCTCTATAGCATGACTGAATGAGAAGAAAGAGTAACCATCCTATCATGCCTTGCAGCCTCCTGTCCATAGTATGTGGTGCACAAGACATCCATAGACATGACTCTACTTAGCACAGCTTACAGACTCCCTGGGATACGACCTACTCTGATACTAATTTTGTCACGCTCCGCTTTGGGAGGCATGACTGGCACCTGGTGCCCTACTAGGATCTGGACTACTTGACTACTGAGCCTAAGCACTTCTGGTGCCAGGCTGGCTCTAATTATGGATTTATGAAAACTATGGGCTATATAACGGCTGTAAATACAGCCTCCGGCCGACAAGGCCTATAGCCACCTGAAGGAATATAACAGCTACCCAGAACAACTGAACATAAGGAAACTTATGCGGGCCGATAAGGCCACCATGATTACTAGTTCATATGAGAAATGAAAACAAGTATCAAGCTACTAGGTGACCTAAAAGGTCACCACTACCAACTAAATAAGGCCCCACACGACCGCTGCATATAACTGAAACACACAAATGGCCCCACACGGCCTACACGACTAACCACAGGGAATATATACAATCTGCAAGCCTCTAAGAATAGCAAGATGGTCGGGACAGGGCCTCGACCTACCCATACTATACAAATAAAAGGGAATTCAACCTTTGTCTTTCGAGCTCTGGATGAAAGGAGCTGAAGGCGCTGTACGCTGGATTGAACTATGAGGGATCTACTCCTTGTCTATGAGTACCTGCAGGCAAGTAATGCAGCACCCCAAATGGGCGTTAATACCGCAGGTACTGAGTATGCAAAGAAATAAATGAAAGTACTGAATGTAAACAATAAAACTGATAGAACTGAAGTAATAAGGAAACATATTGTAACTGACTGGAAATGTGAATTCAAGACTGTCCTTAACTACACTGAAAGGAGTAGGAGTCGTACTTGGTAACGTGGCATTCTACTGTCTATCCATCTATATCTAGCATAACATAGCACACATGAACCTTACCTGGCCCCCATAAGCCGGAAGGTACAATCATCACACAATCTATACCCCTACACCGGTCATCCCATCTACCCTAGTAACTATAAGCATCCTGCCGGTTCCCTGGGTATGCACTTGGGCCTGCTGAGCCCCTGACTATAACTGTACATGAGTTCGGAGGACTCCTGAAATCAACACCCCGGGCGCAAGCGCTCGACGGGGGTGTATAAAAGCCGACCAAGGCATAATATGGGGAAACTGGCATCCCATCTTCATCCCTAGCGGACGGCATACCACTCTGTATAGCGACGTATCCTCGCCCTCTGGCGGATGAGTAGATACAGCTATCAACCCTAGGGCGGTCATGGATGCTAGGTAATCCAGCCCAAAACAACACAAGCAAGTCTCAACTGATAATAATACTGCATACAATACATGTTGAAACTGATATTAATACTGTATATATATATATTCTCTGACATGCTATACTGAATCTGGTACTGAAACAAGATATAATATTGCTGGAATATTCTGCTGAGAATTATGTTATTCAATTAAGTTCCATGCTAAATACTAGTTAATATTTCTAACGGGCGTTACTAAATTCATACTAAACATAATATATGGCTTCTGAAACATTCTACTGGAATTTGTACCATTTTACTATACTAGAACTACTAGCTTGCCAAAAGAAACTGGCTTTACATACCTTAACTGTTGGCTTCCTTATTAACTGGCGTAGCTCGGCTAATATTCAGCTATTTCCCCAACTGTATTCATATTCACGAAGGAATAGAATTAATTCTACTATTATTTTGGAGAGAAACCATACTTACGAATATATTTACTGCCTGTTCTTTGACTTATCGAAGAACGACCGATAACTCGCAATTTCTCGGGAGTCTAGAAAGGAGAAATACTTACTTTAATTTCTGGGAGTGTATTAATACTAGTTTGGAGCAATTCCAATCACTTTGACTCGGTGGGTCGTTGCTTCACCGGGCGATTCTCGTGAAACTAACTCCGTAGGAATGCTCCCTGTAACTTTATACTTCGGTACCCGAAGTTAATTTGTGTTTGGACTGCATTTGACAGCCTAATCGGACCGAAATCTATGTTAACCCTTCGTCCTCTCTATTTTCTGGTCATTTTCACTGAAAATAATATAAGAAATGACTTAAAACGAAGTGGGAGGGCTTATATACTTGGGGCCTTTAAGTTGCATTTTTCGAATGCGATTTATAAGTCGCATTTGTCGAATGCGATTTATAAGGCGCATTTGCCTTGCGACGCTCTGATTTGGCGCTTGTCTGGTTTCTCCCGGGGCCCCTTTCTCGCACCTATGGCATTTTAAAACTCTTAACCAACAAGTGAATAGGCCAACTAAGTGTCAAGAACTTACGGGATGTAACAGAAAGACATAACTAGAAACTCAAAATGGCTACATCTGGTTCTAAAGGCTGTCTTTGGAATATCTTTCTCTTGAACCCGTAACTGGTGGTACACTGACCTTAAGTCAATTTTTGAGAAGTAATTTTCCCCCTGCAGCTGATCAAATAAGTCATCTATTCTCAGAAGGAGGTATCTATTCTTAATAGTAACTTTATTCAGCTGTCGATAATCTATAGACATTCGTAGTGAGCCATCTTTATTTTTCACAAATAAGACTGGCGTACCCTATGGTGAAGCACTAGGCCTAATGAAGCCTTTATCTAACAAGTCTTTCAACTGATCCTTCAACTCCTTCATTTCAGCAGGAGCCATTTTGTAAGGAGGAAAAGATATGGGTCGTGTATTAGGTGGCGTATCAATGAAAAAGTCAATTTCCCATTCTGGGGGGAATACTAGGAAACTCCTCTGGAAATACATCTCGAAACTCTCCAACCATTGGGATAGACTGGAGGTCGGGGATTCTTCCTATACATCTCGGACCCTAACAATATGATAGATTCAACCCTTTGCAATCAACTTCCTTTCCTGAAGATAGGATATAAACGTACCTTTTGGCGTAGCTGCATTGCCTTTCTATTCCAGCACTATCTCCTCCGGGAAGTGGAATCGGACAGTCTTTCTCCAACACTCAACATTGGCATAGATGGCTCTAGCCAATCTATGCCCATAATTATATCAAAATCAATCATTTCTAGCTCTACTAGGTCTGCATAGGTTTGGTGGCCAACATTCTCCACCGTACAACCTCGATAAAATTCTCTTGACGATAATAGATTCATCAACAGGTGTAGACACAGAAAATGGTCACTGGAGTAATTCTAGTATTTTAGAAAACTTTCATGCCACTAGAGGAGTGACATAAGACAAAGTAGAACCTGGGTCTATATCTCGCGAAGCCTCAGAATCATGCCCCTGCTAATGTATAAGTACGATCCAGACCACTACCAGAACTAGATGCTCCTGATCTACCTCTGCCTCTGCCTGCTGGAGCTGAGGGCCTGCACCTTGCAGAAGGTACTGGAGCATGTGACCCTGCTGAGGACCTACTCTGCTCGTCCCAATCACTCTGATATCTGGTCGAACAATCCCTTATCATGTGACCCTCCTGCCCATAAGAATAAAAAGAAGTGGAGCTACATTTGTATTTCCCAAAATGTCGCCTACTTCAAGTACTACAATATGGTACAGCAGGCCTCATCTGGTCTGGGCCTCTCTGGTGCTGTGAGCCAGACACTCATGAACTCCTGCGGAGACCTGACTGCCCACGATGATCAGATCTACTGCCCTCCTGCTACTGATGTGAGGGCCTAGGTGGCCTACCTAATAACTGAGGCTTGGGCCTACCCTGAAATTCTACCTCAAAATTGGCAGGTCTAGCCCTCTAACGCTGCTCCTGATCTATCCTTTCATCTTCATACTGACCCTGTCTGATTCTAAGAAAAGACCTAAATTCAAGAGATATCCAATTCCTCTCGCAACATGCTGTAATAAAAGACTCGACATACTCCGGTGCATGTCCCATTATAAATCGGTATACCTTGGCTGGTATAATATCAAAAAAGGCTGGTACATATCTAGCCAAGGACTCAAACCTCAATGCATAATCTCTGATGCTTATCCTGCCCTATTCCAGGTGTAAGAACTGCTCTATTCTGTCCTTTTGAATCTCTCGAGGCAAATAATGATCTATGAAAGCTTCAAAGAAGTTGGTCCATGTGGGTGGAGGTGCATCTCTGCCTCTGGACCTTTCTCGACTCTCGTACCAATGAATTGCTATATCTCGTAGCTGGAACACCAGTAAATCAACTGACTTTATGGATGAGGCATGCATGACCCTGAATCTCTGCAACTAATCTATAAAGTTCAGGGGGTCCTCTCTACGGTCTGTCCCCATAAAATGTGGAGGAATCAAGGCAACAAACTTACCAACCTTCGAACTTTTGGGTCCTTCAGTAAGCTCGACAACAACTTGTTCTACTAGCTGGCGCTAAGTAGTCGTTATCTGAGCCAACATATATACTGCACTTATGACATCCTGGTTTGAAGGTATAGGAAGAACCAGAAGTCGTGTGGCGCTTCTGTTGCCGTGGAAAATCCTGGGGAGATCGAGAAGATGTCTCCCTTTCACCCTTAGGCTGGGCTATCTTCTACAGTGGCACCCTACTAGTACCCTCTCCTCCTGCTGTATCCAGCTCTCGATTGGCTATAGTCCATCTCGTATCAGACATTTCTATAGATAGACATAACAATGTAAGCTTAGGGACTCAACCTTATACAACTCAGCTCTATAGCACATTTGAGAAGAAAGAAGGGAAACCATACTATCATGCCTTGTAGCTTCCTGCTTATAAAATATGGTGCACAACACATTTATTGTCACACCCCACCTTGGGGGGTATGACGGGCACCAGGTGCCTGCTAGATTCTGGGCTGCTAAACGGTCCAGCCTGAGCACATCTGGTGCTTTGGCTGACTCTGGCTCAAATTCAAGGAAACAACGGGCTATATAACGGCTGTAAATACAGCCTTCGGCCGACTGGGCCTATAGCCACCTGTACTGTATCATCAGCTAACCAGAATCATCTCATATAGGGAAACCTATGCGGGCCGACAAGGCCACCATGCTGTCTAGTTATCTTTAACACAACATAATAGAATACTAAATGACTACGTGACCCGCAAGGTCACCACTACCATCAGACTATGGCCCCACACGGCCAACATAATCAACAAAGCTAAGCAACTAAACAAAATGCACGGCCTCACACGACCGGCACAACTAACCACAGGAAAATATATGCAGACTGCAAGCCTCTAGGAATACTAATAAGATGGTCGGGACAGAGCCCCGACCTACCCGTACTATACTACAAAAGAAAATGAAATACACCTTTGAATATCAAGCTTCGAATGACAGGAGTTGATAACTCTGTGCTGGCTAGGATCACGAGGGATCGGCTCCTCGTCTATGAGTACCTGGAGGCAAGCATTGCAGCGCCCCTACGGGTGTCAGTACCACAGGTACCGAGCATGTAAAGCAAACTAAAATATACAACTGAAATGGGTAACAACAATAACATGACATATAAGCAGGAAGTAGCTGAGTCTATCTGGCTGAGGATAACTGGGGACAGTTTACCTATTTTGTAACTAAACTGGGCGTACCTGACGATGTGTCATCCTACTGCCTATCAGTATCTAATAGCACATATAGATATAGATATAAATACACACAATACCTAACCGACCCCCATAAGCCGGAAGGTGCCAACCAACAGAACAATCTATTTACCCCTACCCGGGTCTAAACCAACAAAAAATAAGTCACTTCACTCATCTGATAACTATGAGCTCCTCCTACCGGCCCCCTTGGGTACGTAGCTCAGGCCTTGGCCTCTGACAATGTACTATGTATGAGTCCGAAGACTCCTGCCTCTAGGCGAAAGTGCTCAACGGGGCAATCTGCTGCTGTATCTGTAACTGAAACTGCCCCTGGGTGTAAACACACAATAGGGTAATTTTATAAAAATCTATATCTGAAACTACCCCCGGCCATAAGCGCACACAGAGTAGTCTGCCTCTGTAAACAGGGTAATCTGCCTCTGCGCAGAGCGAACTGAACTGCCCCTGCAAGCAGGGTACTCTGGACCGTATTATCATGGTGGTCGGCCATCATCGTCCTCTAGGTGGACAGCATCGCCCAGCTGGTGGCGGTATCTGAATCTGGTATCGACACAACTATAACCCAGGAGCGGTGGGGATGCTAAAGGGTGCCCATATGCCATAACAAGTCTCAACATGCAAAACACATACACAACAAGCATGCGCAAATGAAAAATACTAATCATATTCTCTGCTTTTATTTTAAGGCCAATCCGTACTAAACAACTGATGCTATATTCTATTTTACACTGTTTCTAATTGCTGGGCTAACTGCTACCTGGCCTTTATCTGTTTATCTGATTATTGTTATCCGCGATCTGAAACTATATCAGTTTCTAGAGCCATATCTGTTTATGGAGCTACATCTGTATTTGGAGCTATTTCTATATCTGATTACTGATCTGATTGTATCTGGATATAACTCGATAACATAGAACATGCCATCTATAACTGGATATATCTCAATAACATAAGATGTGCCATCTATTACCGGATACAGTCTCAACCAATGTAATACATACTATCTGTAATCTTGCTAATTCATTATACTACTTTTACAACTTCCATTCTGGGTACTACGTAAGAACATGCTGAGCTACTAGCTGATACCACATTACTATCTAAAATAATCTGACTATCCGTTATTCTGATTATCGCATGATACGTAATGATATACTAGCATGCTTGCTGAGAATTGTACTAAAATCGTTCCTATACGTTGGATATCTGTTAACAACCTTTATTCTATTTATTTTCTAGACTGTACTTCTCGGGTTGCCGAAAGAACAACTTTACATACCTGGTTTCTGAGTACCCGACTGACCGATGTGATTTCCGTCGGTACTTCTGCTGTTTCTCCCAACTACATTTACATATATTTCAATTAGAACTAAATACATCAATAGTCTAAAATAAAACGTCACTTTCGATATATTTATAGCCTAAACTTTGGCTTATCAAAAACCGGTCAAAAACTCGCTATTTCTCGAAAGTCCAGAAGGGAGAAATATTCACTTTAAGGCTAGGACTATATTGACACTAATTTGGAGCAATTCCACTTACCTGAGTTCGGTAGCACGACGATTTGCCGGCCGAATTTTGCGAAACTAAATCCGTAGGAATGCTCCTTACTGCTTAATACCTCGGTATCTGGAGTTAATTTGAGTTTGGACCACATTTGACGGCATAATCGGAAGGAAATTTCAATGGAATCTTCGTCCTCTTTGTTTTTCCCTCGACTTCTTTGGAAATTATATGAAATATAACATTTAAACCGAAGTGGAGGGCTTATATAGTTGGGCCTGGATAGGGCCAACGTGTCACGGATCCGTGACACGTTGCCATCGCGGAGGGGCTCTGCCCCGGCTCCTTCCGTGATGGTTCGACAGGTTTCTCGTCCGGTCTTTTTTCGGGCCTTTTTCTAGCATGTATGGCTTTCAAATACTCTTAACCAACATTCAAATAGGCCATCTATGTGTTGGGAATTTTACGGGGTATAACATTCTCCCCCCCTTAAGAACATTCATCCTCGAATATAAACTTCCATCTAGAGGACTTCTCAACTTACTCAACTTGTTTCCAGAAAAATTTCGGCAGAGTTTCCCCTGTAATATGGAGTATCCAAAAAACCTGAAATGCAGAAAAGTCCCATACAGGTACTCCACATAATATTACAGTATTTAAATGACAGATTAAGATAGACCTTCTCATTTACATATACCATAAGGCACTGCACAAGATAATGATACTAACATACCTGTCGCCTGACTAGGCTTGAAATAAATGAGGGTATCTAGTCTTTATATCTTCCTCCGCCTCCCAAGTCATCTCCTCTCGGTTCCTGTTACGCCACAATACTTTGACTGAAGCAACATCTTTCATTCTTAGTCTACGGATCTGTCTGTCTAGTATAGCTACTGAAACCTCTTCATATGCTAACTCTTCTGTGACCTGGACATCCTAAACTGGAACAACTGTGGAAGGGTCTCCTACGAACTTCCTTAACATAGATACATGGAATACTGGGTGAACAGACGCTAACTCTGGGGGAAAGTTCAATTCATATGCAACTCGGCCTATTCTCCGCCGAATCTGATATGGCCCAATGAACCTCGGGCTAAGCTTGCCTATTTTGCCAAATCTCATCACCCCTTTCATCAGAGACACTTTCAAATATACCCAGTCATCTACTGAAAATTCTAGATTTCTGCGCCGCATATCTGCATAAGTCTTTTGGCGGCTCTGAGAAGTCAGTAGGCGTTCTCTGATAAGCTTCACCGCCTCTTCTGACTGACGAATAACATCCGGCCCGATCAGCGCTGTCTCCCCCACTTCAAACCAGCCAACGGGTAACCTACATTTCCGCCCGTATAATGCTGCAAAGGGCGCCATCTGGATAGCTGAATGATAACTGTATTTATAGGCAAATTCAATCAACAACAGATGCTCATCCCAGCTACCCCAAAAATCTAGTACACATGCTCGTAGCATATCTTCGAGCGTCTGGATAGTTTGTTCTGCTTGCCCATCTGTCTGAGCATGGAAGGCTGTACTTAAGTTAATCTGTGTTCCCAGGCCTCTCTGGAACGACTGCCAGAATCTCATTGTAAATTGTGCTCCTCTATCTGAGATAATAGACACCGGAACACCGTGCAATCTGAGTATCTCTTTGATATACAGTTTAGCATAATCCTCAGTAGAGAATGTAGTTCGTACTGACAGGAAATGGGATGATTTTGTTAATCTATCAACGATTACCCAAATAGAATCGTTTTTGCGTCTGGTACGGGGTAACCCTGTTACAAAATCCATATTTATCGCTTCCCATTTCCACAAAGGCACAACTATATCCTGCGTCAGACTGCCCGGTTTCTGGTGTTCTGCTTTCACCTGCTGGCAGTTAGGACATCTTGATACAAATTCAGCTATTTCAGCTTTCATACCTGGCCACCAGTAGATGTCTCTGATGTCGTGGTACATTTTCGTTGCTCCTGGATGGAGGGAATAGCGAGCGTAATGTACCTCATGCATGATCTGCTGGCGAAGCCCTGAAACATTCGGGACACATAGGCGTCCCTTATAATGCAGCACTTCATCCTCAGTCACTTGGAAATCTGGCTCCTTACCTTTCTGAACTCTACCTCTGAGCTGGACTAAGTCAGGGTCCTAATACTGCCGTTCTTTTACCTCGGTAACTAATGATGACACAACAGAATTCTAAATTACCTCTCTGTTATTTTCTGTTTCTACTACTCGAACGGCTAAACCAGCTAGCTGATGAATTTCCTTAACTAACTCCCGCTTCTCGGGTTGCAAATACGCTAAACTCCCCATTGACTTACGGCTGAGGGCATCGGTTAGTACATTAGCTCTCCCTGGGTGGTAGAGAATATTTATGTCATAATCTTTCAGCAATTCTAACCAGCGACGCTGCCGTAGATTTAACTCACTCTGTGTGAAAATGTACTGCAGGCTTTTATGATCTGTAAAAATGTCTACATGAACGCCATACAGATAATGCCTCCAGATTTTCAGAGCATTGATCACTGCGGGCAGTTCCAAGTCATGGGTCGGATAGTTCTTTTCTAGCTTCCTCAGCTGTCTGGAAGCATAAGCAATCACCTTACCATGCTGCATCAACACACAACCCAGTCCCAAGCCTGAAGTGTTGCAATACACCGCATACCCATCTGTTCCCTCTGGCAATGCTAGTACTGGGGCTGAGGTCAATCTGTCTTTCAATTCTTGAAAACTCTGCTCACATGCCTCTGTCCATTGAAATTTCACTGCTTTCTGTGTCAGCTTTGTCAGAGGTGCTGCTATAGTGGAGAATCCTTCAACAAATCTCCGGTAATACCCTGCTAAACCCAGGAAACTACGGACCTCGGTCGGAGTGGTAGGTTTGGGCCATGTCTTGACCGCCTCTATTTTCTGTGTGTCCACCTGTATACCAGCATACGACACGATATGCCCCAAAAAGGCAACTGAGTTCAACCAGAACTCACACTTAGAAAACTTGGCGTACAGCTGACGGTCCCTAAGGATTTGGAGTACTGTTCGTAAATAGTTCTGGTGATCTGTCTCTGAACGAGAATATACCAACATATCATCGATAAATACTATCATGAACAGATCCAAATACGGCCTGAATATGCTGTTCATCAGGTCCATAAACACTGTGGGAGCATTCGTCAGCCCAAAAGACATGACTAGAAATTCAAAGTGACCATACCTAGTCCTGAAAGCAGTCTTTGGAATGTCCCTCTCACGAACCCGGACCTGGTGGTATCCGGACCTCAGATCTATCTTAGAGAAACATCTGGCCCCCTGCAACTGGTGAAACAAATCATCTATTCTAGGGAGCGGGTATTTGTTTTTAACCGTTACCTTATTCAGCTACCGGTAGTCTATTCACATACGGAGTGAGCCATCTTTCTTTCTTACAAATAGAACTGGCGCACCCCACGAGGAAGTACTAGGCCTGATAAAGCCTTTGTCGAGCAAATCTTTTAACTACTCTTTCAACTCTCTAAGTTCAGCCGGTGCCATGCGATACGGGGGAAAGGATATAGGTTGAGTCCCTGGCAAATGGTCAATTGCAAAATCTATCTCCCTTTCAGGAGGGATACCAGGCAACTCATCTGGAAATACGTCAGGGAACTCACTGACCACTGGAACAGACTGAAGAGTTGGAGGTTCCACCCGAACGTCCTAGACTTTAACTAGGTGGTAGATACATCCCTTTGCTATTAATTTTCTCGCCTGAAGGTAGGAAATAAACCTACCTTTTGGCGTAGCTGTGCTCCCTTTCCACTCTCGCACTGCTTCCCCCGGAAAGTGAAATCGGACCGTCTTGGTCCAGCATTCTAAGTTGGTATAGCATGGCACTAACCAGTCCACACCCATAATGGCATCGAAATTGACCATCTCAAGTTCTATTAAGTCTACTGTGGTCTGGCGATCAGCAACCTCTACTATACACCCTCGGTAAACTCTTTTAGCAGTAATCGAGTCACCGACTGGTGTAAACACTAAAAAGGGATGCTGAAGCAATTCTGGTTCGATACCCAACTTTTGGGCTGTAAATGGTGTAATATATGAAAAGGTAGACCCTGGATCAATCAATACATAAATAGGGTATGAGCAGATAATAAATATACCTGGGACCACGTTGCGAGATGCCTCTGAATCCTGCCTCCCTGGTAATGCATAGGTACGGCTGGGGCCTGCACCTGAGCCAGAGGCTCCTGATCTACCTCGGCCCCTATTTGCTGAACTTGAGGGTCTGCGCCCTGCTGAGGCTACTGGAACTCGTGGCCCCGCTAATGCTCTATCTAGACTATCCCAGCTACCCTATCCTCTGGCCGGACAATCTCTCATTAAATGCCCTTCCTGTCCACAGTAATAGCACCCTGAGGAGCCTTGCCTGCAGGCTCCAGAATGGGGTCGGTGGCATATAGGACAAGGGGTAGGGGAAAATCTACTCTGTTCTGCCCTCAGCTGCTGAGGTGATGCTACTGTCTGTAGACTGCTACCGGACTCTGACTGACTCCGGCGAACAAATCTGCCTCTCTGCTGCTGTACCGGAGGTAAAGATCTAGGTGGCCTATCTGAAAACTGTGGTCTCGGCCCCCTAGGGATTTCCCCTTGAATCTCAGCGGGTCTATTTCTACGGCACTGCTCTGAAGTCGCCTGCTTGTCGCCACGCTGCCGCTGTCTCAGGCCCTCAATTGTCTGTGCAAAGGCCTGTACCCTGGCTATGTCCATGTTCTCTCTAAAAGTAGCCGTCATGCACGTCTCTATGTAATCTGAATTCAGGCCCATAATAAAGCGATGGACTCTAGACAACATGGTGTCCACAAATGCTTGAGCATAGCGGGCTAAGGAGTCGAGCTGTAAAGAATACTCACGGACGCTCCTGGCCCCCTGCTCTAAGTGTATGAACTGGTCCATCCGGGCCTATCTGACCTCCCGGTGTAAGTAGTGGTCCAGGAAGGCCTTTGAGAAGCCGGACCAGGTCGGAGGGGCAACATCTCTCCCTCGAGACCTTTCCCAACTCTCGTACCATAATACAGCTATGTCCCACAACCGAAACACTGCCAGCTCAACTGATTCTGTACGGGTCACATGCATAACCTGGAAAATTCTCTACATCTGATCTAGGAAATCCTGGGGTTCCTCTGCTTGATCTGACCCAGTGAACTACGGGGGTCCCAATGCGAAGAATTCTCTAACCCTGGAACTACCTGGCCCACCAAGAGATTCTACTGCTGCAGGTGGTACTGGCTGACGCTGAGTAGCTAGCATCTGGGTTAACATATCCACTGCACTACGTAGCTCCTGATCAGATGAAATGAGTGCAGGAGCTGTGGGAGGCGGTGCTGCCTCAAATGGTGTCTGGCGAGGCGGATACTGCTGGGAGGGTCGAGATGAAACCTCCGTATTGCTCTCAGACCGGGCTAAATCTAGCTGTAAGTGAGGCATCCTGCTGGTGCCTTCGCACGCCGTTGTATCCAATCTCCTGCCTATAGCTAGGTGCCACTGGTCTGCCATAGTATCTGTAAACAAAGAGGGTGGTAAGTTTCAAAAGAACCAACCCTATACTGTACTGTACTATGGCAAGACTGAGTATGAAGGAAGGGTAATTATCCTATTATGCCTCGCAGCCTCCTGCCTATAGTATGTGGTGCACAACACATCCATAGACAAGACTCTACTTGGCACGGCTTGCAGACTCCCTGCGACACAACCCGCTTTGATACCAAGTTTGTCACACCCCACCTTGGGGGTAGACGGGCACCTGGTGCCTGCTAGACTCTGGGCTGCTAAACGGTCCAGCCTGAGCACATCTGGTGCTTTGGCTGACTCTGGCTCAAATTCAAGGAAACAACGGGCTATATAACAGCTGTAAATACAGCCTCCGGCCGACTGGGCCTATAGCCACCTGTACAGTATCATCAGCTAACCAGAATTATCTCATATAGGTAAACCTATGTGGGCCGACAAGGCCACCATGTTGTCTAGTTATCTTTAACACAATATAATAGAATACTAAACAACTATGTGACCGGCAAGGTCACCACTACCATCAGATTATGGCCCCACACGACCAACATAATCCACAAAGCTAAGCAACTAAACAAAACGCATGGCCTCACACGGCCGGCACAACTAACCACAAGGAAATATATACAGACTGCAAGCCTCTAGGAATACTGATAAGATGGTCGGGACAAGGCCGCGACCTACCCATACTATACAACAAAAGAAAATGAAATACACCTCTGAATATCAAGCTTCAGATGACAGGAGTTGATAACTCTGCGCTGGCTACGATCACGAGGGATCGGCTCCTCGTCTGTGAGTACCTGCAGGCAAGCAATGCGGCGCCCATATGGGCGTTAGTACCACAGGTACCGAGCATGTAAAGCAAACTGAAATATACAACTGAAATGGGTAACAACAATAACATGACATATAAGCAGGAAGTAGCTGAGTCTATCTGGCTGAGGATAACTGGGGAGAGTTTACCTATTCTGTAACTAAATTGGGCGTACCTGACGACGTGTCATCCTACTGCCTATCAGTATCTAATAGCACATATAGATATAAATATAAATACACACAATACCTGACCGACCCCCATAAGTCGGAAGGTGCCAACCAACAGAACAATCTATTTACCCCTACCCGGGTCTAAACCAACCAAAAATAAGTCACTTCACTCATCTGATAACTGTGAGCTCCTCCTACCGGCCCCCTTGGGTACGTAGCTCAGACCTTGGCCTCTGACAATGAACTGTGTCTTAGTCCGAAGACTCCTGCCTCTGGGCGCAAGCACTCAACGGGGTAATCTGCTGCTGTATCTGTGACTGAAACTGCCCGTGGGTGTAAACACACAATAGGGTAATTTTATAAAAATCTGTATCTGAAACTGCCTCCAGCCACAAGCGCACACAGAGTAGTCTGCCCCTGTAAACAGGGTAATCTGGCTTTGCGTAGAGTGAACTGAACTGCCCCTGCAAGCAGGGTAATCTGGACCATATTATCATGGTGGTCGGCCATTATCGTCCTCTAGGTAGACGGCATCGCCCAGCTGGTGGCGGTATCTGAGTCTGGTATCGACACAGCTATAACCCAGGGGATGTGGGGATGCTAAAGGGTGACCACATGCCATAACAAGTCTAAACATGCAAAACACATACACAGCAAGCATGCTCAAATGAAAAATACTAATCATATTCTCTTCTTTTGTTTCAAGGCCAGTCCGTACTTAACAACTGATGCTATATTCTATTTTACACTATTTCTGATTGTTGGGCTAACTGCTACCTGGCCTTTATCTATTTATTTGATTATTGTTATCCGCGATCTGAAACTATATCAGTTTCTAGAGCCATATCTGGTTTTGGAGCTACATTTGTATCTGGAGCTATTTCTATATCTGATTACTAATCTGATTATATCTGGATATAACTTGATAAAATGGAACATGCCATCTATAACTGGATATAGCTCAATAACATAAGATGTGCCATCTCTTACCGGATACAGTCTCAACCAATGTAATACATACTATCTGTAATCTTGCTAATTCATTATACTGCTTTTACAACTTCCATTCTGGGTACTACGTAAGAACATGCTGAGCTACTAGCTGATACCACATTACTATCTAAAATCATCTTATTATCCATTATTCTGATTATCGCATGATACGTAATGATATACTAGCATGCTTGCTGGGAATTATACTAAAATCGTTCCTATACGCTGGGTATCTGTTAACAACCTTTATTCTATTTATTTTCTAGACTATACTTCCTGGCTTGCCAAAAGAATAGCTTTACATACCTGGTTTTTGAGTACCCGACTGACCGATGTGATTTCTGTCGGTACTTCTGCTATTTCTCAAAACTACATTTACATATATGTCAATTAGAACTAAATACATCAATAGTCTGAAAGAAAACGTCACTTTCGATATATTTATAGTCTAAACTTTGGCTTACCGAAAAACGGTCAAAAACTCGCTATTTCTCGAAAGTCCAGAAGGGAGAAATATTCACTTTAAGGATAGGAGTATATTAACACTAATTTGGAGCAATTCCACTTACCTGAGTTCGGTAGCACGACGATTCGCCGACCGAATTTCGCGAAACTAAATCCGTAGGAATGCTCCTTACTGCTTAATACCTCGGTATCTGGAGTTAATTTGAGATTGGACCTCGTTTGACAGCGTAATCGGAAGGAAATTTCAATGGAATCTTCGTCCTCTTTGTTTTTCCCTCGACTTTTTTGGAAATTCTATGAAATATAACATTTAAACCGAAGTGGAGGGCTTATATAATTGGGCCTGGACAGGGCCAACGTGTCACGGAGCCAACGCGGAGGCTCCACCTCAGTGACACGTTGCCATCATGGAGGGGCTCTGCCCCGGCTCCTTCCGCGATGGTTCGACAGGTTTCTCATTTGGTCTTTTCCCGGGCCTCTTTCTAGCATGTATGGCTTTCAAATACTGTTAACCAACACGCAAATAGGCCATCTATATGTTGGGAATTTTACGGGGTATAACATTTATGAACAAGAAGACTCTACTAGACATGGCTTGCAGACTCCCTAGGATACGATGTTGCTTTGATACTAAGTTTGTCATGCCCCATATTGGGAGGCGTTACTAGAACCTAAGGCCACACTGGACCCTGAGTTGAACTAGCTATGCATATACACTTCTGGTGCATACCAACAATACATATTCAAGAAAACAATCAACTATATATCGACTCAAAACATAGCCTTAGCCTGACAAGGCCGCAATATACACCTGCACAAAAATAGTTGATCCAATAGTTGCAATAATAACGTCATCCTATGCGGACCGACAAGACCACCATGCTATCAAAATCATATCAAAAGGAAGACATGCACATATATACAAGCCAATTGATAATACAATTAGGCCCCACACGGCTAACAACACATGTCTAATAACCTATAGTCTGCAAGCCTCTAAAAAGTAATATATTGGTCGGAATCGGGCCCCAACCTACCTAAAACTACGCATCAAAAGACAGGAAAACCTCTAATCGTATGGGAACTCCAGAGGAAAGAAGCTGGCCAATCTGTTGAATCTGAATGACTACTATGGAGGTCTCAAAACCTGTCTGTCTGAACCTACAGGCATGTATGCAGCACCCCATGCGTGGGCATCAGCACAATTTGTACCAAATATGTAAGGCAGTAATAATAAATTGAATAGAAGCTGATAGAGGAACTAAAGTAATCAGCAATAAGAGCCAGCCGTTAACCTGTACGATCTCACAAACATGAACTATAACTAATAGGTAATATTCAAACAAGAACTTGACCTGGCTCCCATAAGCCCTAAAGGTACAAACAACACATAATAACTTACTTGGGCCCCTATAAGCCCTGACAAGTGAAAATCAATCTATATACTTTTATTTGTACCACTGTAGCCCCATGGGCAAGCTGTAACTAACATACTCATCTTCTGAGATTGTATCCAAGCCTTTTGGGCTCCTGTAACTATATCTGAGCCTTCTGGGCTCTTGTAACTACACCCCGAGCACACAAGATTCCACTGAGGGTCAGTTATGCTACTACGGCATATGAGAAGTCCGTAAGTGAATAGACTTTAATATGACTCTGCAGGCCTCAATCTCGTCCTTTTAGATGTCATATAGCTCATGTGAGCAACTTGTAGCCCCGTAGGGCATATATGCTTACACTTAGCCCTTCTAGGAAACATGTATGTGGGCATCTGTATGAGTAGCCAAAGGCATTGGCCTCATGTTTGACAGATAATGAGATTCCTATTTAGGTATCACATAGTCTATCAAATTACTAGCAATGAGGGTGATTTCCTGGGTGACCTATACAACAAACTGTAAGTCGTATGAAGCTTATATGGTCATTGGAAATAATTAGTTCATCTAACAACTTACCACCCAATTCATTAGACAACCCTAGTGCAACTAACTCGAAGGTAAGACTGTATTACCAAGATTCTAGCCCTGTAGGCATCAAGGTACATCAATGGCCTGTAGGCGAGCTTTACTATATATATAGGCGTCAAAACAAAAAGTTATATTTCCAAGATGCACCCTATGATTCCTAATTTAACAAAGTATACTATACAACTAACCACAAGCCTCTATGTCCTTGGTAAGCCAGCAAAACATCTCTAGCTAATCGAGGCGGCAACAATACAAATCAGTAATCTCTAGGCTGCTTCTAATGAGAGGCAAAGTTGAAACATGACTAACCCCAAAAAGGGATACTATACTATAATATCAACTCAACTCGTAGCAACTAACCACAACACACATAATTCACAAACTACTACGAAAGTACAAGTCATATCAACTATACGACAAGAATTACTTGCCAAGGGAAGTCATTCTTAACATACCTCAATTGCTGAACTCCACTCAACCATTCCTACTTCAATCAAGAACTTGTAATCCCTCCTTATCTTAGCTCATACATCAAGGGGATAAGGCAATTCAATTTGAAGAAGTGGGCCAGCAACATCATCATGCGAAACACAACGACAACAATTCACAATGAGTTCAATTTGGTAGAATCTTACAAGTTCTTTTAGATTAGAAGGGTAGACGTACTTACTATCATTTGTAGATATACTAGTCTTAGATAGATATGATTTCTGTGACTTCTACTCTTTAGGTCTCCATCAAACTGAGCCAATTTTCAAGATTCAACTTTGTAGATATGTTTTTCGAGCCCCTGGACTCATTACCCAGGAAGAATTTGTAGTCAGAGATGATTTGGTAGCTTAATTTTCCTTACCTTTGTCGAAAATCCAAGTGAGAAACAGCCTATTCCTGTTGATCTCTTTTGGGAAATTTTAAATGAAACAAACTTCACACACTTAACTATATATATATAGCGGAGGCGGTACAGTGGGTCCACGCGCCCCTCCCATTGCGGAGGAGTAGAGGCGCGACGTGCCGCTCCTTGTGTGGGAGAGGGGTGCACGGCATAGTGCCCGTAGCACCTACCTCTGGCTTCTTCCTCCCGCTCGGTTGATAACGCGCTGCCGTTTTCCATCTTTGACCCTTCTCCCGTATCTGCTGCACTCCAAGAACTCTCGACATACACACACACACTCACTGGTTAGACAATGAAAAAATTATGATATTTAACACATAACCCTATGCAGATACCAGCATAGATGGCTATGGAGGCGGCTAAGTATATCCTTGTGGTGCGAAGGATACGTTTGTGGGGGGTGACTGAATATAACTTTATGGTGGAAGAGATGATGTAGGGTTTGATTTAATATGTATCCCTATTGGTCATCTTCTCACAGTACCACTCTTTTGAATGTTTTTTTGGGGCATTATTTATACCATTATACTTGTCATCAACTGCCAGATTCATTAATTATGTGAGAAATTAAGTGATAAATAAAAGATTGATTTTATTAAATTAAAGACTAAGTGATTAACTATACAAACTTCATTAGATATTTAAGTCCATAAATAAATTTGAATATGAGAGACTGATTTAAATAATTAAGTAATGAATCATACAAATTTAGAAAAGGTCAGACAAACGAGAAGAAAGAATGTTGAGGCAAATTATGAAAGGAAAATATGAATTATTTAATATCATTCTTATACAAATTTCATACAAGATTTACAATTACCAACAAATCTACAACTCGGAGAAATGAATATCTCAGCTACCCAAACAAATAAAGTAAGAAAATAAAATTACGAACAAATTAATAACAAATTAATCTAAACAATATTAAAAGTCGAGAATGATTGCTCAAATTTGTACAAAGTTTTAAAAGAGTTTTTAGCCAAAGTGCAATAGCTAGTGGGTAATAAGTGTATCATGTAGATCACTCCCAAAGAGAAAAAAGAGGGAGGTTATATATCCTAACAGGATCATCTCGTGCAACTAAAATAATACTTTACAATCGAATTATCAATTGCTTATATTATTCAACGAGAACAAACTATCATTTTCCACTACATGCTTAAATAGAGTGGTTGGTTAATTATTATTATCATTCCTAAGAGCGCACTAAAGAAAATTCTAAAAAATACTGAACATTCTAAACATGCATATTCGCCCAATCTTAAGGTCCAAGAAGCATTGGACTTGCTATTTGAATAAGGGTCTAACTTAAGGATCTTAAAGGTTTACTATGTATTCGACTAATTAAATACATCATACCAAAAAAAAAAAGAAAACTTAAACATTTAGCATATAAGAAGAAAAGGGTTCACATCAGTGATGTCAGCCAAGTGCACACAAATGCACGTGGTCTTCAAGTAATATAGGACTAGAAGTCCCGATTATCGATCCCTCAAAGATTTATCAGCTCAATCATTTAAGATTACTTCTTTATTTTTCTATTCCATCAAACAATTGAAATGGTGAATGGTTTAGATAACTAAAATACTAAAAACTATAAATATAAAATTAACTAAAGTTGTTGCACATTTGGTTTTGCTTCAGATGATGATATAAATCTAAGAAAATGGAACTTTTGGTTCAAGTTGAGTTTCCAAGACATGACTACACTAAAACAATTCTTCCTATGGTTGCTAGTTTCAAGTTACTATCCCATTCTTTGCCACTCTCCCTACCATCCAAGAATTATCTCATGAACCCTATCGCCTATATCCCTATGATCGTAGGAGAAACATGAAACGACGGTTATGCCTATGTTACACTCTGTAAAATGTCAACAATTAGTAAGCGTATATGTGGAATTGTGACGAGTAAGAAGAGCTTGATGCGTGTGGAAAAAGACTCGGAAGCAGGGTCAAGCGAGGCTAGACCAGGCACTGGGGGCGCGATGGGAGGTGCAGTGCAGGGGCATGTGGGTGTGATGGCTGGCGTGGGGCGTCCCTCGACCTCAAGTATATATATATATACCCCTTAGCTTAAATCTTAATTCATTTTCAAATATCCTCTTGGCAAAAAGTAAAGGAATATGTAGGTTTCATTTATTTTTCATCCGATTATGCTACCAAATGCCGTTCAATCTCAAATTAACTTCAGATAATGAGTTCTAGCCCTACGGGAAGCATTACTATGAAGTTATTTCTCAAAAATTCACTCGGAAAACCAGAACTCCGCCGAGTAAAATTTGTCAGAATTGCTCCAAATTAATTCCTACTCGGCCACAAGCATTAGGTAAGCATTTCTCCCTTCTGAACTCTTGGGAAATTATAGATTTTTGGCTGAGTTATTCGAAGTTGGGTTATAGTAAATTCTATTATTGAAAGTTATCAATATTTATCGAGTTTAGTATTAAAACTAGTTCTATTCTCTCAGTATAAAGGTTACAGTTGGAAAGAATCACCGATTGCAAGTTAAACCTTGCCAGTTAAATAAAAAATCAGCATTCGAGGTATGTTATGGCAATTTCCTTTGGCATGTTATTCCTTGCGTGTTTTAATATGACCTAGACTCCTGTAAGAATGCTTAAAGCATGATTGTTGTGGTTAGACGCTATTATTAGTCTGAGATTGGTGTTGTCTATTTAGATTGGGTTTGACCCTGCCCTGTACAACCTTCCATTACCAACCCCAAGGTTACTAGTTGTGTTGATGCCTACAAGGCTGTATGACGTCCCTCCAAGGAGCGATATGTCGTCCCAAGGGACATATTACAGTCCATTCCATGGATGGACTGTTATCTTTTTGCCGTATCGCCATCACTGACCCACATCGAGCCTGGTGCCCAGGGTGTAGTTATCAAGAGTCCCAGACTCAGACACAGCTACAGATTAGGAGTTGAGCAAGCTTAGTTGCAGACTCAGGGGACCGGTAGGACGGCTATAGTTGATTGTTGACTCATTTTGACCTGATTAGGGGTATATAGATTGAAGTGAACTCGCCAGGGCTTATGGGAGCCTCGGCGGGTTATTCTTTGCTAGTTGTACCTTCCGGGCTTATGGGGTCCAGGTAAAGTTATTGTTTGCACTATTTATTATTAGTTATACAGCAGGTTATAAGGTTATTTAAGGTTAACTCTCTATCCCTCCTATTGAATTGTTCAGTTTCATTATCGATATTATTCAGTCATTTTCTTTTGTTGCCTTACATATTCGGTACATATCGTACTGACGCCCATCTTTAGGGTGCGGCATTACTTGCCTGCAGGTACAGTTAGATGCAGCTCAGGACCTCCCTATTCATCAGCCGAGTCAGCAGTCCGATCAACTCCTTTTGCCTCGGAGTTGTTAGTTAGAAGGTTTGTTCTTTTGTTGTACAGTATATGTGTAGGTCGGGGCCCTGTCTCAACTATTATTCCACTCTTAGAGGCTTGCAGGCTACAAATTTCCAATATTAGTTTTGTTGTTGGCCGTGTGGGGCATATGTAAGTTTTCCTTTGCGTGATGGCCGTGTGGGGCCTATGTAGCTATTAGTTAGCAGCCTTGTCGGCTATAGTATATTTTTGATTGCTTGTTTCCATTATGAGATAACTAGACATCATGGTGGTCTTGTTGGCTCACAGGATCCATGGATGAAGACAGAAAGTTGATTTCTAATCGTAACTAAATCTAGGATCCCTTTGTACTGCTTGTTATTGGTTAGATCATTTCTCTTACAGGTAGCTATGCGGCCTTGTCGGTCGGGGGCTATGTTTACTGCCGAGATATAGCTCACCATTTTCTTGATTTGAAAAGTAGGCATGCACCAGAGGTGCATAAGCCCACCCAGGTCAGTTCATATCCCAGTATGGCACCAGGTGCCAGTCATGCCTCCCAAGATGGGGTGTGGCAAACTTTGTATCAAAGCAGGTCCTATCCTAGAGAGTCTACAAGCCATGTCTATTAGAGTTCTTTTCTATGCGTGTGTTGTGCACCACATTCCATAGGCAGGAGGCTACAGGGCATAATAGTGTGGTTACCCTTCTTTCTTCTTTAGTCGTGCTGTAGAGCTATGTTGTATAGGGTTGAGTACTGAAGCTTACCTTATTCTGCTTATCTACATAGAAATGTCGGCCACACGATAGACTATGACCGACCAAAAATTAGATGTCGCGGCAGGAGAGGGCACTAGCAGGGTGCCCCAGTTAGAGCTAGCCTAATCTGAGGGCAATAGGGAGACTTTGTCTTGGTCTCCTCAACAGTCTCCGCCATGAAAGGAGTCTTCTAGGGCAGCGGATATATTGGCACCACTTCCAGCAACTTTTATACCTATACCATCAGATCAAGAGGTTAGGAGCGTCGTCTATATTCTAGCCCAGATGATGGCCGCTCAGCGCCAGCTTATGGTACCAGTGGTTGCTGAGTCTTCAAGAGGACCTAGGATTCAAGGGTTCGGGAGTTCCTTGCCTCGAGTCCCCCACAGCTTACAGGGATGAATAGGGAAGAGGAGCCTCAAAACTTCCTAGACCAGTTGCAGCGGATTTTCAAGGTGATACATGCTACGCCCGCGGAGTCGGTTGAGTTAGTGGTATTTCGCCTACGAGGCATAACAGTGTTATGGTATGAGAGTTGGGAAAGGTCCCGAGGTAGAGATGCTCCCCCTACAACTTGGCCCAATTTCTTAGAGGCCTTCCTAGATCACTACATGCCACGGGAAATTCGACAGGCCTGGGCAGATCGGTTTTTGCACCTGGAGCAAGGCTCGATGAGTGTCCAGGAATATACTATGAGGTTTGATTCTTTGTCCAGTTATGCACCAGTTTTTGTAGACACTATGCCAGCCAGAGTGCATCGGTTTATTATGGGGCTGCTGCCAGAGTACGTGGAAACTTGTGTTACGGATACTCTGTAGGAGGGCATGGATATCGCCCGTATTCAGTCTTTTGCTAAGAATATTAATGGGATCAGGAAGCAACAGCCGGAGATGGAAAGGGCAGGTCAAGAGTAATGCCGTAGGGCCAAACCTAGTGACATGTAGGTAGAATTTTGGGGTGAACCTAGGCCACGAATATCAGGAGGGCCACCTAGAATCCCACCTCAACAGTAGCAGCAGGGTAGCAGATCAGGTCACCGAGGGCAGTTAGGGCCCGGTGAGAGCTCACGGGCATTAGGTTCTTAGCAGCAGAGGGGGTCGGATCAGAGTAGGCCTACTATGCCATGTTGTGCTATTTACAGTCAGCGTCATCTTAGGACATGCATGTATGATTGTACTGCGTGTTACACTTATGGACAAGAAGGTCACATGATGAGTGATTGTCCAGCTAGAGGTCAGGGTGATCAGGATCGACAACACAGATCTTCAATAGGGTCACATTCCCCAGCACCTTCAGTATGGAAAGACTCTAAGTTTCAGCTGTTAGAGGCCAAGGCAGGTCAGGGGCATCTAGTTCAGGCAGCGTCCCAGATCGCACTTATGCTTTACCGAGGTGATAGGAGTCAGAGTCGTCGCCGGATGTTGTGAAAGGTATGCTGGACATTTGCTCTCACCCAATTTATGTTTTGACAGACCCAAGTTTCACTTTATCCTATGTTACCCCATCAGTGGCATGAATGTTTGGTATAATGCCAGAATTGCTTCAGCAACCCTTTTCAGTGTCTAAGCCTATCAGGGATTCTATTATAGCTAAAAGGATCTATCGAGGATGCACAGTAGAAGTTGTTGGCCGCCAGACTTTAACATATTTAGTGGAACTAGAAATGATAGACATTGATGCAATTATGGGTATGGACTGGCTAGCGCCTTGTTTTGCCAATGTAGAGTGCTAGACTAAGACAATCCAATTCTACTTTCTAGAAGAGGTAGTGCGAGAGTGGAAGGGCAGTGCACTACGCCAAAAGGTAGGTTCATGTCCTATCTTCCGGCGAAGAAGTTAATAACAAAGTGCTGTATATATCATATTGTCAGGGATTGGGATATGGAAGTAGAATCCCCGACTCTTTAGTCCATTCCAGTGGTCAATGAATTTCCATAATTTTTTCATGATGAACTTCCTGGTATTTCCCAGAACGGGAAATCGATTTCTCTATCGACTTGTACCAGGTACTCAGCCTATATCCATCACTTCGTACCGAATGGCTCCAACTGAATTGCGAGAAATGAAGGAACAATTGAAAGATCTATAAGATAATGGCTTTATCAGGCCGAATACATCACAGTGGGGTGCGCCAGTTTTGGTTGTGAGAAAGAAAGATGGCTCTCTCCGCATGTGCATAGACTACCGGCAGTTAAATAAAGTTGCCATTAAGATTAAATACCCGCTTCCCAGGATAGATGTCCTGTTTGATCAGTTACAAGGGGCGAAATATTTTTTGTAAGATCGAATTAAGGTCAGGGTATCAATAGGTACAGGTTCGGGAGAAAGATATCCCGAAGACAGCTTTCAGGACCAGGGATGGTCATTTTGAATTCTTAGTCATGTCCTTTGAGTTGATGAATGCTCCAACCATGTTCATGGATCTGATGAATAGCATCTTCAGGCTGTAATTAGATCTGTTTGTGATAATATTATCGTTGACATCCTGGTGTATTCCCGTTCAGAAGCAGAACACAGGAATCATTCGCGAACGGTACTTTAGACTATCAGAGATCGTAAGTTGTATGCAAAATTTTATAAATGTGAGTTATGGCTTACCATGGCCTTCCTGGGCCATATTGTGTTAGAGGCCAACATTCAGGTTGATTCGTAGAAAATTGAGACGGTAAAGATATGGCCTAGACCTACAACTCCAATGGAAGTTCATAGTTTCCTGGGATTAGCTGGGTATTACCGGAGGTTTGTGGAAGGATTTTCTACTCTATCAACGTCCTTGACTATATTGACTCAGAAAGTAGCCAAATTTCAGTGAACGGAGGCCTGCTAGTGGAGCTTTCAGGAGCTGAAGAACAAATTAATGTCGGCACCGGTGTTAGCCTTTCCAGAAGGTTCAGAGGTTTATGCCGTATATTGTGATGCTTCAGGCATTGGGTTAGGATGTTTCCTGATGCAACACAGTAAGGTAATTGCTTATGCTTCGAGGTAGCTACGAAAGCATGAAAAGAACTATCCCACTCATGACCTGGACTTAGCTGCAGTGGTTCACGCATAGAAAATCTGGAGACATTACCTGTATGGGGTGCACATGGACATTTTTACTGATCATAAGAGCCTCTAATACATCTTCACATGGAAGGAATTGAATTTGCGGCAGTGTCATTGGTTAGAGTTGCTAAAGGACTACAATGTGAATATCTTATATCTCCCAGGGAAATCCAATATTGTAGCAGATGCACTTAGCCGCTGATTTATGGGAAGCTTGGCACATCTAAGGCCAGAACAACGGGAAATGGCTTGAGAATTGCACTGGTTAGCTAGCTTAGCCATCCGGATTGTGGACTTAGAGGATAATGGGGTTGTAATTCAGAATACCACAGTATCATCCCTAGTGGTGGAAGTGAAAGAGCGATAGTATGAAGACCCTAACCTGGTACAGCTCAGAGATAAGGTTCAACTAGGAGAGTTAGCGACATTAGAATTGATAGAAGACGGGGTCTTGAGATTTAAGGGTTGCCTCTGCATTCCAGATGTGGCAAGACGTCACAAGAAGATCATGGAAGAGGTACATTATTCCCGTTATTCTCTTCATCCAGAAGCAACAAAGATGTATCATGATATAAAAGAAATATACTGGTGGCCGGGAATGAAAAAGGGTGTAGCAGAATTTGTAGCACAATGTCCTAACTGTCAACAAGTAAAGGCCGAACATCAGAAACCCAACAGATTAACTCAGGATATAGCAGTGCCTATATGGAAATGGGAAGCGATAAACATGGACTTTGTGACGGGAGTACCCCGTACTAGGCGCAAATTTGATTCTATTTGGGTCATTATCGACATTTTAACAAAGAAAGCTCATTTCTTACCAGTCAGGACTACCTTCTCCGCCGAGGACTATGTTGAGATGTATATTAAGGAGATAGGCCAAATTCATGGTGTCCACGCCTCTATTATTTATGATAGAGAAACATAGTTCCAGCTAGATTGTGGCAGTCATTGAAGAAAGGATTAGAGACACTGGTTAATTTAAGTACAACATTCCATCCTCAAATAGACGGTCAGGCAGAATGCACGACTCATACGCTCGAGGATATGTTACGAGCATGTGTGTTAGATTTTGGAGGAAGTTGGGATGAACATTTACCCCTTATCGAATTTCCATACAATAATAGTTACCACTCTGCAATTCAGATGGCGCCTTATGAGGCCTTATACGGGCAAAAGTGCAGATCCCCTATCGGGTGGTTTGAAGTAGGGGAGTCAGAGTTAGTAGGACCTGATATGATTCACCAGTCAGAATAAAAGGTCAAACTCATCAAAGAGTGCTTGTTAATAGCCTAGAGTCGCCAGAATTCTTATTCTGATGTGCCTTGTAGAGATTTGGAACTCAAGGTTGACTATTGGGTATTTCTCAAGGTCTCACCCATGAAGGGCGTGATGAGGTTCGGCAAGAAGGGAAAGCTTAGGCCTAGATTTATTGGCCCATATCGAATTCTCCGGAGAATAGGCCGAGTAGCATATAAACTAGAACTACCTCCAGAGCTAGAATCTGTCCATCCAGTCTTTCACGTGTCAATGCTGCAGAGTGCATAGGAGATTAATCCCGAGTGGTGGCAGTTGAGGATGTTCAGATCACTGAGGAGCTATCTTACAAAGAAGCTCCAGTTGCCGTACTAGAATTGGCAGGTTCACAGGTTAAGAACTAAAGATGTAGCCTCCATTAAGGTATTATGAAGGAACAGGAATAAAGAAGAGATGACTTGGGAAGCTGAGGATGACATGAGGTCTAGATATCCTCACTTGTTCCAAGATTGATCCAGATTATGCAGTTAAAGGTGATGTTGTTATTCATTTATTATTTTACTACTTTTGTTATCGGTACTATTAACTAGCTACCTTTTTGTGATGAAATAGCTGTTTATAGCCTCCTGCGAGGTGCCTATGTTGGGCTTTTCTGCATTTCAGGTTTCAGGATAGTCCATGTTATAGGGGAAACTCTGCTGAAATTTTTCTAAATCTTGGCTAAGAAGGTTAACCTTACAAAACTAGAGAATGACATTCGAGGAAGAATGTTCCTAAGAGGGGGAGGATGTTACACCCCGTAAAATTTCAATGATTAGTAAGCATACGCATGGACTTATGACGAGTAAGAAAAGCTTGACGCGTATAGAAAAAACCTCAGAAGCAGGGTCGGGTGAGGCTAGGCCGCGAGGGGCCATCGCGGGTGCCAGGAATTGGGGCGCAATGGGAGGCGCAGTGTGGGGCATGCTGGCGTGATGGCTGGCACGGGGCCTCCCTACCACTGACCTCAAGTATATATACACCCCTTAGCTTAAATCTTAATTCATGTTCAAATATCCTCTCGGCCAAAAGTGAAGGAATATGTAGGTTTTATTGGTTTTTTGACCGATTATGCTACCAAATGCCCCCCAATCTCAAATTAACTTCAGGTAACGAGTTCTAGGCCTATGCGAAGCATTACTACGAAGTTATATCTCAAACATTCACTTGGAAAATCGGAACTCTACCCAGTAAAATTTGTCAGAATTGCTCCAAATTGATTCCTACTCAATCACTGGCATTAGGTATGCATTTCTCCCTTCTGAACTCTCAGGAAATTAGATTTTCGGCTGAGTTATTCGAAGTTGGGGTATAGTAAATTCTATTATAAAATGTTATCAATATTTTATCAAGTTTAGTATTGAAACTAGTTCTATTCTCTCAGTATAAAGGTCACAGTTGGAAAGAATTGCCGATTACAAGTTAAACCTCGCCAGTTAAATCAGAAATCAACATTCGAGGTATGTTAAGGCAATTTCCTTCAACAAGTTATTCCTAGCATGTTGTAATATGACCTAGACTCCTATAAGAACACTAGAAGCATGATTGTTGTGGTTAGCTGCTATTATTAGTCTGAGATTGGTGTTGCCTGTTTAGATTGGGATTGACCCTACCCTGTATAGCTTTCCATGACTAACCCCAGGGTTACTAGCTGTTTCAATGCCTATAAGGCTATATGAAGTTGCTACAAGGAGCGATATGCCATCCCAAGGGACATATTAGAGTCCATTCTATGGATGGACTATTATCTTTATGTCGTATCTGCATCACTGACCCTTGTCGAGCCTGGTGCCCAGGGTGCAGTTATCAAGAGTCCATCGGACTCAGAAATAGCTATAGATCAGGAGTCAAGCGAGCTTAGTTGTAGACCCAGAGGACCGGTAGGATGACTATAGTTACCTGTTGACTCATTTTGACCTAATTAGGGGTATATAGATTAAAGTGAACTCTCCAAGGCTTATAGGTGCACCGGACGGGTTACTCTGTGCTGGTTGTACCTTTCGGGCTTATGGGGCCCAAGTAAAGTTCTTGTTTGCACTATTTATTATTAGTTGTACAGTAGGCTATAAGGTTATTTCAGGTTAACTCTCTATCCCTCCTATTGAATTGTTCAATTTCATTGTCGACATTATTCAATTATTTTCTTTTATTGTTTTACATATTTGGTACATATCGTATTGACGCCCATCTTTGGGGAACTGCATTACTTGCCTGCAGGTACAATTAGATTCAGCTCAGGACCTCCCTAGTCAGCAGCCGAGTCAACAGTCTGATAACTCCTTTTTGCCTCAGAGTCTCTAGTTAGAAGGTTTGTTCTTTTTTTGTACGATTTATGGGTAGGTCGGGGCCCTGTACCGACCAGTATTCCACTTTTAGAGGCTTGCATGATACAAATTAGTATTAGTTGTTTTGTTGGTCATGCGGGCCCTATGTAAGTTTTCCTTTGCGTGATGGCTATGTGGGGCCTAGTGTAGCTATTAGTTAGCAGTCTTGTCGGCTATAGTATAGTTTTGATTGCTTGTTTTCATTATGAGATAGCTAGATAGCATGGTGGTCTTGTCGGCCCGCATAGGATCCCTTGGTACTGCTTGTTGTTGGTTAGCTGTTTTCTCTTATAGGTAGCTATGCGGCCTTGTCGATCGGGGGCTGTATTTACAGTCGATATATAGCTCATTGTTGTCTTGATTTGAAGAGTAGGCATACACCAGAGGTGCATAAGCTCCGCCAGGTCAGTTCAGATCCCAGTGTGGCACCAGGTGCCAATCATGCCTTCTAAGGTGGGGCGTGATAGCCAACTTGTATTTCAACTAAACAAGGTTGAAGGGTATATCCCTATCCTCAACAACAACTTCTATCCTCTCACCAATGGGTTCAAGGGTCTTTGAATTCCTTTTTTATATTTACCTTTAACCCTTTCGATTCCCTTTCCCAAGTTTAATCAAAAGCCAACATATTTACTTACAAGGTGATCAGTCTAGTAAATAAGCAATTATAACAAGTAAATATAAACAACCATTAAAGAAGAATAGATACTAGAATAGATCATTCTTACAAACTTCAACCATCCACCATGGCCAAAACCCTAGAGTATGAGTTTATCCACTCATAGACAAGTGGAAAACAAAGACTTAATCATCATCATTTAGAATAAAATGATAAAGAAGAGAAGAAACCTAAGTAGAAACTTTTCTCTCCTTTCAATCTGCGTTACCACCCTAAAAAAAATGAGATATGTAATGTAAAAGTGATCCCAAGATTGCTAACAAATGACCTAGAGGCTATATTTATCATTGAGCCTTCAAATGATGCTTCTTCCCTCAAGTACTTAGCTTTAAAATCAACAAATTTTATCCCGAGATGGGTGTGGCGCCGCCCACTCCATAGCCCCAAGTTGGGCTCAAGTTTCCTCTAACGTTTAGCTTCGGGCGCCCAATCCCATCCATCGCACCAAGGAGTTAGCCAAATTTCAATACTTCTAGATCATCCGGGCGCATCGCGCCAATCATAGCCCTCGAGTGTTAGTCAAATTTCTTGGCTCTAGAACCTCTTTGGCGCCCAGCCCCATCCATAACACTAGAGTTTTTTGAGAAATTTCTCTAAGTTTGGGATGCTTCTGGGCTCTACGCCATCCATATCACCAACGCATTGAGTGAGTTATATTTTGAAGTTTTGGGCCTGGCGCCAGCCATAGCGCCAACTTTGGTGCAAAATTTTCTAAAGTTTAGGACCTGGCGCCCGAAGCCAGCCATAGCCACAGGTCTTTCTTCTCCTCCTTTCAAATCTTCATTCCTTGGGCTAATTTGGGTCCTTTTTCCTTAGTTTCCTCAAAACATCTCAAATCATTTGTTAGCTTACAAAACATACAAACATATGAATTTATACATTTCCTAAGGATTATGAGCTCAAAACAAGGTAAAAGATGGGCAAAAACATGGCGAATGGCCATAGAAATATGCCCAACATCACCACCCCACACTTAAACCATTGTTCGTCCTCGAACAATCCTTAGTTACATACGTAAACTCATAGTTTACCACCCCACTTGGTAGCTCTATCAATTCACACTCAAACAGCTAGCATAGAGAGTAAGATTAAGTGGTTCATCAAGATACATCAATTCACACCAAGCACAACTAGAGTTCTCACAAACAAAACTACAAAACCTCTAAAACTAACTCATTTTTTTCAAAACAGGGCCAACATGATCAAGCATAAAATATGCAACAAATAGTACGCCAACTTAGACATCTTGTGCCCCTCATTTTTAGTGATGTTCCTCTCTAAGATTATCAATGCAAACAAATGGAACATAGAAAGCAAGGCACCCTCACGCTCACAAATGATGCAATGCACATATGTCACATACCATAATCTTGCCCTTCATGTATATTTAGACTACTTAGTTGTTTGAAGAGATTTGAATTAGAAAGACTTTTCTTGGTTGTAATGTCGGCTAAGGGACGAGTAAGAATGATATTTCTTTTATAGTGACTACCGCCCTAAGCACTTTTAAGACATTTTTCATTGTTCTTGTCCACCACCTTTTGCTTGTTTGTTCACCTTTCAACTAACTCATCCTTTATCTTTTATTCTCATGCCCTTTTTTCACTACTTGAATGATAGTATCTGCTTATAGAATCAATAAAGATTTCGTAATTAAAGTTCTATCTTCCATTGTTCTAGCAGCAAATAAACAACACAATTTTGTGGGCGCCCATTCTTCCTATTTTTTCTTCTTACCATAATTTTTCTTTTCCCTTAACATTATGCTTCAGTGGACCTTCACTTTCAAGTCTCAAAGTGCCTAGACTACTTTGGATCAATAAATCTGAGGTCTCACAAAAAAAATAGATTAAGCTACTTTCACGGCTAAGAAAGAATAAGGCTTATGGCTCAAAAGGGGTTAACTAGGGATAATATGTCGGGAAGGTAAAACAAAGATGGAAAATTATGGCTCTTTCAAACAAATGCCTTGATTATGTCCTGACCCCCTAACAACTAGCTATCCTATGTACACTAAGTCAAGTTCTAGATGCCACAATATGTACAAATAAGGCAATTTAGCTTACCTCTCATGGCAATCAATAATCTAGTCAGTTTTCTACATCTACACATTCACACAATCATATTGAATGACATTTTTCATTATTAAGCCCTTAAAATCATCTTGAGTCAAATTAAAGAGATATATGTGTCTCTCATGCATTCCTCACTTATGCATTCAAGATGACCACTTTATTAACTCTAGCTTAGCCACTAAGTAGAATGTCAATAAGCACACAAGTGAATGATGTACGACTCAATCCTAAAAAATAAATAAACCATGACTAATTTCCCTTAAGACAGTCGTCATCCATCTATCATAGGGAAGGGTCACTACTCTAAGATGACAAAAAAGAAAAAATTGACACTAAAATAAAGTAAACAACATTCTACTTAAGACAAACAATAGTCACTACATCACAAAGCATCCTCCAATTATCATCAACAATATTAGATATTACAAAACAGGCCTAAAAAATCATAGAGCTACTACCACGGGGACTGGCAACTCATGCTACAACTATGAATTTAACAAAGATAGAATAAACAAGAACTCTTTTCTCCACCCCACACTTAAACGGTGGACAAACAAATATCACAAGTAGGTGTAGGTAGAGAGAAATAGCTTCCTGGGCTACTAAGCACAATCATCGTCATCATCAAGACTGTAATCCTGATTATGATCCTCATCCTTATCATCCTCTCCATCAACTTGCATGACCCCTGTAGTAGCATCCTCCTCCTCATTCATGTCCAAATAATCAACTTCATCAGTTAGCACCGTGGCCTCATCATCATCCAAGGGCTCCTCAAAGGCTGGGCCCACTCGGTACATAAACACAAGACTCTCCGTGAGTGGGTACCTCACCTCGAGGGCTGACATCTCCTCGTTTGTTGTAGGTCAACCTACTAACCTCTGCTGCAAATCTAGCATCCTAAATATGCGACCTTGCCATCTTTCATCATGAGCATGAGGATCAGCTATAGTGAGGAATGGATATATGGAAGTGAGGGTCTTCTTCACTGTCACGACCCGAGAGTACACCCACATCATAGACACGGGACAAAAAGTCCCGAGAGACCCCAAGTCAACCCATAGCGTGAGCATAAAACCAATTCATTCATATACAATGGAAAACTTAACTTATCAGTCATAAACTAACTGAAAAACATATCATGGATTTGTAAGGAACGACAAACCGAAATACAATCATCACTAACAAAAATCTACACATAAGTCTGAAAGCCTCTAATCATAAAAGACGGGTTGAAGGGACAAGACCCCAACTAACCCAAACAGTTTGAAAACATAAGATAAACAAGTTCTGAACAAGAAGCCCTCGGATCATGAG
This sequence comes from Datura wrightii, assembly GCA_035772735.1. NCBI lineage: Eukaryota > Viridiplantae > Streptophyta > Magnoliopsida > Solanales > Solanaceae > Datura > Datura wrightii. The sequence goes on from JASDFA010000006.1 coordinate 35,683,300, forward strand.
GACTCACCACTGGAGATTTAGCGAAACTGAGCATAAACTAGGGATGATGTTGAGCCTGTGAACCAAATCATGAAAATATATGGGTTAGTACTCGGAAAGTACTGAGTATGTAAGGTATGCAAAAAAGTTCTTAAAAACATAAAATTTATAGGAGTGGGGACATCATGATCATAAAACTGAAATCGTAAGTATATCGTAAGGCTCAATATTTTCAAAAAATATTCATAAACCCATCAAAGTCATAACATGCGGGGAAAAACATTTCATAAATCATAACTTAAGCCAAAAGAACATAACCATGCATAATTCAAAATCATGAGGAACAATGGAGATTTCTACAACCGATATACTCCATATGAGCACACATGGAGCCCGACCTATAAACCTATTCAGGAGGTCGTTCATACCTTGACAAGGGTATGAACCATAAAAGGCGTGATATCACTCGTGAAGGCCTCATAGGACATAGGGGACAGTCACTGAGGAGGCCCCAAACATAATCTACGGTGGCACGTAGTTCTTAGATTCGGGGCGTGACCTAGGCCCTGAACCTACTCGGCGTTGAGTACTACTCCCAAAACATGCAACATGCTCATAGAAATTCATACATGACATGCATGGCTAGTTAAATCATGAGAATCTTAACATGCTTGAGAATTTGTAATACTAGCCATGGGATTGGACCTGTGAGTCGGCCAAAATTATAGTTCATAAATCATAAGCGATATGTGGGCATTTCCCATAGTTTCAATCATACATGAAATGCTCAAATTTATAGGAAACATGATCATAATAACATGAGTAGTTGAAGACTTGAAGACATGCTTAAAATTTAAGAAAATTCGTATTATTCTTGCGGAATCATCATGACCATGAACTTTACAAAAAACATTCCTCATAATTGGGCATCTGTACTTGTAGAGCTTAGATCGTGAAATATTGAATAAACAAGTGATATCAACCCAAATAATTTGAAATTCATAAGTTAGGCATACTACAACAAGCTCATTCTAATTTTTAAAGAATCATGCAATTTGATAAAGACCCAAAAAGTTTTGGTAACTTCACATATAGAATTAGGGAGAAATTGGGTGTGGGTAGGGACTAAACTACCCATTCAAAACCCCACATACCTAGAAATTTTGTGATTTCCTACTCCCTTGAAGAACCTAAGTGAAAACTTGAGAACTTGAAGAAAATGGCTTGAAAGCATTCCTACTCCCTTCTCTTACACTTGAAATTACTAAAATGAACTTAACAGGAGTTTTCATCGCTTAAAGACCCTGTTTTGACCTCAAAACGACGTGGTTTAGTGCCCAAAAGCATAGAAAAATCGAAATTGCTCTTACATGAATTTCCTTGAAAAGCAGTTTTGGTCCCGACCATGAGTCGTACCATCAAGTCACGACTCGTGGTTACCTCTCATCGTCACTTCACCCCTTTTCCAAACTTTCTGAATTTGGCCACGACTGGTAACCCAAAACTCATACCACCATCCTACAGGTCGTATTTTCAACCATGGTACTATCCACCCAAACCATTACAACTTAACCAAAACTCCTCACCACGACTCGTTGCTTCATCCTACGAGTTGTATCATAACCCGTGATGACTCACTCTGGCACAACTGAGATATTTACCATGACTCCTAGACATGAGCCATACCATCTCACCACGATTTGTAGGACTACCCGTGACACAACCTCAGGCACCCGGTTTCCTCATGACTCGTGTCACGAGTCGTAGGTCCTCACCATGACTTGTATCTCGAGTTGTACTGGTGCAAAATTCCAGGTTTTCTACAGTTTTTGACTTAAACTCTCGGATCTATTCATAGGCCCTTCCAGAGTGTTACATTCACCTTCGTAACTTCCATCATCTTGCCTTCAAGGTGCCTGCTAGAGGTAGACGAAGGTCTGCCTCCTCCTCCTCAATGCTTGCCTCTCGTAAAAACTGGGTTAAGAGACTTCCATAACAATATTTTCACTACATTATCCCTCGATCTCCTCATATTATCCCGAAGCAGTGAATCAAAGTTGATTGGTATCCCTTTCATAAGCACGTATACCATTAGAACCCACTCTCTACTGACGGCCGACATGTGTGTCCCAAGGAGAAACACGACACAAAACAACTTCACCAAAACTTTCACCTCCTTGTTCAAGTAGGAGAACACAAGTGTGGAGTGAGTGCCCTTGTGGTCCCTTACCCAACGGGTGAATGAGTGCTCACCATATAGAGTGTGACGGATGTCGCGGTAAGGAGGCCTCTCAAGCAAGATAAAGTACTCTGAAGGGTCTACCTCAGGTGTGCCAAGGAAAGCATTGAACCTCTTGTAAGTAAAACGCACCACCTGCCTTCTCAACTTAACCTTGGTGCTTTCTCCAAATGACGTGTCCCAGTTTGTATAGAACTCCCTCACCAATGTGAGATTGCACTCCTGCAGCTCAGCAAAGATGTAGCCAACTCCGAACTCGTAGACCTTATCCTAGATGGTCGAGAACCAAACATATGGAAGCCCTCATCAATCCAATTTTCAGGAGCATACTTGGCCTCCTTTTGTGTGTTTAACCAGGTAAGTCCATGATGCTCTATAGACTTTGCTCCAAATCATCTAGCAGGGCCAGCCTTGGCTACTAATGAACTAGCTCCCTTTGTTCCTTTTTGGAGCCTCTTGAGGCTAGGGCTAAAGATTACCACTTCCTTTCCCTTTGATTCCATGACACCTGCTAATAAAAAATCAAGAACTTTACAAGAGTAGTTCGTTAAACAAGGCTAACTAATTAAGTGATAAAAGTGCAAAATTGACCCCACACTTAATTCGCTAACATACTGGTGAGGCTTTGTCCAATAGGGTACTCAAGACTTCCCCCGTCATCATTCAATCTCAACAATCCTAATTCATTCACTCACTCTACACTACAACCAAGATCATGAATTTTTTTAAATCTCCCCTAATGTTTCGCTTTTCAAGAATGCCTCACTTTGGCCATCCCTCTCACTTTCAATCCTTCAATTCATAATTCAAGTAACACATACATGGAAGTAGCTATATTCAATTCATTTAATGAAAAGCAATCAATTTACTACCATTCATAATGAATTAATATGAGTTATTAACAACCCAAGATTCTTCCTATTAAAGAATTTAAAAACTATATACTTTCTCTCTCTTCAATCAATGCATCTTCCCACCAAATTTATGAAATTCAATTCACCATCCTCATTCATTACCCACAACTTCGAATCACCATATGCAACCAAAAATAATTAAACCAATAAGGATAACACATTATCATGGAAGAATTTAAGAAATTAAAGCTCATGAAACCCACAATATGAAACTTCAGTTTTTTATAAACAATGGTGACTTGGGTCTTTAATCTTGGGAAAGAAGGGTGTGGGAGCATGCTTTAAACATTACCCAAGAGAGAAGAGAAATACTTACTTGAGTTGGAGAGAGAAACTTCACCAAAACATGGAGAAGACAACAATGGAGGGGAAAGGGAAGGGAGTTACGGGTTAGTGAGGGAGAGGAGAGAGAATTTTTGGCTTTTTATTTTTCAACTTTTTAATGAAAAAGGATGAAGGGGAGCTTTAAAAAAAGGTGTGGGGCATATAGTTTTGGTAATTTTAAGGGCTTTGGGTCAATATTGACCCATTTGACCAAAGAATTTTTGATCATAACACCCCTGGCATGCTGCCCCCTCCAGAGCCCCACATACTTAGAAAAATATTTTCTTCAAGGACTGGGGTTGGCGCGGTGCACCACCAATAGCACCAACCTGACAGATTTTTTTCTTTTGGAGTTTAACACCTAGCGCCCCAGACCAGGTATCTCAACCCATACTTAAACTTTTTCAGCTTATTTTCCCAACTCTTTTTGCCTCCAAAGCTCTATTCGTCTCTACAAAACAAAGAAAAAATGTAAAAGATGTTAGAAAGATTGATTGCCTCCTACCAAGTGCCTTAGTTATAGTCGCGACACGATATTCATGGATTGCCTTCTATGCAACGCCTGATTTAACATCTTGGCACAACCATGGTCACTTTCAACTTCTTCATTTTAGTGAAACATTAACAAAACTGACTATCTAACTCTCATGCCGTACACACTATTCAACTAACTGATTGTAGACTCTAGGCTCTATCGTCGGCTTAACTGTGAAGTCCTCACAGTGAGGAGGCATCTTTTCTACTCTAAACACCTCAAAAATTTCCTCCTGACCATCCACCCTCATTGACATCTTTCCCGACTTTACCTGTATCACAACATTGATGGTGGCTAAAAAACCTCTCCCCAAAATGAGGGAAACTGCTGCATTTACTTCATAATCTAGGATTACAAAGTCCACTGATGGGATGAAAAGTCCTACCTTTATCAAGATGTCCTCTATTATTCCATTAGGATAGGTAAGAGATCGGTCTGCAAGCTGCAAAGTCACTGTGGTAGGACATGGTTCACCTAAACCCAAAGTTCTGAATAGAGATACAGGCATCAGATTAGTTCTTGCACCCAAGTCACACAATGTAGAACCTACTTCCTTATTTCCAATCATCACTTTAAGGGTGAAGCTCCTAGGTTCCTTTAGCTTTTTAGGAATTTTGTTTTAAACCTGAGAAATGCACTCTTCTGTAAGAGCCACAGTTTTAAACTTTGTAAACCTCCTCTTATTGGCCAAAATATTCTTCAGGTACTTGGCATACTTCAGAACTTCCTATAAAAGCTTCACCAATGATAAGTTAACATGTACCTGTTTCAACACATCAAGAAATTTGTGGCAGGCTGAGTCCTCCTTCTGCTTCTTAAATCTTTATGGAAATGGGGGCAGTGGTCTGGCTACGACAACTTTTGTTTGTGAGTTGCTTGACTCATCGACCTCACTCTTGGACTTCACAACCTTCTCATCATCAACTTTCTTTTCTCTAGGGATCACCTCACCCGGCTCTTTACCACTTCGCAAAGAGATTGCAAGACGGATGCGATGGGAAGAAGTGGTATTTGGAAGTGTTGCTGACCTAACATTTAGGTTTCGGCATAACAAAGCTTGCACTGTCTTTTCGCCCTTAGGCACACAACGTGCCATTGGTAATGGCTCACATTTTCCTTAGGGTTCTTCTCGGTGTGACTCGAAAGTGCCCCTTGTGGTCTGTTAGTTTACTGCAGGGAAATTTTGCCATTTGTCTCTCAAGATCATGGATGGACTTCTGCATCTCATTAACCACCTGATTTTGTTGAACCATCCGCTGCTTCATTGTCTCCTCAAGAAAACTGCTCAGCTGCTGGCCCTGAGGCCTTAGATAGGTGCTTTGAGGCCTTTGGAAATTTTGATTCCCTCTCCATGAGGGATTAGCTGCATTCCTGTGCCCCTAATTTTAGCTATTACCTGTAAAACCTCCACTATGACCTTGTTTTCCCACAAAATATACAGATTTAGGGTTTAATGGACAACCTGAATATGTGTGGCCTTCTCTACATGTTAACATGATGGTGGTGGATTCTGAACCTGATTTACCTACTGTACATGGCTTCCTGCTGGTGTGGTCACAAGCTTGCTAATTACATTCACCACCTGGGTAATATCTACTCTAATTACCGCAGAACCATCTACCTCGGGCTTCCCTGGCACCTTAGTTGCTGTGAGTCCTCTACCTGAGTCTTGATAATCCTGACTCCCTGCTGACATGAGGTTCAAACGAGCCTTTATTTCATTATAGCCTTTGGACAAGATCTAACCTTGTGCTGTAGCATCAAATAAGATCTTTGCCTTGGGCTTTAAAACCTCTATAAAGTTGTGCCCAATTATGTCCTTAGGATGCATGTGGTGCGGATAATCTCTCAAAAAGCCCTTGTAATGTTCCCATTCTTGAGCTAAGGTTTCACCATCATTCCACACAAACCCGAAGATCTTCCCTCCCAACTCCTTGGTTCTCCTCAAAGAGAAAAACCTGTTGATGAACTTGTCAAAAAGATCCTCTCACGTGGTGATGGAACCTATTGGATCATTTTAAATCCACTCCTTGGATTCACCATTTAGCGAGAACGAAAACAATGTCAGTTTAACATATTCATCTGACACATTCTGGTAGTAAATATTCTCACTCAGCTCCATGAACGTCATCAGATGCCTATGGGGATCCTCCTGCAGCTTACCCTGATATTGGAAAGTGTTTTGCACCAACCACATGGTCTATTCCTTTAACTTAAAGTTTCCAGTGATGTCCGGCTTGACAATTAGCCACTCATAGGCAAGCGCAAAACAAAGATAATTATCATCATTCAGAATAAAATGATAAAGAAGATAAGAAACCCAGGTAGAAACTTTTATCTCCTTCCAAGAGGCGTTACCTCAACGAAATAAGATACGCAATGTAAAAAAGATTCCAAGATTGATAACAAATGACCTAGAGGATATATTTATAGTTGAGCCTTCAAATGATGATTCTACCCTCAAGTACTTGTCTTTAAAATTAGCAAATTTCATTCTGGAATGGGTCTGTCACGCCACCCCCTCCATAGCCCCAAGTTGGGCTCAAGTTTCCTATGAAGTTTAGCTCCGGGTACCCAGCCCTATCCACACCAAGGAGTTAGCCAAATTTCAACACTTATGGATCATCCAGGCGCCCTGCGCCATTGATAGCCTCCGAGTGTTAGTCAAAATTCTTGGCTCTAGAACCTCTCTGGCGCCAAGCCCCATCATAGCACCAAATTTTTTTGGGAAATTTCTCTAAGTTTGAGATGCTTCTGGGACTCAACACCATCTATCTCGCGAAGGTTTTGAGTGATTTATGTTATGAAGTTTTGGGCCTGGAGCCCGACACCAGCTATAGCCCTTGTTTTGGTGCACAATTCTCTAAAGGTTGGGACTTGACATCTGGCACCAGCCATAGCCCCAAGTCATTCTTCTCATCCTTTCAATCTTCACACCATGGGGTAATTTGGGTCCTTTATCCTTGGTTTCCTACTCAAAACATCTCAAATTATTTGTTAGCTTACAAAACACACAAACACATGAATTTATGTATTTCTTAAGGATTATAAACTCAAAACAAGGTAAAAGATGGGCAAAACATGGAAAATGGGCATAGAAGTATGCCCAATATCAATCAGCCTCTAAATCATATTAATATTTATAGAATGAGGATTAAGGGGTTAAGTAGTGAATAGGCTCTCAAGGATATCTTATATTTCTTGCTGGGTAGCTAGAGATAGAATAACTAATTATTTATAATCTAGTGCTACCAATTCGGATTAATGCTTGAAAGCTTAATAACTGCTGTAAAGATTTTATGTATATATATATTTTTTAAAAGAATAACGAGAAAGTGGGCTAATATGTAGAAAGAAAATTATTGACTTCTGATAAAGCTAAGTGGACTAAACTATTTAAGGGAAAATTCTATTTGAAGTGATCTAAAAAAATTTTACCATTAAAATTGTTATACCCCGTAAAATTCCCGCCACCTAGACGACCTATTCACACGTTGGTTAAGCACATATGAAGGCCATACGTGCTGTAGAAAGGCCCGGGAAAAAGATCGGACGAGAAACCCGTCGAACCATCGTGGGAGGAGCCGAGGCAGAGCCCCTCCGCGATGGCAGCGTGTCACGGAGGTGAGGCCTCCGCGATGGCTCCGTGACACGTTGCCCAGGTTCAGGCTCAAGTATATAAGCCCCACTTCGGTTTAATTTCATTTTAAATCAAAGGAAATTCCAGAAAACAGAGGGCAAACGTAGAGAGAAAGGAGAAAAGAAGAAATTATATAATTTTCGTCCGATTATGCTGCTAAACGCTGCCCAAACTCAAATTAATCCTAGATACTGAGGTATTTAGCAGCAGAGAGCATTCCTACGGATTCAGTTTCGTAAAATATGGCCGATGAATCGTCGAGCCACCGAGCTAAGGTAAGTGGAATTGCTCTAAATTAGTGTCTATGCGTTCCTAGCTGTGAAGTGAATATTTCTCCCTTCTGGACCTCTAAAAAATAGCGAGTTTCTGGCCGTCTTTCGATAAGCCTAAGTTTAGGCTATAAACTATATCGAAAGTGACGTTACCTTTTGAAATAAAGTTGTATTTAGTATTGATTGATATGTTTATGAATGCAGTTGGGAGAAAACAGTTAAAGTACCGGCCGAGCTTCGCCCGACAGATGAATAGTTCAAGGATAAGGTACGTAAAGCTCGTTCCATCGGCAAGTTAAGTAATATTGAGACAGTATAGTAATTCACAGGTCAGTAGAATGTTTAGAAGTTAAGTATTGCGTTATTGTGAATGTTGATACAGTATTAGAAGTATTAAATTACAACTTGTGTAAGACTTACTAGTACGATATAGATTTCAGCATAAGTGTTACAAACTGCACAGCATGCTCAGTATGTGATGTAATACGAAATGTTAAGATATTGTTGTATTCAGTTGAAACCCCGCAAAGCAATGCGGTATCCGTAAGGCACTTCAGAAAAAGAACAGTAGGCTAAAATGAAGTTTAGAAAGCATGTTAGGAATAGGAAATCATGTTAATACAGAAACTCAGTAAACAACCTAGTTTTAGCCGAAACACTATTTTGTATAGCATTTTCCCCAGTACAGTTTGGCAACAGGCCATATTTATATATATACATTTACCAGCCTCAGCATGTATTAAATACGTACAGATTTCTATTACTAGTCCAGCATGTAATATATACGATACCTTACCCCTGTTAGCCTCAACATGTGAGATACGCAGATAGCATGACTAGTTGAGACTATTGTATTTTTTGGGGTTGGATTACCCAGCATCCATGACCGCCACAGGGTTAATAGCTGTATCGACTCATCCGCCAGAGGACGAGGACATGTCACTCTATGGAGTGGTATGCCGTCCCGCAAGGGGACGAAGATGGGATGCCAGTTTCCCCATATTGTGCCTTGGTCGGCCCTTATACACCCCCGTCGAGCGGGTACGCCCGGGGTGTTGATTAGGAGTCCTTCGGACTCAGGTACAATTATAGTCAGGGGCTCAGCGAGCCCAAGTGCATACCCAGGGGACCGGCAGGATGCACACAGCCATTATAGGAGATGGGATGACCGGGGTAGGGGTGTAGATTTTGTGCTGATTGTACCTCCCGGCTTATGGGGGCCGGGTAAGGTTTGTGTATGCTATGTATGTTATGATATGTTACACTGTGTTACAGTAGATACGAGTAGATCGACAGTAGAACGATCAATCCTCAGGTATGACTCCTACTCCTTCCAGTATGATTAAGAGAAGGTATGACTTACATTATCAGACAGTTAAGCTATTCCTTATACTTCAGTTTCATCAGTTATATTATTGCTTTCAGATTTTGCTTTCAGTTACTGCTTTACATACTCAGTACCAGCGGTACTGACGCCCGGTGGGGTGCTGCATTACTTGCCTGCAGGTACTCATAGACGAGCAGGCGATGCTACGTGATTCCTGTCAGCGATCGAGTATTCAGCTCCTGTCATCCGGAGACTGAATTCCAGAGGTGTATTTCAGTTCCTTTTTGTTGTATAGTACGGGTAGGTCGGGGCCCTGTCCCGATCATTTCTATTGCTATTCCTAGAGGCTTGCAGTCTGTATATTTCCCTGTGGTCAGTTGAGCCGGTCGTGTGACGCCGTGCAGTTGTTAGCTGTTAGTACTCTTGCTTCTTTTATGTTGGCCGTGTGGGGCCATAAGTTTGACAGTAGTGGTGACCTTGCCGGTCACGTAGCCTTCTAGTATTTGATTGCTGAATGCAGATAACTAGACAGCATGGTGGCCTTGTCGGCCCGCATAGGCTTCCCTATAGTTGCTTGTTCTGGTCAGCTGTTATTACAGGTACAGGAGGCTATAGGCCAATGGGCCGGGGGCTGTGTTTACAGCCGTTATATAGCCCTTTGTTTCCAGAAATGTGAATTAGAGCCAGCCAGGCACCAGATGTGCCTAGGCTTAGCAGCCCAGTAGTTCAGGTCCTGGTAGGGCACCAGGTGCCAGTCATACCCCCCAAGGCGGGGCGTGACAAACTTGGTATCAGAGCAGGTCGTATCCCAGGGAGTCTGCAAGCCGTGCTAAGTAGAGTCTTGTCTATGAATGTGTTGTGCACCACATACTATAGGCAGGAGGCTGCGATGCATGATATGATGGTTATCCTTCTTTCTCAGTCAGTCGTGCTTTAGAGCGGTACAGTATAGGGTTGAGTCCCTAAAAACTTACCGTATTCTTTGATTACAGATACAAAGGCAGATCAACATTTCCCTATCACAGGCAGAAGATCAGAGATAGCAACAGAAGAGAACATCAGTCAGTTACATGATAACTACAGCAGCAGGAGGGGGTATCAGAGACCTCCCAGCGTGATACCTTTATTGGCATTATTCCCAGTATACATTGATAACGTCAGAATAGGAAGTCAGAAGTATAGTGTACATATGAGTTGATTTACTTATTAGCTATATAAGATCTGATTATGATTACAGATAAGGTCAGACCACCAGGTAAGTACAAGAAACAGAAAAAAATGCAGGAATCCCAAATACATCTTTTTGGATATGGTACAGTTAAATGCTTTTATTTGTTGCAATAAGAAAAGGGCTATTCCAACCTCTTGGTTTTGATGCCAGTATAGTAAAGGGGCATAAGACTTGAGATGGGGTTGCCGAATCCAGCGGTAAGTAAAGATGGGCTGATTGATCCTAGTAAGTATTAGAAAGTGTAAAGAGCCCCTAAGATTACGTAAGTTGTGCAGACCCTTATGACAATAAGCCAGTAGAGAAAGTAAGACCGTTAGCTTACCCGAAGCAGGGGTAAAAGACCTGTTAGTAATAAATGCTGGGTAATAGTCAAGTTCGGGTCAGAAAAAGGCCAAGTCCATTACATATGTTAACAGATAGTAAGACAAAGACATACCTGTAAGATTATAGTCATGCTCTAGTTGTGACATCGAAAGATATAGAGGTCATGTGAATCAGATGGGCTTAAATATACGCCAGAAGAAGTATAGGCCGAGGCTTGATCAGTAATCTCATTAGCAATGAAAGGTAGGTACCTTGAACCCCAGAATTCAGTTTAAGTAAGATAAGGTGAAGAAGCAGGAATGTCAGATCCTGTGGGGAAATTAGAATTACCCCGGATTGATAAAATACCGTATTAAGGATTAAGCCTTGGGCTGACAGTAGGATTGCGGTTCAGAATACCGCAGCATGTCCCCTATGGAAAAGTTAAGAAATTACCGATACAGCAATTCTAATCTAGTGTAGCCTAGAGATAAGGCCCAGCAGACAGTTATGGGCTCTCAATATATGCCTAGTAAGGCTACAGGATTCGAACGTCGACCCCCACATCGCAAGAGTGGCGGAATTTCAAACAACAGACAATAACTAGAATGTTTATGTTGTTACTTTCAGAATGGGGTGACAATGCAATGAAATGATAAGTCAGGGCAGGATATATTAGGCCGTAGAAGAAATGTATCATGTACGATGTGAGACTCAGCAGAACCTGTCAGAGATTATGAATTACCGTAGAAATCAGTACATATTGTACGTAGCTAGCGATATATATGTATACACATCATAGATATGTTGTGAGTGGTTGCCTATAAGGGCTACAATCACAGATGCTGATTAGTAATAGAAAGCCTATACAAATTGCATTGCAGGACAAAAAAAAAAGAGAAGAAAGAGAGAGAAGAGAGAAAGAAAAGAAGAAGAGAAAGGGCGGATTAAGTGTAAGTTAAGTATGAAGTCATAGAAACTATCTCAGTTCTCAGTTATTAGATTAACAGACTTATGTGTTGTTGTCAGATCTAGGCTCTAGGAGCTTACCAAAGTTATTGACCTAAGACAGATGGCTAGAGGATAAGGGCGCAGTTAGACAGTCTACCGACCAGCTGGCGCCTGCATTAGCACGGAGGTATCCCTAAAGATCGGTAACAGTAGTGCATGTGCCAGAACCAGGATTAGAGACCGAGTAGGCAAATTTCAGAGATTAGCAATACCAGAATTGTTCTAGCATGTTAAGTGGTCATACGTCGTTTTCCCAGCCTTGTGGGCGACAGTCGGCCTTAGTCAACCTAGCAGTTGTTATGTAGAACACCCCATAAGTCAGCCGGCCGTCCCAGTCAGAATACCCGTGGGTACCCCAAGGAAGGGTCCACATCAGTAGTCAGTGACAGACTAGTACTTCAGCTGGGTTTCGTAAGATATTCAGATACAGAGCCCTAGCGGAAGGCCAGTAGTTACAGAATAGCCTATAAGACCGAGAATTCCCCAGAACAGCAGTATAGATCCAAGTGGATACACACAAGGCGTAAGGGATTGATAGTACCCTGCTAGAACAGTGTTTATTAAGACCAGGGGATCAGTAGACTCCCCGTGAAGATCCAGAGATTGATCGCCTGGAAGTAAGTTTGATTAAGCCCAGCCTTACAGTGGTTCAAGCAAATAACAAAGCAATTAGATGCCCACGAGTTTGCAGTTATGCATGAATTACAAGTACTCAAATAGAACAATTAGAGCATTGCTAGACTACTGCCACATTCGGGTCATTCAACCCGACTATTCAGTCATTTAAGGTTATGCAGCCAGATCATTAGAGGTCATGGTCAATATCAGGACCCCCTGATCAGGTACGGGCACATGGTGTGCAGATAGTCGTTCAAGGTTACCTTAGCAACAAGCAGTTTTAGGATGCGGCCAGAAGGCCAGATAAGCTCTAGTTATACCGGTAGACTACTTGTCGGATTCTCCGGTATAATAAACCAGTATGACCGTCAGTTATATGTTGAATTTTGTAAATGTGAATTTTGGTTGAGTTTAGTAGCCTTTTTGGTCACATTGTGTCGGAGGCTGGTGTACAGATAGATACATAGAAAATTGAAGTAGTGAAAACATAGCCTAGACCTACCACTCCGATCGAAGTACGCAGTCCCTGCGGTTAGCCGGGTACTGCAGAGGGTCTGTGGAAGGATTTTCCACCTTAGCAGCACCTCTGGCTAAGTTGACACAGAAGGCAGCAAAAGTTCCAGTAGACTGAGGCGTGTGAGTAGAACTTCCAAGAGTTAACAGCCAGGTTAACCTCAGCCAAAGTGTTAGCATCGCCAGAAGGTACAGAGGGTTGGTGCAGCATGGTAAAGTAACAGTTTATGCTTTCAGGCAATTGAAGAAACGTGAAAAGAATTGTCTTACCCATGACCTGGAGGTAGTTGCAGTAGTTTATGCTTGAAAAAGCGAGAATTTTGTGTCACTCGGGAAGGGCTAATACGGTAGTAGATGCCCTTAGCCGTAGATCTATGGGGAGTTGGCATACTTGCCGCCTGAACAGCGGGAATAGACCCAAGAATTTCACTAGTTAGCCAGTTTAGCCGTTCACATAGTAGAAATAAAGGATAACAGAACGATAATACAGAATGTCGCAGTGTTGTCGTTAGTGGTGAAAGTAAAGGAACGACAGTATGGAGACCCTAGCCGGGTTCAACTTAAGCACGAGGTTCAGTAAGGAGAGGTGACATATTTTTAGATACCCGGGGATGAAGTGTGGCGATATAAAGGCCGCATTTGTGCTCCAGATATTTTGGGGCATCGCCAATAGTTTATGAGCGAGGCGCATTACGCCCGCTATTCTCTTCATCCCGATACGACAAAGAGGTACCATGACATTAAAAAGAACTACTAGTAGCCCAGTGTCCTAACTGCCAACAGGCGAAAGCAGAACATCAGAAACCAGGTGGGTTTGACCCAGGACACAGCTGTGCCTCTCCGTAAATGAGAAGCGGTGAATATGAATTTTGTAGCAAGATTACCCCGTACTAAACACAGACATGACTCTATATGAGTGATAAGTGACAGATTGACAAAAATCAGCTCATTTCTTGCCAGTAAGAACTACTTTCTCGACCGAAGATTATGCTGAGTTGCATATCAGAAAGATAGTCAGATTACATGGAATACCAGTATCCATTATTTCAGACAGAGGAGCACAATTCACAGCTAGATTCTGGCAGTCATTTCAGAAGGGTTTGGGAACGCAGATTAATTTAAGCACAGCGTTCTATCCTCAGACAGATGAGCAGGCTGAGCGCACAATTCAGACGCTCGAAGACATGTTGCGAGCGTGTGTGCTAGATTTCAGTAATAGCCAAAATGAGCATTTACCATTAATTGAATTCGCCTCCAGAATTAGAATCCATTCATCCGGTCTTCTATGTAACTATGCTGAGGAAATGCATAGGAGACCCGTCCAGAGCAGTCCCAGTCCAGAATATCCAGGTTATAAAAAGTTGGCCTATGAAGAGGCTCCAATAACTATCTTAAACAGATAGATTCGCAGATTGAGGACTAAAGATATTGCGTCTATCAAGGTATTGAGACGTAACAGGAACCAAGAGGAGATGACTTGAGAAGCGGAGGAAGATATAAGGACCAGATATCCTCACCTATTTCAGGCCTAGTCAGGCGACAGGTATGTCCGTATTATTACTTATGCAGTATCTTATGGTTGTATGTCTGTAAATGATTAAGAAAGATTGATATCTAGTTATCCAGTGAATCCTAGAATATTATGTGCAGTGCCTGTGTTGGACTTTTCTGCATTTCAGGTTTTTGCTATAGTCCATGTTACAGGGGAAACTCTGCCGAAATTTTTCCAGAAAGTAAACAAGTAGTCCTCTAGATAACAGTGTACATTCGAGGACGAATGTTCTTAAGGGGGGGAGAATGTTATACCCCGTAGAATTCTCGGCACCTAGACGAACTATTCGCACGTTGGTTAAGAACATCTGAAGGCCATACGTGCTGTAGAAAGGCCCAGGAAAAAGATCGGACGAGAAACCCGTCGAACCATCGCGGGAGGAGCCGAGGCAGAGCCCCTCCGCGATGGCAGCGTGTCACAGAGGTGAGGCCTCCGCAATGGCTCCGTGACAAGTTGCCCAGGTTCAGGCTCAAGTATATAAGCCCCACTTCGGTTTAATTTCATTTTAAATCAAAGAAAATTCCAGAAAACAGAGGACAAACGTAGAGAGAAAGGAGAAACGAAGAAATTATATAATTTTCGTCCGATTATGCTGCTAAACGCTGCCCAAACTCAAATTAATCCTAGATACCGAGGTATTTAGCAGCAGAGAGCATTCCTACGGATTCAGTTTCATAAAATACGGCCGACGAATCGTCGAGCCACCGAGCTAAGGTAAGTGGAATTGCTCTAAATTAGTGTCTATGCGTTCCTAGCTGTGAAGTGAATATTTCTCCCTTCTGGACCTCTGAAAAATAGCGAGTTTCTGGCCTTCTTTCGATAAGCCTAAGTTTAGGCTATAAACTATATCGAAAGTGACGTTTCCTTTTGAAATAAAGTTGTATTTAGTATTGATTGATATGTTTATGAATGCAGTTGGGAGAAAACAGTTAAAGTACCGGTCGAGCTTCGTCCGATAGACGAATAGTTCAAGGATAAGGTACGTAAAGCTCGTTCCCTCGGCAAGTTAAGTAATATTGAGACAGTATAGTAATTCACAGGTCAGTAGAATGTTTATAAGTTAAGTATTGCGTTATTGTGAATGTTGATACAGTATTAGAAGTATTAAATTACAACTTGTGTAAGACTTACTAGTACGATATAGATTTCAGCATAAGTGTTAGAAACTGCACAGCATGCTCAGTATGTGATGTAATACGAAATGTTAAGATATTGTTGTATTCAGTTGAAACCCCGCAAAGCAATGCGGTATCCGTAAGGCACTTCAGAAACAGAACAGTAGGCTAAAATGAAGTTTAGAAAGCATGTTAGAAATAGGAAATCATGTTAATACAGAAACTCAGTAAACAGCCTAGTTTTAGCCAAAACACTATTTTGTATAGCATTTGCCCCAGTACAGTTTGGCAACAGGCCATATTTATATATATACATTTACCAGCCTCAGCATGTATTAAATACGTATAGATTGTTATTACTAGTCCAGCATGCAATATATACGATACCTTACCCCTGTTAGCCTCAGCATGTGAGATATACAAATAGCATGACTAGTTGAGACTGTTGTATTGTTTGGGGTTGGATTACCCAGCATCCATGACCGCCCCA
The DNA here is from genome assembly GCA_035772735.1 of Datura wrightii. NCBI lineage: Eukaryota > Viridiplantae > Streptophyta > Magnoliopsida > Solanales > Solanaceae > Datura > Datura wrightii. The sequence continues at coordinate 35,699,363 of JASDFA010000006.1, forward strand.
GGGTTAATAGCTATATCGACTCGTCCGCCAGAGGACGAGGACACGTCACTCTACGGAGTGGTATGCCGTCCCGCAAGGGGACGAAGATGAGATGCCAGTTTCCCCATATTGTGCCTTAGTCGGCCCTTATACACCCCGTCGAGCGGGTACGCCCGGGGTGTTGATTAGGAGTCCTTCGGACTCAGGTACAGTTATAGTAAGGGGCTCAGCGAGCCCAAGTGCATACCCAGGGGACCGGCAGGATGCTTACAGCCATTATAGGAGATGGGATGACCGGGGTAGGGGTGTAGATTCTGTGCTGATTGTACCTCCTGGCTTATGGGGGCTGGGTAAGGTTTGTGTATGCTATGTATGTTATGATATGTTACACTGTGTTACAGTAGATACGAGTAGATCGACAGTAGAACGATCAATCCTCAGGTATGACTCCTACTCCTTCCAGTATGATTAAGAGAAGGTATGACTTACATTATCAGACAGTTAAGCTATTCCTTCTACTTCAGTTTCATCAGTTATATTATTGCTTTCAGATTTTGCTTTTAGTTACTGCTTTACATACTCAGTACCAGCGGTACTGACGCCCGGTGGGCCGCTACATTACTTGCCTGCAGGTACTCATAGACGAGCAGGCAATGCTACGTGATTCCTGTCAACGATCGAGTATTCAGCTCCTGTCATCCGGAGACTGAATTCCAGAGGTGTATTTCAGTTCTTTTTTGTTGTATAGTACGGGTAGGTCGGGGCCCTATCCCGATCATTTCTATTGCTATTCCTAGAGGCTTGCAGTCTGTATATTTCCCTGTGGTCAGTTGAGCCGGTCGTGTGAGGCCGTGCAGTTGTTAGCTGTTAGTACTCTTGCTTCTTTTATGTTGGCCGTGTGGGGCCATAAGTTTGACAGTAGTGGTGACCTTGCCGGTCACGTAGCCTTCTAGTATTTTATTGCTGAATGCAGATAACTAGACAGCATGGTGGCCTTGTCGGCCCGCATAGGCTTCCCTATAGTTGCTTGTTCTGGTCAGCTGTTATTACAGGTACAGGAGGCTATAGGCCAATGGGCCGGGGGCTGTGTTTACAGCCGTTATATAGCCCTTTGTTTCCAGAAATGTGAATTAGAGCCAGTCAGGCACCAGATGTGCCTAGGCTTAGCAGCCCAGTAGTTCAGGTCCTGGTAGGGCACCAGGTGCCAGTCATACCCCCCAAGGTGGGGCGTGACAAAAATAAAACCTAAATAGGCAAAATTCATTGAGGAAAACAAATTTTATGGATCATTTAAAAGGAAAAATATGGGTTCAATAGCTTGAAAATTCAAATAACCGGGAAGCACAAAATACACATCCAGCTACCAAAGATTAGTAATTCTTGATTTGAGTAGTATTACTGCACATTAGGACCTAACTTGCATTTGTCTAGATGAACTTTAAAACAAGCTTAAGCTAGAATAACTGAATCATTTATGAATATGAATACACCTTACTAGAAATTATTTTTTAAACAACGATCGAATAAAGAAAACATTTATAGAAAATAACACAGAGAACTAGACAAATTCATGACTATATTTATTTTAAATAGTTAGAAAAGATAATCTGAATTTGACATTTCCAACACTTAAATATATTAATATCCCTCAAAGTTCTTCATATGATCAATTGATATTTTGAGTGTATTAGCAGGTTATAATGCGAGTTTCAAACATGAGGGTTAGTTCACAGAATAAGAAAGGTATGATCATTAGATAGTTGTGTCATTCAAGAAAACAAGGATACAAAATTTAATTGACCAAACATGCCTTCGAACTGATCACAAAGGATCAATACAATATTAGATTCTCTCACTTAATAACTATAGAGAACATGATTTTGGAAAGGCATGTCATCTACTAGTCGAGTTAGAACACAAAGTGTAATGGAGCTGAATATGAACATGGATGCAGCTGGTGAAAAGAGGTTGTTATATCTGCATGAGCTTTGAATTTCGCCTGAGTGCATACAAAATGAAAAGTTTTACAAAGAAAGGACTAAAATATGGCATGAGGTTAAGAAGAACATATTGTTGTATAATTCGAGGATCAAATTATTTTGAGGGAAGTTAAAACAATGTTGACAAGACCATATGAAGTGGTGCGTATGACTGCACATAAAGCAATTTAGTTGAAATTGAATGAGTCGGGCAGAACATTCCTAGTGAATGGGAAGATGGTTAAACACTATTTTAGAGGGGACGCGGATCATAATAAAACATCCATGTCCCTTAAATAAGGTTGAGGGGACCTATATCGTGCTGCAACGCGAAATCAAGTGCTTCTGGGAAGCAACCTAATCTAACATGTACTTTCCTAATTGATGTATGTTCATATTGATGGGTCGAGTTAAGGTGTTTTTTTGAAGGATTCTAAGGCTTTGGAAAAAGAAAAAATGAAGCAAGCACCTAAACAAGGTCCGAAATGGCAGAACTGTGAACAGACAGCAAAATGGCCTACTGCGACATGCCCACTTATGCAGACTGCAATGCGTTAGGGTTAATTAGCAGAAAGTATCCTTTTTTTCTAACTTTCTTTTAAAAAAAAGGTTCGAGAAAGGTATAAACAAAACCTACCCTCTCAGCTTCTCTTCACTTCTCTCACTTTACATTAGCTTTTTCACCCTCTTTAGCATACAAAAATCCTCCAAATTTCATCCTCTCTTCAAGAATCAAGGTATGCTTCCTACTCTCCCTCTTGTATTAGTAATCATTTAGTAGAATTAGTTTGGTTGTTTTTATTTCTCTCACTTTTCAACACCATAGCAAATCCCTACCTTGTTTTTCCCAAGTTGAAATTGTGACTTGTCATAAGTAATAATTTTGGTCGGGGATGATGGGGAATTCCTCATTGGTGGCATTATGATCAATATTTCTTGATTGTGTTGTTTGAGATAAAACTACATGCTTGTCTTTCATTGGTAAAAAAGTTGAACTCTTTATGCAGAAAAAGTATTTGACAAAATGCTCAAGTGGAAAAATTATATGGACACACAATTTGAAATTAAGTATGGGATAGTCTGAATCTCTTTACACGAACAATTCAACAGATATAGTATAAAATTAAGTGTGGGGTAATTTGAATTCCCTTTATGCCATGAAATTAGGTGTGGGGTTGTGTCTTGTTGAACATTTTATGATTGGGCTATGTTTCTTGCAAGAATAATTTCTCAAAGAGCAAAATATACTAACACAAGCAAGTCTCGGGCTGCATCTAGCATCCGAGCAAAGAAAAAAGACTAATGCATGAAGAGGAACCTCAAGAGGAGTTAGTTGATCACTCGGAGGATATATTTTCCAAGCGACATTTGTGCCAACGGTGCCCCCTACCCCTGAAGTAAAGATTGAATATGGCTGTGAGAAATAAATTTTTGCCAGTTCATGCAAGCACTATAGCTCTGGGTTTGAGAAGATTGACTGTAATTTTGGGGAAGGCCAATATAGACATAGTCAAGGATTTTTATGCAAATTAGGAATTAGACATTAATTTGGAGGAAGATATGTTGTCCCGTCTGACAAAGGCAAGTCAAGTTCTCTTACCATATAATCAAAAATTTAATGGAGTTTTCTAAGTGCCGCCCAAGAGGTTTGAAGCATTCTAAAAGCATCCAAATTACAGGACCATCCGCCGCACCTTGTGCAGGCAAAATTCTCGGGCGACTTGGAATAGGGACTCAAGTGGATGTCATAGTCATGCCTCACTTATGCATGGAGGCAAAGGTGATGCTTTGATTTGTTAATAATAGGATCATGCCTTCCAAAAATAACACAGATTTATCTAAATTAAAGGTGTTCTTGATTTACGCCTTGATGACCCATATAAATATTAACATGGGAAAGATTGTCACGCCCTAAAACTAGGGGGGGGGAGGACACGACTGGCTCCCGATACTTGACTGACCGAGGAGCCAACTATACATTATCTATAACTGTAACACTTAGGCCATCTACGCCATTGATGACAATCAACTGGAGTTGGACCCATAAGGTCTCAACTATACAAGATAAATAACTGAAATACCGGCAATGTTATGACTACACTAAACCAAGAAATATTAAACCGATAAGGCCACAAACTAAATAATACTATACACACTAAGTCCATAAATCCTCTAAAGATTAAACTAAAATGGTGGTCGAAATAGGGATTCGGCCTACCTATAATTGTATCTCAAAACTCTAACTGAATAAAACTAGATCTTATCTCTAGAAAAAAGGAGCATACCAACACATACACTGATATCATAAACCTCTACTGTAACTGGCCGTCTCGGTCTCTACTTGCACCTGTGACACGAACGAAATTTCTCAAGCAATGGGACGTCAATACAAATGAAATGTACTGGTATATAAGGTTGAAACTATAATCATGAAACAAAAATCACATAATAACTGAGTCAAAAGGCAGAATCATATAAAGTACATAGATAACTTGGAACTCGGTAAACTATAACTAATCACAACTCATTATAGAGGGAGTTAACTCAAGATAACTGAACCAGGAGTAGGGATAGATTCAACATAACTCTGGTAAGTGTAATCTAACTGGAATCTTATATGTACCAACACAATCTGTGAAGTAACAAAAATGTCACATAACAACAAATAAATGTATCAATGTAATTATGAATATGCATCAATGCTCCATCTATCCAACCGGCATATGCTCTGGTGGTCGGTGCCTCTACCCATCCGATACAGTCGCTCAAAGGTTTATATATAACAATGCATGTGGGTTCACCAGGTATATAATCATAACTAACATAATGCACCTATGCATGTTTGTGCTATCATAGTACTTAGGCACAACTTCTAAAATTGGTGACTCAATAATAACCTTCATCAGGTAGTCTGCTGAAACAACTGAATACTGACTCAATTAAAGAGACATTTTAGCTCGATACACAACTAGCTATATATGGGAGGCCTTAAGTTGAACATATATTTAGGACTCTTACATAGAGTATTTGATCTAAGTTCTTAGCTTAGCTGACTATTAGCAACCCTATATTCATACTCGCTTAGACATTGGTAACATGTATACATGAGAATGACACTTCTCTAATTTAAGAAACTCAAATGATAACTCAGAAAGAACTAAATATATTGACATATGACTTGAGTATAACTGAAGGGATAAACTGTATGCTATAACATGGGAATCGTATACATTAGGACTCCTTACTGGAAGGACATATAAAGACTTGAATTCTCAGACTTGTAATAAAATTAAACTACTAGACTGATACATTAGTATGATTCTCCAAATATGATCTGTTGAAACTTCTTAGATCAGTATAACATTCATAAATTGGGAACATGAAGACATAATCTAAGACTCTGAGACTTGGAGCTGCCTTAAGGCAAATAAAGACTTATAGTTGTAACTTGGGTAACACTGAAATGGCTTGCATAAAACTTTACAATTAATTGAGGAGGTTAAGAAAGCTAAATGTCATTACAATTAGCTTAGAAACTTTTAAGAGTAACCTTATAAGACTTGGAAGATAATTTCAACACTTAAAATTAATAACTTAACACAATCATTTAGAAACATAATAGAGAACCTCTCTTTGAACTTTAAGTTACTATATCATACACGTTCAACTCTAGTTATTTGGAGAAGGTTTACACTTTAATTTCAATACATCATCTTACCACATAATGTACTTAAACAACCTTATTCATAACTCCTTTACTAGATTTCATGAGAATATATGGTCTATCTTGTTATCCATTTACTTTACTTAACTTGTTCGCAGTCGTAAACCTCATCGTTTTAAGTTAACATCTTTTAGTTCTAGTTACCTTATTCATCTTGACTTTCTTTCTAACCACAATATGTAATTCTATGCTTGAATATTTACTCTTGGGTTAACTATTTCATCAATCTTTATACGTACTTACCTTATTACTCATCAACAACTTTATTTCTTAGCCATGTCTTGATCATGTTAAACATCGCTCAATAATCTTTATAGTCAACTTCAGACAGTAGTGCATTATTTCACGTATTACCTTAAAAGGTATAGTATTCAACTTATCTTCCCTTTTGTTAATGGCTCAATTTAAGCTTAACAACTTAGTCACTTCTCTCATTAATATTTTCATCTTAGCTTACTTGTGTCATATGTCATTTGATTAACTTTAGGGAGAGAGATAAAATAATCTGTTTTTAATGTTAAGTTCCTCAAAACATATACATATAAGTGGGATTAACCATATCATGGGATCGCCATTTCAACAAACTCATTCACCCTCGTTAATCTTAGCACCATTTCTTGGTTAGCGTTCGTTCACACGTCATCATCTTAGTCTCTTTACTAGTGTCATATAATAATCAACACCTTAAACAAGATTGAAACCATATATATAACATAACATAAAGGACCACCTCACAGTGTCCATACTGATGGGTCTCCAAACTCAATTTACATCTACGACAATGACAATACAATACGATAGCATAACCGACGTTGATTTCTTTGCATTTTCACAAGTTCACGAATGCCTTAATAATCATAAATTCCAATAATGTTTTCCAAGATTTTAAACTTTTATAAACAGAACCCTACTTGGGTTAATAACATACATTTACCGGTACTAGTCATCGGCACAGAATCGTGATAGAATCAAAGGAAAAAAACGCCTTTACATACCTCGTTTGGATGAGTTTTTGTAGCTGGTACTTTCCTCCAATTACCCATGTATATCCTCCTTCAACCCTATGAGTTTAAAACCATGAACAAGACTATTTTAAGACAAAGTTTCCAGACAAAACATCACCCCTACAAGTAGCCACAACACCACACACATAACAATTTTTCAACACCTTACTACAAGCTTAATCCGACAAACTTTAAAGGAAATGAAAGAGGGAAATTACCTATATTTTCTTGTGATAAACTTACACAAAGGTGGATTATATTTCCAGCATATATAGCTGCACCAACCTCCAAAAACAAGCAGCAACTTCATGCAACAACGCACACAAACAACACATCAATCTTCACTTTCAACTTCCACCTTCAATTTGCGAATTCCTATGAATTAAATGAGTAGAAATACTTACCCTTACTTGTATCCAAATCATACCAAGATGAAGTATATTTCTAGCTAACTAATATTATATAAACTCAACAACAACACAAGAAAAATATAGCCACAAATTCACTCACATGTCGCTTACACCTTCGCAAATGATTGGCCAACTTAACTTGTGATTTGGTTGTGATTTGATGAAGCTTTCCTTGTTGATTTCCCTTAGCTTTGTGGCTGGAAAAGAGAGAGTTTATGTGTGTAAGCTGGAAGCTCCAAGTTTTGAAATTTGTAGAATGAATTACATAACAAATAAAAAGGATATACATATATACTAACTTGAGGCGGTGGGCAACGCAGCGTGGCACGTCGACCATCACGCTAGCTTTTTTTGTGTCGACTCATTTGTCACATCTTCTATACGTCGCATCTTCCCGACACTTCCACAGTACATCTCTCCAATACTTTCAAATACTTCAACGTATATATGCCCACACTTTAATTAACCAATGTAGAAATATTAACATCATTTAAATGGAAAAAATTTTCTGGGGTGTAACATCCTCCCCCCTCTCCTCCTAGAAACATTCATCCTTGAATGAGGGTTATACCTTGGTAGGAGTAGCTTTAACCATAATACTTTTAAATTTTCTTTGCCTTTTTTCCGTAAACATACATTTCATATATTCATAAATACATCCTTTTTTGCCACTATTTCATATCAAACTATACTTCCACTCTCTGCACTTTAATCTACATAAGTTCTCCATGTTACTTATTTTCTTTTATCGTCTCCTCTTATCCATAGCCACGTCAGTATATAATGCATACTTACTTTAACATGAAATATATATACACACACATACACACATATATATATATTCATATAGATACCGTCATAATCCCTCTGTAACTCCTTCACTTGTCCTTTCACTTAGAGACATAATATAAATCATAAGCAACTTAATACTTTAAGAAGACATTTCATCCCTCAACATACTATTCTTTCAAGCTATGGCCTCATACATCTCATTTGTCACGCCCCATAACTGGGGGGAGGGCGTGACTGGCTCTCCATATCTGATTGACTGGGAAGCCGACTATATGACATCTATAATTGTAACACTTAGGCCATCCAGGCCACCTATCACAATCAACTGGAGCACAAACTGGACCCATAATGTCTCAACAATACAGGGTAAACAAATGAAATGCAAACAAGGCTATGAGCATGCTAAACTAAACAAAAAAATTGACAAGGCCAGAAATTGAATACCATTGTACACACGAAGTCCACAAAGCCTCTAAAGAGTAAACTTATTGATGGTCAGAATAGGGCTCCGACCTGCCCATAACTGCATCTCAAAACTCTAACTAAAACAAAACCAATCTTATCTCCAGAAAGAAAGGAGCATACCAACACATCTATTAATCTCACGAACTGCTACTGCAACTGGCAATCCCGACCTCTACCTGCACCTGCGGCACGAACATAGGTCCCTAGGCGAAGGGACATCAATACGAATGAAATGTACTGGTATATAAGCCAGAAAACTATAAACGTGTAACATAGTAATGATAACTGAGCCAGAAATAAGGAATAGTAACAACCTGGAATCCTGGAAACTGAAACCTGACAATAAGTCAATACTGAAGTGCAAATACAACCAAGTAATGCACAAGAAAAACTATAACTATAATGTTCGCGGCCAACCGACCATGAAAAACATATAAAAATGCCTCCATCCGGTGTACCATACTAGGGTAAAATAAAATATCTCCAGCCGATGTACCATATCAGGGTAAAAATAAAAATATCTTCAGTCGGTGTACCATACTGGGGTAAATATAAAAATATCTCCAGTTGGTGTGCCATACCGGGGTAAAGTAAAATATCTCCAGCCTGTGTACCATACCGAGGTAAAAATAAAAATATCTCTAGCCGGTGTACCATACCAGGATAAAAATAAAAATATCTCCAGCCGGTGCGCTATACCGGGGTAAAATAAAAACATCTCCAGCCGGTGTGCCATACCGGGGTAAAAATAAAAATATTCTCAATCGTAATCATGAATGGAACTGATAAAGCTTATATTGAGTCAATTTAACACATGCAACATTGAAATGACAAATGCTTAATCTGTAGCCGTAATAGGTCTCTTTCATAACATATAAATTCAAGTGAGACCATATACCATGTAAAATTAGCAAATATGCACATATATCACGTAAAGTTGAATTTTAGTAGGCTTACAAGCAATGTCCTATAAATAGTCTTACCAATAGATAGTCTTACCAATTTAACGTATCGCTTGAGTAGAAGCACATAGATTCCCATTTCTATACAATCCTTTGACATCTGGGAACTACATATGTAGACTGCCCACAGGGTGGTTCCTTTACATGTATCGACAACTATATGTTGGAATTTCATTGCCAAACTTATCACGTCGATGAGCACATGCAGTTCTCAATTCATTTTCCTTATTTGCAGGAAAACATGGGACTTATAACTTGGAGCTTGGAGTTATTTTCATAACTCTTAACATATACGTAGAGCTAACAGCTGAATTATAGACATATAACGTATAAGACTCCTGTATAACGTATAAACTCATATTTAGTTAGCTGAGTGACCTCCACGTGACTTCCTGGGATTAGAAGTTCTAAGCTTAACTAATCATTTTCATATCTTGTGCTTATACTAACTTAGACATTATGAACATTGGTATATGGGAGAATCTCTCCACTGAACTTAGGAAATTCAAATGATAACTCAACAAGAGCTAAACATATAGACGCATGACTTGAATATAGCTGAAAGAATTCAAATGTATGTTATAATATGAAAATCATATACATTAAGACTTCTTATTGGAAATACATATAAAGACTTAAGTTCTTAGACCGATACACAACTTCAAATACTTGATCGAGACATTAGGATGATTCTCGAAATATGATCTCTTGAAAAATTCTTAGCATAACACACTTCAACATAACTTAGGGACTGGAATACATTACTTAAGAATTTTATATTTGGATTTGTTCAACTTGAGAGTTCATAAGCAACTCTCCAAGTGCTTCCTTATAGGCAAATAAAGACTTATAACCATAATTCGGACGCCACTGGATTGACTTTCACAACTTTGTAATAATCGAGGAGCTCAAGAAAGCTTACATCATTATAAATGGATTAGAAGCTCCTAGGATCACCATTTTCGGTCATGGAAGACAATTTCAACACTTAGAATTGATAACTTAACATAAACGTTTAGGGATATAGCAGAGAGCTTCTCTTTAACTTACGTTACTATTTTACAAATGTTCAACTTTAATTGATTTATAGAAGGTCGTCACCTACTATTCATTATATAATTACCACATAATGTATTTATATTAGTTATTTAAATTAATGCCTTGGTGACTCTCAGGAGGTTCAGATAGCACAAGAGTTACAGTAAGTTTAAGGCGACATTCTAAAGACAAATTTTGTTGCCCTAGCGTGTAACTTGAACGTAAGCATAAGTGTAAATATATACTTATTTTTGTATAACTTGATAACATTAAAATATTGTGTATAACATGCCCATAAATATGGTTTCACATAAATATCAATAATTTACACACTCGAGTTCTATCTTTAAGTTCAACATATCGGTTGGTTGGAGAACTCGTTAACTAGTCAGTTAGATAAAGGGAGAGAAATCAAGAAATCTCCTCTTGGCATTATATACCTTAGAACATTTTCATAAGAGGGTGGATAACTATTGTAAGGAATTTTCATTTCGTTGTTCTCATTTACCCTTATTTAGCTTAAAATTGTTTTCTAGCGTTAAGTTTGTTCGCGTGTCATCTTCTTGCTTTTTTACCAATTTCACATAGAAACTAGAATTTTGAACACATTTGATATCACATGCATTAAATAATATAAAGGACCAGCTCACGGTGCCCACGCTGAAGGGACTTCAGACTCGATTTACAATTACAACAATAAAAATCGTAAAAAATACGCCTTTTCACTTCACATTTGTTCACTTCAAGCATATTTAACCAAGCCTTATATGAAGTATTTCTAATAATTTGGGTAGAATCATTTATTCCTCAATAGGAACACAAAACATAGGAACATTGGCCCAATCAACAACAAAATTTCGTGCTTGAAAAATAAGAATAGGGACGCCTTTACATACCTCAGTTCGTCGCTTCTTTTTAGCCAATTTCTTCCTCTTGCTAGAAACTCCGACACCTTCAACTTCCTTACTTACAATACATGTAATGAGGACTGGTTTATGCCAAGTTCCCAATCACAATTCATGTCCCAAAACGTACAACCAAACAGCCACATCATAATATAATTTTCAGCAAACTTACATACCTTAGGCGTCTTAAACTTGAGGCAATTCAAGAGAGTTTCTCTTACGTGCTTTTGGTGTTTAACCTCCCCAAAGGTGTGGTGTATTCCTTCCATATTTTGGATAAATTCCAGCATCTATATAGTTGTAACAACCTCCCAAAAACGGGCAGAAACCTCAGTCAAATATCATATAAAACACATATTGACTTTATTTCATTTCCTTACTTTAGCTTGGGAATTTGAGCAGATAAACCAAGTAGGAACAATTACCTTTCACTTTTGTATAACCCCGGCCCATATAGAGTTCCTCTTCAGCCAAATACTGTTCCAAAAATGTAGCAATCATGCTGCCAAACCGCAACAACAACACACACCCAAGCAACACATAAGTTCCAACTTCACTTCCAACACAACTTGTTAATTCATGATAATTTAAAAATTAAAAACACCTACCTCCTTTTGTACTCAACTCTCACCAATATGGAGGTAGAACTTCACCTCCCTACTGCCCAAAAACGGAGCAACTACATAATTAGAAGCTCACGACATGAGAAACCCTTTCCAAGCTTGGACTATAAGGAAATTTGATCTATCCATACAATTTCTTACCTGGGATTTGTTTTCACCATTGGATAGAGCTCTTAATTCTATAAATTTTAAAAAAACGATGAGGTGAAACAGAGTCAAAATGAGCTTTTTAGCTCAAAATTATTTCATATTGGCGGTCTGGGTGGTGCCCATATGCGGCGACCGTGCCACGTGCCCTCGCACGTGCGCGCACACCTGCTGCCTGCCTTTCTCAGCGCTCGCGCGCATGGGCGCTTTTCCACCCGAAAATGCTATCTTTAAACGAGCATAACTTTTTACTCCGAACTCCAATTAATGAGAGATTTTTTTCACTGTAAACTAGACTCAAATAACTTTCATTTGATAGTCTATAGGACCTCTGAATCATTATATATTTGGAGATATGTCCATTTAAAGTTGACCCTTATTTACAAACTTCACATACTCTTCGCTTTCCCCTTTGCACATGTTTTCCTCCTCACCTAAGGACAACCTACAACCCATAATTCCCTAAATATGACATATAAACATCAAATATTCATTAAATAAATAAATACGATTTTCAGCGTAACATCATCGACATTGGAATCTTCATACTATACTCATTCAACTCAACCTATTTATCTTGCATAACATAGGTGTGCTTTAGCACCACATGATTATCAAACTTTCCTAATCATAGGCAAATTCATACACTGCCACAGAGGTGACGATTGACTCCAATGCTACCTCTAAAGAGGATACCACTTTGAGTTTATTCAAAACTTTTAGAAACATTGCAAGGAGAAGTGAAAATCACAGTTTAATGAAGCAACATCATGCAAAGAAAAAGGAGACGAGGTATAGCCTTGACCTAGTATAAAGAACTCAAAAGTACCTGCTACCACATAAAGAATTTATGCATGATTCCATTAACCTTTTAAGATATAGGATCAGTGTTAAAAATCCTCGAACCTGGTGCCTCTCTCTTACCCTTGCTTTTACCACAACATGTTTCTATCGATCCTAGAAACCATACTACATCTCTTCTATCCTTAAAAGGGAAGTCGTGTATCATATGACCATGCTGTCCACAGTGGTAACATACATTCTTCCCCTAGTGACATGGGTTGAAATGGATTCTACCATACTAGGAATACTGTAGGGAAGATGATCTCGTTTGCATTGTCCGGTACTGACAACGAGACTAAAAAAATTGAAGTCTAATCTAGACATAAAAAAGGGATTGAATCTCCAAGAAAGACTGAATGTCTGGTCAGCCGAGGCCTTGAAACACATCGAAGGGACTTAAATGATCCTATCGGCCTAGTCTTCTTACTATGGTCTTCTTCTCTGTCAATATATTGGAGACGGTGAATCAAATCCTTGGTCTTATGAGAAAATGCTTGCATCCGAGAAATTGTCATATATGTCTGGGTAGACACCCCTAAACATTCTCGGACCAAATGGGGTCCCAATCCTGACACAAATCAATGGACTTTATCCCTCATATTCCATATCATATATGGAGCATATCAAGACAAAGAATTAAACTTGAGACTATATTCGCAAACACTATATTCGCAAGCATATCTGCTCGAACCTATCAAAGTTCCCGTGGCAAGTACTGATCCATGAAGGCCTCTGAGAACTCTTCCTATTTTTCTGGAAGTGATTAGCTCCCTTGGATTGCTCCCAATCCTCGAACCATAGGATAGCCACATTACGTACCCTAAATAATGCCATTTCCACTACCTCTGTCCCTGTAGCCTGCATTATACATAGTATTCTGTATATCTTATCAATGAAATCCTGTGAGTTCTTATCCGGGTTTGATCCAATAAAGATTGGAGGACTTAGGATCAAAAACTTATAGGCCCTAAAAATCTCAGATGTATACCCCCCGATCCTGTTATCAACTCCAATTGCTGATTATGAATAGCCACCACCCTGGTTAACATTTGAAATGCTTTCTCAAAATCTCGTCCCTCTGATACACCTGAAGGCACAACAAGGGCTGGAGGATCAACAACCCTATCTCCTCTAGGTTCTACCAGAGTTGGGGCAACATGAGGAGCTAAATTCCTTTCCATTGTAGCTCTGACTGGAGCTGGAGGAACTATAGCATGGGGAATAGGAAACTCACTACGAGCCTATAATCTATCTCTTTAATCAGTAGGAGGGCGATTGGTACCCTCTCTGTAACACCTCAAAAGTCCCTAACATCAAATCCGAGAGTTGGAATGGAAAAAATAGGTAAATCTACATCAGGTCACATAATGAGTCATCACATCACCCATTGTTTACCTAATGAGTCATTACGTGAATTGTTGTTACCTAACGAGTCAATGTCATGTTCCTAGTCTGCACCCTGGATGCGACACGGTTCTTGGTGCCACAAGTGACCTCAATTTAACCCATGGTCTAACATCACACCGGTAAACTAAGACGAGTTGTTGGGACAAATCCCCAGCTAACTCTAAAATCTGACTAAATAAAGAATTCACTGCTGAGATCGTCCGCAGGAAACTGCTGATGCTGCTACTACTGAGAACCTGCATCTGTATCATAATACGATACAACATGGAAATATGCATCAGTACTTTGAATGTACTGAGTAAGTGAGATATACATAAAGCATAAAAATAAGCAACTAAACTAAAATAACATGAAATACCCAACTGATACTGAGTACTGATAGAAGCTGAGCTATAACTATGATAAGGCCAATATAGACCCTGAATGACAGTCATAAACATGTATTGAAACTGAGTGATTGAACTAAGTTAAAATGAAACTGAGCTAAACTAAAACTGTACTGATAAGTGGGAGAGTCTATAACCGACATATAACCCCATGAGCTAGACATGGAGTCCGATGTATACACCCCAATGGTGAGAGCCCACTGTACCTTGCCAGGGTATAGTGGCTGAGCTGGGTGATCACAAGTCTGAGGCCCGTTCGGGATAAAAACTACGGTAGCAATATAGTTTTGGGAACCTGGGTGTGCTGAACCCCCGCCCGCTCGGTGCTAAGTCCTACTCCCACTGGATAATGCTAACTTGAATACTTAGATGATAGCTCAAATCTAATGCCCTAGACTACATCAGGAATACTTATCTGGAAGTAACCTGAGAGCCTGTACGACCTGATAATTGAAAGAAAGTGTCCTAAGACTGGCCCAAGATGCTTATCTAGAAGTGTCGTAACCATCTAGAGAACTATCTGATAACTGATACTAGGGAGTGTTACTGAACTCCTCAAGAATTGACTATCGTGTAACTGATCAGCCGACTTACTAAAAGATACTAAAAAGGGTTAATTATAGGCTGATACTGAATTAGCATTCAAACTAGCAGTGAACTCACATGATGATAACAACATGGAAAAATTCATGAACTAACAGAAGCAAGCAACATTTGTATCTAGACGATTGTGCAAGATCCAGTTTACTGTGTTCAGAGAACTAGGGTTAAAAAAAAATTTCATGAAGAGAACAACATGTTTAGTAAGTAGTGAAATCATAGCAAGAATTCATAAGAACTACACTCCATAAGAAATATTCAAAATTTGACTGAAAATTTAACCCTATTTCTGATCTGTAGGGCTAGAACTGATAAGGAATTACAGACGTGTTTTAGAGTACAAGGGAAGAGCAATTCCCTTGTTGAATTCCCACATACCTGGAGTAGAATTCCAGAGAAAATCTGGAGAAGCCTGAAGAAAACTAAAAGCCTTAGGTTAGCTCTGAATTGTCAGTCTAGATCTCCTATGTTTTGAAAATCGTGATTTGAGAGGGATGAGAGGGATTAAGTAGATCACCCCCTTTAATCCCCCCCAAAATGATCCCAAAATGACGTAGTTTAGGAATTTAAAAGATGGGAAGTTACAAAAATGCCCCCGAACTAAATTCTGGAAATACTGGCATTGGGATCCAATAAGTCACACAAAGAGTCGTTGGTTGACACTATGACTCGCTGGAACCAGTCATTGGTCCTCAGCCTGAAATATGAGCTCACTGGAACTAGAAAACAGGAGGAACAACGACTCGTTTGATAAACCAACGGGTCATTGGTTTCTCTCGTGGTCACTGGAGAGATTTTTGAACCTAAACTTGGACCCCTACTAATGAGCGACACAACGACTCGTTGGTCCTACCAATGGATCATTTCCACCACTCATACTACCCACTGGAATTTTCTGGACTTGGCTCACAGATGGCAACGACGACTCATTGTGTGGAATAATGGGTCGTTGTTGCTACTCGTTGTCACTGGGATGACTTTCTTGTCTTCTCAGACTTCTTCCAACAGCTCAATAGGATGGGTCATTGGTATCTTTCACAACCTGTTATTGGGCTCGTTGGTTCAGTAAGGAATTTCTACAAGGCTAACGATGACTCAGACAATGGGTCGTTATAGCTGACAATGACTCGTTGTCTAGGTCATTCTGAGAAAAACAATTTCTGGTTCTTCCTGGTTTTCCATACTAAGTCTTAGTTTAATCTAGAAAAGCTTTTGGGTGTTACAATATCTCCCCCTTGGGATCATTCATCCTCGAATGAAGGCTAAAATTGCTGGAAAACTAGGAAAAGAGCCGC
This sequence comes from Datura wrightii, assembly GCA_035772735.1. NCBI lineage: Eukaryota > Viridiplantae > Streptophyta > Magnoliopsida > Solanales > Solanaceae > Datura > Datura wrightii. The sequence goes on from JASDFA010000006.1 coordinate 35,715,922, forward strand.
AATTCCCAAAATGCAACTATAAACTAATTTCAGAAGGAGTGACTGACTCCGAACTGAAATACGCATACTAACTGAGTTGATACAAGTGGAGTGCACTTTGAAAACATGAATAGAGCTATCGAGTATAGAACTGAATAGAGTACTAAGGAGGAACTTAATATCTGATGTTGAAACAAAACTGGAAGGAAATAAATGGGGATATTTAGCCATCATGTTTGCTGCTGTTTCCCTTGTGGCTCCCTCAACTAGCTGCTTCCTCCACAAGACTTTTACTGAAGCGGCCTCCTTGTTTCTCAGCTTACGAACCGGACGATCTAGGGTCTGAACTAGGAGTTCTTCGTAAGAGAGACTATGCTTCACTCCCACATTGTCTAGTGGCATAACTAAGGTTGGATCACCGATGAACTTCTTTAATAGTGACACATGGAAGACTAGGTGTACATATGCTAACTCTGAAGGTAATTCTAACTCATAGGACACATTGCCAATTCACCTCAGAATCTTGTAGGGTCCTACATACCTTAGACTGAGTTTCCCTTTCTTTCCAAACCTCATCACCCCTTTCATAGGTGAAATATTTAAATAAACCCTATCATCTACATCAAACTCTAGTTCTCTTCTCCTCACATCTGCATATGATTTCTATCGGCTCGGAGCTTTTTTCAACCCTTCTTTGCTAAGCTGCACTTTCTGCATGGCCTCATGAACTGATTCTTGCCCTATCAAGGTAGCTTCACCAACTTCAAACCATGCTATAGGAGACCTAAACCTCCTACCATATAATGCCTCAAATGGTGTCATCCGAATAATAGAGGGGTAGCTGGTGTTGTATGCAACCTCAATGAGAGGAGATCCCAACTGCCAAGTCGATCACAGAAGCTCTCAACATGTCTTCTAGTGTCTGAATAGTCCGCTCAGCTTGTTCATCTGTCTGAGGGTGAAAAGCTATGCTGGGCTTGACCTGAGTGCCAAGTCCTCTCTAAAATGATTTCCAGAAATATGAGGTGAACTGGGTACCTCTATCTGAAATAATGGACAAGGAAACTCTATGTAGTTTGACCAACTCCCGAATGTACATTCTAACATAATCCTCAACTAAGTCTATAGTTTTAACTAGGAGGAAATATGCTGACTTAGTCATCCGATCTACTATTACCCAAATGGAATCATATTGCCGACGAGTACTAGGTACACTTGTAATGAAGTCCATATTCACTTCTTCCAACTTTCACGTAGGTATGTTTATATCTGAGTCATACCCCCAGGTCTCTGATGTTCAACTTCAACCTGTTGGCATTCTGGTACATAGCCATAAATTCCACAATGTCCCTCTTCACGCCTTTCCACCAGTAGATTTCCTATAGGTCGCGGTACACCTTAGTAGCACCTGGATGGATAGAATATTTGGAGCTATGTGCTTCTTCCAGTATTCGCTGTCTCAAGTTATCTACATCTAGGACACATAATATGCCCTGGAAACTAAGCACACCATCTCCCCCTTTGGAGAAAGCCTCCACCTCTTTTCTTAGGACTGCTTCTTTTAGTTTGAGGAGTATGAGGTCTTCATCCTACTTTGACTTAACCTCTACAACTAGTGAGGATTCAGATCCACTTTGAATTACAACTCTGCCCTCAGTTGAATTCAGTAATTGCACCCCCAATCAAGCTAACCTTTGAATATCCTTTTGTCACGACCCGAACATAGTCCCGAATCGTAACACGGGAGAAGGAGCCCCGAGGGATTCTAAGTCAACACATGGCATGAACATTCATCTAACTCCATATCACTAAAACAGAATACATAACCTATGAACATATTGAAAACATAAACATAACGTAGCGTAGCATGATAATCGGTAAGGACCAACTACATAACAACGGAATACTGCATTTAGTTTGAAAGCCTCTAACGTAACAAATGGGTTGATGGGACAACATCCCCAACTAACCCGGCAACTGAAACTAAAAGAAAACATCAATGTCTGAATCAAATGGTCTTCGGAGAATGAGGAATCATCGACAAGCTGGATGCAAAACTCTGAAATGGACTACTGACGGGGATGAGCCTGAGAGCCGAGTCCTGTATCATGAAAAAATACAGCATAGAGTATGATGTTAGTACGTGGAATGTACCGAGTATATAAGGTAAATAAAACGGATATTTAAAATATATAAAAGCTCATAAATGATCATAAGAGTAGGACAATATGCTTTTAACACAAATAGCATATGATAACATAAGGCTCAAGGTTTTTAAAACGTTCGTAATTCAGTTGTAGTCATAATCATAAGAGAAAAGCTTTATTGAAAATGACTTAAGCCAATATACATAATCATAAACATGCATAAATCATGAGGAACAGTGGGAGATTCTTATAACCGGCATACCCCATATGAGAACACATGGAGCCCAACCTGTAACCCTAGTCGGGAGGGTGTTCGTACCTTTCCAAGGTTATAACCATGAAGGGCGTGATATCACACATAAAAGGGCCCTTTTGGGAAAAGGGAGGTCCCATCAAGTCCTACGGTGGCACATAGTTTTGAGATTCGGGTCAGAACTTGGGCCTCGTACCTACTCGATGCTAAATACTACTCCCAAAACATATATAGTGCTCATAGTGTAATATGCGTGAGATTAATGGGCTAGTTAAATTTTAATAATCATAAACATGCTTGTAAATACGTGAACTAGCCATGAGGGTAAGGCCCGTGAGTCGGCCAACAACATAATTAGTAAATCATTGGATTCATGCATACCTATAAATCATATATACACTTTTCAAATCATCAATTCATAATGGGTATTTGAATAAATTCATATTTCAAATCATAAATCATGATGGGTTTATGAATATCAACAATTGATGTAAAGATCATAACTCGATTCATCATAAAACATATATAATTATGCCTAATTTAGTAGAAATCGAAATCAATAAATTTATAATCAAAATAGTTGTATAATATGATAATAATTCAGAAAATATGATATAAATCACGGAAGATAATAACCCATTAATATATCATTAGAACTCCATGAGATTTAAGTTAAAACCCCATAAGATTTTTTATCAAACTTCATGAATTAGGAGAGACTGGCATGGGTGTGAATGAGAACACCCATTCATAGCCCTACATACTTGGGGAAAATCAAATCTCACCACCCCTTGAAAGCCCAATGGAAATTGATAAAGACAAACCTTGAAGACTAGCTTGATCTCCTCTAAATTTTTCTAACTTTTGCATGCATGAGAATGAATAGGATAGAAGGGCTTAACGTAACTTAATACACTTAAAAAATAACTTAAAACGACGTAGTTTAGTACCTTAGAGTGTAGGAATGATTAAAATACCCTTAATGAAAAACCTTGAAAAATCTGAACTGGTGAACTAACAGGCGGACTAGCGGATTGTTGGAGGATACCACGACTTATGGTATCCATCCGTTTTCTACACTGCCGAAAATTCTTGATCTCAGATTTGACCCATGACTAGACAGGACAAGTCATCCTTCCATCCAATGGGTCATCACGTTGTCCGTTGCTTGCTCCCTTTAGATCCTGCACTGGTCCATCCAACGAGCCTTACCACGACTCATTACATCCTCCAACGAGTCGTAATTGCCTTCTGTTAGGTCCACTGGAAAATATACCTATCCCTATACAACGACTCGTGACCATGACCCGTTTCCTCTCACGACGGGTCGTGATATGACCCGTTATATCCCCTAATGCTAAAGCCGAGTCCTCACTATAACTCAAAATGATGACCTGTTGTACCTAACAACAAGTCATTACTTTGCTCATTGTTTCCACTGTCACAAGGCTTGGTCATTCCCACGACTGCTTCTCCTGGGTCGTTGGTTGGACCAACAATCAGTTGGGTCGTCCGTCCTGTGGAATTTTTCCCAGTTTTCAGCCAACATCCATTTTAAATCTCGGGTCTAATCTTAGGCACTTTCATGGTATTACACTATTGCCAGCTCCTTTCTACCCTCTTCAACATGAGCAACGCTCCTCATGGACATCCTTATTAAGGCATCCGCCACCATGTTAGCCTTGCTCGGGTGGTATAACACACTCATGTAATAATCTTTCAATAACTACAGCCACCTTCTCTGATAAAGGTTCAAGTCCTTCTGACTGTACACGTACTGAAGGCTCTTGTGGTCGGTGAAAATATCCATGTGAACCCCATAAAGGTAATGTCTCCATATTTTAAAAGCAAACACCACTGCTGTCAATTCAAGATCATGAGTCGGATAGGTCCTCTCATGAACATTAAGTTGTTTGAAGGAATAAGCTATCACCTTACCCCGCTGCATCAGAACGCAACTAAGGCCAACTCGGGAAGCATCACAATAGACTACGAACCCATCTATTCCTTCTGTTAAGGTAAAAATTTGAGTTGTAGGGAGTCGAGTTTTCCACTCATGGAAACTCTTCTCACAAGCATTTGACCACTGAAATTTCACCTTTTTCTGAGTCAGCTTAGTCAGAGGGAATGCAATAGAAGAAAACCCTTCTACAAATCATCGGTAATAACCAGCTAAACCCAAGAAACTCTTGATATCTATTGAGGAAGTGGGTCTTGGCCAGTCTTTCACTGCTACTATCTTTTAAGGATCTACCTTAATACGCTCACCTGAACCACATGACCAAGGAATGCTACTGATTTTAGCCAGAACTCACACCTACTGAATTTAGCGAATAACTAGCGGTCTCTAAGAGTCTGATCACTACCCTCAGATGGTTAGCATGATCCTCTTCATTTTTGGAGTATACCAAAATATCATCTGTGAACACAACGAGGAACATATCCAAGTACAGTTTGAATACCCTGTTCACCAGGTCCATAAATGTTGTAGAGGCATTGGTTGTTCCAAACGACATAACCACAAATTCATAGTGACCATACCAAGTTCCAAAGACTATTTTCAATATGTAACATTCCCTGATGATCTTAGGCATAATTACATGCCTAAGTTCCATTTTATATATTAATTTAATCGTGCTTTTGTAATTATAAACTTACATTCTTATGTGATTTTGTGTAAATTTAAGTATGCACTAACCAACATGATTAGTCCTTGTTTTGTAGGTGTAAAATGCATATGAGGGACAAAATAATGATGGGTGAAATGAAGGAATGGAGTGTAGACTGAATTGCAAAAGATGGCAAGAAAACATGCCATGGCAAGGATGGTCGCGCCAGGTAGTGTGCCACGCTGTGTTTGTGCCGCGCCCAGCATCGTGCTACGCTCATGCCATGCACGCGAGATGCTGCCCTCCAAGGCGCCTGTGCACCAACATCCATGCCACGCCAGGCACTTCTGCGCGCCAAAGGTTGTGTCACGCTGGCCATCGCGCGAGAGGAGCTCCGTTCCATGCCATGTGTCGCACAGACACTTCGACAACTTGCCAAGGATGCAAGTTCAAGTGGGCATCCGCGTTACCTCCGTGTCATGGAGGCAAATTGGTGTGTTCACCTCTGTGCCACAGAGCCATTCCATGAAAGGCCAAAAATTTGCAAATTTTCCATTTACTATAAATTAAACCCTTAGCTTCAAAAATCATTTGTCATGAAATATTTTCCGAAAACCACAGAAGAGCGAAGGGAGAAGGGAGAAGTGAAGAACTCACTTAGGGTTGACTAATTTTACATTCTCTTTTACCTATTCTTGTAAGTACTCTACTTTAACGATATTTTTAAGTTATTGTACGAACATGAGTGGCTAAAACCCTTCCCCTAGGGTTGAGGCCACGTGATATGATTTTAATGCATGAATTCATTTTGGTTTGAGTTGTTAATTGTTGTTTTGTCTTACATTCTTTATTATGGTTGTTTTTATGCTTTATCACCATGAAAACATACATGTTAAGCTAGGTAAAAGCTTGAAAAAGTAACCCTAGGAAAGAACATAGGAATGTAGGGAGCAAGTTCTTATCTTTCGATATGATTCGCGATTTGGATAAATAATATACCTAAATTGCCTTTCTTGGTTGATAAAACGGGATGATAATAGGAAATCGACTTAGAATTGTCACTCAAAGCTAAGTTAGCTTAAATGAGTTGAGGTACGAAAGTCCCTAATCAAGAGCATAAACCCCATAAACCACATGCATGTAGTTGAATTGCCCACGAACTAGGATGTTACATCCCCGCTCAACGATGTAATTGTGAGGCTAGTTCGTCGTGTTTAGAGGATCAAGTGACCATGAACATAACATTTTCAATTATGTGAGAAAACAATTGATAATTTCATACTCGAACCATTTTGAATTGTGGCATTGCATGATTATTAGGCCTTAACTCTAGTTGCTTCCTATATCGTTTCTCGAGTATTTTGTGACCACCCCTAGATTTAATTATAATTTCCTGGAAACTTCTATAATCTACACTTGTGACTGTTAATCTTACACTTGAACGTTGCTGAATTGGTCCAGTCCCTGCAAGTTCGACATCCGGCTCAAAAAAAGGGCCATTATATTACTTGTACGATTGCATGCGCTTGCGTGTGTGCTGGGCGCGAATAAGTTTTTGGCACCGTTGCCGGGGATTGGTGAAGTTTAGTGAATTTTTCTATTTTTGTGTGATTTTTAATTACCTTAAGTGTTGAGAAACTTAGTCTTAGTCTGCTATATTGCAGGTGACAGGTTGTCCTTGCAGAGCTGGCAAGGAATAGAGAGTTGGTCGAACCGTTGTTGGAACCTAAACATCAATTGCATTTGCTCAGGAGAGAAGCTTTAGAGCGGAAGTTGAAAAGACCACAAGAGCAATTGCAACAACACCCATCAGCAGGGCAAGCAGAGTTGTTACCTGAAACCATGGAAGCTCGACCAGTTCGCGAAGTGGCAATCCCGTTAACAACAAATGTGACCTCTAGTATCCGCAAATCGAAGCCTGGAGGGAACTTTGAATTGAAACAGAATATGGTGTAGTTGTTACATTCTAGTGGCGAGTTCACTGGAATGACTCATGAGGACCCACAACAGCACTTACAAAACTTTTTGGAGATCAGTGACACCTTTGTCCCCACCAAAGTGTCAACTGATTATGTCCGACTCACACTATTCCCATTTTCATTATTGGGAGAGGCAAAGAGGTGGTTGAAAGCTGAGCCACCGAATTCCATAACTTCTTGGGATGACCTAGCAAAGAAGTTCCTCATCAGATTCTTTCCATCAGGCAAGACTGCCAAACTCAGGAGCGAAATATTAAGCTTCAAATAGAGGCCGGAGTAGAACTTGTATTTGGCTTAGGAGAGATTCAAGTCACTATTGATAGACTGCCCCCATCACTAGCAGTCTAAAGAAGTGTTAGCCCATACCTTTTTGGAAAGTCTAGACCCACACACCAAAATTTTACTAGACTCTGCATCGGGTGGGCAAGCATTGGAGAAGACTTATGATGAACTGTACACTTTGTTGAACAGGATTGCTCAGGGAAATCCTGAGTGGCACAACGAGTCATCAACAGGGCCAAGAAAGAGAACAGCAGGGCTGATAGGGGTGGAAGGTGTCAATGCCTTGGCGGCACAACTAGCATCATTTCAGCATCAGATGATGACTCAATTCAATAAACTAAGTATGAACCAACAATAGGGACAGGTGAACGTAGTTCAGCAGGCTCCTAGTTGGTGTGAAATGTGAGGTAATAATAGGCACAATGTAGAATCTCGCGTGACCAATACTGAATTGGTCAGTTTTATTGAGAATGTTCAGAGAAACAATCAAAATTTTGGGAACAATTACAACAAGAATTGGCAGCGCCACCCGAAATCTTGGGGTGGAAATCAATGTCAAAGATACCAGCAACAGTATCAGCAGAAGAATTAGGCGAGCATGGCATCAAATTTGAAAAATCAGCAATTGGCCACCCACAATGTAGAGAAGCAGATGGCCAAATAGAAGCTGCTCAGCACACTAGACCTCAGGGAGCGTTACCCAGTGACACAGATACAAACCCCTAATAGGTCAATGCCATCAGTCTGAGGAGTGGCAAGAAATTGGCTGATACACCACCAAAGGAAAATAAAAATGAGGTGCAGCCCGAGTTGGTTAGAAAGGGACCACCGACTGAAAAGGGAGATAATCATAGTGTTGTGCAACAAAATGCACAATCATCATTGCAGCTAGCACAGAGACCACCACCACCATTCCCGCAAAGACTCAAAAAGAGCAAGAAGAAGGAGTACTTTAAAAAGTTCTTTGATATATTCAAAGAACTTCACATAAATTTGCCTTTGCTTGATATTTTTCAGGGAATTCCCAAGTACGCTATGTACTTGAAGGAAGTGGTGGCCAACAAAGTCAGATTGGTGGATGTTCAGAAAGTGGCACTAACTGAGGAGTGCAGCCATCGGGTAAAAAGCAAGATACTGAAAAAGCTCAAAGACCCAATGAGTGTTACCCTTCCCATACAAATTGGTAAAGCTGAGGTGATAAGACTCTATGTGATTTAGGGGCAGCAGTGAATCTAATTCCCCTATCATTGTTTAACACCTTGGGGTTGGGTCAGTCAGGACCAACACAAATGATGCTGCAGCTGGCATACAAGTCTCAAGTGGCACTAGATGGAATAATAGAGGACCTTCTCATCAAAGTGGGTAAGTTCATTATACCCGCTGACTTCATAATACTTGTTTTTAATGTTGATGATAAGGTACCCCTATTCTTGGGATGGCCTTTCTTGGCCACTGGAGGAGCAATTATAAATGTAAGAGTAGGGACCCTAAAAATGAGGGTCGATGATGAAGAAGAACTCTTCCGGGTATACCAAGAGATTAACCCACAAACTACAAAGTCCTTTGTAAGGTCAGTGTCTTGTCAGAGGCTAAGTGTGGGGTGGCAGATTCCATAGGTCCACGACCACAGGAGACGATTACTTTTCATCCTGAATCTGATGGAGGGCTTCAGTTAGAAAAGAATTTGGAAGAAGAGAGGGACAGAGTGGAGGTTGTTTCCTCGAAAAACAAAAGGAGAAGTAGATGGTTCTCGAAAGGGAACACTAGTTTGAGGATGACCTGAAAAGGATAGTCCACGTCGTGTTGCGACGTAAAATCAGGCGCTGCTTGGGAGGTAACCCAAGGGTGCCACAGATACAATTTTATTTTTCCTTTGTGTTGATTTTGTTTATTTTCATCTTGTGGTTGTTTTTAGAGGGGAAGTTTACGTACCCTTCGAAGAGGAGGGGAAGTCTAAGTACCCTTGGAAGAGGAAGCTAAGGAGTATGAAAGAGGAAAAGTGTGAGGTCGATAACTCACTTGTACAAAAATGATGAAAACATGTTGTTAGCTAAGCCTAGAGGCCTCAGGGAGTATTTCTCACCCTTGTTGAATTTTAATTTGATGTTTTGGGGACATAGCGTATTTTAAGTATGGGGTGAGGGAAATTTCAAAATTTTGTGCTTAATGATTTTGGGTGGAATTAGTGCTTTGTAAGGTATTTTTGGATGAAAAAGTTGAGTTGAGCATGATTCTACCACTTGTTGGTTTTTTTTTTCGGTTCTTTTCCTACAGGGGGCACTTTGAATTGATGAATAAAATTTTTCTTTGTCTGTACATAGCTGTTTTAGTCATAGTTAAGGACTGTTCCCGATGATGGATGGATGATAACCGTCGTGAGGGAAAATTAATCAATAGGTTTCCATTTTTGAACTGGTAGTTGATTGATGGTTTGATGTTCCTGTTATGAGCTATAGATGATTGTGAGATGCAAATGTTATAAATTTTGAAGGATGTTAGCAAATGTATAACATTGTTTGAGACACCTAGGCTCTTGAATGTGATTCGATATGTATAAAGATAAATTTTTCATTATTATGATTAGCTGAGCTAAGAGTCTGTTGAATTTGTCTTGAATTGAGCATGTGATGTGAGCGTAAGGTATTTGAATAGTCCATGCTATTGTGTAGTGTATAGAACTTGCCTGGTGTGTATACAAAGCAAAATGAAGGATGTCGATTGTAGGAGATGATTTAGGCATTTCTTTGAATGAGCCTAATTTTTATCCCTCGCTTTGCCTACCTTAAACGTCTGATCTTAGTTAACCCCATTGAGCCTTTATCCTATTCCTTTCTAGCCACAAAATGAGCTTATTTCGTTCTTTTCATTAGCCTTGAAATTTATTCAAAACTCCTAAGCGCTTATGTGAAATTGCAAAAGAAGTTAAGGAATGAAAAGTGAAAGAAGAAGGAAAATAGTAGTTGTGGGAGTCGAAAAGAAGACTAGAGGTGCACTTGTTTAAAAATGAATAAGAGTTAGTAAGGAGTAAAAGAAGAAAATAGAAAAAAAGAAAATCAAAGGAAAAAGTTGTTTGAGAACTTCTTACTAAGAAGCTAGGTGTGCATAAAGAAATGGGGAAACAAAAGAAGGAAAATGGGAGTAGAAAAGTATAAATGTGAAGTAAGAGGAGGGAAGTTCTTAAGGAGAGTGTGGTGTATTAAAATCTCTTAGGGAAGATAGTCACTGTTATTAGCCATAATAGTACCTACCCGCCCTTATCTTACATTACAACCCTGTAAGTCCTACTTGATCTTACTTTCTAACATTCTTAAATTAGTCGAGTAAAACACTAAGGGCAAGCTTATGGGTCAATACACATGGCATGTGAATTCATTGTGAGAGTGAGCTTATTTCTTACCCATATACCCCTACATATTATAATTTGAAAACATATGAGCGAAAATGGGTAACTCTCTTGTTGTGAGGGCACATGTTTAATGAAGGATAAAATTCATGTTGGATTTCTTGATCGGTTAATTAGCATGAGTTTTTTGAGATTGAGGGTTCATTTTTGAGGCTAGGAAGTCTTAACATTGTTATATTTCATTTTTAATGGTTAAATCTTGCATGCTCTATTTTCAACTTGCTATATAAAACAATCCTTGTAGCCTTAACTTGAATTGTCTCGCTTCAATTAGCTATGTTTGAGTCTTCATGTGAATGAGATGTAAAAGAGTTGTTTGAGGAGAACAAGGATTTAAGTGTGGTGTATTGATCTTGGGCATAATTACATGGCCAAGTGCCATTTTATAGCTTAATTTAATTGGGTTTGTCTAATTATACACTTACATTCTTATGAGATTTTGTGTAAATTTGGCTAGGCTGGTCGCGCCAGGAAGCATGCCATGCTGTGCGTGTGCCACACCAACGCCGTGACATACTTATGCCATGCGCGTGAGATGATGCCCTCCAAGGAGCCTGCGCGCCAGCGTCTGTGCCACGCTAGGCACTGCTGCGCACCGTAGGCCATTTCACGCTGGCCAACGCGCGAGAGGAGCTCCGTGCCACGCCATGTGCCGCGCAGGCACTTCGCACAACAAGTCGAGGATGCAAGTTCCAGTGGGCATTCGCGTTACCTCCATGTCAAGGAGGAAAATTCGCGCGTTCACCTCCATGGCAGGGAGCCATTCCATGACAGGCCAAAAGTTGCAAATTTCCCATTTACTATAAATTAAACCCTTAGCTTCTAAAATCATTTGTCACGAAATATTTTCTGGAAACCGTAGAAGAGCGAAGGGAGAAGTGAAGAACTCACTTAGGGTTCACCAATTTTACATTCTCTTTTGCCTATTCTTGTAAGTACTCTTCTTTAACGATGTTTTTAAGTTATTGTACAAACATGAGTGGCTAAAACCTTTCCCCAGGGTTGAGGCCACGTGATATGATTCTAATGCATGAATTCATTTTGGTTTGAGTTGTTAATTTTTGTTTTGTCTTACATTCTTTATTATGATTGTTTTTATGTTTAATCACCATGAAAACATACATTTTAAGCTAGTTAAAAGCTTGAAAAAGTAACCCTAGGAAAGAACATAGGAATGTAGGGAGCAAGTTCTTATCTTTCCCTATGATTCACAATAAGGATAAATAATATACCTAAATTGCCTTACTTGGTTGATAAAATGAGATGATAGCAAGACACCGGTTTAGAATTGTCACTCCACAACTCATAGAAGCAGTTGTGAAGCTAAGTTAGGTTAAATGAGTAGAGATTCGAAATTCCCTAATCAAGAGCACAAACCCCGTAAACCACATCCATGTAGTTGAATTGTCCATGAACTAGGATGTCACATCCCCTCTCAACGATGTAGTTGTGAGGCTAGTTTGTCGTGTTTAGAGGCTCAATAGACCATGAACATCGCATTTTCCATTATGTGAGACAACAATTGATAATTTCATACTCGAACCATTGTGAATTGTGGCATTGCATGATTATTAGGCCTTAACTCTAGTTGTTTCTTATATCGTTTCTCGAGTATTTTGTGACCACCCATAAATTTAATTAAAATTTCCTGAAAACTTCTATAATCTACACTTGTGAATGTTAATCTTACACTTGAACTTGAATAGTCGCTGAATTGGTCAAGTCCATGTGGGTTTAGCATCTGGCTTTAAAAAAGGTCTACTGTATTACTTCTACGACCGCGTACGCTTGCGCGTGCGCTGGGCGCGAACACCTGACCCTATGATGAAGATATCCTGACCTGAGATCTACTTTCGTAAAACAACTACTCCCTGAAGCTGATCGAATAAGTCATCAATCCTGGGTAGAGGATACCTATTCTTGACTATAACTTTGTTCAATTGAAAGTAGTTGATACATATTCTGAGTGTATCATCTTTCTTTTGCACGAACAACACTTGGAGAACCGCATGGAGAGATACTGGGCATGATGAAACCCTTATCTAGAAGGTCCTTCAGCTGTTCCCTCAATTGAGCTTATCTAGAAGGTCCTTCAGCTGTTCCCTCAATTGAGCTTATCTAGAAGGTCCTTCAGCTGTTCAGGAGGGAACACTTAAGCTCAGTTGGATCCATTCTATAAGGAGGAATAGAGATGGACTGAGTGTCTAGAAGAAGGTCTATGCCGAAGTCTATTTCCTGCTCGGGAGGGACTTTGGGAAGATCTTCGAGAAACATGTCAGGGAGTTTGCTGACAATTGGAACTAACTGAATAGTTGGGGTCTCGGAGCTAGAATCTTTGACCTGAACTAGTTAATGGATGCACCCTTTTGAAATCATCGTCTTTGACTTATAGTAGGAAATAAATCGACCCTTAGGCACTGAAACACTACCCATCCATTCTAAGAATGGTCATTAGGAAACTGAAACCTGACGACTTTAGTTTTGTAGTCGACTGAGGCTTAACCGGAATGTAATCAATCCATGCCAAGAATGAGCTCGAAATCGACCATGTCTAGCTCTACTAGATCAACTAGAATAACTTTACTTAACACTGAGACTGGGAAGTTTCTATATACACGACTAGCTTGAACTGATTCACCAACTATGGTAGAGACTGAGAATGATTCTTAGAGGACTTCTAGCCTGATATCAAACTGAACAACTATGTAAGGAGTCACGAACGATAGTGTGGCTCTCGGATTTAGTAGGGTATATACATATAGATGAAAAATATGTAACATACTCGTGACCATGTCAAGTGAACTCTCCTGTTCTTGACGGGAGGACAAAGCATAAAAATGGGTTTGGCGCTAACTCCATCTGTACCTAAAGTATTACCTTGCTGAGCTGGATGACCTGCTGGGGCGGCTGAAGTAGTAGACTGAGTTTTTCCCCGTCCTACTGGCAGACACTCCTTTATCTTGTGACCCAATTTCCCACTTTCGAAGCAACCCTCTTTGCCCATGCGGCACTCACTCGGATGGTTCCTACCACATTTAGGATAAGTTGGAGGCGTGACTCTGGGACTGGACGCCTGATGCTCCACCCCTTTGGTGTGGGATCAGGAAGTAGGATCACTTGCTAATGTGGGTGCTAGAGGTCTCTGTTACTACTATTGTGGGAGATTACTGCCACCTGACCTTTGTTGGACATATTCAAATTGGCTTGTCCTTGCCCATTTTCTCTCCTGCTAAATATCCTTCAACTTCTCTACCTCAATCTACTGTACATGAATGATGAGACTAGAGAAGTCGATGTCCTTGATGAGCATTAAAGTTCTGCACTCCTTAAGTACCAAATCTGACACTCTGTTGATGAATTTTAGCATGCGAGTCCTTGGCTCAGCAACCATCTCTGGAGCATACCTCGACAGCCGAGTGAACATACTCTTCCACTATTCTATTACCCTGCTTTAGATTCATGAATTCAGCTACCTTATCCTCCCTTAATTCCTGAGGAAAGCATCTATCGAGAAATTCCATAACGAACTCGTCCCACTCTACTGATACTACATTCGCTGGCCTCCCTTCTTTCCACTAGTTGTACCAAATCTGATCCACCCCTCTCAATTGGTAGGTAGCCAGATCAGCACTATCTACGAAACTAACACCCATAATTTAGGTGATCTTCCGCACCTCATCCACAAACTCCTATGGGTCCTCTCCTACCTTAGATCCATGAAAAGCTGGAGGGTTCATTCAGGTGAAGTCCCTAACCCTAGCAGCTACTGCAGACCCGTTCACATTCACTGGAACCACCTACTAGTTCACTTTGTTGGTCATCATCTGAGCAAACAGCTGAATCGCTGCTCAAAATTCTGCAGAGGAAACTTAATCGTCCTGAGGGGCTACTGGAGATGGTGGGGCAGGTCGGTTGGCATTGCCAGCCCTCCTTCCATTTCCTCATTTTGGAGGCATATTTCACTGAAATGAATAGAGCACGAGTTAGGAGGACATTTTTGGGATCATACTCAATGCATGATATGAAGTATGAAAAAAAGGAAAATTTCCTAAAAATGCCTTATAGCCTCCTTCTCATAAGTGTGGCGCAATTCACACCCATGAAAATGACTCTACTTGACATGTCTTTCAGACATCCTAGGATACTCTAAACCTAGTGCTCTGATACTAAGTTTGTCACAACCCGAGTCTTCACCCTGAACGTAAGACCTCAAGCTAACCCATGGTCTAACATCACTCTGATAAACTAAGTAAACATAGAGGAAACTGTGAAAAAAATAATTATCCAAGTAGTACTGTCATGAAAAGAGTAACATTACTGAAATGAATACTGAACAACTATGTCTGAAAGCCAACTAAGAACTAAAGAGTTGCTGGGAAAAGTCCCTAGCTAACTCTAAAGTTTGACTAAATAAAGAACTGACTGAAAAGAAAACCTTGTCCTCGAATAATGAGGACTCACCAATAGGTATTGCTGCTGATATCATCGGGAGGGAAATACTGACGTTGCTGCTATTGAGAACCTGCACCTGTGTCATAATATGATACAGTATGAAGATAAGCATCAACACTTTAAATGTACTGAGTAAGTGAGATATACATAAAACATAGAAATAAGAAATTGAACTAAAATAACATGAAATTACCAATTGATACTGAGTAATAATAGAAGTTGAGTTATAGCTCTGATATGGCCAATATAGACCCTGACTAACGGTCATAAATATATCCTAAAACTGAGTAACTAAAATGAGTTCAAATGAAACTAAGCTAAATTATAACTATACTGACAAGTCGGAGAGTCTATAACCAACATATAACCACATGAGCTAGACGTGGAGTCCGATGTATACATCCCATTGATGAGAGCCCATTGTACCTTGACAGGGTATAGTGGCTGAGCTGGGTGATCACAAGTAAAAACCCATGGTGGCGACGTAATTCTGGGAACCTGGGTGCACTAAACCCCACCCACTCGGTGCTAAGTCCTACTCCCACTTGATAGTCCTAACTTGAATACTAAGGTGATAGATCAAAACTGATGCCCTAGACTAAGTTAGGAATACTTATCTGGATGTAACTTGAGAGTCTGTAAGACCTGATAACTGAAATTTAGTGTTCTAACACTAGCCCGAGATGCTTATATGGAAGTGTCATAACCGTCTATAGAACTATCTGATAACTGATACTAGGGAGTGTTACTGAACTCCTCAAGAATAGAATATCATTTAACTGATCAGCTGACTTACTGAAAGATATCAAAAAGGGCTAATTATAGACTAAGATTGAACTAGCATTCAAACTGATTGTGAACTCACATATTGATACAACATGGAAAAATTCAAGACCTAACAGAATCAAGAAAAATTTGTATCTAGACAATTATGCAAGATCCAGTTTACTGTATTCATATAACTAGGCTAAAATAACATTTCGTGAAGAGAATAACAACATGTTTAGTAAGTAGTGAAAACATAGGAAGAATTCATAAGAACACACTCAACAAGAAATATTTAGAATTTGACTGAAAATTTAACCCTACTTCTGATCTTTAGGGCTAGAACTGATAAGGAATTACAAACGGGTCTTGAGGCACAAGGGAATAACAATTCCTTTGTTGAATTCCCACATACTTGGAGTAGAATTCCTGAGAAAATCTGGAGACGTCTGAAGAAAACTAAAAGCCCTAACTTAGCTATGAAATGTCTATCTGGAACTTCTATGTTCTGAAAATTGTGAGTTAAGAGGGATTAAGTCGATCACCCCCTTTTAATCCCCTCCTAAAGGAGCCCAAAACAACGTCGTCGGGATCCAATGGGTCACACAATAAGGAGTTGGTTAACACCACAACTCGTTGGGACTAGTCGTTGGTCCTTGACCTGAATCTGACTCACTAGAACTGGATAATGGTAGGGGACAATAACTCATTGGATGAACCAACGGGTCGTTGGTTCCTCTCATGGTCACAGGATAGATTTTTGAACCTAAGCTTGGACCCCTACCGACGAGCGACTAAACAACTCGTTGGTCCCACTAATGGACCATTGCCACCACCTTTCCTGGCCTCTAGAATTTTTGGACTTGGCTCATGGATGGAACCGACGACTTGTTGTGTGGAATAACGGGTCATTATTGCTACTCAATTTCACTGAGATGGATTTTGTCCCTTATCAGAAATCTCCCAATGACTCAACATGATAGGTCATTGGTATCTTTCACGGCCCATTATTGGGATCATTGGTTCAGGAAGTTCTTCCTACAGAGTTGATGACGACTCAGACAACGGGTCATTACAGATGACAATGACTCATTGTTGGGGTCGTTCTAAGAAAATTTCTTTCTGGTTCTTTCAGGTTTTTCATGTTAAGTGTAAGTTTGATCTAGGAAATTTTTGGGGTGTTACAGTTAGCCAATGACCTGTCATTTGTAAAGATCAAAATATCCCCTAACAAGTCGGCAAACGACTAGTCATTTGCCTAATGAGTCGTCAAATGACTCGATTTTGGAAATGTTATTTTTTCGAAAAGTCATGATGAATTAACGAAATGAATCTTCATTTGCCTAAGGAGCTGTTAAGTGATCCGTTATTTGAGTAGTAGTGGGAAATGCCTGTGTACTTCACGGATTAAGTAAATGACTCGTCATTTTCCAAACAAGTCATGAAATGACTTCTTATTTTCCTAACGAGTTGGGAAATGAATCGTCATTTTCCTAATGAGTCATCAAATGACTTGTCATTTTTGGTAGTATGAGATTTTCTGTCGAACCGTTAAGGGTATTTTCATAATTTCTAAGCTCATAAGTCCTAAACTACGTTGTTTTAACTATGTTAGGAGGATTTTAAGATGGTTTAACCTATCATAATCTATTCAACTCCCGTACATGCAAGATTAGAAGTTTCCCTTTGAAGATCAAGCTTGAAACCCTCCAACTCTCCTCCAAATCTCTTGGGCTTTCAAAGTCAAGTTAAGAATTAGTTTACCCAAGTATATAGGGTTATGTTTAACACCCTAAAAATTTTCTAGACCAAAATAAAACCTTCCATGAAAAACCAGGGGGAAAACCAGAAAATTTTATCACAGAATAACCCGGACAACGGATTGTTGTAACCTCTAACGGGCCATTGTCTGAGCCGTTGTCAGCTCTGTAGAATTTGCCTCTAGAAACCAACGAGGCATATGATGGCTCATTAGAAGGAGTAATGAGTTGTCCTATCGTTCGTTGTATCCCAAGTTCAAAAATCTACCAAACATCTCCCAGAGGTAACAAGTGGGACCAACGACTCGTTGTCATCTCTAATGAGTCATCATTTACACACGTCACCAGATCTCAGGTCCAGGCAGTGGCCACAAGAAGACAAAATGACCCATTGGTTCTACCAGTGAGTCGTTGTATTGTCTGTTAGCTGAGGGACCAAGTTTTCCTGCTAGTGACAACGAGAGGTACCAACAACCCATTGGATTATCCAATGAGTCATGGTTCCCTTCATCGCCGGTTTCCAATGAGCCCTATTTCTAGGCCCAGGATCAACAGCTGCTCCCAAAAAGTCCTGGTATCAACCAACTACTCGTTGTGGGACCCCTTGGCCCCTGTCGGGCAATTCTCCAAATTTTCTTTTAGGGGTATTTTTGTATCTTCCCACCTTTTTAGTCCCTAAACTAAGTCATTCTAGGTTATATTCAGGGGATTTAGGAACGTAATCGACGTTCCCATTTCATTTCTCTTCATCCTCTCAAAGTCAGAACGTAGAAACTCAGTTAGGAAGCACAGAGAAGGAGCAAACATTTCGATTTTTCTTCCCAGATTTCTCAAGGGTTTTCTCCAGGATTTATACACTAGGTATTTGGAACTCAACAAGGGAATTATCCTTCCCTTGTGCCCCAAAACTCTTCTGAAATGCTTATCAGTTCTTTCCCTGAAGTTTACCGTTAGGGTTCATTTGTTAGTAAATTTTGGATTTCTTCTTGTTATAATTTTCATGAATAATTAGGGATGTTGTTAGCTATACTTATGGTCATTATCTCTTTTCATGAAATTATGTGATTTTTATCCTTAGTTTCTTAACTACAATGAATTGAGTATTTTAGCATGTTCTAAATACAAGTGTTGCTTGATTTTGATTGTTCTTGAAATCACTAGGATATTACAGTTGTATGGTCAAGAGTAGAATTATTGATTGTTTTGTCTCATTTAGAACTTAGTAAATTTCAGTATCTTATAGAAAGTCAGTTGATCAATTTGACTATAGACAGTTCTTGAGGTGTCAGTAATACTTCTTAGTTCTAGTTGTCCAGTTACTAATTATCAGTTATAGTTTGTTCTTTAGACAGTTACCATGTTTCCAGATAGCAGCTCTGACCAGTCTTAGAACACCAGTTTTTAGCTATCCGATCATACAGACTCTTAGGTTACTTCTAGATAAGTATTCTTGAATTAGTCTAGCACCCAAGCTTTGAGGTATCAGCTTAATAGTCAAGTTAGGACTATCTAGTGGGAGTAGTACTTAGCACTGAGTGGATCGGGGTTCCAGTGAACCCAGGTTCCTAGAACAACGTTTCCACCAGAGGTTATTGCCACAACAGGCCCTAGCTTTGGGATCACCCAGCTTGCCACTATACCCTGGCAAGGTACAGTGGGCTTTCTTCGATAGGGTGTATACATTGGACTCCACGTTTAGGTCATGTGGTTATATATCGGTTATAGACTCTCCTACTTTTCAATATAGTTTTAGTTCGACTTAGTATAGTTTAGTTTAGCTTAGTTCAATCACTCAGTTTTAGGACATATTTATGACTATCAATTAGAGTCATTGTTGACCATATCAGTTATATCTCAGTATTATCAATAATCAGTATTAGTTGATCATTTCGTGTAATTTTAGCTTTGTTGTTTATTTTCCATGCTTGTTGTATATCTCACTTACTCAGTACATTCAAAGTACTGACGCATACTTTCTATGTTGTATTATATTATGACACAGGCGTAGGTTCTCAGTCCCAGCATCGTCGGTAGTTCCTCTCAACGATTCCAGTTGCAATAGTCCATTTGGTGAGTCCTCATCTTTCGAGGACGTTATTTTCTTTTCAATTTGTTTCTTTTCAGTCAGACTTTAGAGTTAGTTGGGGCCTTGTCCCGGCAACTCATCTGTTAGCAGTGGCTTTCAGACACAGTTTTGTAGTATTATTTTTACTGATGTTTTACACTTCCGGCTGTATTGATTTATAAATATTTCTTTTAAAGTTTCCACTTATGTTTACTTAGTATACCAGTGCAAATGTTAGACCATGAGTTAGCTTGGGGTCACTTGTGGCACCAAGTACCGTGTCCCAGCCAAGGTGTAGACTTAGGTCATGACAAAGTTGGTATAAGAGCACTAGGTTTAGAGTATCTTAGGATGTCTGAAAGCCGTATCAAGTAGAGTCCTATTCATATGTGTGAAGTGCGCCACACTTATGATGGGGAGGTTATGAGATGTTATTAAGAAAACTCTCTTCTGTTTATACTCCTTATCGTGCGTTGAAATTTAATCCCTGAAATTTCCTCCAAACTCTTTCTCTATTCATTTAAATGAAAATATGCCTCCAAGAGAAGGAAATAGAAGGTGGGATGGCAATGCTAACCAACCTGCCCCACTAGCTCCAGCAGCCCCTTAGGACAACCCAATGTCTTCAGTAGAATTTCAAGCAGCAATCCAGCTGCTGGCTCAAATGGTGACTAATCAATTGAACCAGCAGGTGGTTCTAGTGAATAAAAATAGGTCTACAACAGTTGCTAGGGTTCAGGACTTCACCCGAATGAACCCTCCAGCTTTCCATGGATCCAAGGTGGGAGAGAACCCGTAACAATTTATAGATGAGGTACGGAAGATCACTCGGATTATGGTGTTAGTTCCGCAGAGTGTGTTGACCTAGCTGCCAACCAGTTTAAAGGAGAGGCTCAGATTTAGTATGAGCAATGGAAGGAAGGGGGGCCAGCATAAACAGGGCCAGTAGAATGGGAAGAGTTCACAATTGCATTTCTAGACAGATTCTTTCCTCGAGAATTGAGGGAGGCCAAAGTTGCAGAGTTTATGAATCTAACGTAGGGTAATAGAACTGTGGAAGAGTATGCATTGGAGTTCACTCGGTTGTCGAGGTATGCTTTAGAGATGGTAGCCAAGCCAGGCCTCGCATGCTCAAATTCGTCAATGGAGTATCAGACTTGGTACTTAAAGAGTGCAGAACCGCGATGCTCATTAATGACATTGACCTCTCCAGCCTCATCATTCACGCCCAATAGATTGAGGCAGAAAAGTTGAAGGATACGGAGCGGGAGAACAAGCGGGACAAAATAGGTTAGTCGGATTATGGCCACCAGAGGTTCCAACCGCAGTAGTCGCTAACAACAACAAAATACTCCAACACCCACATAAGCCAGCGCCCCTACTTTCAGGTCCTGTAAGAATGGAAAGGGTGGAGCATCTAGCTCTCAGTCCCAGAGTTTCCGTACCTACAACCATTACCCAGCTTGTCCTAAGTGTGGAAAGAACCATCCAGAGGAATGCCGATGGGCAAGAAGGGTTTCTTTGGATGTGGGCAATTGGGCGATAGGTTAATAGAGTGTCCTTCAGCTGGAAGGAGAAGAGCTCAGTCTATTTCAGCAGCCCCAGAAGGCTGTCCAGCTTAGTAGGGAAATACTTTAGGTACGGATGGTGATCAACGCCAAAATAGCCTTTAGGCTTTCTCCTCTCATCAGGATCAGGATAGCTCACCTGACATGGTCATGGGCATGTTACGTTTTTTCCATCATCATATATATGCCTTACTAGATCCAGAAGCCACACTATCATTCGTGACTCCTTATATAGTTTTGCAGTTTGAAATCAGTCCAAAAGTCCTCTCAAAATCGTTCTCAGTCTCTACCCCAGTTGGTGAGTCAGTTAGAGCCACTCTTCTATGTGTCACTATTGAAGAAGTGAATCTATGACCCAAACTCAGTTGTGCCACTGGATAGTATGTGAGTGAAGGGTAGTGTCTCTTACAAAGAATTCCTAGTTCAGATCCTAGACTGCCAGGTTCGTAAGCTGAGAAACAAGAAAATCAATCAGTGAAAGTCTTGTGGAGGAACCAGCTAGTTAAGGGAGCCACATGGGAGGTAGAAGCAGACATGATGGCTAATATCGTCATTTATTCCCTTCCAGTTCAGCTTTTGCATCAGGTATTAATTTCCTCCTTAGTACTCTATTCAGATCCTCACACATCAACTCTATTCAGATTTTCAATGTGCACTCTAGTTGTGTTAACTTAGTTAGTATGGTTAAATCAGTTCGGAGTCAGCCATTCCTTCAGAAATTAGTTTATAGTTTAAGTCTGGGAATTGCAGCTCTTTTCTTAGTTTTCTAGCAGCTTTAGCCTTCATTCAAGAACAAATGATCCCAAGGGGGAGATATTGTAATACCCCAAAACTTTTCTAGACCAAACTTAGACCTCGCATGAAAAATCAGGGGAAACCAAAAAATTTTATCACAGAGCGACCCATACAATGATCATTGTCACCTCTAATGGGCTGTTGTTTGAGCCATTGTCAACTCTGCAGAATTTCCCACTGGAAACCAACGATGCATAGGACTACTCCTTGGAAGGATTAACAAGTTATCTTGTCATTCGTTGCATCCCAAGTTTAGAAATCTACCAGACATCTCCCAAAAGCAACGAGTGGGACCAACGACTCATTTTCACCTCTAACAAGTCACCATTTCCACCCATAGCCAAATCTCAGGTCCAGGCAGTGTTGGCCACGAGTAGACAAAATGACCTGTTGGTGCTACCAACTAGTCGTTGTGTCGTCCGTTAGTTGAGGGACCATGTTTTCCTACCAGTGACAACGAGAGGTACCAACGACCCATTGGTTCATCCAATGAGTCATGGCTCCCTTCGTTTCCAGTTTCCAATGAGCCCCATTTCCAGGCCTAGGACCAATGACTGGTCCCAATTATCGTGGTATAAACCAACAACTTGTTGTGTGACCTGTTGGTCCCTGTCAGGCAGTTTTCCAAATTTTCTTTCAGGGGCACTTTTGAAGTTTCCACCTTTTTAATCCCTAAACTATGTCATTTTGGGTTATATTTAGGGGATTTAGGAAGGTAATCGACGTTCCATCATCATTCCTCTCATTCTCTCAAAGTAAGAACACAAAACTAAGTCAGGAAGCACAGAGAAAGAGAAAAGGTTTCGATTTTTCTTTCCAGATTTCTCAAGGGTTTTCTCCGGAATTTACACCAGGTATATGAGAATTCAACAAGGGAATTGTCCTTCCCTTGTGCCCCCAAAACTCTTATGAAATTCTTATCAGTTCTAGCCCTGAAGTTTATCTTTAGGGCTCATTTGTCATTAAATTATGGATTTCTTTCTGTTATAATTTTCATGAATAATTAGGGCTGTTGTTAGCTATACTTCTGGTCATTATCTCTTTTCATGAAATTATGTGATTTTAGCCCTGGTTTCTTGAATATAGTGAATTGAGTATTTTAGCATGTTCTAAATAGAAGTGTTGCTTGATTTGATTGTTCTTGAAATCACCAGGATAGTCAGTTGTATGATCAAGAGTAGAATTATTGATTGTTTAGTCTCAGTCAGAACTTAGTAAATTTTAGTATCTTACAGAAATGGCAGCTGATTAGTTTGACTATAGAGAGTTCTTGAGGTGTCAGTAATACATCATAGTTCCAATTTTTCAGTTATTAGTTATCAGTTATCAGTTTGTTCTTTAGACGGTTACGACGTTTTCAGATAAGCAGCTTTAACCAGTCTTAGAACACTAGTTTTCAGCTATCCGGTCTTACAGACTCTCAGGTTACTTCTAGATAAGTATTCCTGAATTAGTTCAAGAACACAACTTTGAGCTATCAGCTTAGTAGTCAAGAACACAACTTCGAGCTATCAGCATCCAGTGGACCGGGGTTCCAGTGCACTCAGGGTCCCAGAACTACATCGCCACCGTAGGTTATTAACCCAACGGGCCCCAGCTTTGTGATCACCCAGCCAACCACTATACCCTGGCAAGGTATAGTGTACTTTCTCTTATGGGGTGTATACATTAGGCTCCACGTTTAGCTCACATGGTTATATATATTAGTCATAGACTCCCCCACTTGAAAGTATAGTTTTATTCAACTCAGTACAATTTAGTTTAGCTTAGTTCAGTCATTCAATTCCAGGACATGTTTATGACCATCAGTCAGGGTCATTGTTGACCATATCAATTTTAGATCAGTTTTATCAGTATTCAATATCAGTTGGTTGTTTCATGTTATTTCGCTCTGTTGTTTATTTTTCATGCTTGGTGTACATCTCACTTACTCAGTACATTCAAAGTACTGGCGCATACTTCCAATGTTGTATCATATTATGATACAGGCACATGTTCTTAGTCCCAGCATAGTCAATAGTTCCTCTCAATGATTCTAGTAGAAGAAGTCCATTTGGTGAGTCCTCATCTTTTGAGGACATTATTTGCTTTTCAGCTAGTTTCTTTTCAGTCATACTTTAGAGTTAGTTGGGGGCTTGTCCCAGCAACTCAATAGTTAGTAGTGGCTCTCAGACAAAGTTATGTAGTATTGTTCTCAGTGATGTTTTACACTTCTAGATTTATTTATTTCTAAATATTTCTTTTAAATCTTCCTCTTATATTTACTTAGAATATCAGTGCAAATGTTAGACCATGGGTTAGTTTGGGTTCACTTGCAGCACCAAGTACCGTATCCCTACCAAGGTGTAGACTCGGGTCATGACACTATAAATGAGAGTTCCATTCACTATTATGCTCAAAATTCTCTTCAATCCATGAATTTAAGTTCTAAATCAAGTTCATGATCTTATGAGGCTTTATCCTAATTTTTATGAAATTCTGTATGATTTATCTATAGGTCAATTCCATTCATGTTCCAAAGCATGTTTTAAGATCTATGAATAGATTTATGCCTATTTTGATTATTAATTTATGATTTCAAATTTTAGAAAATTATGCCCAATTATGCTAGTTTCATGAATAGTCAAGTCTATGATTTCATTATGATTTTGATTCTCCTAAGCCCTAATTTATGATTTATGATTTATGATATGATTCACTAGAAGTATTCTTCATGAATTTATGAATTTTAAGTATGGTGATTTTCTCAAGCATGTATTTCTTCATGATTTATGATTTTATGATTTTGGCCAACTCACGGCCCTATTTCATGGCTAATCATGTATTTCAAGTATGATCAAGTATGTTATGATTTACTGATGTGCTGTGGATTTACAGCACTATTGACGCTCAAAACTAAGAAAATAGCATGGACTTAGGTGTATTTATGTGGATATGAGGCACTTTTCCTTTGATTTCAGGATAAATGGGTGTTGGAGCATAAATTGGCAAAAGGAAGCTAAAAGTGTGCAAATCAGGGCAAAATGCAGTCCACAGTACGATCTCTAGGATGGACCTATGAGTCGTACTGATGGCCGTGATAAGAAGCAGAAGGCTGAAGTTGGAAGAATGAACCTACGAGTCTTTCCATGGATCGTACCAAGCTTGTACGAGTCATGGTAAGGCATTCATGATGAAATCCAGAAGAATTGCACAAGTGGTTGATTCTCAGTACGAGAGGAGACCACGACCCGTGAGAGCTTGGTATAAGTCATACTATACCGGTCGTGGTGAACTTCAGACAAATTGCAAAGATTCAGAATCAAGCCATGGGAGCCTGGTACGAGTCGTAGGAAGGAGTTATGAATCGTACCTTGGCACGACACTTAAACAAAAAGCCAGCCAACAATCCAACCACGCGAAGCTTCCACGGACCGTAGGATGCTCCTACGAGTCGTAGGATGACCCGTGATGAGTTCGGCACCAGATATGGAAAATCACCCTGTCATCCTTGAAAAAGGATTCTTATGTCTATATAAATACGTTTTATGTTTTATTTTTCAGAGGAGACGTTAAGTAAACTAGGTTTTAGTTGGAAAAATTGTAGTAGACAATTTTACACCTTCGAAGAGAGAATTGAGTTGGTTTAACCCTGTGATTAACCTTTTATTGAATTCACATTGTTTTTGCTACTTGTTCTTCAAGATTTTGCTGATTAATTAAAGGAAGAGTTTTTCTCAATCATAGTTGTAAGTATTATTCTCATGTCTTTAATCATGAACACACTTCACAATCTTGCTATTTTGAGAGGCTAAAACCTCCATACCTAGGGTTGTGGGAACCATGGTGGATTAACAAGCTAGGGTTTCACAAAGTGAGTCTAAATCCAATACTAATTACTTATATTGTAGTCTCTTCATGCTTTAATGATTCTTAGCAGTGTACAACGTTAGGAAGTGCGCAAATTCTTTACTTGCTTTGGTCGAAGAGGTAGAGATTAGGAAAAAAGACTTACAACGGATCCTTGATCTTGATGATCATTATATTAACTTGAGTTGTAGTCGCAGGATAGTTATATCTAGATCTTAGTGATAATGGTTAGTTTGGAAACGTTCATGAGACTTGGTCGAGTAATTGAGTATAGTCATTCAATAGGGATTGGTCGATCATTTGAATGAACCTATGTTATCATTTCTATAAGTATTGGTAAAGATCACGAGTGTATACCTAAAGCTATTATAAATTCATGGGGAACACAAACCCTAGTTATCCCTTAATTGTTGATTCACAACCATAATCTTGACAGTTGTTTTGTTTTCACTCTTGATTATTATTAGAAACCCCCCAATTGTGAAGTAACTATCATACAAGTTCACTTACCGTCTGTAATCTTAATCTTCCATATTCCATGTGGGATCTACCCCAACCTCTAATTTGGGTTCTTTATTGACAACATCTACTTCATACTTCAGTTAGAAGTGTGGTTTGAGCATTATCACTTATCTAGCCATGAACTTCATGAATGATTTCACAATTATTATTTGAGCTCTTATGTGCATGTTTTTGGGAGCAGTGTTTAGCACCGAGTAGGCTCGGTATTCAGGTAAACACCATGGTCTCAAAACTACGTGCCAACATAGGTTTATATTCATGGACTCTCGGTGGGTTCCTGTTAGTGATATCACGCCATTTACATCCCTTTCCTGGCAAGCCTGAGACGACTTTACCCAGTTGAGCGAGATAGCGGGGGGCATCATGTAAGTTCTATCATGATGGTGTCGGTTAAGACAAGTCCTCCCATTGTTTCTCATGATTTAAGCATTATCATGTTTACAATACTTCAGATCAAGTTATTTTTTACAAGGTTTCTCTTATGATAATCATTATGACTAGATTATGAATAGTTTTGGAAGCCTTGAGCCCTCATGTTTAGGTTATGATTATCATTTCATATTTTGAACTGTCCTACTCTTATGAACTCTTATGTATTTTTTATTAGTCCATTTTTTCTTACCTTGTACACTCGCTAAATTCAAAGTACTGACCCCATACTCTATGTTGTATCATTTCATGATATAGGTTCGAGAGATTAGACTTAGTCGCGCTATTAGTCCTACTTCTGTACCAGTCCTATTTAGCCAGTCTTGGCGAGTCCTCATATTTCGAGTAAATCTAGTTTAGCTTGTTATGTTATTTTAGTTACAAACTTTTGTCGAGCTTGTTGGGGATGTTGTCCTAACAACTCATTAGTTATGTTAGAGGATTTTTAGACAATATGTAGAATTTCTACTTGTTAGTGTTGATTCTATTTCAGATTGATATGTATTCATACTTTCACTTATGCATCTTTTATAATATCAGTTTCCGCTTAATGTATGCTCTTTAGCCACTATGTTCATGCCATGGATCGACTTGGATCCATTCGTGGTTCTAGGTCTTGTGTCTCGATCCGGGTTTATATTCGGGTTGTGACAAACTTGGTGTCAGAAAAAAGGTTTAGAGTGTCCTAGGGTATCTAAAAGCCGCATTGAGTAGAGTCTTTTCCATGGGTGTGAAGCGCACCACACTATGGGGCAGAGGCTACAAGATGTTTTATGAAATTTTCCTTCTTTCATGATCTATGTCGTGTGATGAAGTATCTCTCTATCCTTCTAAGTAGTGCTCTATGCGTTATAGAAATATGCCTCCACGCTGAGTTAACGGAAGAAGGAATGGAAACAAAAATGACCATGAGAATCGCAATGGAGATGGGCATCAGCCAGCCCCAGCAGGTCCATTGCCCCCACAGGTCTCTCATGCTGAGTTCGGGGCAGTTTTTTAGATGGTGGCACAGGCTTTGACCGCTCAGGTCAACCAGAAGGCGGTGGCCTATTTCCCTCAAAATGGGAATGCAACGGCGGCTCGAGTTAGGGATTTTCTCAAGATGAATCCTCCTGAGTTTCCTAGGTCGAGAGTGGATGAGGAACCACATGAGTTTCTGGAAGAGATTCAGAAGATCACCCAGTTTATGTGGCTAACAGGAGAAGAGAGCGCAAACTTAGCCTCCTATCAGCTGAAGGGGGTTGCTTATATTTGGTACTATCAGTAGAGGGACGGTAGAGCATTGGGCGCAGTTCCTGTGAGCTGGGAAGAGTTCATGATAGCCTTCTTAGACAAATTCTTCCCTAGAGAGTTGCGGGAGCCAAAAGCGGCATAGTTTTTCAACTTGAGGCAAAGGGATATGACTGTCCAAGAGTATGCCTTGAAGTTCACCCTGCTATCCAAGTATGCACTGGAGATGTTTGCAGATTAGAGAGCTCATATGAATTGGCTTGTGTATGGGGTGTCAGATTCACTAGTCAAGGAATGTAGGACAACAATGTTGAACAGTGATCTTGAGTTCTCCCAATTGGTGATAATACGTCCAGCAGATAGAGGCGGATCAGATGAAAGAAAGGGAGAGAGAGACCAAGAGGGCCAAGACATGTAGCTTTGGGTTTTCCCAACAAAGGCCTAATGGTAGAAATCATCAGCAGTTCCACCAGAGTTCATTGGCCCCAGGGTCATCATCGGCCTATGTTCTATCCAGATCTCGAGGTGATCAGAGGAATAGCGCATCAAGTTTGAGGGGACAGAGGGACATTCCGGTAGAGTGCACCTTTTCAGTCTGTGAAAAATATGGTAAGAACCACATAGGAGAGTGCTTAGTCGGATCAGATATTTACTTCGGGTGTGGGAAACCTGGGCACATGCACAGGGAGTGTCCTTTGGATAGGCTGGGTGATAACAGAGGTCATGCCCAGACTACCAGTTCGGTAGCAACTCTAGCAGCATTTCCTTCTCAGTAGGGTGCATCCACTAGCACATGTGCATGACAACGTCAGAGCAGGTTTTATGCCCTCTTATCACGTCAGGAGCAGGAGGTCTCTCCAGATGTAGTCACCGATATGTTGCGAGTATTTCATCTTGATGTGTATGCATTGTTAGATCCAGGGGATACTTTATTTTTTGTGAATTTTTTATGTTGCCATTAGTTTTGGAGTTAGTCCCGAAATCCTATCAGAACCCTTCTCAGTCTCTATTTCAGTCAGTGACTCAGTTATAGCTCAAGGGTATACAGATATTGCCCTATCACAGTCCTTCAGAAAGCCACCTCAACTGACCTTGTAGAGTTAAAACATGACTGATTTTTATTATATCTTTAGTATGTATTGGTTGCATGCATGTTATTCCTCAGTGAGTTGTAGAACCCGTATGGTAGAGTTCCGGTTTCTAAGTGAGCCAGTCCTAGAATGGTAGTGTAGTTTAGTTGTACTTGTAGGTCGCTTTCTTTCCTATCTTAGGTCCAGAAGGATGATCTCCAGGGATTGTATTTACCATCTAGTTTGGGTTAAGGATGTATCTTCCGAAACCTTGACTCTCCAGTAAGTTCCTATAGTATGTGAGTATCCGAAGGTCTTCTCAGATGATCTACTTGGAGTCCCTTTGGAGTGTGAGATTGACTTTTGTGTTGACCTTCTTACCAATGTTAACCTATATCTATTCCTCCATATAAGATGGCTCCATCCGAGCTAAAGGAGTTAAAGAAGCAGTTGAAGGATCTTCTGGATAAAGGATTCATCAGAACTAACAAGTGTGCATGGGCTGCACCGGTTCTCTTTGTTCGAAAGAAGGAT
The DNA here is from genome assembly GCA_035772735.1 of Datura wrightii. Classification (NCBI taxonomy): domain Eukaryota; kingdom Viridiplantae; phylum Streptophyta; class Magnoliopsida; order Solanales; family Solanaceae; genus Datura; species Datura wrightii. The sequence continues at coordinate 35,745,613 of JASDFA010000006.1, forward strand.
GGGTGCGCATTGACTATTGGCATTTGAATAAGTTTACAATCATAAACAAGTATCTCCTACCCAGAATGGATAACGTTTTTGACCAACTTCAGGGTGCTAAGTGCTTCTCAAAGATAGACCTTAGATCCGGGTATCATTAGCTCAAAGTTAAGGAGAGTGACATTCCGAAGATAGCTTTCAAGACTCGATATTTTCACTATGAGTTTGTAGTTATGTCGTTTGGACTAATGAATGCTTCTGTATCTTTCATGGATCTGATGAATAGGGTATTCACGCCATATTTGGACATGTTCATGATTGTCTTCATAGACGACATTCTCATATACTCTCAGAGTGAGGAGGAGCATTCTGCTTATTTGAGGATTGTGCCACAGACTCTCAAGGATTGCCAGTTGTTTGCTAAATTCAAAAAGTGTGAGTTTAGTTGGACTCAGTAGCATTTTTGGGCCACGTGGTGTCAAGTGTGAGTGTGCAGGTAGACTCTCAAAAGATAGAAGTGGTGAAAAATTGACCTAAACCAATTAGTCCATTAGATATCTGGAGTTTCTTGGGTTTAGCTGGTTATTACAAGAGGTCTATTGAAGGATTTTCATTCATTGATGCACCATTGACTAGGCTGGCCCTGAAGAAAGTCAAATTTCAATGGTCGGATGCCTATGAGAAGAGTTTTCAGGAGTTACAGGCTCGACTCACTTCAACCCTAGTGTTGACACTACCTGAGGGTCTAGATGGATTCGTTGTGTATTCTGATGCCTCTAGAGTTGGTCTTGGGAATGTTTTGATGCAACGTGGTAAGCTCATTGCGTATGCCTCTGCACATCTGAAGACTCATGAGAATAATTACCTGATGCATGACCTGGAATTGACAGCTGTGGTGTTTGCATTGTATGTGGTGTTCACAAGAGCCTCAATATGTGTTCACCCAGAAGGATTTTTGAATTTATGACAAAGGAGATGATTAGAGCTGCTCAAGGACTATGACATGAGTGTCCTTTATCATTCGGGCAAGACCAATATAGGGTGAATGCCCTTAGTAGACTATCCATGGAGAGCGTTTCTTATGTAGAAGATAAAAGGAAGTAATTAGTGAAGGATGTGCATCGACTTGCACGATTAGGGGTTCTCCTTGTGGATTCGATGGATGGTGGTGTCATTGTTCAGAATGGCTTAGAATCTTCTTTGGTGACTGAGGTCAAGGCTAGGATAGATGAGGATCCTATTTTGGTAAAGTTGAAGAGCTGGTTTAGAATCAAAAGTTAGAGGTCTTCTCCCAAGGGGGAGATGGTGTACTTCAATATCAAGGTCATTTATGTTTTCCAGATGTTGATAATTTGAGAGAGAGGATGTTTCATGAAGCTCATGGTTTGCGATATTCTACCCATCCAGGTGCCACTAAAATGTACCGTGATCTATGGGAAGTCTACTGGTGGAATAGCATGAATAATGACATAGCGGAGTTTGTGGCCAAGTGTCCAAATTGTCAGCAAGTGAAAGTGGAGCATCAAAGACCAGGAGGTGTGCTACAATACATCAATATCCCTACTTGGAAGTGGTAAGAGATCAATATGAATTTCATCACTGGGTTACCTTGCACATGTTGACAGTATGACTCTATTTGGGTGTTTTGAGACGGGTTGACTAAAGCAGCCCATTTTCTACTGGTCAAAACTATCGACTCAGCAAAGGATTATGCTTAATTGTACATTTAGGATTTAGTTCGGTTTCATGGGGTTCCCTTGTCTATAATTTCGGATAGAGGTACTCAGTTCACCTTACAGTTCTAAAGATCGTTCCAGATAGGACTAGGTACTCAGGTCAAGCTTAATACAACTTTTCACCCGCAAACAGATGGTCAGGCCAAGCGGACCATTCAGACTCTTAAGGATACGTTGAGAGTATGTGTTATTGACTTCAAAGTTAGTTGGGATGATCATTTACATCTTATCGATTTTGATTACAACATCAGCTACCTCTCCAACATTTAGATGGCTCCTCTTGAGGCTCTTTATGGGCTGAGATGTAGATTGCCTATTGGTTGGTTTGAGGTAAATGAAGCTAAATTAATATGGCCAAATTTAGTTTATGAGGCTACAGAGAAAGTTCAGCTTGTAAGGAAAAAGCTGAAAACATCTCAGAGTCGTCAAAAGTTTTATGCTAGTGTGAGGAGGAGAGAACTGGAGTTTGAAGTTGATAATTATGTGTTTTTTAAGGTGTTTTCCATGAAGGGAGTGATGAAGTTCGGAAAGAAAGGAAAGCTTTATCCACGATATATTGGTCCCTATAGGATTATGAGGTGTGTTTACAAGGTGTCCTATAAGTTGGAGCTACCAGCGGAGTTGGTTTCGATACATCCACTTTTAATATATCATTGTTAAAGAAGTGCATTGATGATCCATCTTTGGTTGTCCTGGTGGAGAGCATAGGTGTGAAGGATAACCTTAGCTATGAGAAGGTACCAATTGAGTTCCTTAATCGTCAGGTTTGGAAGTTGAAGAATAAAGAAGTAGCTTTAGTGAAAGTCTGGTAGAGGAATCATCTTGTTGATGGAGCTACATGGGAGGCCCAAACAAATATGATAGTTAGATACCCAAATTTTTTCTCTTCCAACTAGTTCAAGATTGAGGTATCAGTTCCTCCCTTAGTACTCTATTCAGTTTCATGTCTAGTTTATGTCACTCAATTTTTTTATGTCAGTGCATGTATGTGTTATTAATGAATTCAATTCAGTCAGGTATATTTGTCCGGAGTCAGTCACTTTGTCAGTTTTCAGCTTTAGTTGTTTAGTTTTGAGATTGCAATTCTTTCCCCAGCTTTCTAATATTCTTATTCTATATTCGAGGATGAATGTTCCCAATAGGGAGATAATATAACACCTCAACGTCCTAAGATTAGATCCGAGAGTTGGAATAGAGAAAATAGGAAAATCTGCAATAGGTCACAGAACAAGTCGTCAAATCACCCGTCGTTTACCTAATGAGTCGTTAAGTGACTCATCATTTACCTAACGAGTCAGCAAAATGACCTATCATTTGTAAAGATCAGAATATCCCCTAACAAGACGACTCATCGGTTCTAGCAGTATGAGATTTTCTGCCGAACCGTTAAGGGCATTTATATAATTTCTAAGCTCCTAAGTCCTAAAATACATCATTTTAAGCTATGTTATGAGGATTTTAAGAGGGTTTAAGCTATGTTAATTCATTCAACTCCCATGCATGCAAGATTACAAGTTTCCCTTTGAAGATCAAGCTTGAAACCCTCCAATTATCCTCCAAATCTCTTGGGCTTTGAAAGTCAAGTTATGAGTCAGTTTACCGAGCTATATAGGGCTATGAATGAGAGTTTCTTTTGCTCTCATGCTCAAAATTCTATTTAATTCCATGAATTCAAGTTCTAGATCAAGTTCATGATCTTTATGAGGCTTTATCCTAATTTTTATGAAATTCTGTATGATTTATCTGTGGATCAATTCCATTCATGTTTCAATGCATGTTTTAAGATCTATGGGTAGATTTTATATCTATTTTTATTATTAATTCAAGGTTTCAAATTATAAAAATTATACCCATTTATGCAAGTTTCATGAAAAGGACAAGTTTATGATTTCATCATGATTTTATTCTCCCAAGTCCTAATTTATGATTTATGATTTATTATATGATTCCCTACAAGTAATCTTCATGAATTTATGAATTTTAAGTATGATGATTTCCTCAAGCATATATATATTCTTCATGATTTATGAGTTTATGATTTTGACTGACTCACAGGCCCTATTTCATGGCTAATCATATATTTCAAGTATGATCAAGTATATTATGATTTATCTAGCCAAGAACTTTATGAATGATTTCACGATTATTATATGAGCCCTCATGTGCATATTTTTGGGAGAGCGGTGTCTAGCACCAAGTAGGCCCGGTGTGTAGATAAACTCCATGATCTCAAAACTATATGCCAACGTAGGTTTATGTTCATTGAATCTAGGTGGGACCCTATTAGTGATATCATGCCATTTTATTCCCTTGCCTGAAAGTATGGGATAGCTCTGCCCACTTGTGCAAGATAGGTAGGGCATCATGTAAGCTCTATCATGATGGTGTCGGTTAAAACGAGTCCTCCCATTGTTTCTCATGATTTATGCATTGTCATGTTTACGATACATTAGATCAAGTTATGTTTTACAAGGTTTCTCTTATGATTATGACTATGATTATATTATAAATATTTCTGAAAACCTTAAGCCCACATGTGTATGTTATGATTATTATTTCATGTTTTGAACTGTCCTACTCTTATGGACTCTTATGTATTTTTTATTAGTCCGTATTCTCAGTACATTCAAAGTACTGACCGCATACTCTATGTTGTATCATTTCATGATACAAGTCCGAGAGATCAGACTCAGCCACGCCATTAGTCCTGCTTCTGTACTAGTCCTATTTAGCCAGTGTTGGTGAGTCCTCATCTTTCAAAGACATTCAGTTTAGTTTGTTATTATATTATTTTAGTTACAGACTTTTATTGAGCTAGTTGGGGATGCTGTCTCATTAGCTCATCAGTTATATTAGAGGCTTTTAAGGCAATATGTAGAATTTCTGCTTGTCCGTGTTGACTCTGTTTTAGATTGATATGTATTCAGATTATCGCTTTTGCATGTTTTATAATATCAATTTTCGCTTGATGTATGCTCTTTAGCCGCTATGTTCATGCCATGGTCGATTTGGAGCCATTCGTGCTTCATGGTTCTAGGTTCCCTGTCTCAATCCGGGTCTTTGTTCGGATCGTGACACTATCCAATATAAGTGTCGATAAATCTCATAGTCGTCTACTTACTAAAGGCAAATTCTGAAACATAAGCTTGACTTAGATTTCAAATATCACTTACAACTTCGCTTTACCGCACGATATATTAATGAACAAAGTGTAACAACTCCGAGATTACCTATAGCCTCCTGATTATAAGTATGGTGCACAATATGCACAAAAGTAAGAATCTACCAGACACAGCTTGTGGACTCCCCAGAACACAATTTTGCTCTGATACCAAGTTTGTCACATCCCAAATTTAGGAAAGTGCATTACTTGCTCTTGAAACCTGACTGACCGGAAAGCCGGCTATACATCATCTATAACTGGAACACTTAGCCATCTAGTCCACCTATCATAATCAATTGGATTAAAAAACTGGACCAATAAGGTCTCAACTATATAGGATAAATAACTGGAATGCCAACCAACTATGACTATGCTAAACCAAGCAACAGAAAATCGACAAGGCTACAAACTTAATAATACTGTACATGCTAAGTCCACAAAGCCTTTAAAGAGTAAACTAAACTAATGGTCAAAATAGGCTTCGACCTACCTATAAGTATATCTAGAAACTCTAACTGAAAAAACTATATCTTAACTCCAAGAAGAAAGGAGCATACAAACACATCTGCTGATCTCACGAACCGCTATTGCAATTGAAAATCTTGGTCTCTACCTGCACCTACGGCACGAATGCAGGTCCCCAGGCGAAGGGCCATTAGTGCGAATGAAATATATTGGTATGTAACGCTAAAACTGTAATCATGAAACAAAAATTATATAATAACTGAGTCAAAAGGCATAGTCGTATAAAGGACAGAGACAACTTGGGACTCTGTAAACTATAACAAATAACAACTCACAATAGTGGGAGTTTACTCAAGATAACTGAACTAGGAGTAGGGATAGACTTAACCTAACTTTGATAACTATAATCTGACTGGAATCTCATCTATACCAATGCATTCTGTGCAATCACATAAATTCCACATAACAACAAATAAATTCATCAATGTAATCATGAATATAAAACAATGCTCTCACTACCCAATCGGCATATGCACCGATGGTTGGTGCTTCTACCCATCTAATACAGTCGCTCGGAGGTTTATATATTACATAAGTCTGTAGGTTCACCAGGTACATAATCATAAGTAACATAATGCAAGCATTCATGCTCGTGCTGTAATAGTACTTACGCACAAATTCTAACTCTGGTGACTCAATAATAACCCTCCTTAGATATATGCTCGAACAATTAAATACCGACTCAACTGCAGAGAGCTTTTAGCTCGATACACATCTAGCCATATATGGGTGGCCTTAAGCTGTACATATATCTAGTACATAGAGTATATAATTTATGTTCTTAGATTAGATGACTATTAGAAACTCTATATTCATACTCGCTTAGACATTGGGAACATTTATACGAGAGAATGACACTTCTCTGAATTTAAGAAACTCAAATGATAACTCAACAAGATTTGAATATATAGAAACATGACTTGAGTATAACTGAAGGGATTCAATTGTATGCTATAACATAGGATCGTATACATTAGGGACTCGTTACTGGAAGGACTTATAAAGACTTGAGTTCTTAGATCTGTAACCAAATTCAACTACTAGAATGAGACATTAGCATGATTCTCAGAGTATGATCTATTGAAACTTCTTAGATTAGTATAACACATTTCAAAATAAATTGAGGATATGAAGGCATAATTTAAGACTTTGATACTTGGAGCCTCTTAACTTGGAAACCTATAAGCAATCCTCAATGTGCTACCTCAAGGGAAATAAAGACTTATAGTCGTAACTTGGGTAACACTAAAATGGCTTGCATGAAACTTTAAAATTAATTGAGGAGCTTAAGAAATCTTAACGTCATTATAATTAGCTAGAAACTTTTAGGATTAAGCTAATAATACTTGGAAGATGATTTCAACACTTACGATGAATAACTTAATATAATCATTTAGAGACATAATGAAGAACTTCTGTTTAAACTTTAAGTTACTATATTATAGATGTTCAACTCTAGTTATTTGTAGAAGGTTAACATTTTAATTTCAATACACCATCTTACCACATAATGTATTTAAACAACCTTATTCATAACTCCTTTACTAGGTCTCACGTGACATATGGTTTATCTTGCCAGCCATTTACTTAACTTATTCGAAGTCGTAAACCTCATCGTCCTAAGTTAATATCTTTTAATTCTAGTTACCCTATTTATCTTGACTTTATTTCCAACCACAATGTGTCATCCGACGCTCTAATCTTTACTCTATGTTAACTATCTTATAAATCTTTATACGTACTTATCATTTTACTAATCAACAACTTTACTTATTAGCCATATCTTGATCATGCTAAACATTGCTCAATAATCTTTATAGAAAACTTTGGACAGTACTACAAAACTTCACATATTACCTTAAAAGGCCTAGTATTCACCTTATCTTCCCCATTTTTCAACGGCTCTATTTAAGCTAAACAACTTAGTCGCTTCTCTCGTCAAAATTTTCGTCTTAGCTTATCTATGTCACACGTTGTTTGCTTAACTTTAGGGAGAAGGATCAAAGAATTTTTTTAACCTTAAGTGCCTCAAAATATGTACATATAAGGGGGAATAAACCTATCAAGGAATCTTCATTTCAGAAAACTCATTTACCCTCATTAAGCTTAGCGTCATTTCTTGGTTAGCGTTCTTCACACGTTGTCATCTTAGTATCTTTACTAGTGTCACATAATAACCAACACCTTAAACAAGATTGAAACCATATATATATCATAACATAAAGGACTATTTCATAGTTCCCACACTGAAGAGGTCTCCAAACTCAATTTACATCTAATACAACGACAATATAATACGATAGCATAATCCGACATCGATTTCTTTGCATTTCACAAGTTCATGAACATCTTTATAACCATAAATTCCAAACATGTTTTCCATGATTTTAAACAGTTCTACGCAGCACGTGACTTGGGTTAAGCACATATGTTTTCCTATACTATTCGTAGGCATAGAATCATGCTAGAATCAAAGGAAAATGGGAGCCTTTACAGACCTCATTTTGATGTGTTTTTATAGCCAGTACTTTTCTCCAATTACCAATGTATATCTTCCTTCAATCCTTTGAGTTTACAACCATGAACAAGCTGTTTTAAGACAATGTTTATAGCCAAAACATCACCCCCAACGAGAAACCACAACACCACACATAAAACAACTTTTCAACACCTTACTACAAGCTTAATTCCAAAAACTTTAACAGAAATGAAAAAGGGAAATTACCTACCTTTTCTTGTGATCAACTTCCACAAAAGTGGAGTATATTTCCAGCATACATATAGTTATACCAACCTCCTATTTCCAGCATATATATAGTTATACCAACCTCCTCAAAAGAACCAGCAAGAACATACACAAACAACATATCAATATTCACTTTCAACTTCACCTTCAACTTGCGAATTCCTCCAATTAAATGAGTAGAAATACTTACCCTTTCTTGTATCCAACTCCTACCAAGATAGAGTATATTTATAGCTAACTACTTCTATATAAATGCAGCAATAACATAGCCAAAATGCAGAGACAACTCTACTCTGACAACCCTTACACCTTAGCAAATGATTGGCTAACTTAACTTGTGATTTGGTTGTGATTTGATAAAGATTTCCTTGTTGATTTCCCTTAGCTTTGTGGCTAGAAAAGAGAGAATTTATATGATTAAGCTAGCAACTCATATGATCAAGGACAATAATATCCAAAATCTGATGAACATAACCAGCAAGAATAATAAAACCCTATCATGGCCGCTGGTCAGCACTTGCAGCGGGAGGGTCTAGAATACCCTTCCCTCCCAAATTCTTACACAGGAAATGAAAGTGTAAGGCACTGCAGGACAAATTATGCAGATTCTATAATGAATAAAGAGATTAATGGATGTAATGCCCCCGAAGCCCTAAGATCAGACTCGGGAGTTGAAATGGAGAAAATTGAAAATTCTGCACCAGATCACAGAAAGGGTCGTTACTGGACCCATGGGGATGACCACGAGTCATTAAGTGAATCGTGCTAACATCATGGTCTTAAGTTTTTGAATTTGTGATGTGAAGACACCACGGGCATAACCACGAGTCGTGGTCAGACACCACGACTTGTTGAGTCATCCATGGTCAAGAATGGTCAAGGGTCAACGGGTTTTGGACAGTGGAGACCATAAGAGATGACCACGAGTCGTGGTCACCAATGACGAGCAATTAGGTCCCTCATGGGGACCCTTTGAGGAAAAATAGGCAGTGCACTCAACGACTACAGGCCACGAGTTGTGCTCTAGGGTGACGACTCATTTAGTCCCTCATTAGGACTGGCAGACAGTTATTTTCTATGAATTTATTAAGGGATTTTCCATAATTCCTATAATCTTAAGGCCTAAACTACGTCGTTTTAAGCTGTGAATGATGAGTTTTAAGAGGGGTATGTTCATTTTAGGACACTCTTACTCATTCATGCAAGAATAGAAGCCTAGAGAGGTGATCAAGGATAATTCTTCAATGTTTTCCATCCAATTCTTTCTTGGGAAATCAGAGAAGTTGTAGAATCAAATCCCTTCAGGTATATAGGGTTATGAATGAGTGATTTCATTGACACCCATGCTAATTCCCTCTCTAATTCATAAAAATCTATGAGTTGATTCTATGGGATTTTAACCCAATGCATGAATTCTCTAAGTCAATATCATGGGTATGATCTATGTATGTTTTAATTGATGAATTATGATTCATGGGCATATTTTATCATGTTTTCAATTACTAATCATGTTTACTAGTTTTACAAATTAAAATGTCCATCCATGAGAAGTTCATGAAAGATGAGATTTATGATGTATGTTCAAGTATGATGAGATATTTATGATGAAAAGCATGTTTTCAAGTTACCCATATCTATGAGCATGTTTTCAATTGAATCAAGCATTCTCAAGAATGTTTAAGTATTGGCAAGCCCATATGTTCAAGTATGATGTATGATTTAATTTAATTAGCTTACCACATGGTTTTGGAGTCAAGACTCCCAATTTTACTCTACTTGTGGTATGGTTTGGGCCAAGGCCCCTCATGCATGATTTCAGATTTATTATGTACATGATTATTTAGCTTCGTCTCTAGACGATGGTTAGCTTCATTGAAAAATAATGGAGAACATATGCATGTTTTTGGGAGTAGTGTCTTGTAGGCTATGGATTAGTCAACCCTATGCCTCAGAACTACGCGCCAACGTAGGTATGATCAGATTATTTTGGGACCTCCTATGTGAGATTTCCCCTACCCTAAGGGGCCTTTAGCTTGATATCGATATCATGGTAGTGTCCTTATCCCTGGCAAGGCTTTGGATGGCTCTGCCCACTTTAGTGTGATAGTCGCGACCACACAAGCTCTATCGTGGAAATGTCGGTTATAAGATGAGTCTCCCATTATTCTACATGATTTCAGTTATGCATGTTTATCATTCATGATATATATATATATATATATATATATATATATATATATATAATCAGTTTTGACCCAATGGTCAGTTTTACTTATGATTATCAGATTTTAGCTTTGGATCAACCGATTTAGTTATTATGTTATGTTATGTTCAAAACATGATTTCAGAAAATTGCATGCAAGCCCTACTCTCAGACTCTTATTTTGATCATGTTTTACATTATGTATGTTTTAAATGATTTTACTTAATTAAGAGGTTCTAGTTACCTTGCATACTCGGTACATTCCACATACTGACATCATACTCTATGCTGTATCATTTTATGATACAGACCCCGATACTCAGACTCAGCCTCATCCTTAGCCAGCCTTTCAGAGTTAGTATCCCACATCTTTTGGTGAGTCCTTATCCCCCGAGGACCATGCTTTATCAATTTTCTCTATGTATTCAATTTCAGACTTAGAGAGTTAGTTAGGATCTTTATCCCATCAACTCATCAGTATTAGAGGCTTTTCGGACATAGAATGTAATCAACTTTAGATTCGTGTGTATTCCTGATGTTATGCTTATTTCAGACTTCTGCTAAGTTTATCATGTTGATATTCTGCTTTTATGGTTGATTAAGATGTTATGTTCATGTCATGGGTCAAGTTGGAGTCCCTTGGGGTTCCTTGTCCCATATCTTGGTCCGGGCCTATGTTCGGATCGTGACAAACTTGGTATCAGAGAAATAGATTTTATTGCTCTTGATTTATCCTAGGATGTCTGAAAGCCACGTTAAGTAGAGTCTTTTTCATGAGTTTGAAGCACGCCACAATTATGATAAAGAGGCTATGAAACGTTTAGGAAATGTTCCGTTCTTTCATGATCCATGTCATGCAGTGAAATGTCTCTCTATCCTTCTAACTCGTGCTATCCGCGATTACAGAATCATGCTTCCCCACAGAGTTAACAGTACAAGAAATGGGAATGGAAATGGCCACGAGGATGGAAATGGAGACGGGCACCCACAAGCCCCACCAATCCACGAGCACCATGCACCGGAGCCAGTTTCCCATGTTACAGGGCATCCATTCAGATGCTAGCGAAGGATTTAACTGCCCAGGTCAACCAGAAGGCAGTGGCATATGTTCCGTAGAATGGGAATGCGGTGGCAACACGAGTCAGAGATTTTCTAAGGATGAACCCACCAGAGTTTCTTGGGTCCAAGGTGGACGAGGATCCACATGAGTTTATTGACGAGATCTTGAAGATCACGTAGGTCATGAGGGTGAATGGAGTAGAGAGTGTTGATTTGGCCTCATATCAGTTAAAGGGGGTTGCACACATTTGGTTTAAATGGTGGAAAGATTGTATCAGTTGGGAGGAGTTTAACGTCGCTTTTCTAGATTGGTTCTTCCCTCGTGAGATAAGCAAGCTAAAAATGGCCGAGTTTGTGAATTTAATATAGGGTAACATGACAGTTCAGGTATATTCCTTGGAGATCACCCGTTTATCTAAGTACGCCCCAGAGTTATTGGTTGATCAGAGGGTGCGATTGAGTAGGTTTTGTTCATGGGGTGGCGGACTATATGGACAAGGATTGCAGGACTGCTATGCTCTATCAGGATATGGATTTCCCTCGGATAGTCCAAGAGAGAGAGGCCAGGATGGCCAGGATGGATAGTTATGGGTTCTCACAGCAGAGGACAGGTGGTGGGCACTGTCAGCAGTCCCACCCGAGATCATCGGCCCCAGCATCTTTAGCCATGACTGTGGCATCCAAAAATAGGCACGATCAGAGGGGAGGAGCATCAGGTTCTAGGGTTCAGACCAGCAGGCCCATAGATTTCAGTATTCCAGTGTGTGATGGTGTGGCTGGAGGCACACAGGTCAATGTTTGGCAGGCACAGGTGCTTTCTTCGAGTGTGGGATGCCCGTACACATGCTCCGAGATTGACTAGCTGCTAGACAGGGCCATGATAGGGGCCGAGGCCAGCTTCCAGTTCAGTAGATCCACCCGCACGCCCAACCCAGCAGGGGGCATCTATTAGCATAGGTGGCGGTTAGCACCAAAATAGATTCTATGCCTCATCATCCCACCAGGTGTAGGAGATCTCCCTGGATGTAGTTACTAGTATGTTGTGAGTTTCCATCTTGATGTATATGCTTTGTTAGATCAAAGGTATACTTTTTCTTTGTTACACCCTATGTTGCTAGTAGCTTCAGAGTTAGTTCCGAAATCTTATCAGAATCCTTCTCATTCTCTACTCCAGGGGGTGATTCAGTTGTAGCTAGACGGGTGTATAGAAGTTTCCCGGTCACAATCCTTCAGAAAGTCACCTCAGCAGATCTAGTAGAGTTATCCAAAACTGATTTTGATGTTATTCTAAACATGGATTGGCTATTTGCATGTTATGCCTTAATTAATTTTAAACCCGTGCAGTAGAGTTCCGATTATCGGGTGAGCCAAAATTAGAATGGAAGGGTAGTTCAGTGTGCCTATAGTTCATTTCAATTCCTACCTTAAGGTCAGAAAGATGATTTTCAAAGGTTGTGTGTACCATCTAGTTAGGGTTAAGGATGCTACGTCTGAGACCCCGACTATCCAGTCATTCCACTAGTACGTGAGTATCCAAAAGTGTTCCCTGATGATCTACCTGGTATTCCTCCCTATAGGGAAATCAATTTTGGTATTGACCTTCTACACGACATGCAGCCTATATCTATTCCTCCCTACAAAATGGCCCCAGCCGAGCTAAAGGAGTTGAAAGATCAGTTGAAGGACCTTCTAGATAAGGGGTTCATTAGACCGAGCAAATCCCCATGGGATGCACCAGTTCTATTTGTCTAAAAGAAAGATAGTTCTCTTCGTATGTGTATCAATTATCAATAATTGAACAAGGTCACCATCAAGAACAGGTATCCTCTTCCTGGAATTGATAATTAATTTGACCAACTTCAGGGTGCCAAGGTCTTTTCCAAGATAGATCTCAAATCCAGGTACCATCAGCTTAGGGTTCGAGAGAGTGACATTTCAAAAATAGCTTTCAAAACTCAGTATGGTCACTATGAGTTTGTAGTTATGTATTTTGGACTAACGAATGCTCCTATAGCTTTTATGGATTTGATGAACGGGGTGTTCAAGCCATATCTAGACATGTCCATGATCACGTTCATTGATGACATCCTTATATACTCTCGGAGCGGGAAGGAGCATGCCGCTCATTTGAGAGTGGTGTTGCAGACTTTGAAGGATCGTCAATTGTATGCAAAATTCAACAAATGTGAGTTTTGGTTAAATTCTATGGCGTTCTTGGGTCATGTGGTGTCTAGTGAGGGTGTGCAAGTAGATTCGCAGAAGATAGAGGCGGTAAAGGATTGGCCCAAACCGGTGAATCCTTCAGATATCAAGAGTTTCTTCGGCTTAACTGGCTACTATCGTAGATTTTTTGAGGGGTTTTCATCTATTGCAGCACGGTTGACTAAACTAACCCAAAAGAAGGTAAAGTTCCAATGGCCAGAGGCTTGTGAGAAGAGCTTCCAAGAGTTGAAGGCTCGACTTACCTCAACACTGGTGTTGACCCTACCCGAGGGCACAGATGGGTTTGTGGTTTATTGTGATGCTTCAAGGATCGGACTTGGATGTGTATTAATGCAACATAGAAAAGTTATAACTTATGCTTCTAGATAACTGAAAGTGCATGAAAATAATTACCCAACTCATGATCTTATATTGACAGCGGTTGTATTCTCCTTGAAAATATGGAGACACTATTTGTATGGGGTCCACGTGGATGTGTTTATGTACCATAAAAGCCTACAATATGTGTTTACTCAGAAGGATCTCAATCTGCGTCAAAGGAGGTGGTTGGAGATACTTAAGGATTATGATATGAGTGTCCTATACCCCCCGAGCAAAGCTAATGTGGTAGCAGATGCACTTAGTAGACTTTCTATGGAGAGTGTGTCCCATGTTGATGAGGGGAGAAAGGAGCTAGTGAAAGATGTGCGTAGACTTGCACGGTTGGGAGTTCATTTGGTCGACTCGACAAATGGTGGATTGTTCAGAATGGGTTAGAATCATCCTTGGTGATTGATGTTAAAGCAAGACAAGACGAGGGCCCTATCTTGGTGAAATTAAAGGAAGCTATTCATAATCAGAAGGTAGAGGTCTTCCCCAAAGGGGGAGATGGTGTGATTCGGTACTAGGGTCACTTATGTGTTCCGGATGTTGATGATTTGATAGACCGAATGTTGCACAAGACTCACAGATCCAGATATTCTACCCATCCAAGTGCCACCAATATGTACCGTGACTTATGAGAAGTTTATTGGTGGAATGGCATGAAGAAGGACATAGCGGAATTTATGGCTAAGTGTCCAAACGGTCAATAGGTGAAGGTTGAGCATCAAAGACCTAGAGTTGTGCTCCTACTTGGAAGTGGGAAGAGATCAATATGGACTTCCTTATAGGTTTGCCTCGCACTCGCAGACAGAATGACTCCATTTGGGTTGTTGTGAATAGGTTGACCAAAGAAGCTCATTTCTTACTAGTCAAAACTACTAATTCCGCGGAGGATTATGCTAAGCTATACATTGGGGAGTTGGTTAGTTTTACACCCAGTAAATTCTTGACATGTATATGGCCTATTCGCATGTTGGTTAAGAGTTTTAGAATGCCATACATGCTAGAAAAAGGCCTAGGGGAAGACCGGACAAGCGTCGCATCGAACCATCACAAGAGGAGGCCGGGCAGACCCCCTCCGTGATGGCAACATGCCACGGAGGGGGGTGTCCAGGCCTAACTATATAAAGCTCCACTTCATTTTAAAATTCATTTCTCCACTTTTAATTTCCAGAAACGAATAGAGAATAGAGAGGAAGGAGGTTTCAATATAAAAATTCATCTGATTACGCCGTCAAACGCGGTCCAAACACAAATTAACCCTGGATACTGAAGTATAAAGATGCAGAGAGCATTCCTGCGGAGTTAGTTTCGTGAAATTCGCCCAGCGAACCGTCATCCTACCGAGCTAAGGTAAGTGGAATTGCTCCAAATTAGTGTCAATATACTCCTAGCCGTAAATTGAGCATTTCTCCATTCTGAACTTCTGAGAAATAGCGAGTTTTCAGTTGTTTTCCGATAACTCAAAGTTTGGGCTATATATATCTTCAAAGTAGTATTTTCTTCCAGAATATCGATGAATTTAGTTTCTAATTGCTATAAATGTGAATGCAGTTGGAAGAAATAGCTGAATATTGGCCAAGTTACGCCAGTTAGCCGGAAAGCCAACAACTGAGGTATGTAAAACTAGTTTCTTCGGCAAGTTAGTAATTCTAGTATAGTAAAATAGAATAAATTCCAGATAGAAGTTCCAAAAGCCGAGTATTAAGTATGTTTGTATTATTATGTCATATCCAGAATAAAAGTCAGTAAATTAGTATCAGACAGCAAGATCTTATCGCAGACTCAATTTAACTCAGTATTAGATTCAGTTTAATTTAGCAAGAGATTTAGAATAAAATATCAGCACATGGATAGTATTTTCAAATTTAATATAAATGTTATATGTGATTACTGTTGCTTGTTGAGACTTGTTTGTGATATGTGGGCACCCTTAAAGCTTCCTTGTCGCCCCAGGGTTAATAGCTGTGTTTACTCACCCGCCAGAGGGTGAGGATACATCACTCCAAGGAGTGGCATGCCGTCCGCAGTAGGACGAAGATGGGATACAACATTCCCTATAGCAGGCTGACCAGCATTACAGTATACACTGTCGGGCGCTCGCGCCCAGGGCACAGATTACATATTATAGATACAAATCTCAAATTACAGTTACAAGAGTCCTACGGACTCAGATACAGTTATAGTCAGGGGCCCAGAGGGCCCAAGCTTCATACCCAGGGGGCCGGCAGGATGCTCGTAGTTATTAGATGAGTGGAGCGAATTTATTGTTGGATGGTTTGACCCGGGTAGGGGTATATAGATTGCGTGTTGATTGGCACCTTCCGGCATATGGGGCTGGTATAGGTTCTTGTATGCTATATATATATATATATATATATATATATATATATATGTTACTTATTAAATATATATATATATATATATGTATATGTTACTTATTAAATATATATATATATATGTGTGTGTCACTTATTAAATTGATAGATAGCACGACACCGCATCGACAAGTATAATTATTACCTTCTCCCCAGTACAGATAAGCACGGTACAGATTCTGCTATTCCAGACAGTTTTAGCTATCCTCTTTCATTTCAGTAACTACCAGTTTACTGTTTATCTTCAGTTATGTTATGTTTTGATTTGCATACTCGGTACCAGTGGTACTGACGCCCGTTTAGGGGCGCTGCATCACTTTCCTGCAGGTACTCATAAACGAGGAGCCGATCCCTCATGATTCTAGTCAGCACACAGAGTCATCTGCTCCTGTCATTCGGAGATAGACAGCTATAGGTTTATTTCTTTTCTTTTGTTGAACAATATGGGTAGGCCGGGGCCCTGTCCCGACCATCTTATCAGTATTCTTAAAGGCTTGCAGATTGTGTATTCCCTGTGGTTAGCTGTACCGGTCGTGTAAGGTTGTGTGTATGTTTTAATTAGTTTATGATGGCCGTGTAGGGCCTTTTCAGTCTGTAGTGGTGACCTTGTCGGTCACGTAGTAGTTTAGCACTTGTTTTCTTAATTCAGAGGTAACTAGACAGCATGGCGGCCTTGTCGGCCCGCATAGGTTCCTTCATACTACTGTTGTTCTGGTTAGCTGTTGCTTCCTTACAGGTGGCTATTGGCCTAGTCGACCGGAGGCTGTATTTGCAGTCGTTATATAGCTCGTTGGTTCCATGAATCCAGAGTTAGAGCCAGCCTGACACCAGAAGTGCTTAGGCTCAGCTAGTCCAGCAGTCTAAGTCTTAGTAGGGCACCTGGTGCCAGTCAGGCCTC
This sequence comes from Datura wrightii, assembly GCA_035772735.1. Lineage (NCBI taxonomy): Eukaryota > Viridiplantae > Streptophyta > Magnoliopsida > Solanales > Solanaceae > Datura > Datura wrightii. The sequence continues at coordinate 35,762,886 of JASDFA010000006.1, forward strand.
CCAAGGCGGGGCGTGACAAACTTGGTATTAGAACAGGTCGTATCCCAGGGAGTCTGCAAGCCGTGCTGAGTAGAGTCTTGTCTATGGATGTGTTGTGAACCACATACTATAGGAAGGAGGCTGCAAGACATGATAGGATGGTTACTCTTTCTTCCTATTAAGTCGTGTTGTATAGCGGTACAATATAGGGTTGAGTCCCTAAAACTTATCATACTCTTTGATTACAGATACAAAGTCAGATTAGCGACACCCTATCACAGGTAGAAGATTGGATATAGCAGCAGGAGAGGGCACCAGTCAGTTGCAGGGTAACTACAGCAGGAGGAGGAGGTATCAGGGACCTCCCAATGTGATACCTTTATTGGTACCATCCCCGGTATATTTCTATAACTTCAGAATAGGGAGTCAGAAGCATAGCGTATATACTAGTTGATTAATTTGTTAAGATATGTAAGATTTGATTAAGGTGAAAAATAACATTAGATTGTCGGATAGATGTGAGAGAGAGAGGGAAATGTAATATTTCCACCTCCATCTTTTCAGATGTGGTGCAGTTCCATGTTTACGTTTCGTTGCAGTGAGAAAAGGCTATTCCTACCTCTTAGTTTTGACTCCAGTATAGCAAGGAGCATAAGGATTAAGGCGATGTTGCAAAAGTAAGCAGTAAGTGAAGACGGATCGGTTGATTCCAGAAAGTGTTAGAAAGAGTAAGGAGCCCTATGATTACGTAAGTTGTGCAGACCCTCACGCTAATAAGTCAGAAGAGCGAGTAAGACTACTAGCTTAGTCGAAGTGGGTGTAAAAGACCTGTCAGTGATGAACTCCCAGTAAAAGTTAAGTTCGAGTCAGAAAAAGGCCAAGTCCACCATAACACGCTAACGACGACAGGATATACCTGCAAGATAATGGTTATGATCTCAGTTGTGATATCAAAAGGTAGGGAGGTCATATGAATCAGATGGGTCTTACTGCAAGCCAGAAAGAGTATAAGCTGAGACTTGACCAGTAACCTTATTAACAATGTAAGGAAGGTACCTTGAACCCCAGAGCTCAGCTTAAGCAAGATAAGGGGAAGAAGCAGGAATACCAGATTTTGAGAGGAAATTAGAATCACCTCCACATTGAGAGAATATTGTGTATTAAGGACTAAGCCTCGGACTGACAGTTAAGAGACAGAAAGATTGTAGTTTAGAATGATGCGGTACGTCCGCCTACTGAGAAGGTAAGAGGGTGCCGACCCAGAGACTCTAATCTAGTGTGGCCTAGAGGCAAGGTTCAACAGACAGTCACGAGCGCTTAATGTAATGCCAAGTAAGGTCACAAGGTGCGGATGTTGACCCCACGTTGTAAGAGTGGCGAAATTTCAAATAGAAGATCATAGCTAAAGTGCATGTGTTTGTTGCTTTCGGAATGGGACGGAAATCTAATGAAATGGTATGAGAGGACAGGAGATATCATTAGCCTGTAGAAGCAGTATATCATGTGTAGTATAAAATTCAATAAAGCATGTCAGAGATTACATATTGCTACAAAATTCAGTATGTATTATACGTAGTTGTTGATACACATATACAGATATTAGATATGTTGTGAGTAGCTGCCAATAGGGGTTACAGTCACACAGATTCTAGTTAGCTGCTAGGAAGTATATACAGATTGTACTGCAGGACCCCTCGCCAAAAAAAAAAAGAGAAAAGGGGCAGGTTAAGTGTTATTCACCTATGAAGCTATAGAAACTTTCTCAGTTCTCAGTTTATTGAGTTAATGGACTTATATGCTTGTTTCTAGATCTATACTTCAGAAGCTCACAAGAGTTAGTAGCCTGAATCAGGTGGATGACGATACGGGCGCAGTTAGACGGTCTAACCACCAGCTGGCGCCTGTATTAGCAGGGAAGCATTCCTAAAGACCAGTAATGTTATCGCCTGTGCCAGAACCAGAAATAGAGACCGACTAAGCATATTCCAGAGGTTAGCAACACCAGAATTCTCTAGTATGTTAAGTGGTCGTACATCATTTTTCCAGCCTTGTAGGTGAGAGTCAGCCTTAGTCGACCTAGCAGTTATCATGTAGAACACCCCGCAAGTTAGCCAGCTGTCTCATTCAGACAAACCCGTGGGTACCCCAAGAAAGGGTCCACATCAGTAGTTAGTGACGGACTAATACCCCAGCCGATTCTCCTAAGATATTTAGATATAGAGTCCTAGGAGAAGACCAGTCTTTATGGAATTGCTCATAAGACCAAGAATTTCCTAGTACAGTAGTATAGATCTGAGTGGATACGAACCAGTCATGAGGAATTGGTAGTACTTTGCTAGCACAGTATTTACTAAGACAAGGAAAATGGTAGGTTCCCTATGAAGAACTAGGGACGGATCGCCTGAGAGTAAATCTGACTAAGCCCAACTCTACAGTTTTTTAATTAGAAGAACAAAGCAGTTAGCTTTCCACAACTCTACAGTTATGCATGAGCTACAGATGTCCGAGTAGAACATTTAGAGCATTGTTAAACTACTTCAGCATTCGGGTCCTTTAGCCCAGCCATTCAGTTATTCATCCAGATTATTAGAGATCATGATCACTATCAGGATCCTCTGATCAGGTACATGCACATGGTGTGCAAACAGTCATACAGATTATCCCAGCAGTAAGTGGCATTAGCATGTGGGCCATAAGGCCAGATAAGCTCTAGCTATATAGAGAGATTACTTGTCAGTTTCTCCGGCATGATAAATTAGTATGATCGTCAATTACATGCCAATCTCTCTAAAGGTGAATCTGGCTTAATTAAGTAGTATTTTTGGTCACATTGTGTCAGAGGTTGGTATACCGATAGATACATACAAAATAGAAGCAATAAAAACATGGCCTAGACCTACTACTCCGACCGAAGTACGCAGTTTTCTGGGATTAGCAGGGTATTATAGAAGATTTGTTGAGGGATTCTCCACCATAGCGGCACCTCTGACTAAGATGATGCAAAAAGCAGTACAGTTTTAGTGGATGGAGGCATGTGAGCAGAGTTTCTAGGAATTAAAAGACAGGTTGACCTCTGCCCAGTATTAGCATTGCCAGAAGGTACAGAGGGTTATGAAGTCTATTGTGACACTTCGGGTACTAGGTTAGGATGTGTGTTGATGCAACATGGTAAAGTAATTTCTTATGTTTCTAGACAGCTGAGGAAACACGAAAAGAATTATCCTACCCATGACCTGGAACTAGACGAAGTGATCCGCGCTCTAAAGAAATGGAGACATTACTTGTACGGCATCCATGTGGATATTTTCACTGATCATAGGAGCCTACAATATATCTTCACTCAGAGAGAGCTGAATTTGCTGAAGCGTCGCTGGTTGGAATTGCTGAAAGATTATGATGTAAATATTCTGTATCACCCAGGAAAAGCCAACATAGTAGCAGATGCCCTCAGCCGCAAACCTATGAGGAGTTTAGTGTACTTGCAGCCCGAGCAGCGGGAGTTGTCCAGGGAAATACACTAGTTGGCCGGTTTGGCCGTTCGTGTAGTAGAAACAGAGGACAACAGAGCGGTAATTCAGAATACCGTAGTGTTGTCATTAGTTGTGGAGGTAAAGGAACGACAGTATGAAGATCCTGACCTGGTTCAGCTTAAAGATAGATTTCAGCAAGGAAAAGCACCAAATTTTTAGGTAACTGAGGATGAAGTGTTGCAATGTAAAGGCCGCCTTTATGCTCCAGATATTTCAAGGCTTCGCCAGCAGATTATGAGCAAGGTACATTACACACGCTATTCTCTCCACCCAGGCGCGACGAAGATGTACTACAATATTAAACAAATTTACTGGTGGCCAGGTATGAAGAGGGAAATAGAAGAATTTGTAGCCTAGTGTCCTAACTTCCAGTAAGTAAAAGCGGAACACCAGAAACAAGTCGGATTGACTCAAGACATAGTTGTGCCCCTTTGGAAGTGGGAAGCAGTAAATATGGATTTTGTAGCAGGATTACCTCGTACCAGACATAAAAATGACTCGATTTGGGTAATTGTTGACAGACTGACACAATCAGCCCATTTTCTGCCAGTAATGGCTACCTTCTTTGCTGAAGATTATGCTGAGTTGTATATCAGAGAAATAGTCAGACTGCACGGTGTTCCATTGTCCATTATCTCTGACAGAGGGGCGCAATTTACAGCTAAATTTTGGAAATCATTTCAGAGAGGCCTGGGAACACAGATTAATCTGAGCACAGCATTCCACCCTCAGACAGATAGGCAGGCAGAACGCACTATTCAGACGCTCGAGGATATGTTACGAGCATTTGTGTTAGACTTTGGAGGTAGCTGGGATGAGCACCTGCCACTTATTGTGTTTGCTTATAACAATAGTTATCACTAGGATATCCAGATGGCACCCTATGAGGCTTTGTATAGGCGAAAATGCAGATCGCCAGTCGACTGGTTTGAAGTAGGAGAGTCAATGCTGATTGGGCTGGATATTATTCATCAGTCAGAGGAAAAGGTAAAGCTTATTAGAGAACCCCTACTGACTGCTCAGAGCCACCAGAAATCATATGCTGATGTGCGGCACAGAAACCTGGAATTTAATATGAATGACTGGGTTTTTTCGAAAGTTTCTCCAATGAAAGGGGTGATGAGATTCGGCAAGAAAGGTAAGGTCAGCCCGAGATTTGTTGGGCCTTATCAGATTCGCTGAAGAATAGGCCAAGTGGCATACGAGTTGAACTTACCTCTAGAATTAGAGTCTGTTCACCCAGTTTTCCACATGTCCATGCTGAGGAAGTATGTAGGAGACCCCTCCAGAGTTGTCCCAGTTCAGGATGTCCAGGTTACGGAAGAGCTGGCTTATGAAGAGGTTCCAATAGCCATTCTAGATAGGTAAATTCGCAAGTTAAGAACTAAAGATGTTGCTTCTGTCAAAGTATTGTGGCATAACAGAACCGAGAGGAAATAACTTGGGAAGCATAGGAAGATATGAAAGTCAGATATCCTCAGTTAACTTCAGCTTACTATGAAATGAATGCTATAGTATTATATGGAGTACCTGTATTGGATTTTTTTGAGTTTCAGGATTTTTGAGATAGTCCATATTACAGGGGAAACTCTGCCAAGATTTTTCTAGAATAAGTCAAGTAAGTTGAGATTCTTGCAAGCAGAAGTTTATATTCGAGGACGAATGTTCTTAAGGGGGGGAGGATGTTACACCCCGTAAATTCTTGACATGTAGATGGCCTATTTGCATATTGGTTAAGAGTTTTAGAATGCCATACATGCTATAAAAAGTCTTGAGGAAAGAACGGACAAGCGTCGCATCGAACAATCGCAAGAGGAGGTTGGGCAGACCCCCTCCGCAATGGCAACGTGCCACGGAGGGGGGTGTCCAGGCCCAACTATATAAAGCTCGACTTCATTTTAAAATTCATTTCTCCACTTTTAATTTCCAGAAACAAACAGAGAACAGAGAGGAACGAGGTTTCAATATAAAACTTCATCCGATTGCGCCGTCAAACGCGGTCCAAACTCAAATTAACCCTGGATACTAAAGTATAAAGCTGCAGAGAGAATTCTTGCGGAGTTAGTTTCGTGAAATTCGGATGGCGAACCGTCTTCCTACCGAGCTAAGGTAAGTGGAATTGCTCCAAATTAGTGTTAATATACTCCTAGCCCTAAAGTGAGAATTTCTCCCTTCTGGACTTCCGAGAAACAGCTAGTTTTCAGTTGTTTTCTGATAAGTCAAAGTTTGGGCTATATATATATTCATAGTAGTATTTCCTTCCATAATATGGATGAATTTAGTTCTAATTGCTATAATGTGAATGTAGTTGGAAGATATAGCTTAATATTGGCCGAGTTACGCCAGTTAGCCGGAAAGCCGAACACTGAGGTATGTAAAGCTAGTTTCTTCGGCAAGTTAGTAATTCTAGTATAGTAAAATAGAATAAATTCTAGAAGGAAGTTCTAGAAGCCGAGTATTAAGTATGTTTGTATTATTATGTCATATCCGGAATAAAAGGCAGTAAATCAGTATCAGACAACAAGATCTTATCCCTGACACAGTTTAACTCAGTATTAGATTCAGTTTAATTTAGCAAGAGATTCATAATAAAATATCAGAACATGGATAGTATTTTCAGATTTAATATACATGTTATATGTGATTACTATTGCTTGTTGAGACTTGTTTGTGATATGTGGGCACTCTTAGAGCTTCCTTGCCACCCAGGGTTAATAGCTGTGTCGACTCGCCCGCCAGAGGGTGAGGATACGTCACTCCAAGGAGTGGCATGCCGTCTGCAGTAGGACGAAGATGGGATACAACATTCCCTATAGCAGGCTGACCAGCATTACAGTATACACTGTCGGGCGCTCGCGCCCAGGGCACAGATTACATATTACAGATACAAATCTCAAATTACAGTTACAAGAGTCCTACGAACTCAGATACAGTTATAGTCAGGGGCCCATAGGGCCCAATCTGCATACCCATGGGGCCGGCAGGATGCTCGTAGTTATTAGATGAGTGGAGTGAATTTATTTTTGGATGGTTTGACTCGGGTAGGGGTATATAGATTGCGTGTTGATTGGCACCTTCCAGATTATGGGAGCTGGTATAGGTTCTTGTATTCTATATATATATATATGTTACTTATTAAATATATATATATATATATATATATATATATGTCACTTATTAAATTGATAGATAGAAGGATTCCACATCGACAGGTATGATTCTTACCTCCTCTCCATTATAGTTAAGCTCGGTACAGATTCTGGTATTCCAGATAGTTTTAGCTATCCTCTGTCATTTCAGTAACTACCAGTTTACTGTTTATCTTCAGTTATGTTTAGTTTTGCTTTGCCTACTTGGTACCAATGGTACTGATGCCTGTTTGGGGGCGCTGCATTACTTGCCTGCAGGTATTCATAAACGAGGAGCCGATCCCTCGTGATTCCAGTCAGCACACAGAGTCATCAACTCCTGTCATCTGGAGATAGACAGCTAGAGGTTTATTTCTTTTATTTTGTTGTACAGTATGGGTAGGTCGGGGCCCTATCCCGACCATCTTATCAGTATTCTTAGAGGCTTGCAGATTGTGTATTCCTTGTGGTTTGTTGTACCAGTCATGTGAGGCTGTGTGTATGTTTTAGTTTGTTTATGATGGCCGTGTGGGGCTTTTTTTAGTTAGTAGTGGTGACCTTGTCAGTCACGTAGCAGTTTAGCACCTGTTTTCTTGATTTAGAGGTAACTAGACAGCATGGCAGCCTTGTCGGCACGCATAGGTTCCTTCATACTACTATTATCTGGTAAATTGTTGCTTCCTTACAGGTGGCTATCGGCCTAGTCGGCCAGAGGCTGTATTTGCAGCCGTTATATAGCCCGTTGGTTCCATGAATCCAGAGTTAGAGCCAGCCTGGCACCAGAAGTGCTTAGGCTCAGTCTAGTAGTCCAGGTCTTAGTAGGGCACCAGATGCCAGTCAGGTCTCCCAAGGCGGGGCGTGATAGTTAGGATGCATGGAGTGCCCTTGTCTATCATATCAAATAGAGGTACTCAGTTTACCTTTCAATTTTGGAGATCTTTTCAAAAGGTACTTGGTACTCAAGTCAAGCTTAGCACAACGTTTCACCCGCAAACAGATGGTCAGGCGGAGCTGACGATTCAGACTCTTGAGGATATGTTGAGATCATGTCTTATTGATTTCAAGGGTTGTTGGGTTGATCATTCGCCTCTCATTGAGATTGCATATAACAACAGCTACCATTCCAGCATTCAAATTGCTCCGTTCGAGACCCTCTATGGGTGGAGATATAGATCGCCTATCGGTTGGTTTGAAGTTGCTGAAGCTACCTTGATCGGTCCGGATTCAGTCCATGAAGCTATGGGGAAATTTTAGTTGATAAGGGAAAGGTTGAAAACAACTTAAATTCACTAAAAGTCCTATGCGGATGTGAGGAGGAGGGAACTTGAGTTTGAAGTTGATTATTTGGTGTTTCTGAAGGTGTTTCCCATGAAGGGAGTGATGAGGTTCGGAAAGAGAGAAAAATTCAGTCCCTGCTATGCTGGCCTATATAGGATTTTGAGACATGTTGGAAAAGTGGCTTATGAGTTAGAGTTACCCTCGAAATTAGCATCAGTTAAATCCATCTTCCATATATCGCTCTTGAAGAAGTGTTTGAGTGACCCAGCTCTAGTTGTCCCGGTGGATAGCATTGGTGTGAAGGACAACCTTAGTCATGAGGAAGTTTCAGTGGAACTACAGGATCAACAGGTTCAAAAGATAAGGAACAAGGAAGCAGCTAGGTAAAGGTTTTAGGTATGAATCAACATGTTGAGGGAGCTACATGGGATGCTGAAGCAGACATGATGGCTAGATACCCACATTTATTTTTTACCGGCTCAGTCCCAGCTTGAGGTATCAGTTCTTTCCCTAAAAACCTACTCAATTTCGTGTTCAGTTCATGTACCCCAGTTTCTTTCATGTATATGGATGTATGTATGATCCATCAATTCAGTTCGATTATGTAGTTTGAATCAGAGTTAGTCATTCCATCAGTTTTCAGCTTGTATGATCAGTATTTGAACATGATAATCGCATTTCTCTGCTTTCCTATATGTTTTCCATCATTCGAGGATGAATGTTCCCAAGGAGGAGATATTGTAATGCCCCGAAATCCCTAAATCAGACCCGGGAGTTGAAATGGAGAAATTTGGAAATTCTACACTAGATCACAGAATTGGTCGTTACTGGACCCGTGGGGATGACCACAAGTCGTTAAGTGACTCATGGTAAGATCATGGTCTTAATTTCTGGAATTTGTGATGTAAAGACACTATAGGCATGACCAAGAGTCGTGGTCAGACCCCACGGCTCATTGAGTCAGTCGTGGTCAAGAATTGTCAAGGGTCAATGGTTTTTGGACAGTGGAGACCATGAGTCGTGGTCACCAATGATAAGTTGTTAGGTCCCTCATAGGGACCCTTTGAGGAAAAAAGGAAGTGCACTTGACGACCGGAGGCCAAGTGTCGTGGTCCAGGGTGACGACTCATCCAGTCCCTCGTTGGGACTGGCAGTCAGTTATTTTCTGCAAATTTATTAAGGGATTTTCTGTTATTCCTATGATTCTAAGGCCTAAACTACATTCTTTTAAGCTTTGAATGATGATTTTTAATAGGGGTAAGTTCATTTTAGGCCATTCTTACTTATGCATGCAAGAATAGAAGCCTAGAGAGGTGATCAAGGGTAATTCTTCAATGTTTTCCATCCAATTTATCCTTGGGCAATTAGAGACATTGTATAATCAAATCCCTTCAGGTATGCAGGGTTATGAATGGGTGATTTCGTTTACATCCATGCCCAATCCCTCTCTAATTCATAAAAAATTATGAGTTGATTCTATGGGGTTTTAACCCAATGCATGAATTCTCTAAGTCAATATCATGGGTATGATCAAAGTATGTTTTAATTGATGAATTATGATTCATGGGCACATTTTATCCTATTTTCAATTACTAATCATGTTTACTAGTTTTACAAATTAAAATGCCCATCCATGAGAAGTTCATGAAAGATGAGATTTATGATGTATGTTCAAGTATGATGAGATATTTATGATAAAAAGCATATTTTCAAGTTTCCCATGTCTATGAGCATGTTTTCAAGTGAATCAAGCATTTTCAAGCATGTTTAAGTATTGGACAAGCCCATATGTTAAGGTATGATGTATGATTCAAGTTAATTAATTTACCACATGGTTTTGGAGTCAAGACTCCTAATTTTACTCAGCTTGTGGTATGGTTTGAGCCAAGGCTCCTCATGCATAATTTCATATTTATTATTTATATGATTATTCACCTTCATCTCTAGAAGATGGTCAGCTTCGTTGAAAAATGATGGAGAGCATATGCATGTTTTTGGGAGTAGTGTCTAGCACCGAGTAGGCTATGGGTCAGTCAACCCTATGCCTCAGAACTATGTGCCAACATAGGTATGATCAGATTATTTTGGGACCTTCTATGTGAGCTTTCCCCTGCCCCAAGGGACCTTTAGCTTGAGATCGATATCATGGTAGCATCCTTAACTTGGCAAGGCTTTGGACGGCTCTACCCACTTGAGTGTGATAGTTGGGACCATGTAAACTCTATCGTGGTAATGTCGGTTATAAGACGAGTCTCCCATTGTTCCACATAATTTCAGTTGTGCATGTTTATCATTCAAGATATATATATGTGTGTGTGTGTGTGTGTTCAAATGTAGGTTTGACCCAATGTTCAGTTTTACTTATGATTATCAGATTTCATCTTTGGATAAATCGATTTAGTTATGATGTTATGTTATTTTCAGAACATGACTTTAGCAAATAGCATACAAGCCCTACTATAAGACTCTTATTTTGATCATGTTTTTCATTATGCATGTTTTAAATGATTTTACTTAATTAAGCGATTTTACTTACCTTGCATACTCGGTACATACCACGTACTGAGCGCATATTCTATGTTGTATCATTTTATGATACAAGCCCCGATACTCAGACTCAACCTCGTCCTTAGCCAACCTTTCAGAGTTAGCATCCCACATCTATTGGTGAATCCTCATCCCCCGAGGACCATGCTTTATCAGTTCTCTTTATGTATTTAGTTTCAGATTTAAAGAGTTAGTTGGGGTCTTGTCCTATCAACCCATCAGTATTAGAGGCTTTTCAGACATAGAATATAATCAGCTTCATATTCGTTTGTATTTTTGATATTATGCTTATTTCAGACTTCCGCTAAGTTTATCATATTGATCTTATGTTTTTATGGTTGAATTAGATGTTATGTTTATTCCATGGGTCTACTTGGAGTCCCTCGGGGTTTCTTGTTCCATGTCTCGAACTAGCCTATGTTTGGATCATGAAAAGGGAGAGAATTGTGAGACAGTTAGGCGCAAAACAATCACCATGAATGCAGTTATGCAATGCATTAAATGGACTGAAGCAGAGGTGGAATAGATGAATAGAATGGAAAATCTTCAATACACAGTTATTGGAAAATTTACATATGGATGGCCGGAGATGGAAGAGATTCGCAAGATAATCCCAAAATAATTTGGAATAAAAGGATCATGTCAAATTGATTTATTTTGCAATAGGCATATCCTAATATGATTGCAGTTGAAGGAAGACTTTATCAATTTGATCTCGAAAGAGGCATATTATATTACATATAAGAAGGGATACTCATATCTAATGAGAACTCTAATATATGATGTATGGTTCAAATTTGATGAAGAAACAACTAATGCAATGGCATGGATATCATTCCCAAATATGATGCCAATTTTCTTTGGCAAGAAATCGATTTTCTCATTAGCGTCGGCAGTAGGGGAACTAGTGCAACTAGATATGGGAACAATCAACAAAATGAGATCCAGCTGTGCTAGGGTCAAGTTTATGGTAGACCTACTAGTAGATTTACCAAATGCAGTCCAAATGGACATTGAATATGAGGTAACAAGGGTTGTGACAACCAGTAAGAAAACAATCTCAAGTTTACAAAAGACAACATTTGATCGTGAAAAACAAATTCTTTGTGTTAGTTTAAGGGGGAGAAGAATAGAATAATTACATAGAAGCCACTGAAGCCTTATTAGTGAAGGCTGAGAACATGCAGAAAGGAAGCTCCAAAAATAGGAGGAAGAATGACTACAAAGGAATGGATTGAGAAAGCATATGGGAAGCTCTTAAAGACAGAAAAATAGGATGCCAAGTATATAGGTAGGACAGAAGATAAGAGGGAGCAGTTAAACAAAGAAGGTACCAAGAGGGGAGTCATAGAAGGAAATGCTGCCAAGGAAAAGGAAGAAGGTGAGTTTATTTCTCACCACGTCAAAGGGGAATAGGAGAGGATGCAACCGGAGGAGCAGGCTGTAATAGTATATGAAGGAGGTGCAAGCAATAGGAGTACTGAAGAGAAAGAAGAGAATTCACTAGCTATTATTGAAATACCCATAGTGATGTAGTCAGAGGAAGCACATAAGTCACCACCAAGAAGGGATTCACCAAACAAGGTTTTGCATGAAATTGTTTCTCATGCTTTTGAGGAGGCTATAGACGATAGCAAACAAGTGTTGACAGAGAAACAAGATGAGGTGGCATAATAGCCTAGCAGTTGAGATACTAAGCAAAATACCATAGATGAAGACTTATCTTCAAGGACCAAAAAAATAGTAAAAAGAGGGAGGAAACAAGGGAGTATAGATGCAAGTCAGCCAACAAGAATTCTGCCGGGGGGGGGGGTCTCAAAATCTACATCTCAAAGAATACGAAATCCTTTATCTGGAATATTAGGTCTCTAAAGACTCAAAAAGCCTTTCATAGGGTAAACATGTTGCATAAAAACCATAAATTTACTTTTATTGCATTATTGGAGCCTTTTCAAAATGCAAGATACATTAACAAGTACAAGAGAAGGTCAGGAATCCCACTTGCAAAGGAAAACTGTAATGGAAAGATATGGTATTTCACAAATAAGGGTGTATATGTAGAGATCATAAAGGATTTAGATCAACAAGTCTCAATGAAGTTATACAATCAGCCTACAGATAAAGTATTATATGTTACCATTGTCTATGCCAAGTGTGATGAAACACAAAGGTTAACCTTATGAGAGGATATATATCAACTGGCTAGAAATATGGATAGGCCATGTATTATTGGAGGTGACTTTAATGTAGTACTGAATGAGGAGTAAATGATAGGAGGACTTTCAGTAATGGCTAGTGACTATGAGGACTTTTCTTGCTTAATAGAGTCTTGTGAACTAACTGAAGTTAGATACCGGGGTAGTCCTTTCATATGGTGGAATGGAAGAGCTAGAGATGATTGTATTTTTGAAAGATTAGATAGGATTCTAGTCAATCAATAATTGTACAATTGATTCTCTAACACAGAGGTTGAGCACCTCTCTAGAATAGGCTCTGATCATGCTCCACTATTGTTAACATGTGAAGAACAAATAGTACCTTTCAAAGAAAATCTTTAAAGTTTCTCAAATTTTGGACAGAACATGAAATATTCATGGAGGTGGTGAAACAAAACTGGGTTTCTACAATTCTGAAAATCCTTTCTTGGAATTTAAAGAGAAGCAAAAGAACATAAAGGTTGCTTTGATAAAATGGAGTAAAGATGTGTATGAAGATATTTTAAAGCAACTAATCATTAGAGAAGAGATTGATAGAATAAAGGAGAAGCTATTTGAGGAGGACCAATCAGAGATGAACAGAATAGTATTCAATAGGACCCAGGCAGAATTACAGAGATACCATCACTTTGAAGAAGAATACTGGAAGCGAAAGCAGGGTTTGACTGGTCTGAGGAGGGTGATAGAAATACAAGGTTTTTTCACAATCTAGTCAAAGGGAGAAGGCAAAAATTACAGGTTAAGAAGATTCAGGATAGCCAACATAGATGGCTGGAAGGAGAGGATCAGATAGCCTTTGAAGCTATCAATTTCTATCAAAATTAGTTCACCCAGAGAGAGAGATGCCAAAAATTTCTCATTGCTAAGGTATATTCCAAAAATACTCACAGAGGATGATACCACATATTTATGCTCAAAGCGAGAGAATGAGGAGGTCAAAAAAGCAGTGTTCAATTTTAATGGAGATAGTGCAAGTGGGCCTGATGGATATACAGTTATATTTTATCAAGCGGGATGGGAGGTAGTAGGAAATGATATTGTGTAACACCCCAAAAATTTCCTAGATCAAACTCAAACTTTCAATGAAAAACCAGAAAGAACCATAAAATTTTAATCTCAGAACGACTGAGATAAGAAGCCGTTGTCAGCAATAACGACCCGTTTTCTGGTTTGTGGACGCCCTTCCAGTTTCTTTTAGGAACCAATGGGACATGGGATGACTCGTCAAATGTAGTAATGAGTCATCCCATCACTCATTGTATCCCCAGCTCAGAAATCTGTTAGACCCCTCCCAGGAACCCACGAGTCAGACGACGAGTCGTCGTTTGATGTAACAACTCGTGGGGTGACTCATTAGTTGGAGCCCCAAAGTATTTTTGATAATCTCTTTTAGTGATAATGAGTGGCAATACCGATACGTTGTGTCACACGATGAGTCGTTGTGTCCACCCATGGTGACAAGCCCAGAAATCCTTCAGAATTCCAGTAGCAAGGATGAGAAGTGACAATAACCCGTTAGTTCGACCAATGAGTCAAGGTGTCGTCCGTTAGAAAGGGTCTAGTATTTTTCTCGAAACCTTGCCAGTGGCCATGAGTGGTAGCAATGACCCGTTGTTCATCCAACGAGTCGTGGTCCCCTTTCGTTGCCAAGTGCCAGTGAGCCCATGTTTTATTCCCAGGACAAATGATTGGTCCCAACGAGCCATGGGTGTCAACCAACAACTCATTGTGTGACCTGTTGGATCCCGACGTGCAGTTTTAAGACTTTTATATCAAGGCCACTTTTGTAACTTCCCATCTTTTTATCCCCTAAACTATGTCATTTTGGCACGTTTAGAAGAGAATTAAAGGAGTTGATTGACGTATTACTCTCATTCTTTCTCTCAATTCTCAAACTTAGTGCGAACAAGTTCTAAACAGGCATCTCAAAGCTAAGCTAGGGCTTTCAATCTCCCTTCAGACTTTTTTAGATTTCTCTCAAGGATTCTACTCGAGGTATGTGGGAATTCAATAAGGGAATAGCCCTTCCCTTGTGCCCTGAAAATCCTTCTGAAATTTCTTATTAGTTGTAGCCCTGAGGATTTGAATTAGGGTAAATTTTAAACAAGATTCTGATTAATTCTTGTGGATTGTTGTTCCTATGAATTCTTGCTATGTTTCCACTACTTATTGATCATGTTGCTATGTTCTTCATGTAATATGGTTTTAGCCCTATTCTATTAACGCAAAAAATTTGGGTCTTGCATAGTTGACTAGATACAATTATTACTTGACTCTGTTAGTTCTTGAATATTCATATTATTCCCATCATGTGACTTCACAGTCAGTTTGCTTGTTAGTTCAGTCTTAGTCAGAAATTAGCATTTTCAATATCTTTCAGTAAGTTAGCTGATCAGTTCGATGGTAGTCAGTTCTTGGGGAGTTTAGTAATGTTCAACAGTATGAGTTATCAGATAGTTCTTTAGAGAGTTACAACGCTTTCAGATAAGCAGCTCTAGCCAATCTTAGAACATGAGTTTCTAGTCATCCGGTCCTACAGACTCTTAGGCTACTTCAATATAAGTATTCCTGATATAGTCTAGGTCCCCATGTCACGACCCAAACATAGATCTAGATCGCAACACGGGAGAAGGAGCCCCGAGAGACTCCAAGTCAACCAATAGCATAACATACATCTAGATCAATCAAATAAAGTGGAATACTCAACATAATAGCATAACGGAAGCATAATAATGACATAACATAGAAAATGAATTGCACTTCATACATGCTGACTGAATACTACATACAGTCTGAAAACCTCTAACATATCTGATGGGTTGATAGGAAAACACCTCCAATAGCCAACAAGTTATGAAAATTGAACATAAGGATAAAAGATATCAATTGGTACTTGAGAGATGAGGACTCACCAATGAATTGGATGCTAACTCCGGGAATGAGCTAATAACGGTGCTAGGGCTGAAGATCGGAGCCTGTATCATGAAACGATACAGCATAAAGTATGCAGTCAGTACATGGAATGTACCGAGTATGCAAGGTAAGTAAAGCGGACATTTTAAATACATAAGATTTCATAAGAGTAGGACAACATGCTCATAACATATATATTATAATGAAACATAAGGCTCAAGGTTTTCAAAACATTCGTAAATCAGTCATAGTCATAATAATAGGAGAAAAACTTCATTAAACGTAACTTGAGACAAAGTAATATAAATATAACCATGCATAAATCATGAGAAACAATGGGAGGACTCTTCATAACCGACACCATCATGGTAGAGCCTTACATGGTAGAGTCGTCCCAGGCTTTCCAGGAAAAGGACGTGCAATATGTGATATCAAGAAAGAGGGGATCCATTAACATTGTAATGTATCGATATGAAACTGCAGTGACATTTAATTATGAGACACTGGAGTAGTCCTTTGAATGTCGGGCTACTCAGTGCTAGAAACTGCTCCCAAAAACATGCACATTAGGCTCGTATGTAAATTATAATCATCATTCATGAGATTCATGGACAAATAAACGTTAACATCATTGATCCCCATTTAAATACAAGTTTATTCATGAATCAAAGGTCCATGAATTGGTCTAACATCATAAATCGATAAATCATGAAATCCATATCATAATCATAAATCATACTTGAACATGTGGGCTTTTCCCAATACTTTTATATGCTTGAAAATACACAATTCACTCGAAAACATGATTATAAATATGGGTAACTTGAAAACATGCCTCTCGCCAATAATATCCCATAATACACGAATATTCATTATAAATCTCTAATTTCATGAACTTTTCATAAATTGGCATTTAAATTTTCAAAGCTTGAAACATGATTTTAATAGAAAACAACGTAAAACTTTCCCATGATTCATAATTCAATAGTAAAAACTCATTTAGATCATACCCATGTAGAGAATTAGGAATTTCATGCATTGGGTTAAAACCCCATAGAATCAACATAGGAATTTCTATGATTTAGGGAGAGGTTGGGCATGGGTGTGAATGGATTCACCCATTCATGACCCTACATACCTGGGGAAGGTTTGATTTTACCACTCTTTGATTGCCCAATGAAGGTTTGAAGAAGACTTGAAGAAGAATGAGCTCGATCACCTCTCTGACTCTCTTGCTTTGAATGCATGAGTAGGAATGTCCTAAAATGAACTTACCCCTCTTAAAAATCATCATTCATAACTTAAAACGACGTAGTTTAGGCCTTAGGATCATAGAAATTACAAAAAAGCCCTTATTAAATTTGCAGGAAATAACCGACTGCCAGTCCCAATGAGGGACTGGTTGAGTCGTCGTCCAAGGGAATGAGTTGTGGCATCAGTCGTCGAGTGCCCTGTCTAATAGTTCATCTGGGGCTCATCACACGGGACATCACGAGTCGTTACTAGTGACCACGACTCGTGGTCATCACTTGTCACCTTCACTACCTAAGATTTCAAATTATATCCAACTTGTTGACCATGACCCATCCCATGAATTGTGGTGACTGACCACGACCTGTGGGGACCTTCCGTAGGGTACACTGCCAGGTCTCCTTCACTTTCCTTATACCCTTGCCCACAACTGACTCAATGAGTTGTGGGGGATGACTATAACTCGTGGTCAGGTCCGGGGGGACCTCAAATTCCAAAATTTCAACTCAAGCCTTGAACCTCACCACGAGTCTCCTCATGACTCTTGGTCTATCCCACGGGTGACAAAATGACTCGTTTTGTGACCTGGTGCCAGATTTTTAGTTTTCTCCATTTCATCTCCCTTGTTTGATCATTGGGCTTCTGGGGTATAACAATATCTTCCCCTTGGGGACATCATCCTCGAATGTTGAAAAACATATCGAAACGCAGAGAAATGCAATCATCATATTCATATACTAATTAATTAAGCTGAAAACTAATGAAATGGCTACATCCGAACTGAATTACATGATTGAACTGGATTCACGAATGATACATGCATACTTTGACATGAAGACTAAATAGAGTACTGGGGCAAAAATGATACCTCAAGCTAGAACTGAGATGGTAGAGAATAAATGTGGGTATCTATGCATCATGTCCGCTTCGGCTCCCCATGTAGCTCTCTCGACATGATGATTCCTCTATAAAACTTTAACTGAAGCTACTTCCTTGTTCCTTAGCCGTCGAACCTGAAGATCCAGTATTTTTATTGGAACCTCGTCATAACTAAGGTTTTCCTTCACACCAACACTGTCCACCAGGACAACTAGGTTTAGATCACCCAAACACTTCTTTAAGAGCAATACATGAAAAACAGGATGCACGAAAGCTAATTCTAAGGGCAACTCCAATTCATATGCCACCTTGCCAACTCGTTTCACAATTCGGTAGGGGCCAACATAACGAAGACTGAGTTATCCTTTCTTTCCAAACCTCATCACCCCTTCATGGGTGACACCTTCAGAGAGACCCAAACACCTACTTCAAATTCAAATTCTCTCCTTCTCACATCGGCATTGGACTTTTGGCGACTTTGAGCTATCTTCAACCAATCCCGTATCAGTTGAAATTTCTCCTTGGCTTCATGGACTGAATAGCTTCACCAACTTCAAACCAACCAATAGGAGACCTACATCTCCGCCTACAAAGAGCCTCAAATTGAGCCATCTAAATGTTGTAATGGTAGTTGTTGTTGTATGCAAACTCGATAAGAGGTAAATGATCATCCCAACTACCCATGAATTCAATCACACAGGATCTCAACATGTCCTCAAGAGTCTGAATTGTCTGCTCCACTTGACCATCCTTTTGCGGGTGAAATGCTGTGTTGAGCTTAACCTTCGTACCTAGTCCTTTTTTAAGCGACCTCCAAAATTGAGAGGTAAATTGGGTACCTCTGTCTGATATGATGGACAAGCGAACTCCATGCAACAAAATTAGCTCTCGTTTGTATATTTTGAATAATCCTCCGCCGAATCCGTGGTTTTAACTGGTGGAAAATGAGCGGCTTTGGTCAACCTGTCCACAACCAGCCAAATGGAGTCATATTGCTGATGAGTGCGAGGCAACCCTATTATGATGTCCATATTGATTTCTTCCCACTTCCAAGTAGGAATAATTATATCTTGAAGCACCCCTCCCGGTCTCCAATGCTCAACCTTTACTTGCTGACAGTTTAGGCACTTAGCTACAAACTCCGTGGTGTCCTTCTTCATGCCATTCCACCAATAGACTTCCTATAAGTCATGGTACATCTTGGTGGCACCTGGATGTATAGAATACCTGGATCCATAAGCCTCATGCATATTCGTCTCCTCAAATCATCGATATCCAAAACGCATAAGCGACCCTGATATCGAAGCACACTATCTCCCCCTTCAGAGAAGACCTCTACCTTCTGATTTGGAACAACTTACTTTAACTTTACCAAAATGGGGTCTTCATCTTGCCTAACTTTTACATCAGTTAGCAAGGATAATTCTGATCCATTCTAAACTATGACACCGCCATTAGTCAAGTCAATCAAACAAACTCCCAACCTTGCAAGACGATGCACATTCTTCACCAGCTCCTTTCTTCCCTCGTCCACATGGGACACACTCTCTATAGAGAGTCTACTAAGTGAATCTGCTACTATATTATCCTTACCCGAATGGTAAAGCACACTCATATCATAGTCCTTAAGTAGCTCTAACAACGTCCTTTGCTAAAGATTGAGATCCTTTTGGGTAAACACATATTGTAGACTCTTATGATCTATAAAAACATCCACGTGGACCCCGTACAAATAATGTCTCCATATATTCAAGGTGAATACCACCGCGGCCAATTCAAAATCAAGGGTCGAGTAATTCTTCTCATGAACTTTCAGCTATCTGGAGGAATATGCTTTAACTTTTCCGTATTGCATCAATACACACCCAAGTCTAATCCTTGAAGCATCAGAATACACCATGAACACATCGGTACCCTCGGGTAGAGTTAACATCGGTGTTGAGGTAAGTTGAGTCTTCAACTCCTGAAAGGTTCTCTCATAAGCCTCCGACCATTGGAATTTCACTTTCTTTTAGGTCAATTTGGTAAATGGCACTTCAATGGATGAAAAGCCCTCAACAAACCTTCTATAGTATCTAGCTAAGTCCAAAAAGCTCTAGATATTTGAAGGATTCACCGGTCTAGGCCAATTCTTCACCACTTCTATTTTCTTAGAGTCCATAATTATGCCCTCACTCGATACCACATGGCCTAAAAATGCCACTGAATTCAACAAAAACTCGCACTTTTGGAATTTACCATATAGCTGGAGATCCTTGAATGTCTGTAGCACCACCCTCAAATGAGCGGCATGCTCCTCCTCGCTCCGAGAGTATATCAGGATGTCATTAATAATCGCAATCATGAACATATCCAGGAATGGCTTGAACACCCTATTCATCAAGTCCATAAAAGCTGCATGAGCATTCGTAAGTCCAAAAGACATAACTACAAACTCATAATGACCATGCCGAGTCTTGAAGTCTGTCTTCGAGATGTCGCTCTCCTGAACTCTGAGCTGATGGTACTCTGATCTGAGATATATCTTCAAAAAACACTTGGCACCCTAAAGCTGGTCAAAAAAATCATCAATCCTGGGTAGAGGATACCTGCTCCTGATACTGACCTTGTTCAATTGCATATAATCAATGCACATAAGAAGAGACCATCTTCTTTCGGACAAATAGAACTGGTGCACCCCATGGGGACTTGCTAGTCTGATGAAACCCTTGTCTGGTAGGTCCTTCAGCTGATTTTTCAATTCCTTCAAGACTGGGGCCATTATGGAAGGAGGAATAGATATAGGTTGCGTGCGAGGGTAGGAGGTTAATACCAAAATCGGTTTTCCTCTCAGGAGGAATATCCGGTAAATCATCAGGGAACACTTCTGGATACTCATATACCATTGGAACTGATTGGATAGTCGGGGTCTTTGACGTAGCATCCTTAACCCCAACTAGATTGTACACACAACCTTTGAAAATCATCTTTCTAGACTTAAGATAGGAAATAAAACTACCTATGGGCACTGCTGAACTACCTTTCCACTCTAAAACTGACTTACCCGGAAAATGGAACTCCACTATATGGGTTCTACAATTAACAGAAGCATAACATGCATACAACCAATCCATGCTGATAATAATATCAAAGTCAGTCATGGCTAATTCTACTAGGTCCGCGAAGGTGATTTTATGTAATACTATGGCCGGACAACTTCTATAAACCCCTCTAGCTACAACTGAATCACCAACGAGAGTAGAGACAAAGAATGGTTCTGACAAAATTTCGGGACTGACTCCAAAGGTACTACCAATATAAGATTTCATAAAAGACAAGGTATCCCCTATATCTAACAAAGAATAAGAATCAAGGTGAAACACTCATAACATACCAATAACCACATCTGGGGCAGTCTCTTGCTCTTGACGCGAGGCGAGGGCATAGTATCTATTTTTGCGCTACCTGCCACCCCTACTTGAGGATGCCCCCTATGGTGTTAAGCATGCTGGAGCTACTGCTGACATGGTATTTTGAGCACAACCTCTGTGACCACCCTATCTATCCAATGGACACTCTCAGCATATATGGCCAGATCTACCACATCCATAACAGATATCTGAGCCGAGCAAGCACACCCCGGCATGAATCTTGACACACTTCTCGCGGGCAAGAAAAGTGAGGCTTTGCCTGCATGCCCCTCTAGTCCATCGAACACGAGGCCCTGCTTCTCTGATCCCCCTTGGTTCTGGATGGAAGACTAGCTAATGATGGTGCTGGAGCTAGTGACCTTTGCTGAGTCTGAGGGTGGTGACCATCGTCGGGTCTTTACTGAGTAAACCCATAGTTGTTTGTCCAGGCCCTCTTAGCCTCTCTCTCCCTCAGATGCACCGTCTCTATCTTCTGGGCATGCAACAGTATCCGGGGAAATTCAATATCCCAGTGAAGCATGGAGATCCTACAATCCTTGTCCAAATAGTCTGCCACTCCATGTACAAACCTGCTCACCCAAGCCCTCTGGTCAGCCACTAACTCTGGGGAATATCTAGACAAACGGATGAACTCCAAAGAATACTCTTAAAATGACGTCTTCCCTTTCTTCAGATTTACGAACTCTGCTGGTTTAATCTCTCTCAATTCCTGAGGGAAAAATCGATCCAAAAAAGTGATGTGAAACTCCTCCCGACCAATAAGACCTACTCCCACGGCCCAACTATCCTTCCATTGCTTAAGCCAGATGTGCGCAACCCCCTTTAAGTGATATGAGGCCAAATCAACACACTCCTCCCCATTCACCTCCATATCTGGGTGATCTTCAAAATCTCATCAATGAACTCATGCGGGTCCTCATCTACTTTTGATCCAAGGAACTCTAGTGGGTTCATCCTCAAGAAATCTCCTACTAGTGTTGCCGCTGCATTTTCATTTTTGCGAGACATGCTCCATTGGCTACTAGTTGACCTGAGCGGTCAAGGCCTGCGCTAGCTTCTGAATGGTTGCCCGTAACCCAGCATGGGCAACTCGATCCGGTAAATGGTGCTCCTAGATTGGTGGGGCTTCTTGGTGCCCGTCTCCATTGCCATCCTCGTGGCCGTTTCCATTCCTATTACTTCTACCAATAACTTTGGGGGAGCCATGATTCTGGAATTGTGAATAACACGAGTTAGAAGGATAGGGAGACATTTCATCGCACGACATAGATTATGAAAGAAGGGGAACATTTCTTAAATGTCTTGTATCCTCTTTTTCATAAGTCTGGCGAGCTTCATACCCATGAAAAAGACTCTACTTAATGCATCTTGCAGACACCTTAGGACACTTCAAACCTATTGCTCTAATACCCAATTTTCCACGACCTGAACGTAGACCCAGATTGCAACACAGGACAAGGAGCCCCAAGAGACTCCAAGTGACCCATTGCATGAACATACATCTAGCTCAATCAAATAAAGTGGAACACTTAACATAATACCATAATGGAAGCATAATCATGACATAACATAGAAAAAAATGTACTTTATACATGACAGTTGAATACTACATACAGTCTGAAAGCCTCTAACATATCTGATGGGTTAATGGGACAACACCACCAACTTACCCCATACGTTAGGAAAACAAAACATAAGGATAATTGATATCAACTGGTCCTCGGGAGATGAGGATTCACTAATGAATTGGATGCTAATTTCATGAACGAGCTAATGATGATGCTAAGGCTGAATATCGGAGCCTGTATCATTTCTATGGTTAGTACATGGAATATACCGAGTATGCAAGGTATGTAAAATGGATATTTTAAATGCATAAGAATTCATAAGAGTGGGATAACATGCTTATAACATAAATATCATAATGAAATATAAGCCTCAAGGTTTTCAAAATATTCGTAAATTAGTCATAATCATAATAATAGGAGAAAAACTTCATTAAACGTAACTTGAGACAAAGTAATATAAACATAACCATGCATAAATCATGAGGATCAATGGAAGGACTCGTCATAACCAAAACCATCATGGTATAGCCTTACGTGATGCCCCAACTATCTCACTCAAGTGGGCAGAGTCGTCCTAGGCTCACTAGGAAAGGGACGTACAGTATGTGATATCATAAAAGAGGGGATCCATTAACATTGTAATGTATCAATACGAAACTACGGTGGAACATAGTTATGAGACACAGGCATAGTCCTTTGAATGTCGGGCTACTCGGTGCTAGACACTGCTCCCAAAAATATGCACATTAGGCTCGTATGTAAATCAAACATCATTCATGAGATTCATGACCAAATAAACATTAACATCGTTGATCCCCATTTAAATACATGTTTATCCATGAATCAAAGATCCATGGATCGGCCAAACGTCATAAATTAATAAGTCATAAATAATACTTGAACATGTGGGCATTGCCCAATACTTTAATATGCTTGAAAATACTCAATTCACTTGAAAACACGATTATAAACGTGGGTAACTTGAAAACATGTCTTTCATCAATAATATCATATCATACACAAATATTCATTATAAATCTCTAATTTCATAAACTTCTCATAAATGGGTATTTAAATTTATAAAGCTTGAAACATGATTTTAATAGAAAACAAAGTAAAAATTCCCCATGATTCATAATTCAATAGTAAATATTCATTCAGATCATACCCATGCAAAGAATTAGGAATTTCGTGCATTGGGATAAAATCTCATAGAATCAACATAGGAATTTCAATGCGTTGAAGTTGAATCCCGAAAATATCCTCCTAACTTGTGCTCTATTTGTTTCAGTGACAATATGCCTCAAAAATTAGGAAATGGGAGGAGGCCTGGAAATGCCAATCGACCTGCTTCACCAGCTCCAGCAGCCCCTCTGGACGATCAAGTGTCCTCGGTAGAATTTTGAGCAGCGATCCAGTTGTTGGATCTGACGATGACCAATCAAGTCAACTAGCAGGTGGTTCTAGTGAATGTAAACGGGTCTGTAGTAGTTTCCAAGGTTTGGGACTTTACGCGAATAAACCCTCCAATTTTTCATGGATCCAAGGTAGGAGAGGACCCACAAAAGTTTGTGGATGAGGTGCGAAAGATCACCCAGATTATGAGTGTTTGTTCCGTGGAAAGTGTTGATTTGGCTGCCTACTAGTTGAAAGGGATGGCTCAAATTTCATACAACCATTGAAAGGAAGGGAGGCCAGCTGAAGTAGGATTAGTAGAGTGGGATGAGTTCACTATGGCATTTCTAGACAAATTCTTTCCTCAGGAATTGAGGGAGGCCAAGGTCGTCAAATTCATAAATTTAAGGCAGTGTAATAGAACATTGGAGGAGTATGCATTAGAGTTCACTCAATTGTGTTCAAGAAGAGTCCATTCTAGAGAAAAGGCACCATATTATGGGGGAACTCTTTTATCCAAATAGTAAGTCATTCTCCTTGAATACCTAGTTAGAACACCTTAATCAAATAGAGACAATAGCTCGCATTCACAAATTTGTCAATGGAGTGTCAGATTTGGTACTTAAGGAGTGCAGAACTGCAATGCCCATCAAGGACATCGACTCTCTAGTCTCATCATTCATGCTCAACAGATTGAGGTAGAGAAGTTGAAGGATATTGAGTGGGATAACAAGCGGGCTAGGACAGGTCAGTTAGATTATGGCCACCAGAGGTCTGACGACAGTAGTCGCCCACAACAGCAGCAACAGAGAACTCCAGCACCCACATTAGCCAGCACCCCTTCTTTCTGGTCCCGCAAGGATCGGAAGGTTTGGGCATCTCGTTCTCAGTCCCATAGTTACACTTTCAGCAACCATTACCCAACTTGTCCTAAGTGTGGTAAGAACCATCTAGGTGAATTCTACATGGGCAAAAAGGGTTTCTTCAGGTATGGGTAGTTGGGTCATAGGCTAAAGGAGTGTCCGTTAGTAGAACAGGGGAAAACTCAGTCTACCACTTCAGCAACCCCAATAGGCCGTCCATCTCAGCAGTTCAATACTTCTGTTACAGATGGCAGTCAGCGCCAAAAGCATTTTTATTCTTTGTCCTCCCGTCAAGATCAGAAGAGCTCACCTGACGTGGTCACGGGTATGTTACATTTTTTCCATCTAGATATATATGCCACACTAGATCCAGGAGCCACACTATAATTCGTGGCTCCTTATGTAGTTGTTCAATTTGAAATCAATCCAAAAGTCCTCTCAAAACCGTTCTCAATCTCTACCCTAGTTGGTGAGTCAGTTAGAGCCAGCCAGTATACAGAAACTGCCCAGTCTTAGGATTGAGTAAAGTTATTCCAACAGATCTAGTAGAGCAAGACATGGTCAATTTTGACCTAATTCTTGGCGTGGATTGGTTACATTCTGGTTATTCCTCAGTCGACTGTAGAACTAGAGTTGTCAGGTTTTTAGTTTTCCAACGAGCCAGTCTTAGAATGGATGGGTAGTGTTTCAACGCCTACAGGTCGGTTTATTTCCTACCTTAAGGCAAGGAAGATGATTTCAAAATGGTGCATATATCACCTAGTTCGGGTAATATTCTAGCTCCGAGACCTCAATGATTCAGTCAGTTTCAATTGTCAGCGAATCCCCTGACGTGTTTCTCGAAGATCTTCTCAAAGTCCCTCCTGAGTGGGAAATAGACTTCAGCATAGACCTTCTTCCATATACTCAGCCCATATCTGTTCCTCACTACAAAATGGCTCCATTTGAGCTTAAGGAGTTGAAGGAACAGCTGAAAGACCTTCTATATAAAGGCTTCATTAGGCCCAGCATCTCTCCGTGGGGTGCTCCAGTGTGTTTCGTGCAAAAGAAAGATGGCACTCTCAGAATATGTATCAACTACCGTCAACTTAAAAGAGTTACAATTAAGAACAAGTATCCTCTACATAGGATTGATGACTTGTTTGATCAACTTCAAGGAGCCAATTGTTTTTCCAAGGTAAATCTCAAGTCGGGATATCATCAGCTTAGAGTCAAGGAACGTGACATACCAAAAATAGCCTTAAGAACTCAGTATGGTCACTATGAATTTGTGGTTATGTCGTTTGGACTAACCAATGCCTATGCAGCTTTCATGGACTTGATGAACAGGGTATTCAAACCGTATCTGTACATGTTCGTCATTGTGTTAATAGATGAGAATTTTGGTTGAAGTCTGTGGTCTTCCTCGGTCATGTGGTCTCAGATGAAGGTATTCAGGTATTATCGATGTTTTGTAGAAGGGTTTTCTTCTATCGCATCTCCTCTAACTAAATTAACTCAGAAAAGGTGAAGTTCCAGTAGTTAGATGCATGTGAGAAGAGTTTCCAAGATTCGAAGACTCAACTCTCTACAGCTCCAGTTTTGTTATACCTCGGGAATTCAAGAATCGTACCCAGAAGTGAATCAGGAGAAAATCTGGAAAATGTTGCAGCAGTTGCAGAACGGGCCACTTAACGACTCGTGAGGAGGCCTAATGAGTCATCAGGTGAGTCGTGCGGAAGGCCTGGGATGATTGAGGACTCGAGGTCCTCACGGGCGATGTAATGACTTGTGATTAGTCACCGCGAGTCATCATGTCAGTCGTGGGTTCGTCCCAGGGAAAGTTAGTAAGGCATATCCAGTGTACTTGATGGATGGCACCCGACGAGTCGTCGTAAGTCTTAATGACCCGTTAGGTGAGTCGTTTCATAGCTAGTGGAAATTTCTTAAGTGATGAGGTAGTGTACTTGACGGGTGAACCAACGGATCATGTGCCCTAGTAACGAGTCATCAGTTGGTCCATTAGGATCCCCTGACAGTTATTTTCAGCAATTTCAGTAAGGACTTTTTCATAATTCCTAAGTTCTAAGGGCCTATACTATCTTGTTTTAAGCTCCTAATAGAGGGTTTTAGGCTGACAAAGACCCATATAGGCCATTTTTCTTCATGCATGCAAGGGTGAGAGCTTGAAGGGAAGAAAGTGAGGAGAAATTCGAGGTTTTGAAGGGAAATCTCAGCTGGGCAATTAGGAAGAGTTAGGATTCTTCATTCCCAGGTCTATAAGGCTATGAGTGGGTGCTTTATTCCACACCCATGCCCATTCCCTATCAATTGGTGATTAGTTTGTGATGATCAAGTATGGGTTTTCATTCAATTGCATGATTCTTACATTTCTACTCATGGGTATGATTAATTGAGTTGATATTGATGACTTATTGAGCTTGGGCAGATTCTAACTTAATTTATTTTACAAAACTGTTTTCTAATAATTGAATCTAAAACGCCCATGTGTTGGGAGTTCCTAATATAATGTGATGATGATGGAATAGATGATGAAAAACATGTTTTCAACCCTACCCATGATTTTGGTGATGTTTTCAAAGAAGATTAAATAGACCCAAGTATGATAAAGCTTTGGGTAGTGCCCAATGTTGAGTATAAATGACAATTTTCGTGAATTGACTTTATTACTTGTTTCGGAGTGAAATCTTCCAATTTATAATGTTTTCAAATAAATTGTATGAGTCCAAGCATGATAAGGTTTTGGGCAAGGCCCTTATGTTGATGATGATGAAGTGATATTTCTAAAGTAGCCTTACCACATTATTTTGGAGTAAAGCCTCCCACTATTCTTGAGATTGTGGTATGTGTCATAGTAAAGCCTCTCATATGCATGAATTCATAATTGAGATGTATGTTGCCATTAAGCTTCATTCCACATGATGTTGAGTCTATGTATTATTCTATTCTAAGCTTTGTCGAGATGACATTATTGAGATTCATATTATATGATGTCTAATGCATGCATGATTTCATAATGAGCTTTGTCAATAGACAATGTTGAGCTTTGTTTCATATGATGTTGAGTTTATGCATGATTCCATGTTGAACTTCGTCACTAGATGATGTTGAGCTTCGTATACACGATTAGAGCGTTGCATGTTTTGGGAGAAGAGTCTAGCACCGAGCGGGCTAAAGGTCGATAACCCTACGCCCCAAAACTACGTGCCAACATAGGTTTATTCTATTAAATTTTTGGGACCTCCCTTGTGAGCTATCCCCAGCCCGATTGGACCTTTCAGTTTGATATCGATATCATGGTAACGTCCCTAGCCCTGACAAGGTTTTGGATGGCTCTGCCCACTTGAGTGTAATAGTCGGTACCACGTAAGCTCTATCGTGGTATGTCAGTTAAGTGACGAGTCTCCCATTGTCTATATCATTTGAATTTTCTTATCCATTACTCATGATGATTATCTTATTCATGCATTTTTAAAAAGCATGGTTTGGCTCATTTTTCATCTTTTGAGATAAATGTTATGATTTAGCTTTGAGTCATTCGATCTAGTTAGGATGTTCTAAAGCCATGCATGAAACATGTCATGATAAAGTTCGATTTCAGAATTAATGCATGTGGTTTTCTACTTACTCTTAAATTTTATTATTTGTATGAGTGGATTTAAATGATTTATATTCTCAAAGAGGTTTTACTTACCTTGCATACTCGGTACATTCCACGTACTGACTGCATACTTTTCATGTTGCATTGTTTCATGATGCAGGATACGGTTCTCAGGTTCATCCCCATTCAAAGCCGCTTATTAGATCTAGCTCCTACTTGTTTTGGTGAGTCCTCATCTTCCGAGGACTAGACTTTCAGTTATCTTAAGCCATTTTCAGTTTTAGTATTTCTGAGCCAGTTGGGGGTGTTGTCCCATTAGCTCGTCCCGATTAAAGGATTATCAGACTTAGACATTTATTCAGCTCCAGATATTTATTCTGTTGTTATACTAAGTTAGACTTCCGCTGAGTTTATATTTATGTTTCCTTTATGTTCATTGAATGAGTTAGTGAATGCTTATGCCATGGGTTGACTTGGGGTCTCTCGGGGTCCCTTGTCCCGTGTCTATGATCCGGGTGTACTCTTGGGTCGTGACAAGTATTAACCTTACCAAAAGGAATAGATGGGTTTATAGTCTATTGTGATGCTTCCCAAGTTGGCCTTGGTTATGTTCTGAGGCAGCGGGGTAAGGTGATATCTTATGCCTCCAATAGATAAAGGTTCATGAGAAGAACTATCCAACTCATGACCTTGAATTGGCGGTAGTGGTGTTTTCTTTGAAAATATGGAGACACTACCTTTATGGGGTTCATATAGATGTTTTCACCGACCACGAGAGTCTTCAGTACGTGTTCAATCAGAAGAATTTGAACCTTCGTCAGAGAAGGTAGTTGGAGTTGTTAAAGGATTATGATATGAGTGTTCTATACCACTTGGGCAAGGAAAATGTGGTGGCGGATGACTTAAGAAGGATGTCCATTGGTAGCGTTGCTCGTGCTGAAGAGGGAAGAAAAGAGCTGGCAAAGGATATTCACAGGTTAGCTCGGTGGAGAGTGTAGTTGATGGATTCAGTTGAAGGTAGAGTAGTACTGCAAAGTGGGTCAGAATCCTCGTTAGTTGTTAAGGTTAAGTCAAAGCAGCATAAAGATCCCATACTACTCAAACTAAAAGAAGAAGTTCTAAGAAAAGAAGTGGAAGCTTTCTCCAAAGAGGAAGATAGTGTGCTTCGTTACCAGGGTAGACTATGCATTCCTGATGTAGATGACTTGAGACAGTGAATGCTAGCAGAAGCACACAGCTCCAGATATTCTATCCACCCAGGTGCCACCAGAATGTACCGTGACCTATGAGAAATATACTGGTGGAATTGCATGAAGAGGGATATTGCATAATTTGTGACTAAGTGCCCAAACTGCCAATAGGTTAAAGTTGAACATCAGAGACCTGGGGGTATGACTCAGAATATCAACATACCTACATGGAAGTGGGAAGAAGTGAATATGGACTTTATTACAGGTGTACCTCGTACTCGCCGACAGCATGATTCCATTTGGGTGATAGTAGATCAGATGAGTAAGTCAGCATACTTTTTCCTAGTTAAAACTATAGACTCAGCTGAGGATTATGCTAGACTGTACATTCGGGATTTGGTCAAACTGCACGGAGTCCCCTTATCCATCATTTGAGATAGAGGTAACCAGTTCACCTCGCATTTTTGGAAGTCATTTTAGAAAGGACTTGGCACTCAGGTCATACTCAACATAGTTTTTCACCCTCAGACTAATGGGAATGCGGAGCGGACTATTTATACCTTAGAAGACATGTTGAGAACTTGTTTGATCGACTTTAAGGGCGGTTGGGATGATCACCTAACTCTCATTGAGTTTACATACAACAACAGTTACCACTCCAGTAGTCAGATGGCTCCGTTTGAGGCATTATATGGTAGGAGGTGTAGATCCCCTATAGGGTGGTTTGGAAAGAAAGGGAAACTTAGTCTAAGGTATGTAGGACATACAGGATTCTGAGGTAAATTGGCAATGTGGCCTATCAGTAAGAATTATCTTCATAGTGAGCATCTGTGCACCCATTCTTCGATGTGTCACTGTTGAAGAAGTGCATCGGTGATCCGACCTCAGTTGTGTCACTAGACAGTGTAGAAGTGAAGGATAATATCTCTTACGAAGAAGTTCTAGTTCAGATCTTGGACCGTCATGTTCGTAGATGAGAAACAAGGAGGTCACTTTAGTAAAGGTTTTGTGCAGGAACCATCTAGTTGAGGGAGCCACATGGGAGGAAGAAGTAGACATGATGGCTAAATACCCTCATTTATTCCCTTGTAGTTCAATTTTAGCATCAGGTATTAAATTCCTCCGCGGTACTCTATTTAGTACCGTACTCATCAATTATATTCATGTTTTTAATATGTTTGCATCAGCTCTGTTACTATGCCTATTCCAGTTTGGAGTTAGTCACTCCTTTAGAAATCAGTTTATAGTCTTAGTTTGGGAATTGCAGCTCTTTTCCTAATTTTCCAACAGTTTTAGCCTTCACTCGAGGATGAATGATCCCAATGGGGAGATATTGCAACACTCCAAAACTTTCATAGATCAAACTCAGACTTAGCATGAAAAACCAAAAAGAACCAGAAAATTTTTGTCTTAGAACGACTGAGACAAAGAGTCGTTGTCAATAGTAATGACCCGTTGTCTGGGTCGTGGTCGGCCCTGCCAGTTTCCTTTAGGAACCAACGAGACATGGGATGACCTGTCAAATGTAGTAATGAGTCGTCTTGTGATGTGATGTGAGTTTACAACACTTTCGACACTTAAAACTTAGAAAATAGCATGGACTTAGGTATGTTTATATGGATATGATGAACTTTTACCTTGATTTCAGGAAAAATAAATGTTGGAGCAAAGAAGTGCAAAAGACGACTTAAAATTTAGAAAATCAGACAAAGTACAAGTCTCATTACAAGTTGTACCTTGATTGTACGAGCCATACTGAGAATCGTGATGAAAGTCAGAAGGCTTAAGTAAGAGGAAGGCAACATACAACTCTCAGTACGAGACATACCAAGATGGTACAAGCCGTAACTGGAGTTGTGGTATTTTTCAGAGAAAATTGCACAAAGGCAGACTCCTAGTATGGATGGACTAATGAATCATAGCATCAATACGAACCGTACCATGAGCCATTGTGAAATTTAGAATATTCTTCAATATTCGGTAGAACTTTAGACACTAAAGATAGTACAAGTTGTAGGAAGAAGGTAAAAGTCGTACCTCAACACTTGTGGAGAATCTCAGAAGATGTCAAAGTTCTTAGGGCCAAACCACGGGAGCATTGTATGACTCGTAGGATGAAGGTAGGAGTCGTACCAGCCTACCAACACTTAGCCGAATATGCAGCAGCCAAGGACTTACAAGAAGTAGGTATGACTCGTACAATGTTGCTATGGTTCGTAAGTCAATTTGTGACATAGTCGGCACCATACATGGAAAATTCCTTGTTAGCTTAGGAAAAGGTTTCTAATGTCTGTATAAATATCTTTTATGTTTTATTTTAGTTAGAGAAGGACATAATCAGGTAAGTAGATGTGTGAAGAATAATTTTTGTGAATTATTATCAAGTTTTGAGGAGAAATTCTTGGGATCAAATTCTTGATTTCCTATATTGTTCTTAAGACTGTTCTTTGATATTCAATTATGTTTTTGTCCGTGAATGAAAATTGTAATCTTACAACCATGAGAGGCTAAAACCTCTACAACTAGGGGTTGTGGGAACCATGGTGGATTAACGAACCAGGGTTGCACAAAAGTGATTTAAAACCAATCCGAAAAGCTTGTATTGTATTCTCTACATCTTTAAGTGTTTCTTAACAATGTGCAATGTTTGGATTTTTCCGAATTCTATACTTTATTGAAATTAGAGAAGTAGAGATTAGGAGAAAAGAATTACAATAAAGCCTTGGTCTTTATGATTATTGTATTGACTTGAGTTGTGGTCGTAGGATAGTTAAATTTGGAACATATGATGAAGGTTATTTTGAAATAGCTCATCAAACCTGACCCCGTGATTGAGTAAAATCATCCAATAGGGACGAACCAGTTGTTTTGACAAGGCCTAGTTATCAGTTCTACCATTAAGCAATGGAATTGATCATTTATCTATACCCGAAGTAGTTATGAACCCATTGGGAACACTCACTCTAGTTGTTTGCAAACCTTGATTTAAATCACAAATATATTCTTGCTTTAATATTGCTTTTTTTAAAACCCCATAACTCACCAACAAGTTCAATTACCGGCATTAGTATAGATCTTACCCTATTTTGTATGGGTTCGACCCCAATCTCTTAGTTGGGTTCTTTATTGACAACGAAAGCTTCATATTTTGTCAGAAAGTATGAGTTTGAGCTTTATTAAATAGTGGCATCATTGAGGGGGAATACGACTTTAGATTAGATTATTTGTTGTATTTAACTTTTGATTATTATTTCCTCTTTTACGTTTTTGTTTGTTTTGTTTTGAACCATCCAGGGCAACTCTTGGTAAAGCCAAGCATTTAAAACAATGGAGGATGAGTCAAAATTTCTAGATGAATTATGAGAAATCAAGAGATCTGCGTCATGCCGCGAGGTTAAATCAGGCGCTACATGAGAAGCAACCCATGGATGGTGAAGTCTAAGTAACCGCAGGTATATTCCGTTCCCTCTTATTTACAATCTATGCTTCAAGGACGAAGCATGCTTTTTAAAAAGGGAGGGGGGTGTAATGTACTTGTATTTTTGTATTTTTGATTCGTCCAACGGTTTTTCTTGCCATGTTTATTTTCTCTCGGACATGATATCTAGTTGAACCAGCATGTTTAAGATTTTATTTTTCTGATTTTTATTTAATTAGAAAGTAGCTTAGGAGTATTCAGTCAATAAACTGCACTAGCTTTGAAGTTTTGAAAAATTGACCCTATTTAAAATTTTTTGATGGTTAGCTATATACTTGTTGACTATAAAGCATGATTCTTTGGATCTTTTCGCGTCATTTAGTGTATTAGCATGAACAATTTTTGTTAACCATGTATAAATCGAACAGGTAAAGTTAATGCAAGACATGTACCATGAGTGAGTGAGGTCTAATACCTAGTTCGATACTCCGTAGAGGATTTAGTACTTTCCTGGTTGGTCTTTACATAGGTTTTAAGATGATTGGTTAGGAAAGGATCGTAGGACATTTTTATTTAGCCCATTTTTAGCTTAAATGACCCTACCAAAATGATATGATTCCCTTGATCCCGATTTTGAGCCTCAAATGAACCATTTTCTTTGATTAACAGATTAACCCGTTTTTATAATGAACCTGTTTTGGACCTGGTCCTCCTTCGATATTGTGAACCTCAATATAGGAAAAATTCCTAAGACGAGGGTGGTTAGAATTGGGGTGCATAAACCTTGTGAAGGTGAAAAAGGAAGAGAAAAGAAGAAGGTGAAAAATGAGGCGTGGTTTGACAAAAGAAAAAAAAGAGAAAAAAATTGATAAAGAAGATACAAAAAACAGAAAGATGCATAAGAATTTGAAGAAACACACCAAATTCATACAAGTGTATAAAAAATGGTGAAAAGGGAGGAAAAAGTGGAAAAAAGCAAAAAAGGGTGAAAAAGTAAAAAAAAATAAATAGAGCCACCTGTAAGTAGTGCCAAGGAGGGGTTTAGTCACTCAAAAGATTCCATCTTTACCATGCCCAACCCGAAATCCTACATTACAAGCCAAAGGAAGTCCTACTGTGATCATAGCCTGACCATCTGACAAACCGAAGTAGAAAAAAATAAGGGTAAGCCTATGGTATCCGTTATGCAGTATTTAGAACTTCTTTGTAAAAGTGAGAGTCTTACTTGTTTAGTCTCATGTTTCATATTTTACTACATCTGTGACTGGGGGACTTCATTTGCTGTGAGGGTACATGGTTTGTGTTTAACTCTACCAGTGGTCTGTGTAAAAAGTATTGGTACTGACTTGACTATCTGCTAATAGCTAGATGACATGTCTTGATTCCTGCTTATCATGTTTTGTGGTTGCTTGTAGTGCATGCACTGATTTAGTTCATGGGAAAAGGGTCAAAATCTTTTTGAGTTAATAATGCAAATTTTGTTTGATGTTAGCTATAGTATCCTAGGTTTATTTTCTAGTTAAGCATTATGTTTAGTTTTTAATTTCTTTGCCTGAGGACATGCAAAAGTCTTAAGTTGACGGTGATGATGTGCTATGAGTTTACAGCACTTTCGACACTTAAAACTTAGAAAATAGCATGGACTTAGGTATGTTTATATGGATACGAGACACTTTTACCTTGATTGTAGGGAAAATAAATGTTGGAGAAAAGATGTGCAAAAGAATCCTTAAAATGAAGAAAATCAGCCAAAGTACAAGCCTCAGTATGAGCCATACCTTTATGGTACGAGTCGTACTGAGAACCGTGATGAAATTAAGAAGGCTGAAGTAAGAGGAAGGAAACATACGACTCTCAGTACGAGCTGTACCAAGATGGTATGAGCCGTAACTGGAGTCGTGGAATTGTTCAGAGAAAATTGCACAAAGGCAGACTCTTGGTATGGATGGACTAATGAATCAACATCAATGTACGAACCGTACCATGAGCCGTGGTGAACTTTAGAAGATTCTTCAATATTTGGCAAAACTTCAGATAGTACGAGTCAGAGGAAGAAGGTACAAGTCGTACCTCAAAACTCGTGGAGAATCTCAAAAGATGTCAAAGTTCTCAAGGCCAAACCCCGTAAGTATTGTATGAATCGTAGGATGAAGGTACAATTTATACCTTCCTTCCAACACTTAGTCAAATCTGCAGCAGCCAAGGACTTATGAGAAGCAGGTACGACTCATACAATCCTGCAACGGGTCATAGGTCAAGTCATAACACAGTCGGCACCAGATATGGAAAATTCTCTGTTATCTTAGGAAAAGGTTTCTAATATCTGTATAAATAGATTTTATATTTTATTTTAGTTAGAGAAGGATAGAATCAAGTAAGGAGATATGTGAAGAATAATTTTTGTAAATTTTTATCAAGTTTTGAGGAGCAATTCTTGGGATAAATTCTTGATTTCCTACATTGTTCTTGAGATTGTTCCTTTGATATTCAAATCTGGTTTTCTTCCAATTATTGCTGTAAGTATTTAATTATGTGTTTGTGTATGAATGCAAATTATAAGTTTACAAACCATGATAGACTAAAATCTCCACAACTAGGGGTTGTGGGAACCATGGTGGATTAACAAACTAGGATTGCACAAAAGTGATTCAAAACCACTGCGAAAAGCTTGTATTGTATTTTCTTCATCTTTAAATATTTCTTAATGGTGTACAACGTTAGGATTTTCCCGAATTCTTTACTTACTTGAACCTATAGAAGTAGAGATTAGGAAAAGATAATTACAACAAAGCCTTGATCTTTATGATCATTGTATTGACTTGAGCTGTGGTAGCAGGATTATTAAATTTAGAACATATTGATAACGGTTATTTTGATATCACTCATGAGACCTAACCCGATGATTGAGTAATGTAATCCAATAGGGACGAACCAATCGTTTGGATGAACCCTAGTTATCAGTTCTACAAGTAAGCATTGGGATTGATCATATGTGTATATCCGAAGTAGTTATGAACCCATGGAGAATACTGACCCGAGTTGTTTCCAAACCTTGATGTAAATCACAAAGATAATCTTTCTTTAATATTGCTTTCTTCAAAAACCCCCAATTTGGACTTAACTCACCAACAAGTTCAATTACCGGCATAAGTCTAGATCTTACCCTATTCTTTTGTGGGTTCGACCCCAACCTCTTAGTTGGGTTCTTTATTGACAATGATCGCTTAATACTTTTTCAGGAAGTGTGAGTTTGAGCGTAATCATCCTGTCACTCATTGTATCCCTAGCTCAAAACCCCCCAATTTGGACATAACTCACCAACAAGTTCAATTACTGGCATTAGTATAGATCTTACCCTATTTTCTGTGGGTTCGACCCCAACCTCTTACTTGGGTTCTTTATTGACAATGACAGCTTCATACTCTGTCAGCAAGTGTGAGTTTGAGCTTCATTAAAAAGTGGCATCATTGCAGGGGAATACGGCTTTAGATTAGATTATTTGTTGTATTTAACTTTTGATTATTATTTCCTCTTTTACGTTTTTGTGTGTTTTGTTTTGAACCATCCAGGGCAACTCTTGGTAAAACCAAGAATTTTAAACAATGGAGGATGACTCAAAATTTCTTGTTGAATTATGAGAAATCAAGAGATCTGCGTCATGCCGCGAGGTTAAATCAGGTGCTACATGGGAAGCAATGCATGGATGGTGAAGTCTAAGTAGTCGCAGGTATATTCCCTTCCCTCTTCTTTACATTCTATGCTTTAAGGATGAAGCATGCTTTTTAAAAAGGGGGGGGGGGGGTTGTAATGTACTTGTATTTTTTGGATTTTTGATTCGTCCAACAGTTTTTCTTGCCATGTTTATTTTCCCTCAGACATGCTATCTAGTTGAACCAGCATGTTTAAGATTTTATTTTTCTGATTTTTATTTAATTAGAAAGTAGCTTAGGAGTATTCAGTCAATAAACTGCACTAGTTTTGAAGTTTTGAAAAATTGACCCTATTTAAAATTTTTTGATGGTTAGCTATATACTTGTTGACTATAAAGCATGATTTTGTGGATCTTTTTGTGTCATTTAGTGTATTAGCATGAACAATTTTTGTTAGCCATGTATAAATCGAACAGGTAGGGTGAATCCAAGACATGTACCATGAGTGAGTGAGGTCTAATACCTAGTTCGATACTCCATAGAGGATTTAGTACTTTCCTAGTTGGTGTTTACATAGGTTTTAGGATGATTGGTTAGGAAAGGATCGTAGGACATTTTTATTTAGCCCATTTTTAGCTTAAATGACCCTACCAAAATGATATGATTCCCTTGATCCCGATTTTGAGCCTCAAATGAACCATTTTCTTTGATTAACTGATTAACCCATTTTTATAATGAACCTGTTTTGGACCTGGTCCTCCTTCGATATTGTGAACCTCAATATAGGCAAAATTCCTAAGACGAGGGTGGTTAGAATTGGGGTGCATAAACCTTGTGAAGGTGAAAAAGGAAGAGAAAAGAAAAAGGTGAAAAATGAGGCGTCGTTTGACAAAAGAAAAAAAAAAGAAAAAAATTGATAAAGAAGATACAAAAAAGAGAAAGATGCATAAAAATTTGAAGAAACACACCACATTCATACAAGTGTATAAAAAATGGTGAAAAGGGAGGAAAATGGGGAAAAAAGAAAAAAGGGTGAAAAAAGTTAAAAAAAATAAATAGAGCCACCTGTATGTAGTGCCAAGGAGGGGTTTAGTCACTCAAAAGATTCCATCTTTACCATTCCCAACCCGAAAGCCTACATTAAAAGCC
Source organism: Datura wrightii (assembly GCA_035772735.1). Classification (NCBI taxonomy): domain Eukaryota; kingdom Viridiplantae; phylum Streptophyta; class Magnoliopsida; order Solanales; family Solanaceae; genus Datura; species Datura wrightii. The sequence goes on from JASDFA010000006.1 coordinate 35,800,851, forward strand.
AAAGGAAGTCCTATAGTGATCATAGCCTAACCATCTCACAAACTGAAGTAGAAAAAAATAAGGGTAAGCCTATGGTATCCGATATGTAGTATTTAGAACTTCTTTGTGAAAGTGAGAGTCTTACTTGTTTAGTCTCATGTTTCATATTTTACTACATCTGTGACTGGGGGACTTCATTTGTTGTGAGGGTACATGGTTTGTGTTTAACTCTACCAGTGGTCTGTGTGAAACATATTGATAATGACTTGACTATCTGTTAATAGCTAGATGACATGTCTTGGTTCCTGGTTATCATGTTTTGTGGTTTCTTGTAGTGCATGCACTGATTTAGTTCATGGGAAAAGGGTCAAAATCTTTTTGAGTTAATAGTGCAAATTTTGTTTGATGTTAGTTATAGTATCCTAGGTTTATTTTCTAGTTAAGCATCATGTTTAGTTTTTAATTTCTTTTCCTGAGGACATGTAAAAGTCTTAAGTTGACGGTGTTGATGTGCTATGAGTTTACAACACTTTCGACACTTAAAACTGAGAAAATAGCATGGACTTAGGTATGTTTATATGGATATGAGACACTTTCACCTTGATTGTAAGGAAAAAAGTATTGGAGAAAAGATGTGCAAAAGAAGCTTTAAAATGCAGAAAATCAGCAAAAGTACAAGCCTCAGTACGAGCCATACTTTATTGTACGAGTCGTACTGAGAACCGTGATGAAATTAAGAAGTCTGAAGTAAGAGGAAGGAAACATACGACTCTCAGTACGAGCTGTACCAAGATGGTATGAGCCGTAACTGGAGTCGTGGAATTGTTCAGAGAAAATTGCACAAAGGCAGACTCTTGGTATGGATGGACTAAAGAATCAGCATCAATGTACGAATTGTAACATGAGCCGTGGTGAACTTTAGAAGATTCTTCAATATTTGGAAAAACTTCAGACAGTACGAGTGGTAGGAAGAAGGTACAAGTCGTACCTCAACACTCGTGGAGAATCTCAAAAGATGTCAAAGTTCTCAGGGCCAAACCACGAAAGCATTGTATGAATCATAGGATGAAGGTACAATTTATACCTGCCTTGCAACACTTAGTCAAATCTGCAGCAGCCAAGGAATTACGAGAAGCAGGTACGACTCGTACAATCCTGCCACGGGTCGTAGGTCAAGTCATAACACAGTCGGCACCAGATATGGAAAATTCTCTGTTATCTTAGGAAAAGGTTTCTAATATCTGTATAAATAGCTTTTATATTTTATTTTAGTTAGAGAAGGATAGAATCAAGTAAGGAGATATGTGAAGAATAATTTTTGAAAATTTTTATCGAGTTTTGAGGAGCAATTCTTGGGATCAATTCTTTATTTCCTATATTGTTCTTGAGATTGTTCCTTTGATATTCAAATCTAGTTTTCTTCCAATTATTGCTGTAAGTATTTAATTATGTGTTTGTGTATGAATGCAAATTGTAAGTTTACAAACCATGATAGGCTAAAACCTCCACAACTAGGGGTTGTGGGAACCATGGTGGATTAACAAACTAGGATTGCACAAAAGTGATTCAAAACCACTTCGAAAAGTTTGTATTGTATTCTCTTTATCTTTAAATATTTCTTAATGGTGTACAACGTTAGGATTTTCCCAAATTCTTTACTTACTTGAACCTATAGAAGTAGAGATTAGGAAAAGATAATTACAACAAAGCCTTGATCTTTATGATCATTGTATTGACTTGAGTTGTGGTAGCAGGATAATTAAATTTAGAACATATTGATAACGGTTATTTTGATATCAGTCATGAGACCTGACCCGATGATTGAGTAAAGTAATCCAATAGGAACGAACCAATCATTTGGATGAACCCTAGTTATCAGTTCTACAAGTAAGCATTGGGATTGATCATATGTGTATATCCAAAGTAGTTATGAACCCATGGAGAATACTGACCCGAGTTGTTTTCAAACCTTGATTTAAATCAAAAATATAATCTGTCTTTAATATTGCTTTCTTCAAAACCCCCTAATTTGTACATAACTCACCAACAAGTTCAATTACCGGCATAAGTCTAGATCTTACCCTATTCTTTTGTGGGTTCGACCCCAACCTCTTAGTTGGGTTCTTTATTAACAATGATCGCTTCATACTTTGTTAGGAAGTGTGAGTTGAGCGTAATCATCCTGTCACTTATTGTATCCCTAGCTCAAAACCCCCCAATTGGGACATAACTCACCAACAAGTTCAATTACCGGCATTAGTATAGATCTTACCCTATTTTCTGTGGGTTCGACCCCAACCTCTTAGTTGGGTTCTTTATTTACAACGACAGCTTCATACTTTGTCAGGAAGTGTGAGTTTGAGCTTTATTAAAAAGTGGCATCATTGCGGGGGAATACGGCTTTAGATTAGATTATTTGTTGTATTTAACTTTTGATTATTATTTCCTCTTTTACGTTTTTTTTTGTTTTGTTTTGAACCATCCAGGGAAACTCTTGGTAATGCCAAGCATTTAAAACAATGGAGGATGAGTCAAAATTTCTTGTTGAATTATGAGAAATCAAGAGATCTGCGTCATGCCGCGAGGTTAAATCAAGTGCTACATGGGAAGCTACCCATGGATGGTGAAGTCTAAGTAGCCGCAGGTATATTCCCTTCCCTCTTCTTTACAATCTATGCTTCAAGGACAAAGCATGCATTTTAAAAAGGGGGGGTGTAATGTACTTGTATTTTTGGATTTTTGATTCGTCCAACGATTTTTCTTGCCATGTTTATTTTCCCTCGGACATGCTATCTAGTTGAACCAGCATGTTTAAGATTTTATTTTACTGATTTTCATTTAATTAGAAAGTAGCTTAGGAGTATTCAGTCAATAAACTACACTAGTTTTGAAGTTTTGAAAAATTGACCCTATTTAAAATTTTTTGAGGGTTAGCTATATACTTGTTGACTATAAAGCATGATTCTTTGGATCTTTTTGTGTCATTTAGTGTATTAGCATGAACAATTTTTGTTAGCCATGTATAAATTGAACAGGTAAGGTGAATGCAAGACATGTACCATGAGTGAGTGAGGTCTAATACCTAGTTCGATACTCCATAGAGGATTTAGTACTTTCCTGGTTGGTCTTTACATAGGTTTTAAGATGATTGGTTAGGAAAGGATCGTAGGACATTTATTTAGCCCATTTTTAGCTTAAATGACCCTACCAAAATGATATGATTCCCTTGATCCCGATTTTGAGCCTCAAATGAACCATTTGTTTGATTAACCGATTAACCCATTTTTATAATGAACCTGTTTTGGACTTGGTCCTCCTTTGATAATGTGAACCTCAATATAGGCAAAATTCCTAAGACGAGGGTGGTTAGAATTGGGGTGCATAAACCTTGTGAAGGTGAAAAAGGAAGAGAAAAGAAAATTTTGAAAAATGAGGCGTGGTTTGACAAAAGAAAAAAAAGAGAAAAAAATTGATAAAGAAGATACAAAAAAGAGAAAGATGCATAAAAATTTGAAGAAACACACCACATTCATACAAGTGTATAAAAAATGGTGAAAAGGGAGGAAAAAGTGGAAAAAAGCAAAAAGGGTGAAAAAAGTAAAAAAAAATAAAAATAGAGCCACCTGTATGTAGTGCCAAGGAGAGGTTTAGTCACTCAAAAGATTCCATCTTTACCATGCCCAACCCGAAAGCCTACATTACAAGTCAAAGGAAGTCCTATAGTGATCATAGCCTGACCATCTGACAAACTAAAGTAGAAAAAAGTAAGGGTAAGCCTATGGTATCTGGTATACAGTATTTAGAACTTCTTTGTGAAAGTGAGAGTCTTACTTGTTTAGTCTCATGTTTCATATTTTACTACATCTGTGACTGGGGGACTTCATTTGCTGTGAGGGTACATGGTTTGTGTTTAACTCTACCAGTGGTCTGTGTAAAAAGTATTGGTAATGACTTGACTATCTGTTAATAGCTAGATGACATGTCTTGATTCCTGCTTATCATGTTTTGTGGTTGCTTGTAGTGCATGCACTAATTTAGTTCATGGGAAAAGGGTCAAAATCTTTTTGAGTTAATAGTGCAAATCTTGTTTGATGTTAGCTATAGTATCCTAGGTTTATTTTCTAGTTAAGCATCATGTTTAGTTTTTATTTTCTTTTCCTGAGGACATGCAAAAGTCTTAAGTTGACGGTGTTGATGTGCTATGAGTTTACAACACTTTCGACACTTAAAACTGAGAAAATAACATGGACTTAGGTATGTTGGTATGGATATGAGACACTTTTACCTTGATTGTAGGGAGAACAAGTGTTGGAGAAAAGATGTGCAAAAGAAGCCTTAAAATGCAGAAAATCAGCAAAAGTACAAGCCTCAGTACGAGCCATACATTTATTGTACGAGTCGTACTGAGAACCATGATGAAATTCAGAAGGCTGAAGTAAGAGGAAGGAAACATACGACTCTCAGTACGAGCTGTACCAAGATGGTATGAGCCGTAACTAGAGTCGTGGAATTGGTCAGAGAAAATTGCACAAAGACAGACTCTTGGTACGGATGGACTAACGAATCAGCATCAATGTACAAATCGTACCATGAGCCGTGGTGAACTTTAGAAGATTCTTCAATATTTGGCAAAACTTCAGACAATACGAGTCGAATGAAGAAGGTACAAGTCGTACCTCAACACTCGTGGAGAATCTCAAAAGATGTCAAAGTTCTCAGGGCAAAACCACGGAGGTATTGTATGAATCGTAGGATGAAGGTACAATTTTTACCTGCCTTCCAACAGTTAGTCAAATCTGCAGCAGCCAAGGACTTACGAGAAGCTGGTACGACTCGTACAATCCTGCCACGGGTCGTAGGTCTAGTCATAACACAGTCGGCACCAGATATGGAAAATTCTCTATTATCTTAGGAAAAGGTTTCTAATATCTATATAAATAGCTTTTATATTTTATTTTAGTTAGAGAAGGATAGAATCAAGTAAGGAGATATGTGAAGAATAATTTTTGAAAATTTTTATCAAGTTTTGAGGAGCAATTCTTGGGATCAATTCCTGATTTCCTACATTGTTCTTGAGATTGTTCCTTTGATATTCAAATCTGGTTTTCTTCCAATTATTGTTGTAAGTATTTAATTATGTGTTTGTGTATGAATGCAAATTATAAGTTTACAAGCCATGATAGGTTAAAACCTCCACAACTAGGGGTTGTGGGAACCATGGTGGATTAACAAACTAGGATTGCACAAAAGTGATACAAAACCACTACGAAAAGCTTGTATTGTATTCTCTTCATCTTTAAATATTTCTTAATGGTGTACAACGTTAGGATTTTCCCGAATTTTTTACTTACTTGAACCTATAGAAGTAGAGATTAGGAAAAGATAATTACAACAAAGCCTTGATCTTTATGATCATTGTATTGACTCTAGTTGTGGTAGCAGGATAATTAAATTTGGAACATATTGATAACGGTGATTTTGATATCAGTCATGAGACCTGACCCGATGATTGAGTAAAGTAATACAGTAGGGACGAACTAATCGTTTGGATGAACCCTAGTTATCCGTTCTACAAGTAAGCATTGGGATTGATCATATGTGTATATCCAAAGTAGTAATGAACCCATGGAGAATACTGACCCGAGTTGTTTTCAAACCTTGATTTAAATCACAAATATAATCTTTCTTTAATATTGCTTTCTTCAAAAACCCCCAATTTGTACATAACTCACCAACAAGCTCAATTACTGGCATAAGTCTAGATCTTACCCTATTCTTTTGTTGGTTCGACCCCAACCTCTTAGTTGGGTTCTTTATTGACAATGATCGCTTCATACTTTGTCAGGAAGTGTGAGTTTGAGCGTAATCATCCTGTCACTCATTGTATCCCTAGCTCAAAACCCCCCAATTGGGACATAACTCACCAACAAGTTCAATTACCAGCATTAGTATAGATCTTACCCTATTTTCTGTGGGTTCGACCCCAACCTCTTAGTTGGGTTCTTTATTTACAACGACAGCTTCATACTTTGTCAGGAAGTGTGAGTTTGAGCTTTATTAAAAAGTGGCATCTTTGCGGGGGAATAAGGCTTTAGATTAGATTATTTGTTGTATTTAACTTTGGATTATTATTTCCTCTTTTACGTTTTTGTTTGTTTAGTTTTGAACCATCCAAGGCAACTCTTGGTAAAGCCAATCATTTAAAACAATGGAGGATGAGTCAAAATTTCTTGATGAATTATGAGAAATCAAGAGATTTGCGTCATGCCACGAGGTTAAATCAAGCGCTACATGGGATGCAACCCATGGATGGTGAAGTCTAAGTAGCCGCAGGTATATTCCCTTCCCTCTTCTTTACATTCTATGCTTCAAGGACAAAGCATGTATTTTAAAAACGGGGGGGGGGGGGGGGTAATGTACTTGTATTTTTGGATTTTTGATTCGTCCAATGATTTTTCTTGCCATGTTTATTTTCCCTCGGACATGCTATCTAGTTGAACCAGCATGTTTAAGATTTTATTTTTCTGATTTTCATTTAATTAGAAAGTAGCTTAGGAGTATTCAGTCAATAAACTACAATAGTTTTGATGTTTTGAAAAATTGACCCTATTTAAAATTTTTTGATGGTTAGCTATATACTTGTTGACTATAAAGCATGATTCTTTGCATCTTTTTGGTTCATTTAGTGTATTAGCATGAACAAATTTTGTTAGCCATGTATAAATCGAACAGGTAAGGTGAATGCAAGACATGTACCATGAGTGAGTGCGGTCTAATACCTAGTTCGATAATCCATAGAGGATTTAGTACTTTCCTGGTTGGTCTTTACATAGGTTTTAAGATGATTGGTTAGGAAAGGATCGTAGGACATTTTTATTTAGCCCATTTTTAGCTTAAATGACCCTACCAAAATGATATGATTCCCTTGATCCCGATTTTGAGCCTTAAATGAACCATTTGTTTGATTTACCGATTAACCCATTTTTATAATGAACCTGTTTTGGACCTGGTCCTCCTTTGATATTGTGAACCTCAATATAGGCAAAATTCCTAAGACGAGGGTGGTTAGAATTGGGGTGCATAAACCTTGTGAAGGTGAAAAAGGAAGAGAAAAGAAAAATGTGAAAAATGAGGCGTGGTTTGACAAAAGAAAAAAAAAGAGAAAAAAATTGATAAAGAAGATACAAAAAAGAGAAAGATGCATAAAAATTTGAAGAAACACACCATATTCATACAAGTGTATAAAAAATGGTGAAAAGGGTGGAAAAAGTGGAAAAAAGCAAAAAGGGTGAAAAAAGTAAAAATAAATAAAAAATAGAGCCATTTGTATGTAGTGCCAAGGAGGGGTTTAGTCACTCAAAAGATTCCATCTTTACCATGCCCAACCCGAAAGCCTACATTACAAGCCAAAGGAAGTCCTATAGTGATCACAGCCCGACCATCTGACAAACCGAAGTAGAAAAAAATAAGGGTAAGCCTATGGTATCCGATATGCAGTATTTAGAACTTCTTTGTGAAAGTGAGAGTCTTACTTGTTTAGTCTCATGTTTCATATTTTACTACATCTGTGACTCGGGGACTTCATTTGCTGTGAGGGTACATGGTTTGTGTTTAACTCTACCAGTGGTCTGTGTAAAAAGTATTGGTAATGACTTGACTATCTGTTAATAGCTAGATGATATGTCCTGATTCCTGCTTATCATGTTTTGTGGTTGCTTGTAGTGCATGAACTGATTTAGTTCATGGGAAAAGGGTCAAAATCTTTTTGAGTTAATAGTGCAAATTTTGTTTGATGTTAGCTATAGTATCCTAGGCTTATTTTCTAGTTAAGCATCATGTTTAGTTTTTATTTTCTTTTCCTGAGGACATGCAAAATTCTTAAGCCCAGAAATCCTTCAGAATTCTAGTAGCAAGGACGAGAGGTGACAACGATCCATTGGTTCGGCCAATTAGTCGTGGTGTCATCTGTTAGAGGGGATCCAGTATTTTGCTTGAAACCCTGCCAATGGCCATGAAAGGTACCAATGACTAGTTGGTTCGTCCAACGAGTCGTGGTCCCCTTTTGTTGCCAAGTGTCGGTGAGCCCTAGGTTTCAGGACCAAGACCAATGATTGGTCCCAACGAGTCGTGGTGTCAACCAATAACTCATTGTGTGACCCGTTGGATCCCAATGGGCAGTTTTTACACTTTTACATCAAGGGCATTTTTGTAACTTCCCATATTCTTAACCCCTAAATTACGTCGTTTTGGGCACATTTAGGAGAGAATTATGGAGTTGATCGATGTATTCCTCTCATTCTTTCTCTCAACTCTCAGACTCAGTCGAAGAAGTTCCAGACAGGCATCTCAGAGCTAATCTAGGGCTTTCAATCTTCCTTCAGACTTCTTCATACTTCTCTCAAAGATTCTACTCCAGGTATGTGAGAATTCAACAATGGAATTGCCCTTCCCTTGTGCCCCAAAATCCTTTCAAAATATTTTTATCAGTTCTAGCCCTGAGGATTTGAATTAAGGTAAATTTTTAGCCAAATTTTGATTAATTCTTGTGGATTGTTATTCATATGAATTCTTGCTATGTTTCCACTACTTAGTGATCATGTTGCTATGTTCTTCATGTAATATGGTTTTAGCCCTAATTATATGAATGCAGTAAATTTGGGTCTTGCATAGTTGACAAGATACAATTGTTGCTTGACTATGTTAGTTCCTGAAATTTTCATGTTATTCCCATCATATGAGTTCATAGTTAGTATGCATGCTAGTTTAGTCTCAGATAGAAATTAGCATTTTCAGTATCTTTCATGAAGTCAGTTGATTAGTTTGAAGATAGTCAATTCTTGGGGAGTTCAGTAATGTTTATCAGTATCAGTTATCAGATAGTTATCTAGATGATATGACGCTTCCAGATAAGCAGCTTTAACTAGTCTTAGAACATCAATTTTCAGTTATCCGGTCCTACAGACTCTCTAGTTACTTCTGGATAGGTATTTCTAACTTAATCTAGGACCCTAGCTTCGAGCTATCATTTTAGTAGTCAAGTTAGGACTATCTAGTAGGAGTGGTACTTAGCACCGCGGGGACCGAGGTTCCAGCACACCCAGGTTCCCAAAACTACATTGCCACCGTAGGTCATTAGCCCAAACAGGCCCCAGACTTGTGATCACCCAACTCAGCCACTATACCCTGGTAAGGTACTGTGGGCTTTCTCTGATGGGGTGTATACATCAGACTCCCCGTCTAGCTCACGTGGTTATATGTCGGTTATAGACTTTCTCACTTATCAGTACAGTTCAGTTAAGCTCAGTCTCAATTAAGCTCGATTCAGTCATTAGTTTCAGGACATGTTTATGACCAGCAGTTAGGGTCTATTTTAACCTCATCACATTTATAGCTCAACATTTATCACTATTCAGTATCAGTTGGTTATTTCATGTTATTTCAGCTCAGTTCTATTTTTCCATGCTTTATGTGTATCTCACTTACTCAGTATATTCAAAGTACCGATGCATACTTTCTATGTTGTATCGTATTATGATATAGGCACATGTTCTCAGTCTCAGCATCATCAATAGTTCCCTCCGACGATATCAGCAACAACGTCATTTGGTGAATCCTCATCTTCCGAGGACGATGGTTATTTGTTCAGTTATCAAATTTTGGAGTTAGATGGGGGGCTTGTCCTAGCAACTCATCAGTAAATAGTTGGCTTTTAGACACAGTTGTTCAGTATTTTTTCAGTTATGTTTACTCATTTCAAATCAGTACTACTTGGATATTTATTTTTACACAGCTTCCACATGTTTACCTAGATTACCAATGTCATGTCAAACCATGGGTTAGCTTGGGGTCACTTATGGCATTAAGTACTATGCCTCGTCCAGGGTCTAGACTCGGGTCATGACATATATTGTCAAGCTGGTACAACCTTTCTTTGTAGCATATACTTTCCCCAAATGAATTACTCATACCAATTTGGTCCTCATACCAAAAAAGAGTTAAGTAAATACCTTCTCTAACATGAGGCTAATTAGTTTGAGTAATTTCATTAACAAAATAATGTCCAGAGTGGTACATTCTAGACTAGAGTCAGTGTTTCCTAGGATTATTTCAGCATACCAATCAAGCTTTTTGTGAGGGGGAGAAACATTATTAAAAATGTCTTACTAACTCAGGAGATAGTTACAAACATTAGCAAGAGGGGTAAACTGGTAAATGTTATCATAAAACTGGATATGACTAAAGCTTATGACCGGATATCCTAGTTATTTCTAGCTAAAGTTTTGAGAAAGATGGGATTCACCAATTTATTTGTGGATATGGTATGGAGACTGATTGCAAGCAATTGGTTTCAGTGTTAATCAATGGTATGGCACATGGTCTTTTTCATTCAACTAGGGGTGTCAAGCAGGGAGATCCTTTATCTCTAGATCTGTTTATATTGGTTGTAGAGGTGTTGTCCAAAGCTTTAAATGCTCTATTTGAAGATAATTTATATTGTGGTTGTGGTATTCCAAAATGGAGAACAAAAATTAAGCATCTTACTTATGCAGATGACACTATTATTTTTTTATCAATTCATAAATACTCATTGGAAAGAATAATGTAGACTCTCCAAGAGTATGAGTCACAATCTGACCAGAAGATTAATAGAGAAAAAAGTGTTTATTATATGCATCAGAATGTGGGAATGGAGTTGAAACAGATGGTGGAATAGTGTATAGGAATGGCCAAGGGACAATTCCCAATAATCTACCTTGATTGTCCAATCACTCATGCTAGAAAAAATAAAAAATTACCACTCTAAACTGATTAAAAAGGTGCAAGGGAAGCTTCAACCATTGAAAGGAAGAATGTTATCATATGGAGAAAAAGCAGTGATGATCACCAATGTTAGAGTTTCCCTATCTATGTATTGTCATCCATAGTCCCTCCTAAATGTGTCATTAAAGAAATACATAGAATTTTTTAAAAATTCTTTTGGAGAATTAAGGATATAGGGAGGAGCAAACATTGGGCTAGCTGGCTTGACATGTGCCTGCCAAAGGAAGAGGAAGGACTTGGGTTTAGATCAATGTTTGATGTTTCCCAAGCATTGTTTGTAAAATTATAGTGGAGATTTAAGACTGGGAGGCCCCTGTGGATTCACTATATGTGGAATAAATATTGTAAGAGACAAATTCCACTCTCAAGCAGTGGAAAGGAGGATCTCAAATATGGAAAATGTGCTTGCAAATAGAGGGCAGATTGAGAAGAATATGTGGTGGAAACCTAGAGGAGGATCTTCTAATATATGATATGATAACTGGACCAATCTTGGTCGTTTATAATTATCATTAGAAGATCACAAGTTAATAATGCAATCATATATGTGGAAGAATTAATGACAGATGAAGGCTGGAACTATGAGATAATGCAGCAGTATCTTCCATCAAACATATTGGATCAAATTAGGCAGAATATGAAAAGTATTGTAAAGACAGAACAATGTGATAAGCCTTGGTGGAAATTAACAAGTACAGGGAAGTTCTGTTTAAGTAGGGCCTGGGAATTACTGAGATAGAAAGAACATACTTCTGAAATTTTCAAACAGATTTAGATCAAAGGACTGCCTCTTAAGATCTCATTCCTTACTTTGAGATTATGGAGAGCAAAAATTTTAGTGGCAGCAGTGGTTGCCAATTGGGATAATTTTTTAGATCCTAAATGTGTATATTGTATAGTCCCTTTATTTAAGACTGTATAACATCTGTTCTTAACAGGGGAATTTGCGACAATGGTTTGGAGATACTACTCAAATGTTGCAGGGCTATAGGGACCATGGATTCAGATTAGGCAAACTATATTGAAATGGTGGAATGCTCTAGGAAAAGCGCCAAGGTTAAAGCAGTATTCCAAGTAGTTCCTATAATTATAATATGGATTATCTAGAAGAGAAGAAATTCTATTTTACATGGTGGCAGTTATAACTATGGGAAGGTGATTTATGCTATTGATGATTTAATTCATAAATTTACCAAAGCTATATACCCATGGATACAGAATATTCCAGTAGCATGGCCTCTTCTAGTAGGTCATTTGGAGGCTTATAGACCCAGGAGGGGATATAAATTGGTGAGGTGGATAAAACCACCAGAAGGTTGATTTCAAATCTAACACAGATGGGGCATCTAGAGGTAACGCAGGACTAAGCTCTATAACTTTTTGTATTAGAAATGAGAATGGAGATGTGGTAGGGGTGAAAAGATTGAGGCTGCTGGACTCCACAAATATTGTAGCAGAGGCAAGAGCCATCAGAGAGAGATTGGAGTACTATCTTGACAGGAATTTCTTGCCGGTGATTCTTGAAATAGACTCTCTAGCTATGGTGCATTTTTTTAGATGGAAGCTAGGAGGTACCTTGGAGTGTGGCACTAGAGATTAAGACTCTCAATAGATTGAGGGAAGGAGTCCCAATAACCATCCAACACACACTAAGAGAGGGTAACACTCTGGCGGATTTTTTTGCTAACCAAGTTGATTTTGCAGGTAATTTTGAGATGAACACAATCCAAGACATCCCAACATCAGCTGGAAGAATTCTTAATCTGGACAAACATAGTACTCCTCATATAAGGATTACTAAGTTCAACAGGGAAGAATATAAGAATATTAGAGGGTCAAGTTGGATCCAGATTCCAGTAATACTAGATTGAGGTGATATAGCATAATATTATAGCAAACAGACCTAAATTCAAATTAATTAAATGTCAATTTTTAGAAAACAATTCATAGTTTTGATAACTACAACACCTGGTGAGAGCTTGGGGTGTACAGTGGATTCAAACCAAGGCAAAAAGGCATAATAATCTAATTTTAAAGGTCTTTTTTTGGTTGTGTATCAGTTACTAGCTATTCTGAATTGATTAGTGTTAGTCAAAATCTATGTCTAGAATTTACACTTTTTCTAATGTTTAGCTATTTGATGTGTGGTATCAATCTCCTATGAAGTTCAACCTTTTGATAGATTTAAAATAGAGAAAGTGGAGTTCATATGGATATACAAATTAAGATGCTTGCTAACCTAGTTCGTAAGGTATAAGAAGGAAAGGTGAAGCTTCAATAACTTACATGAATAGCAGATACATGGTACAATATCGCCCAGATCGAGAGGCTCCAACCAAGGTAGCTCCTCCTTCACCTACTATGACGGATCTGTCGAACAAGAAAAGAGTAGTTAAGCTATTGATCAAAAAATAGGGAAGAAAACTAAGGTCACCTGGAGAAGCCGGTGGAGAGGCGGAGAAGACGAAGTGTTCTCGGACAAACTAGAAGCTTCTACCTAACTATTAGGATGTCTGAATGTAATAGGTGCATTGGGCCTATCATTGTGGCTTTGTTCTGGGCCTTTTTATGCAATTGTATGTTACTAACAATTTGTTTTTGTTATAAAGATGGCCGGATTATGGCCTTGTAACCAAAAAAAGAAGCTAGCAACTCCAAATCTAGAAATTTATAGAATGAATTAAATAACAAAGAAAAAGGATATATACCAAATTGAGACAGTGGGCAAGGCAACATGGCACACTGGCTATCATGCCAATTTATGGGTGTGACACGCCTATCAGGGCACTGCCAAGCCATCCTTTGCCTTGTTAACTCATTCTTCACGTCTTCTATACTTCGCATCTCCCCTATACTTCCACACTATACCTCTCTAATACTTTTAGATCCTTCAACACATATATGCCAACACTTTAATTAAAAAATGTAGAAATACTAACATTATTTAAATGGAAAAACTTTTGTGAGGTGTAAAAAAGATAATGCTAACCGAGATGGCAAACGTGCGAACAGAAGGATAGATCTGAGTAAGGATCATAAATACGAGGGCTTAGTATAGATTCGAGCTATCAAGTAAAATAAATAATATTGAATGATAGAAAAAATACTCAAGTTAATGGGTAAGAGAGAATTAAGCTAAATTGCTAAAGTTTAGAATGCTAAGGATTGAAATTAATAGGAGAAAATATTAAGTATCTGTTCCTGTATAGAGTTGATCCCCCTAAATCATTCAATCAAGCTGGTTGAGAATGGGCTCTTCATAAATATGAAAACAATCTCTAAACCAATCACTAGGTATCTTTCAACAATCAAGTAATATTTATCTCAATTAATTCTTTCAAATCGAAGAGAATTCAAATCAAAATAGATTGTAACTTGCCAATTAGATTCATCAAATCTCTTAGTGAATCTATTAAAAAAGGTTTAAGCCTTGGGTCATTGATGATTAATGCTACCTAAACTCTAATTTTCTCTTTCAAGCACAATTGGAATAAATTGGCATGATTAGGTGTTTGCAATCATCAAATTCACTTTACAAAATATAAAACAATCAAATATTTAAAATCACATAATCAATTCATCCTAATTGAGATCTATAGGGTTCACAATCCTATATGAGAATTTAGCTACTCATGGATGATGAAGAAGAAGAAAGCATAAAATTAGACATGATCACTTATAATTCAATGGATGAAAGAGAAAATCCAAATTGTAGAATTAATCTTTAAAAAATCTTCAAACTACAATGGATATCGTCAAACTATTATTTTCTTGATTGTATAATTCAGCCTCAAGCTGGAACTCTCCAAAAAAGATGAAAAAAAAGACTATTCGTATCAAAGTCCCAAAACCCCAAATATAATTTAAATTCAGAGGCCCAATTAACATATATGGACCTTACATTAAACTTACGATCCGTACTTTGCATCATATTTTGAATCTGCAACTTGATCTGGTAGCTGTCGTACTTCAACTTATGGACAATACTTTGAATTTATAATCTATACTTTCCTCTCTAGATTATTTCTTTAGGTTGATACTTGTCTAATTCTTATAATCTGCGGTACAATTTATGGTTTGCAATTTGAATGAGCGGGTCATATTTTTCTTCATGCCTTGTTGATAGATTTTGATCATTCTCTAGATTGAATCACGGTTTGAAGTAAGGGTCGTATCTTGGATTTGCGGTCCGTCGGTTCCATTTTCTAGCAAAATTCTTGTGATTGGTGCCTCCTTCCTTTAACTCATGGGATTCGTGGAATTTAGAAAAATAACATTAGTATTGAATTAAATTAGCACTTAAATACATGTAAAACTTGATGGAAAGAAGTACAAATTTATTGCAAAACCTTATCATCAACACCCCAACTTAAAGCCTTTTCTTGTCCTCGAACAACTAAAATAAGAAAAATCTAACCCAGGCCCATGTTCTGTTATCATAAAGTCCAATGCCTATGGTGGTTTTGGCAAGTAGTTATAAGCATTTAATTTTCAAACAAGCCACCCCTCCATCATGCAAAAGTCAACTTTCTCACAACCGTTAAGACTGATCATGCACTCTCTACTCATGGCATCATTTCAACATGCAACACACCTAGATTGAGAAGCAACTTATGTTAGCCATCATCATCCGCATGTGCCCACATTAGACTAACGAAAGTGTTCATTTTCAGAAATAAGGATTACATACAATACATGAACATAAGATCAAGAGAAAAGAGAGAGACACTCAACTCTCACAAAGATGCTTACAAGTTAGGTCACAACTACCATATGCTTGCATTTATTCTCAAATGCCTCTACTTTTTGAAAATTTGGGTTGAGATCACATAAGTGCTTTTTTAAGTTTATAATGTTGGTTCACAAGGCTGGTAGGATACAAACATGGAAATTAGTGACTCGGTACCATCCTTAAACACTACATCACATTTCCATTTTCCTTTTCCTTTTGTCCCTTCTTTTTCCTCCTTTTCTTTCCTTCACATCTTCCATAACCCAAGATATCTTTTTTGAGTTTATTTTATTCTTCTCTTTTTCTTTTCTTTTCTTTTTCTTTCTCTATTTCTATTTCTTTTTGTTTCTTTGCTCAATCTACCTTGGGAAGTGAAAACTACTCATTTCTTTTTCAGATCATCATATATTTCATAGTATCAAGGAGGATGGGTTAAAAGAAGATCAACTAAGATTTAGTTTTGGTTTCATTCTGGTTGATCAAGAAAAAGGATAATCGGATCTAAAGGGAGATTAAGGATACGTGTATCATTTGATAGGCTCATATAGGAAAATGGGGCTATAATGACTCATCCGATCGCCATAGCATCTTAACGACAATAGACCTCAGAAATTTTAAATTTTTGCATGTTTGGGATATGTTCTCGGAATAAATGTCCAATGTAATGATGAATTTAAAATAGGGTAGAATTAAAATCATGTGGACCTAGGTGTATGACTGTCGTAGCAGATAGATCTCCACCACAGTGGATAGATCTCTGTCGTAGCGGGACTGCCACAGTAATAAAAAAGCACCCGCTACAGCAGGTGACCTGGACCAAATGTTACACTCTGCAATTTTTTTTGATGATTAGTTAATGGTTATATATCATATTAAGGGAATTATGGGTCGTATGTTATCCGTAGATGAGGAGGGAAACATGTGCAAAGGGAAAAGCTAAGAGTATGTGAAGTTTGTAAATAAGGGTCAACTTTAAATGGACATATCTACAAATATATAATGATTCAGAGGTCCTATATCCTATCAAATGAAAGATATTTGATTCTAGTTTACAGTAAAAAATACCGCTCATCAATCGGAGTTCAAAATAAAAAGTTATGCTCGTTTGAAGATAGCATCGTCGGCTAGAAAAGCGCCCATGCGTGCGGGCGCCGAGACAGGCAGGCAGCAAACGCGCGCACGCGCGACGGCATGTCTCAAGGGCACCGCAAGCAGGCACCGCCCAGCCTGCCTATATAAAGTAATTTTGAGCTTAAAAGCTCATCTCTACTTCGTTTCACCTCATTTTTTTTAAATTTGCAGAATTAAGAGCTCTATCCAATGGTGAAAAGATATCCTAGGTAAGAAACTTCTCTCTTGTCTCTTTTGGGCTTTGAAAAGAGAACCTTGGAAGGAAGTCATGACTTGTTGTTGTCTTGTGGTTGATTGTGGTATTGCTGCATTTTTAGATGATTCTAGGCAGAGGAAACAGTAAGAGTTTACTCCTACTTTAGCTGATAACATCTCTAAGAAAGGGTAAGTAATTCCCCTTTGGATTTCTTTAAGTTTATGAGGTTATAACTTGGAGAATGTTGTAGTATTGTGTTGTTGTTTCTTTGTATGTTTTTGTGGCATGTTGCTGCCCAATTTTTCCAGAACTTTGGTGAAGTCAAGGTGCTGCTTGTTGAGTTTGTAAATTTAACTTAGAAGGATCCTTAAGGAGTAAGCTTGAAAGGAATATTTTCGGCAAAATTAGAGTCGACTTCCAAGGAATGTAAAGGCATCCTTATTCTTATTTTCTAAGCACGAAATCTTGTTGTTGATTGGGCCAATGTTCCTATGCTTTGTGTTCCTAGTGAGGCATACATGATTCTGCCCAAAGTATTAGAAATAATTCATAGAAGTCTTGAAGAGTTAAATATGCTTGCGGTGAATGAATGTGAAGTGGAAGGCGTATTGTTTACGATTATGGTTGTAGTTGTAAATCGAGTCTGAAGTCCCCTCAGCATGGGCACCATGAGCTGGTCATTCATATTATTTCATGCATGTGATATCAAATGTGTTCAAAATTCTAGTTGCTATGTGAAATTTGTAAAAAGGCAAGAAGACGACACGCAAACGAACTTAATGCTAGAAAACAATTTTAAGCTAAATAAGGGTAAATGAGAACAATGAAATGAAAATTCCTTATAATAGTTATCCACCATCTTATGAACATGTTCTAAGGTATATAACGCCAAGAGGAGATTCCTTGATTTATGTCCCTTTGTCTAACTGACTAGTTAACGAGTTTTCGAACAAACCGATACGTTGAACTTGAAAGATAGAACTCGAATGTGTAAATTATTGATATTTATATGAAACCATATTTTTGTGAAGGTTATACACAATTTATTAATGTTAGAAGGTTATACAAAAATAAGTATATATTTACGCTTATTCTTACATTCAAGTTACACGCTAGGGTAACAAGAATTATCTTTAGAGTGCCTCCGTAAATTTACTGTAACTCTTGTGCTATCTGAACCTCCTGAGAGTCAACAAGGCATTAAGTTAAATAAGTGATATAAATATGTTATGTGGTAATGATATAATGAGTATTAGGTGACGACCTTGTATAAATCAGCTAGAGTTAAACGTTTGTAAAATAGTAACTTAAGTTAAAGAGAAGCTCTCTTCTATGCCCCTAAACGTTTATGTTAAGTTATCGATTGTAAGTGTTGAAATTGTCTTCCATGACCGAAAAGGGTAATCCTAGGAGCTTCTAATCCATTTATAATGATGTAAGCTTTCGTAACCTCCTTGGTTAATTGCAAAGTTGTGAAAGTCAATCCAGCGTCGTCCGAATTATGGTTATAAGTCTTTGTTTGCCCATAAGGCAGCACTTGGAGAGTTGCTTATGAATTCTCAAGCTGAACAAATCCAAATCTCAGATTCTTAAGTAATGTCTTCCATTTCCCAAGTTATGTTGAAGGGTGTTATGCTAATCTAAGAAATTTTCAAGAGATCATATTCCGAGAATCATGCTAATGTCTCGATCAAGTATTTGAAGTTGTGTACCATCCTAAGAACTTAAGTCTTTATATGTCTTTCCAGTAAGAAGTTTTAACGTATGATTTTCATATTATAACATACAGTTGAATTCTTTTTTCAGTTATATTCAAGTGACGCATCTATATGTTTAGCTCCTGTTGAGTTATCATTTGAATTCCCTAACTTCAGAAGAGTGATTCTCCCATGTAGAAATGTTCCTAATATCTAAGTAAGTATAAGCACAAACTATGAAAATGATCAGTTAAGCTTAGAACTTCTAATCCTAGGAAGTCACCTGGAGGTCACTCAGCTAACTAAATATGAGTTTATACGTTATACAAAAGTCTCATACATTGTATGTCTATAATTCAGCCCTCAGCTCTATGTATATGTTAAGCGTTATGACAATAAATCCAAGCTTCAAGTTATAAGTCCCATGTTTTCCAGCAAATAAGGCAAATGAATTGAGAACTGCATGTGCTCATCGACGTGATAAGTTTGGCAGTGAAGTTGTATAGTTGTCCATATATGTAAAGGAACCAACTTGTGGGAAGTATATATATGTAGTTCGCAGATGTCAAAGGATTGTATAGAAATGGGAATCTATGTGCTTCTACTCAAGAGATACGTTAAATTGGTAACACTATCTAAAGGATATTGCTTGTAAGTCTTCTAAAATTCTTATGTTTGCTAAACCTCCTGAAGGTCCGTCGAGTCACTGAGTTGACATGTTTGTATATAATTTGACAGCTTTACGTGATATATGTGCACATTTTCTAATTTTACATGGTATATGTGCTCACTTGTATTTATATGCTACAAAAGAGACCGACTACGACCACAGATTAAGCATTTCTCATTTCAATGCTATATGTGCTAAAGTGACTCAGTATAAGCTCTATCGGCTCCATTAATGATTATGATTGAGAATGTTTTTATTTTACCCCGGTATTGCACACCGGCTGGAGATGTTTTTATTTTACTCTGGTATTGCACACCGACTGGAGATATTTTTATTTTACCCCAAAATGGCACACCGGCTGGAGATATTTTTATTTTACCCCAGTGTGGTACATCGGCTGGAGATATTTTTATGTTACCCCAGTGTGGTACACCGGCTGGACGAATTTTATATATGGATTTACAGTTGGTTGGTCACTGGCATTACAGTTATAGTTTCTTTCTTGTGCATTTCTTAATTGCATTTTCATCTCATTATAGAGTTATTATCAGGTTTCAGTTTCCAGGATTCTAGGTTGTTACCATTCCTTATTCCTGGTTCAGTTATCTTGAGTTCAATTATGTTATAGTAAGTTGATATCAATTACAGGTTGCAGAGTTCCAGGTTATATTTATCCTTTATATGTTTATGTGCTCAGTTAGTTATTATAAGATTGTTATCTCATGGTTACAGTTTAATCCTTACATACCAGTACATTTCATTCATACTAACGTTCCCTTGCTTTGTAGACCTGCTTTCATGCCGCAGGTGCAGGTAGACGTCTGGATGGCCATTTGAGGAGCAGTTCGTGAGATCAACAGATGGTTCGTATGCTCCTTTCTTCCTGGAGCTAGGGCTTAGTTATTTATGCTTGAGTTTTGAGATACGGTAATAGGTAGGTCGGAGCCCTGTTCCCACCATCAGTCAGTTTACTCTTTAGAGGCTTTGTGGACTTAGTGTTTACAACGGTATTCAGTTTGTGGCCTTGTCGGCTTTTTGTTGTTTAGTTTACCATACTCATAGCCTTGTTTGCATTTCAGTTGTTTACCCTGTATTGTAAAGATATTATGGGTCCAGTTTGTGCTCCAGTTGATTATGACCAGTGGCCTGGATGGCCTAAGCGTTATAGTTGCAGATGCCATATAGGCGGATTCTCGATCAATCATGATATCGAGTGCCAGTTGCGCCCTACCCCAGTTTTGGGCGTGACAGACTTGGTATTAGAGCGAAGTCATATCCTAGGGAATCCACAAGCAGTGTCTAGTAGAGTCTTGCTTATGGGTATGTTGTGCACCATAGTTATAATCAGGAAGCTATAGGGCATTTAGGAATTGTTTCACTTTGTTCATTAATAGATCGTGTTATAGAGCAAAGATGTAAGAGGTGTGTCAAATCTATATCGTGCTTATGTTTTAAAATTTTCCTGGAGTAAGGCAAATTACTACGAGATTTATTGGCACTGATGTTTTAAAGGTTCCTAATCGCCCTCCTGCCGATCCGAGAAATAGATTAGAGGCTCAAAGCGAGTTTCCTATTCCTCGTACCATAGTTCCTCCAAGTTCCAGTCGAAATTATTGTGGGAGGGGATTCAGCCCTTCCTGTTGTTGCAAATTCGGTAGAGGTAAGAGAATGTAGAGTTATTGATCCTTCAGCACCTGTTGTACCTTCAGGTAAAAGCAAAGGTAAAAGAGCAACTTTAGGTTTGACACTGATTCTATATGTTAGGTGGTTAAGTTTTGATTTTCACTTTTTTTCTGTGATATTTCCTAATGGTTTGAATGGAAAGGCGGTATTGGAGTAAATAATAACTCCCAGGGTAGTTTATTAATTTGCTTAGGGTTAGAAATGTTACCGATTGAATGGTACTAAAGCATGTCTATCATACGTCAGACAAATAGATGGAGTTGAGTAAGTACGGTTTGATAAGAAGAGACAATAGAAAGAGGATGTGCTTACGAAAAATAGAATGTATGTTTATGATACAAGGCAAGGAAAAGTTAAAGATGTTATGGCTAAAGTTACGGCTACTGATGTATAACCCTCATTCGAGAACGAATGATTTTAAGGGGGGGAAGATGTTACACCCCAGAATTTTTTTTCATGATTATTTGATTGTTATATGTCATATTAAGAGAATTATGGGTCGTTTGTTTTCTGTAGGTGAGGAAGGAAACATGTGGAAAGGGAAAAGCGAAGAGTATTTAAAGTTTGTAAATAAGGGTCAACTTTAAATTGGCATATCTCCAAATATAAAATGATTTAGAGGTCCTATAGTCTATCGAATGAAAGATATTTGAGTCTCGTTTATAGTGAAAAAAATCTCTCGTCAATCGTATTTTGGAGTAAAACGTTATGCTCATTTGAAGGCAGTACCGTCGGCTAGAAAAGCGCCCATGCGTGCGGGTGCTGAGACAGGCAGGTAGCAGGCACGCGCCCGTGTGCGAGGACACGTCGCACGGGCGCCGCACGTGGGCACCACCCAACCTGCCTATATTAAGTAATTGTGAGCTAAAAAGCTCATTTCTACTCCATTTCAGCTCATTTTGTTTCATAATTTGCAGAATTAAGAGCTCTATCCAATGGTGAAAAGATATCCCAGGTAAGAAACTTCGCTCTTGTCTATTTTGGGCTTTGAAAAGAGAACCTTGGAAGGAAGTCATGACTTGTTGTTGTCTCGTGGTTGATTGTGGTATTGCTGCATTTTTAGATGATCCTAGGCAGAGGAAACAGTAGGAGTTTACTCCTACTTTAACTGATAACATCTCTAAGAAAGGGTAAGTAATTCCCTTTTTGATTTCTTTAAGTTTATGAGGTTATAACTTGGAGAATGTTGTAGTATTGTGTTGTTGTTTCTTTGTATATTTTTTTGGCATGTTGCTGCCCAATTTTTCCAGAACTTTGGTGAAGTCAAGTTGCTACTTGTTGGGTTTGCAAATTGGACTTGGAAGGATCCTTAAGGAGTAAGCTTGAAAGGAATATTTTCAGCAAAATTAGAGTCGACGTTCCAAGGTATGTAAAGGCATCCCTATTCTTATTTTCCAAGCACGAAATCTTGTTGTTGATCGGGACAATGTTCCTATGCTTTGTGTTACTAGTGAGGCATACATGATTTTCCCAAAGTATTAGAAATAATTCATAGATGTCTTGAAGAGTTAAATATGCTTGTGGTGAACGAATATGAAGTGGAAGGCGTATTGTTTACGATTATGGTTGTAGTTGTAAATTGAGTCTGAAGTCCCCTCAGCGTGGGCACCATGAGCTGGTCCTTTATATTATTTCATGCATGTGATATCAAATGTGTTCAAAATTCTAGTTTATGTGTGAAATTTGTAAAAAGGCAAGAAGACGACAAGCAAACGAACTTAACGTTGGAAAACAATTTTAAGCTAAATAAGGGTAAATGAGAACAATGAAATGAAAATTCCTTACAATAGTTATCCACCATCTTATGAACATGTTCTAAGGTATATAAGGCCAAGATAAGATTCCTTGATTTCTGTTCCTTTGTCTAACTGACTAGTTAACGAGTTTTTGAACAAACCGATACGTTGAACTTGAAAGATAGAACTCGAATGTGTAAATTATTGATATTTCTATGAAACAAACTTTTTGGGAAGGTTATACACAGTTTATTAATGTTAGAAGGTTATACGAAAATAAGTATATATTTACACTTATTCCAATGTTCAAGTTACACGCTAGTGTAAGAAGAATTGTCTTTAGAGTGCCGCCGTAAATTTACTGTAACTCTTGTGCTATCTGAACCTCCTGAGAGTCGACAAGGAATTAAGTTAAATAAGTGATATAAATACATTATGTGGTAATGATATAATGAGTATTAGGTGACAACCTTGTATAAATCAGCTAGAGTTGAACATTTGTAAAATAGTAACTTAAGTCAAAGAGAAGCTCTCTGCTATACCCCTAAACGTTTATGTTAAGTTATCGATTGTATGTGTTGAAATTGTCTTCCATGACCGAAAAGGGTGATCCTAGGAGCTTCTAATACATTTATAATGATGTAAGCTTTCGTAAGCTCCTCTGTTAATTACAAAGTTGTGAAAGTCAATCCAACGTCATCCAAATTATGGTTATAAGTCTTTGTTTGCCTATAAGGCAGCATTTGGAGAGTTGCTTATGAATTCTCAAGTTGAACAAATCCAAATCTCAGTTTATTAAGTAATGTCTTCCGGTCCTTAAGTTATGTTGAAGGGTGTTATGCTAATCTATGAAGTTTTCAAGAGACCATATTCCGAGAATCATGTTAATGTCTCGGTCAAGTATTTGAAGTTGCGTATCAGCCTAAGAACTTAAGTCTTTATATGTCTTTCCAGTAAGAAGTCTTAATGTATATGATTTTCATATTATAACATACACTTGAATTCTTTTTCAGTTATATTCAAGTGACGCATATATATGTTTAGTTCTTGTTGAGTTATCATTTTAATTCCCTAAATTCAGAAAAGTGATTCTCCCATGTACCAATGTTCCTAATATCTAAGTAAGTATAAGCACAAACTATGAAAATGGTCAGTTAAGCTTAGAACTTTTAATCCCAGGAAGTAACTTGGAGGTCAGTCAGCTAACTAAATACGAGTTTATACGTTATACAGAAGTCTCATACGTTGTATGTCTGTAATTCAGCTCTGATCTCTACGTATATGTTAAGCGTTATGGCAATAACTCCAAGCTTCAAGTTACATGTCCCATGTTTTCCAGCAAATAAGGCAAATGAGTTGAGAACTGCATGTGCTCATCAACGTGATAAGTCTGGCAATGAAGTTGCAATGTATAGTTATTGATACATGTAAAGGAACCACCCTGTGGGAAGTATATATATGTAGTTCCCAAATGTCAAAGGATCGTATAGAAATGGGAATCTAAATGCTTCTACTCAAGCGATACGTTAAATAGGTAAGACTATCTATAGGACATTGCTTATGAGTCTTCTAAAATTCTTATGTTGGCTAAACCTCCTGAAGGTCCGTTGAGTCACTGAGTTGACATGTTTGTATATAATTTGACAGCTTTACGTGATATATGTGCACATTTTCTAATTTTACATGGTATATGTGCTCACTTGTATTTATATGTTACAAAAGAGACCGATTACGACCACAGATTAAGCATTTGTCATTTCAATGCTACATGTGTTAAATTGACTCAGTATAAACTTTATCAGCTCCATTAATGATTATGATTGAGAATGTTTTTATTTTACCCCGGTATTGCACACCGGCCAGAGATGTTTTCATTTTACTCTGGTATTGCACACCGGCTGGAGATATTTTTATTTTACCCCGAAATGGCACACCGGCTGGAGATATTTTTATTTTACCCCAGTGTGGTACGTCGGCTGGAGATATTTTTATTTTACCCCAGTGTGGTACACCAGCTGAACGAATTTTATATATGGATTTACAGTTGGCTGGTCAATGGCATTACAGTTATAGTTTCTTTCTTGTGCATTTCTTAATTGCATTTTCATCTCATTATAGAGTTATTATAAGGTTTCAGTTTCCAGGATTCTAGGTTGTTACCATTCCTTATTCCTGGTTCAGTTATCTTGAGTTCAATTATGTTATAGTAAGTTGATATCAATTACAGGTTGCAGAGTTCCAGGTTATATTTATCCTTTATATGTTTATGTGCTCAGTTAGTTATTATAGGATTGTTATCTCATGGTTACAGTTTAATCCTTACATACCAGTACATTTCATTCATACTAACGTTCCCTTGCTTTGTAGACCTACTTTCGTGCAACAGGTGCAGGTAGACGTCTGGATGGCCATTTGAGTAGCAGTTCATGAGATCAACAGATGGGTGCTATGCTCCTTTCTTCCTAGAGCTAGGGCTTAGTTATTTATGTTTAATTTTTGAGATGCGGTTATGGGTAGGTCATAGCCCTGTTCCGACCATCAGTTAGTTTACTTTTTAGAGGCTTTTTGGACTTAGTGTGTACAACGGTATTCAGTTTGTGGCCTTGTCGCCTTTTTGTTGTTTAGTTTAGCGTACTCATAGCCTTGTTTGCATTTAAGTTGTTTACCCTGTACTGTTGAGACATTATGTGTCCAATTTGTGCTCCAGTTGATTGTGACAGGTGTCCTGGATGGCCTAAGTGTTATAGTTGCATATGTAATAGAGCCGGCTTCTCGATCAATCATGAATCAAGTGCCAGTTGCGCCCTACCCCAGTTTTGGGGCGTGACGGACTTGGTATTAGAGCGAAGTCGTATCCTAGGGAGTCCGAAAGCCGTGTCTAGTGGAGTCTTGCTTATGGGTATGTTGTGCACCATACTTATAATCAGGAAGCTACAAGGCATTTAGGAGTTGTTTCACTTTGTTCATTAATAGATCGTGCTATAGAGCAAAGATGTAAGAGGTGTGTTAAATCTATATCGTGCTTATGTTTTAAAATTTTCCTGGAGTAAGGCAAATTGCTATGAGATTTATTGGCATTGATATTTGAAAGGGTCCTAATCGCCCTCCTGCCGATCCGAGAAATAGATTAGAGGCTCAAAGCGAGTTTCCTATTCCTCGTACCATAGTTCCTCCATGTTCCGGTCGAAATTATTGTGGGAGGGGATTCAGCCCCTCCTGTTGTTTCAGATTCGGTAGAGCTAAGAGAATGTAGAGTTATTGATCCTTTAGCACCTATTGTACCTTTAGGTAAAAGAAAAGGTAAAAGAGCAACTTCATGACACTGATTCTATATGTTAGGTGGTTAAGTTGTGATTTTCACTTTTTTTTTCTGTGATATGTCCTAATGGTATGAATGGAAAGGCGTTATTAGAGTAAATCATAACTCCCAGGGCAGTTTATTAATTTGCTTAGGGTTAGAAAATTTATTGATTTTATGGTACTAAAGCATGTCTATCATACGTCAGACAAATAGATTGAGTTGAGTAAGTACGGTTTGATAAGAAGCGGTAATAGAAAGAGGATGTGCTTACGAAAAATAGAATGTATGTTTATGATACAAGGCAAGGAAAAGTCAAAGATGTTATGGCTAAAGTTACGGCTCCTGAGGTATAACCCTCATTCGAGGATGAATGATTTTAAGGGGGGGTGGGAAGGATGTTACACCCCGGAAGTCCAAATCTATCTACGGGTGAGGATGCGCCTGAGAACTGAGACCTGTATCATGAGACGATACAGCATAGAAAGTATGCGGTCGGTACGTGGAATGTACTAAATATGCAAGGTAAGTAAAACGGACATTTAAAACATGTATAAAACTCATAAATGCTCAGAAGTGTACGACAACATGCTCGTAACATAATTATTATAATATAACGTAAGGCTCAAGGTTTTCGAAACATTCGTAATACAATCATAATCAAATCATAAGGGAAAAACTCTTACTGAACATAACTTGAGCCCATATACATAGTCATAAACATGCATAAATCATGAGAAATAGTGGGAGATTCTCTTAACCAACATACCCCATATGAGCACACATGAAGCCCGACTTGTAACCCTAGTCGAGAGGGTGTTCATACCTTGCCAAGGGTAGGAACCATTAAGGGTGTGATCACACATGAAAAGGGTCATTTGGGCCAGGGACAAACATGAATGGGTCCAAACATATCTACGGTGGCACGTAGTTCATGAGATCGGGGGCTTGACCTGAGCCCCGAACCTACTCGGTGTTCAATACTACTCCCAAATCGTACATAGTGCTCATAAGAATACATACATGAGTTAATGGGCTAGTTAAATCATGATAATCATAAACATGCTTGAACATATAAGAACTAGCCATCACTTGAGGCCCGTGAGTCGGCCAAAACATAATTCATGCTTAATAAAATACATACAAACTTGTAGATCATGCATATAGTTTAAATTTTCATAAGAGCATAATAGATAATATAATATATTCATGATTTAATTTAAAAAATATGCTAGGATTATCAAAACATCAATGGATCAATGGATCAATGGATCATAAATCAGTTTATCATGGATCATGCATAATCAAACTTAATTGATTAGCAATTCGAAATCAGCCATATTAAGATCAATTTAGAACTCAAAAGATGATCAAAATCAGTAGATAATGATAGGGTTTCAAAATCACAAGACCCATAGTTAAATCATTAAATTTTATACAAACTGAATATAAAACCCCATGAGTTCTCAAATAAATTTTGAGTAACTAATATAGAAGGAGCATGGGTGTGGACGAATCCACCCATTGAAGACCTTACATACTTGGGATTATCAACTCCTAACCCTCCTTAAAATCCCAAGAATGAAATTGAAGGAATTGAGGTGAAAAGCTTGAAATCTCCACTTAGATCACTTGTCAAAAACCTTGCATGCATGAATGGAAGTTTAGAATAGTTCATTCTCTTAAAAACCCAGCTTTCTCAAGCCAAAACAACGTAGTTTAGGGCCTTATATTGTGAAAATGTCAAAAATACCCTTAATGAACCTGTCTTGAAAACTGACTGGATGGAACCCACGAGTGGTACCAATGGGTCGCGAGAACCACAAGTGACCTGTCGTGTCCCTCGTTGAATGGGATGCTGAATGACCTAGTCTCAGATCTAAACAATGGGTCCACAGGACGACCCGTGCCTTTAATCCACAACTCGTTATATCATTCATTATTTTCTCATCACAAAACTGAACCCCCCTACCACGAGCCACACCATGACTCGTGGTTCCTTCCAATGAGTCATGGTCTCAACTCATCACCCACACTGGAAATCCTTACCCTCCAACAACAACTACAACCAACGACCCGTGGCTTCTCCTAACGGGTCATTGGGTCTCCCGTTATTTACACTACTACCTAGTCTGACCCTAACCACGACTGTAAAGGACGGCCCATTGTATCCCACAAAGGGTAGTCATACATCTCATTGTCTCCACTACCACCATCCTCTCCTGAACCAATGACAGTATACAACAACCCGTGGTCTGATACCACGAGTCGTTCTGTGGTCCGTTCTGTGATGTTTTTGCCAGTTTTCTTCACTTTTCAAATTCAACTCCCAGGTCTGTCCTTAGGCCTTCTCGAGGTATTACAATGTCTCCCCCTTGGAAAAATTCATCCTCGAATGTAGGAAACAACCAGCAAACAGAAACATACAATTGTCATACTCAAATTCTGACTATTTTAACCGAGATTTTGACGGAATGACTACCTCCGAACCAAACCATATAGCTGAATTGATCTCATTCTTCACATACACAGTCATACACATGAAAGAAACTTGAACACATGAACTGAACATGAAAACTAAATGGGGTCATAGAGTAGAACTGATACCTTAAGTCAGAATTGAGTCGATAGAGAACAAATGTGGGTATCTCGCCATCATATCTTCTTCGGCTTCCCACGTAGCTCCCTCAACATGTTGATTTCTTTATAAAACCTTAACTGAAGCTACTTCTTTGTTGCTCAACTTCTGAACCTGACAATCCAAGATTTCAATGGGAATTTCTTCATAACTGAGGCTGTCTTTTACTCCAATGCTGTCTACCAGGACTACCAAGACTGGATCACCTAAACACTTTTTCATAAGAGACACATGAAACACCTGATGAACTGAAGATAACTCCGAGGGCAATTCCAACTCATACCACCGTACCAACTCTCCTCACAACACGGTAGGGGCCAACATAGCGGGGACTGAGTTTCCCTTTCTTTCCGAACCGCATGACTCCCTTCATGGGAGATACCTTTAGAAATACCCATTCGTCCATATCAAACTCCAAATCTCTTCTCCTCACATCAGCATACGATTTCTATCGAGTTTGAGTGGTTTTCAATCGGTCCGTTATCAACTAGACCTTCACCAAAGCCTTGTGAACCGCATCTGGCCCTATCAAGGTTGCCTCGCTAATCTCAAACCATCCAATAGGAGATCTACACCTTCGCCATAGAGGGCCTCGAATGATACCATCTGGATACTAGAGTGATAACTGTTATTATAAGAAAACTCTTTCAAGGGAAAATGATCATCCCAAATACCTTTAAAATCCAATACACATGCCCTCGACATGTCCTCAAGAGTCTGGATTGTTCGTTCCGCTTGGCCATCCGTTTGTGGATGAAATGATGTGCTGGGCTTAATCTGAGTCCCAAGTCCCTTCTGAAAAGACCGCCAGAACTGAGTGGTAAAATGAGTACCTCAGTCTGAAATAATAGACAAGGGCACTCCATGAAGTTGAACCAACTCCCAAATATACAACTTGGAATAATCATCTGCCAAATCCGTAGTCTTGACCGGTGGGAAGTTTGCAGCCTTTGTTAACCTGTCTACCACCACCCAAATGGAATCATAGTGTCAGCAAGTACGAGGTAGACCTGTAACGAAATCTATATTTATTTCCTCCCACTTCCAAGTGAGAATGCTAATATCCTGAAGTACACCTCCCGGCCTTTGATGCTCGACTTTCACTTGCTGATAGTTGGGACATGTAGCTACGAACTCCGCAATATCTTTCTCCATACCATCCCACTAATAGAATTCTCGCATGTCCTGACACATCTTTGTGGATCCCCGATGGATGGAATATCTGGTACCATGTGCCTCATTCAATATTCGAACCCTCAGATTATCAACGTTCGGGACACATAGCTGACCCCGATATCATAGAACACCATCTCCCCCATGGGAGAAAACCTCTATCCTTTGACTCTGCACCACTTTCTTCAGCTTCCTCAAAACCATACCTTCATCTTGTTTTGACTTGACATCAACCACTAAGGATGATTCAGACCCATTCTGCACAACAACGCCGCTATCGGCCGAGTCGATCAATCTAACCCCTAACCTTGTAAGTCAGTGGACATCTCTCAATAACTCCTTTCCATCACCCACGTGGGACACACTCTCCATAAAAAGCCTACTAAGTGCATCCGCAACCATATTATCCTTGCCCAGGTGGTAAAGGACGTTCATATCGTAGTCCTTTAGCAATTCCAACCATCTCCTTTGCCGGTTGAGGTCTTTCTGTGTGAACACATATTGCAAGCTCTTGTGATCCGTGAACACGTCCACGTGAACCCCATACAAGTAATGCCGCCATATATTTAGTGCAAACACCACCGCAACCAACTCAAGATCATCGGTTGGATAATTCTTTTCGTGAACCTTTATTGTCGAGAGGTGTATGCTATCACCTTCCCCCGTTGCATCTAAACACATCCCAGTCCGACTCTCGAAGCATAAGAATACACAACAAAGCTGTCAGTACCCTCTGGTAAAGTCAATACTGGTGCTGAAGTTAGTCGGGTCTTCAATTCCTAAAAGCTTTTCTCACAATCCTCTGACCATTGGAACTTTATCTTTTTCTGAGTCAACTTGGTCAAAGGTGCCGCAATAGATGAGAAACCCTCAACAAACCTTCGGTAGTAGCCTGCTAGGCCCAAGAAACTCTGAATTTCTTAAGGATTCACTGGTGTAAGCCAATTCTTCACCACTTCGATTTTCTGAGAATCCACCCTTATGCCCTCACTCAACACCACATGGCCCAGAAATGCCATCGAGTCCAACCAAAATTCTCAGTTACTGAACTTTGCATATAGATGAACACAATTACGAACATGTTCAAATATTCCTTGAACACCCTATTCATCAGGTCCATAAAAGTTGCAGGGGCATTAGTTAGTTTGAAAGACATAACAACAAATTCATAATGTTCATACCGGGTCGTGAAGGCTATTTTTGGGATATCACTCTCCTGGACTCTGAGCTGGTGATACCCAAACCTGAGATCTCTCTTCGAGAAACACTTGGCACCGTGGAGCTGGTCAAATAATTCATAAATCCTGGGCAAAGGGTACTTGTTCTTGATTGTGACCTTATTAAGTTGCCAATAATCAATACACAGTCGAAGGGATCCATCATTCTTCCGAACAAATAGAACCGGTGCGCCCCACAGAGACTTGCTAGATCTGATGAAACCCTTATCCAACAAGTCTTCCTTTAAATCTTTTAGCTTGGTTGGAGATATCCTGTATGGAGGAATAATTATAGGCTGCATATAGGGCAGTAGATCAATTTCGAAATCAATCTCCCTTGTCGGATGGACACCCGATAAATCATCGGGAAAAACCCTAAGATACTTGCACACCACTGGCACTGACTGAATAGTCGAGGCCTCGGACTCCACATCCTTAAATCTAACTAGGTGATACATGAAACCCTTAGAGATTATTTTCCTAGACTTCAGTTATGAAATAAATCGACCGGCTGGTACAGTTGAATTACCCTTCCATTCTAAATCTGACTCACTCGGAAATCAAAATTCCACTACATGGGTCCTACAATTAATTGAAGCATAACTTGAAAACAA
Source organism: Datura wrightii (assembly GCA_035772735.1). Classification (NCBI taxonomy): domain Eukaryota; kingdom Viridiplantae; phylum Streptophyta; class Magnoliopsida; order Solanales; family Solanaceae; genus Datura; species Datura wrightii. The sequence continues at coordinate 35,832,436 of JASDFA010000006.1, forward strand.
CCAATCCATACCCAAATGATGTCAAAATTAGTCATGGCCAATTCGACTAAGTCCACAGAGGTAACCTTATGCAACACCGTAATGGGGCAACCTCTATATACCCGCCTAGCTACCACTGATTCACTGACTAGAGTAAATACGGACAATGGTTCTAACAGAATTTTCTAACTAACTCCAAAAATACTAACAATGTAAGGGGTCACGAAAGACAAGGTAGGTCCTGGATTTAACAAAGCATATGCATCAATATGGAAGACTTGCAACATACCCGTGAACACATCTGGTGAAGTCGCTTTCTCCTAGTGTGGCACTAGAGGCTAAAACCTATTCTGGCGCTGACCAACCTGCCAAACTAGTGGAGGCACCTTCTGAGATGGTCATGCTTATGGGGCGGTAGAACTGGCTGCAGGGTAATCTATGATTCTGTGCCCGAGTTTGCCACACCCAAAACAAGCATTCGCACCGACTAGGCACCTCCCGAGATCATTTTTGCCACATCTCGCACAAGATGGGAAAGTGCGCTCCACCTGCATGCTACCATGATCCCTCAAACCTGTAGACCTGCTCCTCTGGTCACCTCTGAACTTGGATGGTGTGCTAGCCGATGATGGGGCTGGAGTAGTGGACCTATGCTGGGACTGCTAACGTGATCCACCTCTTGACCTGGCCTAAGAAACCCTATAGCTGTTGCTCCTAGCCCTCTTGGCCTCTCTCTGCTTCCTATAGACCAACTCCATCTGCTGGGCATGTAATACAATATGGGGAAAGTCGATGTCCCAGTGTAGCATGGCGATCCAGCAATCCTTATTGTAACCCCCCAGAAGGGCCTATGAGTAGACCCAGGAGTTAAAGTTGAAAATTGCAGAAAACCTAGACTTTTGCACCAGTACGACTTGAGGTATGAATCATGGTAAGGAACTATGACTCGTGACTCAAGTCGTGATGAGTTCGGGAGCCTAAGGTCATACCACGAGTAGTCCTATGAGTCATGGTCGACTCGTGGTTAGGAGTCGTGGTGAATTTCTCAGTGGTGCCAGGGTGAGTCGTCACGAGTCATGGTACGACTAGTAGGATGTAGCAACGAGTCGTGATGAGGAGTTGTGGTTAAGTCGTATTTGGTATGAGTGGATGGTACCACGATTGACAGTACGACCTGTAGGATGGTGGTACGAGTCATGGTATACCAGTCATGGCCAAATTCAGAAAGTTGGGAAGAATGGTGAGGTGACCACGAGAGGTAACCATGAGTCGTGACTCGATGGTACGACTCGTGGTATGACTCGTGCTCGGGGCCAGACCTGTTTTTTAGGGAAGTTTCAGTAAGAGAAAATTTGACTTTTCTACACTTTTGGGCCCTAAACCACGTCATTTTGATGTTGAAAAAGGGTCTTTAAGGGATGAAAACTCTTGCTAAGTTCATTTAGCAATTGCAAGTGCTAGAGAAGGGAGTAAGAAGGATTTTGAGCAATTTTGTTCAAGTTTTCACTTAGGGTTCTTCAAGGGAGTAGGAATCACGACCCTTTCAGGTATGTGGGGTTTTGAATGGGTAGTTTAGTCCCTACCCATGCCCAATTTCTCCTTACCTCTATGTTTAAGTTACCAACTTTTGATGGGTCATAACCCATATGCATGTTTCATCAAAAATCGACATGAGCATGTTGTAGTATGTCTAAAATCATGGGTTTTAATTATTGGGTTGTTTTTACTTATTTTACTCAATATTTGATGGTTTAGTCTCTAAAAGCACACGTGCCCAAATTATGGAGTTTTTAGTGAAATTCATGATTATGGTGACTTCTCAAACATGATATGAACTCTTGAATTTAAGAATGCTTTCAATTACTCATGTTATTATGATCATGTTTCCTATAAATTTAAGCATTTCAAGTATAATTGAAATTATGGGCAATGCCCACATGTTGTTTGTAATTTATGAACTATGATTTTGGACGATTCACGAGCCCAATTCCATGGCTAGTATTACGAATTCTCAAGCATGATATGATTCCCATGATTTAATTAGCCATGCATGTCATATATGAATTTCTATGAGCACATGCATTATTTTGGGAGTAGTACTTAACACCGAGTAGGTTCGGGGCCCAGGGTACGCCCCGAATCTCAGAACTATGTACCACCGTAGGTTATATTTAGGACCTCCCTTGTGACTGTCCCCTTTACCCTACGGGTTCTTCATGAATGATATCATGCCCTTCATGGTTCTACCCTTGGCAAAGTATGAACGGCCTCCCGACTAGGTGTACAGGTCGGGCTCCATGTATGCTCATATGGAGTATGTCGGTTATAGAAATCTTCCACTATTCCTCATTGTTTTCGTACATGTTATGATTATGTTTTCTTTTTCTCAAGTCATGTTTTATGAAATTCTTTATCTCGTGTTATGACTATGATAGCTTTACGAATGTTTTAGCTAAAACCTTGAGCCTTATGATATGGTTACGATTTCAGTCTTATGATTATGATGTCCCCACTCTTATAACTTTTATGTTTTTAAGTATTATTTTGCATACATTACACACTCAGTACCTTCCAAGTACTGACCCACATATTTTCAGTATCTGGTTCGTAGGTTCAACATCGTTCCTAGCTTACTCAAAGTTTCGCTCTCAACTTTCAGTAGTGAGTCCTCGTGATTCGAGGGCCTCATGTTCAGACTTGTTTACCTTTCTTACCTGTCTTATGTTTTCAGCTTGTTTGGGGTTAGTTGGGGTTTTATCCCTTCAACCCGTCTTTTATGATTAGAGGCTTTCAAACCTATTTGTAGTATTCAACCATTTATGTTTAGATCATGTATTTTTGTTTCTTATAACTCATGTTATGATTTTCAGTTAGTTTATGATTATTAATCCAAGCTTTCCTTCTCATGTGAATGAATTAGCCATATGCTCATACCATGGGTTGACTTGGGATCTCTCGGGGCTCCTTTTCCCGTGTCTACAATCTGGGGGTACTCTCTGATCGTGACACTTATCCAAGTAATCTGCTACTCCATGCACAAAGCGGTTCACCTGAGCCCGCTGATCCGCCACCAACTCTGGAGCATATTTAGATAGTTGAGTGAACTCCAAGGCATACTCCTGGACTGATATGTTGCCTGCTTTAAATTCACAAACTCAGCCACCTTGAGATCCCTCATCTCCCGAGGGAAGAACCGATCTATGAACACTGTGTGGAACTCAACCCAACCTATCGGGCCTACACCCACTGTCCTAGCACCTTTGTATTGTTTGAACCATATATGTGCTACCCCCTTGAGCTGATAGGAGGTCAAATCAGCACATTCCCCATTATTCACCCCCATAACCTGGGTGATCTTCAAAATTTTCTCAATAAAGTCATGTGGGTCCTCGTCTACCTTTGACTCTGTGAACTCTGGAGGGCTTATCCTCAGAAAGTACCTCAACCTAGCAGTTTTCGCATTCCTATTTTGCGGATAATATGCCACAGTCTGATTCTGGACCTGAGCTTTCATGGCCTGTGCCAAAATCTGGATCGCCGCCCTAAACTCAACGCAGGTGGCTGGCTCTAGTACGTGCTCATGAATAGGTGGAGCTGGCTGATGCTCTCCATCATGGGCACCCTCATGATCATCACCATTTCCGTTCCTCCTAGAATTTACTCGGTGTGGAGGCATGATTCTACAAATGCCAATAGAACGAATTAGAGGAGTAAAGGATGTTCATCGCACGATATAGATTATGAAAGAAGGGAAAATTTCCTAAACATCTAGTAGCCTCTTCATCATAAGTGTGGCGCGCTTCACACCCATGAAAAATACTCTACTTAACGTGGCTTTCAAACTCCCTAGGACACAAAACTTGTGGCTCTGATACCAAGTATGTCACTACCCAAATGTACACCTTGATCGTAGATATGGGACAAGGAGTCCCGAGAGACCCCAAGTTGATCCATGGCATGAGCATACATCTAATTCAATCACATGAGCGGAAAACATATCATAGAGAATGTAATCATAACATAACATGAGAGAATAATGTACAATGCTTATAGAATACGACGGAATACAACTTTTTAGTCTGATAAGCCTCTTAACATGAAAGGCGGATTGATGGGACAACTCCCCAACTAATCCAACATCTAGAAACTAATGGAATAGCATAGAGTGTGAACATGTATCCCTCGAAACATGAGTACTCACCAATTACGCAGAGAGCAAGTCCGAATCTATTTACGGGTGAGGACGCACCTGAGAACTGGGACCTGTATCATGAAACGATACATCATAGGAAGTATGCGGTCAGTACGTGGAATGTACTGAGTGTTCTAGGTAATTAAAACGGACATTTAAAACATGAATAAAACTCATAAATTTTCATAATAGTAGGACAACATGCTCATAACATAATTATTGTAATATAATGTAAGGCTCAAGGTTTTCAAAACATTCATAATACAATCATAATCAAAATCATAAGGGAAAAACTCTTATTGAACATAACTTGAGCCCATATACATAGTCATAAACATGCATAAATCATGAGCACAGTGGGAGATTTTCTTAACTGACATACCCTATATGAGCACACATGAAGCCCGACTTATAACCCTAGTCGGGAGGGTGTTCAAACCTTGCCAAGGGTAGGAACCATGAAGGGCGAGATCACACACGAAAAGGGCTATTTGGGTCAGGGACAAACATGAATGGGCAACATACCTACGGTTGTATGTAGTTCATAAAATCAAGGGCTTGACCTGAGCCCTGAACCTACTCGGTGTTCGATACTACTCCCAAAATGTACATAGTTCTCATAATAATACATACATGAGTTCATGGGCTAGTTAAATCATGATAATCATAAACATGCTTGAACATATAAGAACTAGCCATCACTTGAGACCCGTGAGTCAACCAAAACATAACTCATGCTTAATAAAATACATACATACTTGTAGATCATGCATATAGTTTAAATTTCCATAAGATCATAATAGATAACATAACATATTCATGATTTAATGTAAAATACATGCTAGGCTTATCAAAACATCAATGGATCAATAGATCATAAATCGATTTATCATAGAACATGCATAATCAGGATTAATTGATTAGAAATTCGAAATCAGCCATATTAAGATCAATTTAGAACTCAAAAGATGATCAAAATCAGTAGATAATGATAGGGTTTCAAAATGACAAGACCCATAGTTAAATCATTAAATTTTATGCAAACCGAATATGAAACCCCATGAGTTTTCAAATAAAATTTTGAGTAATTAATATAGAAGGATCATGGGTATGGAAGAATCCACCCATTGAAGACCTTACATACCTAGGATTATCAACTTCTAACCCTCATTAAAAGCCCAAGAATGAAATTGAAGGAATTGAGGTGAAAAGCTTGAAATCTCCCCTTAGATCACTTGTCAAAAACCTTGCATGCATGAATGGGAGTTTAGAATAGGTCATTCTCATAAAAACCCAACTTTCCCAAGCCAAAATGACGTAGTTTAGGGCCTTATATCGTGAAAAAGTCAAAAATACCCTTAATAAACCTGCCTTGGAAACTGGCCGGATAGAACCCGCGAGTGGTACTAATGGGTCGTGGGAACCACCAACGACCTGTCGTGTCCCTCGTTAAATGGGTTGCTGAATGACCTAGTCTCGTATCCAAACAAAGGGTCGACAGTACAACCCGTTCCTTCAACCCAAGACTCGTTATATCATCCGTTGTTTGCTCATCACAAAACTGAACCCCCCTACCACGAGGCTTACCAAAACTCGTGGTTCCTTCCAACGAGTCTTGGTCCTAACCCGTCACCCACATTGGAAATCCTTATCCTCCAATAAGGACTACAACCAATGACCCGTGGCTTCTCCTAACGGGTCGTTGGGTATACCATTGTTTACACTACTGCCTTGTCTGACCCTAACCACGACTGCAAAGGATGGCCCATTGTATCCCACAACGGGTTGTCATACCTCTCGTTGTCTCTACTACCACCATCCTCACCTATGGTCTGATACCACGAGTACTTTTGTGATTCATTCTGTGATGTTTTTGCCAGTTTTCTGCACTTTTCAAATTCAACTCTCGGGTTTGTCCTTAGGTCTTCCCTAGGTATTACAAAATCCCATTGTCCTTTTGAATGCAAATTAGAGTCCAGGTAGGTTATGTCTTACCTTATGTTAGATTATGATTAGTGAATCGTATACATGTGTACTATTAATGTACAATTGATAAGGGTAGAGGGATCATAAAATATGATAACGTAATGGAAGACCTATATAGTCGTAACTATGAAAGTGGAGGTTTGCACCGAAGTATGAGAATATAGGAAAAAGTGAAGTCTAATTGATTACTAATGTTGGGGGTAGATCCTTGATGTGATATTTGATGAAATATTCTTGATGAGATATTTTGAGGAAATATTCTAGATGTGATATTTTTATGAAATATTTCTTAATATGATGTTTTGATGAAGTATTCTCAATGTGATGTTCCTGATAGTAAGTCTTTGAGGTGATTTTTATTATAGCATGGTTGGGTATATAAAGTTAGTTGTTAGTCTAAATCTTGATGGCTAAGTCTTGATAATCTAATTCGGTTGAATGATGGTTATAATGCGAATAACAGAGAGAGAGTGGGGGTGGTCAGACCTAGTATGGCTATAGGAGTTTAATGGTGAAATTAAAGGATGTGGCCAACAATGTAAGACTGGTAGTATAACTTATCTAACCTAAAAAGAACCCAAGGAGAGAAAAGAATGGGAGATTATGAGAATCGTAGTAGTAGGATTGAGCCCATAAATTGAAATGGCGTGAAAATGGTTATTTGCGTAAATGAAAGTTCCTTGAAAAGGAATAGATTTAACCAAACCACCTTATATATATGATGTGATTAGTTAACGACTTGATTGTTGAGTTTTAGTTGTTCATAAACCATTCAAAGCTGATGGAATTAGTTGCGAGAAGTTTATAAGTGAGGAATCAAAGGATGAATCGACAAATTGTGAAGGTTGCCTGGTATATATTTGTATGGAAACAGATGACGCAAGACTTGCCTAATTAGTAGATAACTAGAAAGATAGTAGGTTATAGTTTATGCAGAGATAGACTTTAATTAATAATTACTTGTAATGTGATTTAACGAGGAAGAATGCATTGGTCTTTGGACCTTGGGAGTGTTGTAAATACTATCTTTGATTATATTCATGTGGAATATTGATGATCGTATTCATGACTGTGAATGTGTGTCGAAGCTATATTAGATGAACTTATTTGTACCCATGAGTTGTCATATATATCGATGAGGAGAAACATGTAAAATACGTTGGATTGTGTTGGAAAATATGCCTTCTGAAATTGTCCTATTGTTGACTAGATAATTGAGGAATTACTTCGATGATTGTTGACTTGTATGCCCTTCTACTTTACTATGCATTAACTGGTTGTATAATGTGCCCACGATATGAGAGTTATGGAGGACTATGTCTTTATGATTGTGACTTGAGTTGATGGAAATGATAGCCCGTGGAAGGGTAACAGATGAGTGTTGAACGATGGGGTGATGGAGAACCATAATTGGTGTGAGTACACAAACAGGTAAGACATGATGGTCATACGACTGGGTGAACAGGTAAGAGTACATAGACAGGTATGATGTAATGTTCCTATGGCTGGGTGTACATGTAAAAGTAAAAAGACAGCTATGAGATGAAGAGTTCATATGGCTGGGTGTACAACACATGAATTTCTAGAGTCCCCTGCAAGGCATGACCGGAAAGGCAAACATAAGACCCTCTAGCATGTATGTATAGTGATATTTTATGTGAGGGTGTACGGTGATGTGATGGAGGTGTGCGCCCAGTACAATATCGATGGGACGACAGTTATAGAGATCAATACAAGTATGTTATGATGTACATATGATTGTTTGATAGAGTTCAAGGACAGGTATGGTACCTAGATATGTACGGGCACTCGGTGAGATGGAATTTATGATGACGGGTCTAGTAAATGTATGTTCAGCATGGTCATGATCAATTGCATAATGGTGTCATATTTATATTGTAACTCTTGGTATTTGGATGAATTTTTTTGTGCATGAGTTAACAATTGTGTTTAAAATGATCAGGGAATATGAATTATGTGTTATTGCTAGGTTGACATAAAAGCAGGAATATAAGAAATAATCAAGATAAGATTAAGTAAGAAATATGTGTATATACTCAAGTGTAGATTACTACGGTTATGACTAATAAGAGGACTCGCTTAATTGATGTAGTGTTGCAATTTAGAGGAAGCCAGTGAAGTTGAGCTACTGCCTAGAGTAGTACCACTACAATGGTGGAATTCCTGTGTCAGCGAGACCATGGTAGCAATCAAATTACTGTTGCCGTGTGGTCGAGACAAAATGTAGGCCAATCCTTGTGGCTAAGCTCGGTATTAAAGAGGAGCATTTTGATAATAACATGGATCATTAGGGATTATGTGGCTAGATGGGTTAATTGTGAAATTGTGTGTTTAAAATTGATTTAATATAAATTTTATGTTGTTGGTGAACTAATTATGGTTGATTGATACTAACTTGCTATGCCTTTTTTGGGTGCAGGTTGTGGCAGGTTTGAAGTTTCATGACTGATGTGGCGTATTCAGCGTCAACTTCAGCTCTTCTCCGCGGTGAAGCTATGTCCTTTTCATTTTCAGTATTCTAATATAGAGCTTTTGTATCTATCTAGGCTAAATCTTGGGAAAATCAGTTTTTCAACAATTTTCAACGGTGTAATCTGTTGTTGTTTTATGAAAACTTAGAAATACAGAAATTATTTGAATAAAATTTTTTTGCATGTTATTTTTGGAAAAAGGGGTTCTCTTATTGAAATAGAATTGAGTAGGTACCCGCATGACCGCCCCATTTGGGTCGTTCCAGGGGATTTTGAAATGCAAAGAAGGCCTAAGTTCATCTCTACAACCCGCAATCAATTCTAAGCTAAAGCATGAGTAACTAGGCAAGTTCTAGAATGTAACCACAACAAGTGAAAAAATAAAATTTCTCACCACACATTGGCACATGGATATCAAATGGACTAGTCATTTCTACTTTCAACTAGCTAATCATTGCCACAATTATCAGAAGTACATATCATAATAGAGATAAACATGTAAATACAAAATAGTTGCTACAAAATTTTGGACGGGGATAATTTTTCCAAATAATCCTATATTCATGCAATAAGTTCATTTGCCACTACCACCTAAGTAAATAATACTTTATTCAACCTAAAATGACACAAGCATAGATTGGTACACTTAATAAAGTGATCTATCATCAAGACCAATCACTGTGATACTTAACAACACTATTGGCCAAATTCCATAGAAATTAAGCCTCTTCGGAAAGAACCACAACCGAGAAAACCTGGAAGGACTCTAACATCCTATGAAAAGAAAATAACATCTATAATAAACTAACTACAAAAGCAAGAAAATACAACACATAATGCATCATAGACATGCCTATATAGCCTTATGCTCAAGTTCTACCGGAAGGTGACATGCCTTGACAAAATAGATCGATACAGAGATGCACCAATTGGAGTCTTATAAGTTGTCCAGTATGCCTAAAAAGCATCATCTAGCTTAAGAGACTAGTCGGTCCAATGTGCATTCACCGTTTTGGCTACTATATCCTTGATTTCTCTATTGGTCACTTCCACTTGGCCACTTGTCTGAGGAAGATAGGGGGTTGCCTCTTTATTCTTGACTCCGTTCAGGAGCAAACCGTCAAATGTATTATTGAAAAAATAATAGTTCCCATCACAAACGATGCATCTGGGAGTGCCAAATCTGGTAAAAATGTTCTTCTTTAGGAAAACAGTTACACTTCTTGCTTCATTGTTCGATAGTGCTACGACTTTCGTCCACTTGGACAGAGTCCACAGTAACTAAGATATAGGTCATTCTGTAGGAGCTCATAAACGGTCCCTTAAAATATACACCTCAAACATCAAATAGTTGGACCTTAAGCATAAAATCTAAAGGCATCTCATTCCTCCTAGATAGACCCATGTCGTTGGCATTGATCACCAGACTTAGCTAATATATTACCATTATGATAGATTGAAGGCCAATAATATCCATACTCTAAATTTTTGGCTATTGTTTGATTTCCCCCATGATGGCCCCCAATTGGAGAGTCATGGCATGATAGGAATCATCTCATCTTCATTGACGCGTATTGTCTGCACAAATGTAGAACAAGTATGGCTACTCCCAGAAATAATGTCTCACATCATTGAGGAACTTTTTCTTCTAATAGGATTTCCCTCTAGTAACACCGACCACCAAGTAATTGGTGACTTCAGCATACCATGGTGCTAGTGAGCTAGTGATAGCCAATATCCTTTCATCTGAAAAAGCATCATTAATCTCTAACTCTATCATTGGCCTTCCTTTATCCTCAAGGAAGGATAAATGATCAGCCACTTAATTTTTAGTAATCCTTTTGTCTTTGACATTAAATTCAAATTCTTTCAGTAAATGCACCCATCTAATAAGCCTTGGCTTGGCATCCTTCTTTTTCATCACATATCTCAGGGCCACATGTTATGTGTAGACAATCACCTTGGACCTCAGGAAATAGGCCATAAATCTTTCAAGACAATGGCTAGAAATTCTTCCTTGGTAATGGTGTAGTTCATCTGTGTGGTATTCAAGGTCTCGCCGGCATAGTAGATAGGAGGCATGATTTTTTTACGTCTCTGTCCCATCACATCTCCAATTGCTATTCCACTAGCATCACACATCAACTCAAAGGGCAAAGATCAATTTGAAGTGGTAATGATGAGGGATGAACTCAACTATTTCTTCAGTTCCTCAAATCCTTTGACACACTTCTCACTAAACACAAATTTATCCTTTTTTTCAAGAGGTTTACACATAAATTGATCAATCTTTAAGAAATACTCAATAAATCTTCCATAAAAGCCAACATGACCCAAAAAGCTACAAATACCCTTCACACAGATAGGAGAAGGAGTTTTAGCAATGGTTTCCAATTTGGCTTGATCCACCTCAATCCCCTTTTCGAATATCTTATTGCCAAACATATCTCCTTCTTTAATCATGAAATGACATTTCTCCCAATTAAGCACCAAATTGGTTTATTCACATATTTTCAATGCTTACCCAAAATGGTCAAGATGTTGGTCCAAAGTATCACCAACCACCAAGAAGTCATCCATGAATACCTCTAGGAAGTCTTCCACCATTTATGAGAATATGGCAAGTACGCATCACAGAAAAATGGCTGAGCATTACATAATTCATTCTTAGCACTAATCGCTTCATCCATATGCTTGTTGATTCCTAAATGCAATACTTTACCACTCCGTATGGTAATGGAAGAACAGTGTGTAGAGTAGCTTTCTTCATTACCCGTGAGGTCATCATCACAATCAATAGGTACTTGCTCATCTTCGTCAAGAATACAACTCATATTATGCTCAAATATTTGAAAGGAGGTTGTATGAGATCTCACTGTATCATTCATACTCCTGAGAGTAGATTTTTCTTTATCTTGGTTCTGTAACACCATCTTGAGTATATTTCTAGCCTAGAGCCTCCTTGGTCAAAGGCATGCTCCAAGCTCCAAACCTGATCTTGACTACAATGCTCATTCCAACCATATTGGCAATATATTGCAAGTTCTTATGATCAACATTCACATCATAGTACTCACCATACAAATAATTTCACTATATCTTTAGTGCAAAGACTACAACAGCTAACTCTAAATCAGTGTTTTTAAAGGCATTGGCAGGGCGAGTCCCGGGGCAGGACGTATCAAAAATGCATTGGGGCGCAAATAAAAGGTGTAGATCCATAAAATGTAAGCCCCAAAATTTTAGGCGTAAGTCCCAGACATAAAAGCATAAGTCCCAGGTGTAAAAATATAAGTTTAAGTCGTTAAGTTTAATTTTTATCATTTTAAAAGTATATTTTTTATAAATAATATTTTTATTACTGGTGTAATGATATTTATATTTATGCTGTCATATTTTCATAGTGTAGTCACTTTTTTCTAGAATATATCAATAATAAAAATAACTCATAAAAATGAGTTATAAATAGTTTTTCTTAATGATTATGCCTAAAAATGATAGGATAGAGATTTCATAGCTCTATACTCCTGAGAAACTTTATGTGTATTTTAATATTGCTCTTACAATATTTATCCTTATCCTTCTTTGAAATATACATAAACAATAATCAGTGTAAATATTAGTTAATAATGAGAAGAACTACAGGAGATTGATGATGATTTTGTTTTAAAGATTATCCTGGATATTATTATTTTTTCTTATTGTTATCTTTCTCAAAAAATAATTATAATATTTTTTCTATATTATTTGGATTTGTTTGAATTTATTTGCAGAATTATTAGAGATACTATTTTTGCTTATTTTTTTTAGTAATAAAATTATAAAATTGCAAATACATGAGATATACGTCTCGTAAATCTTACGCCCGGTGTCTCGGGGCTTACGCCTCGCCCTGTGCTACATAAATTGCCTTGCCTCGTGCCCCTGCATTTTAAAACACTGCTCCAAATCATGTGTCAAAAAATTCTTCTTGTGCTTCTTCAACTAGTATGAAGCATAGGCAATAACCTTACCCTTTTGCATTAACACACAACCTAATCCAATTCTAGAAGTATCATAATACGTAGGCATCGAACCTCGAAAGCAGAGTCAAAATAGGAGTTAAACTCAACCTTACCGTTAGCTCTTTAAAACTCTTTTCACATGCCTCAGACCATTAAAACAGTCTTCAGATTCTATTTCGCAAGTGATGCATCTATGAATAAAAATCCCATTATAAATTTCTGGAAATACCCAACCAAACCCAAAAATCTATGGATGTCTATCGCACTCATGGTCTCGCCTAATCCTTAACTGCTTTAATTTTTTTTAGAATTAACCTTGATACCATTACTAGCTACCATGTGACCCAAGAAAGTGACAGTATTAAGCCAAAATTTACACTTAGAGAATTTCACATAAAGTCTATTCTCCATAAGTGTTTGTAAAGCTATTATCAAGTTTTTCAGATGCTCTTCACGACTATTTGAGTAAACTTAAATATCATTAATAAGCACAATAATGAATCAATCAAGGAGGGTCTTAAAAATGTGATTCATCAATTCCATAAATGTAGTTGGTGCATTAGTCAAGCCAAAGAACATCACCATAAATTTGAATGACTATAGAGAGTATGAAAAGTTATTTTCAAAATACCTTGGTCTTTTAACTTCAGCTGATGATACCCCGAGCATATGCTAAATTTAAAAAATGAATTAGCTTCTTGAATTTGATCAAATAAATTATCAATCCTTTTTATAGGGTATTTATTCTTGATGGTCACTTTATTAAGTTGGCGGTAGTCGATACACATTCTAAGTGACCCATCCTTCTTTTGGGCAAATAAGAATGAAATACTCCGAGGTGAAGTACTCGGTCTAATAAATTCTTTATCTAGAAATCCTTCAATTCGAGCAACTCAGCAGAAGCCATATGATATGATGGAATAGAAATTGGTTGAGTATTGAGAATAACGTCGATCCCAATATCAATAACTTTGTCTGGTGAAATACCAAAGAGTTTCTCAAGAAACACTTTAGGAACTCATTGATCATATGCACTGAGTCAAATTTGGGTACAGCGGCTTGAATGTTGTTCACAGTTGTTTACAACAACTAGATAATATACACACCCTTTGGAGATCATCTTGCTAGCCTTAAGATAAGAAATAAATCTACCTTGACGCTTAGCAACATCAATCTTCCGCTCTAAAATAGGTTCATTAGGGAATTTAAATTGTTCCATTCCGGTCACCAATCCACAACTGCAAAACAAGCAAAAAATCAATTCATCCCCATGATCACATTAAAGTCTAGCATCTCCATTTCAAATAAATCGGTGGTGGTGTTGCGCCCTTTGACCACGATCAGACAATTATTATAAACTCTATAAGCAATAATAGGGACAACAACAAAGGTATTAACAAAAAAAGTTTCAATCAAAAGTTTGGGCTTCACCCCAAAGTCAAGATCAAAATATGAAGTCACATACAATAAATTTGATCTGGGATCAATTGATGAATAAGAATTTTAAGTGTAAACAGTAAGGATACATATAATTATAGCATCAGAAGTGTAGCTATCTCTCTGCGAGCCATACTATGGAGTCAAGGTTGACCCCTATCACCAGTATTAGCAACAACATTACCATGAGAATTTGGGATAGTTTTTATTCCAAGAAGGACCATCAATAGTAGCATGAGCATTATTCATCCAACCGAAAGAGCTATCCAGTCCTTTATGCCACTTCTTGCAATCTCACTTGATATGTCCCTTTATTCCATAATGATGGAAAATCTGAGTCTTTGAGTTATAGGATGAATAAGGGCTATGATTAGCATTTTGATAAGGCTTACTTTGGTTGTTATAATTCTGACCTTTTCTATTGGATTAAATATTAGTATTAGACCAAGTGGGTGCAGAGGACCCTTGTCGCGTATTATAAAAACCACTGAAACCATTTGTAGATCGGAATTTCTTTTACTTTTTATCCAATCTGCCCTACTTCTTACATAACCCACCAGTGACGTAAATATGTAAGTATTAGACATAACAGCAACATATGTTGCTTTAACATGTGGCCCAAGATATAAACAAACCTCCTTAACTTTTGTTTTTGATGTGTTGTGGATTTACAATACTTTCGACGCTTAGAACTGAGAAAATATGCATGTTCTTAGGTATGTTTATATGGATATGATACACTTTTACTTTGTTTTCAGGGAAATAATGTGTTGCAGTTGAAAGCTATGAACGAAAGAAAAAAAGTGCGAAAATTGGGCCAAGTACAGACTTCAGTACTAGCCGTATCTTGGTGGTACGAGCCGCACCATAAGTCATGGTAAACTTCAGAAAAATTGCTCAAGGTATTGGACAAGTATGACTCTTGGTAAGAGTCGTACCATCCTGGTACGAGTCGTGCTGTGAGTCGTAGAAAATATTAAAAGAATGCACTTTGATTAGTCTCCTAGTATGAACGGAAACCATGAGTCGTGATGACTACCTACAACCTGTACCAAGGAGTCGTGGTAAAGTTCAGAACAAAGTTGAATGGTAGATCTCCTAATAGGAGAGGAAACCACAAGTCGTAGGAGAAAAGTACGAGTCGTACCAACACACTTGTGGATATATTCAGAGGATGCCAGAAGTCACAGGATCAGAC
The DNA here is from genome assembly GCA_035772735.1 of Datura wrightii. Lineage (NCBI taxonomy): Eukaryota > Viridiplantae > Streptophyta > Magnoliopsida > Solanales > Solanaceae > Datura > Datura wrightii. Next base: position 35,847,724 of record JASDFA010000006.1, read on the forward strand.
CAAGACAGGATTGTACAAGTCGTACCAGCTACCAACACTTAGCCAAATTCAGAGCTTCCAGGCATTGTACGAGTGAAGCTACGACTCGTATGATCAAGTTACAAGTCATAGGAGAAAGCAGTGACAGTTAATCAGTTTTTCTTGTTAATTTAAGAAAAGTTTCTAATTATTTGTATAAATACTTTTATAAGTTATTTTTGTTAGTAGATTGCAGAATTTAGGAGATTAGAGATTTTAGAGGACGACTAGTTTGAAGGAGAATTCGACTTTTGGGGAGATTCTTCTTGAGTTTCCTAATAGTCTTGGGTTTTACTTCATTGTTCTTGCATTGATCAAAGTTGAGTTGTGCAATAACAAGTGAGTTTTATTTCAATCTTTATTGTAAGTTCTTTAATTGTGTTTTCTTTAGTGAATGTTAATTCTTTGGTTATAATCACGAGAGGCTAAAAGCTCCACAACTAGGGTTGCGGGAACCAAAGAGAATTCACAAACTAGGATTTGCACAAAGTGATTCTAAATCAATCTGAATGGTTGTACTGTCTGCTTTTCATCTTTAATATTTCTTAACGATGCGCAACGTTAGGACTTGACGGAATTCTCTATTTGCTTGAACCTAGAGAAGTAGATATTAGGAAAAGAGAATAAAGACTGAAAGTAATATATCTAAAATTCAATTCTTAAAGACAAGTCTGGTCTGAAAGCCAATTACTGATGAGTTGTTGGGATAGGCCCCCAGCTAACTCTAAGTCTATATAAAACCATAACTAACTAAAGTAAATAAACAAGGCCATCGAATGATGAGGACTCGGACTCTGATCTAAAACTAACATACTACCTATGCTGGATCTGAGAACCTGCAGCTGTATCATGAATGATATAGCATGAAAGCATGCGTCAGTACTTTGAATGTACTAAGTAAGTGGGAAAAACGTACTAAATATAAAGTCTAAACTAAAAATGACACGCCATGTCCAACAAGTAAACTGAATTGTACTACTGATATAATTTGAAATGTTCAAGACGACCCTGTCTGATGGTCAAGGACATGCCCTAAGTCTAGAACATTGAATTTGAGATACTGTTCTAAACTGAGTTGTTTATTTTGATACTAGACTGGACTGACTAGTGGGAGAGTTTACAACCGACATATAATCACATGAGCTAAACGTGGAATTTGATGTATACACCCCACCTGTAGGACCCAATATACCTTTCCAGGGTATAAAGGCATGAACTGAGTGATCACAAAAATATATCTGGGGCCAATCAGGCCAGGTAATACTAAAACCTACGCTAGCAACATAGTTCTGGGAATCTAGGTGCACTGGAACCCCGGCCCGCTCGGTGCTAAGTTATAATTCCCCCTAGAACACCTAAACTAAACTACTAAGCTGACAGCTCAAAACTGGGGTCCAAGACTAATCAGGGAGGAATAACTGCATGTACCCTGAAAATCCTATCGTACCAGATTCTGAAACTAGGTTCTAAGACCGGTCAAAGCTACTTATCTAGAAGCGTCATAACCGTCTATAGAATAACTAATAATTGAACTGGGGTCTTGGGGCTGGTCAGAGCTATAACTAAATGTCATGACCGCCTAATGGACCAAATATCTGAAATTTGATCTGAGTCTGAAAACTGGGAGGCACCATTGACACCTCAAAAGTAAACTGGAGTAAAACTGATTAGTGACAATTTTCTGAAAGATTCTAAAGAGACCCTACGTTCTAACTGGTCTGAACTACTAGCAGTTAATAGAGAACTCAACTTATCCCAACAATATGGGAATTTCATAATATTGAGCAATTTCAAGGATTCTAGGAATTTCATTCAACTGAGCTAACGTCATTCGCATTAACGGAAAATCTACTCCACATATATAAATATATAAAATATTTCTAGAAATTCATCTCATAGAATTATTCATTCACTAGAGGAAATTTAATAAGAAAAACTCATAACTCAAAAGTTAGGGTTTAGATTTACTTATGTATAAACACTGACAATTTGATAGAAATTTATGGGGATCATATCAACTATATACATGTTCATCGTTCTAAGTGAAATCAACAAAAATAACCATGAAACCTTTTCATACTCGAAAAACTCAGGGCTTAAAACTGATAGATGAAATTGAGGAGGATCTTGGGGGCACAAGGGAAAAACAATCCCCTTGCTAAAACCCCACGTACCTGATGAAGAATCCACGAAAATCTTGAGAACTTGAGGAGAAGAAAGCTTCCCTAGTTCTTGCTCTGAGACTTCCTAAGAGAACTTACGGTTTATTTTCTAAGTGCTTGAGTGGGGAATGAGGAAAAAGGACCCATTACCCCCAGTAAAACGTCCAAAACCGAAGTCAAAACAACGTGGTTTAGTGCTTGCGTGAATAGGAAATTACTAAGTAGCTCTTACAAATTCGCTGAGAAAAACTGTCAAGTGTCTCTAACGGGTGATCTAACGACTCATTACCAAGTCCAACGAGTCGTTGGATACTCTCATCAAGTTCATTGGAAAATCTCTACTGACTCATGACGGGCATATGACAAGTCGTTAAGACTGGGAACGACTCGTCGTGTCATCCATCAGGTACACTGGTAAGAAGGCTAGAAAGGACTGGAAACGAAGGACCTAATGAGTCGTTACTACTGATGACGACTCTTGGTAACCTTCCATCAAGTACACTATCTACTTCTCAAATTCTAAAACTCCGTCTTGGCAATGGGCGACTTAACGAGTCGTGCAGCCTGATAACGACTCGTGGGGTTGTCCGTCGGGAAACACTAACACATCACCTTGGCATCCATTTCACGGTTGACCTGATGAGTTGTTGGGGCCCTTAACGACCCGTCAGGTTGGTCATTCTGTAAGTTTTCTGCAGTTTTCCAGATTTTCTAATTTAAGTCCCGCATATTGATTTTGAGCTTCCAGGGCATTACAATATCTCCCCCTTGGAAAACATTCATCATCAAATGTTAGAAAACTCATAGCAATAAGAAAAATAATAATCAAAGCATTCGAATACTGCTCATTTAACTTCAATACGACTGAAGTGACTATCTCCATTTTAGAGAATATAACTGAACTTAATTTCACTTTTCATAAACACAACCAAAGTCAGAAAGAAAATTTAGTTACATGAACTGAATTAAAGCAACTAGTTCAGGTCTTAAAACAAAATTCACATATAAAACTATAACAGAGTCGGTAGAGAACAAGTGTGGGTGTTTGGCCCTCATATCTACTTTGGCCTCCCACGTAGCTCCTTCAACTTGCTGATTCCTCCACAAAATCTTGACTGAAGCTATTTCCTTATTCCTCAATCTACGCACCCGTCGGTCTAGGATTTGGACTGGTACCTCCTCATAGGTGAGGCTATCCTTGACTGCCACATTATCCAATGGCACCACGGAGGTTGGATCTCCGGTACACTTTTTCAAAAGTCATACATGGAAAACTGGACGTACAACTGCTAGTTTTGAAGGTAACTCCGGCTCATAGGCTACATTGTCGATAAGCCTGATAATTCTATAATGTCCCACATACCTTGGATTGGGTTTCCCTTTCTTTCCAAACCTCATCACCCCTTTCATGGGTGAAATTTCAGATACACCCGATCATGAACTGCAAACTCCAACTCTCTTCTTCGTACATCGGCATAAGATTTCTGGCGGCTCTGAGCTGTTTTAAACCTTTCTTGGATAAGCTGAACTTTTTGCATCACCTCATGAACCGATTCTATCCATATCAAAGTAGCTTCACTGACCTCAAACCATCCTATAGGAGATCTACACCTCCTACCATACAATGCCTCAAACGGGGCCATTTGAATGTTGGAATGGTAGTTGTTGTTGTACGCAAATTTGATAAGAGGTAGATGGTTATCCCAATTACCCTTAAAATCGATTGCACACGCTCTTCATATATCCTCTAGAGTCTGAATAGTTGACTCAGCTTGCCCATCTGTCTGTGGGTGAAAAGATGTAATGAGCTTGACCTGAATACCAAGTCCCTTCTGAATAAGACTTTCAGATATGGGAGGTGAACTGAGCTCCCCTGTTTGAAATGATGGACAAGGGTACCCCATGAAGTTTGACTAACTCTCGGATATAAAGTTTACCATAATCCTCAACTGAATATGTGGTTTTGACTAGGAGGAAATATGCTGACTTAGTCATCCGGTCTATTACCACCCATATAGGGTCATGTTGTTCGATGAATCCAAGGTAAACCCGTAATGAAGTCCATGTTTATTTCTTCTCACTTCCATGTGGGTATACTGATATCCTGAGTCATACCTCACGGTCTTTAGTGTTCTACCTTGACTTGCTGGCAGTCCGAGCACTTAGCTACGAATTCGGCAATGTCTCTTTTCATGTCGTTCCACCAGTAAATGTCCTTCAAGTCGCGGTACATTTTAGTAGCACAAGGGTGAATGGAATACCTTGAGCTGTGTGCCTCAGCTAAAATCTATTGTCTCAACACACCGATATCTAGCACACACAACCTTCCCTGATAATGGAGCACTCCATATCCCCCTTGGGAGAAAGCCTCAATTTCTTATCTGCGAACTGCTTCCTTGAGTTTAAGGAACTGGATCTTCATCTTGTTTGGACTTAACTTCAACTACCAAAGATGAATCTGACCCGCTTTGTACTACGGCTCCACCTTTGGATGAGTCTACTAGCTGCACCCCTAACCGGGCTAATCTGTGAATATCCTTTGCTAACTCTCTTTTTCCTCCTTCAAAACGAGGTACACTTCCCATAGATCGCCTGTTTATGGTGTCAGCCACCACACTGGCCTTGCCCGGGTGATACAACACACTCATGTCATAATCTTTCAGCAGCTCTAACCACCTTCTCTATCGGAGGTTTAGGTCCTTCTAGCTGAATACATACTGAAGACTCTTGTGATCTATAAATACATCTAACTGAGCTCCATACACGTAGTGTCTCCATATTTTTAACGCGAATATCACTGCTGCCAACACCAAGTCATGAGTTGGATAATTATTCTCATAAACCTTGAGTTGTCTGGAAGCATAGGCTATCACCTTGCCCCACTACATCAGAAAACAACTAAGTCCAACTCTGGAGGCGTCACAATATACAAACCCATATGTTCCTTCTGGTAGGGTCAAAACTAGAGCGGTAGTGAGTCGAGTCTTCAACTCCTAAAAACTCTGCTCACACTCATCTCACCACTGAAATTTCACCTTCTTCTGGGTTAACTAGGTTAGAGGGGATGCTATGGAGGAGAAACCTTCCACAAACCATTGGTAGTAGCCTTCTAGACCCAAGAAACTCCTTATCTCGGTAGGGGAGGTAGGTTTGGGCCAATCCTTCACTATTGAAATCTTGTGAGGATCTACTTGTATCCCCTCACCTGACACCACATGAACCAAGAAAATTACAGCCTTCAACAAGAATTCACACTTGTTGAACTTGGTAAACAGCTGGCGGTCCCTGAGTGTTTGTAGAACTATCCTTAGGTGATATGCATGGTCTTCCTCATTTCTGTAGTATACCAAATGTCTTCGATAAAAAGATGACAAACATGTCTAGGTAAAGCTTGAAAACCCTATCCATTAGGTTCATAAAGGCTGCTGGGGCGTTTCTTAACCCAAAGGATATCACTACAAACTCATAGTGACCATACTGAGTTCTAAATGTTGTTTTCGGTATGTCACTTTCTCTAACCCTTAACTAATGGTACCCTGACCTTAGTTCGATTTTGGAGAAACAACTGCCTCCCTGAAGTTGGTCGAATAGGTCATCAATTCTAAGTAGGGGATATCTGTTCTTGACGGTGACTTTGTTTAGCTGACGGTAATGTATGCACATTCTAAGGGTACCGTCTTTCTTATGCACGAATAACATTGGAGCACCCCAAGGAGAGATGCCGTGTCTGATAAAACCCTTGTCAAGAAGATCTTTTAGCTGCTCTTCCAAATCATTAAGCTCGGTTGGAGCCATTATGTAAGGAGGGATGGAGATGGGCTGAGTATCTGGGAGGAGATCTATCCCGAAGTCTATTTCCCGTTCAGGGGGGGACTCCAGGAAGATATTCAGGAAATATATCTGGGAACTCGCTGACAACCAGAACTGATTGAATAGTTGGGGCCTCAGAGTTGAAATCTTTGACCCGAACCAGGTGATATAAACATCCCTTGGAAATGAGTTTCTGGGCCTTAAGGAAGGAAACAAACCTACCCTTAGGCGCTGAACTGCTGCCCAACCATTCTAACACGGGCTCATCTAGAAACTGAAACTTGACTACTCTAGTCCTACAGTCAACTGAGGCATAGCAGGAATATAACTAATCCATGCCTAGAATAAGGTCGAAGTCGACCATGTCTAGCTCTACAAGATCATATGGAATGATTTTATTCAAGATTGAGACTGGAAAGTTTCTATACAGCCAACTGGCTCTAACTGACTCGCCAACTGGGGTGGAGACTGAAAAGGGTTCTAATAGGACATCTGGTCTTATGTTGAACTAGACTGCTACATATGGAGTTACAAATGAAAGAGTAGCTCCTGGATCTAGGAGGGAATACACGTCTAGGTGAAATAGACGTAACATACTAGTAACTATGTCAAGTGAGCTTTCTTGATCCTAACGAGAAGAGAGAGCATAAAAATGATTCTGGCATTGATCGTCATCTATACCTAATTGGTTGGCCTGCTAAGCTAGTCGGCCTGCTGGGGATGATGAGGTAGTGGATTGTGATCTCCCTCGCCCTGTTGATGGGCACTCCCTAAGCCTGTGTCCAAGTTGTCCACACCCAAAGCATCCCTCTCGTCCCTGAAGGCATTCTCCCTGGTGATTCCTACCACACTTGGGACAAGCTGGATACTTGTTTCTTGTACTGTGGGCTTGAGACTGAGTGCCAGAAGACCCACCCCTCCAATCCTGGTGGGACCGAAAGGTTGGGGCGATGGATGATCTAGGTGTTGAGGCCCTCTGTTGTTGCTGCTGCTGTTGCTACTGTGGGCGGCTACCACCACCAGATCTCTGGTGGACAAAATCTGTATGACCAGTTCTTTTCCGCTTGTTCTTTCGCTCCATATCTTTCAGTTTCTCGGCCTCAATCTATTGAGCGTAAAAAATTAGGCTGGACAAATCCATGTCTTTGATTAGCATCGCGGTCCTGCACTCCTTGAGGACCATATTAGACACTCCATTAACGAACTTCAGCATGCGAGCCCTCGGCTCGGCCACCATCTCTGGAGCATACTTTGATAGTCTAGTAAACTCCAGAGCATACTCCTCCACTGTTCGGTTGCCTTGCCATAGGTTCATAAACTCTGCCATCTTAGCCTCCCTCAGCTCCTAGGAAATGAACCTATCTAGAAAAGCTGCATGAAACTCTTCCCACTCAACCGGTCCTGCTTCTGTTGACCGCCTCTCCTTCCACTGCTCGTACCAAACCAGGGCAACCCCTTTTAGCTGGTAGGCAGCCAGGTCAGCACTCTCTGAGAAGCTGACACCCATGATCTGGGTGATCTTTCTGATCTCATGTACAAAGCCTTGTGGGTCCTCTCCCACCTTTGTTCCGTGAAAGTCTGGAGGGTTCATTCGGGTGAAATCCCACACCCGGGCAGCAGCTGCAGACCCATTTGTGGCTACTGGACCCGCTTGCTGGTTCATTTGATGGGTGACGGTCTGAGCAAGCAACTGAATGGCCGCCCTGAATTCGGCGGTAGCAATAGAGTCGTCCTGAGGAACTGTCGGAGTTGGTGGAGTGGGTCTATTGGCATTTTCGGCTCTTCACCCATTTCCTCATCGAGGAGGCATTGTTCACTAAAAGGAAAAACGACACAATTTAGAAATACTTCTTTGGAATTGGACTTTAACACATGATAAAGAGCATGAACAAAAGGGGGATTTTCCTAATAACATCTCGTAGCCTCCTTGTCATAAGTGTTGCGTGTTCGCGGCTGCTTCGGTATGTGTTAAAAACCGACACGCAAGTGTACGTGGTCAAACAAGTAATAAAGTGGCTAAGTAGCCAAGTATCGATCCAAGGAGGCTGCTCTGGATATGCAAAATTTCCTAGTTCACTATATTTCTATTCTATTTCTAACTATGCTAACAACTATCCAATCAAGAATTTAGGGAGTTTTGTTTCTAAACTAATTATATACTAAACTTAACAACTATTATTTACGTTGAATTCAGACAATGGATATGCTCATGCCAAGGTTAAGAACGAGTAATGGAGTTGATAATTATGATAATTTGGTCATCCTCTTCTTCATATTGCTAGTCAAGAACGTTTGCCTAGAAATTAAAACTTCCGTATTTAATTTCACTTTAGAATCATAAACCATTCGTCTACATTTTGTGATCAAAAGAAATTCATGACCTAACACTACAATTCCGGTTCCTAAATTGACTAATACGGCTTTCAAGTATATTTCTATCAAGAAAGCACATCAAAACCCAATTTTCCCAAATCAAGTTAAGAACAATACCCTATTAATTCACAACTTTCCAATTTCTGCTCTCTCGAGTGAAATTGGACTTTTTAGATATACATTAATGGTGGCCAATCAAGAATGTACTAAGCACAAGAATTAATAGAACAATATGCAAGAAGAAGAAGAAACCATATCAATTATTACCAATAATCATTACACAAGTTCAAAACCTCAGCAAGAAAGGAATTAGCCACTCATTCTTGGATTAATTGTCCTAGAATGAGTGTAAATCATGCATACAATTGAAGGAAAAGAAGAAGGGAAGAGAAGAAAACTCTTATCTTTTCTATTCTTCAACTGCCACAAAACCACGTTCCTCTCCCCACTCCTGAACTCTGCTAAAAAACTAGAACTAAAAAAAAAGAGACTCCTTTAAAAATAACCTAAGTGTGCTATTTATACTAGTGGGAAATTTTTCCCGGAATAACAAGCAACGTGTCACGGAGGCCAACGCGGAGCACTGCCTCTGTGACACGGCGTGGACGCGGACCCTCTCTGGAAATTGCAGGGTCCGGATAATTAGTCTCAACGTGGCATGGAGGCCATCGCGGAGGCCTATCTCCGTGCCACGGAACGGACGCGCAGGCACACTGGAAATAGCCTAACTAATTTCTGCCCAGGCAATGTGCTACCGCGATGGTAGCGTGGCACGACTCCATCGCGGAGCCAGTGTAAAATGTGTCATCCAAGGTCTTTTCCACGCTCGCATCCAAGTCCAACTCCGACATAGTTCCAACACGCATTTTAGCTCCTAAAAATCACATTATCCTGCAAAACAAATGCTAATCATGTTGGTTAGTATAAATTCGCATTTTATTACCAAATACATGATATTATATACACATTGCACAACAAACAAGGTAAAAATGATACGTTTGAGTATCACTTAGGCATATAAATTTGCCCAAGATCACTTACCCCACACTTAAATCCTTGTTCGTCCTCGAACAACATATACACAACTCATGCAAATTACATCCCAACCTTCGTCACTATGGTGCAACATTTTACGCTACGGTCATACCGATTATTCAATTCTTGCAAATCATCAAGAAAACATGCTTGGTCGTACAAGACAATGACCTTAATACATCGAGGCTTCCTAAACTTTTAAGAATTGATTCTTGATATCGGCAAACTCATGCAAATCAACTAATCAAGAAATCCGACACGAAAATCAATCTTTCATCAAGCATGTACCCTCACAACTCGAGAGAAACTTCCCCTTTTATGTTCGTGCAGCACACAAACATGCAAGTAGGGGCATATAAAAATTAATTTCAGTCTCTCTCCCAAAAGAATTCGCATGCATCATGTCATGACCCATAGGCTTGCCCTTAGTGTATTACTCCACTAATATAAAGAAATGCAATGTAGGATCAAATAGGACTTTTAATGGGTTGTAACTGGGCCATGGATCTAGTATATATATATTGGATTAGCCAATAATAGTCGCTAGCATCCTTAAGCGCCTTTTCAACTCATTCCCATCGACTCATGGACATTGTTCCTCTCTTTTCTCTTTTTCTCCCATTCATGCTGGTTTACTTTCATACAGCCCATTTCATCAGGCACACTTGACACAAAACAGAGGGTTTTCATGTACCCTCACTATCATTTAATTACAACTAGTGCCTCTTCAACATCATCTTTTCTTTCCTCACTTTGCTTTTATTTTCTTTTCACTCTTTTCACTCTTTAACACTTTGGGAAACATTTTCTGTTCTTTGTAAGCGCTTAAGAGCTTCTTATAGACTTTAAGGCTAATGAAAAGAAGGAATAAAGCTTAGTTCATACAATTCTGGACAAAATAAAGAAATCGGCTAAAGGCTCAACGGGCTGACTAGGGTACACAACATATAAAAAGGTAGAATTTGACAAGAAAAAAATGGAAACTAACGGTTAAAACAAAGAAATGCCTACATCCTTTCCGACACTACACCTCCTTCATTTCGTTTTGTATACACACCAGGCAAGTTCTAGACAATTCACAATGACATGGAATAGCAAAACCTCACTCACACTTCATGCACATGCTCGAATCAAGATGCATTCACAGACTCTTTAATTAGTCAATTACATGAATTCAAGATTAAGCCTCAATCATAATGAACCAAATTCTATAGCCTAGGTAACTCAACATATTTACAAAATTGCATGCTTTCAAACGAATCATTTTCACGTTTTGAACATCAATTACAATGCGCAACGAAATTTTAGCAACCATAAGCAACTACAGTTTATTGATGCAATCCACCAAAGAAACTAAAAACAAAACATCTACTCCTATCGACTACATTTCCCTTAAGACGGTCATCATCCATCCATCATAGGGAATGGTCACTAACTATGACATCGGTTCAATGGGACTATTCTCGGTAAAAGAACCGAAAACAAACTCCGAGAAACCCAAAATTAAAACTTCAAAATTTTTGCAACACATCGATCATTTCGATAGAAAATATTTGCAAACTATGTTGATAAATGCAAAATCTTTTCGCAAAAATTTTGAAAAATATCGATCATATCGATAGAAAAAAAAATTTACAAAATTTACAAAATATTTACAAAGGCAACCATAACTTTTTAAAGACACACATCATTAGCCACAAACAAATATATACACATCATTCACAAATCAGTTCACAAGAACAGGGAAAGCACAGACATACATAAACGTCAAGGAAGAATTATACAGCAAGTTTAGAGCCTATGACCCAGCACCTGACTACTCCCCACCCCACATTTAAATCGAACACTGTCCCCAGTGTTCACAAAAATACAAAGCACAAAATTTTGGGTGGTGGAACTCCCTGCTTAGTCGAAATATTCGACTTCCTCATCCGGTGCTGCGGCCTCGTCGCCCATATCTGAATCAGCTCCATCGCCGTCATCGGACTCTACATCAGAGTCCTCACGACGTGTCTCCTCATCAGTAGGGACGTCGTCGTCAGTCGGCTCCACAAAGGCTGGCCCCACCTTGCATAAAGCTCTGGTGTTCTCGCCGAAGGGGTAGTCCAGCTCCAGCTGCCATAATTCATCCTCGGTGGCTGGTCTCCCACCTATCCGTAGCTGCAGCATCTGCATGCCGAACATACGGGCCATATACTGGTCGTCACGAGCATGTCGCTCGCCCAGAGTCAGCACAGGTCCGTGTGTAGTGTCGGGGGCCTTGGTTTTTGTCACATCAAGGGCCCTCCGCTCCAACTGCGGAATGTAATCCAAGGCTTCTTCCTCGATGTCAAGGCCTCGGAGGAAGGTGGTGATGAGTCCGCCAAACCCGTATATGTGGCCCTGGTGTAGTCTGGCTCTCTTCATGGCGGATATTATAACTGCCCCCACATTAATCTCAAGCCCTTTCATAAGGGCATACACCAGGCAGACACGGTCCCGGGTCACGTCTGTCATATGCACTCCCGGGATCAAACACGAACATACTATTTTTAGCCAGATTCTGGCCTCCCTGTTCATCTGCGAATAAGGCAGAGTCTGGTGGTAACCCCTCTCTTTGTGTCTCCTCCATCGGGCTGTGGATCGAGCCCTACACAACGTACGTCTGATGTCAGCGTACGGTGGGGTGATATTGAGCTGGCGAAGAATGTGGGCGTCTGTGTCCGGCGCTCCAACGATGGCATTCAGCTGCTGGGGTTCCAGAGTGATAATCTGCCCTCTGATTTTAATAGTATGGCTCCTGATGGCTGGGTTCCAGTTGGCGTAGAATTCTCGGACCAAGTGAAGGTTGCACTCCTTGGGCTCCTGAAAAATAAAACTGAGCCCAGCTGCCTCAATCCTCTGCACCATGCGAGGGAACTCCTGTGCAAGTGGTTCCCTTGCAATATATTCCTCCGGGAAGTATTTGCTTTCCTTGTGCTTATTATACCATTTCTTCCCTTCGTCGGTGACCCATCGTGTTCCGTATCGGCGGTGTTGACCGCGAGGAACAGCAGGTGCAGCTGGGACAGCAGTGCCCAGTCTCATTCTCTTTCTGCCGGTGCCTGAGGTTGAGGCACCCTTGCCTTTATCTTGTCGGCTAGCCATTGTACCTGTCAATTTACACAGACAAGCACAATATTAAGCTAAAAACTTGTTAGCTTCGGCTAAGGTCGGGTTAAACAAAATTTTACCCCACACTTAGTCTTTAACAATATTTACAACATTTTAGCAAGGATAACTCTATTTACACCCCCAAACACAATCAACTATAAACATGTTGCTTAGTGCGTTCACAAAATTTCGACAGCATAACGGCTAGCGAACTACTCAGACTTCATACAGCTAAACCAATCCTCCTATCGACAGCTATTCACCCACAGCACTTAGCAACAATAACCACAACAGAGATAAGAACAACAATACAAACCTATTATATACAACTAATCTAAGCAATTCAACCAATTCACATATTATGCACTTCCCCACAGAAATTTGAGAATTAGTCGTCTTTCCACAATTAAACAATAGTTACCACGACTTATCTCAACTACTAAACACACCCAGGCACCAATTTCATCAAACTATCAAGTTACCCACGTTAAAATCCAACAACCCAAGCCCTAGAACTCAATTCGACAATCAATATTGAATTATTCAATCAATCGATAAGTTCAAACGTCAACTACAATAATCCGAACATAATCAATCACAAAATAATTCACATAATGTTTAATTTTTTTACCTAGGGTGATATATCTCACCTTACATGCTCAAAAGTGCCAAAACTCGCCAGAAATATGAGATAGAAGATGAAAACATACCTTGGATTTGAAGAACCGAAAAAAACTTGACGTTTTCCTTGCCTATCAACGTGGCACGTAGCTTGGGGGTAGGGGAATGGGTGTTTGGTCGCGGAGGGTAGAAGGAATGGGGAAATTTGGGCGAAAATCGGGGGTTTATTTAAAAGAAACACGCGGGTCACCCGGAAACCCGATGTGACCCGGCACTGGAATAAGGGCAACGTGTCACGGAGGGTAACGCGGATCCCCTCCTCCGTGACACGGAGCCAACGCGTTGGCTTACTGGAATTTTAAAAATTCCAGATTCGCCTTCAACGTGTCACGGAGGTCAACGCGGAGTATTGCCTCCGTGACACGGCGCCAACGCGCCAGTGCTCTGTTTCCCCATCAAATTTTATTTTTCATACCTCGCCTTGTTTCCTCGATTCCAAGTGTTTTTCCTCCGGTATACCTGAAAATCACCTCACTAAACAAAAATTGGTTAAATTCATAGATTCCCTACTAAAAAAAATTAAATAAAATACAAATTACTAATTAAAATGCAAATCTAAGCCTAGTCAAGAAAAAGGAAAGAAAATAGAATAAATGAAAAACTTTACACTAAGGAAAGAAAAAAAAAAGAAAAAAAGAAAAAAAATATTTTTCACGGGTTGCCTCCCGTGCAGCGCCTGGTTTAACGTCGCGGCTCGACAGCCTTTATGCTCACGTGTCTACTAGGGAGATGGACGATTTGTCCCGATCATGGTCATCTCCCCAGTAGTTCTCACCCTCGTCTGGTGGCCTACCTCGTAACTCTCGGGAATCACGCACTCCATTTGCATTCCCATGATCAATCACATTGATCACCGAGAGTTCCTTATAGACAGTCGGGAGCTTAGGTGCCTTGTACACGTTGAACACCTCAACCTTGTCGTGTGCTCGCATTGTGATTTGACCCGCAGCTACATCGATCAATGCCTTTCCGGTTGCCAAAAATGGTCGTCCCAAAATAAATGGGACTTTTGCATCTGGTTCAAAATCCAGAACAATGAAATCTACCAGAAAAATGAGGGAGCCTACCTGCACTAGCACATCCTCAACAATGCCATCCGGCTTAGCTAAGGACCTGTCTGCTAGCTGCAAGATCACTGTTGTGGGTCTAGGACTCCCTGGCCCTAACTTTCTGAATACCGAAGATGGCATCAGATTTATGCTTGCCCCCAAGTCGCATAACCCACGAGCTCGGATACTTTGCCCAATCGTCAGCTGGATAGTAAAACTTCCAGGATCCTTTAGTTTAGTGGGCAACCTGTTCTGAATACGGGATGTGCATTCCTCTGTTAAAGCCACCGTGGCATACTCAGTCAAGCGATCTTTGTTGGCCACGATGTCTTTGATATACTTTGCATATTTCGGCACACCCTGCAAGACATCAACAAGAGGTAAGTTAACATGTACCTGTTTGAGTACCTCCATGAATTTCTGGAAACACGCCTCCTCCTTGTGTTTCTTAAGTCGTTGAGGGAACGGGGGTGGAGGCCTTGCTGGTTCAGCTTCTTTGGTCTTCCCCGTATCTGAGGTTTGTTCTCCCTCAACATCTACTGCTCCTGACTTCTGAGGCGTTCTTTCAGGTTCCACCTCCTTTAATTGTAAACCACTCCTCGTGGTCACTGCATTTACCTGCTTAGGATTTGGATCCGTGTCGCTAGGTAGCCCTCCCCTGGGTCTAGTATTTTGGGCACTAGCAAATTGCCCAAACTGATATTCAAGAGCCTTGGTTGCCAATTGATTGTTCTTTACTTCGGCTGCCAGTTTGACGTAGTCAGCCTGCAATTGTGCCTGGTTGGCAATCATGGTCTTGAACATTTCCTCAATAGTCGGTGATGGTGGTGGAGGAGGGGCATTGTGATTTCTGAACTGATTCTGATAGCCTTGTTGCCCTCCTTGGTTTCTGTGCATACCCTGCCCTGAACCTTGGCCTTGTTGATTGTTGCTACCCCACGAAAAATTCGGATGATTCCTCCAATTCGAGTTGTAGCTACAACCAAACTGCTGTTGATTCCTCTGTGCATTGCCCACAAAGTTGACAGAATCAGGATTTGCACCACAGCACTCAGCTGAATGCTCACTACTACCACACACTTCACACCACATCTGTTGGACTGCATTAACTGAGGCTGAAGACTGGTTCAAATTCATAGTGCTGAAGTGAGTGTTTAACTGATTTTGCAAAGCAGCTATCTGTGCAGCGATAGCTGTGAATCCATCCACTTCAAACACTCCCGCTGCTTTCCTTGCTCCACCCCTTGAAGAATCTGCATTCCATTCCGGATTGCCTTGTGAGATTCGGTTGAGCAAAGTGTACAACTCTTCATAAGTCTTCTCCAGCGCTTGCCCTCCAGCTGCTGAGTCTAACAAAATTTTAGTGTGCGGTTCCAAACCCTCAATAAAAGTGTGTACCAACACCTCATTTGACTGATGATGATGAGGACAGTCCCGCAACATGGACTTGAATCTTTCCCAGGCTTGATAAAGATTTTCTCCTTCCCTCTGTTTAAAACTTAGAATCTGACTTCTAAGTTTAGCTGTTTTACCTGAAGGGAAAAATCTGATCAAGAACTTCTTTGCAAGATCATCCCACGTTGATATAAAGTTGGGTGGTTCAGCTTTTAACCACCTCTTGGCTTCACCCAATAAGGAAAATGGAAATAAGGTGAGCCGAACATAATCAGGTGACACTCCAGCGGGTATGTACGTGTCACTTATCTCCAAAAAGTTCTGGAGATGTTGTTGCGGATCTTCGTGAGGGAGACCGGTGAACTGCCCGCTCGTGTGCAAAAATTGCACCATATTTTGCTTTAACTCAAATCTCCCCCCAGGCTCTGGTTTGCGGATGCTGGAATGTACATTATTAGCTTGTGGGATTGCCACCTCACGAACCGGCCTGGCTGCTACTTCCTCGGGCACTAACACTGCCCGTACAACTGGTGGATTGGGCTGCTCCATCGTAGACTGTGTGAGCAACTGCAGCTTCTTCCGAAGAGCTTCTCTACGTTGACTATGCAATTCACGTTCTGGCTCTAAGTAAGATTCCACCAACTCCTTGTCCCTTGCCAGTGTTCACAGAAATAAAAATCTGCAAAATACAGGCTAAGATCAAGTTGTTAACACTTAAGAAAATAAAATACAAATACAGTAAATTTATACTAAACAAAATTTTACAAATCGCCTAGCCTCCCCGGCAACGGCGCCAAAAACTTGTTCGCGGCTGCTTCGGTATGTGTTAAAAACCGACACGCAAGTGTACGTGGTCAAACAAGTAATAAAGTGGCTAAGTAGCCAAGTATCGATCCAAGGAGGCTGCTCTGGATATGCAAAATTTCCTAGTTCACTATATTTCTATTCTATTTCTAACTATGCTAACAACTATCCAATCAAGAATTTAGGGAGTTTTGTTTCTAAACTAATTATATACTAAACTTAACAACTATTATTTACGTTGTATTCAGACAATGGATATGCTCATGCCAAGGTTAAGAACGAGTAATGGAGTTGATAATTATGATAATTTGGTCATCCTCTTCTTCATATTGCTAGTCAAGAACGTTTGCCTAGAAATTAAAACTTCCGTATTTAATTTCACTTTAGAATCATAAACCATTCGTCTACATTTCTGTGATCAAATGAAATTCATGACCTAACACTACAATTCCGATTCCTAAATTGACTAATACGGCTTTCAAGTATATTTCTATCAAGAAAGCACATCAAAACCCAATTTTCCCAAATCAAGTTAAGAACAATACCCTATTAATTCACAACTTTCCAATTTCATGCTCTCTCGAGTGAAATTGGACTTTTTAGATATACATTAATGGTGGCCAATCAAGAATGTACTAAGCACAAGAATTAATAGAACAATATGCAAGAATAAGAAGAAACCATATTAATTATTACCAATAATCATTACACAAGTTCAAAACCTCAGCAAGAAAGGAATTAGCCACTCATTCTTGGATTAATTGTCCTAGAATGAGTGTAAATCATGCATACAATTGAAGGAAAAGAAGAAGGGAAGAGAAGAAAACTCTTATCTTTTCTATTCTTCAACTGCCACAAAACCACGTTCCTCTCTCCACTCCTAAACTCTGCTAAAAAACTAGAACTAAAAAAAAAAAGAGACTCCTTTAAAAATAACCTAAGTGTGCTATTTATACTAGTGGGAAATTTTTCCCGGAATAACAAGCAACATGTCACGGAGGCCAACGCAGAGCACTGCCTCTGTGACACGGCGTGGACGCGGACCCTCTCTGGAAATTGCAGGGTCCGGATAATTAGTCTCAACGTGGCACGGAGGCCATCGCGGAGGCCTATCTCCGTGCCACGGAACGGACGCGCAGGCACACTGGAAATAGCCTAATTAATTTCTGCCCAGGCAGTGTGCTACCGCGATGGCAGCGTGGCACGGCTCCATCGCGGAGCCAGTGTAAAATGTGCCATCCAAGGTCTTTTCCACGCTCGCATCCAAGTCCAACTCCGACATAGTTCCAACACGCATTTTAGCTCCTAAAAATCACATTATCCTGCAAAACAAATGCTAATCATGTTGGTTAGTATAAATTCGCATTTTATTACCAAATACATGATATTATATACACATTGCACAACAAACAAGGTAAAAATGATACGTTTGAGTATCACTTGGGCATATAAATTTGCCCAAGATCATTGCGCTCTTCACACCCATGAAAAGGAGTCTACTCGATGCTACTTTCAGACTTTCTGAGGATACTCTAAAGCTAGCACTGTAATACCAAGTTTGTCACGCCCCAAGCCTACACCCTGGACGTAACATGGTACTTGAAGCCACAAGTGACCCCAAGTCAAACCCTGGTCTATCATACACTAACATTCTGAGTAAACATGCCCAACGGATGTTTTAAATAACTGATTTATCAGTTTAAGAAAATGTGAAGACTGAAAGTAATATATCTGAAATTCAATTTTGAAAGACATGTCTGGTCTGAAAGCCAACTACTGAGGAGTTACTGGTACAGGCCCCCAGCTAACTCTAAGTCTATACAAAACCGTAACCAACTGAAGTAAATAAACAAGGCCCTCAAATGATGAGGACTCACACTCTAATCAGCTAAAATAGAATGGTCTGAAACTAACGTACTATCTTTGCTGAATTTGAGAACCTGCAGCTGTATCATGAAACGATACAGCATGAAAGCATGCGTCAGTACTTTGAATGTACTGAGTAAATGGGAGAAACATACTAAATATAAAGTCTGAACTAAAAATGATACGCCATGACCAACAGGTAAACTAAACTATACTACTGATATAATCTGAAATGGTCAAGAAGACCCTGTCTAATGGTCAAGGACATGCCCTAAGTCTGTAACACTAAATCTGAGATACTATCCTGAACTAAGCTGCTTTTTCTGATATTAGACTAGACTGACTATTCGGAGATTCTATAACTGACATATAACCACGTAAGCTAAACATGGAGTCCTATGTATACACCCCATCGGTAGGACCCAATATACCTTGCCAGGGTATAAAGGCATGAACTGAGTGATCACAAAAATATATCTTGGGCCAGTCAGGCCAAGTAATACTAAAACCTACGCTAGCAACGTAGTTCTAGGAATATGGGTGCGCTGGAACCTCGGCCCGCTCGGTGCTAAGTTCTACTCCCACTAGAACACCTAAACTAAACTACTAAGCTGATAACTCGAAACTAGGGTCCAAGACTAATCAGGGAGGAATAACTGCATGTACCCTAAAAATCCTATCAAACTAGATCTGAAACTGGGTTCTAAGATAGGTCAGAGCTGCTTATTTATAAGCGTTATAACACTCTTCAGAACAACTAATAACTGAACTGGGGTCCTGGAGCTGGTCAGAGCTATAACTAAATGTCATGACCGCCTAATGGGCCAAATATCTGAAATCTGAATCTGAGTCTGAAAACTGGGAGGCACCACTGATACCTCGAAAGTAAACTAGAGTCAAACTGATCAGTGACATTTTTCTAAAAGATTCTGAAGAGACTCTACGTTCTAGCTGGTCTGAACTACTAGCGCTAATAGAGAACTCAACTTATCCCAACAATATGGGATTTTATAATGTAGAGCAATTTCAAGGATTCTAGGAATTTCATTCAACCGAGCTAACGCCATTCTCTTTAACAAAACATCTACTCCACATATAAGTATATAAAATAAATTAGAAAGTTCAGCCCATAGCATTTTCATTCACTAGAGGAAATTTAATAAGAAAAATTCATAACTCAAAAGTTAGGATTTAGTTTCACTTATATATAAACACTGACAATTTGATAGAAATTTATGGGGATCATATCAATAGTATACATGTTCATCATTCTAAGTAAAATCAACGAAAATAATCATGAAACCTTTTCATACTCGAAAAACTCAGGGCTTCAAACTGATAGAATAAATTGAGGAGGATCTTGAGGGCACAAGGGAAGAACAATCCCCTTGCTAAAACCCCACATGCCTGATGAAGAACCAACAAAAATCTTGAGAACTTGAGGAGAAGAAAGCTTCCCTAGTTCTTGCTCTGAGACTTCCTGAGAGAACTTACGATCTATTTTCTGAGTGCTTGAGTGGGGAATGAGGAAAAAGGACCCATTACCCCCACTAAAACATCCAAAATCGAAGTCAAAATGACGTGATTTACTGCTTGGGAGAATAGGAAATCACTAAGTAGCCCTTATAAATTCCCTGAGAAAAACTGTCAGGTGTCCCTAATGACTCGTTACTCGGTCCAACAAGTCGTTGGATCCTCTCATCAAGTTCACTATAAAATCTCTACTAACTCCTGATGGGCATATGACGAGTCGTCAAGACTTGAAACGACTCGTCGTCAGTCAGGTACACTGTTAAGAAGGCTAGAAAGGAATTGAAATTAAGGACCTAACGAGTAGTTACTGGTTATGATGACTCGTGGTGACCTTCCATCAAGTACACTTTCTACTTCTAAAATTTTGAAACTCCGACTTGGCAACGGGCGACTTAACGAGTCGTGCATCCTGATAACGACTCCTAAGGTTGTCCGTTGGGAAACACTAACTCATCACCTTGGCATCCTTTTCACGGTTGACCTGATGAGTCGTTGGGTCCCTTAACAACCCGTCAGGTTGAACGTTCTGCAACTTTTCTGCAGTTTTTCAGATTTTTTGATTTAAGTTCCGAATATTGATTTTGAGCTTCTGGGGCATTACAGTTGGGTTCTTTATTGACAACATCCATGTCATACTTTTTTAGGTGTTTGATTTGAGTGTTATCAGTTTTTACGAAGGAATCAAGTACATCGCATATATGGACGAGTATGTGAATTATAAAATGTACTAACGAACTATCATGGAGCCTTTCTCTAGTTGCTAGAATTTTGTGTCTAGAGAAAATCACTCCTCCTCGAGTAAGAACCTCTACACGAACGCTTCTTTGAATTAAGCCAAAGTAGGAGCAGGAGCAGTAATAGCATGCTCACTCTCCCACATTTCAAATTAGGAATGAGCTGCATCCTTCAACTAGTACACAACAAACTCAATCGCTTCTAAGTTGTGAGTACCCATAGATCTGAAAGCCTTGAAGATCTCATCCATGAAATACAACGGATCATTTTTGGCTCACAAACTATAGAACTTTGGCGGATTCAGGCTTAGGAAATGTATAAGACTTCCTCCATATATTGCAAACGCAGTTTCAAAACATGAATGCCGATGTTGGGAAGCTACTAGAGTATTAAGCATCTAAATGATACTTTGCATAGACCTAATCATTGGCTGAAACTCCAACAGGAATAGGCAGGACTTGTGGAGCCGCCTGTTTTCCACTACTAACCTCCCCCTTAATATTCACAGCTATAGTAGTAGGGTCAACAGTTGGATGACCTTCCTATGTTGCATCAGAAATGCTAGGTTAGACCTATTAGCAGCTCCGTCATATGTCAATGTCATTTCTGCAAGTAACGAATGTACTAGAATGATCCTAAAAAAGATTTAAAGCTTTAAAACATAATATAGAATCAAAAGAATGGAAATATCAATAAATATCCTGGGAGTCCTTCAGTCAAGTAGGTTATCAAGCTACAGGAGAAAGGCTCTACTAGACACAGCTCCATAAATGAATCCTAGAACACTTTTGAATCTAGAGGTCTGATACCAAGTTTGTACTCGATCCTGTCGCAACAAGAATCTAATGCTACAGAATGGCATTAGAATCACCTTATAAAAAGTATTCACATAGCTGGCCCATTATAATTACTTAAGTTTATTAACCAAATTATGTATAATTAAACAATAATTTTTAAATAAAATAAGAATGATATAAATATCAACTAGCAAAGTAGTGTTTCCCATATGTCAAGCAATGACTTTAAGTATTTTTCACGACACAATCTCTTTCTAAGGAGTCTCTAAGAAAGAATAACTTACTCAAGACGCAGCTCAAAAGTGTAATAATGAAATTAAAATAACCAATAACACCTACAAGAAAGAATGTGGGCTCACTAAAAGTCTTATGAATAGCAAATCCCTCCTAGGCGTCTCGTAAAGCTAGAACCTACTCCTCCTCGTTACTACCACACCACCAAAAATAATGATGATATGTCTGAGTAATAGATACTTAGTGAATGTTTTTAGAGTAAGAAATAAATAAAAATAAATTTATCATAGTAATAATAATAATAATAATAATAATAATAACAACAACAACAACAACAATAATTAGAAATAACATGAATTATGAAACAGTTCAAATCCAGTAATAGAGTAAAGTCATGCAAACTCAAAGAAATCATAAATGAAGAATAATCAATTTATGGTCATTATGCTCAATAATAGTACATGATAATTAGTAAACGATGGTAGACTAGGGCCATGCTCTCGATTAGGAACAGGGGTGCAGGGTAGAGGTGATACATGGGTTAAGAGAGATTCCAAGATGAGATTTGAATCTTGGAATATAAGGATGTTAACAGGGAAGTCTGTAGAGTTAGTGAAGACTCTCAAGAAGAGGAGGATTAATATAGCTTGTGAACCAAATGGGTAGGAACTAAAGTAAGGGATGTGGACGGGTATAAGTTATGGTACTTAGGAGGTACGAGGGATTGAAATGGAGTAGGAATCCTAGTATATAGGGAGCTAAGGGAACAAGTCATTGTAATACCCCAAAAGTTCTTAAAACTGAGTTCGAGATTTTAAAAGCATTCAACAGGAAAAAACCTGCATTTTTGTCTTAGTACGATCGATGGTACAAGTCGTATGAGGACTATAAGACTCGTAGGATGACCCATAGCAAGGTTTAGCAATTAGCCTTTGAAACCACAAGTCCCCACTATGAGTCTTGGTGTGTGGGTATGACTCGTGATACAGATCATAATAAGAATTGGGGACTTTTTAGGTGTTGATTGTATGAGTGGGGGTATGACTTTTAGGTAGAAGTTATGGATCATATTAGGATTTCATGGATTTTTTCAGAGGAGTGATGTTTTGGGACTTGGTCAGTACAGAAGGATTCCATGAGTTGTAGGTCGATTGTAAGACTCATGGTACGGGTCATAGCAGCTGGCAATTCAGTTTTTCCTGTGATTTCATTAAGGGTGTTTTCAAAAATCCTTAGCTCCTAGGCCCTAAACTACGTCATTTTAAGATTAGTTAGGAGGGTTTTAAGAGGTTTTAAGCTATTCTAACCTATTCCCTACCCATGCATGAATGATTAGAGAATTCCTAAGAGGATGAAGCCTAGAATTCTTCAAGTTCTTCTCCAATTCTCTTGGGCTTTCAAGGAAGTGTGTAGAATTAGATTACCCAGGTATCTGGGGTTATGAATGGGAGTTCCTCTTCACTCGAATACCCAAATCCCTTCTTCAATTTCATAATTTAAGTGTATGATTCTATTGAGTTTTAACCCAAAGCATGAATTCTCTATGTTTTAATCATGGGTCAATTTTCTTCAGGTTTCTAATGTTGTTTTAAGATTCATGGGCAGATTTTATACTTATTTTGAATTAAAAGTTATGATTTCAATGTTTTAAAAATCTTATGTCCAATTATGTAAATGTCATGAAAAGTTAAGATTATGATCTATATTTTCAAGCGTGATGAGATGTCTAGCATGAAAGAATGTTTATGAATTACCCATGAATGAATCAATGATTTTGACTATCAAGTCTATTGCAATCATGTTAAAGTTTGGGCTAGCCCACATGATCTAAGTATGTTTTCATGATTTAGTTCAATTTTATGATGTTAGCTTACCACATAATTTTAGGGTCTAGACTCCTACTTTCAGCTTGTGGTATGTTTTGATCCAGGGCTCCTCATATTCAGATGTCAGACTATGTATGTAATTTCATGATCAGCTTCATTGAAAAACGATGGTTCAGATTCATTAAAAACTGATGGAGAGCATATGCATGTTTTTGGGAATAATGTGTTTCTAGCACCGAGTAGGCTAGGTGTTCAGGTAAACCCGGGCCTCAGAACTATGTGCCAATGTAGGTTTATTCAGATTCACTGGGACATCCTTTGTGAGCTTCAGCTTGATATCGATATCATGGTAGCGCCCATAGCATTGTCAAGGCTTTGGATAGCTCCGCCCACTTAAATATAATAGTTGGGATCACGTAAGCTCTATAGTGATTATGTCGTTTATATGACGAGTCTCCCATTATTCCTCATGATTTCAGTTATGCATGTTTATCAGTTATGATACTATGTTTTCAGCAAGTTTGGCCTAATGTTTAGTTTATTAGTTTTACTTATGAATATCAATTTCAGCTTTGGGTCGTTCGATTCAGTTATGATTAATCATGTTTTTAGATATCAGCATGCAAGTCCTTACTCTCAAAATCTTATGATGAATGATTTATGATATACATGATTTCAGTTTTACTTACTTAGCTATTTTACTTATCTTGCATACTCAGTACATTCAAACTACTGACTGCATACTCTATGTTGTATCGTCTCATGATACAGGCTCTGACATTCATACTCATTCCTGTTGCTAGCCAATTATCAGAGTTTAGCCCAAACTATGTTTTTGGTGAATCCTCATCCTTCGAGGACCTTCAGTTAGTTGTGTTGATGTCATTTTCAGTTACAGACTTCTACTGAGCTAGTTGGGGTCTTGTCCCATCAACTCATCAGTATGTAGAGGCATTTCAGATATAGTTTTATTTTCATCTTCTGATTTAGTGTTTGTTACTTCTGTTGTTCAAATGTTTTAATGTCCAAAACTTTCACTAATTCAGAATTCAATTTTCCTCTTTAATTATGTCGAGATTAGTTATTGTGCTCATGCCATGAGTCGACTTGGAGACATTTATTATTCTAGATTCTGGTCTCAATCCGGGCCTATGCTCGGGCTGTAAAAAACTTTGTAACAGAGCCAAGGTTTAGTGTGTCCTAGGGAGTCTAAAAGTCGCATTAAGTAGAGTCTTTTTAATGGGTGTGAAGCTCGCCACACTTATGACGAACAGGCTACTAAATAGTTTAGAAAATTTCCCCTCTTTCATGATCTATCTCGTGCAATAAAGTATCTCTCAATCCTTCTATCTTATGCTATACGCATTAGCAGAATCATACCTCTACGTCGAGCTAATGGAAGAAGGAATGGGAATGGAAACGGCTACGAGAATGGAAATGGAGATGGGCATCACCAAGCCCCACTAGCCCTAGAGGATCATGTGCTTGACCAGGTTGCCCATGTTGAGTTTAGGGTATTTATCCAGATGTTGGCACAGGCATTGACCGCTCAAGTCAATCAGCAGGCGGTGGCTCATGTTTCCTAGAATGGGAATGCCGCAGCAGCCAAAGTCAGGGACTTTATCATGATGAATCCCCCTGAGTTTCTTGGGTCAAGAGTGGATGAGGACCCACATGAGTTCATCTAGGAGATTCAAAAAATCACCCATATTATGGGGGTGACAGGGGAGGAGTGTCAGACCTAGCCTCTTACTAGTTGAAGGGGGTTGCCCATATTTGGTATAAACAATAGAAGGATGGTCGGGGAGTCAGAGTGGGTCCCATTAGTTGGGATGAGTTTCTCACTACATTCCTAAACCGATTCTTTCACGGGGAGATAAGGGAGATCAAGACAGCAGAGTTCATGAGTCTGAGATAGAACAACATGACAGTTTAAGAATATTCTTTAAAGTTCACCTATTTGTCCAAGTATGCATTTGTGGCCGATTAGAGGGCTCGGGAGAGCAGGTTTGTGAACGGGGTGGTGGATTACTTGGTCAATGATTGCAGGACCATTATGCTACATCAGGACATTGACTTCTCCTAATTTGTCTTGTATGTGCAGCAGATGGAGGTGATGCAGATGATGGAGAGGGAGAGAGAGGCAAAGAGGGCTAGGATAGAAAATTTTGGATTCTCCCGCCACAGGTCTGGTGGGGGTCATCACCAGCAGTCCCACCAAAGGTCATCAGTCCCAGTGCCATTGTCATCCCGCGTGCCATCCAGGTCTAGGCACGATCAAATAGGATGGGATTTAGGCTTTTTAAGTCAAGGGAGCCAGTAGGTGGAGCCTAATATTCATGTTTGCGATAGGTTTGGTAGGAGGCACACCGATTAGTGCTTAGTGGGAACAGGTGAGTGTTTCAGATGTGGGTCAGGGTAGAGGTTGAGACCCAGCCACCAGTTTAGCAGCTCCACCAGTTTGCTCAGTCAGCAGGATGCATCCACTAATGCAGGTGGTCGTCAATGTTAGAATAGGTTTTATGCCCTCTCTTCTGACCAGGAGCAAGAGGTTTCTTTAGATGTGGTCACTGGTATGTTACGAGTATTCCATCTTGATGTTTATGCAATGTTAGATCTAGAGGCCACCTTATCTCTTGTGACGCCCTATGTTGCTAGTAGTTTCGGAGTCAGTCCTAAAATCCTATCAGAACCCTTTCAGTTTCTACTCCAATTGGTGACTCAGTTATAGCTCGACGGGTATATAGAAAATGTCCTATCATAGTCCTTTAGAAAGTCACCTCAGCAGATTTAGTAAAGTTATACATGACAGATTTTATGTTATCTTTGGCATGGATTGGTTACATGCATGTTATGCCTCCGTGAATTGTAGAACCCGTGCGGTAGAGTTTTGATTTCCGAGTAAGCCGGTCCTACAGAAGAATGGTAGTTCAACCATGCCTATAGGTCGCTTTATTTCCTACCTTAAGGTCAAAAAGATGATTTATAAGGGTTTTGTTTACCATTTAGTTTGGGTTAAGGATGCTACGTCTGAGACCCCAACTCTCTAGTCAGTTCCTGTAGTGTATGAGTATCCGAAGGTCTTCCCAGATGATCTACCCGGAGTCCCTCCCGAGCAAGAGATTGACTTTGGTATTGACCTTCTTCCTGATATGCAGACTATATCTATTCCTCCTTACAGAATTTCTCCAGCTAAGCTAAAAAAGTTGAAGGAATAGTTGAAGGATCTCTTAGACAAGGGTTTAATCAGACCTAGAAAATCCCCATGGGGTGCACCAGTTCTCTTTGTTATGAAGAAGGATGGTTCTCTTCGTATGTGCATTGACTATCAACAATTGAACAAGGTCATAATCAAGAACAAGTATCCTCTCCCCTGGATTGATGATTTGTTTGACCAACTTCAGGATGCTAAGTGTTTCTCAAAGATAGATCTTAGGTCCGGTTATCACTAGCCCAGAGTTGGAGAGAGTGACATCCCGAAGATAGCCTTCAGGACTCAGTATGGTCAATATGAGTTTGTAGTTATGTCTTTTGGACTAATGAATACTCCTTTAGCTTTTATGGATTTGATGAACAGGGTGTTCAATCCATATTTGGACATGTTCTTTCTTGTGTTCATAGATGGAATTCTCATATACTTTCGGAGCGCGGAGGAGCACGTTGCTCATTTGAGGATTGTGCTATAGACCCTTAAGGATCGCCATTTGTTTGCTAAATAAAGCAAGTGTGAATTATGGCTGAACTAAGTAGCATTTTTGGGCCATGTGATGTCAAGTGAGGGTGTGCACGTGGACTCGCAAAAGATAGAAGCTGTAAAGAATTGGCCTAGACCAGTTAATCCTTCAGATATCAGGAGTTTCTTGGATTTAGCTGGTTACTATAGAAGGTTTTTGAGGGATTTTCATCCATTGCAGCACCATTGACTAAGTTGACCTAGAAGAAAGTCAAATTTCAGTGGTCGGATACATATGAGAAGAGTTTTCAAAAGTTAAAGACTTGATTCACTTCAGCCCTAATATGGAGTCTACCCGAGGGTACAGATGGATTTTTTGTGATGCCTCTAGGGTTGATCCTTGTTGTGTATTGATGCAGCACGAAAAGGTCATTGCGTATGTCTCTAGACAGCTCAAGACTCACGAGAAGAATTATCTGATGCCTGACCTAGAATTCGTAGCAGTGGTGTTCGCATTGAAGATTTGGAGACATTACTTGTATGGGGTGCATGTACATGTGTTCACAACCCATAAGAGCATACAATATATGTTTATCCAGAAGGACCTAAATTTGCAACAAAGGAGGTGGTTATAACTTCTCAAGAATTATGACATGAGTGTCTTTTATCATCTGGGCAAGGCAAATGTAGTGGCAGATTCTCTTAGAAGGCTATCCATGGGGAGTGTTTCTCATGTGTAAGATGGAAGGAAAGAGTTGGTGAAGGATGTGCACCGCCTTACACGATTAGAAATTCATCTTGTTGACTTGACGGATGGTGGTGTAATTGTTTAGAATGGTTCAGAATCCTCTTTGGTGACTAAAGTCAAGGCTAGGCAAGATGAGGATCCCATCTTGGTAATGAAGGAAGTAGTTTAGAGTCAGAAGGTAGAGGTCTTCTCGCAAAGGGGAAATGGTGTACTTGATATCAGGGCCGTTTATGTGTTCCAGGTGTTGATGACTTAAGAGAAAGGATGTTGCATGAGGCTCATATTTCTTGATTTTCTAATACATCCAAGTTCCACCAAGATGTACCATGACCTACGGGAAGTCTATTGGTGGAATGGTATAAAGAAGGACATAGCAGAGTTTGTGGCTATGTTTCCAAATTGCCAACAGGTGAAAGTAGAACATCAAAGACTAGGAGGTGTGTTATAAGAAATCAGTATCCCCACTTGGAAGTAGGAAGAGATTAATATGGACTTCATCACAGGGTTTCCTCGTACGCGGCGATAGTATGACTCTATTTGGATGGTTGTAGATAGGTTGACTAAGGCAGCTCATTTTCTACTGGACAAAACTACCGATTCAGCTGAGGACTATGAGAAATTGTATATTTGGTAGTTATTTATGTTGCATGGTGTTACCTTTTCTATCATATCAGACAGAGGTACTCAGTTCACTTCAAAGTTTTGGAATCATTTCAGAAGGGACTTGGTACTCAGGTCAATCTCACCACAACTTTTCACCTGCAGACAGATGGTCAGGCTGAGCGGACCATTCAAACTCTTGAGAATATGTTGAGATCATGTGTGATTGACTTTAAAGGTATTTTGGATGATCACTTACCTCTTATCAAGTTTTCATATAACAACAGTTATAATTCCAA
The DNA here is from genome assembly GCA_035772735.1 of Datura wrightii. NCBI lineage: Eukaryota > Viridiplantae > Streptophyta > Magnoliopsida > Solanales > Solanaceae > Datura > Datura wrightii. The sequence goes on from JASDFA010000006.1 coordinate 35,876,494, forward strand.
CATTCAGATGGCTTCATTTGAAGCTCTTTATGGGCGAAGATGTGGATCGCCTATTGGTTGGTTTGAAGTAGGTGAAGTTGCATTGATAGGGCCAGATTTAGTCCATGAGGTTGTGGAGAAAGTTCAGCTTATAAGGGAAAGTTTAAAAACAGCTCAGAGTCATTAAAAGTCATATGCGGATGTGAGAAGGAGAGAACTTGAATTTGAAGTTGATGATTGTGTATTCTTGAAGGTGTCTCCCATGAAGGGGGTGATGATATTTGGAAAGAAAAGGAAGCTTAGTCCCTGAAATGTTGTCCCGTACAGGATTGTGAGATGTGTTGGCAAGGTATCGCTCTTGAAGAAGTGCATGGATGACCCGACTTTGGTTGTTCCGACGGAAAGCGTAGGTGTGAAGGATAGCCTTAGCTATGAAGAGGTTTCACTTGGAATACTTGATCGTCAGGTTCAGAAGTTTAGGAACAAAGAAGTATCTTCAGTTAAGGTATTGTGGAGAAATCATCTTGTTGAGGAAGCTACGTGGGAAGTCGAAGCAGATATGATGGCTAAATACCCGCACCTTTTCCCTTCCGGCTCATTTCCAGCTTGAGGTACCAATTTCCTCCTTATTACTCTATTAAGTTTCATGTCTAGTTCATATCTCTCAGTTTCCTTTATGTTAATATATGTATGTGTCATTCATAAATTTAGTTCAGTCATGTATCTTAATCCGGAGTCAGTCACTCTGTCAGTTCTCAGCTTCGATATTTAGTATTTCAGATGGCAGGTCTTTTTTCCCCAGCTATTCAGTATGTTTACCCATATTCGAGGATGAATGTTCCCAAAGGATAGATATTTTAATACCCCAAAATTTCCTAAGACTAAGTTTGAGATTTTAAAAGTGTTCAACAGGAAAAAAACCTCATTTTTATCCCAATACAATCGATGGTATAAGCTATATAAGGATTGTACGACTCATAGGATGATCACTAGTAAGGTTCAACAATTGGCCTTCGAAACCACGAGTCCCCACTACGACTCATGGTGTGTGGGTACGACTCGTGGTACGGATCGTAACAAGAACTGGGGACTTTTTAGGTGCTGATTATACGAGTGGAGGTACGACTCATAGGTAGAAGTTAAGAGCCGTAGTAGGATTTGTGGAAGTTTTTAGAGAAGTGATGTTTTGGGACTTGGTCAGTATGGAAGGATACCACGAGTCGTAGGTCAATTGTATGACTCGTGGTTTGGGTCGTAGCAGCTAGCAGTTCCATTTTCTTGCGATTTTATTAAGGGTATTTTTGTAAGTCCTTAGCCCCTAAACCCTACACTACATTATTTTAAGCTCAATTAGGAGGGTTTTAAGAGGGTTTAGCCTAATCTAACCTATTCCCTCCCCATGCATGCAAGATTAGAGAATTCCTAAGTAGATCAAGCCTAGAATTCTTCAAGTTCTTCTCTAATTCTCTTGGGCTTTCAAGTAAGAGTGTAGAATCAAATTACTCAGGTTTGTAGGGTTATGAATAGGAGTTTCTCTTCACTCTCGGGCCTAAATCCCTTCTCCATTTTTATGAATTCAAGTGTATGATTCTATAGAGTTTTAACCCAAAGCATCAATTCTCTATGTTTTAATCATGGGTCAATTCTCTTCATCTTTCTAATGTTGTTTTAAGATTCATGGGCAGGTTCTATACTCATTTTGAATTACAAGTTATAATTTCAAAGTTTTAAGAATCTTATGCCCAATTATGCAAATTTCATAAAAAGTTAAAATTATGATCTATGTTTTCAAGCATGATGAGATGTCTCGTATGAAAGAATGTTTATGAATTACTCATGTATGAATCCATGATTTTATCTATCAAGTCTATTTCAAGCATGTTAAAGTTTGGGAAAGCCCACGTGATCTATGTATATTTTCATGATTTAGTTCAAGTTTATGATATTAGTTTACCACATGGTTTTGGAGTCTAGACTCCCACTTTCAGCTTGTGGTATGTTTTGAGCCAAGGCTACTCATATTCAGATTTCAGCAGATGTACGTAATTTCATAATCAGCTTCATTGAAAAATGATGGAGAGCATATGCATGTTTTTTGGAGTAGTGTCTCACACCAAGTAGGCTAGGGGTTCAGGTAAACCTCAAGCCTCAAAACTACGTGCCAACTTAGGTTTATTCAAATTCATTGGGACATCCTTTGTGATACTTCCCTAACCCTAAGGGGCCTTCAGCTTGATATTGATATCATGGTATCGCTCTTAGCCTGGTAAGGCTTTGGACGCCTCTGCCTACTTAAGCATAATAGTTGGGATCACGTAAGCTCTATCGTGATTATGTTGGTTATATGATGAGTCTCTCATTGTTCCTCGTGATTTTAGTTATGCATGTTCATCATTTATGATACTACGTTTTCAGTAGGTTTGACCCAATGTTCAATTTGTCAGTTTTATTTATAAATATCGGTTTCAGCTTTAGGTCATTCAATTCAGTTATGAGATTCAGTTATGATTAATCATGTTTTCAGATATCAGCATGCAAGTCCTTACGCTCAAAATCATATGATGAATGATTTATGATATGCATGATTTTAGTTTTACTTACTCAACTATTTTACTTACCTTGTATACTCAGTACATTCCAAGTATTGGTCGCATGCTCTATGTTGTATCATCTCATGAATAGGCTTTGACATTCAAACTCGATCCTGCCACTAGCCAGTTATCTGAGTTTAGCCCAGACCACATTGTTGGTTAGTCCTCATCCTTTGAGGACCTTTAGTTAGTTGTGTTGATGTCATTTTCAGTTACAGACTTCTAGTAAGCTAGTTGGGGTCTTTTCCCATCAACTCATTAGTATGTAGAGGCATTTCAGACATAGTTTTATTTTTAGCTTCTGATTCAATGTTTGTTACTTCCATTGTTCAAATATTTTAATGTTCAGACTTCTGCTAATTCAAAAATTCAGTTTGTTGCTTTTGATTATGTTGAGATTAGTTATCATGTTCATGGCATGGATCGACTTGGAGCCATTTATAGTTCTAGGTTTAATGTCTCAATCCGGACCTATGCATGGGTCGTGACAGTGGTGGAGGTTAGGAGGGTTAACGATAGGGTGATGAAGATTAAGCTAGTTATTGGAGGATCTACCTTGAACATTATTAGTTCTTATGCCCCATAAGTGGGCTTGGACGAGAAGGTCAAGATATGCTTTTGGGAGTTTTTGGATGAAGAGGTGAGAGGTATAACACATATCAAGAAGCTTTTCTTAGGAGGAGACTTCAATGGTCACATCGTGCATATGTCGAGTGGTTATGATGATGTGCATGGAGGATTTGGCTTCGCGGACAAGAATGAAGGAGGAGGCTCTCTATTAGAGTTCGGTAGGCTTTTGGGTTGGTAATAACCAATTCAAGGTTCTTGAAGAAGGTGGAGCACCTGGTGACCTTTTGTAGTCCGGTCGCTAAGACCTAGATAGAATATTCACTCCTTAAGAAGGATGATAAAGTTCTTTATAATGACATTATGTGGGATAGGACTTACAGCGACACTAGAGAAGCAGTTAGAGAGGTGTTGGGTGTCTCAAGAGGCCATTTTGGTAGGCACCGAGGGGGATGATGGTGGAATGGAGAAGTCTAAGGAAAGGTGGAGGCAAAGAATGTGGCGTACGTGAAGTTGGTGGGAAGAAAGGACAAGGAAAAAAAGAGGAGTATACTCCAGAAGCAAGGAAGAACATGCTAACCATCTGAGGATAGTGCTACCGACACTCAGAGACCACCAGTTGTTCGCTAAGTTTAGCAAATGTGAATTCTGGTTGAAGTCGGTGACTTTCCTTGGTCACATTGTCTCGGATGACGGTATTCAGGTAGATCCTCAAAAGATAACAGCAATTAAAGACTGGACAAGACCTACTTCCCCAACCAAAATTAGGAGCTTCTTGGGTCTAGCCGGTTATTACCGACGTTTTATGGTAGGTTTCTCCTCTATTGCATCCCCTCTAACAAGGTTGACCCAGAAAAAGGTGAAATTTATTGGCCATATGCGTGTGAGAAGAGTTTCCAGGAGTTAAAGACTCGATTCACTACTGCTCCAGTGTTAACCTTTCCAGAAGAAACAAATGGGTTCGTGGTGTACTGTGACGCTTCCAGAGTTGGACTTGGTTGTGTTCTGATGCAGCGGGGTAAGGTAATAGCTTATGCCTCTATACAAATTAAGGTTCATGAGAAGAACTATCCGATTTATGACCTAGAGTTGGCAGCGGTGGTGTTTGCATTGAAAATATGGAGGCACTACCTTTAAGTGGCTCACGTGGATGTTTTCACCGATCATAAGAGCCTTCAGTATGTGTTCAGTCAGAAAGATCCAAATCTTCATCAGAGAAGGTGGTTGGAGCTACTGAAGGACTATCACATGAGTGTGCTATATCACCTGGGAAAAGCCAATGTAGTGGCTGATGCCCTAAGCAGGATGATATGGGAAACGTGGCTCATGTTGAAGAGGGAAAAAAGGAACTGGCAAAGGATATCCACAGGTTAGCTCGATTGAATGTGCAGTTGGTTGATACAGATGAGGGCGAAGTAGTGGTGTAGAGTGGATCAAATTCATCATTGGTAGTTGAAGTTAAGTCAAAGTAGGATGAAGATCCCATACTACTTAAGCTGAAAGAGGCGGTTCTTAGAAAAGAAGTGAAGGCTTTCTCCCAAGGGGGAGATGGTGTACTTTAATACTAAGGTAGACTATGTGTGTCGGATATGGGTGACCTGAGACTGCAGATACTGGCTGAAGCACACAGTTTGAGATATTCTATCCACCCAGGAGCTACTAAGATGTACCGTGATCTGCGGGATATTTACTAGTGGAACGGCATGAAAAGAGACATTGCAGAATTTGTAGCTAAGTGCCCCAACTGCCACCAGGTCAAGGTGGAACATCAGAGAATGGGAGGTATGACTCAGGATATCAGCATACCCACATGCAAATGGGAAGAAATGAATATGGATTTTATTACAGGTCTATTTTGTACCTATCGGCAGCATGACTCAATCTGGGTGATACTAGACCGGATGACCAAGTCAGCATATTTCCTCCCAATTAAAATTACAAACTCAGTTGAGGATTATGCTAGGCTTTATATCCGGGAGTTGGTTATACTGCATGAGGTTCCCTTGTCTGTTATTTCAGATAGAGGTACCCAGGTCAAGCTCAGCACAACTTTTCACCCACAGACAGATAGACAAGCTGAATAGACTATATAGACCTTGGAAGATATGTTGAGAGCGTGTGTGATCGATTTCAAGGGCAGTTGGGATGATCACCTACCTCTCATCGAGTTTGCGTACAACAACAGCTACCACTCCAATATCTAGATGGCCTCATTTGCGGCATTATATGGTAGGGGGTGTAGATCTCCTATAGGGGTTTGAGGTTAGTGAAGCTACCCTGATAAGGCTAGACTCAATTCACGAGTCAATGCAGAAGGTGCAACTTATTAGGGAGAGGCTAAAAACAACACAAAGCCATCAGAAATCCTATGTTGATGTAAGGAGAAGATAATTAGAGTTTGTAGTAGATGATTGGGTTTATCTAAAAATTTCACCCATGAAAGGGGTGATGAGAATTAATAAGAAAGGAAAACTCATTCCGAGGTATATGGGACCTCACAAAATTCTGAAGTGAATTGGAAGTGTGGCGTATAAGTTAGAACTACCTCCGGAGTTGGCATCGGTGCACCCAGTCTTCCTTGTGTCACTATTGAAGAAGTGCATCGATGATCCAACTTCAGTTGTGCCACTAGACAGCGTGGGAATAAAAGATAGTCTCTCTTACGAAGAGGTTCTAGTTCAGATCCTTGACCGTCAGGTTCGTAAGCTGAGAAATAAGGAAGTCGCTTTGGTGAATGTTTTGTGGAGGAACCAGCTAGATGAGGGAGCCACATGGGAAGCATAAATAGACATGATGGCCAGATACCCTCACTTGTTCCTTCTAGTTCAGCCCCAACAATAGGTACTAAATTCCTCCTCGATAGTCTGTTCAGTTCCATACTCATCAGCTCTATTCAGATTTTCTATGTGCATTATAGTTGCATCAGCTCTTTTAGCATGGTTAAGTCAGCTCGGAGTCAGTTACTCCTTCAGAAACCATCTCATAGTCTCAGTCTAGGAATTGCAGCTCTTTTCCTAGTTTTCAGCAGTTTTAGTCTTCATTCGAGGATGAATGATCCCAAGGGTGAGATATTGTAACACCCAAAACTTTTCTAGACCAGACTCAGACCTTGCAAGAAAAATCTAAAAGAAAAACTAGAAAAGTTGCCTCAGGATGACTGAGTCAACGAGTCATGGTCAGCTCCAACGACTCATTGTGTCTGTCATGGTCAGCATTATTTGGACTCTCGGGAATCAACGAGACAAGGAATGACCCGTTGTAAGAAACAACGAGTCATATTGTCAATCATTGGTTCCCAACTCAGAATCCCTTCTCCAAGACCCCACGACTCAACCAACGAGTTGTCATCAGAAACAACGACCCATTGTGGGAGTCGTTGGGTGAGAACCCTAATAACCCCTTCCAATGATGACGAGTCGAAACAACGATCCATTGTGTCCCACAATGAGTCGTTGTCACCACCTGTCTTGTTAACTTTGTGAATTTTTAGAAGTTTTCCAGTGAAAGTAACGACTGGACACAATGACACGTTGGTTCCACCAATGAGTTGTTGTGTCAACCATTGTCAAGCTTTTCAGGTTTCCTCCTACAGTGACCAAAGGAGGAACCAATGACTCATTGGTATCCCCCGTTGCAAAATCCAGTGTTTTAAACGCCCAAGCAGTAGGACCAACGAGTGGTCCCAACGAGTCGTGGTCTAAACCAACGACTCGTTGAGTCACCCATTGGGTCCCCGTCGGTCAGTTTCTAGATTTGTATTTCATGTATATTTTTGTAATTTTCCACCTATTTAGTCCCTAAACTACATCAGTTTAAGTATAATTTCAGAGATATTAGAGGGATTAAATGGTTTTCCCCCTCATTCCCCACATAAACTCTCAGAATATCAATAGTAGAAACTTATACTTTTCCTCTCAAGCAAAAACTAAGGTTCCTCGTCAGTTATAGAAATTCAAGCTTTCTTCTTCAGGGATTTCTTATCCAGTTATGTGGGAATTCAACAAGGGAATAGTCCTTCCCTTGTCCCCAAAAATCTTCTCTATTTTTCTCTATCAGTTCAGCCATGAGGATTCGATATGTAGAAACTTGTCAGACTAATTTCTTCAAGATTTCAAGTGGCATATCTCTCATTACTTTTTTACTACTTTATTATTCCCTATTTCTAGAAATTTTTGGAAATTGTATGTAGTGGAATGATTTAGCCCTAGTTCTCAGTTCAGTAGAATTTGGAATCTTGCGTGTTGGACTAGTTTCCCTGTAGCTTGATTCTATCAGACTTGAGATCCCCATATTGTTAGTGTGTGTAGAAATTTTAGTCAGATATATACATGTCTAGTCTTAATCAAATTATTACACTTAGTGTTGTCCAGAAATACCGATGGATCAGTTTGACTACAGTTAATTCTTGAGGTGTTAGTGGTGCCTCCCAGTTATGAGTATTAGACTCAGTTATCAGATTTTATTGGTTCTTTAGGAGGTCATTACACTTCTAGATAAGTAGCTCTGACCAGCCTTAGGACCCCAACTTCTTATTACAGTTTGTGCTTTAGACGGTTATGACGCTTCTAGATAAGCAGCTCTGACCAGTCTTAGAACACCAGTTACAGATTTGGTCTGATAAAACTCTCAGGGTACTTCCATATAGGTATTCCTGACTTAGTCTTGGGTCCCAGTTTCGAGCTATCATCTTAGTAGTCAGTTAAGACCATCCAGTGAGAGTAGGACTTAGCACCGAGCGGACCGTGGTTCCAGCGCACCGAGGTTCCCAGAACTACGTTGCCACTATAGGTTATTTTTATTAGCCTCATGGACCCAGACTTGTGATCACCCAGTTCATGCCTTTATATCTTGGAAAGGTATATTGGGTCCTACTGATGGGGTGTATACATCAGACTCCATGTCTAGCTCACGTGGTTATGTGTCAGTTATAGACTCTCCCACTAGTCAGTTCAGTTTCAGTTTCAGTTATCCCAACTCAGAACATTTTCAGATTACTCAGTTTAGATCAGTTCAGAATAGTAATTCAGATCAGTATTTCAAATTTAGGGCATGTCTTTGATCATCAGACAGGGTCATTTTGACCATCTTAGTATATTTCAGTTTATTCAGTTTCAGCGTTTCAGTTGGTCATTGCATGTCTTTATAGTTCAGCTATTTTATTCTCTGTGTTATGGTTTCTCCTACTTACTCAGTATATTCAAAGTACTGATGCATACCTTTTTATGCTGCATCATTTCATGATACAGCTGCAGGTTCTCGGTCTTAGCACCGTCAGCAGATCTAGTCCAAGATTTCTTAGCTACACCAGTGGTGAGTCCTTATATTTCGAGGATGATGATTATTTCTCTTTAGTTATATTTCTTGTAGTTAGACTTAGATTTAGATGGCGGCTTGTCCCAGCAACTCATCAGATAGATGGCTTTTAGACACAAACACAAATTCAGATTCAGATTTTTAGTTGTATAAAGCTTTATGATTTAGTTCTTCTTCATAAATGGTTATTATTACTGTAAAGCTTCCACTATGATTTTACTCAGATTATCAATGTTTTGATAGACCATGGGTTCACTTGGGGTTACTTGTGACTCCAAGTACTATGTCTCGTTTAGGGTATAGACTCAAATCGCGACACACACAGTTCCAGATATTTTGTCCACCCAGGTGCCACTAAGATTTACTATGATCTACGGGATATCTACTGGTGGAACAGCATGAAAAGAGGCATAGCAGAATTTGTGGCTAAGTGCCCGAACTGCCAGCAGGTTAAGGTGTAACATTAGAGATCGGGAGGTATAAATCAGGATATCAACATACTAAGTGAGAAAAAGTGAATATGGACTTTATTACAGGTCTACCTCATACTCATCAGCGGCATGACTCGGTTTGGGTGATAGTAGATTGAATGACCAAGTCAGCACATTTTCTCACAGTTAAAACTACAGACTCAACTGAGGATTATGCTAGGGTATATATCCTGGAGCTAGTCAGACTGCATGGAGTGTCCCTGTCCATTATCTCAGATAGAGGTACCTAGTTTACCTTGCATTTCTGAAAGTCATTTCAAAAAGCACTCGGTACTCAGGTTAAGCTCGGCAAAACTTTTCACCCTCAAAAAGATGGATAATATGAGAAGACTATTCAGAGCTTAGAAGATATGCTGAGAGCTTGTGTGATCAATTTCAAGGGCAGTTGGGATGATCACTTGCCTCTCATCAAGTTTGCGTACAACAACAGCTACTACTCCAGTATTCAAATGGCCCCATTTGAGGCATTATATGGTAGGAGGTGTAAGTCTCCTATAGGGTGGTTTGAGGTTGGTGAAGCTACCTTGATAGGGACATACTCAGTTCATTAAGCTATGCAAAAGGTGCAAACTTATCAAGGCGATGTTGAAAATAGTGCAAAGCCAATAGAAATCTTATGTTGATGTGAGGAGGAGCTTAGAATTTGTTGTCGATGATTGGGTTTACCTAAAAATTTCACCATGAAAAGGGTGATGAGGTTTAGGAAGAAATGAAAGCTTAGTCCGAGATATGTAGGACCCTACAGGACTCTGAGGCGAATTGGTAGTATGGCGTATGAGTTATCAGTTAGCATTACCTCCAGAGTTAGCATCTGTGCACCAGTCTTCCATGTCTCGCAATTGAAGAAGTTCATCAGTGATCCGACTTCAGTCATGCCACTAGACAGTGTGGGAGTGAAGAATAGCCTCTCTTACAAAGAGGTCCCAGTTCAGATCCTAGACCATCATGTTCATAAGCTGAGAAATAAGAAAGTCACTTCAGTGAAAGTCTTATGGAGGAACCAGCTAGTTGAGGGAGCCACATGGGAGGCAGAAGTAGACATGATGGCTAAATACCCTCATTTATTCCCTTCAAGTTCAGTTCCAGCATTTGGTATTAAATTCCTCCTCAATGCTCTGTTCGGTTCCATACTCATCAACTCTATTTAGATTTTAAGTGTGCATCCTGATCACGGGCAAAAATATATGCCCGAGATACGCTTTATGACTTAAATTAGTCTTGTTTATCTAAGATTATGGTATACATTTTCATGTAATTTTAGATGAAATAAAGATATGTGCTAACCAACATGATTAGCCTTTGTTTTGTAGGTTTTGATGACTTTTGAGTAACTAATCCATCAGTTGGTGAAGTAGAGGCTTGGAAACGGAATCAACACGCGAACGTCGGCGAAGAGGAGGCACAAAACAGCCCACCGGCGCGTCGACAAGGTGCCACGGCAGGCAGGCCGCTCAAAACAGCCCACCTGCGCATTGGCAACGTGCCACGGCAGGTGGCCTCCGCGACCAAGGGGCTGCAACGCACTGCCCAAGAAGCATGACACGCTGCCAACGCAGCAGGGTGCTGCCTGGGCCAATTTCGGGTGATTTTCCAGAGAGCCTCCGCGTCCGTAGCGTGTCACGGAGGCCGTGCTCCGCGATGCACTCCGTGACACGTTGCTTGTTATTCCGGGAAAGATTACTACAAATATAAATAGCACACTTAGGTTTATTTTTCATAATTCAGACTTGGTGGAGCTAGGACGTGGGTTAGCAGCAGTTGAGGGACGAAAAAGCTAAGAGATTTCTTCTCTTCCTTTCTTCTTTCTACCAATTGTACGTATGATTTACACTCGTTTTAGGATGATCAATCCACAAATGAGTGGCTAATTCTCTTCCTTGCTAAGGTTTTGAACATGTGTAGTGAATTTTGATTGTAAATGATATGGTTTTCTTCTTCTTCTTTCATGTTGTTCTATTAATTCTTGTTCTTACTGCATTAGTCCTTGGCCGACATTAATGTACATCTAAAAGTCCAATTTCACTCGAGAGAGCAAGAAATTGGAAAGTTGTGAATTAATAGGGTATTGTTCTTAACTTGATTTGGGAAAATTGGGTTTTGATGTGCTTTCCTGATAGAAATATACTTGAAAGCCGTATTAGTCAGTTTAGGAATCGGAATTGTATTGCTAGGTCGTAAATTGCATTTGATCACAAAAATGTAGACGAATGGTTTATGATTCTTAAGTGAAATTAAATATGAGAGTTTTAATTTCTAGGCTATTGTTCTTGGCTAGCAACATGAAGAAGAGATTAACCGAATTATTATTACAATCGAATTCATTTCTTGCTCTTAACCTTGGCATGCTCATATCCATAGTTTAAATTCACCGTAAATAATTGTTAATAGTTTTAGTATATATTTTATAAACAAAAACTCAATTAACTGTTGGTTACGTTGTTGTCAGCATAGTTAGAAGTAAAATAAGAATATAGTATACTTAGGCAATCTTTACATACCCTGAGCCTCCTTGGATCGATACTTGGCTTACTTAGCCACTTTATTACTTGTTTGACCATGTGCACTTGCGTGTCGGTTTATAATATAAAATACCAACCTGAGCAGCAGACCGCGAACAAGTTTTTGGCGCCGTTGCCGGGGAGGCTAGGCGATTTGTGAAATTGTGTTAAGTGTAAATTTACTGTATTTTTGTTTTATTTTCTTAAGTGTTGACAACTTGGTCTTAGTATTTGTTTTAATTCTTTATTCATTTTAATTTTTCTCTCTTTCGGATACCCTCACTCACATGACATCTTGGAATATAAATGGTGGATACGCATATTTCGGCGAATCTTGCATGAATTGCGGAGGACCCCACTTGTGGCAAAACTATAACACGTGCAATATATGTGGGTGTCAATATGGCCATTGGGGTGATTGTCCAAAGGCATATTCCCCTCCCCCAAGCCCCTACTATGATCCTTTTGTTGTTTTTGCTGAATATAGGCATGTTGAAAATGAGGACTTGGGATGCCAAGTTCAAATAGAGGACATGATGAAACAACTCCTGGAGCAATCAGAAGCAATGAAGGAGTCGGTGGCAGAATTGATAATTCAGCAAAAGGAGAATGCAGAGGTTGTAAGCAGGATGAGCGTCAAACTCACAGAGATGTGTGCTGAGGCTGAAGCTTGTGATAATTTGCAGGTGACAGTTTTAGCCGATATTCAAGAGGAACTACAAGAGGAATACAAGGGTGAATTTTTGGATGAAGCCCCACAATTAGAATCTCTTGAGTGTCTCCATGATCGGCTCATACCTATAGAAATTCCATTCATGGAAGAAGAAAAAGAATATCTCCCATTTGACCTTAATGGAGAAATAGATGTCGATGTTGAAAAGGTGTACACAAGTAAGGAAGTCAAGCACAAAGCAATTTCAGAGTTGAGGTGTATTGGACCACACTCTACGCATTTTTCGACATTAAGTTTGGTTGACAACATAGAAATAGAGTCTTCCAAGTTTATAGAGAAATGTCTAGAGGAGGACCCAGCCCCATATATTTTGAAATTTGCTAACTCAGAGAGACAAAATGACTTCGCTTACATAAGGGCCAATAGGTTCAAAAGAAAACATCTACTGCTTGGTCCTTACAATTTTTCACCACCACCCCTAGAGCATAAGAGGAAATTAGAAAAGAAATTAGGGGTGAGATTCATAACCTCAAGGTGGAGGAAAAAGTGGTGAAACTTGGTACGTCGTGCAGCGACGTAAAATTAGGCGCTGCTTGGGAGGCAACCTAAGGGTACCACAGGTACCATTTTAATTTCTTGCAATTGAGTTAATTTTTGTTTATTTTCATCTTGTGTTGTTTTGGTGGAAAGTTAAGCACAGATGGAGGGGAAGTCTGAGTACCCGTGGAGGAGGAAGCTAACAAGCATGGAAGAGAAAAAGTGTGGGGTTGAACACCCACTTGTGCAAAGTCGAAGAAACGCATGCTGTTAGCTAAGCCTAAAGGCCCCAGGGAGTATTTCGCACCCTTTGTAAATTTTAATTTGATGCTATGAGGACATAGCATGATTTAAGTGTGGGGTGAGGGAAATTTCAAGGGAAATTTCAGAATTTTCTGTGCTTAACGATTTTGGTGAATGTAATGCTTGTGCAAAAGTTGGTGAGAAAATTTGAAAAATTTGAAAAATTTTTGTGGATTAAGCATGACTTCATCACCCGTTGGTTTTTCTTTTCGGTTCTTTTCCGACGGGGGGTATTTGAACCGAAGAATAAAATTTTTTTCTTTTTTCTTTCCTTGGTCTGTATATAAAGCTTTTAGTCATAGCTAGGGACTGTTTTCGACAATGGATGGATGACGACCGTCTTGAGGAAAATTAGTCGATAGGTTTTAGGTTTTTGAAACCATAACTAATTGGGACTTGATGTTCTTTTTATGTGCTATACATGGTTGTAAGATGCAAGTATGTTCAGTGTGAAGTATGCAAGTGTATAACTTTGTTTGAGACACTTAGGCTCTTGAATTTGACTCAATATAATTGAAGCTTAATTCTGAATTCTTGTGATTAGCTGAGTAAGAGTCTACTGATTGTGTCTTGATTTGAGCATGTGCCATGAGTGTAAGGTTTTTGAGTATTCTATGCTATTGTGGAATGTCTAGAACTTGCCTGGTGTGTATATAAAACGAAATGAAGGATGTGAATTGTAGGAGATGATTTAGGCATTTCTTTGAATGAACCAAACTCTTATCCCTCATTATACCTACCTTGAAAAATTAATCCTAGTTAACCCCATTGAGCCTTGAGCCTATTCTTTGACAGCTGCAACATAAGCTTAATCCTTTTTCTTTCATTAGCCTTGAATTTGATCCAAAACTCCTAAGCGCTTAAAAGAAAAATCCGGAAGAGTAAAGGAGTGATAAGAATGAAAAGAAAGGGAAAGTAGCAATTGTAAGAGTTGAGCAAGGTCAAGGGTGCACTTTTTTGAATATGGGTGAGTATTAGTAGGGAGTAAGAAAACAAATTAATGAAAAGCTACTTATAGAACTCCTTACTAATAAGCTAAAAGCGCCTAAAGAAAGGGGGAACAAAAGAGGAAAAAGAAAGATGAAAAGAGAAAAAGGTGAAGTGAGGGAAGGGAAGTTTGTAATGAAGGCGTGATGTATTAAAAGCGCTTAGGAAAGATAGTCACTATTACTGATCACAATAGTACCTACCCGCACCTGAGTTACATTACAACCTGAAAAGTCCTACTTGATCTTACATTCATACATCCTTAAATTAGTGGAATAAAACACTAAGGGCAAGCTTATGGGTCATTACATAATGCATGTGAATTCTTTGTGAGAGTGAGCGTAATTCTATTCATATACCCACACATGTTGTGATATAAAAATTGTTTTTGTGTGTGAAATTGGATAACTCTCTTTCCGTGAGGGGCACATGTTGAATGAAGGATATAATTCATGTGGGATTTCTTAATCAGTTGATTTGCATGAGTTTGCTAAAATTGAGAGTCGATTCTTGAGGATAAGAAGTCTTAACATAGTGGTACTTCATTTCAATAATCAAATCAGGCATGTTCTATTTTTAGCTTGTATCTTACGTAATCATTATAGCCGTAACTGGAATTCTCTTGCTAAATTAGTTATGTGGGAGTCTCCATATGCATGATATGTAAAAGGTTGTTCGAGGACGAACAAGGCTTTAAGTGTGGGGTTGTGATCACGGGCAAAAATATATGCCCGAGATACGCTTTATGACTTAAATTAGTCTTGTTTATCTAATATTATGGTATACATTTTCATGTAATTTTAGATGAAGTAAAGATATGTGCTAACCAACATGATTAGCCTTTGTTTTGTAGGTTTTAATGACTTTTGAGTAACTAATCCATGAGTTGGTGAAGTAGAGGCTTGGAAACGGAATCAACACGCGAACGTCGGCGAAGAGGAGGCAAAAAATAGCCCACCGGCGCGTCAACAAGGTACCACGGCAGGCAGGCCGCTCAAAACAGCCCACCTGCGCGTTGGCAACGTGCCACGGCAGGTGGCCTCCGCGACCAAGGGGCTGCAACGCGCTGCCCAGGCAGCGTGACACGCTGCCAATGCGGCAGGGTGCTGCCTGGGCAAATTTCGGGTGATTTTCCAGAGAGCCTCCGCGTCCGTAGCATGTCACGGAGGCCGTGCTCCGCGATGCACTCCGTGACACGTTGCTTGTTATTCCGGGAAAGATTCCTACTAATATAAATAGCACACTTAGGTTTATTTTTCATAATTCAGACTTGGTGGAGCTAGGACGTGGGTTAGCAGCAGTTGAGGGACGAAAAAGCTAAGAGATTTCTTCTCTTCCTTTCTTCTTTCTACCAATTGTACGTATGATTTACACTCGTTTTAGGATGATCAATCCACAAATGAGTGGCTAATTCTCTTCCTTGCTAAGGTTTTGAACATGTGTAGTGAATTTTGATTGTAAACGATATGGTTTTCTTCTTCTTCTTTCATGTTGTTCTATTAATTCTTGTTCTTACTGCATTAGTGCTTGGCCGACATTAATGTACATCTAAAAAGTCCAATTTCACTCGAGAGAGCAAGAAATTGGAAAGTTGTGAATTAATAGGGTATTGTTCTTAACTTGATTTGGGAAAATTGGGTTTTGATGTGCTTTCCTGATAGAAATATACTTGAAAGCCGTATTAGTCAGTTTAGGAACCGGAATTGTATTGCTAGGTCGTAAATTGCATTTGATCACAGAAATGTAGACGAATGGTTTATGATTCTTAAGTGAAATTAAATACGAGAGTTTTAATTTCTAGGCTATTGTTCTTGGCTAGCAACATGAAGAAGAGATTAACCGAATTATTATTACAATCGAATTCATTACTTGCTCTTAACCTTGGCATGCTCATATCCATAGTTTAAATTCACCGTAAATAATTGTTAATAGTTTTAGTATATATTTTATAAACAAAAACTCAATTAACTGTTGGTTACGTTGTTGTTAGCATAGTTAGAAGTAAAATAAGAATATAGTATACTTAGGCAATCTTTACATACCCTAAGCCTCCTTGGATCGATACTTGGCTTACTTAGCCACTTTATTACTTGTTTGACCACGTGCACTTGCGTGTCGGTTTATAATATATAATACCAACCTGAGCAGCAGACCACGAACACATCCTAGTCTCATCAACTTTGTTACTATGGTTGAATCAGTTCAGAGTCAATCATTCCTTCAGAAATCAGCTCATAGTCTTAGTCTGGGAATTTCAGTTCTCTTCCCAATTTTCCAACACTTTTAGCCTTCATTCAAGGACGAATGATCCCAATGGGGAGATATTATAACACCCCGAATCTTTCCTAGACCAAACTCAGACTCAATAGATTAAACTAAATATTTTTTCCTTAAAACAACCAAGACAATGAGTTGTTGTCAGCTCTAACGACCCATTGTCTGGGTCGTGGTCATCCCTGCCATGATCCTTCGGGAACCAATGGGACATGGAATGATCTGTTGTGAGGACAAATGAGTCGTCCTGTCAATCGTTGCACTCTCAGCTCAAAACCCAATTAATCCCTTTCCAAGGACCCACGAGTCAAATGACAAGTCATCATTTGATATAACGACTAATCGTGTGACTCATTAGTTGGGGCTCCCAAGTATTTTTTTACCAACTCCTTCAGTGACAACGAGTGGAAAAAATGACCCTTCGTATCACATAATGAGTCATTGTGTCCACCCTTGGTGACAAGTCCAGGGATCCTCAGAATTTTCCAGTGGAAATGATGAGTTGATACAACGACCCATTAGTTCTACCAACGAGTCGTTGTGTTGCTCGTTGTTGGGTTTCTCAGTTTTTTTGCCAGTGACAATGGGAGGTAACAATGACCCTTTGGTTCTTCCAATGATTCATGGTCCCCACCCATTGCCTATTCTAGTAAGCCCTAGGTTTGAGCCTAGGACAAACGACTAGTCCCAACGAGTCTTGGTGTCAACCAACAACTCATTGTGTGACCCATTGGTCCCTTGTCAGGTAGTTTTCCAAAATTACTCCCAAAGTTATTTTTTGTAATTTTCCACCTTTTTAATCCCAAAAATACGTTGTTTTGGGGTTATATTCAGGATTTTAGAGGGATAATCGACGTATTGCACCCCATTCCTCTCTTAACACTCAGACTCTGTATGAAGAAACAGACAGACAGACTTCTTAGGATAAAGCTAGGGCTTTCGATTCCTCCTCTGATTATCCGGATCCTTTCTAAGAACTTCGTCACCAGGTATGTGAGAATTTAGCAAGGGAATTATCCTTCCCTTGTTCCCCCAAAATCCATCTAAATTTTCTTATCATTTCTAGGCCCTGAGTTTTCGAATGTGAATAAATTTTAAGCCAGATTCCGTCTATATCATTTGGAATATTATTCATGTTAATTATTGTTAGATTTCCACTATCTTGTAACTATGTTGATACTTGTTCCTGTAGAAAGATTCTATCCCTAGCTTTGAATGCAATAAATTAGAATCTTGCATAATTGATTAGTTATTCATGTTGCTTGATTCTATCAGTGTTGGGATTCCCATATTATAAATATTAGTTGAAATCTCAGTCAGTTGCATTCTAATCCAGTTTTTGTCAGAATATTAAAATTCTCAGTGTTTCAGAAACATCAGCTAATCAATTTGACTATAGTCTTTTTCTTGGGGTGTCAGTAGTGCCTCCCATGTATCAGTTATCAGATATTAGTTTTTCTTTAGTACAACACTTTCAGATAAGCAGCTCTGACCAGTCTTAGAGCACCAGTTATAGAATCCTTTCCAATAAGACTTTCAAGTTACTTCCAGATAAGTATCCCTGATTTAGTCTTGGACCCCAGTTTTGAGCTATCAGCTTAGTAGTCAGACTAGAACTATCCAGTGGGAGTAGGAATTAGCACCGAGTGGACCGGGGTTCTAGCGCACCCAGGTTCCCATAACTACGTTGCTACTGTAGGTTATTTTATTGGCCATATGGCCCTAGATTTGTGATCACCCAGTTCAGGCCTTCATACCTTGACAAGGTATATTGGATCCTACTGATGGGGCATATACATCGAACTCCATGTCTACTTCATGTGGTTGTGTTGGTTATAGACTCTCCCACTAGTCAGTACAGTTTTAGTTTAGCTTAATTCAGTTAGCTCAGGTCAGTATCTCAGATTCTGGATATGCCTATGACCATCAGTCATGGTCACCATTGACCATATTAGGTATACTTCAGTTGTACCAGTTTTTAGTATTTCAGTTGGTCATTACATGTCATTACAACTCAGTTTCTTGTTCTTCATGTTTATATTATCTCTCACTTACTCAGTACATTCCAAGTACTGATGCATACATTCTATGTTGTATGGTATCATGATATAGGCACAGGTTCTCAGCCTCAACATCGTTAGTAGACCCCTTCAAGATCTATCAGCAACAATAGTTAGTGAATCCTCACCTTTCGAGGATGATATTTATTTTTAGTTAATTTCTTTCAATTAGACTTTAGAGTTAGCTGGGGGCTTCTCCCAGCAACTCATCAGTTATAGATGTCTTTCAGACATAGACTTAGTCATTCAGTATTGTATTTTTCATTTAAATGTATTCACTTTTATCAAATTAGCTTTCTTAAATGATTTTATTATTTAAAGCTTCCGCTTGTGTTTAGTCAGATTACCAATGTTATCATAGACCATGGGTTGGCTTGGGGTTACTTGTGACTCCAAGTACCCTGTCTCGTCCAGGGATAGACTCGGGTCGTGACAATCTTCCACCCTTTCTAAAGTGTATCCTTTCTAAGACTCAATCTGTTGATTTCTTCATTGCCTCACATTTCTAAATACTCCATTCTTCGCCTTTTACACTTTCTTGTCTCAAGCTAATAATACCTACTCTACACTTACCAAGTATTTCATTTTTTTTCAAGGTTGACTTAAGTTGAGCATCAAAAGCTGCACAAATTCAAGTATGACATGGCTGACCAAATCACCGTGCTTGATTTAGTTGAGAATTAGTTTTACTGTGAAAAACAGAGTCATACAAGTACAAAATAGCTAAGCTTGAGGCAAGAGTAGCACAAATGTAACAAGAAATTGGTGGCATCAAAGAAATGATAACCAACCTTAAGAAGTCGTCCAATGAAGACTCAGAAGGACACTCTCCTATTCGCACAACCGCGTATCCTAACCATGGAAGTAGTGCTCATCATCTCTTAAATATGCATTTACTTTCATTGAAATGGGCATTTAACAGTTTGATGGAGGCAAGCAAGGCCAGAGAAAATGGTGGAAGACATTTCAATGTCAAAATTAACCAGATTTCCTTCACAAATGAGCATGTTTTACAACCTGAGGCAGATTTAGTTAAGATGGAAAATGAAAATGAGAACCTTCTCAATCTTATTGATTTTCCAATATATGATGGGATGGGTAATCCTTGAATCCACTTGAAGGCATATCTTGATTCGTTGACGTGAATGAAGCAAGGAAATAAGCTTAAGATGAGGCTTTTTTGTTAGAACACTTACTGGACCAGCCGTGATGTGGTATGCAAAGAAAGACGTGGGTAAATGGTTTTCTTGGGATAATCTATTCAAAAATTTTATCAGGCAATATGGATCTCCTAATAGCACCTCTCGGGGGTGTGATCTATTAAATAAATAATCTATAGTGTCTCCTGAGAGTCCAAAAGAAAAAGAATCTCGAAGAAAGCAGCAGAGTCAACTTTGAGGCATGATAAGGTAAATTATCTTTTGGTTGAGGCACAATGCAAGGACAAAGAGAAAGCAATTATCATTGAAACACCGAACGCTCCTCCATTAGTGCTCAAAACAAAAAAATCCCAAACTTTCACCCCTTTGTGTGAAACAATTTCAATCGTACTCAAGCGGTTGAGGTCATTCGAAATCTTGCAACCAAAGCCTAGCAAAGTTCCTTCTCATTCTTTTAATCCATCCAAGTAATGTGCCTTTCATTCAGGTATGTTAAGTCACACTACCGACGAATGTCATTGTTTGAAAGAAGAGATTCGAAAGCTATTAAATAATGATAGAATCATTTGAGGACCAATGGCCCGACCTCAACTTATTTGGTATCAGCCTACAACCATCATGACAATGCCAAGTCATAATCAAGCAGTTTATCCACAATTTCCTAATCAAGTTCTTCCTCATGGCCAAGTGACTGTTGGACCAAGATTTGTTGCATCAAATTTATCCTTCTTTGTATCAGCTGCAAGCACTTATGATATGGACAGACAAAGCACCAAGAATGATTTCATTAATAAAAGTTGTTAGGCATATGATGGGACCTCGTTAGAAAACTTCCATTTAGGAAGTGTGGATTGAGATAATCAATTTTAGAGTTGTATCATTTTGGGAATAATTATGTAGTTTTTTTTGCTAAAAGCTCAGTCCTTTGTATACTTTTAAATTTCTTTTTTATGTAAGGCGAACTACAACTGACCTGATTTCCATGATCGATATGTAGGTAGACCACACAGGAACTCAGTAATATTAGAGTAAAAATTCTAATATTATATGTAATCGAAACTACATTTGACCTGATTTCCTGTAAGAGACGGGATACATAGGTAGCCTATATAAGGCCCGATCTTATTTTTATAATATTTTAATATTCCCCCAAAGAAGGAGAATGAAATTGGAGCAAATTTTGGCATGCAAGACGAGCACTCCATCATCAAAAGTGACCTCAAGACTTGGGAAATTTTTTGGAATATGCTAAAGTCAGAAAAGGATATGGATCAAGTCAGAACTAAGTTTTGATGTTCGACATAAGTTAGCTTTTCTCCAAATCGCACATTCTACTCCAAATCAGTTTTCTTTCCTTTTGTCAAATCTCAAGTGTTAGAGCCTGCTAGCTAATAAGTCATTCTCGTCCCCTCCTTCTATGGCTTAAGCCATCTCTTCTAGTTTAGAGCTCCTACTTAAGAAAATAAAGAACTAATCTATCTTATCAAATATTGTATTATTTTGTGTATTTACTTCATAAGTATATTCTCATGCACTAACACTTTATTTTTTGTTGTTCAAAAGATTTTTTTAGAGGTTTCCTAACATTGAACATCTTTTTGGCTGCGAATTTGCATTAAGGACGAAGTTATAATGGCAGACATATTTAAAGCATTCAACACCGGTATTAGATTGGTACAATCACTAAATGATGATAGCGAGAAAAATGTTATTCGAAAAAATATTTTGGTCAATATGGGAAATACCTTTAGCCTTCTCCCTACCACTACCACAACTTCTAACTCAACCCAAAATATTTGTTTAACTATTTCTCGTCGCCCAGTTCCTGCCTATGCGATCTCTCCATAAGCACCATCAGTATGCACTACCAGTTCTAGTAATTTTCAGGTCACCATGATGCCAAATATCTATCCTCCCATAGTTGTGTTTTCTTTCTAGGAAAATAAGAACAACCAACCAGCGATTTGTCAATTGGCTAGACATGGAAAGGAGATCTTGTTACACCCCGTAAGTTCTTGATACTTAGTTGGACTAATCGTATGTTGGTTAAGAGTTTTAGAATGTTATACTTGCAAGAAAAGGTCCCAGGGAGAGACCGGACAAGTGTCAAGTCAGAGCGTCGTAAGGCAAATGCGACTTATAAATCGCATTCGACAAATGCGACTTATAAATCACATTCGACAAATACGACTTAAAGGGGGTTCAGGTCCAAGTATATAAAGCTCCACTTCGATTTATTTTTGGTCATTTTCATTCTTTATTTCTAGAGAATGAACAGAAACAGGGGAGGGACGAAGGTTCAACATAAATTTCCTTCTGTTTACGCCGTCAAGCGTAGTCCAAACTCAAATTAACTTAGGGTAGCGAAGTATAAAGCTGCAGGGAGCATTCCTACGGAGTTAGTTTCATGAAATTCGGCCAACGAATCGTCATCTCACCAAGACAAGGTAAGTGAAATTGCTCCAAACTAGTGTTAATGTACTCCCAGCATTAAACTGAGTATTTCTCCCTTCTAGACTTCCGAGAAATTATGAGTTTTTGACCGTTCTTCGATAAGTCAAAGAATAGGCAGTAGGTATATCCATAAGTATGGTTTCTTTCCAAAATAATAGTAGAATTAATTCTATTCTTTCGTGAATATGAATACAGTTGGGAGAAATAGCTGAACATTAGTTGAGCTGCGCCGGTTAATCAGAAAGTCGTCAGGCGAGGTATGTAAAGCCAGTTTCTTTTGGCAAGCTAGTAGTTCCAGTACAACAAAATAGTACAAATTCCAGTAGAATATTTCAGAAGCCGTATATTATATTCAGTATGAATTCAGTAAGCATGTTAGAATTAATATACAGTGTTCAGCATGAAACTCAGTAAAACGGTATAATTCCCAGCAGAATATTCCAGAAATATTATTTCAGACTCAGTATATTTCAGTATCAGATTTAGCATATTTCAGTATCAGATTCAGTATATTTCAGTATGAAATTCAGAATAGAATATCATAATATAAATATTATTATTAGATTCAGTGTGTATATATATTGCATGCGGTTATTTCTATCTATGGAGACATGATTGTTCTGTGTTGGGCACCCTTAGAGCTTCCTTGAATGCCCTAGGGTTAATAGCTGTATCGACTCACCCACCAGAGGGTGAGGATACATCGCTCTACGGAGTGGCATGTCATTCGCCAGCGGATGAAGATGGGATGCAGATTCCCCATAGCAGGCTGATCAGCACTATACCACACCCCTTGTCAAGCGTTTGCTCCCGGGGTGCAGATTACAGTTTTCATATTACAGATTTTAGATTTCAGATCTCAGGAGCCCTCCAGAATCAGATCCAGCTATAGTCAGGGGCCCAACGGGCCCAAGTTGCATACCCAGGGGGCCGGCGGGATGCTCGTAGTTACTAGGTGGATGGTATGACCTGGGTAGGGGTATATAGATTGTGTGCTGATTGGTACCTTACAGCTTATGGGGGCTGGTAAGGTTCTTGTATGCTATGTTGTGTTAGTTATTAATAGATAGAAAGTATACCACCATGTTATCAAGTATGACTCTTACTCTCTTCAGTAAAGTTATGCTCTTTTCAGTCAGTCTCAGCTCGTCTCCTATTACTTCAGTATCTATCAGTATTATTATTTACTTTCAGTTATTTTCAGTTATTTCTTCGCATACTCAGTACCAGTGGTACTGACGCCCGTTTTGGGGCGCTGCATTACTTGCCTGGAGGTACTCATAGACGAGGATCAGATCCCTCGTGGTTCCAGCCAGCGTACAGAGCCTTCAACTCCTTTCATCCGAAGCTTGACAGCTAAAGGTTTACTTCCCTTTTTGTTTGTACAATATGGGTAGGCCGGGGCCCTGTCCCGACCCTCTTATTATTCTTAGAGGCTTGCCGATTGTATATTCCCTGTGGTTAGTTGTACCAGTCATGAGGGGCCGTGTGTATGTTTTAGTTTGCATGTGATGGCCGTGTGGGGCCTTGTTTAGTTGTTAGTTGGTAACCTTGTCGGTCACAGATCAGTTCAACACTTGATTCTACTTTTCAGTAATAACTAGTCCGCATAGGTTCCCTTATGCTCAGTTGTTCTGGTTGGCTGTTATATTCCTACAGGTGGCTATAGGCCTAGTCAGCCGAAGGCTGTATTTATAGCCGCTATATAGCCCGTTGTTTTGATGAATCCAGAATTAGAGCCAGCTTGGCACCAGAAGTGTTTAGGCTCAGTTAGTCCAACAGTCGAGGTCCTAGTAGGGTACCAGGTGCCAGTCATGCCTCCCAAGGCGGGGCGTGATAGATCCTGTCAACTAGCCATAAGGATTCGGATAAAGAACTCCACAGTTTGAGAAAAGTCATTGATGAAAAATTGCATATAAGAGGTTACAAGAGTTTGAAGTATGAAGATTTATGTGTGCACCCAAATGTTGAGCTTCCATCAGGGTGTAATCTACCGAAGTTTAACACTTTTAGCAGGGAAAGAGATCCCGTCGCTCATTTAAAGGACTACTGCAGCAGGTTAATTGGAATCGGACATGATGAAGTCATACGAACGAGGCTATTCATTCAAAGTTTATCAAGATTGTCACTCGCATGGCACACCAAGCAAGACTTTAGCAAATGGCATACATGGGGAGATATGGTTCGCGACTTTGTAAAGAAATACAGGTTCAATAGCGGAGGCGATCTGCACATGACCGATTTTCTCAAAGTAAGGAAAATGTCGCATGAGTCTTTTCAAGGATATGCCACACGATGGAGGTTAGAAGCTTCAAAAACACATCCTCCACTACTTGAGGAAGAATTGATCTCTGCCTTCATTCAAATTCAAGAAGGCTTATATTATGATAAGTTGCTCGGAACTTGTGTCCACAACTTCTCTGATTTGATTCATATTGTTAAAGAGATAGAAAGTGGAATTCAAGGTGGAAGAGTTGTAGACAACTCAAAAATATGAGTTGATCACCAAACCTCCCAACCGAAGATATCGGGAAATCTGCAAAGCAAAAACAATTCAGCTTGTATGATTATGCACCCACTACAATACCATCAAAATCATCAACTTTTGCAATCTCATGCCACTTTTGACCTTTATGATGTGCCTCTCCAGCCCCATCACAAGCAAAATTTTCCACATGGATGCCAGCAATAGTTTTACCAAGAACAATCTTACTCTCGACAGCAGAAGAAGATGAAACCTTTCTACTTCGCTACTCTAGATGAGCCATTGGCAAATGCACTTGAGAGGTTGAGAACTAAGGGACCAAAAAAGGAATTCATACCCAAGCATCCACCTCAAAACTTTAATCTATCCAAGAGTTGTGCTTACCACTAAATAGATACAAATAGGTGTTGAGTTTCGCGTCGACAAGGCAAGAAGTGGATCTTTATTATCGAATGATATGGGAGACAGTCAAAGTGGATCCTCCCCCAAAAAACAAGATCATATTGAGCAACAACTTCAAGGAAGATAGCATTGGGACATGCTACAAAATGAATCTATGATTTCAAGTCCACTCGTTGATTTCGAGAAAACATTCAAGAATATGACACTAAAAATTGTCTTGCGTTGGGATTCAAGATTCAAAGCATGATTGAAAATGGCAAGATAAAGCCACAACAAGAGCCTCCAACCAGTAATGGTGATAGTACAAGCACAAGCACAATCTTTGTTAAAGGAGATCCATCTATGTTGGTACCAAGACATTTGAAGAGAAAACGTGCAACA
The DNA here is from genome assembly GCA_035772735.1 of Datura wrightii. Lineage (NCBI taxonomy): Eukaryota > Viridiplantae > Streptophyta > Magnoliopsida > Solanales > Solanaceae > Datura > Datura wrightii. The sequence continues at coordinate 35,901,649 of JASDFA010000006.1, forward strand.
AATTAAGTGGACTGACAAGCACGTTATATCGAACTTGAGAATATCATTCTCTATCCTCCCTCCTTTTGGAGTAGCTACTATTTTGTAATCCTTTTCTAGACTTTTGTAATGAACTATGTCCGACCTGATTCCTGGTGGTAGCAGGATACGTAGGCGCCTATTCTGGGTTCGGTCTTACTATAATAAAAATCCTCATTTCCCCCATAGCCAAAATTAAGGCAACTTCACAGATGACCTATAATTTATTCAACAAAGATATATGTTGAAATCGCAAGCTATATTTGCATCATCAAAATTTTCACAATGTTATAAGCGATAAGAGATGCAGATTCAAAGCCAAAACTTCAAGGTTCAATGCAAGGCAAAAATTTTCTTTTATATTAACGAGTTTTCTTTGAGTAATGTAGAGGCCTATTTGTGTCATCATTGAATGATAGAGCACACTAAATAAAAGCTCAACACTAAGAAAGACAACACAAGTGTAATGCCCCAGAAACTCAAAAATCGGACCTGAGAGTTGAAACAGCGAAAACAGGAATTTTTGCACTAGTTCATAGAACGAGTCATTCTGTGACCCATGGGGGGTGATCACGAGTCATTAAGGTGACTCGTGGTATGGACTGGAAGCTTATTTGGAAAATTGGATTTTTGGGTGACCAAGGGTGAGACCATAAGTCGTGATATGACCCGTGGCCAGGAATAATTGAAGACCAGGAAGAAATTGGAAGTGTACTCTATGATTACTCACCATGAGTTGTGGTAATTCACCATTATTCATGGGATGAGTCATGGTCAAGGACTTTTCAAAATGGGTGAACTTAGACAGTGCACTCAACAAGTGCTCACCACGATCGTTAAGGAACACCACGAGTCGTGGTGTTGTCCTTGGCTTAGAATAGATGAGAGAGTAGGAATTTTGACGCAATGTACTCAACGAGTGACACGAGTCGTGGTCAGTAACCCTGACCCGTTAGGTCACCCGTGAGGACTAACGACCAGTTTTTCGCTGCGATTTTTCAAGGGTCATTTAGTAATTTTCCACCCTCCTAAACTTTAAAATACATCATTTTGGTCATAAATTTAGACTTATTAGTGGGGGTAAATGGTTCCTTTCCTTATTCCCCACTCAAACCTTCAAGAAGCAGAACATAGAATTTTCTCTCAGAGCATTTCAGAGCAAGAACTATGGAAGACCTTTCCTCCTCGATTCTCAAGGAAATTATTCTGGTTTCTTCATCATGTATGTGGGAATTAAACAATGGGATTGTTCTTCCCTTGTGTCTCCTAAAACTCCTCCTCAGTTCACTATCATTTCTAGCCTTAAAATTTTGATTGTGAAGATATTGCTATCAGACCTTGTTTAATTCTTGAGGATTATATTATCCTATGCTAATTTTTGATGTTTTCCACCAATTTGTTATTAGAATGATGTATGTTCCATTTGTTATTAAAATCCTGCACAAGTATTGAATTCTCAAAATTTCTTGAATCTTTCAGAGTTAGGGGTTTCTATAATAGGTGTATGTGTTAGAAACTCCGTCAAATATATGTTAGGTAATTTCAATCAGAAAGTTTATATACTCATAAATGACAACCTAGTCTCAGTCAGATTTTTACCAACCTCTGAGTTGACTAGAATAATGTCAGCTGATTAGTTTGACTACAAAAATTCCCGAGGTGTCAGTATCACCTCCTAGTTATCAGAATCAGGTCCAAAACTCATTGTATAGGTCCACAAGGAGGTTATGAAACTTATATAGATAGCTATGACTAGCCCTAGGACCCTAGTCAAATTACAGTTTGTTCTCAGACAGTTGCGATGCTTCTAGATAAGCAGCTCTGACCAGTCTAAAACCCAGTTTCAGAATCTGGTCCGATAAGACTCACAGGGTACCTTCAGTTATATATCCCTGACTAGTCTTGGACCCCAGTTTCGAGCTTTCAGCTTAGCATTTAGTTTAGGTATTCCAGTTGGAGCAAGACTTAGCACCGAGCATACCGGGATTCCAACGCACCCAGGTTTCCAGAACTACGTTGCGAGCGTAAGTTACAATATTTATTGGCCTGATTGGCCCCAGACTTTTGTGATCACCCAGTTCATGCCTCTATACTCTGAAAGGTATATTGGGTCCTACCTGTGGGGCGTATACGTCAGACTTCATGTTTAGCTCACGTGGTTACATGTCGGTTATAGACTCTCCCACTAGTCAGTTCAATCCAGTTTTAGTTCAATTCAGAACAATATTCCAGACTTAGAACATGTTGTGACCATCTGACAGGTTCTTTTAGACCACCTCAGTAGTGCAACTATTCAGTTTAGTAGCTTTAGTTGGGCCTTGCATGCCTTTTCAGTTCAGCATTTTCTTTTATTTATCCCATGGTATTGTGTTTCTCTCACTTACTCAGTACATTCAAAGTACTGACACATACTTTTATGATGTATCATTTCATGATACAGCCGCAGGTTCTCAGACCCAGCACCGTTAGCCGACTTTGATCAGATCTCCCTCTCTCAGCAGCAGAAATGTGATTCCTCATTTTTCGAGGACATTATTGCATTATCTCAGTTACGTTTCTTACATTTACTTGGACTTAGATTTAGCTAGGGGCTTGTCCCAGCAACTCATCAGTTAGATGGCTTTAGGACATAGACTTGATTTTTTTTTGACTATCAGTGTAGCTCAAACTATTTTGATGTTTATAATTCAGTTTTAAACTCTCTCATAAATGATTTATGTTATTATTTCAAGCTTCCGCTATACGTATTTATATTTCTCAGAATACAAGTGTATGATAGACCAGGGGTTGACATGAGATTACTCGTGACTCCAAGTAATGTCCTTCCAGGGTGTAGACTGGGGGCGTGACAAAAAGATTCAAATGAAGTAAGGGATGATGCAAAATCCATACAATTTAGATTTCAGAACTCATAATTTTCTTTGAATGCAGGAATTCTATTCATAGCAACATTTTGGCAAAATGAAAGATCCTCATGTTATTAGCGTCGCACCATGAATGTTCGCTATTGCAAAGACACCACGCCGGGCTCTCCACTACATTATGAATATTCATTACTATCAATGCACTACATCAAGCTCTGTCTCACATCGTGAATATCAGCTACTACAAATTAGGCATCACATCAAGTTCTCTACACCGCATGAATATTCGAACTTGTAAATTTGCATCATACATATCGGGTTCGTCCACCCTAAAATAGGATATAGGTTCGTGCACCCGAAAATAAGATATTTTGGGTTCGTCCACCCTAAAATAGGATACTTTGGGTTTTTCCACCCTAAAAAAGGATATTTTGGGTCCGTCCACCCTAAAATAGGACATGGGTTTGTCCACCCTAAAATAGGATACTTTGGGTTCGTCCACCCTAAAATAGGATATTTTAGGTTCGTCCACCCTAAAATAGGATATTTCGAGTTTGTCCACCCTAAAATAGGATATTTTGGGTTCTTCCATCCTAAAATAGGACACTTTGGGTGGTCCACCCTCTAATGGAACATATTGCACTCATCCGTTCTTTAATAGGGCACATTGGGTCATTCACCCTACAATGGGACATATTGCATTCATCCATCCTCTAATGGGACATATTGCATTCATCCCCCCTCGATTAGGGCACATTGGGCTCGTCTCGCCCCGTAGTAGGACACCAAAGGCGTCATTGTCAGAAGGAATCATCTTCATGGCCTAAATACACCATTTCATTGCCCAAGGAATTTACTTTTGCATATCATAATCCAAAGACGTCATATTCTTAAGGTGTCATCTTCATTGCCTAAAGACACCATTTCACGGCCTAAGGATATTACTTTTGATTATCATGGCCCTATGACATCATAGCCTAAAGACATCATCTTCATTGTCTAAACGCATCATTCATGGTCTAAAGCGAATTGCATCATGTTTAAACTTTTATAGTAATTTGCATTTATCATTAATCCCGCCGAAGCAAAGGCGTTACTTTCTGCATTAACATCACATTCCCACTGAAGCAAAGGCGTCATTTTCAATTAATTATTGCATGTTATCATTTAAATTTTCTAATTTAAAAAAAAAAGAGTCAAGCTAAGTATATTTTCTAACATTTCCACTTAATATGTTAGAGTTTGTAGGCACATAATCTTAACTAGCTCTTTAAGATTTAAGGAAACGCAGCACATTCGACTAATGGTGTCTAGAGCACCGATTCAGAATGGATATATCATTCTTATTCTCTATCGTAAGACATTTATTTACATTTCACGCTTTATTTTTATTTGCTAACAATTTTATCAAGACTTGTCAGGAAGAACAATACATGCAACACAAGAAACATAGCATGACATGGAACTACCTCTAAGCAGCGATTGAGGCATTGCTTAGTGAGGAATATCAAACTCACAAGCTAGAGTTGAAGGCTAGTGCTCCGACTCCAGTTCTCACAATTAGTCATCTGTACTTCCAAATTTGGAGTGCATCAATACTTTTTTCTTCTGCATATTTCTATAAATTTCTTCCCAAACCCGACTAGAAGACCAGTATCAATCATAAATTCGACACTGGCGCAAAATTTTGAGGGCATCCTCATAATTCTCCATAATCTTCCGCTTCTGAACTACATTCAACCCAATTCCCGTCTCTTTTAGGGATGTGTAGGTAGCTCAAGTTGGAGCACGATCGTACTCACTCTAGTCGTGCCAAAATCTTTTTCTCTTCATTCACCAAAGAATATAGTCATCATAATTCTGCACTGGGAAAATTTTGGAAGTCGATCAATTTGTGATGACTTTCGCTCCTTGAACTACATATGACCTAATTTCTCTTGGAACCCGAGATATGTAGGCAGCTCAAATACTAGAGCTCGGCCATAATTTCTCAAATTTTGGAAAAAAAGTGTCAGTGGTCGGTCAAAATTGACTACCTCGTCAATATCTTCGCCCAAAGATTCTTACATCATCCTTGGTTGAAGAGGGGCAACTTGTTGACACTCAATATTGGCTCTCCATATTTTGATTAATTATGTTAAGCTTTCAAAAATTTTGAATGAAATAAAAATGTGTGAATTATTTAAAATATTTTTAAATTATTTTGGATAAAATATTGACACTTTCATCAAAATATACACACGCGCGCGCGCACACACACGAAAACACACACACACACACACACACACACACAGATATATATATATTAGAATTTTTATATCAAAAATAAATACTTTATTTGAGTACATAGTTTAGATATCAATTTTAAGTCAATTATAATTTAATTGTTAGATTGATCCATTTTCGCAACTAAGCATTTTATTTTTATTTAAGTTCAGAAGCTTAATTAAATTAATTAATTAATAATGCATATTGCTTTTTTCAATTTATAATTCAAGAATGAGATGATTTCTCTATTTAAATAATTTTATTTTTTACGATTGATGTTATTTTGATAAGAAAGTGGCTACAATTGAAATAAATCTGTTTTTATATTAAATTGTAATATTAGCCACAAATTGAACCAAAATCTACATATTTCTCAATCCCTATCACTTAATTTTAGCCAATCCATGTGTGCCATGCAGGCAAGCGCATGGATTGTGCTTCTTCGTTTTAATCTCATCCGTTCATTTTGATCTAACGACTTTGATTTATTTATTTATTTATTTTCCTCCCTCTCTCTATATATAAATATATATATATATATATATATATCATATTTATATATTATTATTATTATTATTATTATTATTATTATTGTTATTATTATTATTATTATTATTATTATTATTATTATTATTATCATCTTTCATTTAATTCCAAATTGTTTTGACCCGCCCCGCCCCGCCTAAAATACCCAAAACAGACCTCTCCTCCCCTAACCCATAACACACACCCTCTCTCTCTCTCTTCGATCCCTCACGATACTGCCCTCCTCCGCTGTTCTTCCCCTCTCCGCTAGCCACCAACCCTCTGGCCACCACGACGCTCCAACCCCCTCCTCCCACAGAACCTGCCAGACCGTCCCCCCCAGCAAATCCCTGCCAGACCTGACACCCAACAACCAGCAACTAGCAACCAGCGACCAGCTAACCCCCTCCCCTAAATTTCGTAGAAACTTTGTTGACCACGTCAGCTGTTGGCATGGAAGAATCCCTCAACAACCCGATTAGGTAAGCCCTCTCTTTTGTCAACTCTTTTCTGAAATTTTCCCCTCTTTCTCATGCTTCTGTCCCATCAAATTAGGGGGATTCAAAATTCAAAGTTTTATTTTTCTCCCTCTTTAGTTCCTATAAAAGGAGATGAGAAGGAGGTACTGAGACACTCACTGGGTAGGAAAGGAGCAACAACAACACATACCCACATAGAGCATAGTTAGAAATCGAAAAAAAAAACGCACACAAACACACTGAAACAGAACAGAGAGACGAGAGAAAAAATGTACTGATCTTTATCTCTTGCTTTGGACTCTGATTTTATTTTATTTTTACCCTTCATACTCGCATCCGCAGTTGGATTTGCTAGACTAAGACTCGACTTCGACAACCTCAATCACTATACAACACAAGGTAATATTCCTCTAGTCCTATTATAGTATGTTCAACTTTATAATTTGTTAATTGTGTTTGGAAATGGGCTGGTTGCTTTAGTTAACTTGATGTGATTGCGATTGAGAAACGAAATAATTTTTCTTAGTTGTTTGATTATGCTTATATATGATTTTGTATTGGTAAGGTATTTACAACCTTGATTAGCTTGAAATAAATCATATGAAATGTTAAATTTGTTAGTATGGTTAGTTGTTGTATTGTTTAATTTGGAGGTTTGAACACTTTAGTCATTGTTTAGTTATTTCTATATCGGGTTGAGTTTTGAAATTTTAAGTTTACTCAATTGTCCATGTTAAGACCATAATGATATTGATTTGCATATTTTAACATGGCAACAGTTGTTTTGACATGTTTCTGATTAGCTGCATACTAAAACATAGTTTTCAATTACTAACTTAGTATCAAAAGGCTTTACAAGTTTTGGACTTTGATGTAGGATCACCATTGTGCTTTCAGATCTTTATTGTATTGCTTGTCTGGACGTTTGAACATGACAATAAAGTTAAGAACAACTTGAACCCTTGAGTATGACTTGAACAAATATCAAATTCTTTGTCAAACCAAACATCACTTGGTAGATTTTCTGTATGGTTAGGTGTTATATCAATTTACTTCACTTAGCATGAATGATTAGCCTAAGAAATTGGATGAGTTTTATCCTACTTGGTATGAAGGACTGTAGCATTTGTTTTTATCCTTAATGACTAAGCATGTGTAGCTTTTGGCTTCTTGAATGAGAACTTAAACTAAAATGACAAGGATGAAGCATATGGAACAAACTTCGAAACTATTTCTCTTTCCTATTTGAAGATTTTGATTTGAGAAAGTGTTCTTTTAGATTATCAAGCATTTACATAGGTTTAGATTTAACTAATAGTAATTAATTTTTTAAAGAAGTAGTTAATATAATTGTAATGGTCCTTGCAAGTGAACCACCTCATCTTTTCCTTAAAATTCATTTTTGAGTTTACATTCCTAAAATCTTCACTATGTGTGCAAGTATGCTTGTGGGATGACATGAATTTAAGTTTATTTTAGGACCAATGTATATGATTATGTGTCTTTGTTATTTTTTATTTATTTAAGTGGAATAGCCCTCTTTGTAGATTAATTATTTGTATGTATTGAAATGATCCTTTAGCCAAAATAGTAATAAGGGATATAAGTTACTTTATTTATTTATTTTTTAGAATGTTGTCTCTCTAAGTCAGTGTGTGTTGCAAACATGGGGCTTCAATAAGTATACTCTAATTTGATTTAAAGAGATATTTCGTTTGTTTGAGACTTGACTTTTAAACTTGTCTTATAGTATGCTTGATATTTTGACTAACTTTTGGAGAAATAGAAATAACTAGAGAGATTTTATTTGCCTAAGATAATTAACGTCCCTCTTTTATTTTTGAATGCTATTGTTCTTGAGGATTTCTTCAACTACTACATAAACTAGTTAGCTTAAAAACTATTTTTTGAATTGGCTCTCTTCTTTATGTACTTTCTTGATTAGTTGAATGGTCTTTAATCTTTTGCTCTTTTCTTTTTCATGGCGTCAACCGGATCTGAGGGTTCTCCTTTGAAACTCAATCTCGCTCGACACACATGGGTAAGAAGCTATTAGAATTCCCGCATCTCTCAGATTCAAGTATTAGGATTTGGCCTCTTGAAAAGAGCCAACAATTCTTAGCTTTCTTCCTTGTAACTTCTTTTATGTATATTGTTGTTGATATTATTTGCTAACTTTATATGTATTTTGTGTGTTTATGCATGATTTTACGGGATTATTAGCAAGTAGTCCATTCTCTCTCCTTTTGGTATTTAGCTTCCTTCTTTTTTGTAAATCAAGTGGTGTGGAATAATTAATTTTCAAAAAATAAAAGTGAGCTCTTTCTTAAAATTTTTGAAATATATCTTTTATGAGACGTCATGTTTTTTTTTTACTTTTAATCATCTTCGTGTCATGTTTAGGAAAATGATTAATAAAAGAAGCAATAAATAAGTATTCAAAGTTTAAATGAACTAAGTTCTTGTTACACCCCGTAAGTTTTTAATGTTTAGTCGGCCTATTCGTATGTTGGTTGAGAGTTTTAGAGTGTCATACGTACGAGAAAGGTCCCGGGGAAAGGTCGAACGAGTGCAAAGTCGGGATTCCGCGGGAGAACCAAGCTGCCCAGAGGGGAAAAGTGGCACAGAGCTGCTCCTCCGCGTTAGCCAATGTGGCATGGAGCAGAATCAGCGCGATGGGCAGCATGCCACATTGCCTTGTCTGCTGCCTCAAGTATATAAAGGTCTCACACTTTGAAATGAGATCATAATTTATATAATCACGACCAGCAGAGGTGAGAACGAAGGAAAACATTTAATTTTCATCCGATTACGCCGCTAAACGTCGTCCAACTCCAAATTAACTTCAGGTATCGAAGTATAAGTCTGCAGGGAGCATTTTTATGGAGTTAGTTTTGTGAAATTCGCTAGGCGAATCGTCGTCCCGCCAAGCCAAAGTTATTGAAATTGCTCCAAACTAGTGTCAATACGATCCCAGGCTTAAAGTAAGCATTTCTACCTTCTAGACTATCGAGAAATAACAAGGTTTCGATCGTGTTCCGTAATGTTTGAATATAGTTAATATTTATATATATAAAGCTTTCCTATTTGCCGAATTTAGTGTTAAAACTAGTCCTATCTTTGCAGTAACACGATTTCAGTTGGGAAGAGCTATTGAATACTAATTGGAACTTATCAGTTAAAGAAACTAAAAATCGAGTTATGTTAAGGCATTTTCTTTCGGCAAGTTAGTTTATTCGTCATAGTAATCCAGTATGAATCCCAGTAAAGCATGTCAGGAGTATGTTATCATGTCTAGTTGTTTTTGTCAGTCAAGACTCATAAATTGTATTGTTTGGGGATGGATTACACCTGTATAGCTTTCGTGACCACCCCATGATTAATAGCAGTGTCGCCGCCCGCCAGGGGCGAGGATACGTCGCTCTACGGAGCGGCATGCAGTCCGCAAGGGATGAAGATGGGGATCCAAATCCTCATATTATCGTGGTGGGCCTTATACACACCCCCGCCGAGCGTTTATGCTCGGGGTGTAGATATCAAGAGTCCTCCATACCCAGACACAACTACAGTCAGGGGCTGAGCGGGCCTAGTTGTAGACCCAGGGGATCGGCAGGACGCTTATAGCTGATAGTTGACTCAGTATGACCTGTATAGGGGTATATATATTGAGGTGTACTCACTAGGCCTAATGGGGGCCCAGGTGGGATATTCTGTGTTGATTGTACCTTTCGGCTTATGGGGGCCAGTAAGGTTTATGTTTGCTTTAGCTACTGGTAGTTAGACAGTAAGATGCCTCGTTTGTCAGGTATGACCCCTACCCTCCTTATTACAGTTATGTTTAGTCTTGATTTCACTACTTCAGTCATTTTCAGTCCGTTTTCTTTACTTTAGTTATTGTCAATTCTATTTCCTTACTATCAGTTATTTAAAGTTACTTCTTTACACACTCAGTACCTGTGGTACTGACGCCCTCTTCTCGGGCATTGTATTACTTGCCTGCAGGTGCAGATAGACGAGGAGCAGGTCCCTTATAATTCCAGTCAGTTGTACAGATCCGTCAGCTCCCTTCTTCCGGAGCTTGTGTGATAGAGGTTTACTTCTTTTGTTTGTATAATATGGGTAGGTCGGGTTCCTGTCGTGACTATCTTATTACTCCTAGAGGCTTGCTGATTGCATTACTTCCCTGTGGTTAGATGATATCGGCTGTGTGGGGCCCATATGTGTTTTAGACTATGTGTGTTTGCCGTGTGGGGCCCTGTTTAGCTGTTGATTGGTGGCCTTGTCGGTCATAGCTCAGTTTAGCATCATTTTGCTTTCCAGTTATAACTAGATACCATGGTGGCCTTGTTGGCCTGCATAGGACTCCGTATGATTGTTTGTCTCTAGTTAGCTATTTGTTTTCACAGGTTGTTGTAGTCCTAGTCGGTCGGGGGTTGTATTTACAGCCTCTATATAGCCCATTGTTTTCTTGATTCTAGAGTTAGATTCAGCCCTGTGCCAGAGGTGCTTAGGCTCAGTCAGCTCAGCAGTTCAAGTCCTAGTAGGGCACCAGGTGCTAGTCATGCCTCGCAAGGTGGGGTGTGACAAACTTGGTATCAGAGCAGGATGTATCCCAGGGAGTCTGCAAGCCGTGCTAAGTAGAGCCTTGTCTATGGATGTGTTGTGCACCACATACTATAGGCTGGAGGCTACAAGGCATAATAGGATGGTTACTCTTTCTTCTTATTCAGTCGTTCCATAGAGCGGTACAGTATAGGGCTGAGTCCCTAATCTCTTTATACTCTTTTGCTTACAAAGAAATGTCGGACCAGTGACACCCTACGATAGGAAGGAGGATAGATGTAGCAGCAGGAGAGGGCACCAGCAGGATGCCTCAACCTCGGTCAGAATCGGCCCGATTTGAGGACGATATGGAGGTATCATCTCAACCTCCCCAGCAGTCTCCACCATGTCAGGAGCTGCTTGGGACGGTCGGTGTGACGGCACCACCTCTGGCAGTTTCTATACCCATAACATCCGACCAGGAGGTCAGGAGCACGATGGTTATGCTTGCCCAAATGATGGCTGCTAAAGCGTCAGCTAGTGCCACCTACAGTTGCAGAATTCTTAGAAGGGCCTGGTAGTTCGAGGGTCCGAGAGTTCCTAGCACTAAGTCCCCCGCAATTCACAGGGACAAATCGAACCGAGGACTCTCAGGACTTCTTAGACCAAATGCAGAGGATTTTCAGGGTAATGCATGATACACCTATAGAGTTAGTTGAGCTGGCGGTATTCCAACTACGGGACATCATCGTACTATGGTATGAGAGTTAGGAGAGGTCCCGAGGGAGAGATGTTTCCCCTCTGACCTGGCACAGCTTCTTAGAGGCTTTCTTGGATCATTACCTACAGCGGGAGATTCAACAGGCCCGGGTTGATCAGTTCCTACAATTGGAGTAGGGGTCGATGAGTGTCCGGGAATATGCCATGCGGTTTGATTCCTTGGTTCGATATGCGCCAGCCTTTATGGACACCATGCCAGCCAGGGTACACTGCTTTATTGTAGGGCTGAACCGAGAATATGTTGAGACTTGCATCACAACCACACTGCGAGAGGATATGGATATCGCCCGTGTGTAGGCTTTTGCTCAGAATATTGAGGGTATCAGACAGCGACAACGGGAGATTAGGAGGACAAGTCAGGAGCAGCGCTGCAGGGACAGACTAGGTAAAGTAAGGAGGAGTCTCGGGGAGGACCTAGGCCACGGTTATCAAATAGGCCACTTAGACCCCCACCTCCACTGCAGCAGCAGAGGAGCAGGTCTAGTCGCCGAGGGCAGCCAGAGCTCGGCGAAGGTTCACGAGCAGTAGGTTTACAGCAGCAGAGGGGAGTGGAGCAAAGTGGGTTTACAATACCACTTTTCCCTATTTGAAGTCAACGCCACTTTGGAGCATGCAGGTATGGTTCCACAGCATGCTATATTTGTGGACAGAAGGGTCACCAGATGAGGAATTATCCAGCTAAGGGACAGGGTGACCGGGATCTATAGGATAGGTCCTCTGCAGGATCACGAGCTCCAACATCCCCGACAGGGCGTAGGCCCTCAATTTCAATCGGCAAAGGCTGAGGCAGATCAGGGGCCTCCAGTTCAGGTGCCGACCCAGACCATACTTATGCACTACCGGGGCAATAGGAGTCAGAGTCGTCACCATATGTTGTGAAAGGTATGCTGAACATTTGCTCTCATCCTGCTTATGTGTTGATAGATCCAGGATCCACCTTGTCCTATGTTACACCGTTAGTGGCTCAGAAGTTGTAATATTATGTCGGAGTTGCTTCGGCGACCTTTCTCAGTGTCTACACCCGTTGGTGACTCTATTATAGCCAAAAGGGTCTATCGGGGGTGTACAGTAGAGGTTGCCAGTCGTCAGACTACAACAGACTTGATAGAACTAGAAATGGTTGATTTTGTGCTATTACGTGTATGGATTGGCTAGCTCCATGCTATGCCAATGTCAAATGTTGGACCAAGATTGTCCGATTCCACTTTCTAGTGGAGGCAGTACGGGAGTGGAAAGGTAGTACAGCCACGCCAAATGGTAGGTTTATTTCCTATCTTCGGTGAGAAAATTGATAGCAAAAGGTTGCATTTATCATATTGTCAGAGTTTAGGATGTTCGGGCAGAGCCTCCGACCCTTCAGTCTATTCCAATGGTTAATGAATTTTTCGATGTATTTCCAGATGAGCTTCCTGGTATTCCCCCAGAAAGGGAAATTGATTTTCAAATTGATCTATTACCAGGCACTCAACCCATATCTATTCTTCCATATCGGATGGCTCCTGCTAAACTCAGAGAACTAAAGGAACAATTGAAGGATTTGCTAGATAAGGGCTTTATCAGGCTGAGTACCTCACCATGGGGTGCGTCAGTTCTGTTCATGAGGAAGAAGGACGGCTCCCTCTGTATGTGTATAGATTATCAGCAACTGAATAAAGTCACTATCAAGAATAAATACCCGCTTCCCAGAATAAATGACCTATTTGATCAGTTACAGGGAGCGAGGTATTTTTCGAAGATTGACTTAAGGTCAGGATATCATCGGGTCTGGGTTCGTGAAAGAGATATTCCAAAGACTGCCTTCAGGACTAGATATGGCCACTTTGAATTTCTAGTCATGTCCTTCGGACTGACAAATGCCCCAGCAGTGTTCATGGACCTGATGAACAACGTTTTTAGACCATACCTGGACTTGTTCGTGATAGTATTTATCGATGATATTCTGGTGTATTCCCGCACAGAGGTAGATCACCAGGATCATATACGGACAGTGCTCCAAATTCTCAGAGATTGCCAGCTATATGCAAAATTTTCTAAATGTGAATTTTGGCTAAATTCAGTAGCCTTCTTGGGCCATATTGCGTCAAATGCTGGTATAAAGGTAGATATGCAGAAGATATAGGCAGTGAGAACATGGCCTAGACTTACCACTCCGATCGAGGTACATAGTTTCCTAGGGTTAGCCGGGTATTATAGAAGATTCGTGGAAGGATTTTTCACTTTAGCAGCACCTTTAACCAAATTGACGTGGAAGGCAGCAAAATGCTATTGGACTGAGGCATGTGAGTAGAGCTTTCAAGAACTCAAAGACAAATTGACATCGGCACCGATGCTAGCATTGCCAGAAGGAACAGAGGGCTATGCAGTCTATTGTGACGCTTCGGATTTTGGGTTAGGATGTGTTTTGATGCAACATGGTAAGGTGATTGCCTATGCTTCCTGGCAGCTGAGGAAGCATGAGAAGAACTACCCTACCCATGACCTGGAGTTAGCCGCAGTGATTCATGCCTTGAAAATATGGAGACACTACCTATATGGTGTCCACATATATATTTTCACTAATCACAAAAGCCTGCAGTATATTTTCACCCAGAAAGAGTTGAATTTGCGGCAGCGTGGCTGGTTGGAGTTGTTAAAGGATTATGATGTGAATATTTTATATCACTCAGGAAGGGCCAATGTTGTAGCAGATGCCCTTAGCCGCAAATCCATGGGAATATTGGCATATTTACAGCCCGAGCGGTAGGAATTGGCCCGAGAATTGCATCAGCTATCCAGTTTAGTTGTTCGTATAGTAGAATCAGGAGACAATGGAGCGGTAATCCAGAATACTGCAGTGTCATCATTGGTTGTGGAAGTGAAAGAACGGCAGTATGAAGATCCTAGCCTGGTTCAGCTCAGAAATAGGGTCCAGCAAGGGGAAGTTACAGATTTCCAGATAACCGAGGACGGAGTTTTGAGATATAGGGATTGCCTCTGCGTTCCAGACGTGGCAGGGCTTCGCCAGCAAATTATGGGAGAGGTACACTATGTCCGTTACTCTCTCCATCCAGGTTTGACAAAAATGTACCAAGACATAAAAGAGATTTACTGGTGGCCGGGAATGAAAGAGGGGATATCAGAATTCGTAGCTCAATGTCCCAATTGTCAACAGGTGAAAGCTGAACATCAGAAACCAGGCAGACTGACACGTGATATAGCCGTGCCTTTATGAAAATTGGAGGCAATTAATAAGGATTTCATAGTAGGGTTACCTCATACCAGGCGTAAATATGATTCTATCTTGGTAATTGTTGACAGGTAGACAAAATCAGCTCACTTTCTGCCAGTAATGGCTACCTTTTCAGCTGAAGATTATGCTGAGTTGTATATTAGGGAAATAGTCTGATTGTATGGTGTTCCATTGTCAATTATCTCCGACAGGGGGGCGCAGTTTACAACTAAGTTTTGGCAATCCTTTTAGAGAGGCCTGGGGACGCAGGTTAACCTGAGCACAGCCTTCCATCCTCAGATAGACGGGTAGGCAGAACGTACCATCCAAACGCTCGAGGATATGTTACGGGCGTGTGTGCTAGATTTTGGAGGCAGTTGGGATGAACATCTACCGCTTATTGAATTTGCCTATAATAACAGTTATCATTCAGCAATTCAGATGGCGCCTTTTTAAGCATTATATGGACGAAAGTGTTGGTCTCCAACTGGTTGGTTTGAGGTAGGAGAATCAGCATTGATTGGGCCAGATATTATTCATCAGTCAGAAGAGAAAATAAAGCTTATCAGGGAATGTCTGCTGACAGCTCAGAGCCGCCAAAAATCTTATGCAGATGTGCGGCGGAGAAACCTAGAATTTAATATGGGTGATTGGGTATTCCTGAAGGTTTCACCGATGAAGAGTGTGACGAGATTTGGTAAGAAAGGCAAGCTCAACCTAAGGTTTATTGGACCTTATCAGATTCGCCGAAGGATAGGCCAGGTGGCTTATGGATTGGGTTTACCTCCAGAATTAGAATCCATTCACCCAGTTTTTCACATATCAATGCTGAGAAAGGTATAGGAGATCCCTCCCGGATTATTCCAGTCAAAGATGTCCAAATCACTAAGGAGTTAGCTTACAAAAAAGCTCCAGTAGTCATACTAGATCGGCAGATCCGTAGATTGAGAACTAAAGATGTTTCTTCTGTTAAATTGTTATGGCAAAATAAGAACCGGGAGGAGATGACCTAGAAAGAAGAAGACGACATGAAAACCAGATATCATCAATTATTTCAGACTTAGTCAGATTGTGCAGCTAGAGGTATGTTGTTGTTGTTGTTTCATAAGTTGCATTATATACATGTATATGTGGAGTAGTTAACTTCAGCCTATTGTGAAATGAATGCCATATTATTGTGCGGAGCACCTGTATTGGACTTTTCTATGTTTCAGGATTTTTGGATAGTCCATATTATAGGGAAGACTACCGAAATGTTTCTAGAATAAGTAATTGCAAGGTTAAGGTTCTTGCAAGTAGAAGTTAACATTCGAAGACGAATGTTCTTAAGAGAGGGGGATGTTACACCACGTAAGATTTTAACGTTTAGCCGGCCTATTCATATGCTGATTGAGAGTTTTAGAGTGTCATGCGTACAAGGAAAGGGCCCGGAGAAAGCCAAACGAGTGAAAAGTCGGGATTCCGCGGGAGGAGGCCGTACCAAGCTTCCCAGAGGGGAAAAGTGGCACAGAGCTGCTCCTCCGTGTTAGCCAATGTGACACAGAGCAGAATCAGTGTGATGGTTAGCGTGCCATGTTTCCTTGTCTGCTGCCTAAAGTATATAAAGGTCTCACACTTAGAAATGAGATCATAATTCATATAATCACGACCAACAGAGGTGAGAACGAAGGAAAACATTTAATTTACTGATTATGCTGCTAAAAGCCATCCAAATCTGAATTAACTTCCGGTATCGAAGTATAAGGCTGCAGGGAGCATTTCTACGGAGTTAGTTTCGTGAAATTCGCCTGGCGAATCATCGTCCCACCGATCCAAAGTTGTTGAAATTGCTCAAAACAAGTGTCAATATGATCCCAGGCTTAAAGTAAGCATTTCTCCCTTCTAGACTATCGAGAAATAATGAGGTTTCAACCGTGTTCCGTAAAGTTGGAATATAGTTAATATTTGTACATATAAAGTTTTCCTTTTTGCCGAATTTAATGTTAAAACTGGTCCTATCTTTTCAGTAACACGATTTTAGTTAGAAAGAGCTATTGAATACTAATTGGAACTTATCAGTTAATCAGAAACCGGCAATCGAGGTATGTTAAGGCATTTTCTTTCGTCAAGTTAGTTTCTTCAGCATAGTAATCCAGTATGAATCCTAGTAAAGCATGTCAGGAGCATGTTATCATGTCTAGGTTTTTTTGTCAATCGAGACTCGTAAATTGTATTGTTTGGGGCTAGATTACACCTGTATAGCTTTAGTGACCACCCCAGGGTTAATAGTAGTGTCGCCGCCCGCTAGGGGCGAGGATACGTCGCTCTACGGAGCGGCATGCCATCCACAAGGGACGAAGATGGGGATCCAGATCCTTATATTGTCATGGTGGGCCTTATACACACCCCCGCCGAGCATTTACGCCCGGGGTATAGATATTAGGAGTCCTCCAGACCCAGACACAACTATAGTTAGGGGCTGAGCGGGTCTACTTGTAGACCTAGGGGATCGGCAGGACGCTTATAGCTGATAGTTGAGTCAGTATGACCTGTATAGGGGTATATATATTGAGGTGTACTCACTAGGCCTAATGGGGGCCCAGGTGGGATATTCTGTGTTGATTGTACCTTTCGGCTTATAGGGGCCAGGTAAGGTTTATGTTTGCTTTAGCTGCTGGTAGTTAGATAGTAAGACGCCTCGTTTGTCAAGTATGACCCCTACCCTCCTTATTACAGTTATGTTTAGTCCTGATTTCACTACTTCAGTCATTTTCAGTCCGTTTTCTTTACTTCAGTTATTGTCAATTCTATTTCCTTACTATCAGTTATTTAAAGTTACTTCTTTACATACTCAGTACATGTGGTACTGACACCCTATTCTCGGGCGTTACATTACTTGTCTGCATGTGCAGATAGACGAGGAGCAGGTCCCTCGTAATTCTGGTCAGCTGTACAGAGTCGTCATCTCCCTTCTTTCGGAGCTTGTATGATAGAGGTTTACTTCTTTTGTTTGTATAGTATGGGTAGGTCGGGGCCTTGTCCCGACCATCTTATTACTCCTAGAGTCTTGCAGATAGCATTACTTCCCTGTGGTTAGATGATATCGGTTGTGTGGGGCCCATATGTGTTTTAAACTATGTGTGTTGGCCGTGTGGGGCCCTATTTAGCTGTTGATTGGTGGCCTTGTCGGTCATAGCTCAATTTAGCATCTGATTTCACTTTCCAGTTATAACTAGATATCATGGTGGCCTTGTCGGCCTGCATAGGACTCCTTATGATTGTTCGTCTCTGGTTAGCTGTTTGTTTTCACAGGTGGCTATAGGCCTTGTCGGCCGGGGGTTGTATTTATAGCCGCTATATAGCCCGTTGTTTTCTTGATTCTAGAGTTAGAGTCATCCCTGCGTCAGAGGTTCTTAGGCTCAGTCAGCTCAGCAGTTCAGGTCCTAGTAGGGCACCAGGTGCCAATCATGCCTCCCAAGGTGGGGCGTGACAGTTCCAACACTAGGTCAAAATAATAAAAATCTGTCAGTTATTTCTAAATGGACTACTGGCCCAATTCTTTTTCTACTGATTTGTTTGCAAAAATTCAGGCCCAAAACAATCCTTCACTATTGCTTACATGCGCTGCTGGCCCAATTATTATTTTTTCAAAATAAATATTTGTAGATTTTTTAGCCCATTTGTTTGCCCAATTCAAGTGTTTCTTCTAAAAGCTCAAGTATGAGGTATTATGCATATATATTATTTTACAAATATACTTTACGTATTATCATAGTGTATTTTCATGATATATTATTATGTACACATGCATATTTATTTATTTATTTTATATATATACTTACTATTTTACCTACATACATACACACATATATATTTTTTAATTATTTTCAACTCATATACTTACCTCTATTCATAAATACTTAATTTTGCATATCACACATCATATATAATCATTTAATTATATACATGTCATGCCCCACTTTGGGAGGCATGACTGGAACCTAGTGTCATACTAGAATCTGACTAACCTGGCTAGGCTTATGCACGTCTGGTGCATGCCTGGAACTCAATTCAAGAAAGCAACGGTCTATATCTCGATTGTAAATACAGCCTCCGGCCGACAAAGTCATATAGCCACCTGTAAATGAAAATAACTAACCAACAATAAGCAATAAAAAGGAATCCTATGCTGGCCAACAAGACCACCATGTTGTCTAGTTATAACTGAAATGAAAATCAGGCAACTATGGATATACTATAGCCGACAAGGCCATTATCTAACAGCTAAACAAGGCCCTACACGGCCAACAACAAACTAACCACAGGGAATTTGTAAATCTTCAAGTCTCTAGGAGTGGAATAATGGTCGAGATAGGGCCCCAACCTACCCATATACTATACAATCAAAAGAGCAAACCTTCTAACTAATAAACTCCGGAGGAGGAGAGCTAACTGTACTGCTGACTCGAGCTGAAAGCTAAGAAGGTCTTGATCAGCGCTTAATGCAGCGCCCCAAGGATGGGCGTCAGCACAATATGTACCGAATATGTAAGACAGTAACTGAAAATAACTGAATAAAACTTAAGATGAAACTGAAAGTAATTGAGTAGAAGGGATAGGGACATAACCTAAATAACTTAACTTTCTTCTATATAAT
Organism: Datura wrightii; assembly: GCA_035772735.1. Taxonomy (NCBI): domain Eukaryota; kingdom Viridiplantae; phylum Streptophyta; class Magnoliopsida; order Solanales; family Solanaceae; genus Datura; species Datura wrightii. The sequence goes on from JASDFA010000006.1 coordinate 35,920,969, forward strand.
CTATTAGTAAATAGTGCAAACAAGAACCTTACCTAGCCCCATAACACGGTAGGTACGAATAGCACAGAATAACCCACTCGAGGCCCCCATAAGCATTGGCGAGAACACTTCAATTTATATACCCCTAACAAGGTCAAACTAAGTCAAGTAGTAACTATAGCCAACCTACCAGTCCCCTAGGTCTGCAACTGAGCCCACTCGACCCTTGAACTCTGGCTATGTCTGAGTCTTGTGGACTCCTGATAACTGCACCTCAGGCACCAGGCTCGGGGGGGTGTGATGTCGATACGGTATAAAACTGGTAGTCCAGACAAATGGACTGTATAAGGCCCTTAGGCCTCATCATTGTCCCTTGAGATGGTATATTGCTCCTTGGAGTAACGTCATATAGCCCCTGGAAGGCAACGACACAGCTAGTAATCTTGGGGTTGGTCATGGAAAGTTATACAGGGCAAAGTCAATCCCAAACTAGACATAGAGTACTGGTCTCAGCTAATAGCAATAGCTAAACACAATAACAATACTTCTGGCTCCTTATTGGGATTCAAACTGTATTACAATACTATAGAAACTAACTTGCCGAGGGAATTCACCTTAACATACTTTAGCTGCCGATTCCCGATTATCTGAGGAGTTTCAATTTGTATTCAATAGCTCTTTCCAAATATAACCGTAATACTGGGAGAAAGAGACTAATTTCAATACCAAATTTGATTTAAAAAGATAACTTTTAATACTAATAGCAACTATAATTCAACTAAATAAAATACGGCCGAAAACCTATAATTTCTCGAGAGTTCAGAAGGAATAAATGCTTATCTAACATCTGTGATTGTTTAGGAATCAGTTTGGAGAAATTCTAACAACTTTTTCTCGGTGGGGTTCCGATTTGTCGGGCGTATTTTGAGAAAATAACTCCGTAATAATGCTCCCTATAGGGTTAGAACTTGATACCTAAAGTTAATTTGAGTTTGGACTGTGTTTGATAGCGTAATCGAGCGAAAAATGATTGATTTCTTCGCATTGTACTCTCTCTGTCCGAAAACAAAAGTGAGAAATGATTTAAACAAGTGAAGGGGATTTATATATATACTTCGGCAGTGGACTGGGGGGTGTCTCACGCCGTCTATCTCGGCAACCCCAATGCCGCGCCATGCCCCTCAAGGCGCCACCAGGCCTGGCGCGCCGCGCTGCTGGCTGGCAAATCGCGCTGGCCCTGCGCACGTTGGTTTCGTCTGGCCCTGCTTCCAAGGCTTTTTCTACATGATTCATGCTCTCTTTATTCGTCACAAATCCACGTGTATGCTTACTTTTATGGAGTGTAACATCCTCCCTCCCTTAGGAACATTCGTCCTTGAATGTCATTCTCAAGTTTAAAGGTGTTAACTCTCTTAACCAGGATTTAGAAAAATTTCGGCAGAATCTCCTCTGTAATATGAACTATACGAAAATCTGAAATGCAGAAAAGTCCAACATAGGCACCTCGCAGGATGCTATAACAACCATTACACAATAATAAGGTATAACTAAGTAACAGTACTGATAGCATAAGCAGTAAAATAACAACTGAATAACAACCTCATCTTAACTTCATAATCTGGATCAATCTTGGAACAAGTGAGGATATTTAGATTTCATATCATCCTCAACTTCCTAGGTCATCTCTTCTTTATTCCTATTCCTCCATGATACTTTAACAGAGGCGACATCTTTTGTTCTCAACCTGCCGATCTAATATAGTCATTGGAACCTCTTCGTAGGCCAACTCCTTAGTAACCTAGATGTCCTCGATTGGCACGACTCAGGACAGGTCCCCTATACATTTTTGCAGCATTGTTACATGAAAGACCGGGTGAACAGATTCTAACTCTGAGGATAAGTCTAACTCATAAGCCACTTGTCCTATTCTCCGGAAGATCTGATATAGCCCAATAAACCTAGGGCTAAGCTTGCCCTTTTTACCAAACCTCATTACGCCCTTAATTGGTGAAACTTTCATAAACACCCAATCATTAACACTGAATCCTAGGGCTCTACGCCGCACACCAGAGTAAGATTTCTGGCGACTCTGATCTGTCAACAAGCGCTCTCTGATAAGCTTTACTTTCTCCTCTGACTGGTGGATCATGTCAGGTCCTACTAATTCTGACTCCCCTACTTTAAACCACCCGATAGGGGATCTGCATTTTCGCCCATATAAGGCCTCATAAGACGCCATCTGGATTGTTGAATTATAACTTGTTATAAGAAAATTCAATAAGGGGTAAACGCTCATCCCAACTTCCCCCGAAGTCTAACACACGCCCCCAACATATCCTCGAGTGTCTGAATTATACGTTCTATTTTCCCGTCTGTTTGAGGATGGAAGGTTGTACCCAGATTAACCTGTGTTCCTAAGACTTTCTAAAATGACTGCCAGAATCTAACTGTGAATTGTTCCCCCTATCAGAAATGATAGAATTCGGGACACCATGTAATCGAACTATTTCTCTAATATACAATTCAGCACAGTCCTCGGCTGAGAATATGGTCCTGACTAGCAGGAAATGAGCGGAATTCGTTAATCTATCAATAATCACCCAGATATAATCAAATATGTGTCTGGTATGGGGTAACCTTGTCACAAAATCCATGTTGATTGCTTCCCATTTCCATATAGGTATTGCTATCTCTTAGGTCAATCCACCGGGTTTTTGATGTTTCGCTTTTACTTGCTGACAATTAGGGCATTGTGCTACAAATTCTACTATACCATTTTTCATTCTCGACCACCAGTAAATCTATTTTATGTCATGATACATCTTTGTTAAACCTAGGTGAAGAGAATAATGGGAATAATGTACCTCTGCCATGATTTGCTGGCGAAGTCCTGCCACATCTGGAATGCAGAGGCGACCCTTAAATCTCAAGACCCCATCTTCGGTTACCTCAAAAGCTGGTACTTCACCTTGCTGAACTTTATCTCTGAGTTTTACCAGGTTAGGATCTTCATACTGTCGCTCTTTTACCTCTACAACCAGGGATGATACTGTGGAATTCTGAATCACTGCCCCACTATCTCCTGAATCTACTATTGAGACGGCTAAGCTAGCTAACTGGTGCAATTCTCGGTCCAGCTCCCGCTGTTTGGGCCTCAAATGTGCCAAACTTCCCATTTATCTATGACTAAGGGCATCTTCTATGATATTAGCCTTCCCTGGATGATATAAAATATTCACGTCGTGGTCATTCAACAATTCTAACCAGCGACGCTGCCGCAGATTTAACTCTTTCTGTGTAAAGATGTACTGGAGGCTCTTCTGATCAGTAAAAATGTCCACGTGCACCCCATACATATAATGTCTCCAGATTTTTAAGGCGTGGAATACTGCCGCTAACTCCAGGTCATGAGTGGGATAGTTCTTTTCATGCTTCCTCAGTTTCCTTGAGGTATAAGCAATTACCTTACCGTGATACATCAAAACACACCCTAACTCGATGCTTGAAGCATCACAGTACACTACATAACCCTCTGAAAAATCTAGCAAAGCTAGTACAGGTGCTGATGTAAATCTATTTTTCAATTCCTGAAAACTCTATTCACACGGTGCAGTCCAGTGAAATTTAGCTGCTTTTTGAGTTAACTTGATCAATGGCGCTGATAGAGTAGAAAATCACTCTACAAATCTTCTGTAATACCCTACTAACCTCAGGAAACTGCGTACCTCAGTTGGAGTTATAGGTCTAGTCCATGTCTTTACTGCCTCAATCTTCTGTGAATCTACTTGAATACCAGCATCCAGCACAATATAACCCAAAAAGGCTACCAAATTCAGCCAGAATTCACATTTAGAAAATTTTGCATACAACTGGTGATCCCTGAGGATCTAAAGCACTATTTGAAAATGATCTCAGTGTTCTACTTCTGAGCGGGAATACACCAGAATGTCATTAATGAATACTATCACAAACAAGTCTAGATATGGCCAGAAGATACTATTCATCAGATCCACGAACACTGCAGGAGCATTCGTCAACTCGAAGGACATGACTAGAAATTCAAAATGGTCATACCTGGTCTTGAAAGCCGTTTCTGGGATATCTCTCTCCTGAAGCCACACCTGGTGATACCCAGACCTTAAGTTGATCTTATAGAAATACTTCACCCCTCGTAGCTTATCAAACAAGCCATATATCCTAGGAAGCGTGTATTTATTTTGTATAGTATTCTTATTTAACTGTCGGTAATCTATACACATACGGAGGAAGCCATCTTTCTTTCTTACAAATAGAACTGGCGCACCCCACGGTGAAGTACTTGGCCTGATCAAGCCCTTATCTAACAGATCTTTCAGTTGTTCTTTCAACTCTCTGAGCTCCGCAGGAGCCATTTGGTACGGAGGGATGGATATAGGCTGAGTACTTAGTAATAGGTCGATAGAGAAATCGATTTTCCGTTCTAGGGGAATACCAGGAAGTTCATCTGGGAACACATCTAGAAATTCATTGACTACTGGGATGAACTGAAGAGTCGCGGATTCTGCTTGAACATCCTGAACCTTGACAATATGATAGATGAAACCCTTTTCTATTAACTTCCTCGCCCGAATATAGAATATAAACCTACCTTTTGGCATAGCTACATTACCTTTCCACTTTTGCACTACCTCCCCTGGAAAGTAAAACCGGACAGTCTTGGTCCAACATTCTACATTGGCGTAACATGGTGCTATCCAATCCATACCCATAATTACATCAAAATCAATCATTTCTAGTTCCAATAAATCCGCCAAAGTTTGGCGACCAACAACCTCTACTGTTCAACCCCAGTAGATCCTTTTAGCTATAATAATATCACCAACGAGCATAGACACTGAAGAGGGTCGCTAAGCAATTCTGGCATCATACCAAACTTCCGAGCCACTAATGGTGTAACATAAGACAAAGTGGAACCTGGGTCTATCAAAACATACACGGAATGAGAACAAATGTCCAGAATACTTGTCATAACATCCGGCGACGACTCTGACTCCTGTCGCCCTGGTAATGCATAAGTGCGATCCAGACCGGTGCCTGAACTGTAATACCCCAGAAGGGAATAAGAATAGACACGGGAAGTACAATTGAAAAAATGCAAAAAAACTGGCAAAAAATCTTAGGACGGGAGAATTAACGACTCGTGGTATCCACACTTAATGACTCGTGGTGGGATACCACGAGTCATCATATGCAGTTGTGGGGTGGAGATCAGGAAGCAGTGGCAACGGATAACCTGACGAGTCGTTAGGAGTGGCAACGACTCGTCTAGTCAGTCGTTAGGAGGCAGAAGCTTTGGTTCTAAGGAAATTTCCAGTGAACTTAACGAAATGGCATGACGGGTCATCACAATGTTCATGGCCTAGAGGTTGAGAATTTCCAATAGACTTGACAAGTGCACCTAACGAGTCTTTGGGTGCGGAAACGACTCGTCGGGTGAGTCATGGCTTCAGTTCGGGTAATTTTTCAGATTTTTCTCAAGGGCAGTTTGGTAAAATTCCATGCTCCCAGATTTAAAGTGATGTTGTTTTGGGTATGTTCGGGGACGTTTTTAAGGGTTTTCCTAAGCCTAAACCCTCATTCTCTCAGCCCACTTCTTCCTCCTCTTTTCTCCAAAGATTTTAGGAATTTCCACGGTGTTCTTCAAGCTTCAAGGAAGATAATCAAGCGGGGTCTTCGTCTTCCAGGTATGTAGGTCTTCAACAAGGATGTCTTTTCATCCTTGTGCCCCAAAATGTTTTCAATAAGAACAAAATTTAAATGATTTAGAATATCACGATCTAGGATTTTGAATAATGGGTAATTTCTTCCTCATCCTTTTCATAAATGCTAATATTTACTGCAATTATGGAATAAATTGGAATGTTGATTAAAGGGTCGCTTTGGAATATGGATTATATGTTGGGATTGTATAATGGTAGCATGTTCTTCATGAATTGACTTGAGTAATAAATGGGTTTCGCTTATTGTTCACTTGATTGTCGTAGTCATGCATGAATATTACAAAATTGTGAAGATTAGGTGAGTATGTAACATGCATGTATTATGTTCTCCCTTAATTTGTCATAGTATTGGTTGGGAATTATACATTCCTTTCATGATTATCATAGAAACTCATGAACATGATGGAAGTGTGAAAGTATTGCATAATTAACCCTAATGACTTGAGTATGATGTTGATGATCATATGGGATTGAGTAGAAGTTATGGGCTTGAGTAATTGAAATAAGTTAGTTGTCCTTATTCTGCTTTAAATTTAATTGATTTGGCGTAAGAAGATTTCACCTCCATTGTTGAACTACGAAGCCTGAGCAGATTCTACATTGTTTTCCTTATAAAAATTGTTTTGATAAAAACCTTGGAATCTAAAACGCCCATGGCTAAAGAGTTCACAAAGGAGTGAGTGTGACAAGTGTTCGGTGTTGTTCTGCTCATTGGTAATTTATATTAAAAACCGACACGCAAGTGCACGTGGTCAAACAAGTAATAAAGTGGCTAAGTAAGCCAAGTATCGATCCAAGGAGGCTCAAGATACATAAAATTGCCTAGTTTACTATATTCCTATTTCACTTCTAATTATGTTAACAACAATGTAACCAAGAGTTACTTGAGTTTTTGTTTCTAAACTATATATACTACAATTACTACAAACTATTTACTTGTGAATTTACACAATGGATATGAACATGCCAAGGTTAAGAACAAGTAATGAACTTGATAATCATGATAATTTGGTTAATCTCTTCTTCATGTTGCTAGCCAAGAACATTTGCCTAGAAATTAAAACTCTCGTATTTAATTTTACTTTAGAATCATAAACCATCCGTCTACATTTCTGTGATCAAATGCAATTTATGACCTAGCACTACAATTCCGGTTCCTAAATTGACTAATACGGCTTTCAAGTATATTTCTATCAGGAAAGCACATCAAAACCCAATTTTCCCAAATCAAGTTAAGAACAATACCCTATTAATTCACAACTTTCCAATTTCTTGCTCTTTCGAGTGAAATTGGACTTTTTAGATGTACATTAATGTTGGCCAAGCACTAATGCAGTAAGAACAAGAATTAATAGAACAACATTAAAGAAGAAGAAGAAAACCATATCATTTACAATCAAAATTCATTACACGTGTTCAAAACCTCAGTAAGGAAGAGAATTAGCCACTCATTCTTGGATTGATCATCCTAAAATGAGTGTAAATCATACGTACAATTGATAGAAAGAAGAAAGGAAGAGAAGAAATCCCTTAGCTTTTTCGTTCTTCAACTGCTACTAACCCACATTCTTGCTCTCCACTTCTGAACTCAGTCTAAAAACTCCAAAAAAAACTCTAAAATAAACCTAAGTGTGCTATTTATACTAGTGGGAAATTTTTCACGGAATAACAAGCAACGTGTCATGGAGGCCAACGCAGAGCACTGCCTCCGTGACACGGCGTGGACGCGGACCTTCACTGGAATTTCCAGGGTCCGGTAAATTAACCTCAACGTGGCACGGAGGCCATCGCGGAGGCCTCTCTCCGTACCACGGAGCTGACGCGAAGGCACACTGGAATTTGCCATTTTAATTCATGTCCAGGCAGTGTGCTACCGCGATGGTAGCGTGGCACGGCTCCATCGCGGAGCCCCTATAAAATGTGCATTCCAAGGTCTTTTCCACGCTCGCATCCAAGTCCAACTCCGACATAGTTCCAACATGCATTTTAGCTCCTAAAAATCACATTTACCTGCAAAACAAATGCTAATCATGTTGGTTAGTATAAATTCGCATTTTATTACTAATTACATGATATTATATACACATTGCACAACAAACAAGGTAAAAATGATACGTTTGAGTATCACTTGGGCATATAAATCTGCCCAAGATCACTTACCCCACACTTAAATCCTTGTTCGTCCTCGAACAACACATACACAAATCATGCAAATTACATCCCAACCTTCGTCACTATGGTGCAACAATTTACGCTACGGTCATACCGATTATTCAATTTTTTGCAAATCATCAAGAAAACATGCTTGGTCGTACAATACAATGACCTTTAATACATCAAGGCTTCCTAGACTTTTAAGAATTGATTCTTGATATCGGCAAACTTATGCAAATCAGCTAATCAAGAAATCCGACACAAAAATCAATCTTTCATCAAGCATGTGCCCTCACAACTCGAGAGAAACTTCCCCTTTATGCTCATGCAGCACACAAACATGCAAGTAGAGGCATATAAAAATAATTTCACTCTCTCTCCCAAAAGAATTCACATGCATTATGTCATGACCCATAGGCTTGCCCTTAATGTATTACTCCACTAATATAAAGAAATGCAATATAGGATCACGTAGGACTTTAATGGGTTGTAACGGGGCTATGGATCTAGTATATATATATTGGATTAGCCAATAATAGTCGCTAGCATCCTTAAGCGCCTTTTCAACTCATTCCCATCGACTCATGGACATTGTTCCTCTCTTTTCTCTTTTTCTCCCATTCATGCTGGTTTACTTTCATACAGCCCATTTCATCAACCACACTTGACACAAAACAAAGGGTTTTCATGTACCCTCACTATCAATTAATTACAACAAGTGCCTCTTCAACATCATCTTTTCTTTCTTCACTTTGCTTTTCTTTTTCTTTTCACTCTTTTCACTCTTTAACACTTTGGGAAACATTTTCTTTTCTTTGCAAGCGCTTAAGAGCTTCTTATAGACTTTGAGGCTAATGAAAAGAAGGAATAAAGCTTAGTTCATACCATTTTGGACAAAAGAAAGAAATCGGCTAAAGGCTCAACGGGCTGACTAGGGTATACAACATATAGAAAGGTAGAATTTGACAAGAAAAAAATGGAAACTATCGGTTAAAACAAAGAAATGCCTACATCCTTTCCAACACTACACCTCCTTCATTTCGTTTTGTATACACACCAGGCAAGTTCTAGACAATTCACAATGACATGGAATAGCAAAACCTCACTTCACACTTCATGCACATGCTCGAATCAAGATGCATTCACAGACTCTTTAATTAGTCAATTACATGAATTCAAGATTAAGCCTCAATCATACTGAACCAAATTCTATAGCCTAGGTAACTCAACGTATTTACAAAATTGCATGCTTTCAAACGAATCACTTTCACATTTTGAACATCAATTACAACACGCAACGAAATTTTAGCAACCATAAGCAACTACAGTTAATTGATGCAATCCACCAAAGAAAAAAAACAATTAAAGACAAATAAAAATCCTACTCCTACCGACTACATTTCCCTTAAGACGGTCGTCATCCATCCATCATAGGGAACGGTCACTAACTATGACATCGGTTCAATGGGACTATTCTCGGTAAAAGAACCGAAAACAAACTCCGAGAAACCCAAAAAAAATAAAAATTGAAAATTTTTTGCAACACATCGATCATTTCGATAGAAACAAATTTACAAAAGATTTTGATAATTGTAAAATATGTTCGCAAAAATTTTTAAAAATATCGATCATGTCGATAGAAAAAAAAAATATTTACAAAATTTACAAAATATTTACACTAGCAACCATAACTTTCAAAAACACACATCATTAACCACAAAAAAAATATATACACATACATCACAAATCAGTTCACAACAGGGAAAGCGCAAACATTCATAAACATCAAGGAAAAATATACAGCAATTTAGAGCCTATGTCCCAGCACCTAACTACTCCCCACCCCACACTTAAATCGAACACTGGCCCCAGTGTTCACAAAAATACAAAGCACAAAATTTTGGGTGGTGGAACTCCCTGCTCAGTCAAAATATTCGACTTCCTCATCCGGTGCTGCGGCCTCGTCGCCCATATCTGAATCAGCTCCATCGTCGTCATCGGACTCCACATCAGAGTCCTCACGACGTGTCTCCTCATCAGTAGGGACATCGTCATCTGTCGGCTCCACAAAGGCTGGCCCCACCTTACATAAGGCTCTGGCGTTCTCGCCAAAGGGGTAGTCCAGCTCCAACTGCCATAATTCTTCCTCGGTGGCTGGTCTCCCACCAATCCGTAGCTGCAGCATTTGCATGCCGAACATACGGGCCATGTACTGCTCGTCACGAGCATGTCGCTCGCCCAAAGTCAATACAGGTCCGTGTGTAGTGTCGGGGGCCTTAGTCTTTGTCACGTCGAGGGCCCTCCGCTCCAACTGCGGAATATAATCCAAGGCTTCTTCCTCAATGTCGAGGCCTCGGAGGAAGGTGGTGATGAGTCCGCCAAACCCATATCTGTGGCCCTGGTGCAGTCTGGCTCTCTTCATGGCGGATATTATTACCGCCCCCACATTAATCTCAAGCCCTTTCATAAGGGCATACACCAAGCAGACACGGTCCCGGGTCACATCTGTCATATGGACTCTCGGGATCAAGCACGAACATACAATCTTCAGCCAGATTCTGGCCTCCCTGTTCATCTGCGAATAGGGCAGAGTTTGGTGGTAACCCCTCTCCTTGTGTCTACTCCATCGGGCTGTGGATCGAGCCCCACACAACGTACGTCTGATGTCGGCGTACGGTGGGGTGATGTTTAGCTGGCGGAGAACATGGGCGTCTATGTCCCGCGCTCCAACGTTGGCATTTAGCTGCTGGGGTTCCAGAGTGACAATCTGCCCTCTAATTTTCACTGTGTGGCTTCTGATGGCCAGGTTCCAGTTTGCATAAAATTCCCAGACCAAGTGAAGGTTGCACTCCTTGGGCTCCTGAAAAATAAAGCTGAGCCCAGCTGCTTCAATTCGCTGTACAATGCGAGGGAACTCCTGTGCAAGTGGTTCCTGAGCAATATGTTCCTCGGGGAAGTACTTGTTTTCTTTGTGTTTTGCGTATCATTTCTTCCCTTCATCGGTGACCCATCGTGTTCCATATTGGCGGCGTTGGCCGCGCGGAACAGCGGGTGCAGCTGGGACTGCTGTGCCCAGTCTCATCCTTTTCCTACCTGTGCCTGAGGTAGAAGCACCCTTGCCTTTATCTTGTCTGCTAGCCATTGTACCTGTCAATTTACACAAACAAGCACAACGTTAAGCTAAAAACTTGTTAACCTTGGCTAAGGTCGGGTTACACAACATTTACCCCACACTTAGTCCTTAACAATATTTACAAAATTACAGCAAGGATAGCTCTATTCACAACCCCAAACACAAACAACTATACACATATTGCTTAGTGCGTTCGCAACAAAATTTCGACAGCATAACGGTTAGCGTACTACTCAGACTTCATACAGCTAATCTCAATCCTACTATCGCCAACAATTCACACATCGCACAAGCAACAAAAACAACAACAAAAATAAAAACAACTATAAAAACATTTTATATACAAGCTAATCTAAACAATCTAACCAATTCACACATTTTATGCATTTTCCCACAAAAGTTCGAGAATTGGTCGTCTTTTAACATTTACACAATATTTACCACGACTTCTCTCAAATAATAAACACACCCCGGCGTCGAATTCATCAAACTATCAAGTTGCCCAAGTCAAATTCAACAACTCAAGCCCTAGAATACAATTTGACAATCACATTTGAATTATTCACATAATCGACAAGTTCAAATGCTAACTACAACAATCCGAACATAATCAATCACAAATAATCCACATTCATGTTTAATTTCTCCCTAGGGTGATATATCTCACCTTACCTGCCCAAATTTGACAAAAATCGCCAAAAAATTGAGATAGACGATGAAAACATACCTTAGAATTGAAGAACCGAAGAAACTTTTCGTTTTCCTTGCCTAGGAACGTGGCACGGTGCTTGGGGAGGGGGAAACGGGTGTTTGGTCGCGGAGGGAAGAGGGAATGGGAAAAAATGGGGCGAAATCGGGGGTTTTAAATTAAGAAAACACGCGGGTCACCCGGAAACCCGGTGTGACCCGGCACTGAATAAGGGGCAACGTGTCACGGAGGGTAACGCGGAGCCCCTCCTCCGTGACACGGAGCCAACGCGTTGTCTTACTGGATTTTTGAAAAATCCGGATTTTGCCTTCAACGTGTCATGGAGGCCGACGCGGAGCACTGCCTCCGTGACACGGCGCCAACGCGCCAGTGCACTGTTTCTTCAATAAATTTAATTTTTCATACCTTGCCTCATTTTCTCGATTCCATGTATATTTCCTCCGTTATACCTGAAAATCACCTCACTAAACAAAAATTGGTTAAATTAATAGATTTCCCTAACTAAAATAAAAAAAATACTAACTAAAATGAAAATCTAAACCTAATCAAGAAAAGAAAAAGAAAACTAAAACTTGGAAATAGAAAAGAAAAACAAAAATAAAGATAAAAATTAACTACATTGTGCAAAAGAAAAAATAAAATATTTTTCTCACGGGTTGCCTCCCGTGCAGCGCCTGGTTTACCGTCGCGGCTCGACGTCCTTTACGCTCATTTGTCTACTAGGGAGATGGACGATTTTTCCCGATCAGGGTTGTCCCCCCAATAGTTCTCAACCTTATCCGATGGCCTACCTAGTAACTCTCGGGAATCACTCAATCCATTAGCATTCCCATGATCAATCACGTTGATCACCGAGAGATCCTTATAAACAGTCGGGAGCTTAGGTACCTTGTACACATCGAACACTTCGACCTTATCATGTGCTCGCATCGTGAGTTGACCCGCAGCTACATCAATTAATGCTTTTTCGGTTGCCAAAAAGGGTCGTCCCAAAATAAATGGGACTTCAGCATCTGGTTCAAAATCCAGAACAATGAAATCGACCGGAAAAATGAGGGAGCCTACTTGCACTAACACATCCTCAACAATGCCATCTGGCTTAGCTAAAGACCTATCTGCTAGCTGCAAGATTACCGTTGTAGGTCTAGGACTCCCTAGACCTAACTTTCTGAATACCGAAGATGGCATCAGATTTATGCTTTCCCCCAAGTCGCATAATCCACGCGCTCGGATACTTTGCCCAATTGTAAGCTGGATAGTGAAACTTCCAGGGTCTTTTAGTTTTGTGGGCAACCTATTCTGAATACGGGAAGTGCATTCCTCCGTTAAAGCTACCGTGGCATACTCAGTCAAACGACTTTTGTTAGCCACGATGTCTTTAATATACTTCGCATATTTTGGCACTCCCTGCAAGACATCAACAAGAGGTAAGTTAACATGTACCTGTTTAAGTACCTCCATGAATTTCTGGAAACACGCCTCCTCCTTGTGTTTCTTAAGTCGTTGAGGGAATGGGGGTGAGGCCTTTCTGGTTCAGCTTCTTTAGTCTTCCCCTTATCTGAGATTTGCTCTCCCTCAACATCTGCTGCTCCTGACTTTTGAGGCGGTCTTTCCGGTTCCACCTCCTTCAACTGTAAACCACTCCTCGTGGTCACTGCATTTACCTGCTTCGGATTAGGATTCGTGTCGCTAGGTAGTCCTCCTCTGGGTCTAGTATTTTGGGCACTAGCAAACTGCCCAAACTGATATTCAAGAGCCTTGGTCGCCAACTGATTGTTCTTCACTTCGGCTGCCAATTTAACATAGTCAGCCTGCAATTGTGCCTGATTAGTGATCATGGTTTTGAACATCTCCTCAATAGTCGGTGATGGTGGTGGAGGAGGGGCATTGTGATTTCTGAATTGAGCTTGATAATTTTGTTTCCCTCCTTGGTTTCTGTGCATTCCCTGCCCTAAACTTTGGCCTTGTTGATTGTTGCTACCCCACGAAAAATTCGGATGGTTCCTCCAATTTGGGTTGTAGCCACTACCAAACTGCTGTTGATTTCTCTGTGCATTGCCCACAAAATTAACAGAATCAGGATTTGCACCACAGCATTCAGTTGAATGCTCACTACTACCACACACTTCACACCACATCTGTTGAACTGCATTGACTGAAGCTGACAGCTGGTTCAAATTGATATTGCTGAAGTGAGTGTTTAACTGATTTTGCAAAGCAGCTATCTGTGCAGCGATAGCTATGAATCCATCCACTTCAAGCACTCCCGCTGCTTTCCTTGCTCCACCCCTTGAAGAATCTGCATTCCATTCTGGATTGCCTTGTGAAATTCGGTTGAGCAAAGTGTACAGCTCCTCATAGGTCTTTTCCAGCGCTTGCCCTCCAGCTGCTGAATCTAACAGAATTTTAGTGTGGGGTTCCAAACCCTCAATGAATGTGTGTACCAACACCTCATTGGACTGATGATGATGAGGACAGTCCCGCAACATGGATTTAAATCTTTCCCAGGCTTGATATAGATTTTCCCCTTCCCTCTGTTTAAAACTGAGAATTTGACTTCTAAGTCTGGCTGTTTTACCAGAAGGGAAAAATCTGATCAAAAACTTCCGCGCAAGATCATCCCACGTTGATATAGAATTGGGTGGTTCAGATTTTAACCACCTCTTGGCTTCACCAAGTAAGGAAAATGGAAATAAGGTGAGCCGAACATAATCAGGTGACACTCCAGCGGGTATATAAGTGTCACTTATCTCCAAAAAGTTCTGGAGATGTTGTTGTGGATCTTCATGAGGGAGTCCGGTAAATTGCCCGCTTGTGTGCAAAAGTTGCACTATATTCTGCTTTAATTCAAACCTCCCTCCAGGCTTTGGTTTGCGGATACTAGAATGGACATTATTGGCGTGTGGGATTGCCACCTCGCGAACCGGCCTTGCTGCTGCTTCATCGGGCACTAACACTGCCCGCACAACTGGTGGATTTTGTTGCTCCATCATAGACTGTTTAAGCAACTGCAGCTTCTTTCGAATAGCTTCTCTACGTTGACTATGAAATTCACGTTCAGGCTCTAAGTAAGATTCCACCAGCTCTTTGTCCCTTGCCAGTGTTCACAGAAACAAAATCTGCAAAATACAGGCTAAGACCAAGTTGTTAACACTTAAGAAAATAAAAATACAAATACAGTAAATTTACACTAAACACAATTTTACAAATCGGCTAGCCTCCCCGGCAACGGCGCCAAAAACTTGTTCGGTGTTGTTCTGCTCGTTGGTAATTTATATTAAAAACCGACACGCAAGTGCACGTGGTCAAACAAGTAATAAAGTGGCTAAGTAAGCCAAGTATCGATCCAAGGAGGCTCAAGATACGTAAAATTGCCTAGTTTACTATATTCCTATTTCACTTCTAATTATGCTAACAACAATGTAACCAAGAGTTACTTGAGTTTTTGTTTCTAAACTATATATACTACAATTACTACAAACTATTTACTTGTGAATTTACACAATGGATATGAACATGCCAAGGTTAAGAACAAGTAATGAACTTGATAATCATGATAATTTGGTTAATCTCTTCTTCATGTTGCTAGCCAAGAACATTTGCCTAGAAATTAAAACTCTCGTATTTAATTTTACTTTAGAATCATAAACCATCCGTCTACATTTCTGTGATCAAATGCAATTTATGACCTAGCACTACAATTTCGGTTCCTAAATTGACTAATACGGCTTTCAAGTATATTTCTATCAGGAAACCACATCAAAACCCAATTTTCCCAAATCAAGTTAAGAACAATACCCTATTAATTCACAACTTTCCAATTTCTTGCTCTTTCGAGTGAAATTGGACTTTTTAGATGTACATTAATGTTGGCCAAGCACTAATGCAGTAAGAACAAGAATTAATAGAACAACCTTAAAGAAGAAGAAGAAAACCATATCATTTACAATCAAAATTCATTACACGTGTTCAAAACCTCAGCAAGGAAGAGAATTAGCCACTCATTCTTGGATTGATCATCCTAAAATGAGTGTAAATCATACGTACAATTGATAGAAAGAAGAAAGGAAGAGAAGAAATCCCTTAGCTTTTTCGTTCTTCAACTGCTACTAACCCACGTTCCTGCTCTCCACTTCTGAACTCAGTCTAAAAACTCCAAAAAAAACTCTAAAATAAACCTAAGTGTGCTATTTATACTAGTGGGAAATTTTTCACGGAATAACAAGCAACGTGTCACGGAGGCCAACGCGGAGCACTGCCTCCGTGACACGGCGTGGACGCGGACCTTCACTGGAATTTCCAGGGTCCGATAAATTAACCTCAACCTGGCACGGAGGCCATCGCGGAGGCCTCTCTCCGTGCCAGGAGCTGACGCGAAGGCACACTGGAATTTGCCATTTTAATTCATGTCCAGGAAGTGTGCTACCGCGATGGTAGCGTGGCACGGCTCCATCGCGGAGCCCCTATAAAATGTGCATTCCAAGGTCTTTTCCACGCTCGCATCCAAGTCCAACTCCGACATAGTTCCAACATGCATTTTAGCTCCTAAAAATCACATTTACC
This sequence comes from Datura wrightii, assembly GCA_035772735.1. Taxonomy (NCBI): domain Eukaryota; kingdom Viridiplantae; phylum Streptophyta; class Magnoliopsida; order Solanales; family Solanaceae; genus Datura; species Datura wrightii. Next base: position 35,937,266 of record JASDFA010000006.1, read on the forward strand.
TGCAAAACAAATGCTAATCATGTTGGTTAGTATAAATTCGCATTTTATTACTAATTACATGATATTATATACACATTGCACAACAAACAAGGTAAAAATGATACGTTTGAGTATCACTTGGGCATATAAATCTGCCCAAGATCAACAAGTGCGTAAAATGTCGTGTAACTAAATAAGTGAAGTCATATATCTTGATAGAGTATGAGTTGTATTTATAAACCATGCATGATCTCATATTACATGTGAATAAGATGAACTTGGAATTCGGAGTGTCATGATAGTATATGCACAATGTGAATCTATAGAATGCTTGTTAGCGTAAGATGCTTGAGATAATTATTGATTTGACTCCATGATGAGGTGAATAATGATGGTAATGCATGAGAATGATATTGCAACTATTGGGCTTTATTAGAAACTAGCCCCGACCCTGTTGATAAGAATGTTGTATGATGAAAAACAGTAAATGTCCTTTGTCTCTGATTAGCTATTGCAATTTAGATTAGCGTCAGTCGGTCGGGATTTCTCATTAGAAAGAGTATTTCCCTTGCAGTCGGGATTTCTAGTTAGCAAGTGTATTTTCCTAGTCAGTCGGGATTTCTCATTAGCAAGAGTATTTCTCGTTAGCAAGAGTATTTCCCTAGTCAGTCGGAATTTCTCGTTAGTAAGAGTATTTCCCTAGTCAGTCGAGATTTCTCGTTAGCAAGAGTATTTCCCTAGCAATTCGGGATAACATCCCTAGCTAGTTTGTGACTCTCTATATCAGAGCCTTCTTTCCCTTCGACAGACAAGGATTCTTGCTAGTAAGAATGTTTCCCTTAGACAGTCAGGGACCCTCTTGATATAAGTCACGACATTGCATCCCTATATCATTTGGATTACTACTTTTGTGCATCAGTTGATCTTGTAATAATGCATGCCCTTATAATGTGATTATGATTATATGAATATGTGAATCTCATATAAGGGTGTCGTATCTCATTTCAGTTACATTACTTCCTTTTTCTATACAATTATTAGTTAGTTTAATTACACTTCCTGCATACTCAGTACATTCCAAGTAATGACCGCGCACCTCTTGTGCTATATCATTTCATGATATAGATTCAGGTCTCCAAGCTCCGCCGCGTGGTTAGATACGCTACCCCATTCTTCCAGCTATCAGTGGTGAGTCCTCATCCTCCAAGGACATGAGTAGCATTCTGATTTTATTTTGTTTTTAGTTTTCAGTCTTTTGGAGTTAGCTGGGAGCTTGTCCCAGCAACTCATCAGTTATTAGAAGGCTTTCAAACTTGTTAGGATAGATTCAGCTTTGTATTCAAATGTTATTAAGTTTTTGTTTTGATTTATATCAGTTTGTAGTCAGTTCTTCCACTTGTTCATGATGTTTCACGTTTCTTATGTTAAGTGTATGCGATGATTATGCCATGGGTCAACATAGAGCCTCTCGGGTTCCTTGTCCCGTATCTACGATCTGGGTGTTCTCTCGGGTCGTGACAAACTTGATATCAGAGAAAAGATTTAGGGTGTCTGAAAGCCGCATCATGTAGAGTCTTCTTCATGAGTGTGAAGCGCGGCACACTTATGACGGAGAGGGTATAAGACGTTTTAGGAATGTTCCCTTCTCTTCATGATTCTTATCGTGCGCAGAGTATGAAACTCTAAGTATTTCTTCCTCTAACTCATGCTTTATGCGCTCGCAGATAATGCCTCCCCGATAAGCGAATGGAAGAGGTCATGGTAACGGCCGCCAGTAGGTACCACCAGCCTAGGCAGACCAAATAGAGGATCGTGTTACTCGTGCCTAGTTCTGAGCAGCCATCCACATGTTGGCGCATGCCTTGACTGCCTAGATTAATCAGTTGGTTGTAGCCTGTGCACCACAACATGGAAATGAAGTGGCGGTAAGGATAAGAGATTTCCTTCAGATGAATCTACCTGAATTCTTAGGTTCAAAGGTGGATGAAGACCCATATGAGTTCTTGTAGGATATACAGAAGATTACTCGCATCATGGGAGTGACGGGGCAAGAGAGAGTGGACTTAGCCTCCTACCAGTTAAAAGGAGTTGCTTATATCTGGTACTGTCAGTGTGGAGACAGTCGGGGAGTTGGAGCAGGTCCCATAGGTTGGGATGAATTTATGGCCTCATTCTTGGACAGGTTTTTCCCTCAGGAGCCGAGGGAGGCAAAAGCAGTAGAGTTTATTAATTTGGAACAAAATGACATGAAGGTTCAGGAGTATGCATTGGAGTTCACTCGGTTATCTAAGTATGCGTTGGAGATGATAGCTGACCAGCGGGCCCGAGTAAGCCGGTTTGTCAATAGAGTGTCAGACTCCTTGGTCAAGGAATGTAGGACTGCCATGTTGCACAGGGACATAGACTTCCCATGCTTGGTGATATTTTCTCAACAAATGGAAGCAGAGCATGTGAAAGAAAAGGGGAGAGAGGCCAAGAGGGCTAGAATTGGAGACCTATATTTCTCCCAGCAGAGGTCGAGTATCGAATATAGCTCACACTACCAACAGAAATCATCAGCCCTAGCACCTTTGATAGTCTGTACTCCGTAGAAGACCAGAGTAAGGGAAATCACGTACACATTGTGTTTGAGCTGTGGAAAGAACCACTTGGGAGTTTGCATGGCCAGCTCAGATGTATGTTTTTGGTGTAGTGAGGTGGGTCATATGCACCGAGGTTGCACGACAGCTAAGAAGGGTGAGAGAAGATCCTCAACCACCTCTTCAGTATCTCCTATAGCCCATCCGTTTCAGCAGAATACATCCTCGAACCAAAGAGGCGGACATCGTCAAAAATGCTCTTATGCAGTAGTAGCCCATTAGGATAAGGGCAAAGCGCCAGTAGTGGCCACAGGTATTTATGAATCTCGTAATATTCTTTATGTCATTCCAACCTCTATAATGAGTAAGAAATTCAGTTGTGATGGTGGGAAATGATTGTTGAGGTGTGATGCAAATAGCTGTAGTATGAGGCTTGTGGAGAAGGTTAGAAGTGCAGGAGGAGTTACGGGTTAGTACCTTACCCTGACTTGAAGAAGGGTTCGGGAGACATAGAATGATGGCTTTAATCTAAGGGGGAGATAATGAGTATGTGAAGTAAGCTAGACCTTGATAATGTGCATGAAAGGGATTTCAGCCTTAGCAGTTGTAGCATGTCGATTTCTACTAAGTTTAGATAACCACCCTTGTATCTTGATTAGAGTTAAGTTATGTCTATTTCTATGTGCAGATTCCTGAGGTTTAGAGATAACCCTTTCAGACAGTGATACCAGTCTTTCTCTATGAGTCCTTTGTGCTTGTTTTCATGTTATGAATCAGTTGTGTGTGTTTATTTATACTTTCCAGTGTGGTCAACTCGAACTTAGTCTGTAGAAGTTGCTTAGTAAGTTCAGTAGAACCAGGCTATCTCGTGTATATGCTCAGTTTTAGATGTGGAGATAACTTGTGCTCATAAATTCCTTGCTCTCAGTTAGATTAGATGTTATGAATTCTGGCTTAGTATCGGAAGGCGGTTTGAGAATGAAGGTCTAGTTTGTGTCCGTTCTGTGCCAGATAAAAAGGGGAAAGAACTTTCTTCCAGTGTTTGTTTAATACTATGTAGGTATGATGTTACCCGATCTTCCTTGAGTCATGGTGTGCATGTTAGATGTGAATTTCCAAGTTTGGTGTGAGAAGTTGGTCCGGAGTCAGATGCTCTGTTGATCTTTAGCTGTGATTGATTAATATCTGGGTATTGGCTTCGTCTCTATCTTTTCAGTATGTACAGCCAACATTCGAGGATGAATGTTCCCAAGGGGGAGATATTTTAATACCCCAGAAGGGACTAAGAATAGACACGAGAAGTATAATTAGAAAAGTACAGAAAAATAGGCAAAAATATCTCAGGATGGGAGACTTAACGACTCGTGGTAGGATACCACGAGTCATCGTGTGTAGTCGTGGAGTGGAGGTCAGGAAGTAGTGGCGACGGATGACCTAATGAGTCGTTAGGAGTGGCAACGACTCGTTTAGTCAGTCGTTAGGAGGGAGAAGCTTTGGTTCTAAGGAAATTTCCAATGAACTTAATGAAATAGCATGACGGGCCGTCGGGTCTACTGACGAGTCTTCACGTTGGTCGTGGCTTGGAGGTTGACAATTTCCAGTAGACTTGACGAGTGCACCTAACGAGTCGTCAGGTGTGGCAACGACCCATCAGGTGAGTCGTGGCATCAGTTCGGGCAATTTTTCAGATTTTTCTCAGGGGCAGTTTGGTAAAATCCCACACTCAAAGATTTAAAGTGATGTTATTTTGGGTATGTTTGGAGATGTTTTTAAGGGTTTTCCTAAGCCTAAACCCTCATTCTCTCAATCTCCTTCTTCCTCCTCTCTTTTCCAAAGATTTTAGGAATTTTCCAAGGTGTTCTTCAAGCTTCAAGGAAGATAATCAAGCGGGGTCTTCGTCTACCAGGTATGTGGGACTTCAACAAGGATATCTTTTCATCCTTGTGCCCTAAAATATTTTCAATAAAAACCCAATTTAAATGATTTAGAATATCATGATCTAGGGTTTTAAATAATGGGTAATTTCTTCCTCGTCCTTTTCTTAAATGCTAATATTTACTGCGATTATGGAATGAATTGGAATGTTGATTAAAGGGTCGCTTTGGAATATGGATTATTTGTTGGGATTGTATGATGGTAGCATGTTCTTCATGAATTGACTTGAGTAATAAATGGATTCCGCTTATTGATCACTTAATTGTCGTAGTCATGCATGAACATGATGAAATTGTGAAGATTAGGTGAGTATGTATGCATGTAGTATGTTCTCCCTAAATTGATCTTAGTATTAATTGGGAATTACACATTCCTTTCATGATTATCATATAAACTCATGAACATGATGGAAGTGTGAAAATATTGCATAATTAACCTCAATGACTTGAGTATGATGTTGATGATCATATGGGATTGAGTAGAAGTTATGGGCTTGAGTAATTTAAATAAGTTAGGTGTCCTTACTCTGCTTTAGATTTAATTGATTTGGTGTAGAGGATTTCACCTCCATTGTGTAGAAGCTGGTGCATATCGGGCCAAGGAGTCAAACCTCATAGCATACACCCGCACACTCATCAAACCCTACTCCAGATGTAGAAATTGATCTACCTGGGCCTGTCGAATTTCTCACGGTAAATAATGGTCCAGGAATGCCTCTGAAAAGTTGGACCAAGTCGGAGGAGGAACATCTTTACTTCGAGACCTCTCCCAACTCTCGTACCATAACAGTGCTATGTCTCGCAATCGAAATACCGCTAACTCAACTGACTCAACAGGTGTGGCATGCATTACCCTGAAGATTCACTACAACTGGCCCAAAAAGTCCTTAGGGTCCTTATCTTGGTCCGTCCCTGTGAATTGCGAGGGATTCAGCGTGAGAAACTCTCGGACCCTCCAACTACCAGGTCCCCCCGAGGATTCAGCAACCACGGGTGCCACTAGCTGACACTAAGCATCCATCATCTAAGCTAACATGAAGATAGCATTCCTGACCTCCTGATCTTATTGTATTGGTATAGGAGCTGCTAGAGGTGGTTCCTCCACATATGCTGCTCTGGACGGCTCTTGGCGTGGCGGAGAGTATTGGGGAGACCGAGATGAAGTCATCTTGTCACCCTCAAATTGAGCGGCTCTGACTGGGACACCCTGCTAGTGCTTTCTCCTGCTGTGACATCTAACTTCCTACCAGTCATGGTCTGTCACGTGTCCGACATTTCTCTGTAGACCAGCAGAATATAGTAAGCTTAGGGGATCAACCCTATACAACACAACTCTATGGCACGACTGGAAGAGAAATAAGAGTAACCATCCTAACATGCCTTGAAGCCTCCTGTCTATAGAATGTGGTGCACAACACATCCATAGACAAGACTCTACTTGACACGATTTGCAGACTCGCTGGGATACGACCTTCTCTGATACCAAGTTTGTCACGACCCACCTTGCGAGGCATGATTGGCACTTGGTGCCATACTAGAAATTAACTGAACTGGCTAGGCTTATGCATGTCTGGTGCATGCTTGCAACTCAATTCAAAACAACAACGAGCTATATCTCGGTTGTAAATATAGCCTCCGACCGACAAGGCCATATAGCCACCTGTAAATAAAAACAGTTAACCAACAAGTAATTAAAGGGAATCCTGTGTGGGCCGACAAGACCACCATGCTGTCTAGTTATAACTGAAATGAAAATCAGGCAACTATAGTTATATTATAGCTGACAAGGCCACTATCTAACAGCTAAACAAGGCTCCACATGGCCATCACACAAAATAAAACATATATAGGCCCTATACGGCAACAAAAAACTAACCACAGAGAATCTATAAATCTGAAAGCCTCTAGGAGTGGAATAATGGTCGAGACAGGGCCCCAACCTACCCATATACTGTACAATCAAAAGAGCAAACCTTCTAACTAATCAGCTCCGAAGGAGGGGAGCTAACTGTACTGCTGACTTGGGTTGAAAGCTAAGAAGGTCTTGATCAGCGTCTATCCACACCTGCAGGCAACTAATGTAGTACCCAAAGGATGGGCATCAGTACGATATGTATCGAATATGTAAGGCAGTAACTGAAAATAACTGAATAAAACTTAAGATGAAACTAAAAGTAACTGAGTAGAAGGGATAGGAACATAACCTGAATAAATTAACCTTCTGTTGTCTAATCTATTAGTAAATAGTGCTAACAAGAACCTTACTTGGCCCCCATAAGCCAGAAGGTACAAACAACACAAAATAACCCACTAAGGTCTCCCTGTCATGCCCTGCCTTGGGGGGTATGACTTGCATCTGGTGCCCTACTAGGATCTGAACTGCTAGACTACTATGCCTAAGCACTTCTGGTGCCTGGCTGGCTCTAACTCTGATTCACGGAATCAACGGGCTATATAGCGACTGTAAATACAGCCCCCAGCCGGCTAGGCCTATAGCCACCTGTACAACCACAACAGCTAACCAGAACCATATCAACACAAGGGAACCTATGCGGGCCGACAAGGCCACCATGCTGTCTAGTTACTTCTGAATCAAGTAAACAGGAGCTAAACTGCTACGTGACCGACAAGGTCACCACTACCAACTGAATAAGGCCCCACACGGCCATCATAAACAAGCTAAGACATACACACGGCCTCACACGACCGGTATAACTAACCATAAGGAATACAAAAGCTGCAAGCCTCTAAGAATACTCATAAGATGGTCGGGACAGGGCCCCGGCCAACCCATACTGTACAACAAAAGAAGAGAAATAAACCTTTAGTTGTCTAGCTCCGGATGACAGGAGCTGATGACTCAATGTGCTGGCTGGAATTACGAGGTATCGGCTCCTCATATGTGAGTACCTGCAGGCAAGTAATGTAGAGCCCCCAAGCGGGCGTCAGTACCACTAGTACCGAGTATGTAAGGCAAACTGAACATAACTGATTATAAACAATAATACTAGTAGTCTGAATAGCAGAAAGTAGCTGAAACTGTGTGGGATAGCGGGATCTGAGATAAGCTTATATGTACTGAAGGTAAGGTAGAAGCATACTTGTCGACGTGGCTTCCTGCTATCTATCAGCTAATAAGTAACATTTACATACATATATAACATACAAGGACCTATACCAGTCCCCATAAGCCAGAAGGTGCCAACCAACACACAATCTATATACCCCTACCTGGGTCAAAACCATCCAAAAGTAAATCACTCCACTCGCCTACTAACTACGAGCACCTCACTGGTCCCCTGGGTATGCAGCTTGGGATCTCTAGGCCCCTAACTATAACTGTATCTGAGTCTGGAGGACTCCTGTAACTGTAAATTGTAATCTGTATCTGTATCTGTAATCTGCCCCCTGGGCGTAAAAGCTCGACAGGGTAAGCTATAATGCTATGCTGATCAGCCTAATATGGAGAATGCTACATCCCATCTTCGTCCTACTGCGGACGGTATTCCACTCCTTGGAGTGACGTATCCTCACCCTCTGGCGGGCGAGTCGACACAGCTATTAACCCTGGGGCGGCAAGGAAGCTCTAAGGGTGCCCTCATAGCACAAATAGGTCTCAACAAACAATAATCACATATAGCCAGCATGTTCGATCAGAAAATACTATCCATGTTTTGATATTCTATTTTGAATCTCTTTTCTACATTAAATTGATTCTGTTACTGGGCTAACTATATCTAATATAATATCTGGCTGTCTGATACTAATTTACTGACTTTTATTCTAAATATAGCATAATAACATAAAACATGCTTGTTGGATTCACACTGGACTCAATACTCGACTTCTGGATTCTTTCTTCTAGAGTTCACGCTATTTGCTATACTAGGATTACTAACTTGTCGAAGGAACAGGCTTTACATACCTGAGTTGTTGGTTTTCCGGCTAATTGGCGTAACTCGACCAATATTCAACTATTTCTTCCAACTGTATTCACATTCATAGCGATTAGAACCAAATTCAACAATATCCTGGAAGAAAATATCACTTCTAATATATATATATATATAGCCCCAAACTTTGGCTTATCGAAAAATAGCCCGAAAATCGCTATTTCCCGAAAGTCCAGAAGGGAGAAATACTCACTTTAGGGCTAGGAGTATATTAACACTAATTTGGAGCAATTCTACTTACCTTAGCTCGGTAGCACGACGATTCTCCAGCTGAATTTTGCGAAACTAAATCCGTAGGAATGCTCCTTGCTGCTTAATACCTCGCTACCCAAGGTTATACTAAGTTTGGACCACGTATAACGGCGTAATCATAAGGAATTTGGTAGGTTTTGTTCGTGTTTCCCTCTCTCTGGTTTTGCCCTCTGTTTCTTACTGGAAATTATAAGAAATTTCACGTAAAACCAAAGTTTGGAGGCTTTTATACTTGGGGCTGCACCTCACCTCCGTGGTACATTGGCCATCGCAGAGGTGAGCCTCCATGACACGCTGACCATCGCGGAGGTGAGCCTCCGTGACACCCTGGCCATCGCAGAGGAGGTCTGCCAGCCTCCTCTTGCGATGGTTCGACGTGTCGCTTATCCGGTCTTTTCCGGGCCTTTTCCTAGCATGTATGGCATTCTAAAACTCTTAACCAACATGTGAATAGGCCATCCACATGTCGAGAATTTACGGGGTATAACATCCTCCCCCCCCTAAGAACATTCGTCCTCGAATGTAAACTTCTACTTATAGGAACCTCAACTTATTCGACTTATTCTTAGAAAAAGTTTGGTAGAGTTTCTCCTGTAATATGGACTATCTCAAAAACCTGAAATGTAGAAAAGTTCAATACAGGCACTCCACACAATACTACAGTATTCATCAGATAAAAGATTAGAGTCGATTATTTCATTTATACATATAATATAAGGCATTTCATAAGATAACAATACTAACATACCTCTTGGCTGACTAGGCTTGGAATAAGTGAGGATATCTGACTTTCATGTCTTTCTCTGCTTCCCAAGTCATCTCCTCTCGGTTCTTATTACGCCACAGTACCTTGAAAGAAGCAATATCTTTAGTCCTCAATCTACAAATCTGTCTGTCTAATATGGCTACTGGAACCTCTTCATAGGCCAGCTCTTTCGTAACCTAGAATCCTGGACTGGGACAACTCGGGATGGGTCTCCTATGTACTTTCTTAGCATAGATACGTGGAAAACTAGATGAACGGACTCTAATTCTGGAGGCAAGTTCAACTGGTATGCCACTTGGCCTACTCTCCGCCGAATCTGATAAGGCCCAATGAATCTCGGACTGAGCTTACCTTTCTTGCCGAATCTCATCACCCCTTTCATTGGAGATACTTTCAACAATACCCAGTCATTCACATTAAATTCCAAGTTTCTGCGTCATACATCAACATATGATTTCTGGTGGCTCTGAGAAGTTAGTAGGCGTTCTCTGATAAGCTTTACCTTCTTCTCTGAAGAATAATATCTGGCCCAATCAGCGGTGACTCTCCTACTTCAAACCAGCCAACTGGCGATCTACATTTTCTCCCATACAACGCCTCAAAGGGCGCCATTTGGATAGCTGAGGTGATAACTATTGTTATAAGAAAACTCAATCAGCGGCAAATGCTCATCCCAACTACCTCCAAAGTCTAACACACACGCCCGTAGCATATCCTCGAGCGTCTAAATAGTGCGTTCCGCCTGTCCATCCGTTTGAGGGTGGAATGTTATGCTCAAATTAATCTACGTTCCCAGACCTTTCTAAAACGACTGCCAAAATCTAGCTATAAATTGTGCCCCTTTGTCAGAGATAATAGATATTGGAACACCGTGTAATCTAACTATTTCTCTGATATACAATTCGGCGTAATCTTTGGCAAAGAAAGTAGCTTTTACTGGCAGGAAATGGGCTGATTTCATCAGTTTGTCAATAATTACCCAAATTGAATCATGTCTATGCTTGGTACGGGGTAATCCTGCTACAAAGTCCATATTTACTGCTTCCCACTTCCAAAGAGGCACAGTTATGTCCTGAGTCAATCCACCCGGTTTCTGGTGTTTCGCTTTTACTTGCTGGCAGTTAGGACACTGGGCTACAAATTATGCTATTTCCCTCTTCATACCTGGCCACCAGTAGATTTCTTTGATATCGTGGTATATTTTCGTCGCGCCTGGGTGGAGAGAATAGCGGGCGTAATGTACCTCAGTCATAATCTGCTGGCGAAGCCCTGAAATATCTGAAACACAAAGGCGGCCTTTACATCGCAATACTTCATCCTCAGTTACCTAAAAATCTAGCACTTTCCCTTGCTGAACTCTGTCTTTAAGCTGAACCAGGTCAGGATCTTCATATTGTCGTTCCTTTACCTCCACAACTAATGACGACACAACGGTCTTCTAAATTACCGCTCTGTTCTCCTCTATTTCTGCTACACGAATGGCTAAACTGGATAATTGGTGTATTTCTCTGGCCGAATCTCACTGCTCGGGCTGCAAGTACGCCAAACTCCCCATAGATTTGCGGTTGAGGGCATCTGCTACTACGTTGTCCTTTCCCTGATGATACAGAATGTTCACGTCATAATCTTTCAATAATTCCAACCACGGACGTTGTCGCAAATTCAACTTCCTCTAAGTGAAGATGTACTGTAGGCTCTTATGGTTAGTGAAAATATCCACATGGACGCCATACAAGTAATGTCTCCGTATCTTTAGGGCATGGATTACCGCGGCTAGTTCTAGGTCATGGGTAGGATAATTCTTTTCATGTTTCCTCAACTGTCTGGAAGCATAAGCAATCACTTTACCGTGCTGCATCAACACACATCCCAACCCAATAACTAAAGCATCACAATAAACTGCATAACCCTTTGTACCTTCTAGCAATGCTAATACTGGGGCGGAGATCAACCTGTCTTTCAATTCTTGGAAACTCTGCTCACATGCCTCTGTCCACAGAAACTTTACTATGTCAGTTTAGTCAGAGGTGCTGGTAAGGTGGGAAAATCCTTCCACAAATCTTCTGTAGTACCCGGCTAACCCCAGGAAACTGTGCACCTCGATCGGAGTGGTGGTTCTGGCCATGTTTTCACTACTTCTTATTTTCTGTGTATCTACTTGTGTACCAGCCTCCGACACGATGTGATCCAAAAAGCTACTGAATTCAGCCAGAATTCACATTTAGAGAAGTTGGCATGTAACTGACAATCATACTGGTTTATTATACCGGAAAAACTGACAAGTAACCTATTTGTATAGCTATAGCTAATCTAGCCTTCTAGGCCGCATGCTAATGCTACTTGATCTTGGGTAGAATTATATGTCCAAGTGATACTCAATTACTTCATTTCGTCTTGTTTATCTATCGTTATTTGTACATTCTCATGTGATTTGTAGTTAAAATGTGAATTTATACTAACCAACATGATTAGTGTTGTTTTGTAGGAAAAATGTAATTTTAGGAAGCTAAGTTGTATGTTGGTGAAAATCAGGAATGGACTCGGAAGCGAGCAGTGGAAAAGGTCAAGGAAAATCAGCAAATATAGGGGCTCCGCGATGGAGCCGTGTCACGCTGCCATCCCCGAGACATTCTACCTCAGATGATTTATTTTGGCAAATTTCCTATGAAGGTCCGCATTGCCTCCATGACACGGAGGCAATTCCACGCGATACAAGCCGTGGCACATTGGGGATATTTATCTAGAACATCAAATTCCAGTAAGGGTTCGCGACGGCGCCGTGGCACGTTGGCCAAGCCCCTCGTTGCATGTCGTGGCACGCTGAGGAGTAAAATGTTGAGGGACCTGATTCCAAAGAGGGTCTACGTTAGCTCCGTGTCACGGAGGCAGAGCTCCACGATGTACTCCGTGACACGTTGCTTGTTATTCCAGGAAATATTCTCACTAGTATAAATAGCACACTTATATTTATTTTTAATTATTCTGACTTGGTTGAGCAGGAACGTGGGTTACAGGCAGTTGAGGGGACGAAAATCTTAGGGTTCTTCTCTAACTCTTTCTCCTTTATTTCAATTGTTTGTATGATTTATACTTATTTGATGATGTTTAATCCACAAATGAGTGGTTAAATTCACTTCTTGCTGAGGTTAAGAACATTTGTAGTTGAATGTAATTGTTGATCATTTTAGTTTTTCATCTCTTCTTCCATGGTTGTTCTATCAATTCTTGTTCTTACTGCATTAATGTCTGGCCAATGTTAATGTATATCTAAAAAAATCCAGTTTTATCTTGAAAAGGAAAGAAATTGGAAAGTTGTGAATTGGTAGGATATGATCTCTTCTTTGTTTGGGAAAATTGAGAATTCATTTACCTTCAGAATAGAAATATATCTGAAAGTCGTATTAGTCAATTAAGGAATCGGTTTCGTATGGCTAGAACATGAAATTCTTTTATCACAGAAATGTAGTTTGAAGGTTCATGATTCTTAAGTTGGGTAGAATACGAAAGTTTCTCTCTGTAGGTAATAATTCTTGACTAGCAACTGAAGGAAAGATTAACCGAATTGTATCGATAAATTTCATTCCCTGCATGTTCGTTTTGGCCTCAGCTTGCTCATTACTATAGTTCAGACTCACTTTATCATTTTGTCTTAGATTAGTATAAATTAGGAAACACAACTCTCAAAACCTTCTTTAAATTGTTGTCTGCATTTTTAGAGTTAGAGTTCATTAATACTTAATTCGATTATTACCTTGGTTCAGTCCCTGTTGGATTGATACTTGGCTTACTTTAGCCATTTTACTACTTGTTTGACCACGTGCACTTGCGTGTAGTTGCGAAACATTCCGAACAAGTTTTTGGCGCCGTTGCCGGGGACTAGCAATTGGTAAAAATTGTTTTCTTAGTGTTAGTTTACAATTTCTATATCAGTGCTGACAACTTGATCTTAGCCTGTCTTTTGCAGATACTGAATTCTGTTGAACATTGGCAAGAGACAAGGAGCTGGTGGATTCATACTTAGAGCCGGAAAGACAATTTCATCATCAAAGGAGAGAAGCTCATAGAAAAAGCTACAGTTGCTCAGACAAACAATACTGGAGCAACAACAGAATCCACCACTTGTGAGGGCAGTGTTAGTGCCCGAGGAAATGGCAGCTAGGCCGGTTCGCGAAGTGGCAATCCCACATGCTAACAATGTTACATCAAGCATTCTCAAACCCGAGCCAGGAGGGAGGTTTGAGCTGAAACAGAATATGGTGCAATTGCTGCACACCAACGGGCAATTCACAGGTCTCCCTCACGAGGATCCACAACAACATCTCCAAAACTTCTTGGAGATAAGTGACACTTACATCCCCGCTGGAGTATCATCTGATTACGTAAGGCTTACATTGTTCCCATTTTCACTATTGGGAGAAGCAAAGAGGTGGTTGAAAGTTGAGCCACCTAATTCCATCACCACTTGGGATGATCTTGCAAGACAATTTTTGATACGGTTCTTTCCATCCGGGAAAGCAGCAAGACTTAGAATCAGATTCTAAGTTTTAAACAAAGAGAGGGGGAGAATCTGTATCAAGCTTGGGAAAGATTCAAATCCATGTTAAGGGATTGTCTTCACCATCACCAGTCCAATGATGTGCTGGTGCATACTTTCATAGAGGGTTTGGAACCCCACACAAAACTTTTGCTAGACTCAGCAGCTGGGGGACAAGCATTAGAAAAGACTTATGAGGAGCTATATATTTTGTTAAACCATATTTCGCAAGGAAATCCAGAATGGAATGCGGACTCTTCTAGAGGAGGAACAAGGAAAGCGGCAGGAGTCTTGGAAGTGGATGGTTTTACAGCTATCACTGCACAGATAGCTGCGTTACAGAATCAACTCAACACCCACTTCAGCAATATGAGCTTGAATCAATCTCAAGCCCCAGTTAATGTAGTGCAGCAGATTTGGTGTGAAGTATGTGGTAGTAATGAACACTCAGCTGAGTGTTGTGGTGCAAATCCTGATTCAGTGAACTTTGTTGGTAATGTACAGAGAAATAATCACCAACAATATTGCAACAACTACAACTCTAATTGGAGGAATCATCCGAATTTCTCCTAGAGTAGTAACAACCATCAAGGGCAGATTTTGAATCAGGGTGCGCAGAGAAATCAAGGAGGGCAGCTGAACTATCAGACTCAATACAAAAGCAATAATGCACCTCCTCCACCACCACCATCCAGCATTGAGGAAATGTTTAAAATAATGATAGCTAACCCAGCTCAATTGCAGGCTGACTATGTGAAATTGGCGGAAGATGTAAAGAACAATCAGTTTGCTACAAAGGCGTTGGAGTACCAGTTTGGGAAACTAGCTGGAGCTCAAAACACCAGGCCAAGAGGAGGACTACCGAGTGACACTGACCTGAATCCCAAGCAAGTAAATGCAGTGACCACAAGGAGTGGTTTACAACTCAAGGAGGTGGAACCAGAAAGACCACCTCAGCAGTCAGGAGCAGTGGAGAAAGAAAGGGAACAGAATGATGAGAGGGGGAAGGAGAAAGCAGCTGAAGCAGGAAGACCACCACCCCCGTTCCCTCAAGGATTAAAGAAACATAAGGAGGAAACGTGTTTCAAAAAGTTCATGGAGGTACTTAAACGGGTACACATTAATTTACCTCTTGTTGATGTTTTGCAGAGAGTGCCGAAATATGCAAAGTATATCAAGGACATCGTGGCGAACAAAAGCAGGCTGACGGAGAACGCTACGGTAGCGCTTACGGAGGAGTGCATTTCCCGAATATAGAACAGGTTGCCCACAAAGCTCAAGGACCCTGGGAGCTTTATAATTCAAATTACAATTGGGCAAAGTATCTGAGCTCGCGGATTATGCGATTTGGGAGCGACATTAACTTGATGCCGACATCGGTATTCAAGAAGTTGGGGCTGGGCAGTCCTAGAGCAACTACAATGATCTTGTAGTTAGCGGATCATTCTTTGGCTAGACCAGATGGCATTGTGGAGGACGTGATGATACAAATGGGCTCCCTTATATTCCTGGTAGATTTTGTTGTGCTGGATTTTGAGTCGAATGCGGAAGTCCAATTTATTTTGGGACGCCCTTTCTTGGCAACCGGGAAAGCGTTGATTGATGTAGCTGCAGGGAAGCTAACCATGCGGGCATATGACAAGGTGGAGGTGTTTGATGTGTACAAGGCCATGAAGCTTCTGGCCATATATGAGGAGCTTTCAGCAATGAACGTGCTAAATCAAGCAGATATTGTTCAGATTGTTGATTCTCAAGATCCAGTGGGAAAACCACTGATTGAGGACACCCCAAAACTGGAGTTGTGACAAGAATATCGAAGTGCCACGTTCTTAGTCAATGGGCAGCGGTGTAAGCATTACTGGGGTGAGGATGTTATTCAAGAGAAAACGTCCGTCACTCTAGAGGATGATTGAGTGTCAATGACGTCGAGCCGCGTCGGTAAACCAGGCGCTGCACGGGAGGCAACCCGTGAAATTGTTGTAATAGATGAGCAAAATTAGTTAAAAAGAAAAAGAAAAAAAGAAAAATAAATAAAAATAAAAACAAAAATTGTGTTCGTGTTTGAAACTTATGAATTCTAACCAATTTCTTGTTGTGAGATGAATTTCAGGTGGAACGGAGGGCAAAAAGCAAAGGATCGCAAAGGAAAAAATTGAGGTGAGAAAAAAAATATAAAAAAGTGGCAAGACAGTGAGCCTACGCGATGGCTCCGTGTCACGGAGGAGGGCCTCCGCGTTACCCTCCGTGACATGTTGAAGGTATTCTGGAATTTTTACAAATTTCAGAACACCTACGCGATGGCTCCGTGTCACGGAGGGGGTGCTCCGCATTACCCTCCGTGACACGTTGAGTTGTTATTCGCATCGGGTCACACCGGGTCACCGGGTGACCCGTGTAAAAAAACCTCTTTTAAAACCCAAAATACCCTCATTTTTCCCATTTCCCACTCCCCTCCGTGACAAACCCCCTAAAATCCTCCCTCCCCCAACGTGACACGGACCTAAGATCGAAGTTTCTTCAACTTTTCTTCGAGTTCATCGAATTAAAGGTATGTTCTTGAACTTAACCTCAATTTCTGCCTAAATTTTCAATTTTTAAGCATGTGAGGTGAGTAAAGCTTTCTCTAAGTGTAAAGTATGATTGATTGATGTTCATAGTATCGTTGTGAGTATGTGAACTCAATGAATACATGTTTGATTGAATTTTTGCGAAATTAGTAGCTAGGGTTGGAATTTGAATAGGAAGAAACTAAATGTGGTTGAAATGTGAAAATTTTGGGTTGTGCATGTTGGGTGAGGTGAAGTATGTTGTGAATATAGATGAATATGCTAAACAAACAAGGGAATTTTTCGGAAAATGAAATTGGTGAATTGCATAGGTTGTTGTGTTGAAACAATTCTTGGCTAAGTGCTATGTGATGAAATGGAATCGATGGTGATATTGTTATGTGTTGTACGAAGTCTGAGTAGTACTTAGTAATTATTCCATCGACTTATCTGAATGCACAAGGCATGTTGATTGTAAAAATTGGGAAAGCATGAGTGTCTTGCCGAATAGTTTTAATTGGGGCTAAAGACTAAGTGTGGAGTGGCCTAACTCAACCCAACCTTAGTCGAAGTTAATTTTTGACTTGAATAACATTGGGACTGTCTGTTTGATTTGACAAGAATGATGTCAAGCAGGCAAGACAAAGGAAAGGGCGCATCTACATCAGGCACCGGTAGAAAGAGGATTAGACTGGGAACAGCAGTTCCAGCAACACCAGCGGTTCCACGTGGCCAACGCCGTCAATACAGAACCTGATGGGTGACTGACGAAGGGAAGAAATGGTATGCAAAACACAAGGAGACTAAATACTTCCCTGAGGAGCATATTGCAAGGGAGCCACTTGCACAAGAATTCCCCAGAATCGTACACCGAATTGACACTGCCGTGCTTAACTTCATCTTCGAAGAGCCCAAGGAGTGCAATCTCCATCTGGTTCGAGAGTTCTACACAAACTGGAACCCGACACTCCGCAGTCACACCGTCAAGATAAGGGGGCAAGTTGTCACCTTTGAGCCCCATCACCTGAATGCCATATTGGGGGTGCGGGACACAGACGCCCATGTACTTCGGCAGTTGAACATAACTCCACCTTATGCGGACATCAGATGCACTTTGTGTGGAGCCCGTTCGACAACACGGTGGCGCAGGCACAAGGAGAGGGGCTACCATCAGATACTGCCTTGCTCTCAAATGAACAGGGAAGCTAGGATTTGGCTTAAAATTGTGTTCCTTCCTGGTCTCGGGGGTGCATGGTAGATGTCACCCGGGATTGAGTGTGCTTGGTTTATGCCCTGATGAAAGGGCTTGCGATAAATGTTGGGGCGATGATCATCTCCGCCATGAAGAGGGCCCGTTTGCATCAAGGGCATAGGTATAGGTTTGGTGGTTTTCTCACCATGTTTCTGAGGGGCCTTGATATCGAGGAAGAGGCCCTGGACTACATCCCGCAAATGGATAGGCGTGCCTTGGACGTCACCAAAACCAAGGCACCCGACACCACTCACGGGCCAGTTCTCACACTAGCCGAGCGACATGCTCGGGATGATCAGTATATGGCCTGCATGTTCGGGATGCAGATACTGCAGTTGCGCATAGGAGGGAGGCTAGAAATAGAAGATGAGCTATGGCAGCTCGAGCTAGATTACCCCTTTGGCGAGAATGCCCGGGCTCTATGCCAAGTGGGGCCAGCTTTTGTGGAGCCTGTAGATGACGATGTCCCCACTAATGAGGAGACACGCTGCGATGACTCAGATGTTGAGTCAGATGAGGACAGTGGGGGCGATTCGGATATGGGAGACGAGGCAACAGCACCTGATGAAGAAGTGGAATACTTCGATTGATCAGGGAGTTTCACCACCCACCTTTGTGATATGTTGAATTTTGTGAACAGTGGGGACAGTGTTCGGTTTAAGTGTGGGGTGGGAGTAGTTAGGTGCTGGATGTTTCATTGTTGTTTTTTTTTTGTTTATGTTTTATGTTGTTGTGCCTATGAAAAAAATGTGACCCTGTGATTTTTTGCGTATGTTCTGTACTGTGATTCGGTGTTGTAATGAATATTAAGCTATTGTGTGCTGTGGTGAGTTGTTGTTGTTGGTTGGTTGTGTAAATATTTTTCTTCTCTATCGAAATTATCGATATTTTTAAAATTTTTGTTGAATTATTTCATGATTGGGTTTCTCGGACTTTGTTTTCGGTGCTTTTAAAAAGAATAGTCCCATTGAACCAAAGTCGTAAATAGTGACCGTTCCCTATGGTGGATGGATGACGACCGTCTTAAGAGAAATGTAGTCGATAGGAGTAGTTTTGTTCTTTTTTTTAATTTTCTTCCTTTTGTGTGTTTCCCAAACGTGTCGTTACTTCATGGTTCGGAATTCGTGTTGCGTGTTGTACATGATATTGAGATGCAAATATGATTCATATGAAAGCATGCAAATGTGAAACATGTTGAGATACCTAGGTCATAGAGTTCGATTCAGTGTGATTGAGGCTTAATATTGAATTCTTGTAATTAGCTGATTGAAGAGTCTGTGAATAAGTCTTGATTGAGCATGTGCAATGAGAGTGAGGTGAGGTTTCAATTATTGCATGCTATTTTGAAGTGTCTAGAACTTGCCTGGTGTGTGTGCAAAACGAAATAAAGGATGTGTATTGTATGAAAGGATGTAGGCATTTCTTTAGTTAAACCGAAAGTTTTTTCCTTATCATACCTACCTTGAATGTACATCCTAGTTAGCCCCATTGAGCCTTTAGCCTATTTTTTTCCTTTCTTTGGAGAGGTAGAAACCGAGCTTAATCCTTTCTTTTCAGTATCCGTGAATTTGATCCAAAACTCTTAAGCACTCAAGAAAAATATTTTTCCCACAATGTCAAGGAGTGAGAATTGTGAAAAGGAAGGAAAAGCGGAAGTGGTGAAAGTAAAGAAAAGGTCAAGGATGCACTTGCTGAAATTAAAGAAAATAAAGATGTATAACGAATCTTTGTTATCAAGTCGAGTGTGCTTAAAGAAATGGGAACAAACATAAAGAAAAAAAATTCAACAATGAGAGGATGAAGGAAGAAACAATGCCCGTAATGATGGTGGGATGTATTGAAAAGCGCTTAAGGAGGCTAGTTGCTATTATTGGTTATCCCAGTATTTACTAGTTCCTTAGCTTACATTACAACCCATTAAGTCCTACGTGATCTTACATCACGCTTCCTTATATTAGTGGAGTAATACACTAGAGGCAAGCCTATGGTTCATGACATGATGCATGTGAATTCTTTGGGGGAGAGAGCATAATCTTGTTCATATACCCCTACATGTAATGCTTTGGAAATCATATGATTGGAAAGGGGGAAATTTCTCTTGTGTTGTGAGGGCACATGCTTGATGAGAGATTGAATTTCGTGTCGGATGTCTTGATCAGTTGATTTGCATGAGTTTGTCGAGATCGAGAGTCGATTCTTGAGTTTAGGAGGTCTTGATGTGGTGAATGGCATGGTATTGATGGGACTATGCATGTTTTCTTGATGATTTGCTATATTAAATAATCGGTATAGCCGTAGCTTGAATTGTCGAGCTAGAGTAGCTATGCAAGGGTGTCAATTGCATGAGATGTGAGAGTATTGTTCGAGGACAAACAAGGTTTTAAGTGTGGGGTAAGTGATCTTGGGTAGAATTATATGCCCAAGTGATACTCAATTGCTTCATTTCGTCTTGTTTATCTATCGTTATTTGTACATTCTCATGTGATTTGTAGTTAAAATGTGAATTTATACTAACAAACATGATTAGTGTTGTTTTACAGGAAAAATGTAATTTTAGGAAGCTATGTTGCATGTTGGTGAAAATCAGGAATGGACTCAGAAGCGAGCAGTGGAAAAGGTCAAGGAAAAGCAGCAAATATAGGGGCTCCGCGATGGAGCCGTGTCACGCTGCCATCGCGGAGGCATTCTGCCTCGGATGATTTATTTTGGCAAATTTCCAGTGAAGGTTCGCATTGCCTCCGTGACACGGAGGCAATGCCATCTGATACAAGCCGTGGCACATTGGGGATATTTACCTGGAACATCAAATTCCAGTAAGGGTTCGCGACAACGCCGTGGCACGTTGGCCAAGCCCTGCGTTGCATACCGTGGCACGCTGAGGAGTAAAATGCTGAGGGACATGATTCCAGAGAGGGTCTGCGTTAGCTCCGTGTCACGGAGGCAGTGCTCCGCGATGCACTCCGTGACACATTGCTTGTTATTCCGGGAAAAATTTCCACTAGTATAAATAGCACACTTAGGTTTATTTTTAATTATTCTGACTTGGTTGAGCAAGAACGTGGGTTATAGGCAGTTGAGGGGACGAAAATCTTAGTGTTCTTCTCTAACTCTTTCTCCTTTATTTCAATTGTTTGTATGATTTATACTCATTTGATGATGTTTAATCCACAAATGAGTGGCTAAATTCACTTCTTGCTGAGGTTAAGAACATTTGTAGTGGAATGTAATTGTTGATCATTTTGGTTTTTCATCTCTTCTTCCATGGTTGTTCTATCAATTCATGTTCTTACTAGATTAATGTCTGGCCAATGTTAATGTACATCTAAAAAATCTAGTTTTATCTTGAAAAGGAAAGAAACTGGAAAGTTGTGAATTGGTAGGATGTGATCTCTTCTTAGTTTGGGAAAATTGAGAATTCATTTACCTTCAGAATAGAAATATATCTGAAAGTCGTATTAGTCAATTAAGGAATCGGTTTCGTATGGCTAGAACATGAAATTCTTTTATCACAGAAATGTAGGTTGAAGGTTCATGATTCTTAAGTTGGGTAGAATATGAAAGTTTCTCTCCATAGGCAATAATTCTTGACTAGCAACCGAAGGATTAACCGAATTGTATCGATAAATTACTTCCCTGCATGTTCGTTTTGGCCTTAGCTTGCTCATTACTATAGTTCAGACTCACTTTATCATTTTGTCTTAGATTAGTATAAATTAGGAAACAAACTCTCAAAACCTTCTTTAAATTGTTGTCTGCATTTTTAGAGTTAGAGTTCATTAATACTTAATTCGATTATTACCTTGGTTCAGTCCCTGTGGGATCGATACTTGGCTTACTTTAGCCATTTTACTACTTGTTCAACCACGTGCACTTGCGTGTAGTTGTGAAACATTCCGAACACTACTCGCTGCTGGAATAATCTGTATGACTGTCTACACCATGTGCACGTATCTGATCAGAGGATCCTGATAGTGATCATAATCTCTAATAATCTGGCTGAATTACTGAATAACTGGGTTGAATGACCCGAATGCGGAAGTAATCTAACTATGCTATAAATGTCCTACTCGGGCATCTACAGCTTATGCATAACTGCGGAGTTGTGGACAGCTAACTGCTTGGTTATTCCAATTGGACAACTTTAGAGCTGGGCTTAGTCAGACTTACCCTCAGGCGACCAGTCTCTGGATCTTCACAGGGAAACTACCGATTTCCTTGTCTTTGTAGACACTGTGCTAGCAGAGTACTACCAATTCCTTATGCCTTGTTCGTATCCACTCGGATCTATATTGTTGTTCTGAGAAATTCTTGGTCTTATGAGTAATTCTGTAAAGACTGGCCTTCTCCTAAAACTCTGTATCTGAATATCTTACGGGAATCGACTGGGGTACTAGTTCATCATTGACCACCAATGTGGACTCCTCCTTTGTATACTCACGGTTTTTGTTTAACTGGGACGACTGGTTGACTTTCGGGGTTAGCAGTTGACTAGGGCTGACTCTCACCTACAAGGATGGAAAATAATATATGGCCACTTAACATACTAGAGAATTCTGGTGTTGCCCTCTGGAATATACTTAGTCGGTCTCTGCTTCTGGTTCTGGCACATGTGATAACGTTACTGGTCTTTAGGGATTCTTCCCTGCTAATACAGGCGCCAGCTGGTTGTTAGACCGTCTAACTGCGCCCGTATCATCTAACCACCTGATTCAGGTTACTAAATCTTGTGAGCTTTTGAAGTCTAGATCTGGCAACAAGCATATAAGCCCATTAACTCGATAAACTGAGAACCGAGAAAGTTTTTATGGCCTCATTTTTATGAATCACACTTAACCTGCCCCCTTTTTGGCGAGAGGTCCTGCAGTACAATCTGTATATACTTTCTAGCAGCTAACCAGAATCTGTGTGACTGTAACCCCTATGGACAGCTACTCACAGCATATCTGATATCTGTATATATATATATGTACTAACAACTATGTACACTACATACTGAATTTTGTAGTAATATGTAATCTCTGGCATGCTTTACTAAATTTCATACTGCACATGATATACTGCTTCTACAGTTTAATGATATCTCCTGTCCTCTCGTACCATTTTATTGGATTCTTGTCCCATTTTGGAAGCAACAAACACATGCACTTTAGTTATTGCTGCTGTTTGAAATTTTTCCACTCTTACAACATATGATCAGCATCCAAACCTTGTGGCCTTACTTGGCATTATATTAAGGCCCAAGACTATTTGTTGGACCTTGTATCTAGGCCATACTAGATTAGAGTCTCTAGGTCGTCACCCTCTTACTTTCTCCTTAGGCGGACGTACCGCAACATTCTAAACTACAATATTACTGTCTCTTAGCTGTCAGTCCGAGGTTTAGTCCTTAATACACGATGTTCTATCAATCTGGAGGTGATTCTGATTTCCCCTCAAAATCTGGTATTCATGCTCTTCACCCTCATCTTCCTTAAACTGAGCTTTGGGGTTCAAGGTAGCCGCCTTACATTGTCAATAAGGTTACCAGTCAAGTTTCAACCTATACTTCTTCTGACTTGCAGTCGGACCCATCTTATTCATATAATCTCCCTGTCTTTCGATATCACAACTAAGATTATAACTATTATCTTGCAGACATACCCTACCGTCGTTAGCATGCTATGGCGGATTCAGCCTTTTTCTGACTTGAACTTGACTATTACTAGAAGTCCATCACTGACGGATCTCCCACGCTCACTTCGAGTAAGCTAGTAGTCTTACTTGCTCTTCTGACTTATCACCGTGAGGGTCTGCACAACTCACGTAATCATAAGGGCTCCTTACTCTTTCTAACACTTTCTGGAATCAACCAATCCATCTTCACTTACTGCTTAATTTGGCAACATCGCCTCAATCCTTATGCCCTTTGCTATACTGGAATCAAAACTAAGAGGTGGGAATAATCTTTTCTTACAGCAACAAAATGAAGACATGGAACTGTACCACATCTGAAAGGATGGAGGTGGGGATCCTGCATTTCCCTCTCTTTCTTACATGCATCTAATAATCTACTATTATCTGTCATCTTAGTCAAATCTTATATATATATAACAAACAAATCAACTCGTATATTCACTATGCTTCTGACTTCCTACTCTGAAGTCATAGAAATATATATTGGGGATGGTACTAATGGAGGTATCACATTGGGATGTCCCTGATACCTCCTCCTGCTGCTGTAGTTACCCTGCAACTGGCTGGTGCCCTCTCCTGCTGCTATATCAATTCTTCTTCCTGTGGTAGGGTGCCGCTGATCTGACTTTGTATCTGTAACCAAAGAGTATGATAAGTTTTAGGGACTCAACCCTATACTGTACCGCTCTATAGCACGACTGAATAGGAAGAAAGAGTAACCAACCTATCATGCCCTGTAGCCTCCTGCCTATAGTATGTGGTGCACAACATGTTCAGTTGGTTCCTTAGGTATCTAAACCGACACGCAAGTGCACGTGGTCGAACAAGTAGTAAGTGGCTTTAGTAAGCCAAGTATCGATCCCTCAGAGACTCGGATTAAGTGAAGTTTGCTTAAGTATACTATACTATATTTTAATTAACTTCTAAATATGCTGACAACAACGTAACCAAAAAGTGAATAATTTGTTTTCTAATTCTATACTAAAACTTCTAACAATTATCTACTTTGAATTTGGACTATGGATAAAAGCATGCCGAGGTTAAAGAACATGTAATGAACTTGATTATCATCATCAATTGATTAATCTTTTCTTCCAGTTGCTAGCCAAGAACATTAGCCAAGAGATTAAAACTCTCGTATTTAATCTAACTTAAGAATCATAAACCATCCGTCTACATTTCTGTGATCAAATGCAATTCATGACCTAGCAATACAATTCCGGTTCCTAAATTGACTAATACGGCTTTCAAGTATATTTCTATCAGGAAAGCACATCAAAACTCAATTTTCCCAAATCAAGTAAAGAACAATATCCTATTAATTCACAACTTTCCAATTTCGTGCTCTCTCGAGTGAAATCGGACTTTTTAGATATACATTAATGTAGGCCACACACCAATGCAGTAAGAACAAGAATTAATAGAACAACATGGAAGAAAAAGATGAAAAACCATATAATTAATAATCAAAATTCATCACAAGTGTTCATAACCTCAGCAAGGAAGGGAATTAGCCACTCATTTGTGGATTAATCATCCTAAAACAAGTGTTAATCATACAAACAATTGAGTTAAAGAAGAAAGAAAGAGAGAAAAGACCCTGAACTTTTTGTCCCTCAACTGCCTGTAACCCACGTCCTTACTCCACCAAGTCTGAATTATGAAAAATAAACCTAAGTGTTCTATTTATACTAGTGGGAATTTTTCCCGGAATAACAAGCAACGTGTCACGGAGTGCATCGCGGAGCACTGCCTCCGTGACATGCCATGAACGCGGACCCTCACTGGAATTTGGGGGTCCAGGAATAAAGCACCAACGTGGCACGGCGTGCAACGCGGAGGCTAGCCACCGTGCCACGGAGCTGTCGCGAGCCTCCACTGGAATTGATGAATTTTTCACCCTCCAGGCAGAATGCCTCCGCGATGGCAGCGTGACACGGCTCCATCGCGGAGCCCCTTTAATTTGTGCAGTCCAATGCTTTTTCCCTTGCTCGCATCCAAGTCCTACTCCGATATCATCCAACATGCATATTAGCTTCCCGAAATCACATTTTACCTACAAAACAATGCTAATCATGTTGGTTAATATAAATTCACATTTTATTACCAATTACATGAAAATGTATACACATTGCTAGATAAACAAGGCGAAAATGATACTTGTGAGTATCACTTGGGCATATAAATCTCCCCAAGATCACTTACCCCACACTTAAATTCCTTGTTCGTCCTCAAACAACAAACATATAATTCATGCAATTTATGTCCCAATCTTTGCTACTATGGTGCGACAATTTAAGCTACGGTCATACCGATCATTCAATATCGCAAATCATCAAGAAAACATGCATGGTCTCAACAATGCAATAACCTTCAATACATTAAGACTTCCTAGACTTAAAGAATTGATTCTCGATATCGGCAAACTCATGCAAATCAGCTAATCAAGATATCCGACACGAAAATCAGTCTTTCCTCAAGCATGTGCCCTCACAACTCAAGAGAATCTTCCCCTTTTTGCTCATGTGACACACAAACATTCAAGTAGGGGCATGTAAAAAATAATTTCACTCTCTCTCCCAAAAGAATTCACATGCATCATGTCATGACCCATAAGCTTGCCCTTAGCATATTACTCCACTAATATAAAGAAATGCAATGTAAGATCACGTAGGACTTTAATGGGTTGTAATGGAAGCTATAGAACTAGTATATATTGGATTAGCCAATAATAGCCACTAGCATCCTTAAGCGCCTTTGCAACACATTCCCATCAACTCATGGACATTGTTTCTCTCTTTTCTTTTTTTTTTCATCATCCCATTCTTGATGATTTACCTTAGTATGGCCCATTTCATTAAGCACACTTGACACAATAACAAAGATTATTCATGCACCTTCATTATCGTTTATTTATAACCAGTGCACCTTCAACCTCTTCTTTTCTTTCCTCACTCTGCTTTTCTTTTTCTTTTCACCACTGTCACTCTTTGACACTTTGGGAACCTTATTTTCACTTCTTAAGCGCTTAAGAGTTTTGTATAGACTTTACGGCTAATGAAAAGAAAGAACTAAGCTCAGTTTATACTTTTTGGACAAAAGAAAGAAATAATAGGCTAAAGGCTCAAAGGGCTGACTAGGGTATGCAATCACATAAAGGGGGAGTATGAAAAGAAAAAAATAGAAACTCTCGGTTAAAATAAAGAAATGCCTACATCCTTTCCTACAATACACCTCCTTCATTTCGTTTTGTACATACACCAGGCAAGTTCTAGACACTTCACAATAGCATGGAATAACAATACCTCACTTCACACCTTATGCACATGCTCGATTCAAGATGTATTCACAGACTCTTCAATCAGCTCATTACATGAATTCAAACATTAAGTCTCAATCACACCGAATCGAACTCTACAGCCTAGGTATCTCAACATATTTACAAGATTGCATGCTTTCATATGAATCACTTTTGCATTTTGAATATCAGGTACAACACGCAGCCAAAAATTCACAACTATATAGTAACTACAGGTTCCGGGATGTAATCCACCAAAAACAAAATACTGAAAATAAATTAAAATCACTACTCCTACCAACTATATTTCCCTTAAGACGGTCGCCATCCATCCATCATAGGGAACAGTCACTAACTATGACGTCGGTTTAATGGGACTATTCTCGGTAAAAGAACCGAAAACAAACGCCGAGAAACCCAAAAATTAAAAAAAATTGAAAAACTTTTGCAAAACATTGATCATTTCGATAGAAAAATTATTTACAAAATATTTTAAATATGAACAAAATATTTTCGCAAAATTTTAAAAATATCGATCATTTCGATAAGCAAAAATATTTACAAAATTTTACAAACTCAGCTAGCAACATCAACATTCCACAACACAAATCAATTCCACAAACATGTACAGATACAGAACAATTTAAAAATTCACAACCACAGGGAAACATACATACAAAAATACAGAGGAAAACATACAAGCAAACCAGCCCAGCCCAGCACCTAACTACTCCCCACCCCACACTTAAACCGAACACTGTCCCCAGTGTTCACAAAAATTAAATAGCACAAAGTCGGGTGGTGGAACTCCCTGATCAGTCAAAGTATTCCACTTCTTCACCCGGTGCTGCTGCCTCATCTCCCATGTCCGAGTCGCCTCCGTCGTCGTCATCGGACTCCACATCGGAGTCCTCCCGACGTGTCTCCTCGTCCGTGGGGACTTCATCGTCAGTGGGCTCTACAAAGGCTGGCCCCACTCGGCATAGAGCCCTGGCATTTTCGCCAAATGGGTAATCTAGCTCGAGCTGCCATAGCTCCTCCTCCGTGGCTGGTCTCCCACCTATCCTGAGCTGAAGCATTTGCATCCCATACATCCGCGCCATGTACTGGTCATCACGAGCATGTCGCTCGCCAAGTGTCAGCACTGGCCCGTGGGTGGTGTCGGGAGCCTTAGTTTTGGTCATGTCCAAGGCCCGCCGCTCCAACTGCAGGATGTAATCCAAAGCCTCCTCCTCGACGTCGAGGCCTCTGAGAAAGGTGGTGAGTAGTCCACCGAACCCATACCTGTGGCCCTGGTGTAGTCGGGCTCTCTTCATGGCGGATATAATGACCGCCCCAACATTAATCTCCAGCCCTTTCATCAGGGCGTACACCAGGCAAACACGGGCTCGGGTCACATCAGTCATGTGTACCCCCGGGATTAGGCACGAGCAGACTATCTTCACACAGATTCGGGCTTCCCTGTTCATTTGAGAATAAGGCAGAGTCTGGTGGTAGCCCCTTTCTTTGTGTCTGCTCCATCTAGCTGTAGATCGAGCCCCACACAGTGTGCGTCTGATGTCGGCATACGGTGGGGTAATATTCAGCTGGCGGAGAACGTGGGCGTCTGTGTCCCGCGCTCCTATGATGGCATTTAGCTGTTGGGGTTCCAGAGTGACTATCTGCCCTCTGATCTTGATGGTGTGGCTTCTGATTGCCGGGTTCCAATTAGCATAGAACTCCCGGACCAAGTGTAGGTTGCATTCTTTGGGCTCCTGAAATATGAAACTTAGCCCAGCAGCCTCGATCCGTTGAACTATTCTGGGGAACTCCTGTGCTAATGGTTCCCATGTTATATGCTCCTCGGGGAAATATTTGTTTTCTTTGTGCTTAGCATACCACTTCTTCCCCTCATCAGTCTCCCATCTCATTCTGTATTGGCGGCGCTGGCCACGTGGAACTGCTGGTGCCGCTGGGACTGCTGTGCCCAGTCTGAGTCTTTTCCTTCCGGTGCCTGAAGTTGATGCACCCTTACCTTTATCTTGCCTGCTTGCCATTTTACCTGTCAACACAAGTAAACAAGCTTAATGTCAAGCTAAATGAATATTAACTTCGGCTAAGGTTGGGTTACGCTAAGTTTACCCCACACTTAGTCCTTAGCTACAGTTACGATACTACGGCAAGAATAACTTTATTTACACCAAACAACCAACTATACAATCATGCTTAGTGCGTTCAAACGAAAATTCGACGGTATAACTTCTACGTACTACTCAGAATTCGTACAGCTAATCCCAATCACTACCATCTCTAGCATTTCAACCATCGCACTTAGCAAAGAAAAACAACGAATCAAAACAACAAAAAAAATTCTATACATATGAACCTATACAACCAACCCAATTTGAACAAATTTTGACATTTTCCCCAAAACCCAAGAATTCGTCGTCTACTAACATTCAAACACTTCTTACAACGATTCATCTCATTTAACAAGTACACCCCGACATAGAATTCACGAATTCAACACATTACCAACTTCAAATTCAACAACAAAGCCCTAGAATTGATTTTCGCAATCAACTTCGAATAATTCATGTAATCGACAAGTTCAAACAATCATTACAACATTCCGAACTTTTATCAATCAATAAATAACTCGAATTCATGCTTAATTTCGACTTAGGGTGATTTATCTCACCTCCCATGCTTAATTTCGAATGAAATCGACAAAAACTTGAGAGAGAATCGAAAAATATACCTTGTCGTTGAATAAGCGAAGAAAACTTGGTAATTTGTTGCCTTAAGCCGTGGCACGTTGATGGGAGAGGGGTTTTGGGACGTTTGGTCGCGGAGGAAAATGAAAATGAGGGAAAAAAAGGGAGAAATCGGGGTTTAAAAGGTAGAAAACACGCGGGTCACCCGGCAACCCGGTGTGATCCGTCACAATTTATACAGCAACGTGTCACGGAGTGCATCGCGGTGCACTACCTCCGTGACACGGAGCCATCGCGATAGCCTTCCGGAAATTTTGAAATTTCCGGATTACACCTCAACGTGTCACGGAGGGTAACGCGGAGGTCCTCCTCCGTGACACGGAGCTATCGCCCCAGCTCACTGTCTTCTACATTTTATTAACTTTTCATACCTCGCCTTTTCCTTCACGATTCCATGCACATTTTTCTCCGTTTGACCTGAAAATCATCTCACTAAACAAAATTGGTTAGAATAATAGGTTTCACCTAACTAAAACAAAAAATACTAACTAAAACGAAAAATTTTTGTACTAAATCAAGAAAAAGAAGAAAGAAAAGAAAAAAAAATCTATTTACACTTTACAAAATGAAAGAAAAAAAACAAATTTTCACGGGTTGCCTCCCGTGCAGCGCTTGGTTTACCGTCGCGGCTCGACGTCATTTACGCTCAATTGTCCGCTAGGGTGATGGATGATTTCTCACGATCATTGTCCTCCCCCCAGTAGTGCTTACACCTATCCGGTGGTCTTCCCATCAACTCTCGGGAATGCTTCATCTGCTTAGCATTACCATGATCAATTACATTGATCACCGAGAGTTCTTCATGTACCATCGGGAGCCTGGGTGCTTTATACACATCGAACACCTCTACCTTGTCATGTGCTCGCATTGTAAGTTGCCCCGCAGCTACATCGATTAATGCTTTCCCGGTTGCCAAGAAGGGTCGTCCCAAAATAAATGGGACTTCTGCGTCTGGTTCAAAATCTAGAACAATAAAATCTACCGAAATAATTAGGGAGCCCACTTGCACTAGAACATCCTCAACAATGCCATCCGGCCTAGCTAAGGATCGGTCCGCCAACTGCAAGATTACGGTTGTAGGTCTAGGACTCCCTAGACCCAACTTTCTGAATACCGAAGATGGCATCAGATTTATGCTCGCCCCCAAGTCACACAATCCACTAGCTCGGATGCTTTGCCCAATAGTAAGCTGGATAGTAAAACTTCCAGGGTCTTTTAGCTTTGTGGGCAGTCTGTTTTGGATCCGGGAAGTGCACTCCTCTGTTAAAGCCACCGTAGCATACTCAGTCAAACGACTTTTGTTGGCCACGATGTCCTTTATGTATTTGGCATATTTCGGCACTCCCTGCAAGACATCAACAAGAGGTAAGTTAACATGTACCTGTTTAAGCACCTCCATGAATTTCTTGAAACACGCCTCCTCCTTGTGTTTCTTGAGTCGTTGAGGGAACGGGGGTGGAGGTCTTTCTGATTCAGCTTCTTTGGTCTTCCCCCTTTCCGAACTTAGCTCTCCCTCAACTTCTATTGCTCCCGAATTTTGAGGTGGTCTTTTTGGTTCCACCTCCTTCAGCTGCAAACCACTCCTTGTGGTCACTGCATTTACCTGCTTCGTATTCGGATCCGTGTCGCTCGGCAATCCTCCTCTGGGCCTTGTATTTTGGGCACTAGCAAATTGCCCAAATTGATACTCAAGAGCCTTGGTCGCTAACTGGTTATTTTTCACTTCGGCTGCCAATTTAACATAGTCAGCCTGCAATTGCGCTTGGTTAGCGATCATGGTCTTGAACATCTCCTCAATGCTGGGTGATGGTGGTGGAGGAGGTGCATTGTTATTTCTGAATTGAGATTGGTAGTTCTGTTTCCCTCCTTGATTCCTTTGCATACCCTGACCCGAACTTTGGCCTTGATGGTTGTTGCTACCCCATGATAAATTTGGATGATTCCTCCAATTTGAATTGTAGCCACTACCATACTGCTGGTGATTTCTTTGTGCATTACCCACAAAGTTTACCAAATCAGGATTTGCTCCACAGCACTCAGCTGAGTGCTCACTGCTTCCACACACTTCACACCATAATTGCTGGACTGCATTAACTGGAGCTGACGGTTGGTTCAAAGTCATGTTGCTGAAGTGGTTGTTCAATTGATTTTGCAAGGCAGCTATCTATGCAGCGATAGCTGTAAATCCATCCACTTCAAACACTCCTGCTGCTTTCCTTGTTCCACCTCGTGAAGAATCAGCATTCCATTCTAGATTGCCCTGTGAAATCCGGTTTAGCAAGGTACACAGCTCCTCATAAGTCTTTTCCAGCGCTTGCCCTCCAGCTGCTGAATCTAGCAATATTTTGGTGTGGGGTTCCAAACCCTCAATAAATGTGTGCACCAACACGTCATTGGACTGATGATGATGAGGACAGTCCCGCAACATGGATTTAAATCTCTCCCAGGCTTGATATAAATTTTCTCCCTCCCTCTGTTTGAAACTTAGAATTTGACTTCTAAGTCTTGCTGTTTTGCCAGAGGGAAAAAACCTTATCAAGAACTTTCGTGCAAGATCATCCCACGTTGAAATAGAATTTGGTGGCTCAGCTTTCAACCACCTCTTGGCTTCACCGAGTAATGAGAACGGAAATAATGTAAGCCGAACATAATCAGGTGAAACTCCAGCGGGTATATAAGTGTCACTTATCTCCAAAACGTTTTGGAGATGCTGTTGTGGGTCTTCATGAGGGAGACCAGTAAATTGCCCGCTTGTGTGCAACAGTTGCACCATATTTTGCTTGAGTTCAAATCTCCCTCCAGGCTCTGGTTTACGGATACTAGATGTAACATTGTTGGCATGTGGGATTGCCACCTCGCGAACTGGACTTGCTGCTGCTTCTTTGGGCCCTAACATTGCCCTCACAACCGGTGGATTTTGTTGCTCCATAATGGTCTGTCTAAGCAACTGCAGCTTCCTTTGTAGAGCTTCTCTCCGTTTACTATGAAATATACGTTCTGGCTCTATATAAGATTCCACTAGCTCTTTGTCTCTTGCCAGTGTTCACAGCAATTAAGTCTGCAAAATACAGGCTAAGACCAAGTTGTCAATACTTAAAGAAAAGAAAATACAAATACAGTAAATTAACACTTAAAACAATTTCACCAATTGCCAAGTCCCCGGCAACGGTGCCAAAAACTTGTTCGGTTGGTTCCTTAGGTATCTAAACTGACACGCAAGTGCACGTGGTCGAACAAGTAGTAAGTGGCTTTAGTAAGCCAAGTATCGATCCCTCAGAGACTCGGATTAAGTGAAGTTTGCTTAAGTATACTATACTATATTTTAATTAACTTCTAAATATGCTGACAACAACGTAACCAAAAAGTGAATAATTTGTTTTCTAATTCTACACTAAAACTTCTAACAATTATCTACTTTGAATTTGGACTATGGATAAAAGCATGCCGAGGTTAAAGAACATGTAATGAACTTGATTATCATCATCAATTGATTAATCTTTTCTTCCAGTTGCTAGCCAAGAACATTAGCCAAGAGATTAAAACTCTCGTATTTAATCTCACTTAAGAATCATAAACCATCCGTCTACATTTCTGTGATCAAATGCAATTCATGACCTAGCAATACAATTCCGGTTCCTAAATTGACTAATACGGCTTTCAAGTATATTTCTATCACGAAAGCACATCAAAACTCAATTTTCCCAAATCAAGTAAAGAACAATATCCTATTAATTCATAACTTTCCAATTTCGTGCTCTCTCGAGTGAAATCGAACTTTTTAGATATACATTAATGTAGGCCACACACCAATACAGTAAGAACAAGAATTAATAGAACAACATGGAAGAAAAAGATGAAAAACCATATAATTAATAATCAAAATTCATCACAAGTGTTCATAACCTCAGCAAGGAAGGGAATTAGCCACTCATTTGTGGATTAATCATCCTAAAACAAGTGTTAATCATACAAACAATTGAGTTAAAGAAGAAAGAAAGAGAGAAAAAACCCTGAACTTTTCGTCCCTCAACTGCTTGTAACCCACGTCCTTACTCCACCAAGTCTGAATTATGAAAAATGAACCTAAGTGTTCTATTTATACTAGTGGGAATTTTTTACGGAATAACAAGCAACGTGTCACTGAGTGCATCGCGGAGCACTGCCTCCGTGACAGGCCATGAACGTGGACCCTCACTGGAATTTGGGGGTCCGGGAATAAAGCACCAACGTGGCACGGTGTGCAACGCGGAGGCTAGCCACCGTGCCACAGAGCTGTCGCGAGCCTCCACTGGAATTGATGAATTTTTCACCCTCCAGGCAGAATGCCTCTGCGATGGCAGCGTGACACGGCTCCATCGCGGAGCCCCTTTAATTTGTGCAGTCCAATGCTTTTTCCCTTGCTCGCATCCAAGTCCAACTCCGATATCATCCAACATTCATATTAGCTTCCCGAAATCACATTTTACCTACAAAACAATGCTAATCATGTTGGTTAGTATAAATTCACATTTTATTACCAATTACATGAAAATGTATACACATTGCTAGATAAACAAGGCGAAAATGATACTTTTGAGTATCACTTGGGCATATAAATCTGCCCAAGATCACAACACACCCATAGGCAAGACTCTACTTAGCACGGCTTACAGACTCCCTGGTATACGACCTGCTCTAATACCAACAACTAACCAGAACCATATCAACACAAGGGAACCTATGCGAGCCAACAAGGCCACCATGCTATCTAGTTACTTCTGAATCAAGTAAACAGGAGCTAAACTGCTACTTGACCGACAAGGTCACCACCACCAACTGAATAAGGCCCCACACGGCCATCATAAACAAGCTAAGACATACATACGGTCTCACACGACCGGTATAACTAACCATAGGGAATACACAAGCTGCAAGCCTCTAAGAATACTAATAAGATGGTCGAGACAGGGCCCCGGCCAACCCATACTATACAACAAAAGAAGAGAAATAAACCTCTAGTTGTCTAGCTCCGGATGACAGGAGTTGATGTCTAAGAAATTTCACTTAGAACTGAAGTTTGGAGGCTTTTATACTTGGGGCTGCACCTCAC
Organism: Datura wrightii; assembly: GCA_035772735.1. NCBI lineage: Eukaryota > Viridiplantae > Streptophyta > Magnoliopsida > Solanales > Solanaceae > Datura > Datura wrightii. Next base: position 35,971,877 of record JASDFA010000006.1, read on the forward strand.
CTCCGTGGCACGTTGGCCATCGCAGAGGTGAGCCTCCGTGACACGCTGGCCATCACGGAGGTGAGCCTCCGTGACACTCTGGCCATCGCGGAGGTGGTCTGCCAGCCTCCCCTTGCGATGGTTCGACATGTCACTTATCTGGTCTTTCCCCAGGCCTTTTCCTAGTATGTATGGCATTCTAAAACTCTTAACCAACATGCGAATAGGCCATCCACATGTCGAGAATTTACGGGGTATAACACCCCCATAAGCCCTAGTGAGCACACTTCAATTTATATACCCCTAACAAGGTCAAACTGAGTTAACTAGTAACTATAGCCAACCTACCGTTCCCCTGAGTCTGCAACTGAGCCCACTCGGCCCTTGAATTGTAGTTGTGTCTGAGTCCCGTGGACTCCTGATAACTGCACCCCGAGCAGCAGGCTAGACGGGGATGTGATGCCAATACGTTATAAAACTGGTAGTTCAGCCATAGAGGCCTTTGGGGCTCATCATTGTCCCTTGGGACGGCATATTGCTCCTTAAAGCGACGTCATGTAGCCCCTGATGGGCAATGACACAACTAGTAACCCTGTGGTTGGTTATGGAAGTCTATACAGGGAAAAGTCAATCCCAAACTAAATATGGAGTACTAATCTCAGCTAACAGCAACAACTAAACACAATAACAATACTTCTGGCTCTTTATTGGGATTCAAACTGTATTATAATGCTATAGAAACTAACTTGCCGAGGAAATTTGCCTTAACATACCTTAGTTGCAGATTCCCGATTATCTAAGGAGTTTCAATTTGTATTCAATAGCTCTTTCCAAATATAACCATAATACTGGGAGAAAGAGACTAATTTCAATACCAAATTCGGGTTAAAAATATAACTTTTAATACTAATAGCAACTAGAATTCAACTACGTAAAATACGGCCGAAAACCTATAATTTTGTGAGAGTTCAGAAGGGATAAAGGCTTACCTAACGTCTGTGATCGTTTAGGAATCAGTTTGGAGCAATTCTGATAACTTTTGCTCGATGTAGTTTTAATTTCCCGGGCGTATTTCAAAAAAATAACTTTGTAGTAATGCTCCCTGCAGGGTTAGAACTTGATACCTAAAGTTAATTTGAGTTTGGACCGTGTTTGATAGTGTAATCGGGGGAAAACAATTGATTTCTTCGTATTGTACTCTCTCTGGCCGAAAACAAAAGTGAGAAATGATTTAAACAAGTGAAGGGGCTTTATATATACTTGGGCAGTGAACTGGGGGGTGCATCGCGCTGGTCCTGCACGCGCTGGTTCCGTCCGATCCCGCTTCCAAGGCTTTTTCTACATGCGTCACGCTCCCTTTATTCGTCACAAATCCACGGGTACTCTTACTAATCGTTAACTTTTCACGGGGTGTAACAATACATATCATAAATTAATTTTTCTTATATATATTTATTTCCACATACACATATACTACACACTATTTTATACATATACATGCATATATTTACAAGTCATTTAGTCACTCATATATTCGCTTAGATATGTATTCTCTCATATATATTTTATTATTATACACTCTATATATATTACATGGACACTATTTCACAACTACTTTACATATGTCACTTTCCACATTACATACATCTTATATCTTTGTAAATTATTTTTATATAAACATGTATATTACTTAAGTTCTACATATCTCATACATTTTTTCACTACAAATTAGTTTAAATTAATTTATTACATTTTTTTCGATTTATACCTAACTACTAATTATTAATATATGCATATCCGATACATCCTGTATATCAGGCCTGTATATTATTTGTATATCATATGTATATTTTGTATATCTCATTTTTTTTTTAAATTTCAAATTGTTTTCAAATCATTTCGATCCGCTTTTATCACTTATTTTAACACCCTTTCTAGAATGTAATAATTTAATAATTAATATCCCTTATGCATCTTAAGCTAAATTTAAGGACTATTTTTGGATAGGCTTCAAGGGGTGTTTAACACCTTCCCCTTGAATTAAATAAAACCCTTACCTAGAATCTCACTGGTTTAATAGACTGATAGAGTAAGCATTTGCAAGACACATAGGTTTCCTAATAATTTTTAAAATTAAGTGGCGACTCTGAACTTTTTTTGAACCAGGTAGAAGAGCCGAAAGTTGCAAACATGTTTATACTAGTTCAAAATAGGGGGTGACACTATGTGGTCCTCGTAAAACCACCCAAACCACGTAGTAATCATGATTATCTTGCTCGTTCTAATCAATTAAATCAATTCTGTTAATACGGAACTTACATGCATCCCTCAATTCACTTCCCTGGTATTCTGGCAAAGTCGTCATATCTATACTAATTCTCTCCTTCAATTCCTCATATACGAGATATACAATTTCACGTTCTCACCTCTTTATTCTTAGGGTTATTTGTAACTACGAGTGAAGCGCATCAATCACATACACGTATATGTTTAGCTAATTATAGTCTAACACAAAAGTGAGTACACCATAGCCTACCTGGGCGCCAAACTCTCGTTTCGATTGTTTCCGCCTGCAGCTATTTCATTCTTGAATTTCTCGCGGGAGTTCCTAGCCATGGTTGTCAAATTCCCCCTTGGTTCCTCTTATATTTCCTCCAAAGTCTATTTTTTGTTTTTAGATGTTTTTAATAAGCCCTCCTCAAGGACTAGGTTTTTAATATCCAAATCAGAAAGGGATTGCTGATTTCTAGTCCGTGTCATCTACTATGGCGGAAAATGTTCTGCCGTGGCAGACACCCGCTTGGGTCCATCGGTCTCGACTACGCCCGTTTGATTTTTTTTCCTGTACCCTTTATTTATCGGGGATTTATCGCGAATTTCTAAAAGCTTAATTTTTTATGGGGTCAAAATGCTATAACAGTCGGATGGGTTGTTACACATATTCTTATTTTATTTTAGAATTTGATCTTATCAATGTCAATTGGTTATGCAATTTTCTATAATATGATTATGCATTTGTTATTTTTGTCATTTTTTAAAAATAGTAATCAACATAAATTTATTTACTTTTTTTTTAGAATAAAGTACTTTTATTTATCAAATAAATAAGTATTTACAAGCAAAGCCAAACTCATTTACTTCTCTAATTGATATCAGTTATGTGTTTAAAACATCATTAATGTAATAGTTCATATTCTATATTCAAAAGCTTTTTTATTAATTTTTGCTATGGATATAAAGATTGTGAAAACTTAAATTCCTCAACTATAATATTTTTATTGGAATTCTTAATATTTTTTTAAAAGAGATAACTTGCTTAACAAGAATTTTTTTTCCCATTCTTATTTAGACAAAATGAATAGCAATATTAACTATTAATTAATAACTAAAAAAAGTAAGTAGACTATTATAATTAATTAAATTTTAATTTGATTAATTTAAAATATAAAGATATTCTATTGTCAATATAAATTGGACTCAAGGAATACTTTTTTTTTTTATATCAAAAATTTGATTTGATAAGTTTAATATTAAATCAAATTTATATTTTTTTAAATAGTTAAATTAATTTCAAATATTTAGATGAAACAAAGTACAAACTTGATCCTCTGTATAAATGCATAACTACTATTTTAAATCGAGTGAATGCTTCTAGGTTTTTTTTTAATTTCAAGTATTTCATCATGTTTATTTTATTTATCATATTTTTTTTAATTTCAAGTATTTCATCATGTTTATTTTATTCATCATGTTATTTTTTACGCTTTAAAAATATTTTAAAAATAATTTTATTAAATTAGCGTTATTTATTCTTTGATCTCGATTTAATATATTATTCATTTACTATACAAATTTTTTATATTAATTAGAACAAAAATAAAGGTAAAAAATAATTAATTACATTTTAAAATTTAAAATGATAACTTTTTATATTAAATTAGCTATTTTAGTAAATATTACAAATAGAAAATATGTTATGAGTTAAATTGAAGAAATAACATAATATAGCAGATGTTACACTAACTTAAAAAGGAAAAGAAAGAAGTGTATGGTCCGGTACTTAAAAAGAACTTCTCTAATAATCTTTTAAAGATAAGAAATGGGACCCACATTTTAAGATATACATATGATTCTTTCTATTCTTTCAATGCAAGAAAACTATTATAATTTACTGAAACTTGATTAGTTTTTTTAAAAATTTAATACCGTCTTTACATGATATACACTTGTTTTAAGCTGGATAATACAATAATATTTTTTCTAAATAGAAGATATATGAGTGAAACTTTCAATGAAAAGTTGATAGTTGTGATAAATATTTAACCACTTGGACATAAATTATTGAACAAATATAATATATAATATATAAAAATTAAATTAAATATAAAATTGGGTGAATTAAATAATATATAATATATAGCAACTAAATAAAATATAAAATAAAATAACAATTATACCCTTGGTTATCATTGATTTCATCTTTCTATATCATGTTTATAAACAATTGGTAAGACAATAAGATAAGGCAAAAAATATAGTACAATTTATATTGCTCCCTGTAGAACTCTTCATAGTCATGATAGTTTTTGCATGTCTCTTCTATATAATAATATAGTAATAAAATATATATACTATACTTTCATTTGCCAATAGACTTTGATGTCGAAATTTGATAAATTAAATTTTTGAAGTTGTGATTTTTGAAACTTGAAGTTGTGTTTGATCATGCATTTTACTTGGAAAAAAATTCAAAGTTCGAAAAACTATTTTTGACAAATTTTTGTAACTTGAATTTTTTCTGAAGAAAAATTTTTAGAATTTGATCCAAAAATTATGGTTAAAACAAATATTTAAAAATAAAATTTTGAAACCTAATCTAAAATCATGGTCAAACAAATATTCAAAGATAATTTTTGTTGCATTAATCTACAATTATAATTAAACGCTACCTAAATATAAAAAACGAATAGTGGAATTAGTCCAAAAGATAACCTTATATATATATATATATATATATATGCCTATTTGCTCTTTATCTTTTTTCCTTCACAACTCTCATCCTTAGACCCTTCTAAAATTTCTTTCGACTAACTCCACTACTCTTGTCTGATTACTATATATACACCCCTCTCTCTCTCTCTCTCTCTCTCTATATATATATATATATATATTATAAGTTGGGAAAAAATAGCGATGTTAGTTTGAAGAAATCTTATATTTACCTATTTGCTCTTATTATTATTATTTTTTTATAACTCTATAATTATTCTCAACTCTCATTCTTAGAGCCTTTAAAGGAGTAGTAGAGTTGGTTCGAAGAAACCTTAGAGGATTCTGAGAGTGAGAGTGTGAATACTTACGGAGTTGCAAAGAAAAATAGAAAGAAAGTCTGTAGTTCTCAAAAGGAAAAAATCTTCCCCTTGAAGTTATTTTCTTTTTATGTTATTTATTTATATTTCTCTAAAATAATATAACTTTTAAATTTTTAGAGAATTTTAATAGCTCAGTTGGTTATCTAAATTTTTATCTTACTAGGCTTAATGTATGTGTCTCGCATCTGCCACATATATTAATAAGAATAAATTTGTAAAAATAGCATAAATAATATTAAAAAAATATGCTTGTGGAACAATGTAAGTAATTAT